>LR990987.1:13805249-15070332 GCA_905163435.1 Mamestra brassicae
GATATGTGTAGCAGCAGAAAATTTACTGTAATCTGTCCCATATTTGCGTATACCTTTTATTAATTTGGTTTATTTGTGTACAGGTCTAATTCAAGTGGAAGGTGGCTCCTCATACGAGTTCGGTATAATGGGGCTGGCGTGCAAGCGTGAAATACTACAGGTCGGTGACCCGGTCACTTTCCAGGCCGACGTAGAGGGCCGAGCCACTAACATTGTGCCAATCAGGAAGAAGAGGCGTGCCACAGTCGATGCTATTAAAGGTAAAGTTATCTCAATACTTTTTTTGACAACAGTACACCTTTTTAGATCCCAATAAGGTGTCCTCGGCCACTCTTATAAAATATGAGATATGGTTTGGTCCGAATCCACCTTCCATTTATGCCAAATCATGTCTGCAAGGAAGGGCTTACACCCAACAATATTACTATGGGTTCTTCTGGAGAAACATACTTACATAGTTTTATTCATAAAGGAATTAAAACTAGATAAACATGATGTAGCATGTTGATAAAATGATTGAATATAGTCCCATATGAAATTAGTTGGAACAAATACACCAGTGAACAGTTATTCAAAACAGCTCTGTGATTGGCAGCCATTGTCTCTAAAATTATGCTGTTAAACTGTGCTCTATTGTCATTCTTACAAAGCTGTTTTCGTCAAAAGTGGTGAATTACGATCATGCATGACTTATTTCGTATTGTACGCTACTTTGACCTAAAAACCTGTTTATGCGACTAGCGTTTGCTGATTTGTTGCACCATTATACGCAGCTATTTTCACTGTTATTTTTTATGCATGCACATCTTTGTAAGAATAATCAGATTATAAAGTTTCCACTACTGGAACTCAGGCATCTTTACTGAGAGGGACAATTGACAAACTCACGCCTTATTCCCATGGGGCTAGGCAAAAACTGAAGGCAAGGGGCGTAGATTTTTACACACTCATATACAAATGAAAAAGTTTCATCTTGTCGGGCAGGCATGTGTAGATTTCTTGAGAGAATACAATCACTCACACACATAGGCGTACGAAGCCACCTTGCAGATGCCCATGTTAGACATTTCTAATGGAATGTGGCACCAGTAGACGAGTATCCCTGTGTGTACTATGAAAGTAAAGTCAATTCATTTATTTTACTAGACCATTAAAAGGCACTTTTGTGAAACGAATGTCATATTTACAGTTTGAAAATAAAATATTATAGTGACTCTAGTACTAAAGACATTGAATCTATACAAAGCAATTGTTAAGCCGCAAGAGAACCACATGGTTAATGTCTGAGGTGTTCTTTTGAAGAAAGAGTCACTCAGATTGGAGTACCAAAGTAAGGACATTTGGGTAAGCGGTATAGTATGCACTCAAACTGCCAGACAATCATGAAATGGACCCGTAAGATAACAACCTACATAGTCCTCATATTTGCAATGTGTCATTTAAGAACCATAAAGGTTGGTGTCTGAGATGGTCTTTAGAAGAAAGACACACATATTTGAATGGTAATTAATTCATAATTTGAATAATCCTCATTGTCCTAACATTCACAATAGGAAAAAAAAGTAAATGTTTTACTAATTTACAAGGTTTGTGAATATGAATGTCAAAGTGTATAAAAGGGGTACCTATTAAAAATATAAAAGTTTATAAAAAAGAATACAACATTTACTGTGCTTATTTGATTGGAGCAGCTCAATCAGCCTTTGTCTTCAAGATATTTTACAGAATAAACAGCACTCTGGCAAAGTTTGCGCTTCACATGATTTGAATTTATTAAGGCTCAGTTCTTGAATATCGACAGGGAGTTACATCCAAAGATTGGGGCAATGCCTGGTTTGTGCAGCACTATTATTATAATATTTTATGTAAAAATGTCTTGTATGCTTTCAGGTGGTTTTGGTTTTCTGTCTCTGGAGGCTGAGGACAACCGCCGTCTATTTTTCCACATGTCTGAAGTGCGTGGTAACCACACGGAACTACAGCCCGGCGATGTGGTGGAGTTCGTCATGTTGACCAATCCTAGGAATGGCAAGTCGTCTGCTTGCAATGTTGTCAAAATTGGGTAAGTTTACATTTTTTTATGCATCATCATCAGCTTTAGCCCGGCTGGTAGTTTCAGAGATCTGCATGTTCGAACAAACTCTTCACCTTTATTGCATTAGTATAGATTAATCTTTTTTGGGCTATGTACCTCAAGGGTAAAAATCTTATAGTGCCTTTGTTTGTCTGCTAAGACTTTAATACTGAATTCTTGAAGTCTAGAATTGTATTGATTTTAATGACCTTTTTGTAATCAGAGAGTGTTTGGGTCATGTAGGCACAGTGGCCTATTTTTGACCCAACTACGGCAAAGCCAAAATGAAATTTATGATTTTAGTGCTCAGTATGCTTGTAATTATGAATGTTCCACCAAAGCTCCTAAACAACTCAGTCAGTTTTGATGAATGAGATGCCTTTCATTGTTATTGTTTCATTTTATGTAAACAAAATAAAAGAGTGGGGTCTCTAAATTTTTTATTTTTTTTCCGATTTGTCAGCCTAAAAAAAATTGAATCACCACAGCCCTGGAACGCAAAGCGCAATAGGAGGAACACGGATAGGTTTTAATCAATAAGAGTCTGACACGCCCTTCCGCTCTACCCATAGCGAAAGAAGGCATTTGATGATGTCCCATCCTTAAAAAAAAGGGGGACAGATCGGAATAATTATGTTTTTGTTGTCGTGTTACCTAATGGGAACTCAAATGAAAATGGAGAAAATTCAAAATTCAAAACTGTCTTTACGTATGGCAACTGGCACAGATGTGCTTACATTATAAAATAGACACTATGGGACGTAGCGAGGAAGCCCCAACACAAGTATATTTTATAACTTACTGGGATAACATCTAACTGTGTAACGCACTTTAATGTATGAGATATATTAAAAACATTTTGATTTTGAAATCATTTAATAATTAATTATGTTTGGAATGTTGCAGTGGTAAGAATTCCGGGGCCAAGGCCCGATGCGAGCGCCCGGAGCGCTTGCTGGCGCGGCTCCGCACGGCCTCGTTGGAAGAGTCCAACGGGCCGCGGGTGGTCGTGATACGCGCGCCTCGCGGACCCGACGGTACTCGCGGATTCCGCCCGCGTCGCACTGTCGCAGGTACTTTTATTTTTGTGATTTTCCTTTCGCAGATCTACCTAGGAGGGTTTCTACTTAACCGGGCTTTCCTGTGGTGGGCTTAATATAAATTAAAGCTACAGCTAGGGTCGATTAAAAAAACTTACAAACTAAGCGGCACCACCTGTGGGGTACGGAACTCTACTTACTTAGGACGTCGCTGGGGAAAGGACAGCTAGGGACGGGCGGAATCAAACAAGCTATCGCATCTACATTTCCTATGTATACTTATGAAATCGTTTGTCCTGACTGACTATTAACTACAGAATACAATCCCGAGCATGTTTTAATCCCGGGATTACGGATCAATTGGATTTCTCTATTTAATCTATAAAAAAATGTAAATTTTATTGTAAAACACAGTTTACATAAAACAAAAATTATATTATTGTAAAACCAAATTTACATAAAAAGTTTAGAAGCTCTTTGAAGACAATTTTCAGCCATCATACTTCATTTTTTTTTAAACGAATGGTCGTTTACAGCCACGTACCGTTTATTGGACGTAAATGTCCACTCGTCTGTAGATACGACTGAATCATTCAACTGCACTTTTCATAAATATATTTTAATTCTTCAGTTACTAATTGTGACGGCTGACTTTGGTAAATTCGTGTGTAATCTATTGCAGTAATTATTTCCTAAAACCATCCAGGCTATCGTCGGGAATTTTAGTAAAATAAATCTTCAAATTGTCGCTAGCTGCTGCGGTACTGTGTTCGGATTTTTAGAATTTTGTCCTCTTGTCAGCGTGAATGATTAACATCAGCTTAAATTTTGAAGACGAATACGTATCATCATATCAGCTGAAAGACGTCCACTGCTGGACATACCTCCCCAAAAAGGGCGTTAGCCATAATCGCCACGCTTTACAGGCGGGTTGGCGATCGTATTGTAGCTGTTGCAAAGCACAGAGAATGCTGTTATTCTCTGGTGAATTCCTTAGTCGCATCTTACGATACCCACGGGAAGTGATGGGCTAGCTAGGGTCAAATACGTATATTACCCTTATATGATACCCAATGTCTTAGCGCAGGGATGTGTCATGTCGTGTCATAAACTACTTCTCTACATAGTATAAAACAAAGTCGCTGCACGCTGTCTGTACGCTTAGATCTCTTGCTTGCGAAGCCGGGGCAGGTCGCTAGTTATTGATACAAATTTACCAGGTTTCATGATAGAGTTTGTCAAATATTCAACATCAAATTCGTTATGTAGAAACTAGGAGAATACCTGAATAAATGTTAGTGCGGATTTAGTACTCTGCCAGCTTCGCTCGCGTGAATACAGAAAATTATCCCAAGGAACATACACCTAGGAAAAAAAATGTAGCCTATGGGTTATTCCTGACTATTATTCCAGATTATTATCCATCTCTTTGAAAATTTTCATCTAGTTCCGTTCTGTTGTGATTGAGTAAAAACATCCATCCATACTTTCGCATTTATAATTGTAGGAGCGACTGCTTATATTACCTTCACTAAGCAGTAAATAGCTTGAACATGTATATGAACTTGAATATGTATTATATGTAAATCGGGCTGGTTTCCGCAACTCCATGACTAAGCGCGTATTTTGCGTGCAGTTGGGACAAATGTGTCATTCGATCCACCCCAGCTCCCCAAGGAAGGACAGCAACGCCTTGGTGTTACTAACTATCTCACAGAGGGTACCTGGGTTTCCAAAGTACTTAGCCTTGTAATCGGCGACTACCGGGCAGCTTAGGGGTAGATGTGCTGTTGTCTCGTCCTCCTCCATGCAGGCTAGAACGAAATAACTGTCAAAGACCTACGGAAGCCAGCCAGGATCAACAGTTAAACATGCAAACCGATGCATGAACACACACGAAGTCTCTTATATCTGGATGTGGGCCAGCCAAGTCTGTTGATGGACCGATAGCCATTGAAGCAAATAAGCCCAAGGGCAGTTTTAGATTAGAGTATTGGTTGTAGCCTGTCTGAGTTGCCTATTAGGGTTTTATAACCTTGTGATTGCTGTGATATTTGGCCTCGGTAATTAAATATGAGCTTAAGACATTGTTTCAATAATGAAGAATAAGTTACTACTTCCTAAAATATCTCTGATCTATATTTACTGACTGGGACCCAAACCTTAAATAAAACAGTGTATTTTTTCTTTTCAGAACAATTAGCTGAGTAAGAGATCAAGACATCAGCACTAAGGCCTCAACCATGTAGGTAAAACATCTTAATGGTTTGATTTTCCACTTCAAATTATTTCATTGTATTCATGAGAGACTGACTTATCCCCTTTTCTTTAGCAGCATTTAGGAAATTGTTTTGTTATTTTTACTAATTCTAGGTGAAAACAATAAATTATTGTCAGCTGTCATAAATACAGATCAAAATACACGTTAACATGTATAACATCAATAAGCAAGGTACATATCAATGAATCAAACCAATTTGCGTTGCTTATTTACAGTTTCTTCATAATTATTAAGAGGTTCTTTTTCGCATAGAGACGTTGTTCAAAATTCCGTTTGCACCATTCCTTGGCCAATGTAAATGTTATGGTTTGCCAAGTTCAATATGTATTTGTCTGCGTTGTGGCGACACATGGCACATGAAGACGTGGTCACCGAACAGCTAAGCGTCTGTTTCCAATCTGTTCGCTGTATTGGGATTGGCATTCGAAAACAATGTAAATATTTTATAGAAGCTAGGTATAATGTGTATAAAATGCTCATAATCAAACAACCCGGCTAGTGTGTGAATCTTTTGTCAATGAATATCAGCAGGTTATGGATATTATGTGAAATGTCTCATTCACTGTCTGTCAGTTGCAAATAGATTTCTCGTCGAAGCTTAGTGTGTCTAAGTAATCTGTATAAGTAAGGTGCGTGATGAAGTAATGTAATAAATTGATGGACATTTGATACACGTTGTTGCGGTTGTCGTTACGTTTAGTAGATCTCTTTATGCGAAACATACTGTGATCAATGAAAATTTGTTGTGCAATAAAAAGATAAGATGTTGTCCTCACAGGGCAGTGCTAGTCTCTTAGTATTATGCGATCCCGCCTGTCACACGCGCTTCATTTGATATGTGTCGTCGGACATTGTTCTATTGTGATGATGGCTAACCTTTATTAACGAACAAAATATTCATTGTAAATCGGAAAAGCATTTATGCAATGAACTGGAATGGAACCAAAGACTGACTTAAAATATTTATAACAGTAATACTTATTGGTATTAGATTATTTTGATCGGCTAAATCATGTGAACCTTCATGGTGTTCATAGTGGCCATAGATTTATAACAAATTAATTATTTCAAGAAAAAGTGTTTGATTGGAAATTTTAGTTTTACTTTAAATTACGAAATCAAAGATATCTCAGTCTGCATTCTATTTTCAATATATAATGTAATAACGTATTAGTTTAAGTGAATCCAAAACAGCTTACATGTATTGATTATTATTAGTGATTATGATGCCAATATGGCGGCAATAAAATTTTCAAATCTTTTGTAACTACCTCCTAAATGTAAAGTAATAAGGAGAATTGTACGCTCGTAAAGCAATGTTTAAAGGAAATCATCATCCTAATGGCGTAGCATTCGTTATGAAATAACTTTTGTGGAGAACGTCCTTCTGTCTGACTTCGACCCATGTACTTGGGGTCGACGCCACATGTGTTCTTCTTTCTTTCTTCTCTGATAGCTGTTACTATACTCTACTATACTTTATGTTCTTCTTCACTTGCTTTTCATTGAATACATCTCTTATTTTTTTTTCTAAACGTCACGTCGTTATCATCGAATCTTAATAAAAGTTATAGCGGTCGAGAGTGTGTACGCAATTAGGATGCATAAATGTTAAGTAGGTAAAGTTACAAATCCACGAAAACTTATAATTAACTATTTATTAATTAGAATTCTACGGAAACGATAAGAACTGGTAGCTCTGCAGCATTCGAGTAAGGAGTCACTCGCTCTGTCACCGAAACATAATCTTAATCAATGAATGAATAAACGAATATTAAAATTAAAATATTATTGTATTATTTGTAGTGATTCTGAGGAAAATCAGGAAAAATCATATTTTAAACAACATTATATATTGAATTTGTTTGCAGCTTTACATTAAACTATGCCGAACTTATTTTGTAGATAATACTCATTGTGAAAAATCAATAACAAGTAAATATTATAATTTGAATTACTCAACAAAACGCGGGTAAAACTGTGATTAATGATAGGGATCTCATTGGATCGATCTATGAATTTTATTTATGTTGCCATTACGATATAGACTTGAAGTTAATTTAAAAACTGCCATTGAAACTTGTTTTTCGCAAGTTTTGTTGGCGAAATGATTAACCCATTAATTTGACGAACACAAATAAACTGAATAAAGCTTGTAACGTTTTTTCGAAAAGCTGTAAGTGTTTCATGCAAGCAGTGATGTCTGTTGCAAGAAAGTAATGCTTGCTTATGCACCTGCGGGATTACGAAAACAAGTATTGAAGTAGCCAGGTGAGACCTATGTCACGCTGAAAAGGGCCATTGAATATACTAGTATTTTAATGCTTTATCTTTTATTGTTTATTATTCCGCATTGAACTTGTCAAGTTGTCACGTTTCTTTGCGTGACGTTTATATTCTTAGCCTTATTAGTTACTTTTTGTTACTATTATACCACTTTCATTTTATGTCCCCCGTTATTGTCTCAATAAAAATAGCTTTATTTTCTTTACATTTATGTTGAACACGTATCCACTGCCATCCCTATCATTATTAGTGTCGTCGGCGATAGATATCTGCTGTTAGTTTGAGCTGCATGCGGGACTTGCAACCATCGATCTGGTGACGTAAGATGAACATTATTTTTATACAAAATCTTGTTTATCCAGCAGGTTAAAACCATAAATAAAATTAAATGCAACTTATTGGAAAACTGTGCGCGTTGTGTTGTAAGTCGTGTTATGCTCTGTTTATATTCCCGACACTATAAAGTGCCTAGACACGCACTTTTAATTTCAGTTAAGCTGTTTCCATGTTCTTTTTTTCAATAGTTTGGAAAACAAACTTAACAATCTCGCCTGACTTAACGCACCTAACCATTAAAACTATAGGACATAGTCTTACCTCGTGATTATTGTTAGTTATAATGGTAAACACCATGTCTCCCTTGGACTTATGACCCTGTGATAGCTGTAACAATCAACTGATATATTAAAATAGTGATGAATAAATTATTAAGCTGCCTTAATTAATTGAAACGATTGAGCCTTCATCTTGTGTTAATATTATGTTTTTTTTTTTCAAATTATAAAATTGCATTCAATATCTAAATTTACAAGTACAAGAAAGATTAAATCCACAAGGTTGTGTAGGCCAGCGATACTGAACTTGCGTTTGTATAATGCCCGCTAGGTTTGCTGTAAGGCCAAGCTTTTATTAGCCGTTATAAATACGATAAGTTGTCGAGGGTGGGCCCCTTATTTCCTTTTAAACGCCATGTTCACGTATATATGACAAGCAAGCGCGTGCCCTGTACGACAAACGTCACAAATATGTGACAAAAAGTACGGAGAATATGTAGCGTTTGGCTTCGGGGGCACGCCGATGCGTTTATGCTCTGGCGTTCAAAAGGTTAACATGACTGCGTCAGCTGTGGCCTGTGACATGCAGCAATCCTTATTATGCGGCTCAAGAGACAAATAGGTTGAGTATCGCTACGATTTACCTTCAAGTTCTGCAAACACAAAGGTACCAAGAGGAAAATCGCGACTTGGTGAATTATCGATGATCAGAAAAAGTACAATTTCTCGACATTTCTTTCCGTTACAGTTAAGTTTGGTGATTGGTATCGTTCTTAGATTTGATATTAAATTACTTAGTTGACGGGTCAGTGAGAAGCTAGTTGAAATAAAGTTGTTCGGTGTGAGAATACGCTTTCCTTTCGTAGTGATGACTTTGGCTGTGAGTTGAATGCGAGTTTTGTTATGTGTGTATATTAACCTTTTGAATGCCATTGTCACGTATACATGACAAGAAACCGCGTGCCCTGTACGCCAAACGTCACAAATATGACAACAAGTACGGCGAGTTTGTGGCTTGGCGTCGGGGGCACGCCGATGCGTTTATGCTCTGGCGTTCAAAAAGTTAAAGTAATTCTCAACGCAATAACTTACGGTTGTTTGCGACTTATACGGTCGACTTTTTTACTCCGCCTCGGCGGTTCTGTGCCGAGACTATGGTTACTGCGCCACGTTCGGACATCCAAGTCAATTAAACGATTTCTAATGTAAATCACAGTTTCTCGTCGACATCTCATTGTATTGTACGGAAGCATCAGACATAATCACCACTAGTCTTCCAAAACGCCTACTTGTTTTTCATGTTATGTGTAAAAGAACTTTCCCATCTTATTTTTGTTTGTAATCTTCCTAGTTTGTTATATTTTTCCATTTTAATCTACCTTCAAATCTACGAACGACATACTTTTATCGTACAAAATATCAGCATTTCTTGAACAATAGAAAGCACTTTTGTGGACTGACATTCGATTAAGCAATATATAAATGTGTTCAAATGTGTTTATACGAAGCCCAAATCAGCTTTTGTGGACATAGTACACATTAGGATATACCTGTTACGGTTCGAAAATCTCAGCAGGATAGTTGTCACTCCGAGGTGTAAAACTACTGCGCCCGAACATTTCAACAATAAGTTACACACCTTATTTTTATAGTCATTGTTGTTTATTTTTGTTGTTTTTTAAAATATATTGGGTTCATATTTATTAACTGCCAGGCCTATGTACACATTCTAGAACTGTACCAAACGAAAGTTCTCATCGTTAACTTAATTATTATTCAAATGACACTGTCCTAGGTGCCGGTGAAGTAAGACATCTCTATTTGAAGTACTATCATCCCTGTCTTTAAAAACTATCAAAATAAACTTCTATTTTTGTTTTGGAAATTAATTTGAAATTTTATGCACTTGAAAACATCAAGTAGTTCACTTCTCTGGGAGTTTAAAGTATGTTGTCCTATCAAAAATTAAGATAATGTCGAACCATTGCTTGTGGTCGTCCTTTGATATGTATATGTCACCGGAAAATTGCAAACGCCGTAAGATTGTAAAATATCGCGTGAAATTGTAAACTATTTGTTCTTAATAAGACACGGATATATTGGAAACTATTGAATTTGAATGGGATGTATAGAGATACAGGAATTTTAATCCTGTAAAGATTTATTACAATCTTACGGAGTCTGAAATTTTCGGTTGACATATATATAGGACTTGGCCATTATTCTTTGTGTTTTAAAATGTAATGGTGTATCCTATATGGAACTCGTTTCAAGAAAGTGTAAAAAAAATAAAGTAATAAAAATGCAATACGGACATCGATATTAGTGTAAGAATAAATTTGTAAGATGAAATACATCGTTAACCTCATGTCAGGTTGTGCAGGAGAGCAGTGTTTTTACACCTTGTTTAAATTTACGTCATAATGATCGCACTATTTTTACGATTGTACTGTCTGTAATCTTCGGTGTTTAGTATAATCTTTGTAATAACGGATATGATAGACATAATATTGTCAATGGCAATTTGACATCACTAAGTTCTGGCGCGTGATACACTAAGATCGTAGTTGTATTTAAAGAATAAGGGATAGTGAAGTAATTATTTAGAACCTACATCCTTTCTCAGAGCAATAATTACTCGAGTATCTTACAACTATACGTGGCTTTTTATACGGTATCATCAGTAAGCGTATTGGTATCTAGTGATGCTACATACTTGACGGAACTTCTGTAAAAGTGTGTACATAGTAGGCGCGACGGTGTCAAATTGTCGCCAGAAACTATTTATGAGTACTACTTAAGTGCTGACGCTTTTCTTAATACTTGTAATCCCAAAGAATAGGAATTTTGAACAAACGTTATATGTTTTACGCTTTAAAACTACAGTCTTTATTATGCTGTATCTAGTATATGTATGCCCATGTAACCAATATTATAGTCATAGTGAAGATGTAATAAATAATCGAAATACTTGATGTTGTAGTGTATGCGAACTAAAGCCCCGGATCTTTTCGGGTATAGGTATTATTATAAACTAGTCTTAAACATTTACGCCCGGGCGCCTGTCACGAGCTGATGTATTTTAAAGCTAACTGCTAAATAATTAACTAAATGCATAATGCATTGATGATCAATGATCTGATAAAGGAACCTTCGTATATCTCCTTTATAATCGAAAGTTTCAGTGTAGCTACGAATTTGGTGAACCAGTAAAAATATATTCAGTGCCTAAAAGAACCTCTGGGAGTTGATTAAAAAACCCAAACAAAATGTGAAATTATTTAAGCATTTCAGAAATTACAAACTTTGACTAATCATAAGAGTTTATTTTTATTTTTCTTCGAATGTATTCTTTAGACAACTATCTTTGCCAAATGTTTATACAGTCCTGTACATTTTTGAAAATTGTGATTAAACCAATGTACACCACCTTCTTCGCATTGTATGAGTCCCTTAATTTGTTTAATAATCGCAGAAGAGAGACTTCCTCGTAGATGGGGTTATGGATTGCAGGATTTGATTCCTATCAGCAAAACGTGGCTTGATGAAATAGTTCAGGTATTATTCTTGTGCAAATAAGGTTTGATGCCAAGAAAATAAATAGTTCCATGAGGATTATGACATGAAATGGGTGAAAATCATAATACAGATACTGAACCGAACTTGCACTCATTGAAATGGCTTTTTACCCGAAACCAATTATTTAACCACTGATATTCATGAAATAAATCAATGTGTATAAGCGTAAATAAAACACGCAAACTAAGTTTAATTTTTTTATTAAAAACTATAAAAATGTATTATACCTATCGGTATTATATTTGGGAAAACCCACATGACGTGCTTAGGTTATCTGGGATCACCCAGTGTCATAGCTCTCTGCCACAGACGTTATGCAACAATTGACATACATAGGTACCTATAATGAATGTGTCATTTAACATGCCTACACTGTTGCATCAAGTTACCATAAAAAACTACCATATTGGTATTTAATACTTTGATTTGATTTTTGAGCTTTCAAAACTATTATCTCAGGAGTCGATAATATAAGTATAAAAAATAATACCACCGCTTGAGACAGTTATAAAATATTTCACTACCTAAAGAAAACAAAATACTTTTATAACATACACTGAACACTTGGTTATACGGTTCGTGTTCGATTAATCTATAATATGGTAAAATATTTCTACAAAAATCTTAAGAGGCACCGAGAACGGAGCCCATATTATCAGTCCTGCAGCGATAGAAACCTGCCATATTGAGGAGCAGCATTTTACAATCATATCGCCCATCGAGAGCCTCTTTGCATGTCGAGGTCGAAACTCATGGTTGAGCCAATATCCATCACAAAATCCTTATTTTACTAGAATAATTTTTAACAGTCGAACAAGTCCATAATCATAATATACTAGGGAAAAACAATACTTTATGTAATGTTATCGTAAAATGACTACCTAAATACGTACTTTCTAAAATAATACCTTTTTATCCCAACATAGCACCGTTTTATAACAATATTGATAACGACGTAAGTGGGTAACACAGTATTTTATATTTTTATTATTCTATGGTATTGGAAATATATGTCCCTAAGCCTACTACCCACATACAACTGGATCCACGCAGCGGTTAGTGAGACTCGGGCTTACCGTCCGGGCTACGACTGGGAATGTTAGCTCAAAAGGCCAGGACGTGAATGTGATAAAGTTAAAGCCTAACGGATCATTAAGGAAGGTACTTGTGTACAGTACACGTTGTCGAAGCGTTCATACAGTCTGGATAAGTTACGGTACAAAATTGTTTTCAAAACCTTCTGTAAATAGATTTGAATTCGGAGCGTTATGTTTGAGTGTCAAACGTCAGGTTATCTTTAAGGTTTTTAAAAGTCGGTAGCTGTGTCGTGGCAGCGCTTGTTTGATTGACACCATGTATAGCTTCGCAGGACTTCCCCGCGTAATTTTTGTCATGGGCATAGTGATCCCACTTTTTTATCGCCTCATACAGATTAGAACCTGGACTCTGCGTACTCATGACGTCTTTCGCTCCGACGACGTGGTAATCTTTATCCAGATAACCGCGCGTGACTCCTTCATCGAGCAACATTTTGGCCCTCAGCAGCTGCAAGTCTGTCACTTTTGAATAAGATGGCAAACCCTCGCGGTAATCACCTGCAACGATTTGTAATACTATTTATAAATAATAATAATGTTGTCTGTCCAATGGTAATAATTAAAGAATCCAATGAATCCAAACAAAAAAGGCCTTCCACTTAACTAAGGCTGTGTCAGAGTTAGGTACGGTGTGTCAGAGGTTGAGGAGTTGTGATATGAGAGTTCAGTCATACGTCTTCTGACGGGCTCCTATAATCCTCCCGTACCGCGCAGTTACCCGTCTCAGACAAGCGGTACGTGTGTAGCTAACGAGAAGCGCTTGGCTTACCTATAAACCCAATGCCAAGGGTACAGTTATTGTATGCTATCGTGTGAGCACCAATCCTGTTCCAGCCCCGTCCTTCATAGACTCTGCCTTCGTTTCCGATCAAGAAGTTGTAGCTGGAAAGTGATGGACGAGTTATCTATAAGTGAACTACTAGCATAAATATAATCTATAAAAAGAACGAGTTAAAGACCTGAGACACCCGGAAAAAATTATAGGAATCATCTCAATAAATACTTAGACAGTCTTATCTGTGGGATTGACAGCGTTATTGGCTTGTCTGTAGCTTTTATCAAGACGGGTAATTGTAAGGAAACCCATTGGTGTCGTTACATTTGAAGAGAATAGGAACCCCTTTCGCACACCAAAAAGGATCCTTTTCATATATTCTAAACTAATCTCAAAGTAACGTAGAGTAGCTGGAGTTATCCTGATTAGGTAGTTGAACTTACGGAATATCGTATGCAAAATGTGTAGCGAAGTAAGATTGTAGATTTCTCAGCTCAGCGGCGCAACTAGTGAATTCAGTGCACTCGGAACTGACTGTGTGATGGACTATGACGAGCTTCAGGGGTGCGAACTCTGTCACTGAGTCTTGGTTGAGGAATGGCGGAGCGAGCCACAGTTCTCGAGTAATGAACCATTGGTGTGGAGCTGTGGGATAAGTATTACTTCCGTTAGCACAATATTGGGAATGTAAGTATTTTACTAACGAATTTACTTAACTTTGGGAAGTTCAGTAGTACTTAGGTACCTAGGTACTAGTGTGCCTAAGTACTAGATACCTACTGAACTTCCCAAGGTTAATCAAGCAAATAGGTACCTTTGCCGCAGCAAGTGTGTGTGCGTGCAGTCAACAAGTACATAAGTATTACCTACTACCTAAGTATAAACAGAATAAACGCAAAAAGCCTCGCCTTGAAAAGGGGTAGCATGTTGCAGGGACCTACTCATCAGTATGACTATTCGACCAACCGTAAAAAAATTAGTAAGCTGTAAGCAAGCAGCAGCGTAAGCTGTTAAATACCTACAATTTGTCACACATAAAATGGGGCAGTTGATTTTTTCGCGCTTTTGGGATTGGCTAAAATAGGGGAAGAGTGTCGTACGGGCTATTGCAGGCACGTCAATTAACTTTAACTGTGATCTTGAATATCGAGACATTTTACAAGCACGTCAAACTGCTGCAAGGTACTGATAGGCCTTAAAAGTGTGGGTTGAATTCTCTTTCACTTTACAATTTGTTATGATGACAAAATGACTTCGAATTTCGTTCGGTCGTGGACGGACCGTGGTGGTGCTCATCAACAACAAGTTCGTTTGGAATCGTTGGCAGCGACGGCCCTAGCCTTTGATCAGGGTATAGCAAGATTGTATTTCATTGCCCTTTAGTCGACGCTTTCGTTTCACGTTAAGTCTATTTCGGTTTTATGTTAAGTATCTACTTAAATTCTCAAATTTAAAAATAAACTTTTTTTGCAAATATCAATACTTTTAAGTACCTATTGAATTTAAATTAAATTAAGTACCTAGCACTTATTAGTATACTCGTGTTTCTTTAACATAAAAAAGGTTTGGCTTTCTAGCCGCTCCAAACAATCAGATTTAGCATTTAAGAGTCAGATTTAGCTTTTAAAAAAATCTGTGGATATACCTAAGTACACATTTTTCAACGTCATCCAACGGATTTTGAAAATCTGATCTGGAACTCAACAATACCTCCGCGCCTCTCCAAAGGCGCCATCAAATTTTTATTTTGCGCGGGAATCTATTTTTCGCATCCTGGGGCTTTTTGGCGCCCTTTGCCATCTGGCGCCTAGAGCGACCGCTCCTCTCGCTCTATCCCAGGGCCGGCGCTGCTCGTTGGTGATGAAGGTCACATAAAATGCAATGTAGGTTATATTTTTGCGCACCGATACTTTTTTAGCTCTTGACGAACTCCAGTCATGCCATGAAAAAAATCAGATGTTCTGTACATTCTGTCGAGTGATTCGAACGTAAAAGTAAGTCCTTTTTTTTCGCGATTTCGGGGTTGGTTCCATACTATAAGTTGTTCATAATGATGAGTACAATGGCCCATTTTCAGGTATTGAGTTTATTCTGTTACACGTACCTACCTATTTAGTCTAAGAGCTACCGAACAATCCGAATAACCCGTTTCCCACAAAGTTAGACAATTTCTAATGATGTTTTATTATCGGTCAATTAAGAAAGGACCGTTCTGGCAGGCATCCCACGGTTGCGCCATGTTTTATTTCTTCCCAGCAGGGCCCAGCAGTCTGAGAGTCATTAAAAGACCGCGTTAGAAACACAATGCTGCGCTCCAAATTTCCAAAATCTCAAAACGCCGACGTTACCCAAAAAGCAGCTAAGCTTTAATGGGACAGGGTTGGGCCGGACATGTCTGCCGCATGTCGAACGGTTTATGGGCTAAAACAACCACAATATGGGCCCCAGAAAATGCCCGGCGTCATCGCGGCACATCCAGTGTACGTTACTCCATTAGGAAAGTGGCTCCTAGAGGGATGTCCCTCTAGGAGCCACTTTCCTAATGGAGGATGCACTAATTATAATTAGTGCATAATCTACTGTGAATGCGCGAAAACGGAAAAAACGATCTCCTGCTGGAGTAAAGTTGTTCCAGCAAGAAAGTTCTAACGAATTGCCTATCGACGGGATTGGTCCATACTAGCCCAAAGCTGGGAAGAAAAAAAGAAGAAAGGAATGCCTTTGCCCTGCAGAGGGACGGAATAGGTTTAAAAAGATATGTTTAGGTACCTAGGTACATGTCCGACGTCTGGTTACCCGTTAGGCTTTTAAAAATCGGCGGAAGTGTCGCCATTTGGGCCGCAGCGCTTGTTTGATTGACACCATGTATAGCTTCGCAGGACTTCCCCGCGTAATTTGTGTCATGGGCATAGTGATCCCACTTTTTTATCGCCTCATACAGGTTAGAGCCCGGACTCTGCGTAATCATGACGTCTCTCGCTCCGACGACGTGGTAATCTTTATCCAGATAGCCGCGCGTGACTCCTTCATCGAGCAACATTTTGGCCCTCAGCAGCTGCAAGTCTGTCACTTTTGAATAAGATGGCAAACCCTCGCGGTAATCACCTGCAATGATTTGTAATACACACGTGAATAAAAATGATACATTTCTCAATGATAATAATGTTGTCTGTCCAATGGTAATAATTAAACAATCCAATGAATTCAGAACAAAAAAGGCCTTCCACTTAACTAAGACTGTGTCAGAGTTAAGTACGGTGTGTCGGAGGTTGTGGTGATGCGATACGAGAGTTCAGTCATACGTCTTCTGACGGGCTCCTACAATCCTACCGTACCGCGCAGTTACCCGTCTCAGACAAGCGGTACGTGTGTAGCTAACGAGAAGCGCTTGGCTTACCTATAAACCCAATGCCAAGGGTACAGTTATTGTATGCTATCGTGTGAGCACCAATCCTGTTCCAGCCCCGTCCTTCATAGACTCTGCCTTCGTTTCCGATCAAGAAGTTGTAGCTGGAAAGTGATGGACGAGTTATCTATAAGTGAACTACTAGCATAAATATAATCTACAAAAAGAACGAGTTAAAGACCTGAGACACCCGGAAAAAAATTATAGGAATCATCTCAATAAATACTTAGACAGCCTTATCTGCATTTCGTTTAAAGCAGGCGTGGGATGGACAGCGTTATTGGCTTGTCTGTAGCTTTTATCAAGACGGGTAATTGTAAGGAAACCCATTGGTGTCGTTACATTTGAAGAGAATAGGAACCCCTTTCGCACACCAAAAAGGATCCTTTTCATATATTCTAAACTAATCTCAAAGTAACGTAGAGTAGCTGGAGTTATCCTGATTAGGTAGTTGAACTTACGGAATATCGTATGCAAAATGTGTAGCGAAGTAAGATTGTAGATTTCTCAGCTCAGCGGCGCAACTAGTGAATTCAGTGCACTCGGAACTGACTGTGTGATGGACTATGACGAGCTTCAGGGGTGCGAACTCTGTCACTGAGTCTTGGTTGAGGAATGGCGGAGCGAGCCACAGTTCTCGAGTAATGAACCATTGGTGTGGAGCTGTGGGATAAGTATTACTTCCGTTAGCACAATATTGGGAATGTAAGTATTTTACTAACGAATTTACTTAACTTTGGGAAGTTCAGTAGTACTTAGGTACCTAGGTACTAGTGTGCCTAAGTACTAGATACCTACTGAACTTCCCAAGGTTAATCAAGCAAATACCTTTGCCGCAGCAAGTGTGTGTGCGTGCAGTCAACAAGTACATAAGTATTACCTACTACCTAAGTATAAACAGAATAAACGCAAAAAGCCTCGCCTTGAAAAGGGGTAGCATGTTGCAGGGACCTACTCATCAGTATGACTATTCGACCAACCGTAAAAAAATTAGTAAGCTGTAAGCAAGCAGCAGCGTAAGCTGTTAAATACCTACAATTTGTCACACATAAAATGGGGCAGTTGATTTTTTCGCGCTTTTGGGATTGGCTAAAATAGGGGAAGAGTGTCGTACGGGCTATTGCAGGCACGTCAATTAACTTTAACTGTGATCTTGAATATCGAGACATTTTACAAGCACGTCAAACTGCTGCAAGGTACTGATAGGCCTTAAAAGTGTGGGTTGAATTCTCTTTCACTTTACAATTTGTTATGATGACAAAATGACTTCGAATTTCGTTCGGTCGTGGACGGACCGTGGTGGTGCTCATCAACAACAAGTTCGTTTGGAATCGTTGGCAGCGACGGCCCTAGCCTTTGATCAGGGTATAGCAAGATTGTATTTCATTGCCCTTTAGTCGACGCTTTCGTTTCACGTTAAGTCTATTTCGGTTTTATGTTAAGTATCTACTTAAATTCTCAAATTTAAAAATAAACTTTTTTTGCAAATATCAATACTTTTAAGTACCTATTGAATTTAAATTAAATTAAGTACCTAGCACTTATTAGTATACTCGTGTTTCTTTAACATAAAAAAAGGTTTGGCTTTCTAGCCGCTCCAAACAATCAGATTTAGCATTTAAGAGTCAGATTTAGCTTTTAAAAAAATCTGTGGATATACCTAAGTACACATTTTTCAACGTCATCCAACGGATTTTGAAAATCTGATCTGGAACTCAACAATACCTCCGCGCCTCTCCAAAGGCGCCATCAAATTTTTATTTTGCGCGGGAATCTATTTTTCGCATCCTGGGGCTTTTTGGCGCCCTTTGCCATCTGGCGCCTAGAGCGACCGCTCCTCTCGCTCTATCCCAGGGCCGGCGCTGCTCGTTGGTGATGAAGGTCACATAAAATGCCATGTAGGTTATATTTTTGCGCACCGATACTTTTTTAGCTCTTGACGAACTCCAGTCATGCCATGAAAAAAATCAGATGTTCTGTACATTCTGTCGAGTGATTCGAACGTAAAAGTAAGTCCTTTTTATTCGCGATTTCGGGGTTGGTTCCATACTATAAGTTGTTCATAATGATGAGTACAATGGCCCATTTTCAGGTATTGAGTTTATTCTGTTACACGTACCTACCTATTTAGTCTAAGAGCTACCGAACAATCCGAATAACCCGTTTCCCACAAAGTTAGACAATTTCTAATGATGTTTTATTATCGGTCAATTAAGAAAGGACCGTTCTGGCAGGCATCCCACGGTTGCGCCATGTTTTATTTCTTCCCAGCAGGGCCCAGCAGTCTGAGAGTCATTAAAAGACCGCGTTAGAAACACAATGCTGCGCTCCAAATTTCCAAAATCTCAAAACGCCGACGTTACCCAAAAAGCAGCTAAGCTTTAATGGGACAGGGTTGGGCCGGACATGTCTGCCGCATGTCGAACGGTTTATGGGCTAAAACAACCACAATATGGGCCCCAGAAAATGCCCGGCGTCATCGCGGCACATCCAGTGTACGTTACTCCATTAGGAAAGTGGCTCCTAGAGGGATGTCCCTCTAGGAGCCACTTTCCTAATGGAGGATGCACTAATTATAATTAGTGCATAATCTACTGTGAATGCGCGAAAACGGAAAAAACGATCTCCTGCTGGAGTAAAGTTGTTCCAGCAAGAAAGTTCTAACGAATTGCCTATCGACGGGATTGGTCCATACTAGCCCAAAGCTGGGAAGAAAAAAAGAAGAAAGGAATGCCTTTGCCCTGCAGAGGGACGGAATAGGTTTAAAAAGATATGTTTAGGTACCTAGGTACATGTCCGACGTCTGGTTACCCGTTAGGCTTTTAAAAATCGGCGGAAGTGTCGCCATTTGGGCCGCAGCGCTTGTTTGATTGACACCATGTATAGCTTCGCAGGACTTCCCCGCGTAATTTGTGTCATGGGCATAGTGATCCCACTTTTTTATCGCCTCATACAGGTTAGAGCCCGGACTCTGCGTAATCATGACGTCTCTCGCTCCGACGACGTGGTAATCTTTATCCAGATAGCCGCGCGTGACTCCTTCATCGAGCAACATTTTGGCCCTCAGCAGCTGCAAGTCTGTCACTTTTGAATAAGATGGCAAACCCTCGCGGTAATCACCTGCAATGATTTGTAATACACACGTGAATAAAAATGATACATTTCTCAATGATAATAATGTTGTCTGTCCAATGGTAATAATTAAACAATCCAATGAATTCAGAACAAAAAAGGCCTTCCACTTAACTAGAGACTGTGTCAGAGTTAAGTACGGTGTGTCGGAGGTTGTGGTGATGCGATACGAGAGTTCAGTCATACGTCTTCTGACGGGCTCCTACAATCCTACCGTACCGCGCAGTTACCCGTCTCAGACAAGCGGTACGTGTGTAGCTAACGAGAAGCGCTTGGCTTACCTATAAACCCAATGCCAAGGGTACAGTTATTGTATGCTATCGTGTGAGCACCAATCCTGTTCCAGCCCCGTCCTTCATAGACTCTGCCTTCGTTTCCGATCAAGAAGTTGTAGCTGGAAAGTGATGGACGAGTTATCTATAAGTGAACTACTAGCATAAATATAATCTACAAAAAGAACGAGTTAAAGACCTGAGACACCCGGAAAAAAATTATAGGAATCATCTCAATAAATACTTAGACAGCCTTATCTGCATTTCGTTTAAAGCAGGCGTGGGATGGACAGCGTTATTGGCTTGTCTGTAGCTTTTATCAAGACGGGTAATTGTAAGGAAACCCATTGGTGTCGTTACATTTGAAGAGAATAGGAACCCCTTTCGCACACCAAAAAGGATCCTTTTCATATATTCTAAACTAATCTCAAAGTAACGTAGAGTAGCTGGAGTTATCCTGATTAGGTAGTTGAACTTACGGAATATCGTATGCAAAATGTGTAGCGAAGTAAGATTGTAGATTTCTCAGCTCAGCGGCGCAACTAGTGAATTCAGTGCACTCGGAACTGACTGTGTGATGGACTATGACGAGCTTCAGGGGTGCGAACTCTGTCACTGAGTCTTGGTTGAGGAATGGCGGAGCGAGCCACAGTTCTCGAGTAATGAACCATTGGTGTGGAGCTGTGGGATAAGTATTACTTCCGTTAGCACAATATTGGGAATGTAAGTATTTTACTAACGAATTTACTTAACTTTGGGAAGTTCAGTAGTACTTAGGTACCTAGGTACTAGTGTGCCTAAGTACTAGATACCTACTGAACTTCCCAAGGTTAATCAAGCAAATACCTTTGCCGCAGCAAGTGTGTGTGCGTGCAGTCAACAAGTACATAAGTATTACCTACTACCTAAGTATAAACAGAATAAACGCAAAAAGCCTCGCCTTGAAAAGGGGTAGCATGTTGCAGGGACCTACTCATCAGTATGACTATTCGACCAACCGTAAAAAAATTAGTAAGCTGTAAGCAAGCAGCAGCGTAAGCTGTTAAATACCTACAATTTGTCACACATAAAATGGGGCAGTTGATTTTTTCGCGCTTTTGGGATTGGCTAAAATAGGGGAAGAGTGTCGTACGGGCTATTGCAGGCACGTCAATTAACTTTAACTGTGATCTTGAATATCGAGACATTTTACAAGCACGTCAAACTGCTGCAAGGTACTGATAGGCCTTAAAAGTGTGGGTTGAATTCTCTTTCACTTTACAATTTGTTATGATGACAAAATGACTTCGAATTTCGTTCGGTCGTGGACGGACCGTGGTGGTGCTCATCAACAACAAGTTCGTTTGGAATCGTTGGCAGCGACGGCCCTAGCCTTTGATCAGGGTATAGCAAGATTGTATTTCATTGCCCTTTAGTCGACGCTTTCGTTTCACGTTAAGTCTATTTCGGTTTTATGTTAAGTATCTACTTAAATTCTCAAATTTAAAAATAAACTTTTTTTGCAAATATCAATACTTTTAAGTACCTATTGAATTTAAATTAAATTAAGTACCTAGCACTTATTAGTATACTCGTGTTTCTTTAACATAAAAAAGGTTTGGCTTTCTAGCCGCTCCAAACAATCAGATTTAGCATTTAAGAGTCAGATTTAGCTTTTAAAAAAATCTGTGGATATACCTAAGTACACATTTTTCAACGTCATCCAACGGATTTTGAAAATCTGATCTGGAACTCAACAATACCTCCGCGCCTCTCCAAAGGCGCCATCAAATTTTTATTTTGCGCGGGAATCTATTTTTCGCATCCTGGGGCTTTTTGGCGCCCTTTGCCATCTGGCGCCTAGAGCGACCGCTCCTCTCGCTCTATCCCAGGGCCGGCGCTGCTCGTTGGTGATGAAGGTCACATAAAATGCAATGTAGGTTATATTTTTGCGCACCGATACTTTTTTAGCTCTTGACGAACTCCAGTCATGCCATGAAAAAAATCAGATGTTCTGTACATTCTGTCGAGTGATTCGAACGTAAAAGTAAGTCCTTTTTTTTCGCGATTTCGGGGTTGGTTCCATACTATAAGTTGTTCATAATGATGAGTACAATGGCCCATTTTCAGGTATTGAGTTTATTCTGTTACACGTACCTACCTATTTAGTCTAAGAGCTACCGAACAATCCGAATAACCCGTTTCCCACAAAGTTAGACAATTTCTAATGATGTTTTATTATCGGTCAATTAAGAAAGGACCGTTCTGGCAGGCATCCCACGGTTGCGCCATGTTTTATTTCTTCCCAGCAGGGCCCAGCAGTCTGAGAGTCATTAAAAGACCGCGTTAGAAACACAATGCTGCGCTCCAAATTTCCAAAATCTCAAAACGCCGACGTTACCCAAAAAGCAGCTAAGCTTTAATGGGACAGGGTTGGGCCGGACATGTCTGCCGCATGTCGAACGGTTTATGGGCTAAAACAACCACAATATGGGCCCCAGAAAATGCCCGGCGTCATCGCGGCACATCCAGTGTACGTTACTCCATTAGGAAAGTGGCTCCTAGAGGGATGTCCCTCTAGGAGCCACTTTCCTAATGGAGGATGCACTAATTATAATTAGTGCATAATCTACTGTGAATGCGCGAAAACGGAAAAAACGATCTCCTGCTGGAGTAAAGTTGTTCCAGCAAGAAAGTTCTAACGAATTGCCTATCGACGGGATTGGTCCATACTAGCCCAAAGCTGGGAAGAAAAAAAGAAGAAAGGAATGCCTTTGCCCTGCAGAGGGACGGAATAGGTTTAAAAAGATATGTTTAGGTACCTAGGTACATGTCCGACGTCTGGTTACCCGTTAGGCTTTTAAAAATCGGCGGAAGTGTCGCCATTTGGGCCGCAGCGCTTGTTTGATTGACACCATGTATAGCTTCGCAGGACTTCCCCGCGTAATTTGTGTCATGGGCATAGTGATCCCACTTTTTTATCGCCTCATACAGGTTAGAGCCCGGACTCTGCGTAATCATGACGTCTCTCGCTCCGACGACGTGGTAATCTTTATCCAGATAGCCGCGCGTGACTCCTTCATCGAGCAACATTTTGGCCCTCAGCAGCTGCAAGTCTGTCACCTTTGAATAAGATGGCAAACCCTCGCGGTAATCACCTGCAATGATTTGTAATACACACGTGAATAAAAATGATACATTTCTCAATGATAATAATGTTGTCTGTCCAATGGTAATAATTAAACAATCCAATGAATTCAGAACAAAAAAGGCCTTCCACTTAACTAATACTGTGTCAGAGTTAAGTACGGTGTGTCGGAGGTTGTGGTGATGCGATACGAGAGTTCAGTCATACGTCTTCTGACGGGCTCCTACAATCCTACCGTACCGCGCAGTTACCCGTCTCAGACAAGCGGTACGTGTGTAGCTAACGAGAAGCGCTTGGCTTACCTATAAACCCAATGCCAAGGGTACAGTTATTGTATGCTATCGTGTGAGCACCAATCCTGTTCCAGCCCCGTCCTTCATAGACTCTGCCTTCGTTTCCGATCAAGAAGTTGTAGCTGGAAAGTGATGGACGAGTTATCTATAAGTGAACTACTAGCATAAATATAATCTATAAAAAGAACGAGTTAAAGACCTGAGACACCCGGAAAAAATTATAGGAATCATCTCAATAAATACTTAGACAGTCTTATCTGTGGGATTGACAGCGTTATTGGCTTGTCTGTAGCTTTTATCAAGACGGGTAATTGTAAGGAAACCCATTGGTGTCGTTACATTTGAAGAGAATAGGAACCCCCTTCGCACACCAAAAAGGATCCTCTTCATATATTCTAAACTAATCTCAAAGTAACATAGAGTAGCTGGAGTTATCCTGATTAGGTAGTTGAACTTACGGAATATCGTATCCAAAATGTGAAGCGAAGTAAGATTGTAGACTTCTCAGCTCAGCGGCGCAACTAGTGAATTCAGTGCACTCGGAACTGACCGTGTGATGGACTATGACGAGCTTCAGGGGTGCGAACTCTGTCACTGGGTCTTGGTTGAGGAATGGCGGAGCGAGCCACATTTCTCGAGTAATAAACCACTCGTCCGCAGCGTGCCGAGCTGTGAGCAGAACAAAAGAAGGAAAGAAAAGAAGATAGAATGAAAGTCTTAGAAAAAGCCTGAGGCATTAAGTCCACCTCTGTACATTTCGTGGGAGTAAAGTATTAAATAAAGAAAAAAAAGAAAAAAGAAAACCATTTTTTTCTGCCAGTTAAGACGCTCAAACTAAGGTAAATAGAAAAGGAATAGGAAATAAGCATCTACTCAGTAGAGCGCGCTAGACCACGCGTGGACGTCGGCGAAATTAGGTTCGCGAGGCCTCCTTTTTTCCCAGTCAAGAAAACGTTAAATTACATATAAGCCGAATTATAGTTAAACTAATGTATGAGTAAACGAGTTTTATTGCTAATCAAATGATGACAGAAATTACACAAATAGAAATTAAAATAGACGAACTTTTCGGCTTTTGGCCTCACTGAACTTTTTCAGGATTATGTCATAGCTAACTCTAGCCGCTATTTCAGCTTCAATTGATAGAACTGATAACGCAGATAGTCTCTCTTGACTCATCGTGCTTCTCAAGTACGTCTTAATTAATTTTAACTTTGAGAAGCTTCTCTCAGCGGAAGCTGTACTGACGGGAACTGTGAGCATGATTCTAATTGTTATATATTATAAACATTTTGATATATTTCTTCCAAATTATTTTCGAAAATCGCGCGCGAAGTTGTTTAACTTTCATAGTATTGCCAGACGATTCTGGATAATGACCGTAAAGTACTACTCAATCACTTAACTCGCGAAGTGTATGAAAATAAATAAAAATTAATAATTAAATTTTAAATAATTAAAAATTTCTACTAAAATTTCGCCGACGCCTAGCGCCGCCACTGCATCTACTTTAACACCATCCATTTGTTATCTGTGCCAATTGGTATCTCAGAATTTAATTATTAATGCCAAACGTTACCGACTATGTAATACACTACGTGAGTTACTAGGTAGGTATCTAAAGCAATGGTTATAATAAGTATAAATAAAACTAGCAAGCTTAGATTGTTTTTTATTTTATTAAAAACTTTAAAAATCGCTCATTATAAAGGTACCTATTTAATTTGGGAATACCTTCAACACGGGCCGAGGGATCACCCAGTGCCATAGTTGTCTGTCACAGAATAAATTATTGATCAAGTTATAGGTACCTATCTACAATAAAATCGGGTTACTTTTGCCCTGGAGTATATTATCTAACTTTGGCCCTGTACCTACTTTAGCCCAAACTTTTAACCATGAACGAGTTAGGGCCTAAGTTAGACCTCAAGGCCAAAGTAACTACTTCGTACCTATACCTACTTAAACAAAATTACGTGTTATTTAAAATCAAGTTTATTTTGTTAGTTTATTCCTACATTAATTACTATATTATGTTATTACAATTAATACTTTGATTAGATTTTTGAGCATGACAAACAATATTTTTTTTTTTAAAGTAGGTAGCCATCAACAAGGTTTCATAAAATGCAAACAATAGTCATTAATGTGATTATTTAAAACTTAAAAAAGTAGGTACCTGTAGTTTTAAATCCCAAGTAAGATCGACCTTCACTCACCTGCTTACCGGTTGAAATAGTTATTTATGATACTAGTGCGGTAAGTTGGTTTTGAAGTCGAGGGCTTACCATAGTCACGAGTTTAAGCCCTCGACCTCGTTGCGGGCTTACATTCGTCTACTCGTTTGTAAAAACCAACTTACTGCACTAGTATCATGAATAACTATTATCAAATGAAATATGTTTCTGCAACTAAACAAATAGGGTTGCCGTAAAAAGTATGGTCATGGCTATTATAAAAAAAAATATACATATCTACAATTTCACTGACTATATAATATATGATATATCATATTGATATATTTTTCAAGTAGTAAGTATAAAGTGCAACTACTGATATCAGCTTAGGTACCTGTTTGTACACAGCAATTAGGTAATAGAAACCAAAAAAGGTTGGCAACCTAGCTGGTACGTATTCTGTATGTTATACAACATACAGAACATACAGATGCTTTCAATTGGAATTTCGTTCGTTTGGCAAGCAAGTCAGTGGAATTTCAATAATATGTTACTTATTTTTTTTTTTATTTGTTTAGTTACTTATAGCCATGACCATATTTTTTATTGGTATATGTTTAGAAAAATATTTATGTTATTTAATAAAATATAATTTTCATCAGGTAAGCGAGTGAAGGTCGATCTTACTTGGGATCCTCTACTACTTCGGCCTTTTCTGTTAACATTTTACCGTGTAAACGTTAGTTGGAATAAGCATGAAGTGAACTGTCATTCTATTTTGCTTGTGTGGAGTGACGGCTCATTTCATATTCACTTCACGTAAGTTTATATATATTATATATATGTAGATGATTATGTATATAATCGCATTGCAGAGCCGTGCCCGGAAGTGGACGGACCGTGGTGGTTATCATCAACAATGAGTTCATTAGGAATTCTTTGTTGAAGAAGTTCACATAAAATGCACGCACCGATATTCATTTGATCTCCTGACGGACCACGGTCCGTCTACGTAGGGTGACGTGTGTACCAAACATAACTTTATGTAACGTTATCGTAAAATAACTACCTAAAATTTTTCTTCAATAATACCTCTTTACTTAGCACCTTTTTATACAAATAGGTATTGATAATACTTAGGTAGATAAATTGATAATACCGTCATTCTATAATATTCGTCATATACTTAGGAAGTATCTAATATAATAGTAGGTAAGTACCTATGTCACTACTACCCACATGCAATGCAGTGCGATTCTGTAAACATCTCATCGTGAAAGCTTAGGTGAAGTGAACGTGAAGTGAGCTGTCAATCCATCCATAGAAATAAGATGGAATGAGTTCACTTCATACTCAATCCACCTAAGTTTACACAGTGAGCTGCTGACAGAATAGACCAGCTGGATCTACATAATGGTAAATGGACTCTAAGCCGCCCGGGCTATTTGTCCGTAGGTACGGTGGCCTAGAAGGCCATGGAACCCAGGCTTGATTGTAATAAACCTAACGGATCACGAAGGAAGGCGCCTACTGATGATTACAATAAAAACCTTTTCGAAGTGTTAACACAATCTGCGTATGTTACAAGTTACAATCCATAAGTATTATTCTCAAACTTTCTGTGGAATTAAATAACGAACGTTCTATTTAAGTAACGTTTGGTTACCTGTTAGGTTTTTTAAAGTCGGTGGCAATGTCACAGTTTGGGTAGCAGTGCTTGTTTCAATGATTCCATGGATAGCTTCGCAGGACTGCCCCGCGTAACGTTTGTTATAGTTGTGCCATTTTTGTATCGCTCTATACAGATTAGTGCCTGGACTCAGCGAATCCTGGACGTCTTTCGCTCCGACGACGTGGTAATCTTTATCCAGATAGCCGCGCGTGACTCCTTCATCGAGCAACATTTTGGCTCGCAGCAGCTGCAAGTCTGTCACTTTTGAATAAGATGGCAAACCCTCGCGGTAATCACCTGCAATAGTGTGTAATGCAAACATAAATAATAAATATTTCACTAAGATACTTGATTGTACTTTGTGACATTAAATTTCACTGATTAATCCACTAAAAAGGTGGTAAATTAAATTAAATGGTTGGAATGTATCTAGGCATTCCCGTTCATGATGAACAACAGTGTAAAATTTGTCCTTTTCTGTTTCTACTGAGCGTTTGACATGGAACTGCTCTCTTAAAATAAATTGCAATTTAAATGGCCTAGCACTAGTCTACGGGCTAGTCCTGAGGCAGGTGTCTGCGCTGTGTGTAAGGGCTCAGTCATTCGGTTGCTGACAGACGTCAACATGCCTCTTGCTTCGCGCAGTTAACGAGAGGCGTTTGGCTTACCTATGAACCCTATGCCAAGGGTACAGCGATTGTATCCTAGCGTGTGAGCACCAATCTTGTTCCAGCCCCTTCCTTCATAGACTCTGCCCTCGTTGCCGATCAAGAAGTTGTAGCTGGAAAAAGTTGACATGAGGAAAGTTAACTTCTAGTTAATAATGGTAGGATTTTTTGCGTTATTGCACCTTCGCAACCTCAATACCTCAGTCACCCAACTAGAGCAATCTTATTGAAATCAAACAACACCGCATGATATCAACAATAAACAGCCGTACTAGTGTCTGCGTTTTCTTCATAGCAATCGTAGGATGGACACTGGACAGAGACAATGGTTTGTCTGAAGATTTGCTCAAGCGATAGTTGTGCTTGTAAGAAATCATTTCGTTAAGGAAGACCTTTATTGCTTATACTAAACTTGCGCAGGATAACTATTGGATAAACTTTTGGGATTATTATAGGTACTTAGGTACGAGTAACAAAATAATTTGTAGCAGAACTCACGGAAGATCGTATCCATGATTTGCTGCGAAGTAAGATTGGAGAGTTCTCAGCTCAGCGGCGCAATTCATGAATAGAGTGCACTCGGAACTGACCGTGTGAGCGATTATGACGAGCTTAAGGGGTGCGAACTGCGTGACTGCGTCTTGGTTGAGGAATGGCGGAGCGAGCCACATGTCTCGAGTAATGAACCACTCGTGCGGGGCTGTGGGCGAAATGAAAACAAAATTAAATTAATCTATATTATTTGCAACGATTATGATTCGTTGGTAAAATACTTTATATCTTCGAATTGTTGAGCCTTTTAGAAGCTTTTGCTCTGTAGGTAGCATGGATGCGTTGCTTCCAATAAATAGAATATATTCAATCATTATAATGAATATGCATCGAGGGGATAAAGTAGTGTTTTAGTTCACGGGCGACATCTTGAATCCTGACCTTAATTTAAGATCCTAGAGATAATTCCCGAACGGAGCGAGGGAGTTTAGAGTTTAACTCACGAGCTAAACGAGGAAAAGAGGGTGTTAGTACTAATATCCTGAATGGGGCAAGGCATACAAGCTAGCCCAAGGCAAATACTCCTAAACCCCCGAGTAGAATCTATCCTACTTTTCACACCTATGTAAGTACTGTGTATAAATAAAAACCGGACAAGTACGAGTCTTCGCGCACCGACGATTCCATACAATTTTATCGAGAGTTTACAATCTCTCAAGTTATTTTATAATCTCACGGAGTTTGCTATTTTCCGGTGACATGTACATATATTTCGTCTATTACGAGAATCGTGTCTCGATTTTTTTTCCGAGTACTTTTAGATACCTACATTACCTACTGAGTTTATAAACTTTGAAAACACTCTCATTACTCTGATGAAACGATAAGTACGACGCAAGGACAAACTTAACTTTGTAGTTGAAAATAATGTTCTCCCATACATCGATGTACCTACGTTACGGTAATTTCTTCAATTGCAAATAAAATGTTTGTAATCGCAAATAAAGTTTTTTTATTTATGTGATATGATAAAACTACAAACTTTCATTTTCAGACTTTCTCGATTACTTGTGCTGTAAGACCTTGCTACATGCCAAGTTTCATGATTCATGAGTCAACGGGACGTACCCCATAGGTTTTGATTTACTTGCGAGTTTCAAATTAGTCGCAAAAATTGTGCATAAATAGAGCCGCAAGTATCTTTATATTGAGTATATTTAGAAACTTAATATTTGTAGAGCTCCAAGGTCTGACCGACCTACGTATTTGATATAATTACAACATGATACCTCCACGAGTTCTTGAGAAAAGGGTCGTGACAGACCGACAGACGGACAACGCAGTAATCCTTTGGGTTCCGTTTTTTCCTTTAAAGGTACGAAACCCTAAAAAGCCTCATATTGGAGAGAACCTAGCATATAAGAGGTGAGGTGCTAAAATTTCGGTCTAGCACTTCTTAGGTTTTTTGCATAAGCTGACAAAGTTAGTTCTATCTCTGTATAAATGGCATAATAAAACTTTTCGAGGCAGGGTGCTGGAGAAGCACCCCCCTGAAAATAGTCCTGCTGGCGACCTTGATAGGTGCTTCTGCTTAGGTAGGACAAGGTGATCAGACTCGTTAATGTTACTCAGCGGTCTCTGACGGTGACGCAGGAAGGCTTCGTCACCAATTAGTCAGACAGTAGGTACTCTGTGTGGTCTAAAGAGCTCAATCACGTTAAGACCAACAGATAGGGTAGACGGCAGATTAACAGCTAAGCTAAGTATGGCTCACACAGCTGAGTTATTTTTAAAGTGAAATCTTCGTTAGCGGCGTTGTGCACTTTTTGGGATGGGTAAAAAATGTTATACTCGCGTCAAGACACGTGACCTGATCGAAAATTTGTAAGACGAAGGGAGAGTAGACCGCCGGCTTAGCGTAGGAGAGGAAGTAATATCCCCCTCTCTTTCTACAGCGCGGCGAAAATGTATGCCTGCTCCTGCTGTTTCGTTCTCGTTTCGCGAGTGAGCGTGTGTGTTTGTACTACAGCCTGCTACGCGCATCCACGGATGGTGACTGCTGATGGCTCAGAATTGTCATGTTTGTGTACGATTGCGCAATAAATTAATGTTGTATTTTACCACAAAAATGATACTACTTTTATACTGATAATTATAGCAATTCGTGCGAAATTATTCCCTAACCATTTCAAAATATCAAAAATGTACAACGTTAATGTTCAAGTTTTCACTTCTGCCGGCACTCCCGGAGTGCAACTCGTTGTATTTTTTTAAACAAACACACCTACACAGCTTTCTTTATTTTATATAATTTCAGAACTTGCTTAAAATGGCTTTGATTCTGGTCAGCAACTGGTTTATGGGTTGTATCTGTTCAATAGGTAAAGTGACTCGTACCTACTTACATTATCTGTGCCTTTAGATATCATTAGACTAGGCTGGGCTGTCCTTGCACGCGTTATCAAGTATTTACCTACTTTTAGTTTCTGAGAATCTACATCGACGTCGTTCAGTATTTTAGGTACGTAGGTATCTATCTGGGGTCGACTTAAAAATATTGATATCTCAAAGGCCTTTGACAGGGTCTGGCTCGCAAGTCTAGTCAGCAAGCTTCCTGCTTATGGCATCCCAGCTGATTTTTGTAGCTGGATATCACACTTCCTTAGTGAACGGTCGATCCCAGTAGTCGTTGATGGCTGCTCCTCGAACCTCATGGCTATTGATGTCGGAGTTCCTGAGGGGTCTGTTCTCTCTGCAACTCTTTTCCTGCTGCAAATCAATGACCTGCTTCAGCTTGGTATTGTTGGGTACGCAGATGACAGTTCGGTTTCAGAGAGATACTTGTCCAGCGCAAAAACCAGCGGGGAAGAAGTTCGTTCCTTGAGAGAGGCCATAGCTGTAACTGATCGGCTCGAGCTCCTAGGCATAAAGTTGACACCCAGTCTCAACTTCGGCGCCACCATTAAACACAAAGCCCAAACTGCGGCCAAAAAGCTGGGCATCCTAAATAGAGTGAAGTGATATTTGACGCATGGACAGATTTTAACCCTTTTCAAAGCACAAGTCCGATCCTGCATTGAGCAGCCACCTTTGGGATGGCTCAGCTAAATACTTGCCGCGCTGTTGGATGCCAAGCTTCATAGCTTGGCTCATCACCGCAAAGTTGCCTGTTTGTCGGTCTTCGGTCGACAGATTCCTCCACGACCTCATCCCACACGCCCCCTTCTGCCTTCGGACATATAGACGCACTGCAAGTTACCATCCCTACCTTGTTGCTATTCCGCTTATCGAAGAAAGTTAATATTCACACCATCATTAAGGCTTACCATGGTCTGGTTGCCTCTATCTTAAGATGCGGAGTAGTATTTTGGGGGAATTGCAGTGAACGAGAAAGGGTATTCAGAGCCCAAAATATTGAATTAGATCTATGACCGGCATTAATTCAACAGACAACTGTATTCCTATGTTTAAATCCCTAAAATTATTAACCTTTCCATCACTTTATATTCTGGAGGTAGCATTATTTGTTAAAACGAACCTTAATCTTTTTGAAACTATGATAAATCATTCTTCAAGACATTGCTGAGATCCCAATATCAAGGTCTATTACATACAGTACAGGTAGTTTTAAAACAGCATTATTGAGAAAGAATATTATGCATATGGGACCAGTTATTTACAGTAAAATACCTAATGACATTAAATATGATATAACTCATTTTACAAAAAGAAACTATTGATTGATAAATGCTATTACGTTGTCAGTGACTTTTTAAATGATAGCACCCTATGACATTGCACAATCATATTTTATTTTATTAAATTTGTTATATTTCTAATTTTATGTAACTTAATGTATGACTATTGCTTTTCCGGTGAATTTGACTTTTAAGAATAAGACATTTAAAACTGATAACCTGACAATTATTGATTAAAATAAATTTGCAATACTTATGATTATTTTGTGTTGCATGCCATACGTTAGAATGTACTGGATCCAATTGTTTTTCCCTTTACAGCATCAAAACTGTTTTGTTACCTAAGTACATTCTTTGAAAATAAATGATTTCTGATTCTGATTCTGATTAAAAGTTGCTCATAATAAACAATTACCCCTTTTTAGGTAGGTATGTCCAGTTCATTCAGTAACACGATGTATAACTGTTGACTGCCTCCTTGGTCTAGTGGTCAGCATCACTACAGGTGAGAGCATGAGATTCTGTGTTTGATTTCTAACGCAAAGTACAAATGGGACTTATATCTGGAATTTCTAAGGTACCGCCCACGGAAGTTGTGCCGTGATAATTGAGTAGAGAGAACGTGTGTGTGATAATAGAGCCTAGCCTATTGCCGTCGTCAGATGGCAGTAGGCTAAGCTCTATTATATGATGGGACTTGGGATAAATCCGGCAAAATGTAGGTGTAGTATAAGATACGCCTCTGCCTTGGTCCTAACCCTTCGGGGAAACAGGCGTGATATTAATGTGTTATGTAACAATGTGTTATATAAAGGGCTGATTTTTCGACTACATTTAAATTAAAGAAACAGCTGTCAATTTTCTTTAACTTAAAAACTATCCTTTGTCAATCATGACATTATGGTGTATGCAAAGCTGTCAAACTTCAATTTTATTCCTCTGGTTATCTGAGTTGTAAAAAGTTATCTATCTATTGCAAAATCGGCCCAAAAATGTATGCAACAAAGTTTCCTTACCGACGTCCACGACGGAGTCAGCAGTCTTCTTGGCAATTACGGTGAAGTACACAATTAAAATGATGCACACCAAGAGAGCTATTATGGCAGCTGCGCACGACAGTCTTTCCGCTCTCGTGGTACTCTTCGCTATGTCCCACAGGTACCGGGGCAGAGGTAGGTCTGAAATGGAAAGGTATGTTGTTAAACTTGGTTTTTATTACCATTAGGGATGATGTTTAATTTGCAAAGCATTGAAGTTAAAGGAAAAACAACATTACCTTTTGTACCGTGTTATTCTGGAACATAAAATAGACAAAATAGTGTGTGTTCCTGTTCGGCGTACATCTACGCCAAGGTACATCTACGAAAGGCTTTTCTTATCCTGTAGTGCCATTTGTTGATTTATTAATCCTAACGTAAAGTTTGATCATATTATGTTTTTGAAAATGTTTTTCTACTCGGGTTTGCTCTCGGTGGTTTTTCCTTGCTCCCGCCCTGAGACCCTCAGGGAAAAGGAGGTTCGGATCCCCTGCTAATTGGTAACAAATACTGTGTCCCCCAGTACTTTGCTCAAGATGGTAACTGTGTGTATAGCTGCTTGCTTCTGTAGAACATGTATGTTTATGCCTGCATCTAATTTATCACAATAACTGTGTATGCTCTTTGCTACTATTCCTGTCGCTCCTATTACTACCGGTATGACTTCTGTAGGTATGTTCCATAGTCGTGTTATTTCTGTATTAAGTAGGTGGTATTTGCTCAATTTTTCAATCTCTTTAGGGCCTATGTTATATATATATAGTCTACCCATCCCATACTCAAGTTTTTCTGACACTGATGTGCGTCTTCTAGTGTGGCTTTGTTAATCATGAGGTGATCTTTGCAGCCCATATTATCATAATTGATCATAATATTATTATAATGAACAAAAAAATATTTTATAATTTTATATAAATTATTGAGCTAAGTAGTAAGTCGCTTAAGTACCTAGTTCCAGTTCCTTTCTGCTTTACTGATGGTATTTTAGGGTTTAGTACCCAAAGGATAAAACGATAAGACGGACGGAAAGTGGAGTCTTATTAATAGGGTCCCCCTATTAATAAGACTCCACTTTCCGTCCGTCTGTCTGTCCGTCTGTCACCATGCTGTATCACATGAACAGTGATAGTTAGACAGTTGAAACTTTCACAGATGATGTATTCCTGTTGCCGCTTTAACAACAAATACTAAAAAAACAGTATAAAATAAATATTTAAGGGGGCTCCCATACAACAGACATGATTTTTTTTGCCGTTTTATAGATAATGATACGGAACCCTTCGTGCGCGAGTCCGACTCGCACTTGGCCGGTTTTTTTAGGACAGTTGAATTTATTATAAAACGTCTTACGATTTTATTTGTTACGAATCCTTCATGCTTTTCATCGTTGGTGCGTTTAGAGGAATAAAATTATAATATTTTCAATCGATTTCTTTAGCGCACCTAAATGGTGCGTGTGCGCTTCGAGGAATACCCCGCGAGCGTGCGCGATTTGATTATTTAATTCACATAGAACATAAATTTAAATAATTTAATGGAAATACCATTTCTATTTTGATACTATTTCTATTTTGTAAGTGCAATTTTAATTTAAAGTAGATAAGGTATAAGAATTCAGAAACGTTCAGTGTAGAGCGGGTAATATTAGGTTACATAAGAAATTGGCGTTTTGTCGCACTGACCACTTTGATATCAAATAACTCCTCTCTGGTTAGGAATTCCAAATTCAAGTTTATACAGCTATTTACTCATGCATTTTTGTTTCGAAAACCATAATTCATTTGTTTTTCCTCTTTTGTATTTTTTCTGTGCGTCACATTTTTACAAAATGGAAAACTTGAAATATCGCGTTATTTACGAGTACGAGTTCCACCGTGGCACCATTGCGGCAGAAAGGGCTCGAAGGATTAATGATGTGTATGGCGGCGGTGTCGTAAAAGAAAACAAAGTACGTTTTCGTTCTGGAAATTCGACCTGCAGAACAAGCCCCGTGGACGGCCGGAGACCAAAGTTGATAATAAAGAATTGAAGGCTTTTGTGGAAGCGGATCCATCGCAAACCACGTCCGACTTAGCTGTAGGCTGCGGTTAGTGATAAAACTGTTTTAATCTACTTGAAGCAAATTGGGAAGGTGAAAAAGCTTCAAAGGTTACCCACCTCACCAAGCGTCGACTGCTGCGTTACAATACTTAACCGGCACAATAATGAAGGGATTTTAAATCGTATCATTACCTGTGAAGAAAAGTGGATCCTGTACGATAATGGGAAGCGCTCATCGCAATTGCTGAAACCTGGCGAACCAGCCAAATCATGCCCCAAGCGAAAATTGACTCAAAAAAAGTTACTTGTGAGCGTTTGGTAGACCAGTACCGGTGCCGTTCACCACAGCTTGCTTAAGCACAGCTGGCCAGACGATTACGGCAGATGTCTATTGTCAGCAACTGCAAACATGATGAAAAAGCTAGCTGCTAAACAACCGAGGCTGGTCAATCGCTCTAGGCCACTGCAGCTTCAAGACAACGCTAGACCACACACTGCACAACAGACGGCTACCAAATTAGAGGAGCTTCAATTAGAATGTCGTAGACATCCACCGTACTCTCCGGACCTTGCTGCAACAGATTACCATTTTTTCGAAATTTGGAAAACTTCTTGCAAGGAAAAAAAATCAACTCCTATGGGGCAGTCCAAAACCGCCTTAAAAGATTTTATTGATTCCCGTCCGAATGGTTTTTTTATTAAAGGGATCAATAAACTACCTATGAGGTGGTGGCCAAAAGTGCATCGATAGCGATGGTATATACTTTGATAAATTAAATAAAAAAACGACTTTATGGTCCTCTCGTAGAAAACGCCAATTTCATATGTTAAAATAACCAATACCTAATAATTTAGTTTTGTTGGTGTTTTTGTACAGTGAAACTTCAAAGTAATTAAGTAATGTAAGGTAAGTAAATTAAAGTAAGACAAGCATTCAGGTCTCCGAATCTGAAATCTTTGTCAGAATACCTCATCAAGACACTGTACGTATGTTCGTTCCTCTGAGACGAACACACGGCTTGTTTTCGAAAGGACCGTCACATTGCTTTCCCATTAGAAAAATAAACATACGTATATGCGCCTAGTTGAACATTTTGTATGTAAGGTATGCATTCAGGCAAGGGCGTACCTAGGATTTGAGCCAGGTGGAGGGGGGGGGGCAGTTCATACTTGTTTCGCAGTTTGTTGTGCTAAAGAGGGAAGATTTATTTGTTTGTTACGATTTTGCTCAAAAACCACTCAACCGATTTAAAAAAAAAATCGCCTTTGAAAGCTATATTATTAACTTAAAAATATGTATATCTCTACGAAAATTGCAATAATGTAATCCGAAGTAGTAAAATTTTGCCTAATAAATTCATTGTTTGGCGTGCGCTGCGAAAACAATTGATGATACATAAAAATAATGTACTTCGTGATTAACGCACTTTTTATACCTATAAAAAAGTCCGCGAGGGTATATGTCTAACTATTATGGTCAGGTCACAATGACCGATTTTTGTTCAAATTATTCTATCAAAACTCGAGTGGAATGGAAAAGTGGTGATTTTGGTAACATGATATTAATCCTCACCCATTTAAATGGTACGATAATTAAGGTTGTTGATTATGTACATGTAAATTAGAGTTTAAATTATTCAAATCGGACCTTTCGTTTAAAAGTTACGACGGGTTTAAAAATACTCTATGTTGCGGTTTGAGCGAACTGGGGAGAATCTAAAGCTTGGTCCGATGAAGTTGAAACACAGCATAAAAAAATAAGAATAACAAATGTTTGGATTTTTCGGAAATAAACCCCTAAAGGGGCGAAAAGAGATCATGATGTTTTTAAGGGAAAAAATGACTGCTTGCTTCAATTTACGTGGAAATGGGTATGTACAAACTAAAAGTGGGATAAGCGTAACAGATTTAACAATTTTTGCATAATCAACCCCGGACGGGGCGAACGGGGTGAATGGTTGCTGATCCTGAGACCATAGAATCAGCAGTAGAAATGCTTAACCTTTAAAACGGCGTAGAGGGGGCGTTGAAGCTTGTGGAGTACCTACTAAATCCGCGCTTACGAAGTGCTAGTTCTAGATAAAATTATATAATAAATATCAAATATGAATATCTATTTTACTTAACGGGTGAAAAGATGTTCATTTTTGAACACTTCATTTTGCACAGAGCAACACATTTTAAATTCTCACGTTCTAGTTTCCAGTAACAGACATTGCCAGGAAAATTGACGTTTATAATTTTTTCTAGGCCTGCTCCTAGCTGGTTACGCCCTTGCATTCAAGTCTCCGAATCAGAATTATTTGTCAGGAAACATAATCAGATAACCGTACATAGTCTGAACAGGCCTTTAGATGGGATAGTCGGCAGAAGCACTAAAAAACATGATTTCAGTTAAGTCACTATATTAATAATATTGTTGACAACAAACAACTCATTAAGGTAACAAGAATTCTTAAAATAATAAATTATCATATCACAACAAAAATTTGATCATCTGTTGAAACGCTAGAGGAGTGTCCTCACTAGCATTAGGTATGCTAGATTAAGTTAATACCTACTTAATTAAAAGTATAGCTTTGGCACACGCACTTCAAGCCGTATCTGCGATCAGTGGTCAGGACAACCACTTATTCTCTCCCAAGTTCCACATGATATTAAAAATTTCAGTAAAATGTCCAGGGATTATTGCAAACACCATAAGATTATAAACTTTAAATTCTCGATACATTGTGATTGTTTGATGATGCGTTTCACGCGATTTATTATGAACTTAGGCATACAATTACCACAACATTAACACGATCATAAAGTATGGAACATTGTCATTTCAGCTAGGGTCTAACTAACATTATAAATGTACCACAAACAAAGTTCGACAGCTATCCTCACCACGCTGCCAGCACCACATGATGGTGGCTGGTCGGGAATTTCACTGGCAGATGTAACAAAGAGTAAATTAACAGTTTTGTTTTAAAAAATGGGGCTTTGAAAATTAAATTTTATGAAATTGTGAACAGACACAAGGCAATAGCTAATTGCAGGGTTAGTCCCATAGGTATCTACTGAATTTTTAGTTTCCTGGGGTCTTATGGCATCCCTTCTTTAATCTTACTGAGTTAGATAGGTACCTATAGGTGTGGAGATGCACAAGTCCATCGACGATAGGCACTGGCTATTTAAGGACTTATAAAATATTTATCTAAATTATGAAAAGTAAGTTTAATTTATATTTTATATAAATATTACATGAGTTTAATTTATGTAGAGTTCAATTTTTTTTCACTGATGTAAAGCAATGATATCTTTCGTAGAGGCGTCTAGGAAAAATGTGCGGTCCCTTTTGTGATGATTATCCTCGGGAGCGACGCCACGAAGCAAGTAGAGTTGCCAGCACGTCAAGCTACAACAATCTGTCAAATTTCTTAAATAGATTTTCAACTTTATCGCTAAAGCATTAGGTTCAAGGTTGATTGGGTAAAATATTGACAGTTTCGGGCAGCTTGCTGTGCTGGCGTCTGTACTGTACCCTCCTAGGCATTTCTTAGTTAGGCATAAGTGGTGCAAAGTTTTTATCATAATAATATGATTAATTTTGAGACACTAATATGCGGATTCTGTTTTTGTTTTTAAATTTGTATTTAGAATGTACTCATCGGTATTTAAACTATGCATGTGGTTGAAACGATTTTATAATTAGGGATGAATGTTTCTAGATCGACTTATAGATACCTACCTTATGTCGTGTAACTTATGTTGTATGTATCATTGCTATAGTTCGACTTTTAATTATTTTGTATTCAGTAACTTGACAGTTTCAACTGTCAGTGGGCTTCATATTTTAACAAAAATAAAGATAGTGAGTTGGTATAAGAATGAATGTAGTTAGGTACTTCAATAATGTACTTATATATAAACTTTGTCTTATTTTTAATTCAATAACTTCAAAAATCATCTTTGAACGGTCAAGTTATCTATATATATAAAAATCAATTGCTGTTCGTTAGTCTCGCTAAAACTCGAGAACGGCTTGACCAATTCGGCTAATTCTTTTTTTGTTTTGGTCGCCAGATTACAGGGAAGGTTTTAAAACAAAAAAAGGGAAGTAGGGTAGGTATGTAAGGTAGGTAGAGTAGGGTAGGTAACGGTTGACGGTTGTTGGTGAAGGGAGCGAAGCCACGGGCCCAGCTTGTACTGAATACAATTAAAAAGTCAAACTTTTGACACAATTAATACAGTTACGCATTGCAATAATCAGTCAGTTGCAATTATTGTGGCGGATTCGACTCTCTTATCAATATGTCGTATCTATCACAAAGGCCAATAAATATGTGAGTAGGTGTATGTACTAGGTACCTATGTACCAATACCTTTGTCGTTGTAGATACTGGTCATACTTACTCAATTTTCGTATCGCTAAGTATAATCCACCTTATAGGTAAGATAAATTATACACTTGGGAAATTTACGTATCTAATGTAAACAAAATGATTTTAGAATATACTTAATTTAATTATTCCTACTTATGTACCTAAACAGGAACCTATCTACTCTAAAATATTTAATCTATCACAAAGAAAAAACGTTAAAGTAAAAAAGCCTGACTGCATAAATTGAAAAAGTCGAAGTAAGTAGTATAGCTAATACATACACTTAACGGTCAGATTTTTGGTTCCTAAAAATAGTGAGCATATCATTAATCAGCGAAATTAATCTAAATCCGTCGACGTGCTAAATCCCAGCTTTTTAGGGCTTTCAGACTACGACGTCAGATATTTTAGTACCTAGGTACTTACACCGGAATTCCACAGAATTTTCCTGCGATGTATTTACTTACTATTGCCATATATTTATGCAGCAATAAAATTAAATGATCCCCATAATGCAATGTATGTTTGCCATCAATAATACATATTATTACTCATCACGCGATACCTTCTTTTGAAAAAGCTTTGCTAAACGCATTTGTATGATTTTCACAGTGGAGCTTAGTCGTTTTCAGAGAATAATTAATACTAGCTGCCGCCCGCGGCACCGGCAGCTAAAACGTCGAAAATTATCCCAAGGGAACATACTCCCGGGGTAAAAACCACCCTATGTCCTTTCCTTTCCTTTTTCGTAATAGATGAGAATTCCATAATTACTGGACCAATCACAACAGATAGGATTACCTCCTGATAGAAAAAAACCGTCGTTCTCGGAATTGTAATTATTTACAAGGCAAATTATATGCTTACCTTAACGCGCTTATATTAGTCACCAACTTATAAGTATATCAAAATGACAAAATCTTTCAATCTTAGGCGTTTTTTTATGCATAATATTATCACATCTCTAAATTACAGTAAGGCTATTCTGTGAAAATATCACTGTTAAAACTAAGGAGAAGAGAGCAGAAGCGATTGTCACCTCGCGTTAAGTTCACTTCACCAGCATTTTCGCGATGATATTTTTGTAGAAAATCACCTTCTGAATCACTATGGTACCTAATCAGCGTTTTAATTAAAAAGCTCAAGAAAAAGCTGCCAATGGAAGTTTGAATTTTAGATTAATTTGCGTGCCTTTCTTAAAATATCACCGTAACTTGGGGCCAACGTGAATTCTAACACTTGCTTACTTGTAATTGTTTCTAAATTACCTGTTTTATGTTCTTGAGTGCATCTTTTATTGCACTTCAAGACCAAAAAGGATTTTGCTAGACGTCGCGCTTCTTTATAACTTTTGGATTAGAATACACTATAAAATTAATCGAATTAAAACACTGGGTACAATGTGATGTAGATAAACGAGTATAATCGTAATATTATAGTACATAGTTTGTCAACATCTGTCATTTAAAACTATTGTGTCAAGTCATCTAAATGCAAAAAATTATATTAGTATTGTAACCTAGTCTAAGTTTCAAATACCTACTTCATGCTTATAAAATAATATATATAATCTATTTTTACGTATATTTAGTCCGTCTCAGTAGACACCGTAACCTGACGGTTACATAATCACAGTCTTTTAGAACAAATAGTTTAAGGCAAACTTTCTGCACCGTCGTCACTACGTGTTCCATCCTATACAAGCATCTGCGTTTGAAGAGTTCCAGTGTTCGAACTTGTGCAGTTGCCTCAAGAGGTTTATCCCCGGGGGTTTCGTGGCACCGTGTACTTGGCAGTGACCGTACATGGTATAGTCCGTCCTCAGCACATTTTTTGCCACTAGCTCTTCCAAAAGGACTTTCACATTGTCGAACTGAACTTCTGCTGGTATTGCGGTCATGTAGTCCCCAAGGAACATGATGCTTATACCCCTCGTATTCCATGACCTCACCATCACACCTTGAACATTCGCTCCTCTGCCTTCGAATACTAGTCCGTTGCCGCCGACGAGGAAGTTAGGTCCGATGTCAACCCAGCCACGTCTCTGGTGATCTCTTTGTATCTCTAACACGTCCTTTATACACGCGAATCGGTCCATGCAGTGCTCCGTGACTGAGTGGCCAATCAGTACGTAGGATAGCGGCAGATCTAGATTGACTATTTCATATTCAGGCATCGCTTGCCAGTCACCGCGTCGCAGGTACCAGTCCGTCTTTAGATCTAGCCAAATTAAAATAATTATTGAGATTTTTCCTAGAATACCGTTTCAGTAAAAATATAAAATTATGGATCGGTTAGTAGAGTAAAGATATTATGTTAGTGGTATTAGTAGAAAAGTAATTGTAACAAGGAATATTGGTGAGCTGATATGGATTTGGGTATGGGGTTATTTTCTGGTCATAAGCCGATTAGTGGCAGAAAAATATATTTTACCTAGATCTAGTCGTGTTGGGTGTTTTGCCAGCGCAAAGTAGAAGATGAGGAATGTGAGTCCGGAAGCTACTACGAAGGCCCAGCACACGAACACCGCGATGCTACAACGGAGCCGCTTGGAGTTCTGAGGCGAGACCAGCTCGAGGCCCAGTATGCGGCCTGAAACATCACCAAGACCACGGACGTTAACAACAATAGTACTGACAATATGAATTATGAGAGATTGAGTTATTGCCGGCAAGGCTGACCAGAGATTCTAGCATTAGCAAATATGCAAACTTATTTCGACCCTTACAGAATGGAGATAATCAATATAATGGAGTAGGTATGAATATTCTGGTACACAAATAAAGTCTGATTCTGATTAACGGATCATACTAGGACCATGACAAGTTTTCTTTGTTTTAGGAAGTATTGCTTTCTTGTTTTTGTCGTAAATATAAATACAGTCAGTGGTTTTAAATAATATGTTGTTGGATTTTCAACCTGTAGGTAATTGGAACTGGGGGATAATCAATTAATCACACCGCTGCTTTACTGGATTCAGAATACTGAGTCCACGTTTTGAAGGAAATAGCATCGCAAAATTACGCATACGTAAAAAAAAAATACGGACTCCTTTGCGTATTTTCTTCGTCATTCTGATGACCCTTATTATGTGAAAAGGTGTTGTGTGAAAAACAGCTAAATCCAGGTAGAAAATTGCAAAAAAACATCGCATTTAATTTGCATATTTTCCTTAATTGTTTTTTTTTAATCTGGCGTGCTCATGTTAGATTTTCTAACCGGCTCTCAAGCAAACTTAGCAATATTTGTTTTTGAATGTGGCCTCAAAGCCGGCGTCAGATTAGTTGGCAAATAATATTGCGGTATATTATGTCAGCTTAAGCTAATTACCAAGGTTTTTAAGATTTGCGTGAGCTAAAAATCCACATTTAAATTGAGTTAGCGTGCTGCCTACTTTTCGGGACGGCGCGGCGCGCCTTTGAAGGTTTGCCGTCTACCGAACTGTAGTTGAGTAGGAGTCTATAGTCGTAAGCTTATCTAGCCTGGAATTTTTTAATTGGAACTAACAAGCTCTTTTATAATTATTTTAAAACCGACACCAGTCTGCGTGTGGAAGGAGCTTGTGGTGAAACTAGGAAGATATTATGCTGAAAATAGTTCAATCAGAATAGACGCCATTTACTAGAACGCATTTTGATGCATATTACACATTTTTTAAATTCTTCTCAGATATACACTGGTCATCACAAAAATCGACCCACCCGAATGTTTTTCGATATTCCCACTTTTTTAAATTTTGTATGAAATAATTGTCTTACAACTGTTTTGTTTTGATTAATTTTGTTTATTTTTACAATTTACGCATAAAAAAACTAATAACAAGATGAAACTTAAGAATTTCATCAATAAAATTAAAATCGATAATTTTTACCCGATTTTTACACTGGTTTTCAAGTCACTGTAATTTTTAATTCTTAACACTTATGGTGATAAATCTTTCACTTTAATATTCTGTATTTCCTCCTCTTGCCCTTATGACAGCCTGCTTTCGCCGTGTTAGGGATGTGATTAAAATTTTAACGGTCCCTTGAGGAATTCGGTCCCATTCTTCCTTAATAGCCGTTTCCAGATCTCCTAAGGTTGTGGGGGCTGGATCTCTAGCTCTCACCTTCTGTTTTAGCGTGTCCCACATGTGCTCTATGGGATTGAGATCCGGACTTCTGGCTGACCACTGCATAACCCTAATGCCGACATCATTTAAGTACTGAGTGACAATGTGCGCTACGTGTCGCCGTGCATTATCGTGCATTAACTCAAATTCTTCTCCGATATAACCAGTATAAGGCATCACATGATCTTCCAGGATCTCCGTTATGTAACGTGCAGAAGTTAGAGCACCCCTGCTGATAAAAACAAGCTCGGTGCGCCCAGTCAAAGAAATACCACCCCAAAACATTACCGAGCCTCCACCGTAACTGACGGTTTCTTGTATGCAGCACTGGGCATAACGCTCTCCTGGTCGTCTCATGACATTGCGACGTCCATCAGAACCGTATAAAGTCATGCGGCTCTCATCAGGGAAGAGAACTGATGCCCATTGGTCTATAGTCCAGTTGAGGTGATTCCGCGCAAATTGAAGTCTCACTTGTCGATGAGCTGTGGTCAGTTGTGGTCCAGTTGCTGGCTTATGTGGTCTTAAATTCTGTTCACGAAGTCTCCGTCTCACAGTACTGTCACTTATTGCCACCCCGTGCACTTCGCGTAAGCGTCGCTGAAGGTCAACACCGGAAAGGTGACGATTTTTGAGAGCTGATGTCACTATAAATCGATCATCTCTCTCATTTGTGACCCTTTGTCTTCCTGATCCTGGTCTTCTCCGATACTCGCCAGTCTCCAGAAACCTTTGGTATACTCGCCGAACCGCTGATCGACTCAGATTTAAACTGCGGGTCACAACACGTTGACTTAAGCCTTGTTGCAGTAGGACCGCAACTTGAGCAGCCTCAGCTTCAGTAGTATCCATAATTTTCAAACAAAATCGATCAAAAATACAGTATTAGTCCGTAAAATTATCGTAATTAACAAATTCACCGTTTTAAACTTTGTTCCGGCAGAGAAATAACGCTTAACTGTGTCTCTACATAAACAAGCAAAATCGCACTAAGAACAGTTTATGATAAAAAAATTGTTTTAAGGACCCTCAAATGCACTAAGATTTATGGTTATAAGTATGTCAAACATCTTATCTGACCCTAGAAATAAATAGAACAGTTCGAAACCTGTTATTTATGAACCCATAACAAGTAATAGTGCAAAAACAGGGTGGGCCGATTTTTGTGATGACCAGTGTAGTTACCAACCTAATAAACCTAAGCTAATGAAATAACACGAATTCAAAAATATATTACTTACTATACCACTGACCAGTAGGGATAATTAATTAGTAGGTTACCTGTAGTTAGTAACTTTTTTGTATTTTTATAACCAGTGATCGGATAATCGGGCACTTATGTACCTAAACTTCTTCCCGTGAAAGAATAATATGGACATTCCTTTTTGAATAAATAAGTAATCCCGGGATTGAACAATTTTGTAAAACTAATAAACTTAACGAAATTATAGCAGTGGTTATTTTGATTTAGTATCTTTATTTTATTCAAAACAAATGGAATACCTATAAAAATTATAATGAGAGTTCACAACGTGTTCTAACTTTATTTTGTATGCGGGCATTTCTAGCAATCTCAGGAATTCAAACGGAATGAAAGTTAAGTTTAGGTACCTATTTTAGCGCCCGATTGTCCGATCACTGTTTAAACACTAAAGTTCATATTCACCTTAGTTAATTGAACGGATTATTTATCCTTTTTAAGAAAAGGATAAATATCCGTTAAATTCGTCCTAATGTTAGGACATTAGGTTGTTAGTCATGTCACGTCATGTTAAAGCCAATTGAACGACATCTTCCTATACATGCATTGTTTAGGTACGTCAGTGCATTTACAAGAATTATGCATGAACAATTGTTCAATTTGAGTTTATTAGACGTGAAGTCCAAAGATATAAAGTTGTTTATGCTTAATTATTTTATGATGTCCCTATTTGCGGTAAAATAGCTATAAATAATATAATGTCCAGTCAACAAAACTATTTGGTATGTAGGCAGCTAACTTGCAACTACTTTAAAACAATTGTGAGTGTACTGAGTAGACAATTATTGTACAACACACTCGTAAGTAGCTTAAAAAGTTATAATGCACACATTACAAATAAATATTGGCAAAACAGTGGAAAAATTGATATTTTTGTCCGTATACTAAATAGCTTTGTTGACTGTACCTATAACAAGTAAGTAGGTAGTAGATTAATTAATAAAACAGAAAGTATAGGTATGCATCTTTGTGTTAAGTTGTAGTAAGTATAGCCGAGTAGTGGGCGAAGTCCGTCTGTGGATGATGATGAAGTTTTATTGTCAGAACCTTACAATATGTTCTACATTCGCCCCATTTGATGCCCCGTTTCGTAAGGTTTTTTTTTCAATAGTTAGTAATTGCGGTGAATGCGGAAGAAACCAAACTAATAAAAATGGTTGGATTGACTGGTTTGCTCGTTGTTCAAATTGGTTATTTTATTAACCCTTAGTATGTAAATAAGTTTTTAGATTTTGACGCCAAAATAGGTTAAGTAAAAAGTTCAGGCCCAGGTTTGCAAGGGAAGCAAAAGAATTAGTTGTGGCAACTGAAAATGATGTTGCTACAACAATATTGCGCAATTTTTGTTTCCCAAGGATTTGGAGCTCTTTGTGCATTGAGTCTATATCGCAAAATACAATGATAATAGTTATTTTCAACACATCAAAAAATTGATTTACGAAGCCTGTATACATTGTTCGAAAGTTAAAAATTACGCACCATGCAATGGAACGTGCGGTAAAATAGGTACTCTCATCTAAGTACCTATTTTACCGCACTTGGGTATACACATTGATATTTGTCAATTTAAACTAGATAAAACCGGAGACGTTTATTAACGAAGATTAATTACATTGTGTGGTACGATTCAGCGACCCGACAACTTGCATGTAAGTTGCAAAAGTTAAACTTAATTATGTTAACTTCTTAACGTGTCTCCACAGAAAATAATGTTAGTAGTCGTACAAATATTTCTAAAACTTGTTTATGTAGATATTCTGAGACCATATTTTTGTGGTGTTTATAAATAATAAAAAAAAAAACAGACAAATAGTTTGTAGCTGACAGCAGCAGAAGACGACGTGCCGCTGCGACACTATTGGTTTCTATGTATTTCTATACATTACCTATGTATTGTATTACCTTTCGTAGCTAGCGACACGTCGCATGCCGCTTTTTCATAGAAATACAAAGAATCCAGTGCTGCGCGGCGACACGTCGCTTGCTGCTGCTGTCTGGAGTCGGATAAGAACTTGTACCTTTATATTGTACAAGCGACTCGCTTTGGCTTATTAATTGCACCATTGCTAACGGGTGCGATTAAAAACACCGTCATAGTTCAGCCATTTAATACAAACAATTAAGAAATTATGCACACAAACCATACTCGTTTATCGTAATCCGTTTCGGGTTTTAAAAGAAGTAAGCCAGGAAACAGAATAGAATAGAATAGATTAGAATATTAAATTTACTTGTGGTCGGTCGAAAGAAGCATTACTTTCTATTATTCAATAGTGTTGCCTTGGTACAGGAGAGAATATTTATTATTTAGTATAGCTGTGCCTGCAGTTCCCCTCGAGGGGGCTTGATAGATAATATCTCTAAGACAATACAGGCTAAGAACACTTAACTAGAACAATAAAAAGAATGCGAAAACTGGAAAATCGTATGTCTTTACTAACATTCATATAAATCAACGACTTCCGAACATGCATATAATGTGTCAAATAACATAACACAGTGTTTTACATGTTCAGGTGCATTCTAATTCGGAAGTCGTTATTTTAGGCAAATCGTAGGCAAAGAAAGGGCTCGCAGTCCCTTTGCCGAAACACGTTACTGAATTAGGCCGTCGGTTCTCGAATCAGATTGAAGAGCGCACTAATGGATAACCGATTGATATACACACAAGTAAGTGCATAGGTTAGGTTTCCGTTTAATTTATAGTCAAAAAATGTTATAAAACGTTAGCTTTTGTTTTAAACTTTTAGTTTTAAGAAGGCCTAGATACTTGTATCAGCTATCGTCATGAATTCCAAAATGTTTAAGACCAATACGCACTGAAAATAAATAAAAAGAAAAGAAAAATACAAAAGACATCCGAAAAAAAGGACAAAAAATTCAAACCAGTTTGGAGCAGTCTGACTATTTGCTGGACTCGGCGCTCGGCGGCGGCCGTCACTACTCGTCCGCAAGCATGTCGCTCCAGCAGTCTAATACTGTCACCAGTGCCTTCCTCGAATTGCTCGTCATCGCTCGGATTGTTGACTACAGAACACCGATTTAGGTCATTTAGAAAAAAATCAGTAAGGATGCAACTTGATTAGGGTCGGATTGACCAGTGAATTATTTTTATAATGCAAAAATCTCACCGTAGAAACTTAAGTGAAGTGAGTATTATTAATGAATAGTGACAGCAACGCGATATTTACTGAAAAAACTTGAGTGAAGTGAGCTGTAGTGCTATTTTGTCACAATCTCAGCGTGACGTGAAGTGAATGTGAAGTCAATCTGTAGCATACCGCATACTTCACCTTACTTTTCAAGGTGAGGTTTTATCCAAAATCGACTGGCTGATCATCCATGCAATCAAGACGGAATGATAGTTCACTTCCAGCTGACTCTAACTAAGTTTTCATAGTGAGAAGTTTATAGAATAGACCGGCTGGTGGAAAGACTGCAAACTTCACTTAGTTTACACTGTGAACTGTTACATAAAGAACTGCTTCTGTAGATATTGACGCCAAAGAGATTATGTCACTCCGTATTTTACATCTGAAATTAAGTCACTATGACATCTGTCTACCCCAGTCTAGTTGCGCCTTACCTTCATTCAAAAAGATCACTAGCATTACTTAATTTGCGCGGGAAAAGTAATCCGAAGGAAAACCCAGAGAAACACTCAAAAGAGTGTAGCAGGGAATGGAACTAAATCTAAAGTACCTTATACAAAAGTCTTGAAGGCACTTAATCTTCATGAGATAGTAACACATAGGTAATATCATTTAATTTCATTATAAGTTCGTTATAATCCCTGATAGCAGTTGGCTAAGATTGGAAGCGTCGAGATTTATTACTACGAGCTTAATTTTATTATTTTGTCCATCTTTATCTAGATGGTTCTTCTTCCAATTGTATGTGTTTGTTTTGTTTGTGAGTGATATAAATAAATCCAGTTAATTCCAAGCATAAAATCATTGATGATGTTTCCCTGTGTATTCCTTCGAAAGGGCAGTCAAGTTGAAACAATTTGCTGTTATTTCAAAGTAATACTTTATTTAAGTAAACTTACTTAATAAAATTAAGTACCACTTGAAAGCAAGGCTAGCCTTTTAATATGAATTTAATTAGTAAGATATTTTTATTTACTTAAGTACTAGTAGATAAAAAAGTACGCACCGTTTATGCAGAAGACCATTATTCGAAATTCAAAATTACGTGTCAAAATTAACGGCCGCGTTCAAGAAGACGACACTATTCACTGATAATAATCAATTTGAACACGACTTTTTATTAGTAACTTTGGCGGCACGTTATCAGAAATATAGATAATTTCGGTAATTTACGCTTTATTGTGATAAAACACGGATATAGTAAAAAAATAGAAAGTGAAACTGACCCAGTGATAACGGATAGATAACACACTAGGACAGTTTAGCTTATCAGCAATCGTAGGGCAACATAACAATTACACTGTTCGCCTAATTTGATAACGTTATCAATTAAGTGAGTTAAAAATATACCTGTTACTAATGTACCTAAGTATGCAAAGATGCAGTTTCAAGGTACCTATTTTGAATAAAATCCCTGCAGTAAAAATAACTGCAGTAGTAGCTTGGGCTAACTATTGGTGTCATATGTTAGAAAACTTCCAAAAAAACTCGAAAAGTTCGAATACTCGTAAACAACCTTATTTGGCCTAACTTACCGGCTTCGAAATCGTTGCATATTAGCTCTAAAATATCCACTGACTTACGGACTGAATAACCAATCAACCTGTTTATGGTCCTTAGAAAAAGAAATTAACAAGAAACTTACTGCTAAAAACGCTCCCAAGTTTGAAAATATAGAGCAGATTTTCATCAATGTCGAGCACGTACTAATATTTAATCGCAACTGTATTTTAATTATTGTTGAACGAGATAAGCACCTGCCTACTTATAAGGTACGCAGTGCAGCTTATAATTGTATCATATTATTGCATTAAATGTATATTTCAACACACTTGCTCGTAAAGTGAGCCTTATTACATCGCTTTTAGGACCATAAACTGAGCTATGACACACACGTGCATAATAACATTACACACTAGTGCGTAATAGAATTATCCCAACAAAGTTAAATTTTGTTAAACCTTACTGCTAGTAATATGTGAGTAAGCAGACTATTTACAATTTAATCGGGTAATACCTACACTTTTTTTTTTGGAAACAATAAAGGAGTTTTATGTCGCTGAAAATCCATATACATTTTTGGAATAAATAAATGTGTACGTCCTTAATTAAGTCAAACAAACATTAATTATTATCAAATTATTCAAAATTCTCAATAATTTGTCTAAACTAATATTATTAAGAGGAAATATATGTTTGTTTGTTACGATTTGGCTCAAAAACTACGGAACCGATTTCAAAAATTCTTTCACCGTTAGAAAGCTACATGTTCACCGAGTAACATAGGCTATATTTAATTCCAGAAATAACTAAGGATCCCTACTAAAACTTCAATTATGTATTGGTGTAAGCCAAGGTGTAAAAAAATTGTCATAAAATGTCTTTCATCGCATGCGCTGCGAAAACTATTGATGAAACATAAAAATAATGTACTATATTATAAAAGTACTCATTATTACCTAGAAAAAAGTCCGCGAGGTTATATGTCTAACTATTATGGTTAAGTCACAATGACCGCTTATTGCTTAAATTAATATACAATCAAAGTTGTCCAGTTGGAAAGAAAAAGTGATGATTTTGATATCAAGATATTAATCCTTATCCATTTAAATTGTTAGATAATTAAGGTTGATTATGTACATGTAAATAACACTTTAAATTATTCAAATCGGACCTTTCGTTTCAAAGTTCCGACGGGTATAAAAATGCTCTTAGTAAGAAAAATCCGATGAAGTTGAAATACGGCATTAATGATTTGGATAAAAAACAACAATATTTGGATTTTTCGAAAATAAACCCCATAAGGGGCGAAAAGGGGTGATGAAGTCTATAGGGGAGGACATTATTCGTGGGAATTGGTATGAACAAAATAAAATTGGGATAATTGAAACAGATCTAACAATTTTTGCAAAATCAACCCCTGACAAGGTAAACGGGGTGGATAGTTGCGCTGATCCAGAGACAACATAATCAGCAGCAGAAAGGGTAATAAATGAAAATCGTTTTTCTTAAATTTCCAAAACTAAAGTGGGTAGAGCGGGCGTTGAAGTTTGTGGAGTACCTACTAAATCCGCTAAGACAAAGTCGCGGGCGAAGTGCTAGTTATAAAATATTTGCATTGTATCACTTAAATTATAATTTAACAGTAGGCTGTATGTTCACTCAGCTTGCATTTGGTGCGTGTAAAAAAAATCTTGTGCGCCATTTCCCTTAATTTTCATGTTTTGTTTTTATCGTATTTGTCGATGTGTGGTCAATTATTTATAAAATGTCAAGTTTTAGTGCAGAAGACGAACAATTGATAGAGTTAACCCCGCCAGAAATACTAAATGAAGCACATAATGCAAACTATAGCGTTAGCGTAATCCCCGCAAAATCTATAGAAAAGTGCTTAGCTGCCTACGATAGTTTCCTACAATGGAAGAGCATGAAAAAAACCCAGTTATTTTTTGAAAACGTGTCTTTGGCGAATTTCTTTGAACTCGCCAATACATACAAGCCCAGCTCCCTGTGGTGCATCTATTCCAGATTAACAAGCATGTTTATGCTCAAACATAGCGTTGATATCAAAACGTACTAAAACTTGATGGCATTGTAACCAAACCACAACCATGTACCTACATCTCGTAGCATGAGTTGTTTGGTACCTACTGCTACCAGTAATTTCTATGATTTGCCTTTGTCGCCGACATTTACACAAAAAGAAAACAAAAGTACTACAGAAGTGGCAAGCACCAATGTAACACAAACTGTGAAATTGCCATCCAAATCAATCCAATATCGCTTTGAAAATTGTACGTTCACCAATTGTTTTAATAATTAGACGATATAAGCAATACATGTTTGTTTTTTCCTCGCATATGTGTTGAAAAACGTCGTATGAAACTCGTGAGCAGTGCTCACTTGTATCATTATATACTATTAAAGCGCACTTTTCCTTATTATTGAGTGCAAAGTTTTGTTATTAGACGCTATTTGAACACAATTTAATTACAAAAAACGAACTCAATATTATTGTAGAAAACATAACACAGTGCGTCTTTTTATCTTATATTTTGCATAATTTAGAAGGATTTCTTGGAAATTTAACCTTCAAGGTGTGGAAGGTTCAATTGGAATTGAAAGGGGAAAAATTGTTTGTAAATCGGCACAGGCAAAGTCGCGGGCGAAGTACTTGTTTATATTTAAATCTTAGGTATCCGGTTATTTAGATAACACCATGAAATGTGAGTTGAACACAAATAACTAAATAAAGTATTTTTTTGTGAATGAGCATTTTTATATTTAACACTGAACGAATCCATAACGTTATTCTGTCTCTTTCTTCTTCAAACGATGGACGGAACGATTGAAAGAACGATGATTTAAGTTGATTTCGAGTACCTACTATTTTAGTATTTGTTTTTTTTTCTTATCCTAAATTATCTCAAATAAACTCGTACAACACAGACCCATTTTCAGAACAAACTTTAGAACTCGGCGAGGAACTATATAATGCGTGCGTGAAGTAGGTGATATCCGCAGGAAAAAATTGGATGTCTGCAGTCACTGAAATAGACATGACACACAACAGCAAAAAGACTTGGAACACTATCCACAATCTCACTGACAACCCTCCTCAAACTCTGAACCCGGGCCGGGTGACCGCCAATTAAGTTGCTTATCAGCTTCTTAATGGTAAACCTCTGCGTCGCTTATCCAAAATCAGAAATCTGTATAACGTAGACGTAGAAAATAATAATACCACCGACATAAGTAAGGCTTTTATATAAACAGATGTGATTTGCGGGAAAAATAATCTTAAAAATGGAGCAAAAGACCCTAAGAGCTGCCGACCTACATTTATCCCTCTTATTTCACATATTCAAACTCTTTGAAAGCCTTCTACTTAACCGCCTTACGCCCATAATCGAACCATGTCTCATCCCTCAGCATACTGGCTTTAAGCTAGGAAAGTCGTGTACCAACCAGACTCTCAAACTGACGCAATTTATCTAAGATGGTTTCGAGACAAACAGTGTCACAGGTGTTGTATTTGTTGATCTTTCAGCAACTTATGAAACAGTCAACATTATACGTCTCCTTCCACAAGTCTGCGAACTCACAAAGTTATAAGACTCGTGCATATTCTTAGTGCTATCCTGAACAACCAACTCTTGCAGGTCCATCTTGGCAACGGGAGAAGTAGGTGGCGCTGTCAAAAAACAGACTACCCAAGGTAGCGTGTTAGACCCGGCCCTGTTTAATATTTATACGAACGACCAGCGTAGCCTTCCAGAAACGCAACGCTTTCTATATGCAAACGATCTTGCTTTAGCTGCTCAGCCACCTACTTTCGAAGAGGTCGAAGAAAAACTGACGGCTCTGGAAGCACTTGGTAAATTCTACGACAAAAATGCGCTACGGCCAAACCCTTCCAAAACCAACCAACTAACACCTGCATGTCTAAAGAGTCGTAAAAGTTTTATGAGTGTACGACCTCATAGGTGGACAGAGCGATAGACGAGAGGTGTACATTGTGAAGGCACGAACACCCTACCACTCCACTCTTCGTCACCCCGGCTGAACATCTATCCCCTGGATGTGAACTGAAGTGGCCAATCTGGAAATCTGTTAACCGATTGCGGGCCCAGGTTGTTCGCTGTAAACTAATTTGGCCAAATGAGGCATTCTTCACCCATCCCAAACGCAGTGCCGGTGTGGAGCACTATCACAGGACATGCGTCACCTCCTTAGTTGCCCGTCGTGCACAACCACCAGCACCATGCAAGATCTAAAGGAGGCCAATGATGGAACTGTACAGGTCGCTCAATACTAGTCGGACAAAATTTAATACGAGTCAATCGACATAAAAAGAAGAAGAAAAAAAAAGACTGTCAAAGATGTTCAAATGATAGCCGGGATCATTGATTAACGTGCTTTGCGAGGCACGGAGGTTTCTCAGTATGTAATAGATGGTCACGGGTCACCACGGAACGACCTCGGCAAGCGGGCAACAGTTATTATTTAACCTCTTTCTTTGTATGTAGATCGTCTCGAAACAGTTTAATTGAGACAGTACTGGTAAACAACAACAGTTACTTCATTGTTAAACCCAGAGTTTAGTTCATCACTCTTAAGTTCGGCTTACACCCATGTTACTTAGGACCTGAGGAAGAAAGGCGGAGTACAGTTTTTGATCCAAGATTGACATAACTTTACCACATTTCCACGGAGCGGAAAAATATATTAATATACCTATTTGGAAATTGTGATTGTCAAGGCCGGTGATGTGTCAGAGATTTGTCGATCGATACTCAATACTATACAAGGAAAATTCTTGGTAATACTAGTAGGTAAATTAATCATTTAGGTGCATCTATTATTTACCAGGATTGTTTTCTTTATCAGATTAAGTCAACACATTGGCGTCACTTAGGTATAACTTATAAGTTATTACCAGAAATCGGAATAGGTAGACTATATTTACCTAAGGGTAGCAATAAAACGAGTGACTGTAAATTACAATTTTAAGTGTCAAAATTAATTAATTTGGGTTATATAATTACTAAGTGAGCGACTGACTGTAAGTGACGAAAAATCAACAGAACAGTATCTTACAAACATTAATTTGAGTTACTTAAAATACAAAATGAGCAGCTTCATAATATTTGAGCGACTTAATATTTGTTTGAGTGTCAACGTTACGTCCTGCATTTTTTTCAATATTTGGCAAATGTATTTTTTATACTGAGCGGCATTTTATCTTAAATGAAGTGTTTCGAATACAAAAACCATTTTGAAAAATACACTAATGAGCAGAGTATAAGGAGCTCACATTAAAAAAAAAATAATATGAAATAACTATTTGAAGAAACACTATTCTATTAGCTAAGTAATTTTATTATTGAAATTTAAGGGTAATTAAATAAAACATACTCCGTAAAAACTAAAGTAGTATGCAGTTACTTAAATCAAATGAACAAAAATAAAATAAACCTAACCTAACCTAACCAGTGGTGCGAGCGCATGGCAATGGTAAACACGCAACGCTATTGGTCCGCAGCCCAACTCACCTGACAGCAACGATTCGTCTTCCCGCCCCCATTTGAATTCGCGCGCATTTAACAATCTAGTTTTCATTAAAAAACGTATCAAAATAAAAAACATAAGCCCTCAAATAGAATATCAGGAACTAATAATCATTAATAAAGCAGCTTACAAAACTTTGCTCAAAGTGAACTTTTTAGTAGTACGTTATGTATAACCTCACTTAGAAAAATCGATTCTATCTTAATATTGAAGTTGCCCTCTCTGTATTTCCAGTCGCTCACTTAGTAATGTAGTCGCTCGGATAAAATTTTAATATATGAAATGGATTTATCACAATCCACTTTTTGTAAGCTCGTTCTGGATTTTATTATTAATCAATATTCGTCGTTAGTTTAGTTAATTTTTCGCTTACTCAAATTCATACCGCTCAAGTTATTAATACAGCATGTCATCATCAGTCGCAAAGCTTTTTTTTAATCGCTCGTTTTATAATTCCCCTTTACCTAATGTTCGTGGAAGAATCATAAACATGACGATTGTATCCCGGGATTTAAGAAATTGCAAATTGCTTATTGCGCTTTGAATACATTTGAACAAAATTATTATATTGAAGAATCTTATTATGTTTTTAGAGATCCGTACCTACTAAAACTGTTAAATTAAATAGCTTTGTTTTCGCACAACTCTTTCTTCCTTTGATTCTTCAAATCAATAATTTGTAACTATACTCAAAGTCCAGTACATGTTTTAAATCCCGGGTTTTAATTGTCATGATTCCATTTATGATTCTGGGATTTTAGTAGTTAGTAACATAGAGTTGGTATAACCTCCTGTAGGTTATATCAACTCTATGTTACTAACTTCTAACTGTAGTCTACCTATTCCGATCTCTGGTCTCGACCTACAAAGTGTTAGGTGAAAGTCAGTTTGTGAGTTTTAGTATCTTTGTTTATCAATCACTTTTAAAATGGCTAAACTGATTTGGATATTTGGTACACAGAAAGATAAAGACCCACCCAGTGATAAATCTACCTCTACATACTGAAAAATACAGAATATAATTCTTTAATAATAGATACGGGGAAAGAAGTTTAGGGTTTCATCTTTCATAGTATGTGTTCAACAGTTTTATTATGATTCGTTTGGAACCCTTTGCGCGCGAGTCCGACTTTCAATTGACCGGGATTTGTTTTGAATATTGGTTACAATAATACTAAAATAAAAATAGATTTAATAGATTTAGGTACCTACGTATGAAAACTGATTGAGTTGAGTTATAATTTTACTGTGAAGTATAGTAGATATTATACCGAAATTAATAAACATGTCACCGCATAATCGCAGATGCCGTAAGATTGTAAAATAAAAAATAACTTACCTATAGTCATCAAATAGCACACTCATTTTTCTCAATAAGACACGGATATGTTGGAAAGTGTTGAAATTGGATAGAATATATCGAGAAATTATGATCTAGTAAAAATCTATTGCAACCTTACGGAGTTTGTAATGTGACGACACATGTAACGTTTGAGTAGGTACTCCTACATGGACTTTATTTTTTTCCTTCCCTGGATTTAATTGTGTATTACTTGTAATTTTAATTGGTATTAATTGTATTGCCTTCAGTGCCGGGCTTATCTCTATGGACTATTTATACTACGAATACCTATCCGCTTTGCTTGTATGTAGATGTCACCGGAAAATTGCAAACGCCGTAAGATTGTAAAATATAGCGTGAAGTTGTAAACAAGTTTTTTACCGACTTAAAAAAAAGAAGGTTATCAATTCGACCCGCATGTATGAAGTATTGTCAGAATTGCACAGTTTTTGTATATGTTAGTCAATACCAGGTTCTAAACATGTGTGCCAAATAGCATAAGTGCATGTGTGTGTGTATGTTTGTCCGCGCATATCTCAAAAACTATAAGTCGGATTGCATACTGCTTTTTTTGAACTAGGTATAGTCTAACTTAAGGAACAGTGCAAGTTTTATTAATATCGGTTTAGTAGTTTTTGAGGTAGAGAGTTAGGTGTTTATCAGTCACTAGGAAAACGTGTCATATCATTATGCATGTTGGTTCAATGTTTGCATGCAGTTAGGCTTTAGCTAAATAATCTCAATGAAAGCTCGAAAAATTGGCTTAGCAATATAAAAATAATCGTAAGATGGCAACGTAAGAATGGCTCATAACTTCATGTATCCGACAGGCACATTCAGGAACCGACCTCAAAAAAGTAGTTGGCATATTTATTTTAGATTTAATAAGAGATAAAACTTATGTTTCTCCCTTTTTAGTTATTAATTAAATAAATTACAGTTTTGAAGACGGTTAGATTTTTTTAAATACTTTTATTTCTTAACAAGACACGGATATATTGAAAACTATTTGTTGGAATTTGGATGGTATTTATTGAATACAAAATTATTTTTTCATTAAATATCGAGAGATTATAATCTGTGTTATGGATCTATCTTACGGAGTCTGCAATTTTTCGGTGACATATATACAACTCAGAACTTCCTTCGCTAAACAATTCGACGAGCAATTTCAAAATTAAGGCCGTTATTAACTCCGTAATGAAACGCGCCTTACATGTGGGGATTGCCAGAATACGCCCCGCCAGCGATTCCCGCCAATCTCAGTGCCCAGGAAGGCCCGCAACAGAGAGCAAAGCGAGCTCGCAAATTATTACATCTCATCTCGGATAGGTTTGATTTTCCATTTACCATTCATACTTATAATTTATAGAAGTAACTTTTTTGATTGATGCAGGAAAGTTCAAGAACTTAGAGTAGAATGCGAACGAAGCGAGCTTTCAAATTTTTACCCTCCATTTCGGATAAGTTTGATTTTCTTTCAGTCATTCATAGATTCGAGGTCAAAAACTGTGAAAATGTGGAATTCAAGAGCGAGCTAAGCGTTTTCGAACATTTTTGTATTTCACCTCACTTAGGTTTGATTTTCTTTTAACCATACTAAATATATTTATTCTTTAATACTTGATTAGAATATTTCTATGATACTTCAATAGAAGAAACTTTCTTGAATTCAGGAAAGCACAAGAATTTAGAGAGCGTAGAATGCAAAAGCGAGCGAAGCGAGGTCAACGATTTAGCACCCAGGATAAACTATCTGCTTTATAATAATGTAGGTCGTAAGTAAGAGTCTTCGGTAAGAGCCGGACCCTACACTACGCGGGCCCTTTACCTTTCCTACCGCAAGGACCGGGGGCGCGCGTAGGCTAGGGCTCGGCTGGCAAACGTCACCTCAAATGTACCTCGAAACCGGCCGTTTCAACCCTGCATGTAAGAGGGCTCGATACATGAGATAGAAATTCAGACAAGGAACCAAAAGTTGATAGTCAAACAATGCGATCTCTTGATCTGTTCGTCAAACTTCAGAGTTTCATGTACCTAACTGTAATCTATACTAATATTATAAAGCTGCAGAGTTTGTTTGTTTGAACGCGCTAATCTCTGGAACTACTGGTCCGATTTGAATGATTATTTCAATGTTGGGTAGTCCATTTATCGAGGAAGGCTATAGGCTATATTTTTTTTCAAAATTAGGGATCCGTAATAAAATTGCTATTTCGTAACACAAGGTGTAAAATCAAAAACCTTTTTTTGCGTGCGCTGCAAAAACTATTGACAATAGAACAAAATGATGTACTACGGGTTAGTAGATCCCATTAAGACCTACAAAAAAGTCCGCGAGAACATAATAATATATCTAGCTATCATGGTTTAATCACAATAACCCATTTTGTGTTCAAAATAATTATTAAATCGTCTAAAGAAAAAAAAACTACGTTAATATGTATCGTAATATTAATCTTTATCGAAATTAAGCATTATGTTATCAAGAGTATTTATGTAGAAGTAAAATACTTTTTGTTTCATCTCAATCGGATATTTCGTTTAAAAGTTATCACGTGTGTAAGATGTTAAGAGTTGGTACCTATTAATGAGTTATGGGCCATAGAGCTTTTTATCAACATAAAATCCTGTAATAATCTTTTTCGAAATATATTTGTTGATGATTGTAAGTATAAGATCTTTGAAGAGTATAATAAATACATTTCTAAAATAACTCTGCTAAGGAAATCCACGCGCGCTTGATGCAAGCAAGACAAGACGCTGGCGGCGCGGCGGCGGGCGAGACGAGGAGGCGGAGCTTGCTGGCCGCAAGCTGAAAAGTTTGGTTGTTTGTTATGAACGCGGTAATCTCGGGAAATACTGATCTGATATGAAAACTGTTTAAATATTCAATAGTCCATTTATTGAGGGAGGCTATAATATAGGTAATATTTTATCTCGGTATTTCCACGGAAACGAGAAAAACGCGGGTGAAACCGCAGGGCACGGCTAGTTACTAGATATTTCTAGATATTACAATTGTTTTGAAAGTGTCCTATTACGCAATTATATCATATCAAACTTAATAGGCGCCTATGATGTATAAATATTAATAGGCGACCAAATGAGAGAGCTAAGGAAATGACTAATACCTTATTATCTTATGTTCTTGAGATCAACGTTGACTAGAGTTTATTTAATTTACATAGGATTAGAAAGCGAATCTCCTCAAGTCAATAAGTCGCGCATATTTTTGTTATCTACATTCCACAAATGTCGGTCAGCATTTTCCAAAATGGCTGTCCATAGCTACGGCACTTTTGTCACAACGCAATTGGCAACTCAGAAACTCAATTGGCATTATTTGTCGCAGTTTTAAGTTAATCTTTGAATTGGCGAAGCTTTGCGTTAAAGATCCTATGAGTTACATGGGAAAGCGTTTTTCAGGCCCCCGATTTCTGAAGAATTTAAGGTTAGTTATTTTGCGAACTCCGTATGAGCTTGAAAACCTGTCAAAGGTCGGGATCACGTTCTTACCTTTAAAGTCTTAATTCAGAAACCAGCCTGTTGTCTTTCTTTATACCCGACTGCGCCAGAAGGAGGGTTATGATTTTCGAGTGTATGCATGTAAGTATATACCTATGTATGATTTTGTTAGGCACGCTCTGATAGCCTAAACGGCTTGATGGATTATAGTTTGAGAGGTGTCCTTAAATTTGTCTTGATTGTGAGAGTGACACTGGGAATATAATTATGTATATAAAAATTTTAATGGTCGGTTTTTGGCGCCATATTATGTCTTCAAAAATGATTTTTTCCTCAAAACGTATCGAGTGGCAGATACTCACTCGAGCACTCATAGGCACTCGATACGTTTTGAGGAAAAAAGATTTTTCTCGAGGAGACGATTCCAAAAATCTAACTCAAGTGTTAAATTCTCATCCATAGCTGAAGAAACCGTAAGTAAAGCCATCTACAGGTTGGATTTAGGGTGTCAGCGCCATTTTGAACATCAGTTGTGCAATATTTTACAGTATTGTGCAATGACTAAGTACGCCTTCGCATACGACGAGTATTACATGTACCTATTGGTCGCAATTATTTTAGTCTGAGTTTGATTTGAGTTTGCTAATCTGGTTAAGTATTTGTTGTTATCTTTTTCGTAAAAGTCATGAAAATTCATGGTTTATTTTAAAACCCAAAAATATTTAGGGTTGTTATTTTTATTATTTTAGAAGAGAAACTTTAATAATTATTAAGAAATGCACAATCACTTATAGCTATTGAACGAATAACGAATTCAAAGTGTCAGGGTAATATAAATGTATCACAAATAATAAGTTACAATGAAAACACTTGACATGAAGTGCAATTACAATTTTAATTACCTAGTTATAATTTCAATCAACAATATTTTATTTCTTACGCAAGTGCTTCAAATGTTTAAGGGCTGATTTTGCAATAGTTACATAACCTTTATTTGAAGAATACATTACGGCGGTTTGACATATTTTTTCTAAAACACTGTCAAAACGCTAATTTCATTCCTTCGCAAGGTCATGGTAAAAGTTACAATTAACAACCCTATTCCTGACAGGCTTAGCAACACATCAGCCAACAGCCTGTTAAACTTAGCAAAATGGATTGATTGGCTGACTGCTATAAAATCAAATCGTTTAACCCGAGCTTCTCTGTCTTTACCTAAGTTAATTTGTGCGTCGCATAGCTTTTCATAATCTAGATCTTAAACTGTTTAGGTACTAAAATAAAACTGTAGATTTTTCAAGATCCAAATTTTTACATGACATCGAAGTGGCCTTCAAAATGGCTGGCGAATGAAAACTAAATGAAAATGAAATACGAATGAATAGATCTCTCATGATCAATTTTCAGTAGATTCTATAAATGACGCTCTAAATGATGTCGTTCTACATTATCGTGTCTAATGTTACGGGCGGTCGCGGTCGCATGATTCCGCCAAAAAGATGGGCTGTTGATTAATGATTTTAATTCGTGTTTACATTTCCATGGATTCAAAAGCATTATGAGCATGATGCGATTTATTGTTACATAATAAAATTCGCTAGAAGGTACGACTAAGGATCCCTCTTAGTAAATTGTCCTTATCTAAATATAGAGAAATACAATTTAAATAATTTTCAAAAATAAGTAGATATATCTAGAGCGCTATTTCACGAGTTTTTCCCTTTGTGATAATGTTCGACAAAATGTGATATTTTTTTGCGATTTACCTACTCATAAACGTGCGATATAAATAATTTTGATTCTGAGAACAGTTATTATTATAGATACTGGGGGTATATATACAGAGATAAATTTCGCAAATAGATTTTAGCAGTCCCATAATTAAAAGTACTTAACCTTTATTCTATCCATGTAAGACGATGCTCGTTTGTCCATTGTATTAATGTGGGTTTGTTTTTCCCTGTGTGACGCAAGGCGGCGGCCATCTTTAACTTCGTCTTTGTTTATTTTCAATAAAATTTAGAGGTGCGTTTACAACTTCACAAGTTGTGAACACGCAAGACATGCGTGCTTTGTGCACTTGGGCTTGAAGTGCGATCGAGCTGATTGGCCGTCTGTTTGTGCGCTAATATATGTACTTACCTATAATTATTAAGATAGTTTAACAAACTCTACCTACATATTAGAATGTACTTACTATGTTCTCAAACTTAAAGATGGCTTTAACGAACCATAAAATATTTGTGACATGTACATTACTTTAATTATTACCTATCATAAGTGGAGGTGCTTAAATCGCGTAGGTAAACAAACATAACACAGTAAGTTGCGCATCTGTTTCTAGGTATCAGATGTTATTGCCAAGGTTATAAATGATGTTGGGGCAAACTCTCAAATTAATGTCGAGAAAATGGTCAGAGATATAGTACCTCCATAATTAGCTACTTAGGTACCTAATTAGATGATAATGTATAAAATGTCATCTATGTAATTTTGCGTTATGAATTTATGATCAATAATGCTCTTATCTACCTTGGTCCTAAGTCCACGTAACTTGTTTTTAATGTTTCCTCAAGAAATACTAATACTATGAAACACGTCAGCACAAAAAAGAACCTGATTCAAGTTTATTAATAATTATAATAATAATCAAAACTGTTCTTAACCAATCATCTTAATTCTATCTACAAATATTATTAATAAGTGTACAGCGGAATTCTTAAAAGCATGAAAATACGAACAAAACATTTCGCTAAACATGACAGCATAGCTTCGACGGAATAAAGGATAAAATGTGCATACGAGGAACAGTGATATAGAAGGAGTACGAACGCATTTTGTGGTTATCATAACAAGGTGATGCCAATATAAATAACATTCATGTGCGCAAGCTCCGATATGTGTAAATATCGCAATATGTGGATGAGAACACAGCGGTTTGCAAACACTACGCTGGGGATCGCATTGTTTACATACGAGTGATAGAGGCTCACCTTTGACCACCTCGGTGTTGTCGACGTTCTGGGTGACCGACACGAACTTGGGTCCGATGTGGAGGCGCGAGGACTTGGTGACGTTGATGTTGGTGACGCCGGGCTGCGCGCGGTTTGCGGCCTCGATGACGCGGTCGTCCAGCACCACCACCTCGGAGCTCGACCTGCCCATGGCCACCTCGTGCCCTCGCAGCTCGCGCCGCGGGTCCCCCTCGTTCCACATTGTCACTATCTCGACTGTTCACCGACTGTATGACGGACGTGAAAAACCCGGCCACAATGGCGTGACGTAATGTGATGATTATCTACTTGCACGTCGGCTCGCTTCGTTGTCTGCAACGCGACTAACTTCGCGACTCTGAATGTGGCGGCCATTGATAAGTTTTGCAATCCAACCCATTCGCTTATCTGCACTCTTTAGTGAGCGACACTGAGTTGGTAATCAGTAATCACTAATATTTTATTTTATATCTCATTGTTATTAAGTACATACATAAGGAAAAACAAACAATAATTGTCTCTTTTTCAATATTGAAACAATTGTTTTGACAAAGTTGAGATGAACAATAAGATATAGATACTATTTAGGAGAACAGTCTGATTGAAGTTTAATCATTAATTCTGATCAACCTGGCTGGCGATAAAAACATAAGCGAATAAGGTTTTGCTAATTGGCGAGATTTGTTTGGTTACTAGTATAGATAGATAATATGTTTGTCTTTAGAATGCTTTGCGAACAAAATTAAAGATGTGTGGCCTGAACACATCCATTGTCTAGTCTCTAGCAGATATGGACGATCTCTCGGCGGTTCTTCCCCGCTCTAACTCATATGCAAAGAGGTTACTTAAGAGTTTAGACGAGGCCGCTTCTACAATTTTGGCATTACGGCATGGCGATCCGATATTTACTGACGAGATGCTGTAACGACTCTCACACACACACTTAGCCAACATGATTTGTTTTTTTTGCTTCCCCCACCCGCATCTATTACTACAGGTTGTTGAATACCGTGTACCAATCTCGTAAACCTGTGAGCAGGTTTTTTTTGCTGTTGAATTCCATCAAGCAAACAGTTGATTTGAGCACACCAGATTTTTTTTTTCATTTAGATAAAGTGTTTGTTTATTTTTCTGAGAATTTCAATGATAGGTATTTTTTAACCATGTTATCTGTAGCTGTTCTAACCAAATCATATTATCTTCTTAAATACTCGTATTACTGCTAAACAGTTGGGACTGGGGGAAACACCGGACGCACAGGGGCCAAGGTTTACGACTGGGAGCCGGGATTACGACTCCAAGACAGGGAATCTTCACACAATGCGGGCATCGTCGAGGAGATTTGCTTTCCGTATCAGGTGCATGTTCTAACATCTACCGCCAAACGAGAGCTTCAGATGATGTCGATTCAAGTTCTCAGCCATTAAGATTTCAGATTCCTCAATCCCTATGTTGATCTAAACCTATGTTGTCATCGACATTTATAGTTTATTTAAGTTTTTCGCCTTCACGAGATTCTCGTGTTTCGGGTTTAGTATAATAGATATCTATTTGTATTCCTAAATCAAAAAGAAAGACTAAAAGTGTATATCATTGTGCGGTTAATGAGATCTATACTTAAATAATAAAATAGAAATAGTCTTTGTTTTACACCATAACACATATAATAGGAGCTTAAATAGTAGGGCGTAGGTACATAGGCGGTAGCTCAGTGGTAAAAGATAAACCTACTACCTTCAATGTGACAGTTCCAAGATTAACTTCAGTACTTAGACTATTGGCTAAGTAATATCTTATAAATATAAAAAAGTTGGGTTAGTTGCACCATTTATAACTCAAGAACGGCTGGACCGATATTGAAGATCTTTAGTTTATTAGATTTGTCTTTGTCCCGGTTAACAAAGAAACAATTAAAATATTGAAAAAATTAAAGTAAAAAAAAATTACAAAAATCATTTTCGAATACATGACAATAACAAAACACGGCAAAAATTTATTCTGAGGCCGTTCGAAGTAAGAAGCTTCTAGACTCGGCTTTGCTCCTATATTTTATTCCTCAGGACAGCATTCATGACAGGCGAAAAATATAATACCCCACTCTTGAGTCTATATGAAACTACCTATCTATATAAATATGTAAGATTGTAAAATTAAATATCGCGTAAAATTGTAAATATTTTTTTTCTTAATAAGACACGGATATATTGGAAACTATGGAGTTTGGATGGGATTTATTGTATACAAAACGAATTTTTCATAATATATCGAAAAATTATAATTAAATAAAGATATGTTACAATTTTAAGGAGTCTGCAATTTTCCGGTGACTTATATAAACAGTCTCATCGTCGGCCCGTTGCTTCGTCACTGAGTGAAAGAAGGACAAACCAATAAACACACTTTCTAAATAGTAGTGGGATTAGTAAATACACTTGTTTATCTTGGTACGCAGTTGCCAGTTCATGAATGGTTTAAGAACCGTGCTTAATTACAATGACCCCGACCGGACGAAATGAGCGATTATAATTATTAGTCGAGCATGCAGTCAAAACTGCAAGAACTCGCTAAGTCTAGTCAAAGTTAAATTTTATTATAACATACAGATCTGTGGAAAACACTGAACGATTTTTATGGTTTTTTCTAGCTCCTCTACTGTTCTGAATTTCGTTGCGAGATTCAAAACAGTTGAATAGTTTTTCCGGGACTCGTCAAGTTTCATTGGCTAGTCGTTTTTCTGGTAACACCTTGGTTGATTCAGGCGCTCACTTAACAGTGGTTGGAACTAGTGTGGCGGGCTCGTCCAGACTGAAAAGTTCAAGAAGCTAGACCTTTTTAGGGTTCCAACCATCCGTAAAAAAACTCAACCCTTATAGGATCACTCGGTTGTCTGTCTGTCCGTCTGTCCGTCTATCACAGCCAATTGTCTCTGAAACTGCCGGACCGATTCTGTTCAAATTTGGTACATATATAAACTTCTGTGACCCAAACACGGACGCGTCACGTAAATAAATAAATGTTGAGTAGGAAGGCTTACTTTAGGCTTAAGGCTTACTTTTACATGTTACAAAAATAAGATTCGTTCGAAACCCTTTGCACGCGAGTCCGACTCGGACTTTGCCGGATTTTTTCTAAGACTTGATATGCCACATCGGCTGCGTATTATATCTATCTAATACGTTATAATCATACAAATCATCTTTAGCTTATTAGGTAGTTTTTAAATTTCCCCCACACTTAAAATTCCTTCTGTATCGCGGGTACGTTTACAAACATAATATATAAAGTCACATACACAAACAGCCAGACCCGGAACAACTATCTGTAGGCCATACAAATATTTGCTACGCGCGGGATTCGAACTATGATGATGATTTAGTTACTTAGCGTGACTAATATGGCAATAATAATAATTATGATGTGTGAACAGGTAGTCATCTTTGACTTCCACAACCCAGCAACTGGTACTAGCTAGTCCAGTAGTGGAACTCATCTGCCGGGGCTCGGCTCCCAGGCTAACTGGATACACTGGAAGCCGACTCCCACACAGTTGGGAAATGGCTAAGCCGTCTGAGCTGGATGAGAGTAGCCAAAGATTGAAGGATTGATGAGCAATGCGATCGGAGACACATGTGTCTTGAAGGGGCTACTATATCCAGGGCTACGGAATTTGTTCGAAAGAGTCACCGCAGCCCTGGAACGCAAAGGGCTTTAGGAGGAACACGCATCCGTGTTTCTTCTAAAGCCCTGACTAAAACCCATCGGTTTTAGTCAGGAAGAGTCTGACACGCCCTTCCGCTCCACCTAGAGCGGAAGAAGTAATTTGATGATTTCCCATAATTAAAAAAAGTTGCAACTATATGCTGATTATGAGGAATTGTACCAATCACAAAATGCACAAAAAAAACTGCAAATGTTGTTTTCGCTCGTTTTTATCACGTTATTACATTATTTACCATTTAAATGCAGTATACTAATAAACAGTATATGTATCGCGTTAATCTATTGATTGTAATATACTTTGGTGTACGTGCAGCGTAGTAACAGATTTTATCATTATTTTGATACTGACGGTACTTAGCTAATTTTATTATTCTGGCACTTGCGAAGCTCTTTTGATAAACACAGAAAGCAATCATTTAGGCGCTGTTATTTTTACATTCCTTCTTACACGTGTCGGAATATATTTACTTTTTCGGAACAGATGTTATCACTTTATCAGACGTTCACATTTAGGGCTAGACTAATTGTCATAATAAACCCTGATAAGAGCTAGAGTGACCGACAAATTATTTTGCCATCGAAACTATGAATTAATGTCTTTCAGAGTTTTCAAGTTGACTTGTCGGTTGTCTGACTCTATCTGTTGAAGAATTGAAAGGCCTTCAGCCTAAGGAGCTGTAGAGTCAAGTGCTCTTGAGTCAAGACAGCAAGTCTCTCAGCGATAACGAAAGTCCCAAAATGTTAGGGATTCAAAAGACCTAAGTATCAATTCTACTAATTTTTAAACAACTGTCAAACACGTAAACTGTTAAAAGAAGCCTCATTTTCCGTACATATTTGTCAGATTGCGACATGCGAATGCGAACATTGCTTAAAAAATCGACTACCGAAGTAGAAAACTTGTGAATACGTCAACTTATCGGTGCAACGGCGATGCAAATGCGAAGTTCCTTAAAAGTACGGGATGTCCGCATGTCAATCATTTAGGACCTTTTGTGAGTCGTTATCTAGAGCTCCCTTGGGTTTCAATCATGAATTAGCGAAAGCGGCATACTGGTCCCCGATGGCGCTTCATGACACCAGGGCAAAGAACCGGCAGATGTGGAATGGTGAACCTTTGGAGAGTCTTTAATGTAGCAGTGGCTTGCGGTGGGCTGACCATTAAACCAATTCTTCGAAAATCCGATCCGGTAAGTTAACGACACGTGCGGCGTCAGTTGAGACTGGTCGTCTTTTAAGTGCCACTGGCTTATTTTGAATTGTTTTATATTGTTCTCACAAATAGAAGCAACAAGGATTTTAGTAATCATTACATGATTTAAAAGAGTGTCCGTGGAGTTGAGTGTCATGTACGGTATTTCCCATAGTCTACTTCTACGCTTTGGAACGAGCGTCAAAACTTTTGGAACAATTCAAAAGTGCCCATTAATGGTTTATTTGAAATAAATGCTTTGAATCTGTTCCTGTCTGGCCTGTTCTACTTTTCAAGATGCAAGTCTTGAAAAGTAGAACAGGACATACGTTAAAAAAATAACCTTCGTTATCGTCATCGCCTACATATAGTACCTACATTGCAAAAAAAAAAGATTAATACCTCCAATTTGTCTGTTTTAATACGATACGCGATAAGCAAGAAGATAAAAACTTGTACTGTATTCAATTAAATCCTGATAATTTTCTCTGATAAGAAGTTAAAGTGAAAGCAGTTTCAGTACGTTTTTTGCAACAATAATAAATTTTCACATTTGTAGTTTGTCACATCTTGCGATAATGCTCTTATCATGGTTCCTCGAAATTTAATTCCGGGCAGGGTTTCTTTGCCAAGCCCAGCAGCCTAAACGATGATTTTAACAAATGAAAAATCACTAGAGTCGCCGTGATACACTGAATGTCATATTTTGTGACTTGGCCATACGAGGTATCAAAATAAAAGGCTCAATGAGACGATTTACAAAAGTGTAAGTCACTTCCTTGGTGAAAATGAAATAGAAAATGGTTTCAAAAAGTGATCTTCTGATGTGATATTCTTGATCAAAATATTTCAGGATTTGTTTTTATCAAATTATAATACAACTTTGAATTGAGTTTCGACTCCAAGGTTAAAAAGTTATACAGTTGTAAGTATTATGTTATGAATATTTTGAACAAAAAGGTTTTTTTGTAAAGATCACAAAATAGCTAAGAGCAAAAAAACAATTGCCACTTATTGAGAGATAGTGGTAGTTCCTACTCTACAATCTGAGATATATAAATCATGAACGCTGGAGCTGGATTAATTTTGTACCATATCCTTTAATGAGTTATTGGTATTCAGCTGAATTTGTTTGACTGGAAGCCGACCGCGGTAGAAAGCGATCCGCTTTATGGTTCGAAAGGCTAGGCCGATAATGTCATTTAATGAGTTCAAGACTGTACCCAGAGATAATCCTGTACAGGACCTACCTACGTCAAATGTTTTTTAAATCCCTACTCTCAAATATATGTCTATGACAGTATTGTTTTGATACGAAATTTAGACAAGTACATATTTACGTACCTAATGTGATATTTTATGTCATAGAACTATAATTAATTTGACAAATCGGTGGTTGCTTCAACAGTGCCGATTTTTGAGGTACTTGCCTACCTTTCTGATCTATCTATCTTTTCAAATTATCTTGGTCGCCTTCCAGTTTAAGCGGATACAGTAGAATGCCAGTATTCTACACGGAGCGACTGCCCTATATAACGATAGCTCATAGCAAGACTGGCGCCCGATTTATAGGGTTTGACAGCCCGCAACGTCTGTCATCCAAATGACAGCCGGGAGCAACTTTACTTACTCCACAGTTAACCATCAAGTGGGTTATGAATGTATTTCTTCTACATTAAAGAACACAGTCGAACAAAAAAACAGTCATAAATGTTGTAATCTTCCTATTTATCAATACCACGTTATTATTGTTGATTGAAGGGAAAGATTTGAAAAATAACTTCCTATCATTGTCGGCATCTCTGTTGATATTACACATAAATAGCTTTTGGTTAAAGACAATACGCCTGATGCAATATGCAAGTCTTTAAAATAAAAATAAACCTTTCTTACCTGTAGAAAGGTAAAGATTTTCTGGCTTCTAACTACTTGTAATGACTATCAAAGACGACTATGTTCATATGAAAGCCGGGACCAACGGTTTTATATCCTGCATCCGAGACCGGGCTTCGGACGAAACTATGTAGGTAGTTATTGTGTGGTGTGTAATGTTTAGCCACGAGCTCCTCCTCCTGCGAAAGGAACTTTGTCTGTCTGTTCATTACGTTATCATGCCTACACATTGGCATATATTCTACCGATGGACAAGAATGTTCATGCAAACCTTAGGGTCAATTCTACTCATTTTTCATATGTTTTTGCTAACCGTCAAAAAGCCTTAATTTCCCTATAATTTTGCTGACACAAACTGCGAATGCGAACGTTGCTTAAAATTAGTAGACTAGGCACTGTTAGAACTAAAGTTCGCTGCAGCGCTAAAACGTTTTATATGTCGTCTAACCAAACTCTGTAGGTATATCGACGCGCCTTATCCACTGGACCAATTTTGTTTGATATTGAGGTATATTGGAACTTGAAGAAAATTCATATGATAACTTTATGCAGGGAGTTGTGTTCCTCTGGCATAATTCCTTCGACTCTTATATAATCTCAAGCAACAATACGTGCTAACCATAAAGAAACCAATCAATGTATTTGTCCATCAATCATTTGAGGCAAATGAGATTACAATGAAGACACGCTGGTAGCGATGTACTTACTACCTTAACCTTTGCCCTTTAATCAACGGTTTGCGAGTTTGCACACTTTACCGGTTTGCGGTCAAAATAAAATTCCTTTAAATACTTGAGTTTTTGTAGTACTTTTTGAGTCGATACTGTGACTGTGTGTTCTGTATGGTGTCGGACGTAAAAGAATAGCACCATGTCGTAAGAGGCGACTAACGGACTCACCAGAGAATGAGCAGCAGCATTCTCTGTGTCAAGCGTGGCCTTGGGGAGAGTTTGCCTTTGTCTTTCGGCTGATATGATGATGATGATGACTATGACGATGATGTTTGAGGCCACGTTTATAGCGGCGGCATCAGTGGCATTTGGTCCGCTGTGGGTGTAAGGAAACTTGCGCCACTCCTACAAGTGGGCCATGTTTTGGACAGTCAATACGGGCTTATAAGAGGCAATCGTTGGTTCTTATAAGTCGCTTCTCAGAGGATGAGCTTCAATCTTGTTTCAGTCAGTAGGAACATTATTTTTAAAAGAGGTGATCAATTTGCTTAGAGCTAAGGCTCCCACAAACAGGCATGGCGCCGCGATAGTTAAAAAATACCGGACAAGTGCGAGTTAGACTCGCGCACCGAGGGTTCCGATCGAGTCTTGATTCTTTTCGAGTTAACATTACCTTTTTTTTTTTAAGGATGGGAAATCATCAAATGACTTCTTCCACTGTGGGTGGAGCGGAAAGGCGTGTCAGACTCTTACTGACTAAAACCCATCCGTGTTCCTTCTAAAGTCCTTTGCGTTCCAAGGCCGCGGTGACTCTTTCGAACAAATTCCGCAACCCTGGCAGGCTTTGGCCCTAGCGGGCCCCGTCTTTTATGCTGACATCTCTTTGAGGCGCGCGTGAAATACAACGCGCCATCGACCCGGGCCTGGTGGTGATCGGACAGTGAGCCACCCAACGCTCGCCGTCCGCAGGCCCGCGCCTACGGTGGCCGGGGATCGCCCTGCGACTCCCGACGCCCGGGGCGTCTTCTCCTGTTGCGGCGGTTGGGGCGAAGGCCTTGCCTTTCCCTCGCGCGGCCCGCCTCCTCCTTCGCTAGCATTACTGCTTCGCAGAAGGAGGTGACCGCTTCCCAAGCCTCTTCGCTCCGGACCTTGGATTCAACCAGGGCCGGACGCGAGTGGTTGCCGCCGCCGATTGCCTCGACGAGGACACGGCGGTGCTCAGCCCAAGCAGGGCAGATCTCCACCGTATTATCCACCGTCTCCTCCGGGCGATCCTCACAGTGCTGATACCCGGGCGTGTCCTCCCGCTTAATACGAAACAGGTACCTCCCGAATCAGCCGTGTCCGGTGAGTAACTGCGTCAGGCGCAAGGTGAGGACGCCGTAGCGCCTCTACAGCCACTCCTCAAAGAGTTACCTTACTTTTCGCCGCAATTGTGGCGTACCCAGCGCTGGGTTGCGACAGTGGCCGTTTCCAAATCGCAGTTAACATTACCTACGGATACCTTAATCATTTCTTCAACCAAAAATATAAGTTTGTATTAGCTTTTTTTTTGGTATATTACAAAAGAACAAAATCCTTATTTTCGGACTTTTTCCTGTACTTATACTGTAAGATCTTCTTGGCAAATTTCAGGACTGTGGGTCAACGGGAAGTACTCTATAGGTTTCGATTCCCTTGCGAGCGTCAAATAATGCGCCATAAACGGAGCTTAAACGGCCTTATCTTTAGATTGCGTTGACTTAGAAGTTTGGTTTTTTCACTGCTCCAAGAGGTAGCTGTTCTGAATACTTGGAGTTAATTTCAGCTTGATTATTTTCCGCGTTCTTGAGAAAAAAGGTCTTGACAGACAGACATACAACAAAGTGATTTTGCCGTCTGAGGTACGGAACCCTAAAACAGATGTTTATACTGTGCTCTGATTCTTTTATCCGTCAACAAACCTGAGACTATAACGGGATTAAAAAAAAACAGTGTCGAATTATTTGCAAACACCGTACCGAAGTTTATAAAATCGCGTGAGATATTAACTCTTTCTCGACGATAGACACGGATAAATTGTACACTACCGCATTCGGTTGGGATTTATTTGGAATTATCTGCATCCCAATCGGACCAAACCGGAAACCAAATTGGACATCCTTTAGTATGACCAGGATATCGAGTGAATCATTTCTAATAGGTATGCTTGTTTTAGGAAGGTAACTAAGGTACCTACTTATGATATATTTTTGGAAGTTCTCGGTATCTTGTTGACATTTATGATAATAGCCGGTTTTGACCAGTTCTCATCGATATAAATTACTGATAGTGACGCAAAAGGGCGCACTGGGTGTTTGTTATTTATTAAAACTTTATGTACCTACAGTAGTCTTTTTATAATGTTTCGCAGTCAACAAGGAATCTTCAAGGTTTCGCCATGTCCGTCTGTCTATCTGTCCACGGTTTAGCTCAGATACTCTTAGCACTAGAAAGTTGAATTTTGGTATGGGTAAACATATTAATCACGCCGACAAAGTTATAAAATAAAATCTTGAATCATTTTTTTTAGTGTACCGCTCCTACACGTAAAGTGAGATTTTTTTTCGTATGCCCCACGGTGTGGGATGTCGTTAGATAGGCCATTTAAAAATATTGAGGGTGTGCTCAAACCATTTTTTCATCCAAAGATCTATTTGCGAAATATTAAGCTTTGCTAATTTTTGTTAAAGTCAATTGCCCCCTGCCCCCACCCATCTGCCAGCTAAACGGTAGTTTTTTGAGACGTTAAAAATATCATGTTAGTAGCATATATAATGAATTTAAAAGGAAAACTATTACTGCTAAGTAGGCTTTACAAGTTAAAGAGTAATAGTCAACCAACTGATAAAATGTAACTATAAGGGTTCCTTGTTGACTACGGGACCCTAAAAATCGACGTGTACAATCCGCGTAAGGATAACGCCTGATATTTTACGATGATTATGAACCGTTTTAAACCGGTTTTATCGATAGTCAGGTACTGATGGTTTCAGGATAGTGTTTGATATATCGTTGAGTTGTTTGTAAAGTTTTTGTATTTTATTGATGAGCCATATGTAGGTACCTAATTGATAACTTCAATACCACAAACACAAAAACACTTCAGAAAACGGGTTCAGGATATTACTTGGCATTGGCGTATCTAGGGTTTTTTCAAGGAGTGGGGGGAGGGCTGGCCCCTAACCTAAGATGCGAAGCTCAATAAAGGCACAGACGGTGATCACAGAATAAAAATATCTCAAAATATGATTTATTAAAAACCAATTTATAGGTATGATTTAATAAAAAAGGTTTTTGGACCCTATTTTTTTATAAATAGTTTGTATGTTTGTAAAACTCCATTCACTACTGGGCAGCACTTTTCAATGTACAAGGTCGGACTGGACAGGACCCAGGTTGGTAAAATGATAGATGGAATAATATCGGAAAATAATGCAAATATAGACCTGTAGATTTGATATCTATCTATTGCTGATATTAAGATTATAGGAAGCACCGGCTAATACCTGGCTAATGGTGATTAAAAAAATGTAACAAATTGTGTTATCGTCCACGACCTACATATTAACGATTTGCACGAAGACGTACCTTCAAATGTAGATAAAATAATATTTAGCGCATGAATCATGCGTAAAACGAATGCAAAGCAAAGCGTAAAAAAATACGTTGGTGTTCGTATCGAACGGCTGTTGTTTGGTATAGTCAAAACTGGTAAGTATTACTAACCTGGTGGTTAAACTTACCTATATTCAGAAGAATAAGACTGAAGAACCCTACTGCTGTCTTCACCATCTGTCATAAAAGCTTGTCGTCCAAAGAAAAAGGGAACATAAGCCTCCCCCAAGTGTCACCACATCGAGCAGTCCTGTGCGTTTCGCGTTTAATCGATTGCCGCGGCCTTCACCAGGTCATCGGTCCATCTTGTGGGAGGCCGCGCCAATACTACGTCATCCGGTACGCGGTCGCCACTCGCCACGCCAGCGTCATTCTGTTAGCAAGTGCGATTGTCGAAATTTCAAACTAAAAGGAATTAATCAAGTGACATTTCGACGGCGGCGTATGACATTTTTTACGTTATGACAATCACCATTACCAAGCTAAACGCTACGACTTTCCATGCTAGAGTACTACATTTTGAACCACTTACGTCAGAATATTACTATGCTTTTTTCAACCCACCTCATCACTTCACAAGCAGCAAACGTTTCTGCATTTCCTACGAAACCGTTTAAAACATCTTTCACTTATTCCAAAATGTAGCAGAACGGGCTGCCTCGGTTTAGAACTCGTTCATTGTGCGTACAGCTACGTAGAGGAAGTCCCAGCTCGAATCTGTTTTTCCCGGTAGTTAACCTTGGGGTTTTATAATCTATACTGAAAACGATTGATTACTTGTAGGCCGGTGTGCTCTATTGTTGCTTACATTTTCACTCAGGAAAAACTAAGGAATCGTAAAAAAGTCAGCCGTGGGATGCTTTTTCTCGACTTTTTTTTGCAGTCAAGCACAGCAGTTATTTTTGCGATTTTTGGGTTGCTCATTTCACTTCATACACGGCAGATTTTCATACCAACTAAGTTTAAAGTAGTCGTGTATTGATCAGGAATTTATATCACAATAAGTTGTCAATTCGTCGATGAAATGTGTCGAATATTGAACAGGGAAGTTCAGGAATCCAAATATGGTAGTTGGCAGAATGTAATCCGCAGAAAATACTTCCCGTATTTTCTGCGGATTACATTTTATTGCCAAAAAAGTAGTAAGGTTTTCTGGCGCTTCTTGTACAATACTGGTATTCAGCTGCGTCCAGTTAAAAAAACAATCCCAAAATAGTTGTGAAAAGACTATGCCTTCTAGGCATATTAATTGAGGTATCAATGAATGCCAAAAATCTTACTGACTGCTTTAAACATAGCCGAAGTGACACCGTGCTGGTTCGTAGTGAAAACGTATGACGCAATTATAATTTGGGGTCCAAATATTTATTCTGCAGAACACATAATACTCTACAAATATTACGAATTATATACTTATCTGTGTAATAATAATGTAGTATTGCGTCAGCTCCTGCTGTTTTGTTCACAATAATGAATAGCCTGTTTTCTGACTATGAAATGTATTTTATACTACACCTGCTTGGAAAGTACCTTGATACTTTATCAAATTTACGGTAGAAAGTACGTCATTGCATATCGAACAAATATGCGGGGAGAAAACGCATCTGAGCGGGAGAGAAAAGTGTATGAAAATCCATTTCTTACGTGGTTTTTCTTTTTTAATTTTGGGTAAGACTATGCGCCGGTAACCTAAATATCAAAAGCCAAAAAGTTTTTACAGTGAGTTTTTATCTCCAAGTTCGCAAAATGACACTGGCCACTAGCTGTGTGTTGGATGGTGTCGGGCTGGCAGTGCGACCCTGCGGCGGCAGGATAAACAATTTGAAAAAAGAACATGTGAAAATTGCAGACGCCATTGGCGCCATTTCCAATTTGTGTGTTGTTTGAGGATTCAGTTTTAACTGCAACAATTTCAATATAAATTTCAATTAAGTAAAGATTTCGTTTTTTATTTTCCTTCTAGGTGTAGTATAAAGCACTATGTATCACTCGAGAGAAACTGCGATTCCCGATCTTGGGTGTTTTAAAGCCCTCGCCTACGGCTCGGGCTTCAAACGACACCCTCGACGGTAATCGGTCACTTTCTCCTCTCGGTGAACAATGTACTATTATACTACACCTGCTTGGAAAGTACCTTGATACTTTATCAAATTTACGGTAGAAAGTACGTCATTGCATATCGAACAAATATGCGGGGAGAAAACGCATCTGAGCGGGAGAGAAAAGTGTATGAAAATCCATTTCTTACGTGGTTTTTCTTTTTTAATTTTGGGTAAGACTATGCGCCGGTAACCTAAATATCAAAAGCCAAAAAGTTTTTACAGTGAGTTTTTATCTCCAAGTTCGCAAAATGACACTGGCCACTAGCTGTGTGTTGGATGGTGTCGGGCTGGCAGTGCGACCCTGCGGCGGCAGGATAAACAATTTGAAAAAAGAACATGTGAAAATTGCAGACGCCATTGGCGCCATTTCCAATTTGTGTGTTGTTTGAGGATTCAGTTTTAACTGCAACAATTTCAATATAAATTTCAATTAGTAAAGATTTCGTTTTTTATTTTCCTTCTAGGTGTAGTATAAAGCACTATGTATCACTCGAGAGAAACTGCGATTCCCGATCTTGGGTGTTTTAAAGCCCTCGCCTACGGCTCGGGCTTCAAACGACACCCTCGACGGTAATCGGTCACTTTCTCCTCTCGGTGAACAATGTACTATTAAACATTCACCATGAAAATTAAGAAATCAACGGGAAGCGAAATTATTAAATGGAGGTTTGACAGTTTTTGTACGGGAAATATGTCAAACGGCCATATTTATTCTTCAGTTAAAAGTTATCTAACTATTGTAAAATCAGCCCTTAGTCTTCGGAAAATTGCAGACTCCGTAAGATTGTAGTAAATGTTTATTAGATTAGATTTTCTCGATATATTATGAAAAAATCGTTTTGTATAAAACAAATCCCATTCAAATTCAATAGTTTCCAGTACATCCGTGTCTAATTAAGAAAAAATAGTTTATAAATTCACGCGATATTTCACAAATACAGTTCCGGGTACGGATACCCAAAGGAACGGAACCCTATTATTAAGCCTCCCGACGGAGGGAAAGTCTTGGGACGCCCTGTATTTGCAAAATTAAAGTTATTTTTAATGTTCCGTACCCAAGGGGTAAAAACGGAACCCTATTACTAAGACTCTACTGTCCGTCTGTCTGTCACCAGGCTGTATCTCATGAACCGTGATAGCTAGACAGTTAAAATTTCCACAGATGTATTTCTGTTGCCGCTATAACAACAAATAATAAAAATTTCACTAACTTAAAAATTGGTATCATAGAACGAAACGTGTTTTATTTTTTGGTTTATGCTACGGAACCCTTCGTGTGCGAGTCAAACTCACACTTGGCCGGTTTTTACTGGTGTTAATTTAGAAGTCGGTTGTATGTTTGTGAAAAAGTTTTTTTTGGACAATGTTTATCAAACGAACAAGGTGCCTATGTTCGACGACGGTAGTGCATGAAGCCAGAGGCCTGACGCTCACACACAGCCAGCAGGTGAGCACGCTCCGCAGAGGTAGCAGAACTGGCAATTAGGCTCTTCTGAACTTCTCTGCAGAGCGGCTCATCTCACCGTCTCTGATAATTATGATGGATTGTCGGGTGGATTTTCATTCGGGCAAGCGAGTCTCCTCCAGGCATTCACAGCCTCGGCAGAGAACGGCACATCAAAATCAATCATTGTGGAAGCTAGATTATTCCTGATTAATTTATCAGTGCCGTGAACCGAGGATATAAAAGCCGGTAAACTAATACTGGTAATTTTGCGGACGCCGAGGCTTCCTATACGGAGAGCACAAGCGTAGAGTAGAGTAGGGACTCCATTTTCCGAACTTAGACTTCCATTCGGTCCGTTGTGCGTAGGTGTCCTGGTTATGTTAGCCAGCCTAGCTCCGCCCAGAAGCATAGAAGTTTCCTGGGAGCGACCTCACCGTTCCAAGGATTTGTTCACGTTGTGTAGCCGCGGCCTCGCACTCCAGGATGACGTGGGCGGCTGTTTCTTCGGCATCAAAACAGCCTGCAAAGTGGGCTGTCTGTGACGATAGGCGTCAAAAGTTGTTTGTTTAGGGGGCAATGGCCCGTAATTATCCCTATTATTGTTCTGAGGGTTTTTCTACTTAGGCTGAGTAGTTGTTTTGTTAGTCGTGGATGTAGACTCGGCATTGCCATTTTTGACTGCCTGCAGTCTGTAGCCCGTGACCATTTGTCAGCCAGTTCAGTTGATCTCTGACGAATCCATGTACGAAACTGTGAAAAAGGTAGGGGTAGGAGTGCACCTCTCTTTGCAAGTTCGTCTGCGGCGTCATTGCCTAGGAATTCTATTAGACACCGATATACTCTCTAGGCCGAGGAGACGCTCAAATTTGCTGTTAGTATGTTTGCTTTCTAGGGCTTTGAGCACAGCAAGGCTGTCAGATACGAGAATAATTGCGTAGTTGTGTATCCTTAGGTGCTTTACGGCTGTTACGGCTTTTGTTAGGGCGACACACTCGCATTGGAATATCGAGCTGTGTTCGCCTAGTGGTAGGTGGAAGTTAATGTTGAGGTCTAGGGAGTGTACGCCAGCCCTTGAACCCTTTGGAGTTTTTGAGCCATCTGTGTAGATGCGTACTTCATCGACTCCTGACTGATCCCTTTCTTCATCTGTTGTTTGTATGTTGTAGCTTTTGTTGAACATAGGTTTATTTGGTGTTTTTTCACACGGGGCAGCGATGAGAGGTTGGTACTCAATCGCCCGGTCCAGGATGCCTGCGTGCGGGCTAGTATGGTTCTTACCCCATATGCCTATGCATAAACCTGATAGCTGCTACTGCTGCCTCTTGCTGTATGTACAAGTCAAGGGGAGTTATTTGATGGGATATCTTCATTGCTGTAGTTGGGGTTGTCCTCGTGCAGCCAGTGATAGAGGAACAGGCTAGCCTTTGGAACCGCGGGAGCCTAGAGACGGTGGTCGTGAGCTCAGTCCTCGTCCACCAAACAACGGTGTCATAAGTCAGCATTGGTCTGATCACGGCTGTGTAAAGCCACAGCGTGATCTTTGGAGATAGCCCCCAAGTTTTTCCTAGCTTTTTTTTGCATTGGTTGAATGCGATTGTGCTTTTATTAAGTTTGTAGTCTAGATGCTTGTTCCAGAGCAATTTGCTATCAAGGATTACTCCTAAGTAGGTACTTGACTTCTTCCTGAAATGTTAGTTCGGTGTTGAAAAGTTTAGGAAGTTTATGAGGTCCGAGGACTCTCTTGTTAGTAAACATTATTAGTTCTGTTTTGGAGAGGATTATTTTGAAAGTTTTCCTCATGAGGTCACATACTTTTTCCTTCCCTCCTCCCTTCCTTCAAATTTCCCCGTGATTAAAATTGCTATGTCATCTGCATAACCCACCCAGTAAAGACTGCTAGCGTTGAGCTCATTAACAACTAGGTTCCACAGTAGTGAGTTGATTTTATGAATGAGTTGTATTGCAACATATGATGAAATAACTGTTGTCAATAGCTGTTTTATATTATTTTTGCCTGATCAACCGGCAAGTTCGTCATGCTCCCCTAGATGTCACTGCTTGCGGTAGCGTCGGGGGTCGGTCCTTCCCTCAAACATGGCGAGGGCGGTAATGGCTGATCTTTGCGTTATGCTTGGCAACGGGTGCTGCTTGTGGTGACTGGTCGTCTTGCTGTTCATGGTATTTTTTATTGTTATTGTTGTTATAATCTTAAACTACTGTTTACAGTTATTTATTAGTATTATGTTGACTCTAGTTCATCACTTGTGGCTCCAGTCACAATCCTATTGTTAGACAATACTATTGCACGTGTAAGCGGGTACACCATTTATGCCCGGAGGCATAATTAGTTTGGTTTACTTGTTAATGCTTGAGTTTGTCTATTTCTGATGGCTTAATGGAGTGTGCTTGCTACCAAGTGTCAAATTATTTCATTTAATTTGGTTTATATTTTTAATATTTTATTTTTCTGTGGAATGTATTGTAAAATACTTTGCAAACTGCTGTATAAATTCAAGTTTTTAAAACTTAACAGACAGATGTGTTGCTGGGGACTTTGTTGCGCCACTTCTTCTTCCCAACTTTAACACTAGGAAGTGGTGACGGGCGGGCGTTTTGGGGGGACTGTCTTTATGTAGAACTCTGACGTTCAAAAAGTGCTGGCACTCAGCCTAATTTGAATAAATGACTTTTGATTTTACCCTGTGGGCAGCCTGTACTTACGATGCCTCATGTGGTGATGTTCACAGTAAATTGAATAGCGCGGTATTTTAGCATGTTGTGAATCCATTCCATAAGTGTTAGCGCCACACTGTGCACGGCTAGTGCCTGGCCGATGCTGGTGAAGTTTGTTTTCTCAAAAGCACCCTCTATTTCAATGGAGGCGCCCAGTGTTGGGTTTATAGCTTTGAGAGCATTTCCTATGCGTCTGACTACGCAGTGGAGTGCGGATTCAGTTGATTTTTTTCCTCCACAGTAGGCGTGTTGGTTGGGTGTAAGGGTTTAAGTAGCGAAATTTGGTCCTTAATCCTTCTGTCCCCAAGCCTCTCTAGCGTCTTCTGGAAAAACGAGGTGAGGCTGATGGGTCTAAAGGATTTTAGCTGAGTGTAATCGCTTCTACCGGGTTTCGGAATAAAGATTATTTTTACTTCGCGCGGTGGGCTAGACAGGCACGGAATACCTTGAATAGGTATTCAGCAAGAGAGTCTCCGCTCCATCTGAACAGAGAGCCTCTACCTTGAACGGTAAGAAGGTGTTGATTGCCCATATTATTTTATCTTTGTCTATTACTTCGGAAGCCAACTCCCAGTCGAGGTAGCTCGTGGACCTTTCCCTATGCGGTCCCCAGATCTGTTGGGTCGCAATCCAGCCTGGGAAGAGGGTGGTGAGAAGTAATTCACTAGTTTCAGCATCGTTAATTGTGTTGGTTTTGTCTTGTTTTTTGAGGCATCCTATTGAGAAATCTGTCTCGACGGCGAGACAGGTGTTGACCCTCATTGCCTGGTTGCTATTTTGAATGTTAGTACCTACAAAAACGCCTCCAGCCATTGTTTCCTAAGGCGTATTAGTTTTTTATAAGCTCGACGAATTGTTGTATAACGGTCCCAGTCGCCTGGCGACCGTGTGTTCATGGTTCTGTTGAACAGCTTTCTCAGCCTGTGTCGGTGTCTTTCTAGTTCTGAACCCCACCAAGATTGCCTTGCTCCCTGCCTTGGTACAGTTAGTAGGCATGACTGTTCATAGCTAGTTAGAAGGATTGATGCAAGGTTGTTTACGTGTTCATCAAAGTTGATTAAAGGGATTTCTGCTGGAAGGGGGGGTAATTTACCAAACTCTGCCTTGACAAGCCTGCTGAATTTGGATTTGTCGGTGTTACGAGGAATCCTCCTTGTTTGTGGGTTTGGTAGGTTGAAGTTGATGGTATATCGGATCCTTCTGTGGTCCGAACATGATAACTCATTGGACACATGCCAGTCAGAATGGAGTTGGGGATACTTATAGTTGCTAAAGTTAGCTCTATTATTGTTTGTGATCGTGAGTTAGTAAAAGTTGGTTCTGAACCTTTATTGAGTAATACATGATTATTGCTATGAATAAAGTCAAGCATTGCCTAACCACGGTTGTTGGTTTTGACATTACCCCAGAGAGTGTGATGCGCGTTGGAATCAGTTGCGATGATTAGTTCCAGTTTCTCCCTATCGCAGTACTCCACCAGCGAGGCGAGCTCTGGTAGGTAGGCCGAGGCGAGGACGATGTCCGGCAGATCCTGTTCTATTCTGAAAAGCCTTGTTGCTGTCAGATCTCTTAAACAGAATTCGTTGATTAATAGGTTAGGTACATGTTTTGGGATAAAGATGCAGGTTCGTGGGTTACTTACGGAGGTATCTAGCAGCAACTTACCACCGATATTTGCAAGACCACATATTCTGCCGCCCCTAATCCACGGCTCTTGGATTATGGCGATGGTCTTTTCTTGTTGGTTGTCCAGCACTCTGCGCAAGGTAGCCGACGCAGTTTGGATGTGCTAGAGGTTAGTTTGCAGGATCCTAGTTGTCCCGCATGGGAGAAGAGCAAAGGCTGCCGTCATCGTCCTCACTCTCCTCTCCTGCAGGAAAGCAGTCCTCGTCTGAAGTTAATCCAGGCGAGGGTGGATCCTGTGTTGGTTCCTCGTGGTTTGTGGTCGTCTCCATCTCGACCGAGGAAGAAGCCCGCTCCTCCACCTCCCCAACGGTCTCCATCGCGGGTGGTAACGGGGACCGCAAAGGCGGCGGCGGACCAGGCTCAAGTCCAGGCGCGACGGGGGCTGTTGTTGTTGAAGGCGCGGTTACCCCCTCACTGTCTACACCCTCCTCCAGGATGTAGATGTAGATACTGCCCATGAGGTAGTACACGCGCCTTTCTTGGTCTTTTATTGTTTTGATCATGGACTCCGGCACACGGAAGAAAAGACAGGTATCCGGGTGCTCCTGTCTGACCCTTTCGTGTGGCAGGGTCCAGGTGTTGATTTTGAGTTGTGCCGGAGTGTCCTCGGTGTTCTCAGGCACGCACAGTATACACAGCGCCTTTTTTGGTATTTCAATACGGATGAATTTTTTGATGCCATAGTTTAGCGTTATCTTAGTTAGGAGTTTTTACTTTTATTTCTAGCATGTAGTACGTGGGCGAGACTTTTCACTTTTATTTCTATAAATATCTATTGAAAACTAAATAACTTTCAATTTTGGGTTTCGGCCACTGCAACAATATTGAACAAAATCCCTTATTTAATTCTACTTATCCCGTTTTTTTAAATAGTGTCAGAATAAAGCTTATGTGGGTAATTAATTAAACTTATTAAAAAAAAAACAATATATTTTATATGATTGAATATTCAATTTTAGTAGTAAAACTATTTACAGTATATGAGACACGAAAAAATTACAAAAAAAAAATTAATCTTTTTCAGATCTGCATTTTTCCTGTAAAGCACAAATGTACCGAGGGAAAACTGAATGAAACACTTTATAAATTTTATTCGGTCTCGAAGAGACGCATGATCTTACTTTAGCTAATTATTTGCCATAACAAAAAAAAAACTGTTTTAACTGTTTTTTCTGTCGTTTGTTGCTTGTTCTAGCTAATCTCCGAAACGGCTGGACAGATGTTGACTGAACTTTCACTGATAAATAGTTCATGTTTTAAGGAGTAATTTTACATCTTTATTTTGCAAAAGGATTAGGGTTCCGTAAAAAACCCATGAAAATACTTTTTACGCGGGATCTCCGAAACGGCTGGATTTCACGGGACTTTGCCTGGCAAATAAAAATATTATTTAGCGTGGGCGAAACCGTGGGCCGAAACTAGTAGTAAATCTCTGAGCAAGCGTGATAAATAACTATCGTGCCAGCAACACAAAGCAAGACTACTTTACGCTACAAAGCTGGTGTAATAATGCCAAATCGATAGGTGCTTAACCTATCGGTTTGGCTTTAGTTTTAGGTCATATTAATGGCGGTAGAGGTCTGAGCATATTAAATCAACTATTAGTAAGTTATGCTGTCAGAATCACAGGAAAGCTATATATATTCGGGACCAATGAATAGTATGTCATGATGATTCAATAATAAAATAATTTATATCATGCTTATCCAGTGTCAAGGTTCCTTAAAAATAGTGCCTTACAAAAAGTTGAAGGCAAAGTTCTTTTGGAGCACAACACGTTGCTAGTGGGTTGTCAGCAAATGAGCATAAACATCCCCCATCAGTTGAAAGGCTTGTCTTTCCACATTTATCTTCAGCAGTGGGTAGCGAATACCGGGATAATAAGCTGACATACATAGTACGCCTCTAGAGGTTTTCAAATAAGCTACTCTTTAAATCCATCAAGGCCTGGAAACTTTCTAATGACCCGGCCAAGAAGGCCAATACAATGGAGGGTCATGTTCTTCATGGATACGTACGAGGTCCCAAATATGTACGGAAGTCTTCCACCTAGATATGTCTTTGTTGTAGCCAGAAAATGTGACATTCGACTAAAGATGATGATCAAAAATTCCAGTCTACGTGGATTGACATGCCCTTCCTAAATGCTAAGGCGTCAATTTGGCACTTTGGCATTTCGACAAACGCTATCGCTATACTAGAATGCAACTTTGTTTAGAGCACAAGAGGGCCAATCCTTGTTCTTAAAAAACATTCTAAAAGTCGCAATATCATCAGCGACAAACAATGCGAAGATAAAAAACATATATAGGGCATTTAGAGGGGTTTTTGAAAATTTGCGACTGTGATGCGAGAATTGCCAAAGATCACTTTCTTTCAAGCATCCCTAGCTAGGTTCAGGTACTGCCTACAGAGGTTTTCCTGGGGGCAATGGTCCTTTGTTCTCAATAAGAGGTAAGACAACGGACCCTGGGTGACTGTTCCAAACGGCCTCCACTTGTGTGAAGACTAAAGCTGTCCCTTCAAACGTACGAAGGATATTTCTGATGCCTCTTTTTTTAGAAATATGTAGGTAGTTATGATTCCGGATTCCCAAATTCCTAGACACCCAAAGTGAGAAGCGTGCGCAGGTGAACTTTTCATGAATTGCAAATTCAGCTAAGTTCCCATGACAAATTTTAACCTATGAAAAGCTCCAAATGTTAAGCAGCAGTGACAAAGTTACCACGGCAGTAGTCCCACCACCTGGCTCGGGGATACCGCACGGTCTCCGGTGAGGCGGCGAGCCTCCTTGCCGAATTACCGCCATGGGATCTGGAGGCGAGAGTCCTCGCGCATGTTTACGCCTGGCGCGTTGAGGCGCTTCGCCGGGGCGAAACTCCGCTGCTGCGGCAAATTGCGTCGCGGCGGACGGAGCTCCAACAGGATACCACGGCAGTATGGAGACTACGACTATCGCGGCCGAGCGCTGGGCACGTCACAATTGCAGCGGTAAGGCCCCTCTTTGGGGAGTGGCTGGCGAGGCGCCACGGCGTCCTCTCCTTCCGCCTGACGCAGGTACTTACCGGACACGGCTGTTTCGGGAGGTACCTGTTTCGGATTAAGCGGGAGGACACGCACAGGTGTCAGCACTGTGAAGATCGCCCGGAGGACATAGTGAAGCATACGGTGGAGGTCTGCCCTGCTTGGACTGAACACCGCCGTGTCCTCGTCGAGGCGATCGGCGGCGGCGACCTCTCGCGTCCGGCCCTGGTTGAATCCATGGTCCGGAGCGAGGAGGCTTGGGGAGCGGTCACTTCCTTCTGCGAAGCAGTAATGCTAGCGAAGGAGGAGGCGGGCCGCGCGAGGGAAAGGCAAGGCCTTCGCCCCAACCGCCGCTACAGGAAAAGACGCCCCGGGCGTCAGGAGTCGCAGGGCGATCCCCAGCCACCGTAGGCGCGTGCTTGCGGACGGCGAGTGTTGGCTTACAACTAGGCCCGGGTCGATGGCGCGTTGTGTTCCACGCGCGCCTCAAAGAGATGTCAGCATAGGAGACAGGGCCTGGTAGGGCCAGAGCCTGCCAGGGTTGCGGAATATGTTCGAAAGAGTCACCGCGGCCCTGGAACGCAAAGGGCTTTAGAAGGAACACGGATGGGTTTTAGTCAGTAATTAAGAGTCTGACACGCCCTTCTGCTCCACCCAGAGCGCAAGAAGTCATTTGATGATTTCCCAAACTTAAAAAAAAAAAAAAATAGTCCCAACACACCTTGCAGCCTGGACTGTGTCTATAGCTTAGACCGCTTCAGAAGCAGGACAACGACTACTTCGTTGGTAACTCAGGAAAAAGCCCTTAACGGGATTTAGCTGCTATGCGAAACAGGCCACCACATTGGGGCCACATATTCGTGAGAAACCTTGTAAGTCATCATTACATAGTGTATTGTTCTGCCTTTCATGAGTGTCATAAAAATGATAAAATTGTTTATTCCAACTTTTCTCTCCTACCTATTAAACGATATAGGTAGGGATTAGCGGATTAAAAACCTTCATATCTTGGTGTTAATAAATAAGTAATGTAGATATATACATTTTTATCGAAGAAATTCACTCACAGGTAAATCCCCAGGTCTGTTTTGTTTGTAAGGCATCAATCAGATAACTCTTGATAATGATAAATCGGTAATTGCATATTTTTGGCTGTTTGTGATAACATTCTATTGTACTTTAAGTACTTATTGAGGTTTGAGGAATTTTTGAATGAATTCCCATGGGTAACTAATACAAAATTATAGCTTTGTTCCGGTCTGTACTTGTAGATTACTTTGTCGTATCATGCCTAGGATGAGGAGCCAGACTAAGACAATTCATAAGTTAGTTTTGTGGCAAACTGTCGGTCAGTCACGACCAGCTCCAGTATACTTCTTCGCTCTTCAAGCAACTCAGGACATGTATACCGTTTTCGGAGGCCCATTAATTGAGTATGCAAGTCCCCCCTGCCAATATACCCGTATATTTAACAGAGAAAAGTAAATCCTTCTTGCAAGAATCTTTCTCTACCTTTGTTAGCCAGAATGTTTTTCTTTTTAAAAGTTATTTGAAATTTGGAAGTTTTTCTGTTGTCAATCGAAAAATCGGAAAAAGATCTCCTACATGATCGTTCAGTCGATTATTGACAGATAATTCAAAAACAAATACTCACAGTTCTTCAAATAAGCGGAGAAGTAAAATTTTCTGTGTGATAGGTATTTTTTAGTCAGTGAGTCGATTCCACCGGAGAATGTGTGGATAATACCCAAGGAACAAGCTTATCTTATTTCGGTCCGAGCTGCTGGCTCACAAACTGGTGACCCCTTGGAGAACCGTTTAAATTCTTGTTACTTTTTAAAATGTTACGATAGGATATTTTTATACATATTTTCTAGGGAGCTGCGAAAAACACTTAGTGTCGCATCTTTTAGACTGATATGTCGTTGCAACTACATTTAGGTTCTAAAGTAAAGCTTGGTTACTCCTAAGTTTCTATACGGTTAATATTTGTGTGTTAGGAATTTCGCGTTAAACTCCAAGTTTTTTTAAAGCGCACCACGGTCCTGAAAAAAATTTTATGTCATTGTTTAACGGAAATTTACTTTTCTTTTATTTATTCGGTGTTTTTTTTTATAAATTAGAACTATACGTATACAATGTGGCGAATGCTTTGATTTACGCTACAAAATCTTGGTAATTAGTCCACGAAACTCCATAGCCCAAAATCGTATGAATCATGATCTTCAATCTATTCGCAACCGAGCATCATCCGGTGCACTTACATAGGGACAATCGTCGGTCGGTGACCTTTTTTATATTTTTATTATTGACAGGCTCGCGGTCCACAATCTCATCTGATGGAAGGCGACGATGTGGTCGACAAAGGAGCATGCTTGCCTAGAAGTAACCTGTTCACTTAAAGACCCCCGGTTCTAGCTATCAGGACACACAGACTGCGGCAGGGAATTCCACGCGTATGAGTGTGATGTCCACCACGTTCCGGTGGCGCATCGTCGTATGTCTTGTAGTTCCATGATGAAATAAGCGAGGCGGAACAAAAGTGTGCAATTACAACGCAGACTCCCCGAAGTAAAACCGATAAAAAACAAAGTTTAGATCTGACCAGTGCATCTTAACCGATGAGCTTAGCTTTTTTTGAGCAATACTCCATATATGATATGATACCGTCTCATCTTTCCCAACTTTTTCGCAGCCAGTTGAGCCTTGACCTCGATCTATGGACCAACTTTGAGGGTGAGAGGGATGGCAACGTAACGCCAAGAAGCTCAAGATGATCGGTTATAGGCAAGGTTGTGTGTACCTTTCCGAATGGACAGTAGAGTCACTTTATTAATGTAACATTATTATTTTACTGAACTGTAAACGATGACGTTCAAAAGTGCCGTTTAATGGCCTAATTGAAATAAACGTTTTGACTTTGACTTTGGTTACACCTCAGAAAGACGAAGCTGGGTGAAATTGGCTCCCTTTGGTGGAAAAAAAACATGCCTGCATTTTTGCACTATTGAACTGGACGAAGTTAGCATCGAACCATTTGTAGACAGCCTTCAGGGACAGATTCAACCACTCAACCATAGACTCTTGGAGAGACTGGATGTGCGACCTGCTAGCTTAACATGTATCTCTCAGCAACAGTGCTGTCGTCTGCATACCTAAAGGTTCCAGTTTAGATTGTTTGAAATAATAGTATTATATTGATTAATTTATTGTATTGTATTGTTTGTATATTATAAATGTTAATTGAATTGTATTAATGAACTGAAATGTATTTTTATTGTAACTATTACTTTATTTTCTGCACTAACGCATTGGGTGACTATAATGATAGCTGTATGTATGTCTGTAATAATTTAAAAAAATAAATAATTGAATGGTCCTGTCGAGCATCAATAACCGCTCGGATGAACCGATCTGCAATCCAATCGGATAGACCAGCAGGAAGACCGAAGACGGAAGCTTACCAATAAGGCTCTCTTGTCAGACTGCCGAAACCCTTCGAGATGTCAAGGGAGACCTAAAGCGTTTCCCTGTGTTTCCTGGATGGCCTCACTGCAGATGTGAATGGCATACACTAGAAGATCCCCAGTTGACCAGATTTATACGGTAGCCGTATTGACGGTCACTAAGGGTGTTGATCTTCTAGGTTTACCAGGAGCTTACTGTTGAGCACACGTTCCATTCTCTAACAAAGGATGGACCTTAAAGATGGGTCTGTAGTTTTCCGGGTCAACCCAACTGGAGGACGGGAGGTTTTGGAGACAGGTTGCACGTTGGCCTGCTTCCAAGCAATCAGCACTTTACTAGTCTCAAACGAAGACGAAATAGGCGTGTCAGGATCGGAGACAATTCTGACTGGGGCCACTAGCTGTATTTACATCAAGGTTACGCAGTACCCTACGGAAGCCTCTTTAATGAATGCGAAAATCCAACATAACCATCTCGTATCCCTCAATAAAAGCAAGACGCCGCGCGTCACTAGAATCCAAACGCGAAGATTCCGTCAAAAGAGAGGCAAACAAGTTTGTTTTCTCCTAAGCGGAGTGGCGCAGTTGCGGTAGTAAGGGACCGCAGTTCCATCCAGTCCCAATGTGCTGACTTGTATCGCCAAACCCGGGTGCCTCTAGGTCTGGGATCTAAGAAGTAGACGAACACAAATTTCACCAGACAGTGGTTGGAACTACCTAAAGGTGAAGATATCGACACCAAGTGGTGGTAGATATCTTGGAATCCTGGTTGCGGAGACGCCAATAGCAGACATATAGTCATCTTAGGTCACATATACGAATAATGACAATCAAACCACCCGGGGTGCACAATTTCGAACTACGCGCGGGTGTATTGTGCTCAAGGATAAACCCTGGGTCTCTGGGTCTGATCTGACGGACTTCCGATCTGCGACTCCTAAAGGGGCAAGAGAGCTGGTTTCTCAGTTTCCAGGTTGTGGTGAACTGCGATGAGTTTTGAGTGCAGATCTGTAATGTTATTGAGTGCACTTTATGCGATAGAGTGCTGCCGTTGTTCAGCTTTTCTCTTTTTGTTCTAGGAACAATTACAACAAACAGCATTTATTTGAGTGAATGAAGGAGAGGAAAAGGAAGTGAGATGAGCTTTAGGCAAGCACTGAAGGGACAGTTGCAGGTATGACAGTTCGACAGCTAAAATATTCAATCTCTAATTCGTTCCATCCATCCGCCCTATTAATCAACATTTATCGCATTGCATAGTCATATCAACGACACAGCCACGATAGGGCTGTGATACAGCTACGATACCGCTGCAAAAAAGCTACGGCGCTGCTACGACGTCTCTATATCGTACTTCTCTTCTATTTTTCTTTTCAGTTGCAAATCATATAGGTACTAACGGGTACTCCCTTACTTCTCCTAAAATTGTTTGTCCGATAATCATTATCCATAACACCTTTGCTATAAACTTCAGTAACCATAATGTTCAAAATCCCGAAATTTTGTTTGACAGAATTATCTTTAGTTCTAAAAGTATTCTGTCATAATATCGAGTACTATTATAATTGAATCTCCTAATTTTACATGAGCTAAATTCACATGTCCTAAGTATTGTGTTAAATAACTTGTATTATTCCGAATGTTCATTTATAATATTTTTTTTAGTCCTAAAACATTTGCTAATAAATAGGTCTTAGTGACAGAAACGAATCGCTGTAAATCCGACTCCACGCAGTCTTGTCTGCCCTACCCCTAGAGTGTAATTTAAAATTGCGTAAGCGCGAAGGGGCGAGGCGGGCCGCGAGTTGAGGAGCAGGTGGTTGTAACACTCGCCGCCGCGGCTGAGGCTGGCCGGCGAAGCCGGCCAGCAAGCCGAAGCTGCGGTGGTGAGCTTTACAATCAATCTGCGACGATAAACTCGCGTGGGACCGGCCGGTGCCCCGCAGCGCCGGAGCCGTGACAGAAACCATGCCTGCTGCATGTTACATGCTTGCTTGCATGCTGCATGCTTGCTTGCATGCTGAATGCTTGCTTGCATGCTGCATGCTTAATTCATAGCAAAAGCTTTGTTATACAAATTTGTTCTAAGAATATTTTTATTATAAATAAACATTATGTAATTTGAAGTTAGGACTTATAACAATTATTGAAAACAGTTTTATGTTTCTTGTATATTATTGATTGTAATTTTTATGACAAACGAATTTAGGACATATAATATTTAGGGATTTCAATGTTATGGCATGTGATATTATGTGATATTAAGTTCGGGTACGTTGCGCGCGAGCCGCTGAGTCGAGCGCACGCGTAGTCGATTGCTATATCTTTTTGTGGTTGTGTTTTAAATCTACCCACATTTTTTAGATCTAAATGTCATTCGACAATGGGTGATGTAGAAAAGACTTTTGATTTATTTAACTCGAGTGGTGATGAGCAATCAGTGAATGCAGTTGACGGAGATATATGTGAGAGAAGCACCGAATCGACGGAGCTACTGAGAATTCCGGAGAAGAGAATGAGATCCGAAAGTGATGAAATAGTTGAAGATGATGATGGTTTTGTAACAGTTAGAAAAGGCAATAAAAGGCTTGCAAGGAGACTATCGAAAAAAAGTACAGAAAATGAACAGGAACATAATAAAGAATTGGAAGGTACCGACAAAATTATCGTGAGTGTCACGTCCAAGGAGATTTTACCCAAACAATTTGGTTTACCAAAAAAGTTAAGAGCTGGAAAAATTGATAATATCCTGAAAATTTCTTATAAGAACCCCTACAAAGTACTAATTGAATTTGAAGATAAAACGAATGCACAGAAGTTAGTAGATTGTGAAAGCTTTCATGCTTTGGGTTACAGATGTCAATTCATGAATGAAGTAAGTTTATGTTACGGGGTTATAAAGAATATAGATTTGGACATAGAAGACAAAGAGTTTCAAGATAGTTTAGAATGTGAGTACCAGGTAGTATCTGTCAGACGTTTAAAAAGGTTAACTGACACAGGAGGATGGATGAACAGTGAATCTGTACGTCTATGTTTTAAAAGCTCCACTTTGCCCCCGTATGTCTGTATATATGGGTACAGATTTAAAGTGGAACCATACACCTTTCCGGTGACGCAATGCTCGGCATGCTGGCGATATGGTCACCCATTAAAAATGTGTCCAACTAAAAAGAATTTATGTCCCAAGTGTGGTGAAGAACACGCTAACTGCGAAACTAAAGAGTATAAATGTTTAAATTGTAAAGGAGCACACATGGCGCTAGATAAATCCTGCCCTGTTTTCTTAAAAGAAAAGGCGATTCGCAGCATTATGTGTCAGGAAAATTGTACGTACAGGAAAGCATTGTCACTTTATACAAACAAAGCAAGGGAGCTAAATAATGTGTTTCAACTCAACTGTAATAAACCGACAAATAGGATTTCTTATACTACTAATGATTCTAATAAAAAGAGTTTTAGAGACGTGCTTATGACAAATGCACTGAACAGCAATGAACAACAAAAGAATTCAAATTCTGAAGAAAACATGGATAGTGACGAAGACGAGAACAGAAATCATATGCATGTATCCTCCCCGATTTTAGGCAAAAACAAGCCCAAGAAGAAGTCGAATAGAGCTAAGAAATTACTGGAGCCGGATCTAAGTGAGGAATGTTTTCGCATTAACGCCGCATCTACTTCACAGCAGTCTAAAAATAACGAACATAGGACAGACCCCTCTCAGAAAACTTTTGGATTTAAAACAATTATAGAAAAAGTACAGAATATTTGTTTATCAGAAAACAGTTTTGAAGTTAAAATTAAATTGATATGTAGTTATGTTTTTGAAGAGATCATACAATTAGTTATAAAGTTAGTTAAGAGTACAGATATTATGAGTAAAGTATATTGCCTCTTCACAAATGGCTAATTGTAATAAAGACTTTTTGTTGAACTTATTGCAGTGGAATGCACAGAGCTTAAAGCCCAAACTAGAAGAATTTAAACTTCTACTATTGCAAGAACATGTGCATATTGCACTAATTAGTGAAACCTGGCTAGCCCCGGAATTTATGCTAAATATCAGTCAGTATAATGTGTATAGACGGGATAGGGACGATTCTTATGGAGGCATCGCCATAATAACACACCAGTCAATTAAAGCCCAAGAACTTTCGGTAAGTGTTAATAATACAGGTATTGAAATTTTATGTCTTAGGTTAATTAATTGTGGAATTATTGAATTCATTGCATTAATTTACTGTCCAAGTTCTGTACGTACGACTCAGGCTGAATGGGATCAAATATTTTCTAAGTTTCATAATAAATGCATAATTTTAGGAGACTTCAATGCACACCATACAGACTGGTCTTACAAAAACGATTGTAGAGGCAAACAAATTCACGAATCGGCTGTAGAATTTGGGTTTGTTTCTGTTAATGATGGACAGCCCACTAGACTGAAGCTCGTTAACGGTTGCCTCCAAAAATCATCTCCGGATATAACCTTTGCATCAGCCGATGTTGCAATTAATTTTGATTGGTCTGTTTTAAATGAGAATTTAGGGAGTGATCACATATTTATCAAAGTAAAAATAAGATATCAGGATCAATTACATATTTCCAAAACAAGAAATTACAAATTAGCTGACTGGAACGCATATAAAAACACCATCTCCGAAAATCTATTGTATCCTCAAGAACAAAATGATATTCAAGGCCTGTATGATAATTTTATTCAGCAAATTAACAGAGCTGTGAACAATAGTATCCCTCTGAAAAAGTTATGTTATAATCCAAGTAACAATTTTAGACCGAAAGGATATTGGTGCCAATCAATTTCTAAATTAGTTGGTGAACGTAGATTAGCTCTAGCCAAATTTCGAAAGAATCCTACTCCTAATAACCTAAATATTCTTGAAGAGAAAATACTAAATGCTAGGCGTGCTATTAAAAAAGCAAAATCAAATGATTGGCAAACATTCTGTGATAGTATTGACCACACATTATCGGTTTCGCAAATGTGGAACAAAATGCGCTGGATTAAGGCGTATAAAAGGTTCAAAGTTTATAGTTCTCAAGAGTCACGATATGATTTGTTGTGTTCTCTTACCCCTGATTATGTAATGCCTCTATCTCCATGTTTTTCATCAGTGAATCGGTCACTTGAGTCGGAATTTAGTATAGATGAGATGCGTGGATGCTTTAAGAAAAAAGACACAGCCCCAGGGGAAGATATGATAACATATTCCATGATCTCTCACTTACCTGAAACTGGTCAGTTGTATTTGTTAAATCTATACAACCTGATATTAAAGTCTGGTGATGTTCCAACTCAATGGCGTAATGTCAAAGTGATAGCTATACCTAAACCAGGTAGTTCTTCTAACGCTAATAATAAACTTAGGCCTATATCTTTAATTTCTTGCATTTGCAAGATCTTTCACATAATGATAGCAAGACGTCTTGAGTGGTTTGTAGAAAAGAACGAGATTTTATCCTCGTGTACCACAGGCTTTAGGAGAGGTCAATCGGGTCTTGATTGCTTAGCACGTCTGGTGACTGATATTCAAATTGGCTTAACTAAAAATTCTCCTACCTTAGCATGCTTTTTAGACATCAAAAGCGCATATAATAATGTGTTAATCGAGAAAATGTTACAGACCCTTGATACCATGAAAATAGGAAAGAGTATTTGCCAATATCTATGGAATTTCCTAAGCGAACGCCGACTTAAGATTACTGATGACTTTGAAAAGAGTGAAGAAGTTGCTAGGATAGCAAGAAATGGCTTAGCTCAGGGTGACCCTCTCTCACCACTTCTTTTTAATATCGCAACATTTAAGATTTGTCGAGAGATTGCTGCTAATATAAATGTGTGTCAATACGCAGATGATTATATTCAACCGGTAACAATATATTTGAATCTGCAAGGAGACTACAAGCCTCCTTAAATGTGTTTATAGAAATATTGATAGATTTAGGATTGGAAGTATCTACAAGTAAATCACATTACTGTATTTTTAGCAGAGGTCGACGAACTCAACAGCTTAATCTTGTAATCAATGATAGTTCACTTGTTAAAGTAGATACCTATAAATATTTAGGAATGTGGCTTGATAGCTCGTTAAAATGGAGCAAACACATTAATGAGATAGTTCAAAAAGTTTTAAAGTTCAATAATTTGCTAAAAGTACTTGCTAGTTCTTCTTGGGGATTACACCACAATCACTTGCGAAGGATATATATTGCTATTATAAGAAGTAGATTGGATTATGGGAGTTTTCTGTATAACAATTGCTCTAAAACACTTCAATACAAATTAGAGAAAGTACAAAACCAGGCCTTAAGAACAGCGGGCGGTTTCATTAGAAGTACTCCAATACATGCTATGGAAAGTGAGCTCTCTGTTCCGCCGCTGCACTTAAGAAGAAAATGGTTAGCTTTTAAGTTTTCTTTAAAATCTCGATCTATAGCAAAAAATGTAACGAATAACTTGTTAGACGAACTGTGTACACTTAGTCACAATAGATATTGGTCAAATAAAGAAATGCCATTATTAGCTACTACATTCGAGTTAGTGAAGGATGATAATATTGAGTCAAAACCTTCCCTAGACATGTTTAGTTTACGTACATGGGTAACCAATTTTAACATTAAAGAGATGATAGTACTTAATTTAGATATAGTCAATATGCCTAAGAGAACATATAATCCCACCTATCTTCATTTTTCTATAGTCAATGAATTACGTGAAAAATATTCAGAGTACTATACAATTTTTACAGATGGATCCAAAAGTACTGAAGGTGGAGGTGCGGCATATTATGATCCTTTAAAACCGAATCATAGCAATTCTTATAAGTTGAATAAATGTTTTAATGTTATGTCATTGGAACTCATTGCAATTTCGGAAGCGTTATCTTATGCTAAAACTATTGCAAGTAACAAAATTTTAATATGCGCAGATAGCAAAAGTGCTTTGCAACATATAGCTCGATGCGCCTCTGGTATCAGAGGTGTATCGATAGCTTATACTATTATTTCTAAATTGGACGAAATAACTAGTTTTGGAAAAAAAGTAAAGTTGCAATGGGTTCCATCACATATAGGCATAAGTGGTAATGAGAAGGTTGACAGTCTAGCGAAGAAGGGAATCTCAGAAGGCAAAGAACTGAACATCAAACCAGATTATTCCGAACTTTTACCAAAATATAAGGAAAAATGTCATCAGATTTGGATAGAGTATTTTAACTTACGATCAAAAACTAAGGCTATCTGGTATAAAACGATAGTCTGTGAACCTCCTCGTATACCATGGTTCTCAAATTGTAAAATGAGTAGGAAATTGTTGGTAACAGCTCTCAGACTGAGATCCGGACACATGCCGCTTAACAACTTTGCATTCTTAATGAAAAAATGTGCCTCTCCTAACTGTGAGGAATGTGATAAGGTGGAAGATGTTGTTCATCTCTTAACGGAATGTGGCCGGTTTCAGGCTGAGAGAGATATATTGATTAAAGAATTATGTTTAATTAAAAACAATATAGGATTATTTAATGAAATTTTATCTGCTCCTTTATCTGATGCGGCCAAAAAGTTGTATAGCTTTGCAGGTCTTCGTTTTGTAAAATAGATATTAAGATTATTTTGTTTGTATAAGTTTAAGATATAAGGTACAATGGGACTGCCATGTAGTTATGTACAAAAGTTCCTAATTAAATAAAGAGCGAAAAAAAAAAAAAAAAAAAGTTCGGGTAAGTTATCATTCGGACAAATGATGATTAGGACAAAAAAAGTTATGGCACTTTAAATTATGGATAAAAAAGTTAGGTGACACAATAGAGAACCGTACTAACGATCTTAAGTGCCTAATATTCAGCAAAAGCTTGTTTGCGATGATGAAAATATAGGCGCTATACGTTAGCTTTTTGTTATGACGGGTAAATTAAGACATAATATTGATACTAATTTAGTGATAGGGCTTTTCAGAAAGGGAGGAGCACGTTGTTAAATTATGATAACCGTATAGATCGGTCTTCAAGGTTAAGGAACACTTGTTGAGCTCGGCCAGTAGCCCTTCTCCTTGACATAACGAGATCCATCCGTGCTTCATTTAGAACGTTAAGCTGTTGGTTCCTGTCTTGCTAAGGGGTATCGTGTTGCCCATTTACTGCGGTGTGAAGGTCAGAAAGGCAGTCTTTCCATTTATTTGGTAGGTACTCAGTTGCATCCTGTACCTGACGGCCCTTTCACACGGCGACATCGAGTATTTTGCAGTTTCGGTTTTTTGCAGGATCCCGTTTAGTAGTGTAGGTACGTGTTTCAATACTAGTATTCACACGACGATTCTGTTTGCAGTATCCTGCAAAGTCCAATCTGCTCGAATTAACGACGATTTGCGACTGCAAACTGAATCCAGTTGTCAAGTAAAAAACAGGATCCAGTTTAATTACACGTATAGTTGAATGGAAGTGTTCCCACTGGGCCGTTCCTGCATTCGGCTTTTGCAGGGTCGTTCGTTGCTCTCCCGCAAAAACCAGGATGGATAAAAAAGTTAGGTGACACAATAGAGAACCGTACTAACGATCTTAAGTGCCTAATATTCAGCAAAAGCTTGTTTGCGATGATGAAAATATAGGCGCTATACGTTAGCTTTTTGTTATGACGGGTAAATTAAGACATAATATTGATACTAATTTAGTGATAGGGCTTTTCAGAAAGGGAGGAGCACGTTGTTAAATTATGATAACCGTATAGATCGGTCTTCAAGGTTAAGGAACACTTGTTGAGCTCGGCCAGTAGCCCTTCTCCTTGACATAACGAGATCCATCCGTGCTTCATTTAGAACGTTAAGCTGTTGGTTCCTGTCTTGCTAAGGGGTATCGTGTTGCCCATTTACTGCGGTGTGAAGGTCAGAAAGGCAGTCTTTCCATTTATTTGGTAGGTACTCAGTTGCATCCTGTACCTGACGGCCCTTTCACACGGCGACATCGAGTATTTTGCAGTTTCGGTTTTTTGCAGGATCCCGTTTAGTAGTGTAGGTACGTGTTTCAATACTAGTATTCACACGACGATTCTGTTTGCAGTATCCTGCAAAGTCCAATCTGCTCGAATTAACGACGATTTGCGACTGCAAACTGAATCCAGTTGTCAAGTAAAAAACAGGATCCAGTTTAATTACACGTATAGTTGAATGGAAGTGTTCCCACTGGGCCGTTCCTGCATTCGGCTTTTGCAGGGTCGTTCGTTGCTCTCCCGCAAAAACCAGGATGGAAACTACTGTGAACACACCAATGATGTTTGCAGGATCTTTGAAAAATTGTTCCTGCAGAACAGGACCGCGATAAAAAGATTGATATATAGGGTGAATTTGTTTATTGAATCTTATATAGACCGTCGCATCTTTTAGTATCAGATAGTGTAGTATTTTAAAAATAAATCTACAAAACATTAAGACTCATTTAATCTAATTAGAACGGTTGAAAACTAATTACAGTAACTAAAAAGAAAACACGAAATATATTATCCTAGAAAACTGAAAGCATAAACAGAGGAGAGGACAAACAGATATTTAAAAAAAATCAAAAGTGAAATAATGGTTAATTACTCTTTTATGAGTCTCTCTCACAGTAGATTTTTGAATCCTAGATGAAGTCCAAGAACCGTGGGGTCCGCCAAAAGCCACCTTGAATAAGTGGCCAGTCCGACCATGGAGCTGGGTGGGATTTTTAGTAACCCATACAAACCTTTTAATAATCATTTGAATAACGCTGATCACTCTCACACCCAATCGATTTTGGGTCTCCCTTGAAAACCTTACTAAGATTTGCTTAGGAGTTCTACGACTTAAATGCAGAAAAATAGAAATCCAAGATAGATATTGTGTTGCGAGATTTCTTCGAAAGAGTCACCGCGGCCCTGGAACGCAAAGGGTTTTAGAAGGAACACGGATGGGTTTTAGTCAGTAAGAGTCTGACACGTCCTTGTGCTCCACCCAGAGCGGAAGAAGTCATTTGATGATTTCTCATCATTAAAAAAAAAAGAGAGGTAAGTATTGTAAAATTCAAAAGGGAGTACAGAGAGCTGGAAAATGTTTGTGTATGTATCAAATCAGATTTTTCAAAAACATGTGAATTTGGCGCCCCTTGAACTTGCCGCCCGGGGCACGGGCCCCGATTGCGTCCCCTTGATCCGGGGCTGACTGTTGCAACTCAAAACGGGTATTTTTCCAGAAGATCTGATTGCTTACTTTTGACTTATTTCAGTTTTCTTACGGCCGGTCTCAATAACGTATCTACCTTTGACTAACTGCCAAATTAGCTACCAACAGTAGCTGAAACGTCATGTTTGAAAAGCTAACATGACGTATCAGCTATCAAGCTTTCAGCAGTGGATATGGATCGTTCTTCGTTGCATTGTCACAACAACTCAAAATTGTATTATTTTGTATTAATACAGTATTCTTCCAAAGCAACGACCTATTTTGTCACTCACTCACTCACTCAGAAAGTAAAATGGGGATCTTGCTCTTATGTGATAGGATAGTTTACGAATAGACACTGTGTTCTAAGGGAAGTCCCGAATAAACAAATCAGATTGACCAAACAATTTTATGTTTATTTCATCACAAACTCATATGACATCATTAATAAAGTAGGTAACATAATATCTTAATCAAACAAAAAAAATGTGTTATCTCAAAAATAGAGCAATTATTTTTTATTATAATATAGCCTTACACAACTACTACTAATTAAACTTGAATTTACATTAATATAGGCTTACATAATATTATTTATATAATTACATTTTACTGTTAATTTATCACGTGGTTTTGTTACCCTACCTATTGCATAAAACCTTGCCTACGTGGTGTCTGGACAAACGGGTTAAGACAGGGTAATCTTAGAAGTCCATAACATGGATTTTCCTAAAGCCGATGTAATTCTGATAATAAATAGTACACTATGAATTAGTACCTCGACAGACAATATGCTGCAGCGTCTAGTTGTTCACTCGATTTGCCGATAGAATTGCCAAGCATTTGAACGTAGAGAATTTCAAAAATTGAACCATACTTTATATATTATTTAAAGAAATAGATCTCTTACAAATTTATAGTTATTATAATACTACAACCTTAGCTCGTTATCATTCAGTTGCAATGTTTGTTCCGTCTGTGGAGGTCCTAATAGCATTTCATATTATATAAAGGTATAAATACTTTTTTAGGATCTAACATAAATATTGAAGCATGCAGACGTACTCGTAGGCAGCCATGCTGATATAATATACCTATACATAGTACTTAACGTTACCATCACGTTTAAAATTGTGAACTTTGTGAAAAAAATACAATTTCCTCAACCAACACACTGTGCGAATACAACTTTAAACGAAATGTGATAGGTATACACAAAGCTTAATTTATCTACGTATGTATAATATTACTATAATTAAAAATAATATTAATTCATTTGATCTAGTTACCTTACGATCAGATTTTCCAACCGCTCTCTAAATCTATCGCAAAATGTGTTTAGTTATAATAAATTCCAAAGAAAAAAAATTGTTTATACACGACATTTAGTTACCTCATTGTGTATACAATAACAACAATATTAACAATTGTAAAGTTGATATAATCCACATTGAATCAATTATTTCATAATCACTTTAATATAAGTCAATTGAAATATAAATAAATTAGATGTCAGAACTAAACGACGCTATATGACAAGCTTTAATACTGTTCACATTAAGTGCACGTATAACAATTATCCTTTCAATACAAAAATATAATTGAATGAATGAAATAGAGTAATAAATTTTTCACTCAACACTTTTATTCCCAAAGCAAGAATATTGAGAGTAACTTAAAATAGCCTGTTATAGCACCATTTAGTGACACCTCAGCTAATAAATATTCGAATAAATGTTTTTTTTTTCGAACAATTGAGCAGCGTTTTGCTTGTTATATTCATTGAATTTGAAGTTAACATACATCATTTAATTTTGTATACTGTATAATATGTTAAAATTTGTTTTTTGAAGTTTCTTGTACAAAATAACGATAAATTGCTCACTATGTTAGGTAAAAAACAAGATATTTGATGCGGTGGGCAACGTACGAAGTGAAGTATCGTAACCCCGCACGCAAGATTGAACCAGTAGAGATTATTACAATGCTAGAATTTCTTTTACATTGAAGTTATTTTTAATGTCTGGGTATTTTCTCTTTATATTTAGCCATTACCAAGAATAATTGAACAAGCACTAGCATTGTCATTCATCTCGTCACAAAGCTGTAGCCACTTAAAATTGATGTTCACGATGTGCGTTATCAAAAACCAAATATAGAACAAAAAGAGCTAAGAACTACGGAGCCAAATATCAAAACAGGATTACGAACAAAAGAAAAATTAATGAATATTTCATTTTTACTTCATTGGTACCAATAATGACTCCGTTGTTAGACAACCCTCGAGTGACGATAAACAAGGACAAAATAGATTGTGGTGCGTACAATCAGTTGCAAACACAAAAAAAATAACAGAAAGGTAAATAGTCATTTAAAATTCCATGCTGAATCACTACGATCATTGATTGTTTCATAACTTAAAACGAAAACATAATTTGTATTTCTAGATTTGTGACTGATTGTACGTTGGAGTTCACTTTCACTGTGATGAGCTAAAGATTTTTCATAACATTTAATTCAAAAGATGTTGGTTGAAGCTCCTTTATTTAAAGACACTTAAAAGGCCCATATTGTGTACTTAACAACGTCAAATACTTCAGCAAGACTACCTAGATATGAACATAAATATAACACGAGATTATTCTGTCCTCCCATACGGATTTGTACCATCAAAGTGCTACGCTGAATGAGATTCATAATTATTTTAAAGGTTTATGGGCCTCGGCATGCGTTACAGTTGTTAATAGCGACAATAGTATAGCAAATAACTGTTTTCCGGTTTCACCTCATGTTTGTACTTGTATAGTCTTTTAGATTTTTCGCTCCTCTTCCGTCTTATAATAACTTAACTATTGGATACATAAATAGCACTAATTACATTCGAGATTAAAATATGGATGTCATTGTGATTTTGTACATACCGAAACGTATGGAAATATTTTGTATGTGCGTGGGGGTAGCCTGGGGATGTTGGATAGGCTTTTTTTGTTGTAATTTGGACATCGGTTTGGAGAAGTGTAGGGGCCGAGGGTAGGGCTGTGCCCGGCTGCTGGTCGGCAATGACTTACAGGTGCGTGATGATGATTTCGTCATCGATTTCGTCCTTTTCGTCGTCTTCTTCTGGGGGCTGCTTGGCAGCCTCGGCGGCGATAGCTGGGTCCTCAGCGATGGCTTTCAGACGGCGAGCCTGCAGAACACAAGGAATCAGTTTAATTTTCTGTTTTTACTAAAACTAAGCAACCGAGTGTCTGATCTCTGCAGATCAACGATAGCACGATATATTAAGACTTCGTCAAGCAACTTCATCAACTATAGGATCACCGAATGCTCTTACAGATATCCTGATCGAACTGAGGGATCTAATCTGGTTCTGGAGGTTGGCTGGTTCGAATAACAAACAAGGCCGACTTGCGGAAACCAAACTCTGACAGATGGATAAAGACTTCGTCATTCAGACAAGTGCGTCACATCCAACAAACATGTGTGGTGTGATACGCACGAATTCCATTTGGCTTGTTATTTATAGCCAAAAATTATATTTTAAATTAGCTCTTTTATTTTAAGTAATATTAACACTTTGCGGATACTAGACTATTGATATGGTAATATAATTTGGGATCAACACAATAATGTTGTGGAAATAACAAGACCACGGCAAAATATTGGAGGACTAGGACTAGGAATATGGAAGATAAAATTTTTGAATGAACTTGAATTTGAACAATTCAAATTCAATTCGCAGTATCGTCGCATGCGAGCCATAGACGTTATATATGTACTTACATATATACAATAATTTTATCAAACGGGCTAGTTCAAACAGTTCACAAAACTGTTCTATACCCGTAAGTTTTGTGTATAGTTACAGCCTGTTGATAGGATACTTTTCAAAGCAATTCGACAATCTATACAATATTTGCATCATCTTAAAACCGCAGACCAATTAGCCTGACCACAATTATTAATAATCATGCAAGTGCAACACTTATCTGTATTTATGATATCTTAATAGAATGAAACAGGATTCAGGATGATTTACGAGTAGGAAAGAAGATTAAGTACGATTCTTATTATAGGGAGGTCGTTATGACACTTCCTCCTAGCTGAAACAATAGAAAAGACTGGAGTGCTCGTCAGAGGAATGACGAACAAGCTGTCAAAGTAGGTTATAGGTAGGTTTGTGTTATTACATGTGGTTTAAATTAGTGTCTGAAATAATGTATCTAACCATTTGCTGCGTTCAGAAACTGTTTGTAGTCTAGGGTAATTGAAGCCATAGTATAGTGGTGATGTTAAACCATAAGTGTTACCTTATTACAAAGCCCTAAAAATTTGGATAGTCAACAGTCGAATAAGAGTGCGCCATGTTCTCAAACAATTCCGCAGTCCTAAGAAAACAATAACATCTGCACAGCAAAAGTAGTTTAACTGATGGCATTATATGCGACGCACAGGATAGGCGAGGCTTGGGAGAGCACTATGTCCAGCAGTGGACGTTCTTTGGCAGAATTGATATGTTGATGATCCCACACCACCTTAACACTCAATAAACCACGAAGTCTTTCGGCTGAACTGATGATGACAATGATGACTCATTTATTAAATATTTCTAAACATCCATTGATGGTTGGCTTGTTTATATTTTAAACGTAAGTTTAGATATTAAAACAGACGTATGGAAGAAGAAGACATGGCACTCTTAGAATTAATGTGGACTAACTCAAAATTCCTGTCACTTCTGATTTAAAACTGACCTTAAAAGACCTAAAGCAATGTGGTGAAAAGAGCCCGAAATATGAGTAGGAAACGGACAACCTATACAACGTGTTACAGAATAAACGCAATACCTCATAAGGGGTCATTGTACTCATCATTATGAATACTGAAATCGCGAAAAAAAAATCGACTCCCCCATGTATTAATTTCTGTTCGATTAACTCGACAAAATGTACTGAAGACCTTATTTTTTTCGCGATTTTGGGGTTGGTCCTGTATTAAAAGTTGTTTATAATGATAAGTACAATGAATAGAGGCATTGCGTTTATTCCGTTACACGTTTTATATCCGAAATATAAGTTGTGGTGTTGAGTAAAGTTAAATGCATGTATGCACATAACTTAACTCACCATACATTTTTGAAGACTTTATTGCTCATTTCCCACAACTTGCAATTTTTGTGTTAGGACACTTACATGCTGAGTATGCGACATGTTGCGTGGCCACAAATAAAATATGGATAATAGCGAAAAAATAATATTGTAAGGATACTGACCTTCCTCTTGTGCAGGATTTCGACGACGATGTAGCCAGCGACTCCGATGAGCAGCATGACCATCATGACGTACAGCTTCATCCGGGCACACAGGTGGGTGGAGTAGGCATACGCGATCACGAAGCCAGCCGACTCCCACAGGCGGTAGTTGGAGAACGCAGCCTCCTTGTTGCGTCTGAACAGTACTCCGTACAAGCCTGGAATGTGAAAATGGGAATTTAAGAAATTATATTTATATATTTCCCAGACACAAAAGCAAAAGCACGAACGCACACCATTTCACATTAAACATCAGTCATCTGTATATATGTTGGTTTTGTACCAAAAGGCCCGTGTGATGGATGTGGATTACTATAATCTCACAGAAAGGAGACTATGCCCCAGCAGTGGCAACATTATAGTTTGTTAATTGTCTATAGGTAGTGTGTAGTTAGGCTTAGGCCCACTTGCACAAACCACAGTTATATTTTTAATTCCGAGTTAGTTGCTAACCCAGGTCCATTATGTATGAAATATTTATTATATCTGTTTGACAGTTTCAGACGTTTCGTTTGAAGCGATTCTGTTAGATTTCTGAAAAAGATATCGTTCCGTGTTAAGATTGAGTTCCTGATAGACATTGAGTTCATGACAGGGATGTCATGAATCGATCGGAACTCAACCAAATGACAGCACAATTATCTACATTAGTACACGACCGGCAAAATACACTCATGCGCATAATGCGCGTAATTACTAATTACATTATTAGCTGCATAGCGGAATGTTTGAAAGCAATTATTTTAAATAGTAATAGGGTTCTAAGCACTGGTAAAACGTGTTTCGTTCACGTGTTCTATCTCGACAAGTGAAGCGGTCAAATCGTTTTTATACAATAGCATGGCACATTGGCACTTCATATTGCCATAGCAAGATGTTAATAATAGAAAAATATTTTTTAAGGCCCAGTTTCACGATCGAAACTGATGAAAAATGTAGCTGTGAGTCACACACTTGTTCTTTTGGTTTTCTTTGTTATCTTCTTTTATTTGTGTGTACATGATGGACTGTCGTCAAGTAAATTTACCTACTTTACTTTTCATTATTTCTTTCAAAAATTAACGTGACAACTTGTCAAAAGCGCGTAAACTGCTATGATTTGTTGAGTTATTTTTTATCAGCCCATCACATCAATTGACTTGCCTTTAATAATTTCTTTCCATAAACTTTAAACGTTAGATGATTATCCTTATGCAGAATGTCGCAGGCAAACGAGGAAAATACGGCCCTCGCCGAGCGATTGGATTTTGATCCGCAGTTTTATGCCCGCGATAAATTCTATTTTTAAACCCAAGTCCTAAACGTTTATGGCATTCGGGATAAAGCCTCCATGTCTGGTTTGCTCGTGTTAATGTCCAGACCGGTTTAGATGCGTGGACTGTACATTTACCTTTAAGATATAATATACACATATGTACATTGGTTATGGTTAGACATGCAGTTGTATGAAGATACTTGTATATCAATAAATCAGCTTAGCCTTTTTCCTTTGTTGTGGTCGACTTCCAGTTTAACCAGATGCAGCTGTTTACCAGTATTTTACATGAAGCGATTGCCTCTCTGACCTCTACAATCCAGTAATTGGGTGAAACGATACCCCTTGTCAAAACTGCAGTCAGATTTTCTGGCTTCTGACTACCCGTAACGACTGTCAAAGATCAACAACTGATAGCCAGGACCAACAGCTTAACGTGCTCTACATACCGAGGCTCCTCTAAGCCTCGAACACGGAAGAGATTCGGTATGTAACGGAGGGCAACCCATCAGCAGACCGACCTCGGTTAGCGTTGCTTACCATGCCTACTTAGCGACGAGCACCTCGATGAAGGGATGCAAAAAGATGTGTAAGTGTGAGTAATAATTCATAACTAAATTACTTTGCGATCATAAAACAGCAAGCTTGGATAAACCATACCAACGCGCGACCAGGAAGAAAAGATCTCAACGAGTAAACGTCACATTTTTCTGTGAATTTGTTAACCCCAGCAGCTACTTAAACTGTGTCTGATAAAATCAAAAAGACACATGTAATAATCATGTTAATCTTAACTTAAAATAAAAACAACTACAAATTACTAACCCATTTTCAATAAATATGCCTTTAGAAATTTAGAAATGGCTATTCATTCGAAACTTCATACTTTTACAGCATAAAATAGTGAGAGTACCAGACATAATAAATACTATTAAAATATTCGTTTCTATTCTTAGTGCGCAGTTAATAGCCCAATAACAATCGAGAATCGTGGGCTAACGACGCTAACGTATAGGAATTGCTTTTCACCCGAGGCTAGTGCTCACGTGTGATTCTAGATTTAAATATAATAATACTGGCTGGTTTATGTTTCTTCAAAAATTAAGTTTTATAAACCATAGTCATTCTGTGCACATCATCACTATTTTGAACGTCGAACCTACGTTTTCAACGTTAATATAATGATGTTTATTTTGCAAATGTTTGGAATTCGAGATGACTATCTTTTGGATCAACAAACTCTATGTCCCACAAGACAAGGTTTTAATTCGATTGTATCCCATACTTGTTAAAGACCTTTTCAATACAAGTAGTCACTTGTAATTCAGCTTAGACTTTACCAGAGATATTTGAGTTGGTGGCGATGAATCCAAATGATCGCGAATTAAAAGTTCAACTATCTGAAATTTACTGACAGACAACGAACAGCCAATTTTTTTGAAATTTTGCGAAATAGTTCCAATGAGTTCCAGTTGAGCAATGTGCATTACAAAAAAAATAAAAAACAATTAATATTCCATAGAGGTTGAATCGAGTATAAAAGTTCGTAATTTTTGACTTAGGGAAGTCCTGCCGGCCACAGTCACAACCTCTTAACTAATATTCCTTAACTTATTACTGTGTTACTATCGTCGAACGATAGTTAATTTTGTTTTAAATTGATTTCATATGTCTCTTATCTACAACTTTCACAGTGTCATAATTAAAATCAACAAACATAAATTAGAAATTGTAAAAATTGAAGAATTGGCCCTCGCCAATTCTTCAAGATCTTGTCTGTATATCAGAGCCTCAGAGGTGACGTACAGACATCATCTTCTTCAATTCAGCTGTCACAATCAACAGTACTTTCTGTAAAAATCTGACAGTGAAAAATTAGGTGTTAGTGTACTTAAAGTAATCTCTATCTTTAGATGCAACTTCACCTAAACTTTCTCGGGGAGATTTTCAGAATAACACTTTCTGTAGGTTAAGCATTTAAGAGAGCGTTGAGAACAGAAAGAGTGCAGCAAACAGGAGACTGAGCAAGAGCGACGGCTCAACATAAGATAGAGGTAAAAGGATCATGAAGACAATACCAATTCTGTTATTTCTTTAACTACATTTTGATTAAGCTAACTACTTATTCCACGATCAGGCACGCTTGTGCTAATAAACCGCGCATAATGATAAGAATCAAGCGATCTTTGTACTTCTCTAGTTCCCACAATGGCAGGTAAAAAACTAATTCTTAAAGTAATAAATTGTATCCACAGTATGATCATACATATTCATATCAAATACATAATGTTAGCTAGCATAGCATAACTAACTCGCTTGTCTTCAACTTAGGGTGTTCGCAGATGAACAGGATTCAGTTAGGGTCAATGTTCCTTGACACAGACTCGAGTTAAAGAATCAGTCTATCTAGATAGACAAACTGATCTTTAACTCGCTAATTTGTGCATTGCGTTGTGGAGATCCACAACGTAATGCACAAATTAGGATCGAGATAAAAAACGAAAACCTTATAAGATCACTCGGTTGACTGTCCGTCTGTCACAGCCGATTTTCTCCGAATCTACTGGACAGATTCAGTTGAAACTTAGTACACATATGTATTTCTGTGACCCAAATCACTTTTTGGAGGTCAAAAGAGAAAATTAAAAAAAAGTATTTTCGAATGTACCGTTTGACATATCAAATTAAAGAACTTTTTGTACGAGTTTTAATTATATTTTTTTCATAAGTATAAAATAAATAATTTGAAGTTATTCAAGAAATTATACGAAAAACTACCAATGGGGCCTTAAATGTTGAATGAAATTCGTTCGAAACCCTTTTAATACGAGTCCGACTCGCACCGGCCAGTTTTTTTAGATTGAGTTGTCGACTCTCTCTGCATTACTGTGCCTTGACCCTTAGCAATCATCGTTTGATGTTGCTTTGAAAAGATTGAATTAATAGCCCATACTAAGTGTATTAAGTCAATCAGGTTATGACGGGCAAGCGCCAGTTGACTGCCATGATCCTAAGGGTGTTACTACACCACTCGATCGACTACGTTACTGACGTTTCTACCGCCCGTCTGCAACCAGCCTTACAGGTATCATTATAAAAGTTACCAGCAAACAAATGAATATGTACGAGTATTTGAGATTCATGATTGTCGCGTTCTGTAATATTATACTTGATCTTATGACCTTTATGTTTGCTTTATGAATACACTAAGGACTTATGTTCGTGGTTTCATTATTCATTCGTCCAGTTAACTTAACCTGTAACTTATATTAGAATGCACCGTCTTAGAGACCAAGAAATAAGAGTTTTAATCTTTGGATAGGTAAGCAGCACGAAGTTGCAGAATTTACTTTACGATGAATAAATTACTAACTCGGTTCGCTATTATTACAAAGGAAATTTTATAGAGACTGCAACTAGATAGTTACATTTTAACATATTTTCTTGAAGCCAGTGTAAACATAACCAGTTTCTAAGGTAATTATTACATAAGAAATAATTGGTGTCGTAAAAAAATAACTAGGAGTGTGCTAAGTGGTTTCATTGCACTTTAATAGTCTTGCTATCTTCAGTCGTAAGAAAACGAATTATTTATTTAGATTAATAATGCTAACCAGTCCCAAGGCAATATCCAAAACTTCTAAGATCAAAGAACGAACGATTTGCGCACTTCACCTATCCGCTGTATTTTTAATTTCAGTTCAGAATATCGCACTCTGTATTTTTACCTGACTTGGCCCAATTCCTCCAAAACTTTACACAAAGTTAGTTGCCAACAAGAGGTTAAATAACAAATATTACATTAATATTAGCTGTTGACTCAGTAAATAACTCTGGCTGGTGCAAGGGAGATTGAATGACAAACAATCATTTAACCCTATGAAAAACTACCCACAAATATAAGATAATCATAAAAACTCACCGTTAATTTGCGTCTGCCAAACAGCATCACCTACACCCCAAAGACCGGAGATGATGAAGAATGTCGTCGGCGACTCAGGGTCCGGCTTCCAAATGAGGAGCCAGACAATGAGTCCTAAGTGCAGGGCAGCTCCCATGACGAGGATCGGGAACCTTCCGATGTACTTCATGGCTGATCCGAAAACCAGGGAGCAGATCGCGTTGACAACTCCGAAGCAAATCATCACGTATCCGATGGAGCGGATACCGAGGGCACACGACACGTAGGCCTGGAAAAGGAGTTTGGGTTATAGAATCGTAGTTAGCAGTAGTAGCAGCCAATTCAAAACCTGCAAAGGCCCTGAAACCAAATTCTTGTACGTAAAAAGTGTTCAAATTCAAGCTGCAATATCATATCAGAAACGATCAAAGTCAAAAACTTGTTAAAATGCGACCTTCGATGCGGATGCAAAAACTCCTTAAAAACAAACACTAAGTACTGGCGAAATTTGACAGGATTTCAGGCTAGAGTTTGACAAATACTCAACTTCAAATACTTAATACAGAAATCGGGGATAGGTTATTAAATTAGTTTGATCATGTTTTATAAGCTTATTTTATAAGTTAGCTAGTAATCAAAATTGTAATTCACCGTACTATTTACATAACATTGGTAAATATTACACTTATTTGCGTGCAGTGTTGAATAAAAAACTTTTGTAGCCGTTCCGTTTCAAGTGAATAGAATCCATTTACCTAACATCCTATGTATAACGGTACTCGTAACTAACGCTGGAGGTCATTTACAAGCAAGAAACGGAACATGCAACATTCGTTTACTCGCGGGTAGACTGCTGTGAGACGAGATCTAAACTTAACATTTGCAATGCTAGTAATTTCATGGGAGACCGACCGAATTTAAAATAATCACCGCATACAGGATGTATAAAAGAATAAAAGCAAAACCCGTTTCTTTTTTCGTGATTTAACTTTTGGTCCCATGTCGCTTACTTGCCCAAACCAGAGTTATCTTTTAATTGCCGATGAGTTGCTAACACAACATTAAATTTATATAAATACTAATGAACTGCGTAAATGTATGTAAGCGCATAACTTGAGAACGACTTGAATAACGATTGACGGTTTAAATATTATTTTTTTTGTTGTGTTTGTAATTGTCAGGGCAAGGTTTATACGAAAGAAAATTTTGAATAAAAAAATAATCCGGGGGAACCCGGGGCGGCCCTCTAGAAACAAATATTTGGATAAGATACGCAACTCGGAGTTAACTCTGGTTGCGCAAGTGGGCCTAATAAAAGTTGTTCACAGTCATGGGCAAAAAACCCTATTTTATTTCTAGGTTTCCGTTACTTTTTTTACACCTTGTATTTAGCAGATGTTCCTAAAAATCAAATTAAATGTAGAATTCAACTGCCTCAAAAATCAAACTGCCATTAAAAATAACTATTTACGGAGTACAGATATTATTTAGAAGTAATTACTCACAATAAATTGCAATTAAAATAAAAGCTATTGACGACTATGAGTAAGTACTTATTTGCCATTTATTTTTATGATAGTCTTCCGCCAGCATTCCTTATATAAAATAATAGGTAAGTGATTGTCATCAAGTAAAGTGTATATATACCTACTAAGATATTAAAAATCAAAGAAATAAAACTACGTGACATTGATAGTTGGGATCCTGATGTTGGGATCCATCGAACCTATTTCATCCCACAGCTGGGCAAGGCCTCTCTCTCCACTTTCCACTAAACTCTGTCCTTTGCTTGAACAGGGTATTTTTTAGATATTAAGGACCTAATAATTAATGGCTGGTCTCTACTCGTCCGTTTATAAACATACATACTCAGATCTTTCCACAGAGCAGTGAAATTGAAAATTGTACCTAATTTGTTTTGCAAATACGAAGACTTCAATTTCAATGGTTCAATCATCATCCAACATGCTAACGTGATTATTTGTAATTGAAATAACTAGCTATGCTGTTAGCCTGGGTTTACACGAATGCGCTTCCAAACTCTCATGATATTACGAAATACTAAGAGATAAAATTAAAAATCAGCGTGGTTCTGTCTCACACTGGAGGCCCAGCATTATGCTGTGCTGTGGCCATTTTGCGCGGATGCGACACCGTTTTTCCCAATCTGTGTAAGTCACTTTTATGGTATCTATACGTCATATTAGACGCAAATAAACGTGTGTTCTTTCAAATCAATTAGGTAGTTTTCCTTAGGTTTCAGGTTTACACCTGACTTTAAATAAAAGTAGTTTGATTGATCACATACCTGGGTGAAATCTGCTCCAATGAAGGCTTGCTCCATACCGATCCATAACGTAATAGGGATCAGCAACTGTTGGTTGGGTTTCTTTAACTGGTAAGCAGTAGCTGACAGCAGCTGGATTCCAGTCAGCTCCTTTGAGGGGTCTGACTTCCTTTGCTTCTCACCATACCTGCACAAGTACGAAAATGTTAGTAATTGAAGAAAATATAGAGAAGCCACAAATAAAATTAACTCCTATGCTATTGATGATACGACTTATTTTGCTTATAAAGAAAAGATTGTTAATACGCAAATTGAAACCGTACCACTTACCTATGAAACTAGTAATAAACAGATCCCTAATACTGATAACTTAACAAGAGGCAATGAAAACCAGTAAACCATACCATTATCATTAGAACAAAAAACAAGCAAAAATACCTACATACAATTAATAACACGACATGTATTCGGAAATATTTCAGTACGTTGTTGTAGAAAAAGCTCAGATTTTGAAAAAAGTACATTGCATTTTAAAGGCATTGACTTGTCTGATCATCTTCCTGTCCTTATCCCAAGTTAATTGGGATCGGCGCAGCACGTTTTTTTCTTCCATATTGCCCTGTTAGCCGTCACGTTATCACTAACACCATTTTCCTTCATATCACTTCTCACACAATCCATCCATCTTTAGTAATATGCGTTTTATCCCTCCTCTTTACATGACCATACCAGGGCAATAGGTTCCCTTTCAACTTTTCCGTCACTGGCTGCCACTTTTAAACTACCTCTAATGTACTCATTTCTCACTTTATCCATTCTCGCTACTCCACACATTCATCTCAACATTCTCTTTCTTCAATCATGCAATATTTTCCTTTAACTTCAGAGGCATCCCTGGGTCGCAAGTTGTTCCAGTGTCCTGTCGCCATTTCATCCATCCTGAGTTATCCGGTGCGTTACGTCTCGGTCTATATTGCCATCCCACTAGAAAAGAGACCCGAGGTACCGAAAGTCGGAGGAGATCGGTTTAAGCCTTCCGGTGAGAGCTATAGGCATAGAAATGGAGAGACCTCCGAAGTCGCAGGTATTCTGTTTTGGTTCTGCTCAATTTCAGGCCAGCACTCTCCAGTCTTTGCCACCATCGCAGTCTCCAATCTACTCTGGACAACCAGCACAATGTCATCAGTAAACATCATACACCAAGAAAGCCTCTTCCTGGATGTCCGACGTCAGAGCATCCATTATCATTAGGAAGAGGTAAGGATTGAGGACCAACCCTTGGTGCAAGCCGACTGCCACACTGAAGCTGACAGTAATGCCCACTGGGCATTGACTTGAGCGTTTCGCAAAAAAACAGGCGCGTTTAAATATCAATCTTAGTAACAAATGGTATACAAATATGGCAAAATCTAGACGACACTGCTTAAATTGAATTTAGGAAGCGGGGTATGACAGTAAATACGAGTCTAATATGTTCTGTACAGATCACTATAAATTTATGTCTTAGCTGTTTTCATATTACTCATGGATATCTATCACCGTTAGGTGACAACAATGGAACGAGCCTTGAATAGAAAAAAGATTGAATGAATGATTGGCAATTTTTTACCTATACTACACCCATAAATATTTAATGTATAAGAAACACTTATCAAAATAGGCCTAGTGACTGCTGACGATCATTGCGTAGGCGTCAGAGAGCCTTTTATTGGCTGGATAAGCATTCAAGATGTGAGTTAAATTCTGAAATTGATACTATCGGACTTATATTATAATATGACATAGTTTATAAGAAGAAGAAGTAGCTAAGTGACTGTCTTCAGCCAATCTTCAAGCTTCTTGTAGCCAAGTGAACATCAGTTATAGGCTTCTTATTCTATCATATTATACTCATGTGGACTAAGAACAAAATAGTTACCTTGACAGTGGGTCCACAAGGAGTGCCACCATTAGCACGGCTACAACGACACAAGCGAGGTATATGGCACTGATCTCATATATCTCGCTGTCGGGCGGCCGGTGCAGGTTCTGGTTATCATGGTGCCCTCCGCCAATCATACAGAAGTTCGCGCCGCAGGTCAGCAATGTCTTGCTTGAGTTCTCAGCTGTCACTGTCGTGTTGTGGGCTCCCGAGGAAAACACTGCCGAAAAAAAGGCGTTGCTGCATTCGTAAGCAAATAGGTTTGAGCCCGAGTCTGGATTTCTGTTTGAAATCTTCTCTGTTTCAAATATTTGGGACGTAATCAGAATGTTACTTTTACTGGTATAGATGAAACGGTTAAAATATTAAAGAAACAAGACTTACCTAAACTTGAGATCAAATTTCCCCAAAGCTCAGCGGTCTGCCAAGCAAGAAAGAAGAAGCCGAAGAACCGTACGATAATACCGTCAACGGCCTGGTCGGTCAGCTTCGCGTAGACACTGCCTGCCTGCGTCAAATACGTGGCCTTGGAGGTCCACATAGGAGCTGCACCCAACCCGACCACCACACCCGCTGGGACGAGAGTGTAGAATGCCGGGTAGAACTGCGCCCCGATGTAAGGGGCGTAGCACATCATGGATATACAGAGGGTCCATTTGACCGTTAGCCTCTTTATTAGGAATGTGGGCACAAATATACAGGAGACAACGAGTGCCGCGTATATCGAGCTCAAAGAAACTGTTCCGAGGCCGTCCGCGGCGTTTATTGAGGACTGCAGGTTAGCAGTTCCCTGGAAGGCGGTGAATTGGATCATGAACGCTGCGCTCACTGCGGCAATGTTCTTAAGTATTCTCCATTTCTCGTTGACGTTTAGTTTAACTTTGCCAGACATGTAGTTGTCGTCTTCGGTGGGTAGCGGTGGGGGCTTCACGATATCATCGTTCGAGTCGCGGTCGTAGCCGTCGTTTTTGAATCCTGTCTTGATGGTATACACGGAGTCTTTGTCCGGACGATCATCTTCACGTCCGCCGCCGTGCGTAGCCGTCATGCCGTGTTTCTCCTGTTGCCCTGGGAACAAAGGAATTCAAATTGAGATATCTATTACTATCAAGTACTAACAAACTGACACTGACACATAAATCCTAAAGGTTTTTGTTTTTCAAATAAGTAAATTGACCCTCATTTGTAGGTACAGGCGACTGCATACTTGCACAGTCACTCTTGTTCGTATATAATAAACAGGATTTTCGCGATAAACAAAATTATTGATATGCAGACCACGGTTGGGGTTACAAAAAATACATGTTGTGTTATCCTGTTTTTAAAAACGTACCTAATGTGATTGACATTCTTGAATTTTTAGCATGTGCTAAAGGTTCAGAATTTATAAAACGCTCTTATTCTAAAAGAGTTAACTTTTAGAATAAAAATAATGTTTTTTGTCGATAGAACTACGAAAAAAACAATCTGCCTAGCCTTTTCCCAACTACATATGTTGGAGTCGGCTTCCATCAAAGATCTACCAATGACCAACGGCTTAACGTGCACGGCACGGAGGAGTCGTTTTATATAATAGATAGTCACCCATCCACGGACCGACCTCGGCAAGCGTTGCTTAACCTCGAAGATTGAACAGTGTGGCTGTATTATTGACATAGAAAACTAAAGCAAGAAAAAATTGGGTCTTATCTATTAAGTAGCTGTCCACCCGATGACAAGTGTGGTTTAAATTGCTTCTTTCAGCAAGTGTACGTTCTAAAATAGCACACTCATTAATCTCGCCTAATAAGTACTGTACAGAGCGTGTCTACTACGCCGTTTGGTAAAGTTTTTGTGACAATTACGATTTGATCCGCATACAGCATTACAATGGGCAACTTCGGCTGAGTACATATCGCCCTATTGTTTGCTGGGTTTCACAAAATGTTTCGTCATGACATAATCACCACGTTTACACCGAGTGCGCCTCCCACCTGAAAAACTACAGCTTCAAAACAGCGACTGTTTTTGTATCATTGACGTCTCGGCCAACCAAATTACGGGTTATTGATGCTTTTAGTGTTAACCTCTGAAGGCAAGTCATGCCATCAGCGCTTGTCAATAGATGTCGTTACTCGTGTTTGGAGTGATTCAGAGGCCTTTTGAGGTGTTCAACAATACGGACGTGGATAACTCAAACACCTGTCTTTCTCAGTACCCCCTTGTATAATTGTGAGTTTATTCAAAGCGTGAAGAAAGTTCTCGTAGTAGCCATCCGTCAATACAATTGCCTACAGCCGCTATCGGTCACCGACACCGGGACGCTACTGCATGAATTATGAAAACAAAGTACGGAGTTTACAAATATTCTCGTCTATACCAACGTTCTGTAGTTCCATACCCCGCAGATATCATGCGCGTATAGGATCACCGGACTACGTGGCGTACCCAACCTCACAAAACATTTACTTTAAGTTATTATCTAAATATCCTTTGTTGTGTCGTTAGCATTGAGTATATCTTATCGGCCAGTTGTCTTATATGGGTAAATACTTAAACTACTTTTATAGTTATTTGAATGCCATATTTTAGTATGCAGTTACGGAGGTGTTAAACTGTGACACATCGGGGACGGCAAGTGTGACTCTGTAGACTAGTCTAGTTAGCAGAGGGCTTGGAACTAAGATCGAGATCGTCACAATATTTCTATATCTGTGAAAACATCCATAAAATTAATAAACACCTAAAGTCATTAAACTACATATAGGTGTCGTTATCTTCAGAATCGCTTTGAAATCAACATATTTATTTACTTAAGTCGACTTAATGAATTGATGACGACAATTCACACTTTTAATTGTCTGACACTCAAGTTACGACACTTTTTTAAATATCATACATGTCTTGTTTTCGACTTAATTTCCATATTTCACGAATATAAGCGCATCAGTGAGTCAGTGGCTGTCCTTCTACCGGAATATTAATATTAATTAATAAAAATACAAGTTTGTGCCATCTTGATCGTCGATAAGTAAAGTGAGCGAAATGTTTCTGACGATATAAAGATCCGATGGAGCTGTCATTTAATGTGTGGATGATATTATCGGACCGCAAATTGTTTTATCAATAACATAATGGCTGCTTTATATCTACGCCGTGTAACGTCAAAAACCGTTTTGATCATCAACATATTTTTTGCATGTAGCCGAATGATAAATATTTATGAACGTTGTAAAGGAGTGAGAAAGGTTTAAATATCATTAGAAGGAGACTGTCGTGTGCCTGCGCACCGTTCATGTCGAAATGAGTGCGCAAGTATTCAGATCATGCCGGAGACACCCAAATCGAATAGCTATCGAATGCCCCATTGTGCAATTTAATGACGAACGATGTATGTGTGTTGTTGGATTTGTAACACGAGTTATTGTTGCTTGTACTCATTGTCAGGTGGTTGTGGCAGACTGTAAACACTGGATAGAGCAGCTAACACAACACTAACAGAACACCCACACTGTGTTGTACAACTAAGCCTGGACTTGGCATTTACTTGGGTTTATTTTCAAAACTAAAGGTCCGTTTTGTACCCCTTGTCATAAACTCCATCGAAAATTGCAGACGAAATGATATGTAGGTAAAGTTAATTGGTATCGTCACTATAGAACAATTACAGAATTCAGATTAAACAAGGACAAAACCCAAGTCTATAATGACCTTTTATAGGTATAAGACCTACCAGTAATTTTCCTTTAATCAAAACATTTAATAACGACAGACAGGCCGTACGTCTGTGGAACTTTTTACCTACACTATGAGTAAGGGGTTGTACACATCACCGTACTATTTATTCCTAATAGTTTTTCCGCCGGTATTATTGGTCGGATAATAACCGGATTTTCGTTCTAATGAGTGTGTCGGCCCATTGTTCTACTCTATTCTTCCCATTGCAGATTTGTTAGCGTACTAGAACGTACTGAGGCTACGTCATCACATGTGATCGGCACGTGATGATTTAAAATGAGGGCCTATTGCGAGTTTTATAACATTCTCGATCACGTTAACTTAAACGTTCGCATATAATGTCAAATTGCATGAAAGAAAATATGTTTTCCTTTATGGCTACCAGAGAGTGCTTATAAGTTAACACAATCGAGTACGTTTAAAAAATCGCGTATTGTCCAGGATTTGTCAACGCAACATTTTGGTGAATTCTGATACAGGAATTTAATAAATTGATGATTCTAAGTGGTCGCAAACAATCTGGAAACGCCAAAAACTGAACTGTCCACTTTCATATCAAGTTATGAGTAACCTGAGTCTTGACACATGGATACACGCCTGTCGGATGGATTGAAATATGATCGTTAATTAAACAAAATGGCTTTTATGCACCTGCTTATGTAACACGAGTTCTCTATAAGTGCTAAAACATAGTGTTTTTGAGGTAACAGTGAGAATACGGGGCGATTTTTCTATCCTCCAAATCACCTAAATAGCGCACTTGAACAAAAAAGTGCTCATTTATAATATCTTTGTTATCCCTTCTTCTTCCCTTTCGGTAGCCAAATAATTTTGCATCCATCTTGAAATAAGTACTTCACCTAATCAACCAATAAAAAACGATGCAAAGTAAGTACATTTTTATTGATGATTAATAAACAAAACAGTTCTATGTGAAGATAGAATCCGTATATCAACTAAATAATTACATTAATAGTTGTATTATATGCCAGCAGCGTGGCCCGCTGGCACGATAATCGCTTAAAGCATAATCGACTGAAGTGTCCTGTTTATAACGACCATGTTGTAGGTGGTGCTCAATAACCTGTACTACTTGCCACCATCTAGCAAATTACTTGGCACAAGAACAAAATATGGGCAATTTCAGTCATCCTAAATAGTATTATAAATGCGAAAGTGAGTTTGTTTGTTAAGCCTAAGCCGCTGAACCCATTTTGTAGAATTTTGGTACAGAGAGAGATGAGACCCTGAAGGCAAATAGGCTCTTTTGCAAAAATAGCGGGTAAAACCTATTTTCTAAATATTGTTAAACGAACCGAGATAGAATTCGAAAATTTATGATGACCCCATAATTATTATGATACCACAAAACGTTGTGGTAGGGAGGTATTCGTTTTAATTTTGAAAAAATATAACGCCACAGAAATAACTGTGAGTTCCCTCTTTCCATTTTTCCCATTCTGCGAATGTGGGACATTCCTTTAAAAGTGAGCTTAAGCAAGTTGAACAAAAACAAAAGCGCGTCAGTGTGTTCTATGGGTAAGTATAGCCTCCTAAAATGATAATGCAGAGCAATGTCGACACTGCATACCGTCGCCATGCTGTCAGCACTAAGACGTGAGATAAAAATGTCCTGCGTCTATGTTTTGATATATTCCAGGATGTACAAAGCACGTACCAAGATTATTCAGACCAAACAATAACAAATAAACGTATCTTCTTTGTAAGACCAAGTTAAAATATCACTGGTATTATTTGTTCTGGAATACTCGACGATATTGTGGTTTTTCCTTAAGTTTATTGTTCTGAGTATTTCTGTGTTATCAGTACTGAGAAATATTTGCATAGGGAAAACTAGATCGTAGTCATAGGTACAACAGTTTTCGATTTTAGTTTATCTTGATTGTTTGTAGAAATCCAGACTTTTTATTTTAATTTTGAGCTGAATGTATGAGCGACAATACAAAGTTTTAATAATAATGCTACATTGGAATGTAAACAACCAAAACGGCTGAAGATTACCTGTGATAATCAGGCAGTATCATTTCGTTGCTAGTTTCACTATTTCAAAATTCCCACAGTGGATCACTGAACTTGCCAAAACAATGCTTATTCTATAAATAAACGCATCAACAAAAGGGGCTTATTTCCCGAATAGTTCTCGCAAAAACAGTATGACGGAGACATTTTGCGTGGCATTTCCCACGGCTACAAAGCATAAACACCATTCAGATTTTCGTCAATTTTCACTTCCGCCGCTTCCACCCCGTCATCGGTCCATAATGACTTCTGTCAAGGCTAAACGCTAAATTACTCCCTGTCATGTTCGCATAATACAGCTTATTGTCAAGCGTTATTGTCAGGCGCGTGATTTTGGCGTGATGCTCTCGAATCTTTCCCTTTGGTGACGGCCTTGACTGGCAACTGTTGATTTTGTTGGCACACGCAGAGGATGTTGGGTAAAACCATTCAGAGCACACTAATTATTATTCTTAATAATCCATTTCACAAAAAGCTTTTAAACTATTTAGTCTAACAATGTTGTCAGTTTTATGTCTGATATCGTGAATCAAGATTCTATAAATTGAATTGTAAGCTGCATCGTAGCATAATCGATTATCACGGCGTTTATCGATATTCGATCAAGTTCAAGACGAGGTAATCACGTTGATGAGAATTTCGTCGGTTCCAATCGATTATCGCCAGATTCGTGACCGCGCTCATTGTCTTTTATAATTAATTGCATTAATCCCTGATGGTACATCATCTGTGGATAATATAAATGATTAGTTGCGTCACTGGCGTCAAAGCGTCAAGCCTCCGTCACAGAATTCTGTCTATAGATCCGACTCTGCGACCTCCATTACCTCATCAAGGAATGCATTTGCATAATTATTAAATTGAAAGTTATTAAGTTTTTGTTTTTCCGTCGTGTAGTACAATAGAGACGACATTGTTGAATGAGGTCGGCGTTTCAATTTGCATTTCATGGTGTTTCGGAAAAAATACAATGAGATTGTTCCACGAGTGAAACTAAATCAAGCGCAATCGTGACCACAACATCTAGCTACAGACGAAGAAGAAAAGGATCAATAGAATAATTATTCTAACTTGCTTTTACTATTGCTTGTTATGTTTACTCGAATTCTGCAGCAGTTAACCTTGTGACAGTAGATAAAGGTGGTAATGACATTGATTTCACACTGTAAACTCTATCATACCCAACGTCTTTAGTGCGTAACACTAAATTTGCAATGACAAGGCCTATTACGTAGTCAATCAAAGTTGACGCGGAAGAACTATTTACGCGGTGCATCCTTTAATTAATTTTAATAATAATTGTAGCGGTCTTTATTGTCCTGTCACAAGCCTTTAGAAGTCTAACAATTCCACAAAATAATATTACTGTCTATTTTATAGTGTTTGTTTTAATTAATTATATAAATCAGATCGATTAGTGATCCTACACGTATGTAGTTCCTGAATCCCGAATGCATGCACCTGCGTGAATACTAAATGTTGCCGCGTTGTATAACTGATTAGTTCCAAACTGAACTGAAGTTATGCTAGTCAATAAAACGCGATTTTCATGATGTTTTTGGGACATAATCATTCATTACTCATTTTAAAGTTTAAGAACATGAAAACAAAAAAAAAATACGGAAGAAATGTCGGTTTCTAAAGGATGAGAAGATTAGACACCTAGAACAAATTCCATTTAATGTCCCGGAAATAGAGGCTTATTATCGTGCATTAGGTACGCGATGCTGTCTTTGGTGGCCAAGGTCGACACACAATGGGCCTGGCTGGCGCGGTCGCAACAATTGTGTACGCAACACCACTGCCTTTGCCGAAGAAAAAATCAATCGCAGTGTATCGTTGACGTTTAACACACACGTGACATTTGAAACGCAGCGGTTATGCACGATTCACCCGGTGTACCCTGAACCTTTAACCCCTGCCGGTGCGCCGGCGCATCCCACAGCCTTAAAGCTTTAGCAATATCTCTTATTATCGTCAGGTGTTCGTTTTCCAACTATAGCACTGTGGTAACACTGTTCTTAAGATGCTAGTTGCTATTTTGACACCATTGCTCTCTGAGTCTGGGTACTGAGAGTTTCCGTGTGAAGATATATGGTTGTTCTCAAAAAATTCAGTGTAACCACTTAGTTATTTATCGGTTTATGATTAGAGGTATGAAGTTGGAAGGATAAACACTAATTTTGAAGTGTAATTTGCACTTTATAATTTTACAGCTGGTTTTTCAATAGTCTGAATACTTTTAACTGAAGAATAAATATGGCGCGAAAAAGTTGTTAAACCACTATTTTTGGGCCCTTTGTAGTATATTTTAGTGGAGTTGGTTAGCCAAAGTAACGTGTTGTGTACTTCGAGATTACGTTGCTTTTAGCAATAAACCTTTACATATACCGAAGTCATAACTCCGATCTAGGCCAGGCCCCAGCTTATCGTAAACACGAGATCCACAGCTTGGTTTTAACAAGAGAAAACGTTACGAGTTCGCAATTACTTGTATCACGCGACAATATCTTCATTATTTCTCATGATTTTAAGAGTTTCATAAAAAGTTGAGGTTGTATGACCAATCATGGAAATTCATTGTAGTTGTCTCGATTTACGTTTTGTTTCTTGTTTTTCATAAAACGATCGTTTTCTTTTTCTGTATTTATGTTAGATCACGTTTTAGCAATATTATTTTTCTAGAATTTTGTTCAATTAGCGTTGCATTAATTGAGGATTTGTGATGTAGTAGTAGAGATAAAGTTGATTAAAATAGGTCACCTCTAGCAACTACAATATTTTGTGTCCAAACGAAGGATCATCGGACTCTTAATATACATGTTTTTAATGAATATTATAAATCTTGTCTCTTTAATTCAATTCAGTTTTATGTTTCTCGTTTTCCTTACATGGCATCCACTTCACGTTCCATTAATTACAATTTTGGTAAAAATGCAGTATTAGGTTACGTAATCCTTCACAGAATTCTGGTTTTATACCGTAACAGGTTTTCTGATAGATACGAAATAAAAAATATAATAAAATTGCAGCTTTATATATTGCACCTACAGATTTAAATGCTAACTTGTCGTGTTAACAAATTAATTATAAAATAACAATAAGATAAGTTATTTTAAATGTGCCTCTTTTGTTTGTCAATCTCGGGACCCTGACGTCTCGGTCCTTTGGTAGGCCGGCGAGGGGCCGAAGCCAACTCGCAGAGGCCCCGTTAGACATACTATGAAAGTATACTCAAGGACAAACCCCGGTTGGTGCAGTTCTATTGCAGAATATGGAAACAAAAGATGAAACGCTATGGGTTTGGGTGGTTTAGTGGACTGAATATCGTATACTATGGAAGAACAATTATCCCCTGCCTGACTAATGATGGGCACCAGAAAACGGTTGCTAGCACAAAATGACGTAGCGCCAAGGGGCCAACATATCTTGAGGTGCTCGAGGAGTGGAAAGGTATACCACAGCTATCAGGACAATCTTGGAAGTACGGTCGAGACAGTATCTTACTGCATTATACATCCTTCTCCCGAGCACGTTTGCTCTTGGGAATCTTCACTCAGATCGGCTGCTTAAGGCAAAAATGATGTGGGAGCTCTGTTATTAGTAGTATTTAAACTAATCAGGTGATAAGTTTTTTTAATAAAATATATGGCTGTAAATATTAACAAAGGGCATATAGTGGAATGTGTAGTGACAAACAGTTTTTATATTACCAATTAACATGTTATATTTCCTTGGTAAGTAAAGCTAGGCGTGGGCATTCCAGTTCTGGTTAATATATTATTTATTGAGTGCGACCGGCGACTACGTTTAGATTGCATATCTTTAGTGTTATTTATGACTAGATTTTGCTCGAGGCTTCACTCGTAAAGGCATTTATTGCCGAGAAGACTGGCGGTTATTCTACGACGCGTTTTCATGTGAGCTAAATAGGGAGGTAGTTTATTTCAGAAAATGTAGTTGAAAAAAATGTGATTTCTCTTTAATATGTGGTTTGATTTGGTATTTATTCTATTAAGCATCAATGCAAACTTATTTCCCGTCAATTTCCCTTCAGGTGCCTGTAATTCCTGTAATTTAGTCATTCCTAAGTAGGAAAAACCATGTTAGGAAAAATCTAGAAAAAAAAATCTCAGATCAAATACGGAGCTAGATTGCGTAAGAAGTACCGATTGGACAACAGTAAAAATTGCAATAATTTGCTTTAAAATGTAATCACAAATTAATCCTATAATGACTGAGATAAGTTTAAATAAACTCCTATTTATTATTATGTAAACAAATTGGTATCATTTTGTTTCAGCTGAGCTTGTAAGACAGTAACTTCTAAATTGCAGGAAAGAAAATGAATCTAGAATATAATAGAAAAACTGAAAATTACTCAGTCTAGAAAGAACAGGAAAATAACCCAGGGACGACAATAGAACGCCTTGTTTACAATTGAATAAATGCAACCACATTTAAATTACATTATCTTGTTCAATATCGTCTGCTCAAAAGACAGACATAAACGAAGATTTCCTTGTTTTAAAGTACTCTAGGAAGGAAGGTGAGACTAAAAGGGGTTCGAACATTTTTCTTTGGGAGCTGGCATAGCCACCAGCCGCCATTTTGATTTTTCTTTTCAAAATGTCGGCGCACACAATGAAACATTTATATATGGGTAGAGGACACTTGAACAAACAATAAATGTTACGAACATGGGGCCCTAAAGTGTCACGTTGCCGAGACACTAGAAGGTAAAGTCGCCATATGAGAACAATGAAAATCATTAAAAATTACTTTATTATGTGCTTATGCAGTAGATTAAATTCAAATAATTTTATACAAATGTTTCATCGTGCGTTGTGATTTTGAAAATAATAATCTAAATGGTGACCGGGAGGTCTATGCCACAAGGGTTCTGTCCCCTTTTAAAATGTTTTAAATAGAATGTTACAATTGAATATTCTATTAATATTAGAGACAAATAATAATAGCTCAATCGAATATATACAGAACAAGTCCCTTAACTATAAATAATAAATTGCACAATAATCGCGACATATGTATATAGATTTCCCTAATGGAACTAGCCACAGCCGTAATTAAATAAATAAGAAAGCTACAAACGGACACGAGTCGCCGGCATTTAAACAAAAATGTTCTAAATCAAGTGTAATACCTAAAAATTCAAGATGCGTATGCTATTGGCAATTTTAAGAGATCCTTAGTATTCAACGGTGGCCAGATGTAACCGGGCGGGGCAGTAAATAAATCACGCCAGAACGGCTGAATGGATCTGGATGAAATCATTGGCACAGAGATAGATAATAGTCTAAAATAGCTTATAGTCCTTTTATCCCGGGAATATGTTCCCTTGGGATAATTTCTGACATTTACGCGGGCAAAGCCGCTGGCAAAACCAGTCTCAAATAAGTTTATCAGCAACATCACGCTATGTTATCATTAATACTTGGTCGTGACAATTAATCCGGCGGCTCGGGCCGGTTGCCACCGGATAGAGCCCGGTGCGGTTCGGTTGATCGCGACTCAGTCGGTTTCATGACGGAGTCGAGTCGTTGATCCCTAGATGTGCACAAACAACTCAACACTTGGGCGGCAAAGCCACTCTCTATTACTCGTAGATACGCGAAAGAATATTCAAAAACCTTCAATAGAAATTAAGGTTGCTTTAAAGTATACATCTGGTTCGTACAGAACCCCTAAGTATTTCCTCGTGTATCGCTTTAAGCCGCAAAAAAATAATGATAGGTGTTGGTGTGGTCATCATAATCATTTAGGATTATTATGTTACCTATATATTACTAAATTGTAACAATGGCGCCTAATGTGAGACAAAAAGTAGCTAAATTAGGAAGACTTGATTTTTTGTTGGCATAATGCTATGTGACTTGAATAATACATGCTTTAGATGAATTGAATAATAATATGTTTACTTATTTGTCTGATTGTCGTGGACTGATAATTGTGGCCTTAGCATGCTGAAAAGTGCCTTAATAATTTTGTTTAAAAGCAATCAAAATTGTTATCTACATTGAGATTTAGATTAGTTATTTGACGTCAAAAATAAAATGATATTGCAACAGTGATGAATTATTACTATTATCTACACTTATATAAATTTAGATGAAATAAACGCACACGTATGACAAATTAGTAGCTAATTAAGAGTCGTACGAGTAATAGGCACGTTAGATACGGTCCGTGGACAAATAAATGCACTCATGACTAAGTTTTACTTGAATAAAAAATATTCTACTAAATAAATTTGTTTCACGGGGGTGTTAATTTCAAATGTACATTGTTCAGAAAAATCGATATAATCATCCGGTTTTGGAAATATAATCTCGATGTCATACAAAACAAAAATCTAATTCCAAAAGACCCTAAAAAGTATTGGTAATAACCCATTCTACTGAAATTCTACTTTTTGGGGCCTTTTAATAAAGTTATCACATAAATTTCACAACGCAAAGTCAATAATTCAACGGCTGGTGGCGGTGGATTGAAATGATCCCGAACTATACATACTTTCAAATATTACTAAGGGACCAGCATTTTTTTCCTCTAGCACTGGCAAGAAAACAAATCATTTAAGAAAAGAACCAGCCGCGGTCGCTTTTTTCTCCTTCGAAAACTGGCGGGAAGCGGATAAATCTAGGAAGATTAATCTGCTTCCCGCCAGTTTGCAATTGGCGCAGAGTCGAAGGGTGCCACCGAGAAAAATACTTGTTGCAATCGTACCACGTCAGCCCGTTCTAGGAAACTCATTCAAGCGACTAACTGTTTACTTATTCTGTGTGCGAGAAACATTATTACCCCCAGTGTCTTGGCTTGTAGGTACTACTTCGTTTACCAACCTAAAGGCCTTAACACACAGCACATGCAATTTGGATGAAGCAACCAAATTCGAAAAGCGAACGTTTCCGTGTTAGCCGAATCTCTTGTCAATGTCAAAGTGAATAAATTTGGTTGAACCGTGTGATATGGCCATTACTCGACACTTTGCTAAAGGTGCGGCCACGTGCCGCACGTAGTTTCGTTTCTGTCATATTTTGAGACTGCCTCGTCCGTGACTTTCAGTGTGGCGTAACCTTTTAGCGGTATTAGCGAGGTGACGAGGTTATCCTTTTTATTATTTGAAGACGTTTGTCTCTAGCCATTAGATTTTGTAAAATATTTGGATAAATAAGAATCTACACTGATTGATTTTGCAGCATAATGGTAAATTTTGGCTTACCTTTTTTGACTAGGGGAGATAATTTTATAGGAAAAGCGTCCAAGTTATAAAATATCAGGCTTGATGCTTATAATTAAAGTAGGTAGATAAATAAGAAAGTGAAAGTAGATTACTTTATAATATACCCTACCTTATGGCAGATCATAAACCATGAGTTGAAAGTGTTTAGACCAAACGAAACAATTTAAGCCTGCATATGCTTGACATTGCCTACTCTACAAACATTTGATTGATTAACTGGAAATAAGGTGAATTGTTCTTTTACTTGTTCATTCATTCCTTGATGGTAGGTACCGTTCTTAGATCACATACATTGCATGTTTTAATATCTTTTGAGTCGTGAGTTTACCCTCTCGTACATGTAACTCGGGTAATATGAGTTACCTACTTATTAAATCAGCATGGCATCGGTAATATTGATTTATTGTTTGTATATGTAACGATATGGCATACTATTTCAAATTACAGTATAAGTGTGTAGATAAAGGATTAAAGTAATAAAATAACACACGGCTGCTGCGTCGCCAGTTCCTTTTTCTTTGAACTTGACTGGACACGCTGCCGCGTGTCTAGATCTCTGTTTAGGCACAACACACGTGATGTTTATATGACAGAAATTTGCTGTTAACAAATAGGAATAAATAGATATTGGTAATAGTATTTAGTATCTGTATGGTGTCGGACGTAAAAGAATAGCACCATCCCATCACTTCCCCTGGTTGTCGTAAGGGGCGACTAACGGACCAAAGGACCAGAGAATGGGCAGCAGCATACTCTGGGCATTGCAACAACTACACTGCGATCGCCAACTCGCCTGCCAAGCGTGGCAATTATGGCAACCGCCCCTCCCCCTTGGGGGAGACCTGTGTCCGGCAGTGGACGTCTTTCGGCTATGATGATGATAGTGATGGTAACAGTATTTTATGAAAACCTTGTACTAAGACGTTCATATTAGTCAAGAACACTCAATACCTAGCTTATGGCAGAGTAACCCGGAGACAATAGTACTAAATGGTCTTAAGGTAGAGCTTCTCTCTGGCCTGTTTGTAAACTAGCAACACCTGAACTGGCGCTGCAAGTCACAGGTTAACATTTCCTAATACAATAGTAGCAGAGCTTTATTATGAGTAATTATTTGTACAAGTCTAGTGTCTTTTCCTGTTATTTTATACAACCACTCCCTTTCAGATAATGCGAAAATAATAAAAAGCTAATATCCTGGAATGTGCATATTGATTTTTAGTGCTGTGCCGACCGGTAGAATGACGTGGGTATTCAGATCTTATTATTTGGTAGAGTTTTTTCGACCAAAATATCAATGAGGTAATACTGGAACAGGTTAATATTGCTTACCCATTTACTACCCAGTATTTATAATTATTTTTCAAAGTATGACGTAAACAGCTTCCTTGAATTCTTACTAAAAAGATTCAAATATTTTATTCGTTTTCCCTTTAGGTTCGATTTTTCGCACACCGGATAAATAGGTGTATAAAATTTATTGCTTCATGCAACTTCTTTGTTTTTTCCTGTTAAGTATTTACCGAAAAAGCGGATGTTTTTGTAAATATCTAAGTAACAGGTTATTTTGGGTTTCATCTTTGTATACTTACTCAGTTAGGATCTTGAATAGAAGGTAAAAGCAATACCAAATGACGGGTAAATTTTATAACAATGAATCTATTTATTGTAATTACGATGTGACGAGTATCTTCGATCGATAACTCAAAATAACTTAATATAAGAAACGTGATATTGTTCGTAAAAGGTCGCATCGCTGCCCCCGGTGGGTATTACCGATGGCACAGCGCCACGAAGGCAGCCGGGCTCACATAACTTTCGGTAAACACTCAGAACCATGTCGCAAGCACACCATAGTATGCCACCGTGTTTTCCCGACTACCTAACTAATGTGCTGCCACATTTTGCGTCGCTAGATATTTTGCAATAGTGTGGTCGCTGCATGATGATTATATCATTCAGATTCTACTAGAAGCACAGCGCTAACCACTTTAAGAGTTTTTATAAAATCCGCTAGCTTCTGCCAGCGGCTTCACCCGCTTGAATGTCAAAAACTAAGCCAAGGAAACATACTCCCGGTATAAAAAGTGCTAATGGTAAGTAGCCTATGTGCTAATCCAGACTATAATCTATCTCTGTGCCAAATTTCATCCAGATCTGTTTAGCCGTTCTGACCTGATAAAGTGACAAATATCCATCCATCTAGCCAAATTTTCGAATTTATAATATTATATAGTAGAGTATTGATATTGATGCCAAGAATCATCTTATGATTCTTGAAATCAATATCAATACTCTCTGGTATATACCTAAGGATAAATATGAAAACTACTTCATTGTAAGTAGTTTTAGTTTAGCCAGTTAAAAAATCGTTTATTTATGACACGCAATTAATTATGACTGGAATAAACTGATAGTATTAATTTTGTGTAATCACGAAAGCCACGCGATATCTTCGAGGCGGTATTATCAATGGTACGGAACCTAACCGGTTAGGTACTTTTATATTCTTGATTGTGAACTTTTACTTACGTCCGAGACTGTAAACATGATGACTTTAATTCCAAAAGAATTTTTCAGAGTTTGACAGCACTCATGAATGAAAATAGCCTGTTGACATAGTGGAAAACGCAATACGGCAATTATACACGAAAAAAAAATTGGGTATGGCAGCATTTCTTAGAGGGATTGCCAATGAGTTATACGTTTGATGTAAACACAAGTATACAAAGGTCGGTCTTATTAGCCGACTTTGCAAACTTTCCATCGAATTGGCGTTGTAGATATATAAAACTAATAATTCGGTGATTCAACTAGACCTTGGGACACTATCTATAGTTCAATGCAGTTTGCATATTAAGTGGTTTGGCAATGTTGGTAAACACGATGTTATACCGATATGTTTGAATCAATGAATTGATTTGCTCCATTTGTTTTTATTGATGTTCACGGTTGGGTTCGTTTGGTTCCTGTTTTTTACTAGTTTTTGCTAGTTTGTTCGCCCTTGTGAATGTCAGAAGTTGTCCCAAAGGAACGTACTATTGGGATTAAAAGTTTTCAATGTCCTTATCCTGGTCGCTGGTCATGGTCTACAGGATATACTTTCAAACTACTCTACAATTTCAAAGGAATGTCTTACGAAGACAATTTGTGATTTGAAACAGTTAATGCTCTAATATAACTTCATTAAATGTGGTATAGGTAAATAAACAAGGAACACATTGCAAGAAGAATATTTGGACGTTTTCTGCCTCAAAGTAGTTTTTAGTTCCCCCTTGATTTTCTGTGTTTTTATGACTTAATTACTTATACATTAAAATAACCGAGGAAGCTGTTATAAGAATTTAAATAACATCGCACTTATGTGGGAAACACATAAAATGTTAACATAATGCACTTAATTTCTGTGCTAATGACAAATCATAATAGCATATCGCTTATTATAAGATACATTAAAACCCTCCAAGTGTGACAAGTGAAAACATTATTGGGTATAGCAAATAAATAATAAATCAACGTATTAATCTGTCATCGTATATGTCAATCATAAACGCTTAAACATGAAGTCTTTGCAATTAGAAAACATATATTATGTTCATTTGTTTTCCTTAAAACTCATGAATGGATCACGTCATTGTTAATACAGTAATGTTGAAAGGACTTAGGTATATTGACCAGTGTGTATGTATGTGTGTGTACTGGTTCAGCTAAACTGTACCTCATGGCGGGGTTCGCAAGTGTGCGCTCCGTCATTGCGTATTCTATTTTTAACTTAGCACTTTCTTGAGCGTAATTTTTAGAGTAGCAGAGTCGCAGGCTTGTTTTCATTTTCAAACCTACTCAACAGGTTGCGAAGGACTAAGTAATTTTTCGTTTTGTAACGGTGGAATTAATATTCCTCCAAAGCATTAGAATTTTACTACCTAGGTGTTAATATGTGCATAACACTCGCGAGCGTTCAAAGAAGATTCGCAAAGAAAAGCGACACAGAAAAACTGTTTGTTACGCCGACAGCGATTTAGTGAAAGTGACCGCCACAAGCCGACGACCGATTTAGTTAACGAAAGCCTTAACCGTTCAATAATATGTTTACTTTACTGAGCATGTTAAGGAAACTCTTGGAGTTTATCATTTTTGTCATCGGGCAAGGTTTAAGCAAGAATTGGATGATTAATCTCACCCGACGCAGACTAATTAGTCCCTATAATCAGCGCTCGGCGGTCGGAACTGGTGTGCGTCATGGGCCCTTTAATAAAGCTCAAAAACACAACTCAGTTGCAACTCTTACTAAGTGAATGTAATAATTAGTCTGTGACACAAGGTCACAACCACCTTCGTCGAACCGCTGCACTGCACTCTATTTAGTCGATCATTAACTATTAAAATTTGTATTGTTTTCTAAAAAAACTCATAATTTCTTTGCGAATAGTTTGTCTGTCTAACAATCGCGTTTCGTTATTAGTACAGCCAGTAACGCTTCTATACAAAAAAAAAACAAAATGATTTCTGTGTTTTTAGTATTTAAGTGTTTATTCTCTAATAGTGTGTTTGCGTTTGCAAAAATCCCCGATCATATGAAACTAGTCGATACGATGACGTCTGCTTTGTATCATATAAACTTTTTGTTTTTGTGTTAATGAATTATCTGATTTGCAAAATTTTATTAGATTTAACGATAAGGTATTCTTACATATATTCTTATATAATGGTGTATTTCATTACCCAGAATAATAATCGACTGTTTAAGTTGATCAATTTTACAGCGACACGACAGCTTATCTATTTGGTAATCTAGTTTATTTTGATCAACAACACATTTTTAGAGGAAACAACAGTTCTGCGAACTAACTTTGGAAGCTTGAAATCGTACATTATAATATATCGCTTTCGAAATTGACCAGTTGTGAGTTTCTGACATCGTTTTCATGACCTTTCGCTATAACCTGATAATTTGCAATAACGTGTCAACTTGCATACACAAACTCGTTTGCGATTTGCGATAGGTTTAGGTATAATGGTTTTTATTGGTACGATTAATGTGCGGCCATCACAGAATCATCACCAAAACCCACCTCAATTTCGAAAAAAAAAACTATTTTTCTTAGTTCTGTATATACTACCAATAAATTGTATCTATGGAAGATTGCAATTGAATTAATTATTTAAAATATTAAGTTTACTTCGTGTTAAAGACCTCAACGAGCCCACAATTACGAAATGCGTATTTCGGGTTTCACGGTCGACGCCATATTGTTGTTTTAGGCTTGAGTTAAAAAAAAAAAAACTGTTCTGTTATTTAATGGCTTTTGTACCTCGACAGCCTAACCTAAGTGCCATGATTAAATTAAATAAAAATAAAAAACCGAAGTAATTTTCAAGATATCGGCGGGAAACTGCTTTTGTTGTTTGTACAAAAAAAAGAATTAGCAGCAAAATGATGCGCTCGAAATGCATCTGTAGGTACGTACTTATCAGATCTATAGTCAATTTGCTTGACAACAAGGCCATCTATGAAATAGGTACCTATTTAATTATTTTATATTATGGCTGTGACCTATGTCCTATAACGGGCAAATGGACTGTTTTTGCAAATAACATTAGCACGACTATTGCTTTCGTCTCCGTTTCGTTGTCAGAATGCAAATTACAGTTTATTGGCTGTATAACAGGTTTTACGTCACGCTGACGTATCGAGATACACCACAATGCCCATAAATATTCATAGAAACCTGTAATTATTGAATATTTAACTTTAAGTGGAAGGATATAAGGTGGAAGTTTGAATGTGAAGGTTTTGCTTCGAAATCAGTATCCAAAACACGTCTATGGCACTCAATGTCGATCAATTGATTCGCATGTGTTTCTCTAATATTAATGTCAGACATGATATTATAATTTTGCCGACATTTATGAGGCCATCTTGTACATTTCTCGTTTGAAAGACATGGCGATATTTAAAAGAAAACTAAGAATTTGTATGGCTTAACGGTGTTTTGTGATATTAGTACTCATAGATAGCAACTACTGGGCACATTATAATTCCATAATGAATTATAAACCTTGATGAATGAAATTGGTTCATCCTTATGAACCAATTTGATTATAACATATTTTCTAAACTATGTCAACAGTGCGAAAAATATTCAATCCATTTTAGCAAAAGCTTTTAATGGGATGTAATCTGAACATCTGAAAAAATCCTTTCAAATTATAGGAAGGTGCACCTGCAACTGCATACTTAATCTGAAGTCTTGTTCGTTATTTCACAAATGATGTTGTACACCTATTAATGTATCGTTTAAATCTTATTACATAGCCATAAATGAGTTTTTTATGTAAATTAATACATTCCGTGTTGCAAAACTGCAGTCTTAGTAAGATGTAGTGGCAATTATGAAATATTAAGATATCATATTATTCGGAACCTAAGATTTTGCTAACTTGATAATCTTTTATTTAATTTCTTTATTTGTTTTAGATTAATTCACTAACAAACAATGCACAACCACAATGACTGGGTCTACAAGCATAATATTTTCCACAAGAATGAATTTGAAGCGTGTGAAGTGAGTGAGAAAAGAATGATTTTTAAATCCATCCAATAATTAAACCAAAAACAATTTTTATGGAAGACAGTCTTTTGGTCGATGGGTAATCCCATATGGAGACGACTCGTGTACCAAATATTAATACAAAAACGAACAAAAAGTATTCAAAACATACGGTAATCAAATCCACCAGACAGTTGAATGCGAGTTATTCAAAAATGAAAATATTCAACAATAATGAAATTCTACAATTTCTCTCAACAATTTTCTACAATTGTTATATGACGTTATAATGCCTGTATGTACTACTACATACAGGCATTATAACGTCATATAACAATAGTTTGTGACGCCACATCAAGCCTAGGCACAATGAATGGGTTTTCGATCATCATAGTTTCACCACCGCCTCTATTATATCAGTGCACCCACCTTGAAGTAGCGGGTATTTGATACACTTATCTCCTTTCGCCTGTGACCTGGACCTGTGTGAATGGTTGTCTGTTCGACTGATTAATCACAAAGGCTTAATGATAAAGCTGGGTGATTAAATGAGCAAGAAAAGTTGCGTTGCGATTTTTTTTTAATAGGTAGATCCGCTTTAGCCCTGGCTAACCCTAGGGGACCGCCCTCTGTCGGCGCGAGAATAGAAGGCACTTGTTGTAGAAACAACACTTAATCCCTTTCTTTACTTAGGATAATTGAATTTGATAATGTATGAAGCAGTACATATAGGTACTGAATAATACAATGATGTCAGCTCGGCATTAACCGCGAACAGAAAAAACAACTAAAGCAAAGCCGAAAGAAATAAGCACATATTTAAGGCAATTAGTCTTTGGAAACCGAAAATTATTGCTGACGTTAAAAGCTTATGAGCTCTTGGTAACCCGGGGGTCAATCACCAACTCAAATAAAAATAAAAATGACGTAATGGTCACCGTTCAATAATTCTGTGAACTGAGAATTGTGAGAAAAGAAGCCGCTTGTCTTGATGTAGGACATAATGCGATAGAAGAAACTCACGAGCTGTGACATTTTCTAAAACGTTAAAGTCTTAGCACAGTGAAGCTTCATATTACAGATAGATTGTAGCGAAATATTTCGAAGACATGACTCTGCTTGAAAAGGAAGGAAACAAAAGAGAAGAAAATGTTGCTGCACTTTATTTTACAGCTTTTATTTATTTATTCGGATGTCAAAGTAGTACTAGCTATTAGCAGTTAAGAATCAAGAAACTATTCGAAGAGCAAGCCTACAACTGACCTAACAAATGCCTATATCTTAAAAGTTGAAGACTATTTAGATCTTGATTAAATATTGTTTTCTAATCTTGTCAAAAATACAAGGATTGGCACTTCTCTATCAAGATATGATGATGACCTCGCCATGCGTTATGCCATCAACAGGGTGGTCCTCACACTCGACACTAACATGAAAACCACAAGCCTTTGTTCTGTCACCCTGCCATGAATTGTAAGTTGTTGCGGCTTAAAGCCCCATAACTTTGAGGCTTAAACGGTACTCTAGAAGTTCCATTTAATTCAGAAAGGCCGATTGAAGACGACTATTGAATAAACTACAATAATTGTGGTCAGATGAATTAGTTGAACAAAATGTGTTTGTTTTCATTGATTCTTATAAACACTTTAGTTTATCGGAATTTATTGATAAAAATGTCGAGCAACCGAGTCTGTGGTCAATTTCAATTAACAAAGAACCACAACAATGTAAAACCACAAAACATTTACGATGATTTTAATATTTTCAACCTACCTCAATAGATTTACATACAGCAATGTTTCCCTTAATTCGATTAGCAATTCAAATAAGTTTCCTCTTTAAGATTAAAAACATATTTCCGTGTTGATGACCACGGCGGTTGTGGTCATAATAACAGCCGATCAATAATATTAAAACATAGCAACTAGCACTCCTACGCTCGATTTACAATGTAAACAAGAATAGAAATACATTTTCTTCAACTCATCATTTTATGTAAATAGTTTCGTGATTTAATACTTCCTTCAATAACTTTATGACTGAGGAAACAGTAGTTTGAAAGACTGTAGCTAGGTTTTCTTGCTGACATTAGGGAGAGGCCACACGGTGCGGTGCGGTGCTGTGCGCTGCCGCACCGCAACCATTTTGCCGCATGAGCGTACACACGTAGTACGTGGCGTTGCAACAACGTTGCCGCGCCGCAACGGTACCGTTGCTTGCAATTTTTCAAGTACGACCCATGTCTACATCAGCGGTCACGTCGTAGAGCGCCGCTCCGGTGTATACACCTTGCCCACTCGTCTTGGTGCGGTGAGCGTGCGGCGCGGCACCGCACCGCACCATGTGGTATGCCATGGACATTTGTATGAATTACACCGTAGCGGCACCGCTCAGGCGCCGCTCCGGAGCCGCACCGCATCGTGTAGCCTGTCCCTTACTTATAGTACATATATTTACGCTTATTTCTGAGGGTTGAAGCAACATAAATACCTAGTCTATATAACAAATCGCGCATCTGGTAAATCAAATTGAACTTGCGTTAACCAGATACGTTAACTTGTACAGTAAAAACATTTTTACAAAAAAATATAAACAACTTCCAAATAAAAACCAAACCTACTACAATGTACAAAATAACTTTAATTTTGGAACTGGTTGTTTCTTCGTTTTTTGACATCGAACAAAAAGTTTTTTATATTTTACTTCTTAGTACCCGTCAAAAATTCCAACCAGTCTATAATTTTAATTATCTTTCTCTGAACTTTTTTATGTAATCGTGACGAAATTTTTTTTTTAGAAACCATTCCTTGGCAGAAATGTAAAATAAAATTTTGCTAATTCGTCTATATATGACGGAGTTATGCCAGAACATACATAAAACAAAAAAATACAAAATAATTAATAAATTCCTGTTTTGAAGTCGGTTAAAAGATACGTAAACAATAAACGAACCCTGAAGAGTAATTTGTGGGACTGGCCGGCCCTGCTCCACAGACTATTGTTTTTTTTTTTCTTTAATTGCAGTAATTGCCACAGAGACTCTCTTGACTCTCAAAGTAATCATTGGATCGTCAGACACGCAACGCCTATATATAAACTCCTTGTTAATGCTTAGATTGCGTTTCAAGCTGCTTCGGGAAGCTATTGAAATTTGGAGGTCAAAAACGCGAAAAAAATATATACGAGCAATATACTTACTACTTAACTAGTGACGTATTATAAACACGTCATGCCCCAACATAACAGCTTTCAGAAAGCTTTTTTTCAAAAATGTACAACCGACTTTCAAATAAAATAACACGGTATCGAAAAAAGTCGGTGTTTTTTGTTGAATCTTCGTATTTTAACACCGATTTTCGAAATTAAAGTTATTTTATACTTTGTAGTGTTTTTCTTATTTGGAAGTCGGTTGTATTTTTTTGTAAAAAAAGTATTTGATTCTTCACTTTTTTTGTGGTAGATACCCCACACCTAAGAACATTACTGTAAAGTCGCAGGAAAGCAAACGGAATTACGTATTTTTCGTTCAATTGGATGACATATTTTTGCCAGCTATTCTGATTTAAAAACTAAACTTCCGAGCCGATTATGATGAAATTTATATGGGACCTATCGGAAAGTAGGTATATCTTTTAACATAAAAAAAACTATTCGGCTCATAAATGACGGAGTTATGAGGTAACAACAAAAAACAAACCTTTTTTGAAGTCGGTTAAAAACAGCTCAATCTAGATGCAAACACGTGCGGGATATAGGGTCGAGGTAGTTTGTACATTCTTTATAAGTTGCCATTTCGGAGAGTGCGGGCAACATCATGAGATCAGAGGCAAAATCATTAGAATTAATTACTTGGAAAATCTCAAATATTTGATGTGTGTACATTTCAGTATAACTAAGGATCAAATAAGAGAACTAAACGCCGTTCGTAATGGCTGCTTCTTGACTGAACACAAATCATTTTATATTGATATGGAGTCTCCGTAAAAACGTGTTTTACAATAACATTAATTGTCCTCACATGTTTCTCTATGTTACAAACGTGTAAGACAAATTGAATATGTTTTTATTTAGTTTTTTTTTGTTGTGTGTATTCTGAGAAATATGCCAGTCGTGATTGTTGCCTGTCATTATATCGTGGAAAGGTTGGCAGTTCAATCAACGAAGCCCTCCCATGTGCTGTAGAGTGGGTTAGCAAAAACGATGGTACATATGGCTTTTTTATATATATGAAACCTTAAATTTCAAGTCATGTTTTTTGAAGATCGCTACAATGATTTTGTTGTAAAACCCGTCGTCTTTATTAGAAGTAAAACAAGAAAAGATTATCGCCGCCAGTACTAATAAGTAGAAAATTGTATTTAACTAGAGATATATAATTATACAAGGTTAATTCAAAATCAATATCATTGCCTTAAGTCGTTTACACAAGTTCAAAGTCGTCATGGAATAAAATGTATTTTGAATTACTTTATTGCGATCCTGAATTACCTTCTCATTGAAACATGAAATATTATTATTGTCAATAAAAATCAGTTGGAACTAAATTGAAGATGCTCTGACGCTGTACAGTTACAGATATTTTTAAAGTATATTTTTATAATTAAAAAAGCGGTTTTTGCCGACATCTCGCCAAGTTTCGGGGAATTTAATAAAATTTTATACTCACATAAATGTTCCAAGGTGATAACATTTTAGGGCTACCAAAAATGTCTTCAATTCCTTTTTTAATTTCAGTAAAGAATTATTAATGAACTCATTGATTGGATCTGCTAAATATGCAGCTCGTATAAATAAGAAAATCCTTAAGATTATAAAAAAAAAACACTATGATTGACAAATCTGATGATAACGAGTAATATTATTATTTCACTGTGTATGGATGAAAATATTTGACCGATTTAAATCTCGTTACTTTTCATTTTCGACCTATTCCGTTATTTTCAACCTATTTAAAATAAATATGATTTGTCATTTAGGGTCCAAGGGAATTAGCCAGAAGAATTTCGCTGTTTTTGATTTGACTTTAACCCTGGAACTAGAACATTGTTTATATACGTCAATAAGATTATTAATTTGTGCAGTTCCTTAGTCTAGGTATCATAAGAGATATATTATGTACTTATAGTCCAGGGTAACTAAGATCAAGATTGAGTGAGATTAGATCGAGGTCTCATCGGGCTTATTAGATGCGCTGGTCAATGCATATTATTTTTGGTTTTGCTGTTGTGTTCAGCTCATTTTTAGCTTTTTGGTTTCATCCACCAAAGCAGAGTGGGCAGCGTGGTCGATGTCGGACCTCACCCAGAGGTTACACAGGGAAGGCCTTCGTCCCAGAAGTGGGAAAGTTATTTTACAACAAATTTTCCGTCAGAGATTCACATTCATTCATTCACAGAGAGACTGAGACAGAGATTTTACGACCAGATTGTTTATAAAATTATGATTTACTTGTTACCACTTATCGTCGGCGCCATCATTTTCAAGAAAAAGAATTATTTCACGATATAGTTCTAACATTACTAGAAATAGACATAAAACGTGATGCAAATAGACAATTAAACAGAAACACGTATTCCTATTAATAGCTGTCTAGTCAGAAATAACTATAGGTATACCTACCAACACACACATAAGTAAATAAGTAACGCGAGTATAAATAAATCCAGCAATCAATTATTATATTCGTACAAAAACATCTAATTACAATTTATGATTGTTTCCTGGTTTCGTAAGATGACGTTATATATGGAACATCCAAAAAATTATTCGTTTTCCATACAAAGCTCCGCTACGCTACGTATCAATGATGAGTCTAAGGAAGCCGATAAACTAATTGTCAGAATATAGAAACCATGCAAAAGACAAACCATCTTCCTTTTATTTATGAATTGATGAAAAATAAATAAATTATTATTAAAAAATATATATATTATTATTCATATTTATGTATAACTAGCTGTCGCCCGCGGCTCCGCCAACGTTAATGTCCAAAATAATCCCAAGGGAACATACTCTCGGGATAAAAAACAAATTCATGATCGTGAGTACGGGATTACCATAACTTGTGACATTAAGCTTAGCATATTTCTGCAAGGAAACAGGACCGTAAATTTCTTTTTTTTTAAAACGTTGTCCACGTCTCTACTGAACTACTAGAGAAAGATGACTTGAAAAGCATAGGGGAGAGCTGTCCCTGCTGAAGGACAGTGAAGGTTTAATACATTTTTAAGTATACCTACTAGTGGCCAGTTGTCGAAATTTAACGACTAACTATATTTTTTATTAAAATAATGTTTTTCTGTTCTCCTTCTCCATATAAATTAGAACTGTGCCAAATTTCATACTCCTCCGCTGCGTATTAATATATAGATAAACTAGATTTTGAACGCGACTTCGTCCGCGCATTTACCGTTTTTTCCCGTTCCTGTAGGAATTTCAGGAAATCCCCTGTACGTGCTCCTCTACACTCCCCAAGGAACCTACATGCCAAATTTCAGCTTTACGACCAGTAGTTTCGGCTGTGCGTTGTCTGTAAGTCAGTCAGTAACGGAAGAATTTTATATAATTTAGGATAAAGATTACGAGAAAATATCTCATAAACGCCTAGTGTGCTTCCTTCTGCCCGTGATTGTACATAATACGCGTGCACACAAATATTGCCAGAGTCAGTATTTACTGGCTCTGTATTATACTGAGTCAGTATTTACTGACTCTGACACTGAGTTTATAGAATAACCGGTATAATTCAAGTATTTAACATTTAAATACATAGTTTTTTGCACGACAATTTAGTGGAGGATAACAAGTTGGAACTCTTCCTAGATGTCCTACTCTAGTTTTGTGACGTCATCATGTACAAAGAAAATACAGATTCAAAAGTTTTTCATAGTAATAATAAATAATAATAATAATTCTTTATTAGTGATTTAGGTAAAAGGACTGCTTGTATACCTCTTAGTAGGAAAGCCATTATTATATGTACATACAACGTGTAACAGTGTAAACGCAATACTTACCTCTTAAGGGGTCATTGTACTCATCATTATGAACAACTTTTACTAAGGGACCAACCCCATAATCGCGAAATAAAAATCAACTTTTTAGTACATTTTGTCGTGTTACACGCACAGAAATGTATGGGGGAGTCGATTTTTTTTCTCTGTCAGTCACTCAGTCAGTCAGTAACTTAATAATTTTATATATATTGATACGGTCTTATCTTTTTTATTTTAATTCATGAATAAGTATAAATATTTTACACTCCAGGTTCCCTAAGTGTAAATATAAAAACCTTTTCAAGAATGTTTTGACTAGCAAATGGTAATACTTCTGTGCAATATTTTTTTTAATAATTTGGTACTAACCATAAAAAATAGCTCTCAATGATAACTAGGAAGAAGAATTTTCATAAAAATATGCAAGTATCACTCGCAATGAAAATAAGCAAAAACTCTCAATTCTTAATAATCATAAGAGTAATTCTGATTCTTATTCATACATAATAAAACTAGAACTTTATGATTTCCCTGTCTGGCTTTTGGATACAAATGCATAAAAACCCCTAAGTTGTACGTTTTGTCATGTTTACCTACTTATTTAAGTTCCGGGATTGTGCTCAATTATTATTATTATTGTTGATTCATTTATTTTGATACTGCAGGGCAAAGGCCTCCCTTTCTTCTTTTTATTTATTCATTATGTTCGGAAAAATAATACCTTTATTACCTTTTTAAATTTTGCTATTGAATGTTAATAGGCACTCTAAAATATAAAATACTATCTTCTGCCAGCGGTTTCGCCCGCGCAAATGTTGGAATATTCAAGAATAAATAAGTAGCCTATGTCCTTCTCCAAGGTCTAATCTATCTTTTTACCAAATTTCATCAAAATCGGTTAAGTGGTTTAGACGAGATTGTGTAACAGACAGACAGAGCTACTTTCGCATTTATAATATTAGTAGGAATTAAAGTGACAACTCTACGTGCTATTCTTCTTTTTCCCTGAAACCCTACAAATGAAACTTTACAAATATGCAGACGTAGTATTTATTATTATGTGAATCACTATCTAAACATTTTGAAAGTAAAGTAAAACAGCTGCAAGCCGCTGGTACCTTAAAGACAAAATATGCATGTTTCATAAAAATACTTCGTGAATCACATAGGTTAAATGTAAAACATACTACACTTGTGTTAATACTTTAAACAAGGTAGCCTGCGGGGATATATCATCACCTCATCACACATCGTTCAGTGAATACACATCATTTGTTTCTGACAGTCTGCATAACTCAACAAAATGTGCCTGTTCAAAGATAACTGCTACGACTTACGACAACAAAAAGTTTTGAAACTAATATAACGCAGGCATTACCTAGAGTCTAGATAACTATAATATTATGTACAAACACATCGGTTATGCAGGCTCGGTGTGACCCTGAACTAACTTTCCCTACAAGCATTATACAACATCACGAATCACACAGAAATACTCGCTGGTTCGCAGTCACAGAATAAACATAATATTTAAACAGCTCAAAGTCAAAACACGAAATTCAAAGACACGACAAGAAGACGTTTTTCACATCAACAGTACAAGAGATTTCGCTCTGTTCTACGTCCAAAGCATCATTTACATACGGCTATAAACCGATACAGCGTTATAAAAACGCAGCTTAGCACATAGTCCGTGTGAACGGACCCTGTGAATTAGAAAATCTCATTGCACGGACACGTAGATATTTCAATATTTGCCGTTCAGACACCGACTTTTAATTGACCGTGTAACTGAAAAATCGCAAGGTCGCTGTTACAGCGCTCAGACAATACGAGTACCTACGTATGTGAAATCATTACGTTGATAACATCCGTCAATAAGGAACCGGGTGACCGAAGATAGCTGATATGGACACGCCACTGTCGGATAATTAATGTACATTGATTGAAGTTCAAGTCAACACCGATTAATTTGAGTACTTAATTGATAAGAAGTACAGGAAGAAAAGTCAGTTTAGATATTCATTTAAATAATTTGACGTGTTTGTTTTTATTACACAATTTTAAATATGTACGTTGACGCTTTACCTTAAAGATTAATAAATTGTACAGAGGTAAAGTCACTGGATTCAATAGCAAAGTCAATAACCTCTTGAACAATTTGCCACGACATCGCGAGGACGATGCCATATTATTGTATAATACATTGACGGCTGAAGAGTACCTATTGGAATAGCAAACTATTTACTGACTAATTTATGTTTTAAGTTATTTTTGTCCAGGCACAAAGGCTGGGATTGCCAAAGCTCATAAAGCAAGCAATGCACTGAGATAACACACAATGTTGATAATTTTCTATTTTTTAGTATACGTACTACGTGTTGGTTGGTTCGCGACGTCGTCGATGTGTCCCCGCAGGCGTGTGGCGGGGTCCGGGCGAGTGGCAGGCCAGTCCTCGGCGACTACAACCAGACCGCATCGGTTAGACTGAGTTCAAACTCGATCGCATAGCCATCATTCGCAAGAGGAAACCTTCGCCAGCAATTGCATGACTCCCCCTTACTAAGAATCGCTTGGTGTTGCCACCTCCTTGCGTATAAAATGGTTAAATATTCAATCAATAGTATTTTGTACTTGAAGTTAGTTTCCGAGAGCCATCAGAAATGATGTCAATACAAAAAATATTTTGTCATATCGTCTTTTCATTCAATAAAATGGTTTTTAACCAAAGCATTGACTGTTGAATTGGTTGATTCAATCCATGACTTGTAAATACGTCATATAAACAACTCTTGCTTCAGTTTTATCGTCAAACCTAGCTTCAAGCAGTGTTCTGCGGTTTTTGCCATGCCATTTCAGAAGTCATTTCATGACCACAAACCCGAGTTTAGATAAATAATAGGACATTTAACAGTTTCAATCAATAGTTGCAACATGAATTTGTCAATAACAGTAAGTACCTTGTTATTTTAAACTGAAGTTTAGTCAAGTTTTATCGGTACACTTAGTCTACACTAGTTTTGGTCCATGGCTTTGCCTCCGTGTTATACGGATTACGTGTGATATCGCCTGAATACTTCCAGAGATTTCATTTTATAAACATACAATTATATCTCCTTATATTTCAGATATACGACGCACAGCCAAAAAGGATACAAGTATTAAAGAATCATTTGACACGCTTATGAATAAGAAAATCACTCGCGTGACGCAGTGATCGAGTTTTTTATTCGATAAACACAACTCGTTTCTTCAGAAAAAATGTATCGAGGAAGTGTTTTTTCTTATGCCATTCTAATATGTATATTAAGGATCGTTGATAATGCCAGTCTCAGTATCGACACGGTGTGACGTACTGACTGATTACGTTCCATTACTTACAGCTATGTGGTAATATGGTGCTCTTGCGCACGTGAACATCATGACGACTTAAGCCGATAGATACAGCGCAATAATGCGACAACTATGCGATGACCCGTTTTCAAATAAACTATTCTACACTTGGTTCACCCCGACACAAATAGGTTAGGTCGAATAGGGTGACGGGTGCTAGAGTGAGCGAGCAAACTTAGCTTCCGTTATCCCATTCATGTTAGGATCCTTCAAACCCTGCAGACCGAAATAGGAGCCCCGGTGTTAGTTTAAGTGTATTTTATATCCACTAATCATGAAGCTTATATGAAAAGAAATAATACTTTATGGAGGTTTTTCATAAGATGTTATAACAATAGATGATTACAAATGGAAATAATATCATCGTAATTATAAAAATCATTGTTATAGTAAAATATTTATATCAAACATTACGCACCCAGCCATCATATCTAAAGGGGAGCAGAGGCTCTAGACAAGTCACATTCAGTGAGCGGTAGCGTGGCAATGAAATGGGAATAATGATCCTGAGGCGGTAGTTAAAGTGCCCTTTTATTAGCGAATGTGATTGTCAAAACGTCAAAGTATAAAGACTAACAAACGCTGTCGAATGGTCTCGAAATCTTACCCTTATATTTTCGCATTTTGACAATCGCATTCAATATTAGAATGGTACTTTATCTACCGCCTCAGAATCTTAATAATCACTTAAACTTCTCTTGAAGAGAATCTTAAAACGCCTAGGAAGTTATAATGAGTGTAAGGTATTTTTTGTTCCAAAAACAAGAACAAAAAGCTGTTTGCTCACCACAAACACATCTTATTTTAAACCACGTCAAATAGCCGTTAGTACATACAGCATAATATTTACTAAACGTGATGATTAAATATATTCTTAATAGTCTCGAGACGATTACGAGTTTTGTACCACTTCGAGATGTCATCGATGAGGAAAAATATCAGTTACGATTTTAAACGGAATTTTGTGTTTTGTGAGATATCTTAAGGCTATTCAAGTGACATTTCGTAAAATCGTAACGTTCATCAAACCCATACATTTTTGATTTCTGACGATCGTTATCGCAGATAGAATGACACCAAAGGTTCTGTTGGTAATTTTATTCGTAGTGGTTATTACGTAATAGATACTTAGAGCATAAAGAAAATTGTATCTAATAACTTGGTAACCGCAGAAAACGTAGGCCGGGTTTTAAACCCAGAAATAAAAATTGCCTGATTATTTCACAAGAAAATTAATTTTAGCTTTCTACAACACACATGTGTTTAGTTTTTTTTCACTGCTAGATAACGCGCATTCGACAATTTGTCACAATAATTTTCGTTTTAGAAACTGGGCCTTGCTTTTATACCTAAACTTAATAAAACTGTTTCGCTAAAATTTGTTGGTTAACACCGAGGATACTTACGGAGAAGCACCGTTCCGCTACATAGTTTGATAGCTATTGTTTTAAAACTAGATTTACTTTGTAAGATTTAATAACCGTGATATTCCCTGATACCATTTTATAAGCACCAATTTTCTAAATGGCTACCACAGTGTCAAAATCACGCATCAAAACACCCCGATCCGGTTTTTTAGGTTCTATACATCTTCGCAATGGAGACCTTGGTACCTGAGACGTGTTTGATCGCATTTTTTTCATATGGGCAACTTATATACTGCCTTTAAATAATATGTTAATGTGTCTTAACATACCAACGGACAAAAACACTCGAGTGTTTTGTTCGACAATGTCCTTTTGTTACAGATTATGGAAGGTACTCGGAATGTTTTGTGGCAACAGTAGCAACTACAAGTAGTCTGGTTCTAACTGATTAGTGTAATAAATTAATCTGGTTCCAATAAACGTAACGACACAATATAAAGCTATAAGTAAACGTCAATGCTAATTAAAAGCACGGATCGCCTCGGCAGGTGGTACTGGTTAGCGTTCGTCGCGGTATGCAGACTGCGACCGCGGCTACTCGAGTCTATGTACTATGTACCCGAGTCTATGTACGTAGGTACGTCTGAAAGAGTTGCCAACCACCGACACTGAGTTCCGACCAGACTGATATCCAACTCCGTGGTTAATAGCTTTTTTTGTTTGTTATGGTTCCTGCACGCTGCATTTACTCAGTGGCACGGCACTAGCAAGTCACACATGAGTACTGTGATCAGTCAACTAACATACAACAACAGAACGAGTCGTTATATTCCTTGTTCATTAATTAAAATCAAGATAAGCTAGCAATGACTAAAGTTCTACCGGATGGCACAAGATGCAATTTAAGATGAAGCTCGTTTACCTAGAAGATGCCTATTCCTAGACCAGCGAGGAAATAATTAGTAGTTATAACTTATTAATTGAGTCTAGCTTCCGCCACGCGGTTTGTTCATGGTGGGAAACGAAGAATGGTAATGTTACGGCGTTTTGATTTATAAGACAATTAGGTATGTGGGGTTTCCCTGCACGCCGAGGAGGCACCAACAAAATGCTAATTCGGAAGACGTTAATGCTTGCAAGTAAGCTTCTGAGGCGAGCAAAATTCTAAGCAGTGCTAAGCTCAGTAGATTGCCATCTAAATGGCGACAATGCAACGTGTTACCTGCGTTACCAGTTGATTTATTTATAGAAGCACTGGCGAGCCGCCAGGGGCTTTGCCTGTTTGAAGTATTCAAGAACCTTTCACGAAAAACCCTGTGAAAATTGGATGAGATTTTTAGCTAGATAAACGCAAGGCTGTTGAAAACTTGAACATGTCGCATGTAATAATGATTTATTTTTCATACGTCAGTGACTTGCATGACATCATTTAAGTTAAGTTGGAGGTTAAGTTATCCGAGATAATGTGTTTAATAAGCGATGGGAGATAATAGAGCGAGACTCTGAGCTCGCGAAACGATGCGATCTTTCACGACGATCTGCACAGCCATGGTCCGCTAAACAAATGGGTTTTATCACAAAATCTATGTTTTCTTGTTAAGCTAATTGATGGTAAAGGTTGTTTGTATTGTTGCAAGTACAAAGGTTAGCTCGAGGTCTTTAGGTAGACTAGGAATCCTACTGTATTCTGTATGAAGTGGTGATACATATTGTGTATCAAGTGTGATGCAGAATGTTTTTTTTCAGTAGATGTAGAAATTTTATTGTAACTTTTTAGCTCAAATTTAGTTATATCAAGATTTCCAGACATAAATGCGTAAGCATCGTACTTAGAATATTTTTTCATCGTCAATTTTCCAAGATTTGATTATGTTTTGTTCTTTCAGTTGTTTTTGCTTTAATCGCAAATTACAGTTGTTGATGAATTACTGGTAGCTAAGTACCTTTGCGGGTTAACACTTACACCTCACCTAAAGATTGATGTACACAGTCTGAATATACACAGAATACTTATAGCAACATATTTATAATTTATCTTAGATTATTATTAGACGAACGGCTTTGTATATTGTGGCCACAATTAGCAATATATAAACGTAGTCGTAGCCAATGGAAAATGAAAGTAGCAACAAATCCAATAAACTTGCAGTTTCTATTGCTTTACGGCTATTCACCTGCGCATGTGCGCATGCTCTAGAAGTCTAGAATAATACTCGCAATGCCGCAGATGTGTATGTCCCTTAACTTCGCCAGTTTTTGCTGTACACGAAACGTGTCGAGGTAAATTACATTATAACAACCTAATGGCAATACAATTTAGTAGTGTCGGTATTCATCATCAATTCATCACTTATTATTTTCTGATGCCTGGAAATCACGGCGCCAACGCACTGAAACCTTGAAGTTCAACCATTACACTTTCACCAAGATCTACGTTACCAGTCTCATACTCAAGTTATTCTTTGCGAGAAGACGAGCATCACATAAGCCAGAGATCAGTTACTTAATTACTGTAATTCGTTTGATTAAAGTTAGTGATCACGAATGTTATGTCTTGGTAACGTCGTGCTCTGCCTACCACTCACCATTCGTAGTTAGAACGTGATGAAGCGTGTACGTATTCGCACACGTATTTCGTTTCAGATTGCGATATGTCTCAGGACTTGGGCTGGATTAATTACAGTCAGCAAGTCAACATGGTGCGGTGGATCCAGATAAAAGTTGTGCAGTTCTCAATAATTAAAAAAAAAATATTTAGGTACTGAAGTTCGCCTCTAACTGTTAAAGTACCATAATTCTTTCTTTGAAAGTCCTTTTTTTAGGAGTTTTAGACCTAAGCCGCTAACTAATCCAAATCCCCTCCCCTTCCTTCTTATATTCTTAAGGTTAGACAGAATATAAACTAACAGCTTCCAAAATTTGATGATTCTGACTGCAATCAGCAGAGCATTGTACCTACAGTACATACCTCTATAAAGATATATTATAATTGTCATGGATGCATTGTGTCCATACAGAAAAGTACTTTGTAGTGCGCAAAAACTGCTCGTTTTATTTTATTTGTGTCAAATACTAAGCTGTACAAACAAATCCATCGGTTTCATTGTGTTGGAGTTTAAAGCAATTGTTATTGGTGTTATACTTGCAGAGCTGGACACTGACTTATTGTTTGTTCGACCGCACTGTGGGGGTCGAGGCTTGGACGTCATGCGCAAACAAAAATGTCACATTTTCTGCCTAGTTGTTATATTTTGCGACGCCTTGATATCTTCATGTAGAAGCATATTAACACGCCCTGAGGGTCTCGAATGTTTAAAGAGCGGTTCGCATTCCCACCGCAGCCGCAAACTATCCAAAACTCCTCTGAATTCCATACATTTAGTCCAGGTTTTGACATTGATATATGATACAGATTGCTGAGATTATATTGCCACTTGAATTTGAAAGACTTTTAAGTCTGGAACTAGCCATCTGTTATCTTATTAACTTGTCAGATATTAGACTTTTTCCCGCTACTTACTTCTAGCCGAAAATATACTTAAATACTTTTTCCTAGCAGTTCATATGATAATTAGCTGTTGAAATCTGCAGATCACAACTCTACTAATCACAATAACTATAAAAGCAATACACAAGAATATATCAAACATAATATCACACTTCACTAGAAAAACTCTCCATCCCATTGAACATAAATTATTTGATATATTTATCAAAATGACATATCAGGTCCCTGAACACCAAACGTCATCGTATCAAGCAAGTTAACTCACCTCAAACGAGTACTTTGTTAACAGTAACAAACGACTAAAACATACTGTTTTTAGTCTTGCGAAAGTTCGTAAAAGGTAGGCAGGGCCTAATGAAGGATAATTAATTTACCACAAATAGCTGTATTAGTAACGAAGCCAGAGAACACTTGCCGGTGACCGGTTGCAGAGATCTTCATGAAATCATCTTACTTAATTCATCTGCTTGTTCGTTTTGCCTAGCGAAACGACTGTGACGAAGGCTTACAAGACTATCTATGGATGATACAAAAAATGCATTAAATAAATGTTGTTGGAAATTGTCAATTCAGAAGAAAATTTAGTAGGCCTCTGTGGAAGCAATTTGGTAAAATGGGGTATCATAGAGCCATCACAAACGCTGTGCCAGTTTAGAGCCCCTTCACAGGGCATGCCCCACCTACTCTCCTGTCCTTTATGCCCAACCACCTGCAACTTCCAGGACCTGATCGTGACTAATGACACCACACCACTTATTGGTCGAACAGAAGGTGTGGAAAAATCTCTCACATGCTTCCTTCCATGACTGGAAGCGTGTTGCAGCAGCAGTAAGGTTTATCATTATACCTTAATTACTAACCACTGGGTCATCAACACTACCTAAAACTACCGGCTTCCTTCAGTAATTCGTGTACTTACTGAAAATGAGCTGTTATTAGTTTCCTTTTGTTATTCTTAGATCGCGGCGGCAATCATTTAGTTCCCCCATTGTCTGAGTATCTCTGATAAGAGTAGGTACCTCGGTTCTCACATTATCACGGAGAAGTGATGTTGCAAGTACATTGTGTCTTTAATAAACTTCAATAATAGCGCGGCAGTGTATGTCCGCAAGTCGGAGATCCTTGTGACTCAATGTTTGAGACGTCGTAATAAATTGGATCGCTACAGGTCCGCTACAGGCTGATTGATGCCAGCTAGTTAGAACCGCATTCAGAAAAAAATGCTGGTTCAAGATTTTTTTTTTTAGCCCGATGATCTGGCGAAAGGCCTTTACTCTGTCAGATTAAAACTATAAGTAGCTATAAATATTTTGAAGAGTAAAATTATAAATCTGAGCATTCTTATGGAACACAGAATAAATTATTGTGACGGAATCATTTAGCAAATTACTATGTCTATAATTCTGTGTAGGTACTACATTTACCCAACCAACGGCATTTAATAAGAAACACGAGCAAACTTACTTGGTTCTTACAGAGATAAAACCAATAATAATAATACATAACACGAAACAGGCAAAAAATACGCGATATTTTTCCATCAAATAAATGGTTATAAACATTCTATAGATTCAATTTAGCTTAATCCAATTAAGGTTTGTTTTATAAAACCGATCAAAATAATGAATGGGTCCATAAAAGCTCGCGTAAAAAATAAATAACTTACAAAAGTACCTACGTTTAGTAACGGATTTGTTAAAGATAAAATGTACCTACATAAGTAATATGGAAGTAAGGATAATAAATATGTTGTGTAAATTAACCTGAATTTATTTCGTCAGTTGTCCAAAGTACCTAAAATTAACATAGTATACTAAAGTTACGCCATGTTTCAAGGTCCCTTTCGCCATAGAAGTCTATAGGATTTGTGTACTTATAAAACTGAGTAATTAATTTTCCGTACAATTTAACAGATCACATTAAAATATCTGTTCCAAACCCTGCAAATGCGCCACGTTATTTATCGTGATTCTTTTGCTTTTGCTAAGTTTTTATGAGACTTGTTTAAAAAACTGGTTTATTTAAAGATAAACCAAACTACATCGACCTTTTAGTCATGTTAGTACATGCTAGTTGACTTACATTGTAAGTCTTAGTAGGTAAATAGCTAGGGAGTATACCCGAAAAATAGTGTTTTTACCTCTTCACGCATGCTTTGGCGCGACAGGTAAAAAGTACCTTATACCTGTTTTTATACATGCAACATTTCTTGTGACTGTACTGTGATTAATATTTATAATTAAAGCGATTTGAGTTGAATAAAATGATTCTGTGAAAAGAAAAAAATCACGTGCTTTTTCTACATCCTACCTATGAATTAGATGGCGCTGCAGAATAGTTTTTATGTCACCTGCGAAATATTATGGTTATAAAGTGTAATTGTAAATAAAGTGTAGTAATGTAATAACATAATGGACACTTGTTTTGTAACATTCCTCAAGTTGACAGCTCATTCGGAAATTCTCTGGGCGCACCTGTGCAATACCTGGCTTTTGGTTACCGGTTCAACTAAAGACGATAATTTTCAGTAAATCGTTTAAATAAAACTTAAAAGTAATTACGTTAATAACCGTATTAATTATGCTTATTTATATTAGAACGATGTAGCAACAAGAACCGCTTAAAGTTATTATAATTTTACAATTCAAAATATTGCGTTGGGTTTTTTTCTTTACATGTTTGTTAGGGTATTACCACACCAATCGATCGATCGTCGATCGATGCCATCGATCGGTGGTAGAATTGATTAGTCGACATCGATCGATACTTTCTACTACACCAATCGATCGATCGTCGCACGATGATAGAATGAATTAGTCGACGTCGATCGATGGCTTCTTCTTCTACGACACCAATTGCTCAACGTCGATCGATGGCATCAATTGATGGTTTCAATTGTTTATCTCTCGTTATCCCTCGATCAGCCAAAGCTACCACACCAATCGATCAACGTCGATCGGTGTGGCAACACCCTTAGGCATAATTTTTTATTGCTTCGAGCGTTTCCGAAATATTAAGAAAAATAAGAATCGTTTAGTTTTTGCTATCTATTCACGAGTCACTGACACGAGAAAAAGATCAACGAAGTGTAAAAAATGAAGTTGGAACTCTTTTAGAACGACTGAACATCATGTGTCTTAAGTAGTGGTTACATATATACGAGATCCTTTATCTCAGCATGTTTGGGGTAAACAAAATTTAACGATTTCTAATTTCAAAACAACATGTCCCTAAAAAAATCGACACTAACTTCCAAAAGAAAACTAAACAGTGCTTTTTCATTTGAATTAAAAATGACTAAATAGCAACCCTAGGCAGACTGGACTAGATAGGATCTAGATGGGACTATAATTACCTCGCCAAGAATAACTTCATTATTAATGGCCGAAGCTAAATTGTTACATTCCTGGCTTATTAAGGTTTTATTATTAATATTTACTTACGAGCAAGTTCAAGTTAATTAACCGTAAACAAAATGCCCTTAAACTTAATTACCTGCTCACGATTGTTTACATGATTTTGGTTATTTTGTTGTCTTCCGAGACCATTTTAATCTACCACATAATAATATAACGTAGAGTTCTACCTAAAACTAGCTATAAAATCATCCGTCCGTAAACTATGAATAACTCAAGCTTTGTCCTTGATAGGTTACTGCTAGACTGCTAGGATTATTCTTCGTTACATGCCTTTGTTCAATTGAATTCACCTAGTTTAATATGTCATTTTAAATATAAAAAGGTGACTCACAGGTGTGCTCTGTTATTTATTTTCTGTGATTTATAACATGTTTTAACGGTAATAAATCACTATTTACGTGGTTACAATGCGTCACATGTATTTAACCACAAATGCTTATCGCAAAGTTATGGATTGATGTTTTTTCGTCCCGCTGTGTATTTAAGACACAGTGAATTACATGTTAGTGCTGAGATTTGATTGCAGCATATCATCAGTTGCCATTATTTGGTGCTTTATTATCACAAAAATAATTAAATATATTTAGTTTCTTTTTAGGTTCACAACATTTGTTTTTTTTTAATTTGAGGATGGTTTGCTCTTGACTCTAGTCTAGGTCATAGATGACAGAGAAAAAATGGAGCGAGCTTACCCAGAATAAGCCTGTCCACTCTAATTTTGAAGAGATTAGGGTTGTATGCGTTCGGAAACACAGAGGTAGGCAGAGAGTTCCACTCCTTTGATGTGCGCATTATAAAAGACGTTTGGAAACGTTTAGCGCGAATTGGTGGAATAGCAACAAGGTAGGGATGTTAACTTGCAGTGCGTCTAGATGTCCGATGGCAGAAGAGGGCCGGTGGGATGAGGTCGTGGAGGAATCTGTAGAAGACCAACAAGCAGGCAACCTTGCGGCAATGAGCCAAGCTGTGAAGCTTGGCATACAACAGTTACATCGCCAATAAGCCTCTGAGCTCTGCGTTCCACCGAGTCAAGCGCGGCAAGTTGATATTTAGCTGAGCCATCCCAAAGGTGTCTGCAATACTCCATGCAGGATCGGATTTGTGCTTTGTAAAGGGCTAAAAGCTGTCCAGGCGTGAAGTATCGCTTCACTGTATTTAGGACGCCCAGCTTTTTGGCCGCAGTTTGGGCTTTGTGCTCAATGGTTGCGCCGAAGTTGAGACTGGGTGTCAACTCCATGCCTCGAGCCGATCGGTTACAGGGACAGATGTACTCCGAAAAGTAGGAGTTCGTCTCGAAACGACTCCTTTTTGTGGTAAAAAGACACGCTTGTGTTTTGCTAGCGTTAAAATAGACCAGATTGGCATCTAGGAGATCATCACAGGGAGACAAGGCTTAAGGTCAAATTTTTCCGCTCTACCATGGCCTCTCTCTGGACAAGTATCGCTCTGAAACCGAACTGTCATCAGCGTACCCAACAATACCAGGCTGAAGCAGGTCGTCGATGTGTAGCAGGAAAAGAGCTGCAGAGAGAACAGACCCCTGAGGAACTCCGGCATCAATAGCCATGAGGTCAGAGGAGCAGCCGTCAACGACTACTCGGACCGACCGTTCATTAAGGAAGTCTGATATCCAAATACAAAAATCAGCTGGAATGCCATAAGCAGGGTGTTTTTATTCTCCTTATGTTATCACAAACCTTATTTTTAATTCTTGTAGGTACAATTATTATGTTACAAACTCAGCAATCACGTACCTTTACTTCTATTCATGATTGTTTACCCATTACTGTATAACGATGGAACATTTTGTTGTTACAACGGTGCAACGTCGTTTCATATCTTTGATATTAATCATTGCCGACGTGTGTGACACGTGTATTTCTCTAATTTCCATTTCATATTTTCTTTCCATATGTACTTCGATACTTTGAGATTTTAAAGCATATTATAAAATATGTTATAAAATAGCGTGCGATTAGTTGCAATGTTATAATGGAAGTCGCCGATCTCAGGCAATTAATGTGGAATTTTTCATACTGTCTGACCATGTGGAGCAATGGACGTCAGTCTCTTGTTTGACATTCATTTAAGGTCTATCCCTGTGGACGACACGTACCGCGAGAAGGCTACAGGGTCAATGTTAATTTGAAACGAATCATAAACGATGAAACTCTTAGCGATGAGGTGCGGAATACTAATGACTATATTTTATTGACCGTACCAACAGTTAAAATTGTTTTATTACTAAAACAGCCGCAAGGTCGCCGCGAAGATACAGCCTTCGATCGTTTTTCTAAATATTTATACGTCGGCCCCTCAACTATGACATTAGGATACGGACTTCCGCGAGTTTGCAAATAAAAGTTCGGCGGAGAAAGTTAAAATGTGAAATCTGATGTACTCGTATGCAAAAATATATTTGCCTTCGCGGTAAAGGACCTCCTCACTCATTGAAGAGGTGTGCCAAATTACTTCGAGCTCGGTCGAACGATTGTTGATTTTTTGTTTTAAATCCGAGAAATCTTTAGTGTTGTTATTTTTAATTAATGTTATTAGAATAATAACTGCCATTTTACGATATTTTTTGTGACTATAATATGTTAGTGACTTTTCAGTGTCAAGGATGTTTGCATTCGACAAGTTTTTAGCTAATAAGCTGATATTTTATGTTCGGCGCAGACATATTGAAGTTTTGGTAAACGGCTATCGTTTCGTCGTAGATATGTCGAAAAACAAAATCAAGGTAGTCTAGTAAACATTTTCAAGACCGCAGACGCTGATACATGATGCAAGCACTTCGGACGGATATTAATAAAATGTTGAAAAAATTTAGTAAAATTTGATTTATTTCTATCTATACTTTCGAAATTGGAGACATTAATATTAAATTGTATTTATTTAAAACTGTAAGAGCAAATGGAAACATTTACTAAATCAGAAAGAAAATAGTTCCTTCCCAGAGTGTAAGAAATAAATATACCATCGATGAACCTCGGTATACTTTGGCTCTTCAACCAATACCAAGGCACTGATAATGACACATCAAGGGAGTAACAACACTTGCATACAAAATACCTGAAGGTACCTGCCGATTACCTCTAGTAGGTATACCTACTATTCAAATATTGTGAAATGTCATAGTAGTAGAACTTCTGGACAAGGGTGGACCATTGTGTAAGACAATGGTACAAGGCGAGGCGAACCTAAAAATCCGTTTTCAAATCTTAACAAAGTTATCGTAACAAACATAACGAGGATCATACTGACATGGGTTATGATTTTTATTTATTCTTGATTGTAGACCAAAACAACTTATAAAACAGTAATAATAAAGTTCATGTAAAAAGGCGAGCTAAACTCAAAGATTTTCTAATAAAATATATAGTCTACCAATTTTCGATTTCACGCTATTTCATCAAGTACGATTACCTTAGTCAAAATATCATCTTTAATTAGTTTTAGTTTTTGAAACAAAAAAAAAGGTAGTGCATTGGATTTTGCCGTTATCGCCAGCGCCCATTAACGATTCTTACTTACACGCGCCTTGCAATAATTCAAACAATTATTACGCTGTAAAATTGATGAACTGATAATATAAGGCCGAACTTCACTATAAGCAATATACATATTTAAAAGCATTTTGATAATTAGTGTCAAGTTATTGTTGGGATTTTTCTGCTTAATTTGACAAAATGTGAAAACGGACATAAACAACAACAACAGATTATTCCCATAACGATTCTCATGAAAAAATATAATCTATACTGAAAAAGATGAAGTTATTTTAAGTCACAAAAAAGTATTTACCATTTTTTATTAAATAAAAACCAATTAGAGTATGAATCGTTAATGAACTCTTTGATAGTTCCAATTCGCCGCGTATCCCCAGTAGGATCAAAATGAACGACGTCCGTCAATTAGATTCCGATCTGAACCGTATTTGTAAAAAACCATCTACATATAATAATACGTATCTTCGCCTGCGGGCTTTGGCATATCAATTATCAAAACCAGATTTGAATCAGCGTTGACTTATGTTTAATACCTGTTCAGAATTGTGCAGATTTAGGTTGTTAGTCCGGATCACGCAAATTATGATTTGTTTGCTAATGACCGAGCGAAAGTGGCCGAAACGTAATTATAAAATTAGGTCTGAATTTCGAAAACCTCTTCAAGAGTTCAAGTTCCTCACGGCCGATAGCATCACCGAGCTCCGGTCGTGGCTATTAAAAAAACTTAATCGTTCATTCTCACGTGGTAATTTTAAATACACGTGATTGTGCACACGAATAAAATGAGACAGGTATTTGAATGAGCAATAACGTTTCCTCAACAGCGTTATCGCTTTGAATATTAGGAATAAAGTGTAAAATTCGGATTTAATATTCACACATGGCTGCGTTTTATTCGAACGTTTACACAAAAAGTATTTCAAGAATTCTCGAATGATATTTTGTCACGAGCGTAGCGTCCATCTGATTGATGGACGCTACGCTCGAAGTCTTCCAGGAAGTGATTTTGTACGAAAGCTTTACACTTGTAATTGACATTGCTCCGTCAACACGGGAGAACATGCGTCATTTTGCAATTATCCTTAAATACGCTATAACGGGTGATATTTTTATTAGTCACAAAGAATGTGGTCAGTCGTCGAACTGAGCAGGTAAATCATTAAAAAACTAGCTTATGTCAGTGGCACGAGTTTGACAAAATGTTATTGCTCACTTTTACTGTTATTATTTATTGTTGTTATTTTTCTGATGCGTCAGTAAGGATGCCACAGGTAATACCTACTACTACCACAAAATAGGTGCCTTATTAATTTATGACTAGGTAGTGTAATTTCTCATTTTTATATTTTCACGTAGGTCATTATTGTACGGTAAATATGAAAATGTTCGGAGAAAAATTCAAAAAAGTATGATTACATCAATAATTGTTTGCTTATTTCACACATTTTACTAAAGACGTAACAGGTTCATTCATATCATAAATATTACACAATTTATGTGCAAGTCTTGTTAGTGCTTCGTGTACGCTTTCTTGGACACTGTTGGGCAATAAACGGCCAGCTTCTACTTATCAATACTAAAGTATGTTAGTATTTACCTATTTACTGTGTTTCGCTAGTTACCAGCTCATCAAATGAGCAACTAAATATAATAAAACCTGTGTGAAACTAATTTCATGATTAATTAGTGTTTAAGTGATTTAAAAGCTTGCAGGAAGAGCTAATTGATAATTTGATGCTCATCAAGAATCAGGGACAACTGATTCTGTAAAAAAATCGCGAAGTTTTAAAGACGTTTCTAGTTCGTAGAGAACTAATTTATAAACATTGTGCAAGCGTATATACAAATAATTATTTTCAAGTAAAAACCCAGTATCTTTCGCGCTTATCGTAATCATTTTCATAATGATGTTCTTGTATTTTACATGAATAAATGTATCATCTAAATGTGTACCAGTTTTTAAACATGGTAGTTTTAACCTAACGTTTTGACACCATGATTTGCTCACAAATTAATGTGTTTTTTATGGACACGTTATGGAAGTTTCATGATAAAAAATTGCCTTCTGATATTGGGCAATTTCGCCAAAAAAATCTGTAAAATATTCCATACGTCTTGATCACCATCATATAAAGTTGGCACAGTGAGTGGACACCTCGCGACTCATCCAGCAGGATATTTGAATACAAGCCATTCATACGATCACTATTGCCTATTGTCTATCGGATCAGTGTCGTAATGAAGACTGGTTTATCGATCAGACATGGGTGGCTTCGCCGTACGATTGTTACATAAATTAACCTTAGAACATTACTATATGGAGGGTCGTTCGTTGCGAATTTGGTTTCGTTCTACGGTTATGGGTGGCGAATAAAAATTATGGCTTGCAATTGAAACCTAGGCGGATTAGTGCCCTGAGACGGGGTCGAGGTAGTTTATCTAAAAGGCCTTCAGATAGATAAACCTGAAATTAGACCTACCACAGTTCGTCTCTGCTTCACCCATGTTTTTTTTATGGTACAGAAGACGGACAAATGAATAATCATGACAGTATTCTTTATCGACCAATTTGCACTTAAACAGCCGAATGCAACTTAATGAAGTGCAGCCGAACAATCGTTATTCTTAGCACAATTAATAACTCATTAACCCAGAATTGGTTACTGTTCTCCACTTACAAAAACCTATATCGCTTGTTTGTTACGTGTTCTGCGATGAGGCGCAAGCGCAAGTCGGTGCAACTTTGTATCCGCGGCGACAAACTTGTTTGTGGTACCGTTCTTGGTTACGGTGAGAGTGAGAGCAATCACAGTTGCAGCAGCCGTGCGCCGGCGCCGGCCGACATGCTGAAAGTAGCGCCGGCGCAAGCAGCCGGTTTACCTATCTATCTGCGGACACTGCGCGTGCGTCTATTTCCACATAAGCTATTTTCTTCAACTCAATGTAGATGCACAAGTTTAACACAACCTATACCTATCTATCCATACATCTTAGTATATGTGTCGCGTAGATACACACGTAAATAAACCTGATATATTTCCTAAGCTACTTGTCATAAGATGAATGGCTAATTAAAAAGATGAATAGATGTCGTGTATATCTTTTGTAAATTGCCTATTGCTACATCTGAAACTCGAGATATGGTAGGCCATAAGGTTACATGCTTAAAGAAGATGCTTTTCATAAATAATGTGTAATTGAAAACTGGTTGGGTAATAAAAAAACTTCTACTTTGTATTAGTTTGTCCACATTACTGTTTAGTGACAAGTGGGTTCATTTGACATAGGTCGCATCTTCGATTAGCTGTTATAAATTAGGAGGACATCCAATTAAAATTTCCCCATGGCCGTGATCCGATCCGAATCCGACCTTAATATTAAATTATGCTAATCCGTTTCAAGTAAATCACAGATAAATTGATTATTCCTCATTTTGCGGCCTTTCGGCAGATTTTAGTTCACAACGACGGACTTCCGCTTGTGTACCGGAACATCATTTGTATGCATGACAGATATTCTTTCGGCTCGAATCGATCTTCCTAGTTGAGGGTCGTCCATCTTGAGGTTACAAGTGAGGTTGGCATTATTATGTATGTCGAATACGAATAAACTGGGCTGTTCTCGATCGCGTTCTGATAAGGAGTTTTTGGTGATGATAGAATAATAAGATTGTATGCTCGCAAAGCAAATGATGAAATGTATCAAAATCAGCTTAACCTCTGGAAATTAAGACATAATAAAAATACTATCCAAGATTTTCCAGAGGCGTATTTGTGTAAACCTTTTTTTCTGAAATAAGTTATGGGACAAAAACGGTCAGAGATGACCAAATCGAATCTTCAAACCTCTTCTAAAATGAGCTCTCCGTGTCCCCGGAGACGAGATAAACAAAAGCACCGTAGTACATAAACAGAATGCACCGTACATACAACGTCCTAAATTATATATCGCAGTTATGTGTAAATAGTTACCAGCCGTGGTTACAAGACTCGCACGTTTTCTTTGTTTGACCGATTTGTTTAGAAATTAACGGCCGTCGAGACCAGGAACCAATGTCCTAGTTAATGTGTTTACTATGTGTAGAAGATAATAGTCGTAAAGGAGTTTTTAGTTAATAAACAAACGAGTTATGAGCAAAGAGGTATGTGGACGCTTTTAAGTATTTAATTAAATGTAACAAAACGAAGTACATAGCTTTTTGCTAACCGCAAAACCACTGTATTTAAAATTTACCGCATTCGATCATATTTCAAAATATTTTCTTTATTTTTCAAATGAATTAATAATTGATCACATTTCTTTGAATTCAAATCATCTCCATTTGTATGGGAATTCTTAAAGCCATTACAGATTTAGGTATAATTAAATATTGTTGCCGGAGAAAACCCGTTGTTAAAAACAGAAATCTAGACTTTCAACAGGCAGTGCCTTGCACGGATTGAGGAATAATTCGTGTCTAGAATACAACTTAGTCAAAGAGTGACAGAACACTTACATTCTAGGTAACAATGAGAAAAATGTATCTTATGGGGATCTTTTGACCATGGTCGTTATGTACAGAAAATTTTCGTATGGGCGTCTTAATGCAACTGTACAAACGTGCCGCAAAGCTGCCGCGCCCACACCAACCGGTTCCCAGTCAACTTGACTGGTGAAAACCTGCATGAAATACAGATACCCATTAAAATATATGAAGATATATATTTTTAAAAGCTATAAAATTATCCTCAAAGTTATCGTATCGGGTTTAAAAAAAAAGACGCTAAAAGTGGATCGTTCGATGTTGCATGACCGGCTCCAACGGTCTCTCGCGATAACTTATTCAATCACTGAAAATATCGATTCGTTGATTGCATACATTAATTCTACACAAATAAATGTACGTGTTCTAAAGTTTCAAGTGAATCGTTAAGGTCTTGACAAAGAGACATTTAGCGATAACTATTAGCAAAAAGATTTGTCAAGCGCTGTTAAAAAGTCTCTTTTTCTGAGGAGTTCAAAGCCTCTACGAAAACGATTGTCTGAAAGTCAAAAATGCAGATATGGGGTTGACATGCGCTACGGAAATGTCACATTTTGGGCCTTCAAAGCTGGGTACCGACCGGTGTTACGGGCCGTAATGTAACATTCGCAGCGAGCATGTTATTTGACGCCATGTCCTGAAATCCGTATATAACAAAACACATATGCATCATGTTTGTGCTCGTTTCCACACACTGACTGCACGAATCACCGGCCAGTACCAACTTTAACAATCGCTATCGCTCATAGAAAATCACTTTATGTAGAGAACCTAAGAAATAATGCAAAGTGGTGATGAACCCCGCAGGATTTTTTATCGTTTTCTTTCAGATCTTCATTTTGTTTCAGCCGAGTCTGTCACCAGCTTAAGTGACACGACGAGTTTTCTAAAGTTGCAAGTACAACATTGTTATTTTCAAAATGGCGCAGCAACAAGGCAGCTATCGAGATAAGTCATGAATAAATCTTGAAGATGGCACCGTGATTTATTCGCAAGAGTCCGGTGTAATTTAAATTTACGTGATCACGTTCTATATAAGGTGTATTCTTTAGGCACTTATCAAATTGATCTAAGGCCGCGTTTCCGAGCAACTCGCATGAAAGTTCCATTATTACATTGCGGGACAAGAACGAGCTGTTGATCGCATTATAGGCAATGTAATGCAGAATGCATCTGAGCTGGTTGCAGATATTATGATCGCATCTGGATAATTTTCTTGTAGTACCTAATTTGTGACTAGGTCTATTGATAGTGGCAAAATTGAATGTAAAATAGAGATTGTTTTATTTGTTTCCGGCTCTCAGTCTTTGTGATCAGATTTTTATAGACGCAATAATGGCGTCTTGCCTTTTTAAGGTATTTTGTGGTATTTTTGTGGTTAGAGTAAATGAGTACTTAGGTAACTTCAGAACATGATTTAGTCATGAATTTTAATAATCCATTTAAAAAAAATCAGGATTTAAAATTACGACTCATCAGAATAGTTCTGTTAAAAGTGCTAGGAAGGAAGTCTTTTTTGTTCCAACATTAAACACATCCTGGTAAGCTAATTGCTATAAGTTGTGCTATGACTAATCGTCCATTTAGGCATGTTATGTCAGTGGTGACGTTACAAGATGAGATTAGAATATTGATTTCGTACTAAGATAGCATTCATTTATGTGCATTATTTTGCGCTTACAGTTCCTTAAAGTAACTTAATGGTATCTATTAGAAGTTAATATTGCATTACTAATGTTAATCGTTTTCAAAACCATAAAATCCTAAACTGTTCTTCAGCTAATAATAGAATAAAAACCTTCCAGACATGTACGCGATGTCAAATCAGCGTCGGGTTACCGTGGCGAATGCAAACGACGCGGATTGCTAGCAAACAGTAGATAAAAACAACTGTTCTAACGTATTTGCGAGCAAAATCCTTACAAATTGAAACGCCTTTAGCGCTTTACTGCATAAAACCTGCGCTCATAATATACCGGTACGCTATTTTTGGTTCCCATCGGGTTTGCATAAGGAAAATGAACGCATGCGAAGGAATGCATTTCGGGAAGCCTGCAATTATACTGACCATATTTTATTTAAGTCCGGTATAGCTTAAGGGAATACGTATTTTCGGCACATCAATTATTTTTGTACCAAAAAAATACAAGCTCCTTTAAACGTTTACCATTCTTCAATTTTATACCGTTATTACAGATAATAGCAGCTGTGCTGTCTGTAACAGGCTTCCTCAAACTTCTTCGTTTAAAGCGTATCAATATATAGTTTTTAGAAAACCGTTGCTTTCTCATGCCGTCGCATGGAAGAGACAGAGAGGCACGTAGTCTGTGTTGTGTATACTCTGCAAGGCTATTACGGATTCCAAACACGCGGCATCGCGCCGAAACAACCTTGTTGCAAGGCTTTTTCGTTGTAAACCGACGACTTTATGTCGAGTGACTCGCCTCTTGCATGAACGACCGACGGGACAGAAATTCTTAATAACTGAGGCATATGTGCAAGGATTTATGTGAATATAATTATAATGAATAAATCTGTAGTTTGCATGCGTTTGCCACTGAGTCTAATAATTTTAGCGGTGTCAGAGATTTCTTGTAGGTACTGTTTGCACATTCAAAATGGTTACTGTCTTGACCGCTACACATTACGTAAATCTTTATCTAAGTTTTATTAGTGACTTCGTTATATTAAATATAAATGTGCTACATACCTACTTACGTCTCAATAAATATTATTTACATTTCAACACGTGAAATTGGCGATCTATTATACCGACTTGTAACAGCTTATTAATATTCGTTTAAACAGTTTAATATCATATGTATGCATAGCAGTGTGTACGAGCGTTAATATATATATTTTTTAACCTGCTTATTTTTTTTTACTTAGGTACCTACTTCCGCTTATTTTAAATATCCATTCCGGTAAAATATTTTCAAAAACCAAAAATACCGGTTATCCTAATTTTAATGTATTAAAAACTAATAATCCCCTTTTTACTCAGGAAAATTCGTCTTGACAATATGACATTTGAAAAGTATATATTACAATACTGTAAAGTCGTGGGTTTGAAGTAGTCTTGCTATAGTCGGGTGCGGTCTTATAAAAACATTTGACAGACGACTCATCAAGAAATAACATGGTCTATAGACCTACAAGCACGCATGTCAATATTTATTAATTCGTGTGAAGTTTAAATCGTACACATTCAATATTATTTACATTTACAAAAACATTATTTATTTGTGATTCGAGGATCAGGTTGGAGTTAGAGTGAGATTGCAAAAAGCATTTGTTTCAAGTGCATGTCTTGGAAGTCGATTTGACCAACTTGTGACAGATTAAGCTAGCTCAATAAGTAAACAAAGTAATGACAATTGAATGGCAACTGATCAAATTACTTCATTTTTATTGCTATTTAATAAATGTTTGCTTCAACAGTTATTAGCTCCGGGTGGCAAGAATGTGCACGGTCATGATAATATTATTATTTATCTATTGTTGTCTTAATTTCATTGAGGTAGGTAGGGAGGATACCTCCTCGACAAACATTAATTATATTATTTGTTTGCCTTACACTTAAAACAGTTTTTAGACAGAATAAAAAACTAATGCTTATGAAAATGTATTTACCTACGTGAGAACAGTTAATAAATACGTTTATTTGTTGTTGTATTTCCTTATTATTGTTATTTCCTACTTTGTAATGTTAGGTTGCGGCGTAAATTGATTTAAACTAAAAAGCTCCTTGGAAAAATTCAGAGGCATTTTCTTCAAACTTGGAAATGATAAATTGAATTATGACAAGCATTAGAAACTACGGTTCCAGGAATGAATTAAGGAAGATAAATATATCGCCTAATACATTACCTTCAAGAGGTAATGCTAAGAAGAAAACTTATATATGGAAATTGCCTGAGTACGACAAATAATGTAAGTATGTAAGCACTGTAAATAATGGAAGTTGGTCAAGGAAGCTACAAATGCAACTCGTCAAGAAAATAAGGAAAAGCACGCTATATTCTCACTTTCTCAATAACTTTAGACTGAATCACGAAGTACAATGGGGGGCCAATCACCAGGCGTCAATGACTGATCGCTGGTACAATGACTCCTGTTTATTCAAATTTTGTCAAAAAGAAAAGAAATCTACACGCAACATTAGGGCGCGCCCTGAATCTTTTTAAAAACTTACCTCAATAATTTATGCCCACCACCATAAAAATATATCATCGTGACATATTTTGAGGAAAAACTTTTGCTTTTATGGACAAGATGATGTTCAAAAATAAAATTGATGCAAATTTAAAATTCCAATCTTAAAATTAACTCTTTAGCTTTGAAATCCATAGTTGTAAATTATTTATCCACATCGTAAGAATTCATAATACACATTCAAGTAAGCCCTTCACGTTTTCATTTTCAATTTTAATAAGTACATCAATTAAAAAATGACACCGCGATGACGTCCCCTCTTCCTGTTAATGTTTCATACATTCAAAGCCTTCTTCTGCGTAATTGGCGAAGTAATAGCCGGCCGTACAGATGAATACTAAGCGTGTCAGACCAAACTATGTAATGGAATATTTATGTAAATACGAGAACGAAGCACAGTTTTAATTTGTTTTGAATCCGTGGGAGCACCAGGATGTCATGACACGACGTAGGTATCACGAAAATCAACTAATGTCCGTAACGGATTTATGGTAAAATTGTACTGAGATCCAACTAAGCGTAACCGATTCAAGTTTTTGCACCCAACTTGTCTGAATGAGATTCACGCCTATTGTTTCGTGAGTGATGTTATTGTAAAAAAAAAGTCTGATAAAGTACCTACACAGTACACATGCACACTACCAGCAAATTACGTTGAAACTCGTTTCTAGAAAAAGTTCCTCAAGGTTTTACTGCATATTCTTATAATAATCGCAGTGTCGTTGTATGTGCGCTTGTCTGAGCCAGCCAGCGACTGAATGCATTTATACATCTTAATAATACTAGAAAAATACTTATTTCAACGTACAATGTGCGATGGTGTTAGGTAGCTGCACACTTCACCGCTTTGCTTGGTCCTAGCATTATGCTAAAGCCTTTTATAGTTGCATATCTTCTTGATGCAGCTAAGTAATACAAACGCTTCAAATAAATATAATATGACCTGTTTCATTACAATCGAGGCTGTGATTGTTCTGTTCCAGTATTGGTCCACAAACGTGCAACCGGACATTACACCTCACCAGCGGCTAATTTAGAATACATTACGTGACCTTTAAAACTTGTAATCTCCCTAACTGTTATACCTCGCTTTTATCTAAAATAACTGTAAATGAGTCAAGGCCTCCATTTAAATGTAGCAGATTATGTATCGTCACGTAAATGACAATGATAGTGCCTTAAATTCCGACCGGAAACTAATCGTTTGGATTATAGCCGGCTCTGTAATTGTTGTTATCAATGAGTAGCGCAATGCAGAGTTTTCGTAAACATTTTCGTCGTTAGCTAAGTACAACACGTAATGAGCGTGTAACGTGTGTTGTGGTTACCGATGATTGAACTTGTTTTAGGAGAGGAAAGTCATGATATCGATCGTTTCGGACGTATCAGGTAACCTTTATAATATAAATATGACGTCTTTAAAAAATTGCAACAAAATTACAAACTACGTCATCATTGTTGAATGAATGTCATGGGAAGCGTACGAGCTTGCACGAGCTGCGCCCGCGCCGTCTGCCGCGGATTTTAAATCAAATTGATTGAGCTTGATAAATAGGCAACAATAAACCTCGCTTATCATTAGTTTTATTGTTTTAAAACTACACAGTGGTTAAAAAATAATTGTACAAGTGGGTCAAGCGATGTGGCGAATGAGCTGCTCTGCGACACTAAAACAAGTTCTTTGGGACTTCGACGAATTTACTAATTAGTTTACACATCCGAACCGGTTTCGAAAATAGTCGTTTAGACATCTTATTTGATATCTAGCGCCGCAGTAATGATATCAATAGCCTCTAGACAAAGTCCCATTTTAAGCGATGGCGATTGTCGAAATGCCAAAATGGCTAAAAGGGATTGATCACGTGACATTTCGACAGTGTTTGTACATACATTTTTGACAATCGCCTTCGCTACGCTACCGCGGACTGAATTTCTTTAGTCTAGAGCCTCTAAGGTTTCATCATTCATCTTTAGTAACGTGTTTATTTTATTTTAAAAATATACAAACGCAGTATCGATGTGGCTGTTGCAAAACAAACTAAAAACACAATAGCGTAATAAAGGTTACGGGACAATTAACCGACTTAGACACCCAAACGTGTGTGATAAGTATTTGTATGTAAATTACAAAATCGTCTGACCATGATTTCATATCAGGTTGGAGTATTCAACCCGCATGTCCGAGGTACAAGTGGCTCACTGTGCTATCCTCAGCGTTATCTTAAACGAACCCATTAAGCTTTTACTTTATATGGGGATATTCTTGTAGATAGTTAACTAATCTACGTCAATGGATTCGCACTTGGCAGATAAGATTCTACACCTACATGGTAGTATAACATTTAAATTTTCGTCTACTAGGTAACCCGTTCGGCGAAGTCCTTCTTTAGTCCTCACTTCCTTTGTGAAAGGAACTCTTCTACAATTTCTTGCTTCAAGAGTCAGTGGTTTAGGCATTGTCTGGCACAAAGTCAAAGTCGAACGTCAAATTTACAGTTTGAAATTAAATAATTAATTACTCTAGTTGTCCATTCGCAAAAAGTAGATTCTTATGGAGAAGAACGGACAAGAAACTCCACACTTAATGTGTTTAAGGTTTTAACTAAATTATTTCGAATTTATAGCTAAATAGTTCAAGCCTCAGTCGATACGGGCACGTGCTTAGTCCATTCGTACACCCATTACATTTGTATACCATAATCGTCACGTCTTTTGTCAACTTTATTTTCCAGCACTCATTAAACGAGACAAAGGAAAAATGATAAATAACTGCAAATATTTAAGCACCATTATTCTCTGGCAAAATAACAGTTGGCCGTCGAAGTGACGAAGCGTGTAAGTAAACATTATTATGTTTTCAGTAACAAATGTTCGTTTTTTAAATATAATGTAGATGTTCGGAGAAAATGCATGAGACGCGTCGACCGTAGTCGATATGACAACTTTGCGAAGAAATGCATTTGTTCAAACAAAGCATTCGACGTTAACTGTTTATTAATTTCTTGGAGGGAGGAAAAAAAAGCAATTTTGAGAAGTGAACGCTTATTTTGTGCTTTAAGAGCATTATTATCATCATCCAACCTCAACGTAATATCGAATGTGATTTGTTACAACGTATTATGTGGATTTAAATAATACTTGGTTATTGACCACTCTTCCGATTCTTTTTATGATGTAATCTCAGAAGATTACGTCATTCAGATTTTCTGGAAATTTCGGTCCACAGAAGGGTTGGGGATTGTTCGTAGCCGCGTAGCAAATCTCGTAGCACTTGTTTCGTAGCACATATATTATTTTCTTGTTTCATGCAAAGTTATAATAAAACAAAACGTTGTACTTTTGGAAATGGAAATAACAACGCTCAGACAGTTTACAAAAACCTAAAAAAATGCCGTATAGTTTTCGCAGGCCTCTCCTAGCAAGGCAAAAGTAGTCTATGTTACTATTGAACTTATTTATTTGTCTTCATCGCTATGATAAACTCTTCGTGGATACCGGGGTTACTCATGTCTACAATGTCTAAACGATCACCAAAAATGTTTGACCCCAAAACAAAATAGAATAGTTCGCCCAAAATGTGTATTATATTAGCCAAATGAACAAAATAAATAAGATATTGTCACAGTTTCTCATTTTGTCAGTGTGTAACAGCGATGTTTAGGAGGATCACGCTAATTGACGATCATATTTGCAATCAGTTATCGCATCGATTTGAAATCATTCGCTAAAAGGTCAACGTTTTGTTTTCGATGTTGGTTTCTTGTAAATAGACATATTTGTGTATATGGGACACTATATTCGGTTTGTTGTGAAGAAAACGTGGGAGTTTGACTCGTTATTTTATAAATAAAGGGGAATTTCTTAATTTCCGCCGTCAAACTATAACTTACTCGAAACGTCGACAAACAAGTTAATGTCTTTTGATAGTTTGATAAACTTGTAAAATTATAAACTTTACAGATAAGTAAAACAGTATAAGCAGTTGCTTTAAATATTCATGTTTTGATTAGGATGTACATGTGATATTCTGTATGATAGAGCAATGATTTTTCTCAAATAAGCAACAACACTCAACACACTCGAGAGTGCAAAAAATATGTCTTATTCAAACTCGATACAATATTGGGTCAAAAATTCATTGTTGTGACACGGTCACCTGAAAACCTGTCATTGACTAAACTCAGACAAGGTAAGCAAGAGCTACAGTTAAACTGTTGTTTTAGGGTTCCGTACAGTGCACCTAAAAACCGAGAGTTTTTATATGTATGCCTCTCACTAAACAAGACGTGCACGAAATTAACCCGAAGAGAAAACCAGTATTATGAATTCTTTAGAGTCGATTCCGGAGCGGAATCGTCGCTGTGAATACGACAAGGTACTTATAGGTGCCAGAGTGATCAGATAACACTATTAAATAGCCTAGTAATATGTTAATACTTTAGTATTTGTCTAGCCTAAAAGATGGAATCCTATTTCATACAAGTGTTTTCCCCATAAGCACTGTTCACATGGCGTAACTCTAGAAGTGAAAATACAATTTGTCTTTATATATTTACATTACTTACAATTATAACTAGTTTTTGCGCGCAGCTATGCTTGCATTGAAGTAGCCTAAAACATTCTTCAGATTGCCATCTATTTCTGTTTCAAAATTCATCAAAGAAAATCTTGAAAGCGAGTCGAACAAACTTACTTTCGCATTTATAATATAAGTTAAGATTTCTTCTAAAGCAGCGGAACCCTTTCTTCGGTAAAAAAAAACTCACTTACTATTGGTCCGATTCCAATACATTCGCGAGTAAAGTAAATAAAGATACAATCGAATTGGTTTCGTCAATATGTTATCGAATCTATTTAAGTCATAACTACTTATATTGGATATCTATTTGAAACTCAAACATTTCTTAGTATTGATTTCTAAAGATAATGAATTCATTGGTTCCAGTTAATAATGTAAAAAAAACATACATATTTGGTACCACAGTTGAAGTGCTTTTTTTTATCACGATTTATTTTACCTATTTAATTTTGCGGTGGTATGCCTGCAGGATATCGCTTAAGACAAAATATAAAACTGTTACTACGTGCAACTTCTGTCGTGTCGTCAAACATTAAATTAATACGACGCCAAGGTCAAACGGATGCAGAGAAATTTGGTACCGTACCTAAATAATTGACGTACTTGCAGTTGTGTATACTGTGTGCAAGTTAATATTCATTTTAATTGTATACTCTTTTGTGTACCTTCTTATGCAAACACGATCTGCCAATTTTCAACGTTCGAAACAGTGTTGTAAGTATTAATTTTCGACATGAATAGTACCAGTTTTACCTAAATTTGATACTGCATATGTAGCTTTACCGATTTCTTGAGATTCTCACGCCAATATCACCATTTTCTTACAAACGAAAGTCGACGAAACAAAACATTGTTTCTATCGAATGAAAAGCAGCTGAAATTTTCATAGAAATTATTTTATAAACGATAAAAGAGTCGGAACTAATGCTCTTGGAACATTAACAGTCTCGCAACATGTTAGGTGGCGCCGCACGTGACCGCGTCGGAAACCCCACGTTATCATAATATCGGAGCCGTTTCACTTGTATAGCGAACATTCCACCAATAGTTACCGCATCACCCAGACAGCCAAACTGTCTCACATTAAATATAACGATCAATCTTTATTATAAACTAGCACTTCGCCCGCGGTTTCCTTTGCGCAGAATTAATACATTTTTTCCCCCATTTCATCTCTTTAAAGGTTGAATTTTCAAGAATCTAGTGCTCACCTAAATCATAAAAAGAAGTCTTGTGCTATTCAATACGGCTCGCGTTGTGACAAGCGTCTTAAAAAACCGGCCAATTGCGAGTTGTGCTCGCGCACGAAGGGTTCCATACTATTATCTATAAAAACGGCAAAAAAAACATGTCTGTTGTATGGGAGCCCCCTTAAGTATTTATTTTATTCTATTTTATAGTATTTGTTGTTAAACCGGCAACAGAAATACATCATCTGTGAAAATTTAACTGTCTACTATCACGGTTAATGAGATACAGCCTGGTGACAGACGGACAGCGGAGTCTTAGTAATAGGGTCCCGTTTTACCCTTTGGGTACAGAACCCTATAAATGGCTCCGCAGCGGAGCGTTTGGCGTACGTTTTCAAAACTACGCGCATCGAAGGATATTCGTGTTAATTTAAATAGTGCCATTTTGGGGTGAAACATATCTATCTAGAAATTTATTATATCTAAGCGATCAATTTCCGATTGAAATGTCTCATCAAACAACCACGCTGTGTGCACAACGCTTTAGCCTCACCTACCTAATATGTACCTACACCATCAGGGACATGTATCTCTAGTCGATCTGCGCAAGCGCTGCTGCCGTTCAAAACGATGTCAGTTTATCTGTGCCTAACGGTCACCCCCTTCCTTGTATTTGCTTTGTACATCTAAAATAATCTTTGCATTCAATGTCCGTGTATAAAAAATACTAATCTTTCATGTTGGACGGCTCCAAAGTATGCCAATTCTACGAGTAAATATTAGAATGCGTCATTCATTTATTCATTTCGACTTTTTTGATACGAGATCTTAACACTTTGAGCGTGACCAATATGTGAATGCTGGTAAATGTCAGATTGGAATTGAATTGCTAGGAAAGTACTCATAAAGTTTAGTTTTAATTTAGTTTGTTCTGAGAACTAATAAAGTGATTGGCTTGCTGACATGCCAGTATTATTTTTATTTTGACGGATCACTGCACAAAAACTGCTATTTCAGTTACTGGACAGATATTAACGGGACTCCTAAATTAATATTAGGTACAGTCTTAAAAGCTAAGAAGGATTGAACCACAAACTTAATCATAATCAACGCTGTCTATTATTAAGAGCAAATATAATTTGGTTTAAATTAATAGCAGTACCGTTATTCATCATTACTAATTTCAATTTATAAATGTGCAACTATTAAATATTTGAAACGTATGTGTAATAATACGCTCCATCTATGATTATTCAGCAGGAAACTGAGTTATAATTGAATTTGAATTATTATCTAAGCAGCACGCATTTGCCTTATCGGGAAGATTCTAAGGATACAGGCAAGATCATGTCTTTAATCCATCATGCTGTATGGTATGTTGAATTCACGATCTTAAATCTCAAGAATAAACCTCAAATTTACATAATACAACAAATATTTCAAGGATTTTTTAAAATTAAAATAAGTGCATAATATTCCCATTATTTCATTATAAAAATTATTTGGCCACTGAATTTCGTGTATGGAAATAATTTGACAAGATCATTATCACTGTCTTATTTCGCGGAATGACCAACATTTTTCCCATGGTTTTAAGAAATTCCTCGTTATCGAACCGTAAAGAAGTATTTTATAAGTGTTATGTATAAAAAATATTGAAATTCTTGCGTTACATAAATAGGCGAGTCGTTTCAGATAAGGGGTGGTAGCTGTAACTGATAAACGCATATTACAAAATGTTTACCCGTGACAACTTTAAGTTACTCGCAAAGGCGTTTATTAAATATTGTAGGTAGGTAAATAGGTATTTACCTACAATATTTAACCTATCCTACTAGACTTTTTTTCAAGCATGGGAAATCATCAAATGACTTCTTCCACTCTGGGTGGAGCGGAAGGGCGTGTCAGACTCTTACTGGCTAAAACCCATCTGTATTCCTCCTAAAGTCCTTTGCGTTCCAGGGCCACGGTGACTCTTTCGAACAGATTCCGCAACCCTGGCAGGATGCTACTAGGCCTGCTTGCTAGCCTTCTTTAAGATTGATGAATGTATACACGGATGTTTGTTACTCTTTCACGCAAAAACTACTGAACAGATTTTGACGAAATTTGGCACACATAGTTTCTAACCCGGATTAAAAAGAATTCGTTTGCAGAAGTAAGTTTATAATAAGCGTAAGCTAGTTGAGCAGCCATTGATAAACCCTTTGCAGTCAATTCTTTAAAACACCTATCCATCCTTTGTGGACGGAATCGCGTTCAGTTTGCTCGTCAATTTTCGAGAAACATTTCCATACGTATTCGGATATTTATATTTCAATACTCGATACTTTTATGTTCCGTAATTATAGCGAAAACGTGCCAACTTTATTGCCCGTTATTACTGCTAAATACATAGATTGCAGGAATTTAGATGCATGCAATTTACTTTTGACACCGAACAAAAAATAATCAATAAGAGGTATTTATTTATGTATTTATTTATAATAAGCACATTGCACAGCATAGTATTTAAGGTGAATATAGGCAATTGAAAATGCGATGATGTCGCTTGCTACGTTGGCTAGTCCAAAAGTTAAAATACTTAATCAATTGCGCATCTATGGAACCATTTTTATTTTTGTGTAGTAAAAGGAAGTCACGATGGATCCGTCTTTCTTTTAAACTAATCATCTTATAGTGCCTTAACCTATCATTGTAACAGGTATAGCTTTTCGGATCCCATTCTTCATACAAAGATACCTACCCAAACTGGCCCAAACTGGTCTGGAACAGGAGACCAAATAGTGGAACAATACTCAAAAGAGCTGCTTACCAGTGCGTTATACAGTAGAATAATGCAACTATAATTATGGAAAGGTTTTGACATGCGAATTATAAACCCAAGCATTATTTTAACCTTAGCAACCACATAGTATCTATATGATCACGGATGGATAGGGATGTATCAAAGAGTACACCTAGATCACGGATGACTGATACTCTGCTCAGTACTGATCCATCTATATGATAATCAAATTTAATGTACCTAATTTACTCTATTCGTGAATGTAATAGTCTGGCATTTATTAACATTAAGCGTTATTCTGTTGTTGAAACACCATTGTTGAAGGACATAAAAATCTCTTTTATGCTTCATACAATTACTCAGGTCCGATATCCTGCAGTATATTTTTTAATCAGCGTAGGCTAAACAATTGCAATTTATGAAATCTAAAAGATCAATAAAAATATTAAAAAAACAAAGGGCTTGACTTAGAGCCCTGTGGAACACCAGTGCTAGAAAAAAAGGTACAGATTCATATCCAAGGCAAGTATAAAAGGACGATTAATTTAATAAATCTCGAACCACCGCAACAGAACCACCGCAACAGTATTAACTAATACGTTATCTATATCAGGAATGTGAAGCACCCGACGAATCCACGTTAGTCTCGAAAGATTGAATACAGCGATGTATAACAGTGCAGACTATTTTAATGGCCAAGATCATTAGCGTACGAAATGTCAATTAATATGACGTTCGTTTGATAAAATATCTAATTTTAGACGTGTTTTGTGGCAGAAACTTGGATATTGTATTAGTGCGTATGAATTGCATATCAATTTACGATCAATAATCTGGTTTGCCTCGACGCCGGTGACAATCATGCCTTGATGAGCTGAGAGGAACAATCACTGCATTTATGTTGTATCGGATTTATTAGCAACACACATTGTCGTTTATATTATTGCTAAAACACGTCATAAGTATTCTAGTCTTGAATATCCTGAAAGTAAGAAGTAGGTAGATTACCAGGTATTCATATTAGAAACAATAGTCGTCTGTGGGCCAATCCACTGATACAGTTTTTAATTTAATTCATAGGATGTTTAATATTCGCATAGGTACGAAGACATTAGGTAAGTAGAGTAGGTACTTACTAGTATAAATGAGGGTAAATGGCACAACAGGTAAATGATACAATGGGTTTTACATAGATTTCGATATGAAAACAATGCAAGTACCTTTAAGACGGCTTTAACAAATAAAGAAAAAATTGTTACGAAAATTCCTAAACCAGATCCAACCTAACCTATGTTTTAGATAGCTGAAATACCTTTGTTCTTTAAAAAAATGTTTTTGAAAACACACACACATCATAACAAATTTGTTGAATAAAGACTCCGCTAACACTACGACGTTCCTAATAACACTTCCTCATTGAATCATCCAAGGAAGTGGAACAGAATGATTGTAAAAAAACACAATTAATAGCTATGAGCAGATAAGCGGCCAATTAAGAAACCAGACAGAAGCGGTTTCTAACATGGAAGATACGCATCCTTCTTACTAAGAAACTGATATTGTATTAAGGGCCTGCCAACTATTTCAGCGTGTAATTTTTCGCTCGAACGTGTTAAAAAATCTTAAATCTTTCTTAAGCTCGGGGTTCACCATTTTCGAGCACCAATCTATACTTTTGCGCGCAGCACATTTGTGCTCGATTACTACAGTGGATGATATCGACATGAAAATAAAGAAAAACTGTGGATACTTAGCATAGTCCTGATAGCGATAGCACAAGAGTGAAAACAGGCTAACTGAAGCTCGAGATATCGTAAGCCGCTCGTTTCAAGACTTTCGATTAAACCGAGATCTTGACAATGTAAGCTACAGGCGTGCTGTGGTTTAATAAACTTGGAATGGACAACTATTTATGACAATAAGCCGTGAGAATGAATCGTGTTTTGCTGGCTTATCGTTAATCGGCGAATTGGATTATAAGTGGTAGTACGTAAGAAGCTACGTCGTGTCAAGTTGTCGCTAAATCTGCCGGAAAAACTTAGGTACCGGACTCGTTTTATTCCTATTATGAATAACAAAAACACACACACACGTTGAAATGTAATGTAATTTTCTATTTGTCACAATAAACTAATTTGTATTTGTATTGTACAAACGCAGGAAAATTTACATAATTAATTGACAGTATAAAATTAACGTTTCTACTTACACATAACCCTCGAAACGTTTAACTTCAGCACCATAAAATGCTGAAACCTTGCCAATTGTGATTATTTGCCGCGTGGGTGTCCTTAAAATTTTGCGAGTACGACTTTAAACGAGCATGTAGAGAACTAGTTGTCAAAGATGGCGAGGAAGCGTGAAGATTTCAGCAAACGGACAATATAATTACGCGTAACTGAGTTATTGAAAAATACAACGTGCAATTAGTGACGCCTGTAAAGTAAAATTACTTTTTCAAGACCATAAAGGTAGCCATGTTGATGTTACAAAGAGTTTGGGACGTCGGAGACGTGTTCGGCCACTAGGAATATTTTGATGAGTTTATTGTCGCAGTTTTTAGCTAATTTCCAGCACGGATCAATAGCCGGTGGTATTTTAGAGTTTCTAGCTTTACTATAAATCCTTGCTCTTCTATTTCTTTACCATGTCTCTAGTTGAACATATACGAAGAGCTGAAAAACTTTCTGGGTAAAACCAGCAAGCAAAATATATTTTTTTCTCACTGATTGTCTCACGCGATTAGCAGGTTTTGGGATGTAATTTTTCATTTCGAATAATACCTGATACCGGGGATTTACTTACCTTGCCCTCTAAAGTTTCGGATAGTCATTTATAATCGGGTTCCCACTCGATAAATCTTAATTTGTTGTGTCAAGTAAGTAGGTAAATAAAACAAGGAAAATGCTGAGACTATTGAGCGGAGATTGTCGCAAAATATGTCATCAAGCACATAGGTATGTATTGAGCCATTCAAGCATGTAATAAAAGTAGACGAGTAGTCGACGTTCAATAAAAAGTAGGTATATTACGTTCTGTTTTATTCATGTTTTTTCCGCGTCGGTCGTGTTCTCTGCAGGGAAGTGTACCTACGAGTTTAGTGACATATGAGTCATTTTGGATGTGGAACCTGTTTCTACGAAAACCTATTGGTTAGGTATGAGCCTTTCTTTAAATCAGCCATATTTGGATTTATTTGCTGTTCGATTGGTAAAAACCTTTTACCTTGCACACATCAGTAATTTTAAAATAGGAATTAGGGCGAACTATTGGTCAAAAAGAATAGGCACGTTCAAATACGTTTTTCGACCATATCTTATTTATGAAGTCCTATTTATTTATTTGAGTATTGGTCAAGCTAAATATTGATCGAAAAACAACAAAATTTTGGTGCCCATAATTATTAATCAATGAGACGTCCTTAGTGATTCGAAATCAATTCAGTTCAAAAACATGTTTATCCTTGCCCTTGCTAAAAGGAAACTTTTAACGAGGAGAATAATTGAATTGATTTTTCTTCGATTTGCATTAGTCATCGGAAGGTTCACCCTCATTAATATTGTAAACATATTTTGATTATACAAAAATTATTCCTTATGAGATATATTCAGTAATGAGGCTTTTCAAACATGTCAAAAACGCGATTTCATTTTTATTCTACGAATTCTCTGCTAAAAAATTTTATTAGCACTTTGATGTGATATGTAAATCAGTTCTATTGTTATATCAAACAGGATTTAATTAGTTTAGCTGATTTTTTTGCAACAACTATGGTAGTCCTTCGTCAAAATGCTATTTTTTTGTATAAAAAAATGTGATAAACATCGTTCTTTTATCGATAATAATAATTAAAGACCCTTCAAAACAGCCCATAATTACGTCTTTTAATTATAAGTTCTAAATGTTCAGTTGAAAAAAAATGTTTTGATTCGGTTAACCTGATTGGCCCAACTGAACAAATCTGCTGTGTAAATAAATGCACAGTGGTGGAACGTACAAATTCGTCGTCAAAAACTTGCAACACCGATTACTAAAAAATTAACTCTCGATTTTAGCTATTATATGTATTGTTGATTACTTTTGTTTTTGTGTTTATTGAATAAATAACTTTAACGTGTCTACTAGGTACCTTAAAAAAATACCTAAGTCTCAAAAAGCAAAAAATAACCTGGAAAATTTCTACAGACATTTTAGACTTGTTTAAAGGAACATTTGGCACTCCCAAATGCACAATAGGTAAATAAATAAACAATAGGAGTCGAATAAAGTTCTAACGAGCAATTTAAAGGTCAATGCTCTAAGAAAATCTGCTATTACAGACATCTGTGGCTTTAACATTCAGCTGGTCGTATCAGTAAACGACTGTTGTACGTGGACCTTAGGGACCTTGTGCTGCGGATAAAATTTTATGTATAGTCAACAAAACAGATAAGCGACTAAGCAGCCCACAATACTTGATATGTAATACATATCAAAGAAGCAAATACTACTACTACAGTCCAAGGAGCTATTGAAAAGTATCCAAACGGAAAATATACGTGTGTTTTGTATATTTTCCAACCACTGTTACGTTTTCATTTAAATAAATTACCAACGTTGTCTCACACAGGATGTTACAAAATATAAATGTAATGATTTTTATGTTGGACTATTATTATAAATGTAATGAACCTTAACGTAAATGAAATGTCACCTACTAAACCCGTTACGGAAACCGTGGTCTTATTTGAACAATCTAAACGCTGCTCATCTGGCGACAAATGTTCATTTTACTAATGAACATAAGATAAGGGCTCCATCTTAATGGCGTCGCGTCGGAGTCGAACCTGTTCCTATCTCATACTATTCATTAACATAACTGTCTCAGCACTGAACTCTTATCGTATAATAAGTATTAGGAGCGTAAAACATTTCAAAGGGTTCCGTATTAAGAATTTAGTTCGATATTATTTGTCATACTTTAAACGCTAATGAGGAAAGCGAGCGTCGTACGTGTTTGACTAGTTTACATAGATCTGGGACGCTGCATGTTCTTGACTTATACAAAGTAGCTTTGTATGTACCTATTTTATGTTTGGGTGACCAAAAGACTCAATGTTTGTTTACACTTTACAGCCAGACGCGACGCACGGTACGAACATTTCGCTATTTATGCGTATGTGCTAAATATTGTACCTTGACCCACTTGAGGTAGCCATGAGCCCCCGCTAGAGGTCCAAGAAATGCAGGTGTAAAGATGCGTCTTGAAGGTTGCAATAAAAACGACTTGATATTGCACATGCCTTACGTACTTGTTACAGTGCAATATTTGCCGTGACAGGTACTTTTCAAGAAAAAGGAAAAATGTCCCTTTTGGTTCAGTATGCATACAGCCCGGAATATCTCAAACGAGATATGAGGAGCAACTAAAAAAGGAAGTATGAAAGAAGGTTAACTCAGCGACTAAACGAAGACAAGACCAGGATGTAGGCATAAATCTAGCGCTAGCTCTAATACTCATTTGCGTGAATGATAAATTAAGAGATACGTGAATGAATTGGGCCGCAGCCGGCGCTTGCAGAAGTTTAGCCGACAAGTTTTTCGTCTCTAACGTAAGTTAACCTAGAAACGCTGATCACGATGTTTGCTAACAGGATACTGTCGCAAGATTCACTAACGGTGCTTCGCGGCGCCACTCACTGATGAGAGGAAAAAAAGCACAGCTCATGAGAAACTTGAACGAGGTCCTTGTTCTAAAAACTCATCAATATACTCAAAATTCAGCAACACGCACCCAAATTACCATAAATTTTGATTTCATTTAAAACCAAAAATGCGCTTCGATGCTCGGTTTTCTTTTATTTCGTGCGGAACCGGTATCTGACGCAACCACCGGAAAATATAATTTGCTCATTTTATTTTCATGTGTAAAATGTGACCTTTTACAATGTATGTCCATTATTATTTTAAATCGCTACAGTATTCATTCTATGGCAGCACGATTTGTTTCCTTACGCATAAATACGTAAATCACGTCACAAGAAAGCACGTTTTCTACAACATGTTTAATTTATTTTTATTTTTCACGGTTCGAAAACGCGTACGCTCACTTAGTTACGGATAAATGGGTCAGTTAATGCATTGCTTGTTTATTTTCAATTACTGCAGCCTTGACTGAGTGTCCGAGTGCATTTGCCTACATTGCCAAATCGACATACGGCCGACGCACTCAAATAACCAGTTTCCTCGCTTATCTCGGCATCCACACTCGAGACCGGTTCCAGTCAGCAATAGGCGTGTTCTTAAAATCAAAATAACCTGGAAATTATTGACTTTGCTGAACCAAATAAAATACATGCGCAGACATGCAACACTCTCCGGACACGCTTGTAACCTGTCAGTTACCTCTACTTCTGAACACTCATCCGACGAATGTGTGTCGTGCCCGTGAATAAAAACTATTTTACTCTATTGAAATGTATTGAAAGTAAATTGAAGCTATCATGTTTGGTTCTGACACGAAGACAAACGCGTCTGTTATGGTTTGGTTGGATCAATCTGGTTCACATCGAGCAAGATGATATTGCATTGATACATGAACGAGAAACGTCCAAATAAATCCTATTTTATGTCTGGCTTGAAGAATATGTACACAAAACGTACAAGAACTACCTACCTAGGTACTCGGTATAGTTGCCAATACCGTCACCAATTGGCCAATTCAATCACCAAAACGTGATGTTTTCATTTCTTTTAATGGCGTCGCTTTGTCAATTTAAATTAGGAACGTAATAAAACACGTTTTACGCAGATTATTTTTTAAATATGTTTTACCATTATCAGCAAATACATGTAAAAATTAGAAATACCTGTCAATTGATAGCCTAATGAACGTTAAATTAAATAAATATTGTTTTAAACTAACGGTATTTTCGTTACGGTGCATCCATAGAACTTTTGTGAAAAGTTGATAAGTAGATAGCCTTCTCCATATTGACTAAACGCAATTACTTTTTAGATGGTGTTCCACATTTTGCAGTCGTCGTACCCAAAAAACTTTTTTACAAAAATATACATCCGACTTTCAAATATTAGAAGTCGGTGTTTCTGATGTGGTTTCTTCGTTTTATTGATAACCTCCTCCTTTTTAAAGTCGGTTAAAAAAGAAACCAAGAAGAGACAATTAATGATATTTATTGTAATAACTTAGGTGTTCTCATAACTCTTGTTTTTATTAATCAAGCTCCAAACCTTTACACGAAAAAATATAGGGTTAAACATCAATTCAATGTTAAAAATAACTGTCAGAGCTGAATACCATTTTATGATTTCTGCCACCTTCCACCCAAACATAATCATCACTTTTAAACGTTTAAGGAAAAACCCATAAAATAAACTTTTACATGTAAAAAATAATCAATTTTATTTCTTTTTTATGTGTGTTAGTAGCACACATAAAGTTGAAAATGGTTTGTTTAACGTTATAGAGTTCGTCATGAACTGTGGAACATGAAATATGCACCGTAAAATCATGGCAAATCGTGGCTAAATATCATGATGGTGCATTAATCATGAAAATTACTTAAGTATGTACGATCTATTTATGGAAATGTAATACAATTACGTTTTTCAAGAAAATACGATTTGTATTTCGTAAACAATTGAGGAGTGTCTTTTCAGTAGGAGATAATTGCAAGATTTCATATTTTTCAGAAAAAAATAAATACTGATTTGAAAAATACCCTTTAATGATGGCAAGAAAATATTCTGTTGCGTTATTTTCTATGTGCCAAATGATGTTGTTTAGCATAAGTAAGAAGACCGAGGCTGAATATAACAGCTCAAAAAAATAATCATTTGGGCAATCTCCTTTTATCAATTTAGGTGCGAATGTGGTTGTAATCAGTGCGAGAGGTAAGCAAGTAGGTAAATGTCCGTCGTCTCCCATTAGCAGTAGTGACCTAGCTACGCACTGTCACGTACTGCTGACCTAAGGCTCCGATAAACGCATTGCCTTCGCAAAACACTCATCTAACTTCCTCTTAATGAGGTAACACTACTGTTTAAACATTTAAATTATCGCCGTCTTAATTATTCTATGCCTGCATTTGTGTTCTCCAAGTTCGCAGGTCTGAAACTTTTGACGTGTTTAGATATTCCGCTTTTTCTTTTTCTTTAGCTAAAGATAGACATACAACGCATAATTGCAGGCTTTATCTTTATTTCTATATATTTTCATGAATAGGTATGTGCTTACTAAAATTCTTACTTAATACGACACGCAAGGCGGTCGTTAAGGTGTTACGTAAACCTCAGAACGGGAATAGTTTTCGTATTATATTTCTATGCAAAAGCCCCTATCTCAACAGTATAACAAGAATGCTAAGAAATGTTTGTAGTTTTAAAATACTGTAGTTACACTACATCATATATCGGTCTGGTTCTGTTATTACTATATGGTTATATTAAAATACATTCCTTCATTTTTCAAAGTCGGTTAAAAGGTAGAACATCAAAATAATCGTTTTAAAAAATACGATCGTTGAATCAGCGCCAACGCAATTGCCGAAAAGTAAACTTCTAGAATTAAAAAATTCGAAGACCTAGCCGCTTTCATCCTCCGACGAATACAAAATTAAGTTTTAGTGTTATTTAAATACAACTTAAAGTCTAACAGATTATGTAACATTGACAACCACCACGTTTCTTCACGACACCAGTGACCAACGCAAGCTAGATACAACTAGTTATATCCAGTTAATTTGAAATAACAACGCATTATTTTAAACGTTTTTCGTCCGCATTAAAAGTGCGGTCGGTATGATGTTTATATAAAACGATTAATTGGCTCAATATTAATCGCTTAAGTAACTTTAATGTCTTGTATCCGAGGATTTCTTAGATTAATGTCATCGTTAAAAATAGTTATTACTTATAGGTTATTACTTCTGTACTTGGATCAAAACTTTGTATGCCGGTATGTGGGAATCTAATGGGCAGACCAGTATCAATTGCTAGCTTACTTGGAAAAATATCAGAAAACTGTCCGTGAAAATGAGATTCATAACCATTTTCCAGGTTGATTACGGCTAATTAGACACCTGAATATAACATTTCCGTTTGCGAAATTGGTATGATAAAATTTCTGTGCCACCTTGCAGCCTTGAATTTGTATGATACGCATCCAAAAATAATTTAATTACTGAATTTTAAGAACGCTTGATATGGTGGAGAAAAGCCTTCGAAAATACATAAACACGTTGTTGATTCTTAGCGGTTTCGAAATGGCAGGCTGAACGTAAACACGTCCTCAGGCCTCGTCACCCCACTTACGACACCCGCTGTATAATAAATAACTTATACCTGTATTCCAACTATGTTACACAAAGGACATAGAAATAGGGATTGTTACACCATACTTCGCAAAAACATACACATCTAACGACTTAGGACTTGCGAATTGATAGCCCAACATCAATTTCAGTTGGTCTTAAATTCATTTAGACAAAAAATAAGATTGTTCAATTTATAATTAATAACACTTCTCAAAAAGTTGTACCTACGTGTAAGCTGGTATTCGGTTTTGGTTGAATTAAAAACGAACTGTCAGTTTTTTTTTTCCACAAACGAATTCTTGGTCCATTTGTAAATGTTACATTCAGTTAGATAAGTTGATGGTTGGAACTAAGTTGTTAGTGCCCAAAGTCAAATAATGTTTATTTTTTAATTCATTTAAGTAGATGGGCATGGGGCACCGCTATTCTCATGTTCTTGAATACAAGCTTTATTGATTTGGCAACACTGTCATTGTTTCCCGAAAGCCTAATAAAATCAATCACCATTTTTGAAACAGAGGTTATTATACTTAATACATAATATTAGCGAGTAAATCAGAGTAAATAAGAGATGTCTCTCGACAATCAAACGAGGTAAAGTAGTAATTTCCCCGTAAGGTCAATCTGTTATTAAGTCGCGTTTATTTTTTATTGTCATTGTATTGTGGTTATTAAACTTAAGTGGGGGAGAAATGGTTCTACTGTAGGGTGACTAAACTTTATATTTTTTCACAGACAGATCCCGTTTTATACTTAAACATTTTGCTTTTTTTTTGCAATGTGCGACTTTTACTACGAGTTTTACTCTTTAGCAAATTTAAATGATAAATAAATACTGGAATTTAGGCCGGACGATTTATTCATAGTTTGTTTAGCAAATTAAGAAGACAATATATCGAAAACGATGTAGGTTAATTCGAGGTACCTTATATTCGTCTGCAAGATTTAAATGGCCCTAAATTGATTTATTGACATAATGTTTTATGTCGCGACTTGTGTCTTCATTATCATGTGGGCTTAGTTTTGGGTATTAGTTGGATCTTTCCTTTGCCAGATTTCGTTGTTTTGCATTGCTGTTATAAAATTTTATTTATTATTTATAATTTGCTCATAGCTTTCTCTCGGCAGAAAGTTTTCAAAATCGTGGGATAATGTTAAATATGTATACCAAAGAATGCTTAAAATTTAACGTAATGAAGTAATCATTAATTAATTTATGTTTATGACATGTTATAGATTACGAGGTTTCCAAATATCCATTACAAATGACAAGAGCCAAGTGCAATTATATAAATGTTTATACTGATATAAGTATCCGTGCATGTTTTTTTGTAAACTATCATTCATTGTACACTTAATTAATTGTGTACAAAATCAATAACGTTAGATATCCACGTACTTGATAATGCAAGACCGGGACCAAAGACATTGTTGGTACAAGTGAAATCCTAATATTGACTAATTAAATAAAATATACTATTTTATTACTTAACCGTATGAATAGCAATTCGTCATATTTTTATTATTTATCCACAATCAAACGAGTGCGTCTGGTATCGCGCTGTGAAAATAGGTTTTGTGTATACCAGCCGCGAGTGTATTATGCGCGAACAAAAGAACAAACATACGCGTCGAATCGCAACAGTTTACACTGTGACAACGACGCAAGATATTCGAACAAAAATACTTAAAATATAGAAAAACCAGAAACAAAAATCGTCGCGCCGTGAATACTTTAAATGACACGGCGGACGCTGAATATTTACAAATACCGTCAAAGCTGTTAACCTTAACAGTACAACGTGCTCGAGCTGCAGGTATCAGCGTCCAGCTCGCACCTCGCACCCGAACTGCCGACAGGCCGCAGAACGCCAACACATAATCTGCGAGTAGGTGTCGCAGATCGCGCACTGGTGAAGGCGCCGACCGCACTCCTTTCAAGGAGGTGCGGGTATTTTGGAAAGTCAGATCGAAATAACATCCACTTCGGACGTAAACTCGCAAGAGCAGACAGTCGCAGTGCCTAATGATGAAAACAAATAAAAAAACTAACTTACCTATTGAAAATTTCAGAGGTCCAAACCGCTGCGGATTCCTTGCAGATGTCTCGTGCCAAGAGAGTAGTCCGGTTTTACATTCACGTACCGAAGCACGATCACACTGCGTGAGAGAAAGGGCGCGCAACTCGTTCACAAGTGAACACTATCGCGTGTTGTTCCTCGGCGGTGCGGTGTGGGAGTGGGTGTCGCGAGAGCGTGTTGGCGTGCGCGGCTCTCAGCTTGGACTGAAGGCCGCGAGGTGCGGGGGCCACTTTATGGAGGCGCCGGCGCACCCCGCCGCGAGCGCGCCGCCGCAGCCTGCACCCGCCGCGCACCACCTCCTGAAAATTTCATTAATCACACTCATCATTACCTCGTCCTCATCCTATAATTTTCCCCACAATGTATTGTTCACAATTGCACCAATAAGCACTTAAGCTTTAACAATGCGTTAATTTCATTTTTACACGTGTCGCCTGAAAATGCATTTGTCAAACTCAACCCTAAACTATTATTTACTTCATTAGTCTAGCAATTTGTAATCTAGCCTGAAGGCTACACGAGTTAACTTACTTCCTGGATTATTAACAAAAATAAATATGTTTTGTCTTCGAAATTGAAATCGACTTTTCTAAATTTTACAAAAGTTGGTGTATATATTGACGAAATCCTTTGTCAGTCACAAAATTGTAGTCACCTTCATAATTCCTGACTAATAAATAAGCATTGAGATGGTTAAATTGTTATTTTATTTTAATTAAATAGGTACATGCAATAATAAAAAGGTAGGTACATAAAATACTCTGACGGCCTGATCCTAATTAAAATCGTCAACTACGTTTGCTAAATATTTTAAAACTAATGACTCAGATTCCTCCTAGTTCTGGATAACTTAAACAATTCCATGCACAATACCTATGAGTAGGCGCATGTACGTAACAAATATCATTGCAAAATTTTGTGTAATTAATAAAGGCATTGATGGATTTATTGATGAATAGCTTCTGCCAGCGGCTTCGCCCGCGTGAATGTTGGAATTTATCCCAAGGGAACATACTGCCGGGATAAAGCTTAAGTATGTGCTATTCCAGACTATAACCTATGTATCTCTGAGCCAAATTTCATAAAGTTCCGTTCAATCGTTCTGGCGATATTGAGTAACCAACATACCTACACTCATCTATCTATCTTTTATATATCTATATATATAAAAATTAATCCCTATTTCTCTTGGTATTGGTATCACGCGTGAACGGCTGGACCAATTTCGCTAGTTCTTTTTTGTTGTGTTTGTAATTGTCAGGAGAAGGTTCTCATGAAAGAAAATTAAAGAAAATAATACATCCGTACGAAGCCGGGGCGGGCCACTAGTATATAATAAACAATAGTAGTAAGATGTCAATTGAAATAAGTATATTAAGGGTACACTTAATCTTTAGAGAAGTAAAATTGTTTTTAAACATATTTGTTTAGTATGTTAAAGTAAATCTCGAAGAACTATTCCGATTACGGTGATATGATAATACAAAGCTTCACTGTTGCAGAGTACATATGCTCCAGGGTTGCGAAATTCGTCCGAAAGAGTGACCGCGGCCCTGGAACGCAAAGAGCGTTTGGAGGAACACGGATAGGTTGTAGTCAGTAAGAGTCAACCAATCAACTAGTTATCTATTGAATAAATAGAAAGGAATTTTTGCGCTTTATGTCCTTGTTCCTTTCCTATCTTCGATATTTCTTAAGCGCAAAGTTAAACCTATAAATCCTAATTCAATGTTATTGTCGTCATTACAACTAATTAATTGGATTATTAAAAGCAGGAAAAAGAAGAGTTCTAATCCATCATATTTCAATCGCCGTCGTCGTACTGAAATTTCAGGGATCATAATAAATGTTTAATAATACGCAGCGGAAAATAAATTGCACAACCCCTGTATGGAGATCATTCTGTGAATTAAGTACTATTGTGACGATACAAACGAAGACAATATTCTCTGGTCTGGATCGTCATGTAGAAAATGTTCAGTAAGTACCAAAGTATAGTAGTAAGATATCTAATCGTCACCATCATCATCGTTCATCAGCCGAAAGACGTCCTGTGCTGGATATAGGCCTTCCCCGAGTGTCGTCGTAGGTGGTCGCTACTTCAAAACCTCAATAAGAAGGATTATCCAATTGAAAAAACTGCTGTTTTCAAAATATAATACGTAATGTTTTTCTCAGCCTCAAAATTGAGACGAATCATTTGTATGATTCGACCCAATTTTATATATTTTTTTATTTGTATGGACCTAGGTCTTTGGTCTCTAGAGTGCCTCAAAAGAATAAATATACAAACACATTACCCTCCTTTGCGACGCGCGGTCGGGTAAAACGAAGAATAATCATTTCATTTCATTTGTTTATATTTACTACATTACTATTTCTGTTTAAAAAATTAAGGCTCAGTCCCCACTAAGCCTTAATTTAGGGTGGAAAATGGTCAATATCCATCTATTTTGAAATTACTGTTCGTGAGACGCTCGCAACAATCCCATTCATTTAATAAGTTGTTGATTTTGAACAAAACAATTTTTTATTTATTTTCTAATTTATATACTAGAAAATGCCCTATTTTCAAAACTTATTTATATCCACTGCGCGTCCGTGTTTGGGCCAGTTCATATATGTATCAATAATTTCAACTGGTCTAGTCTTGTATAGGCGGAGCAAATTGGCTGTGGCTAACGGACAGACAATCACACGGGAGATGCTATAAAGGATCTGTTTCTTCATTCAGACATATGAAGACCTTAATATCTTTAACCACCAAAGGGTAACCAACGGGACCCTATTAGACCCTGACCGTCTGTCGCTCAGAGAGCTGTATCTCAGGAACTGTAATAGGTAGACAGTTGAAATTTTCACAGAGTGTGATTTTTTTCTTTTGTCGTTATAACAAAAAATAATAAAAATTAAATTAAATTAAACATTAAAGGGGGCTCCCATACAAGAAATGTGTTTTTTAGATGTACGGTACGGAACCCTTCGTGTGAAAGTCCGACTCGCACCTGACCAGTTTTTTATTGTTTGCGTTATACCTGCTGCAAATAAACTAATTTTCTTTCTGCTTTCTATATTATTATAAACCACATAACAATCATTAGCAAGATGTACACAAGCAATCAGTTCAGACACGTTTACGCTCTGCACATGACACTTCGAACCGCTGCATAAAAGCCTCTTAATCTGCCTCACATGTTGCAAATTACATACATAGCTCCATCACTGCCTACTCCAATTAAGCTCCTACATACACGAATGAGGATGGACGTAATTCTCTAATCAGCCGCTTACGTAGCAACCTGTACAGTACACTGTAGTGTAGTGTTTGTAGTAGTATGTTACCTACGTAAAAGCTGCACGGAAATATAAGTGTCATGTTAAGATATGTTATTATAAAAACGACCTGGTCACTGTTCCTAATAGGATAATCGGTTTCTGTGATCATGAGAACGAAGAATAGCTCATTATAGGTGTCCCTTATTACCGTCCCTTGTCACATTCAATGCGAGATATTATTGTAATGGATAAATTGTTACTGGAGTCATGACAAGGAGACAATTTGTACGTTTTCATTAGCTGGTACTTGCTTCATGTTAACTTGGTCATTAGATAAACCTCGAAATGATGTTCTTTTATAAGGTCACGTTTCTTCAGGGTCTGATTGTGCATGTGGCCTACCTAAGGCACGTTTTCTTACGTAGGTACATTTTTACTGTAATTGTACATTGATAAATGTTGCTGTGAGGCGTTGCAATCCACCTGCCGCAGTGCTCGTTTATGGAGACGCGGGGCGTTGAGCGTCGCGTACAGCGGCGCGGTCCGCACTAAATTCAAACACATATGAGATCGTTTACGGAGAAGCGATTTTACACGCCTTAGCTTGAAATGCAGGCGGAGCCCGCGGATGCCACTACCGCGTCGAACGCGGCTTTTATCGCGGGGGCGCACGCAGCGTTGCGACCAGGCTCTCCGTTCACCCGCGGCATTACAAACATACGGCAATATCCGCCACGGCGGATGAAGCGGTGCCAGCGGCGAATTCTTCTGCCAGTCTTGTTTAAAAATAAGTGAATTATTTAATATAAGTGATGACAATAGCAGAACATGAGGAGTTTGGGCGCTCCCAATGACCGCCGCGTCGTTCGCCCGCAGCGGGCACCGCTACTCTTCACGCCCCGCATAACGCACCGCGACCCGCGTCTTCATAAATAACATCGTACGTTTGTGTTGGCGCGTGTGATGATGCTGCACGCGGCCGGCATCATCACGTCCATCACACATCATCTTTCTTTCGGTCTGGCCGCCGGAACAAACCCAATCACATAATTGGATTGCAGATTTCTTGAGGGATCGGTCTATCCGAGTGCTCATAGATGGCTGCTCGTCCGGACTGCTGGATATTAATGCCGGGGTTTCTTGGGGGTAGGTGCTCTCGGCAACATTGTTCTTGCTGCATATTAATGATCTGCTAAAATCTTTGGGTATGCAGACTTCAGCACTGTTGCTGAGATATACGTACCCAACGTACGAGCTGGTGGGTCATAGATCCGGTCTCTCCGGGAGGCTATGGTCTTAAACTTGTCCTTACAGGCTGTCTCTGAATGAGGCGATGCCAATCTGGTCAAGATTAATGCTGCTAAGACCCAAGCGTGCAATTCCACCCAGATTCACCTTTCCGAGGTGAGCCTGTGCCGATAACCGACCAACTTGAGCTTTTTGGTGTGACGTTAACATCTTCTCTCAATTTTGGTCCTTTCATAGAGGCAAAGGCTACAAGACTGGCCTGTTGGTCGAGTGGTTAGTGACCCTAACTGCTAAACCGGAGGTCGTGGGTTCGATTCCCACTCAGGACAAATCTTTGTGTGATGAGCATGATCATTTGTTCTGTGTCTGGGTGTAATTTGTCTATAATATGTATGTATTTAGACATATATAAATATGTTTATCAGTTGTCTTGTTGCCATAGCACAGGCTCTGCCTAGTTTGGTATCGGATGACCGTATGTGAGTTGTCCCAAGATATTAAAAAAAAAAAGGCTTAAGTGGCTGCCAAAAAGTTGGGAAGGATCCTAGCAAAGGTGAGACAACTGCTGCTAAAATTTTCTCAAGCGCAAGTTCGATCGTGTATGGAGTACTGCTCCCAGATGGGAGCTTGATTGACTCAAAGGCATCAAGCTGGTATCTGGCATATCCGTCCCAAATCTTTGGGACAATTAAGAAACGAGCCAAGAGAATCATCGTCAATGATGGGCTCTTTGAGTCGAAACTCCAAAGTTTTGAGCATCGACGCCGAGTTGCTAGCATGTCGGTTTTCTATTGGTTACATTTTAGGGAGCGTGCGATGCAATTGCATAGTTTAATTCCGCCAAGCCCGTTCCGTCATCGGACCATAAGACGTACGGCGATGCGCCACCAAGATGTGGTGGACATCCCACCCACACGCACAAATCGATATGGTGACACATTCATTGTGCGTACAGCTAAGGAGTGGAATTTCCTGCCAGAGACTGTGTTTCCTGATAGCTACAACCAGGGAGTCTTTAAGTCAAGAGTGAATAGGTTACTTCAAGGTAAGCGTGCTCCATCTTTGACCTCATCATCGCTTGCCACCAGGTGAGGTAGTGGTCAAACGCGTGCCTATTAATAGTAAAAAAAAGAACTGTCTGACAATATCAACCTCATGTGAACGCATGCTCAGGAAAGAGCATGGGTTCACATTCCGCCTCACCGCACCTTCCGACAAAGCGCGGTACAGCGGTCGGTCAAACCATCGCATGAAATTGAATACCCACAGAAAATACTGTGTCTACGTTTCTTATCCCACTCTTCTGTCGCAGGTCTGCTGGAACTCACCTTCTTCTGCGAAGTAGCAATGCTAGCGAAAGAGGAGGCGGGCCGCGCGATGGAGAGACAAGACCTTCGCCCCAATCGCCGCTATAGAAGAAGTCGCCCGGGGCGTCGGAAGTCGCAGGGCGATCCCCGGCCGCCTCAAAGAGATGTCAGCATAGAGATAGAGAGACGGGGTCCAGTAGGGCCAGAGCCTGCCAGGGTGCGGAATTAGTTCGAAAGAATCACCTGGAACGTAAAGGGCTTTAGAAGGAACACGGATGGGTTTTAATCAGTAAGAGTCTGACACACGCTCCACCCAGAGCGGAAGAAATCATTTGATGATTTCCAATCCTTAAAAAAAAGGTCTACTGGAAAAAAAATCTATAGAAATAAGCAGTACCTTTGTTCAAATTTTCTTTTTTAAGTACATTGTGTGTACATAAATAAATAAATAAAATAACTAATCAATTAAATCCCAACTAACATGTGGCGAACTTATTACCCGGTCACAAATTTAGACCTAAGGCTACAACTACGAATTTCCTAATAATTTGCCGCCTTAACACTGCCACCTCCTGTATTCAAACGTTGAGTTCATTAGAACCCAACACGATACAGACTTCAATAAACTTCGATAGGATTTTGTCTGTACAGTAAAACAGTGATGACAGAAGACAATAATAACAAAATCATTTAAAAAATCCTTGATCTAGAATGTTATAGAGGATGAGTGTGGCCATGAACGTTCATAATCATCCCATTCATCATTCTAGGTCATGGATGTTTGTAAACTCATCAAATCTCATTTCATCAACTTAAAAATATGTTACATGAGTTACATAAAGACAACTTAAACCAAAACAAAACGTAAATAAGCAGTAACTTATCAGCCCCTCAGCTGCAATTTTCAGAAAAATGCGTTTGAAATTTTAAACTCAAGTTCATGTGACATGGTCATTAGTAAAGAAAAAGATTTTGTCATAGAACTACCTATATCTAAATTTACTTAATATTATATTAAAGAAAAACATATTTTCAAACATTTGATAACAAAGCCATGGTACGAAATGTCAGTTCATATATTTTTGTGGGTTGAAATGTTTTTGGTTATTTGCGTCCATCTCCAAATACAAAACGAAAAGCTAAAAAGAAAGGCTAGATAATAATTAGAACTTCAGGTCACAATACGTCGAAGTACTTCTCCACATCGCTGTCATCCGGAAACCTATTTATTTAGTCAAATAACGAGCTAACCCTCTAGTCTCGCAAGGAATAGATGGTTGAACTTATTGAGATGATGGTCATATTGATATAGATGATGTAACAATAAAGCTCTAACAAGCTTTCAGGAAACCAAGTCTATTATCGATGGTAATTTTGAATCCAGTCAATTCAAACACGTTGCAATTGTTTATATAAAGGGTACGCATAAAAGCAATTGATATAAATTGAAATGGATATAAATTTTAATACAACATATTACTTATCATCATTATTTAAATGTTACGTCATATTGTGCAGCATTTTACAGCTTCGAGAAATTACTTTTGTGTTTTTTCGCATCTTTGAAAGAGACATTTGAGGAAAATTTTAAAGAAAACATTTTCAGGCCGGCCTATCTCAACGGAGACTTTTTTATCATATGTACTATCGATGCAACGAATAAATGTAGCGACCAGACAATTCATAAACCCCTTCTTCCCTCACCCTCTTCAATCAGGCTCAGTCCAAGGGACGACAATCTGACACAAACCAGAGGTGAGACGTGCTCTTCGACCTACGGAGATCAGACACCGTCAACTTCCTCAATCCGGCCTGCTTCTGAGATATTCCTGACGGAAAAGCCAAATTACTCTTTGCCCGACCTGGGAACCGCAGTAGTCGCGCTTGTCAACAACAAAATATAGAGCGCTGAAATATTGCGAATGAATTTGTCCAGTAAGTAACAATAGACTTGTAGATGTTATCATGTATGCTTTAGGTACAGAAACACACAATAAACATAAGAGCACAATGTATGTTCAGGAAGAGAACACCTGCTTTTTGTTAGTAGGGGTACCCGATGATGATTACGGACTTGGATTAGGTGCCTTTTGCAATTTTCCTCCTAAAAACGTAGTTCAGAAACAGGCACCAAACAAGTGAAATTCTGATAGCGGTCGGTAGCATGACGAAGGCGATTGTTAAAACGTCAAACGCGAATAAATGTAAAGAATTGACAAACGCTGTCACTATAACACGTGATCAATCCCTTATAGTTTGGTGTTTCAACAATCACATTAAGTCACATGCTAATAGAGTTGCACTTAATCTAGAGCGTCTGGTGAGAGCTGTGGGTATACTGTGGGTCATAGTGGCGATGCTTGGGGAAGGCCTAAATCCAGCAGTTGACATCATACGTCTGAAATGATGCTGATGAGTCCCAATTACAGGTTAAATGATGCACTTATGCTTTATGTCCTTCAGTATTGCACATTCGCAGTCACAAATGATGGCACGAGGATCATCATCATCCATCATGACAGGAGCATGAACCTACGCGTTCCTCCCAGTGACCTTAGCACAGGACGGTTAATATGGCATAATTGGCAGTGCTGTAATCAGGGGACTTGATTTATTGTGAAAAATAGGCACAAATTATCGCCACTCAGATTCACGTGGTATTATAACGTGCTATTTTTAAAGGTCATTTGAGTAGAAGGTACTTGCTACCAGTTTTTACATGTTTGAACGTAGACAAAATAGAAGATTTTAACAAGTAGAGCTCTTAAGTTGCTCCTTACCCTTTTTTTCATACATTTATGTTTCCGAGCATTTAGTATTTCAGATAAAGGCCAAGACGAACTTTGATAACACTGGTGTGTGCAAAATGTAAATAAATCTTTTTTGTAAGGGCCTTATTTTTCATTAAACGGATAACTTTTAACTGAGGATTAACAATGTCGGAGAGCTTTTGCATAGAAAATATGTCAATATATAGGTATTTATTCTAAAGATAGAAGTTATTTGCCCATTGAGAAATCGACCCTAGTTAAGACAAAATAATTTCTTTTCAGGCATCGGCGGCGTAGGGGTCTATAAAATTAGACGCAAAATTAAAAAACCCAACCAAGTGCCTGTTGGGCCAGGCGCAGTGTAAGGTTCCGTAGTTGCACGTCACAATTGCCGACTGAAAATGGTGCATTTTATTTGATTCTATGAATATGTTGATTGAGTTTACAGTTTAACGGTTAAAACGTCTAAAAACGGGCCCACATAGGAATTTGTACGAAATTTTCCTTCTCCAAGTATATTTTATAGTTTGGTCGACTATTACTCGTTAACTTGTAAAGCCTACTTAGCTGTGATAGTTTTCCTTTTAAATTCGTAATATACGCTACTACCATGAATTTCTTCATGTCTCCAATAATTACCGTTTAGCTAACAGAAGGGGGGAACACTTGACTCTAACAAAAACTAGCACTTAAAAGCTTAATATTTCGCAAACGGATCTTTGGATGGAAAAATGGATTTCACCTATACAACGATACCCCGCACCATAGGATAGACGATAAAAAAAAGATTGCCACTTTACTTGTAGGGGGCCATGTTAGCGTGATTAATATATATTTCCATATTAAATGCCAACTTTCTAGTGGTAAGCGTCTCTGGGCTACACCGCAGACAGACGGCCGGACGGACATGGCGAAACTATAAGGTTTCCTTGTTGACTACAGAACCCTAAAAATGCAGTCAGTAGTAACTGAAATGCTGCTCACAGCATCTGAGAGACTTGTATTAAGTTATCATAACCAAGCTAATATATAAATGTACGTTTATATAATATAATATATAGTAGGTATTTTGACTTGGCGAGATACGAGGGCGGGAGGAGAAAGCCGATATTATTTCAACATTAATCCTGACGGTAAGTACTTTGTCTTAAAATTATTTTTCTTTTTATATTCACCATGGATGATTCCAACCTTCGGCAACCAAAATGTAGTCTCATAAACACAGAAAAAAAACCGCAAATAAGCTGGTAAGGTTTTTCACACACACACCTATTTCTATCTACTAACTAAACAAAAGATGATCTTGGGGTTCATTAGTTCAGCAAAAATATTCTAGGCTAACGGGCAGCAGTACCACTTGCACGTCAGGACTGGTTCTTTGGTCATCGACCTTTCTGCTCAATACTTATTGGTATAATTCTACCCTTCTAAACAAAAAATTTCAATCACCAGTGATGTTAGATACTATTTTGTGATTATCAGGTTTGTTTATAAAAAATCTTCTAACTCCGAGTTTGTTGCTAACCCGGGGACATTATGTATTTGTAAATAACCTAGTGTTACCAAATAACTCGAAGTTACGAAGATAACTGGATAAACTTGATTGCTGATTAGCAGATTCTAAATTCAAAATTCAACATTTTCATAAACAATATAGAATCTGCTAAGCAGTATTCAAACTATCATTTTAGTATATTTTTTGTGGATAAGGCTGTATGTATAAGCACACATACTGTTGGTATATCTGAACTAGTTTATACTGAAAAAAAACCGGCCCAGTGCGAGTCGGACTCGCACATGAAGGGTTCTGTACCATCGCTATAACTACAATCCACTATTTTGAAAAGTCCAAAAAAGACGTCTCTTTTCTTTCTCTCTTAAGTTTTAGAAAATAATTAATTTTTTTAATAGTTTTTTAGCGAATAGAGCAATACAAACTATGAGAATTTCAAGTGTCTACCTGTTGCCTATATTAAGATCGAGCCACAAACGCCAATAAAAAACACGTTTTTAGTAGGGAAGTCCCCTTTAATTTATTTTAATTCTTATTATTATAACGGCAACAGAAATACACACTCTGTGAAAATTTCAACTGTCTACCTATTACGGTTCACGAGATGCCCTACTTTTGCCCTGCAGTAGGACTCAACAGGCTCATCATCAGTCAAAACTAATATAATAAATATTTAGGTAATATTGTTTCTTTTTGTTTGCAAGGTAATCTCTGGAAAAAATGATCCGTTTATAAAAATTCTTTCACTGATTAAAAGCTACGGCAACGTTGAGTACCATGCTGCAATTACATTTCGTGCCAGGTTATATCTATCCATTTCCAGTTGCCTGGAAGAAATCGCGGAATGCGATAAGCCCACAAACTGTATGTTTTATATTTAGTTTAAGGTTTTCTTTTAGTCTTTTTTTATAAATATTATCAAATTAAAAATTCAGTGTCGCATACATTTTGAAGACCAGATTGGCACGATAAAACTGGTGAGTACGAACATATCACGTTTACACGTTTAGTGGTTTTTAAAGAGCTGTATCTACAAGTCTATCATTTTTATTATTTACCTCGACGAGCATTTTTCCTTCATCCGCAGATAAAAACTAGTATTTGGAAGTAATGTCAAGGTCTATCGCCAGTCATACTAGCTTGTTAAAACTACAATCGGTTTACTTTGGACTGCGTATTGCAAATTGTTTTAGATATTTAGTAAAGCCAGGAACATATATGTCAATATTATGGTAAAAAATAACCATAACATAGTTCAATAAACAATTCGTGATTGGTGATAACATTGATTAGTCATGACATACTTGGTAGTTTTGTAGAAGTTTCTGTCATGTCTTTTTCCTGGCTTTAGAAACAGTGGCGTATTCAGTTTATAATATGATCAGGACCTTACTTACTCTCAGCCTGCTGCTCCCTATTTTCTTGATACAAGCACCACCACTTATTCTTCGAATCTGAAAAGAGCTCTTGGCTTATTAATGACAGCCCCACGGGCCAATCTTCAAGGGTAAGCCACGCTTGCCGTAGTCGGTATGTGGACGGGTTACCATCCATTACCAAGACTTATCTTGTTCTTGTAAGTGGTCTTGTTTGTCGTTTGTAGATCTTTGAATGTCATTACGAGTGTTCAGAAGCCAGAAATCTTACACCAGAGGTATCGTGTCACCCAGTTACTGGCCTGTAGAGTCAGATATACAGTCGCTAGATGTCAAAGTCAATTCATTTATTTCAACTAGACCATTGAAAGGCACTTTTGAACGTCAATTTACAATTTGAAATTAAAATATTAGTGACTCCAGTTGTCTATTCGCAAAAAGTAGATTCTTATGGAGAAGAACGGACAAGAAACTCCATAGTTACTCTTCTCAAATCTTAGTTTTACAATATTTTGTATACATACATTGATCAATTGATTATATTATGTGAGCATAATGCACACAACATAAAACCAATATACAGCACACACTTATATACTAATAGGTACAACAAAGCAATACCAGCAAAGGTAAAATTAAGGTTGCTAGCGGGGGACATGGTACTCACATATTTACAATATAATTAACAACAATGGATCAGTGTGTGAGTTAAATTACATATTTTAAAAAAAACAGAAAGTACACCAGTATATATAGTAAATAAATCAACCACTTTGACTTTGTCTACTACACCTCAGATCGTCTTATGGAGCAGGACCAGCATGTTTCCAAGCATTCTTATCTTTAATATAATCACCTAGTTTGTAATATGCTTGTTTACAAAGTGTGGTTTTAATATAAGTTTTAAATTCTCTTTCATTTCGTTCTAATATGACACAAGGTAATAATAATAAATCTTTATTGGAACAAACTCATTTTATTGTTTGCGTACGTAAATAGCTACATTAGTTACAAAACTGTGTCGCAGCTATTAACGCCCACCTCCAAGAGGGAGACGACAGCGTTCCAGATTCCCGAGAAGTATTTTCACGGGGGTTAAAAAAGAACAATAACAAATAGTATAAAATTAAATAGATAAGTGCTTAGTGTTGTGCACGTGGGAGTGTTGTATGAGAGTAAAGTGCGTGTCTGTGGTGTGTGTTTGTGGAACCTCCCCACGAGCACACTCTACGCTACGCGTATTTGGTGTGCATGTCTACGGAAGAAAGATTTTTAGGGTTTCACTAAATTCTCCAATTCTTCGTATGTGAAAGTATGAAGCCATTGATTAATAATTATTTTGCGATCCCGGAGAGTACATGTATAAATAGTAAGCACTTTATTTATTTTATTATAAAGCACGGGACTGCACTGAAGAAACTGAACTGCCGGCGGACAATTTCCAATTTAACACCTGATGTTGGGCAGACTTTATAAGTTCTACATTTTTGACTTCCAAACTCAGGGTCAAAAGACAAATCCGAATGTTTCCGCAACACTGTACTTAGCACAAAAGAGTGCCTTACTGAAGGTAGCTTCCATAGCGTGTACAGTTCGCTGGTTGGGAAGCGATAGGGTTTGAGGGCCATTACCTTAAGGACAGCCCTCTGCGCCCTCTCCAACCGCAGCACAAGTTAGTACGTTAAAACGGAATGGGCGAGCGCAAAGTACACAGTTCAGATTTGATTGATTGATTGAATTGATCTGCTCCCTCCATGTCAACGCGCCGCCGACCCAGACTCAAAGATATTTTATTGAGTCCGTGCGCATAACTTCAGGACAGTCACAGGTGGCAGTCCTCATTGTATGGCACACACGAGCTATCAGACGGAAGAGTGGGGTTGGCTGTAACGCTTTCCTTGGACTAAAGGTGATAAATCTGGTTTTATCCAGGTTGAGGGTGAGCAAATTCTGTGTGAGCCATTTCATAGTAACTCGCAAGGCTGACTGCCTGAAGCCGCGCTTCGTTCCAGTCACTGCCACGAACCAGGATAACAGTGTCACGCACAGGTATTTTGTTATAACCTTTAACACAGTACCCCATGAAAGATGTTCGTACTTTGGCTTATCTATAAAATGTTTGATATAATTTATTTCTATTTCTAGTATTAAAATAATGTCTATTACTATGTGAAATACTGGTAGTCAGCTGCATCCAGTTTGACTGGAAGCCTATCCTAACATAGTTGGAAAGAACAGTATACAGATCAATTTAGCCTGCCACTCCCTATTCTTTTGAAGCACCACATATTCTTCGAATCTTATTCTGCGTAACTTTATATAAAAATAAAATATTTATCTGAGACAAAGTGCAAAAATTTTGAGGTTTTTCTTTTGGTGTCTGTCTCCTACATCCTCATTTATATTTATGTAACCTACACAATTGTCCTTGCTTTGGTATTTTTATAATAAGTTCTGAGTTGAGCTACACCATCACGATAACTGACACGTGTTTGCACTATCTGGACTGGTCTTTTCAAATCGGGTAGGTACTTTCAAACCAGTAAGACATTAATTACATTCATCATCATCATTACCGACAGCTCGTCCTGCTGAGCATAGGCCTCTCTTTTCTTGTGCCAATCCTTCTATTTTAGTAGTTAGTTCTTGTGCCAGCCTCATCCAGGTTCTACTCGCAATGGCAACAATGTCGTCTGCCCACCTCGCTGCCGGACGACCAACACTTCTTCCAGTCCGCGATCATAACTTTTATAAGGCTGAGTTTATGGTTGTTTTTTTTAGTGTGTGTAGTCTAATTTAAAGAACAACGAAAATCTTAGCTGACATAAACTTGAGTTTGGAAACGTGATACTAAAGAAATTCTAATATTTGTAGTGAGCTACAAGTCAGATAAATGTCTGATACGAAGATATCACGTTAATTCATTATCGTTTATTTAGATATCAAATTTACCATAGACATATACTGCAAAAGTTCATGACTAAATATCTATTATTCTCGAGCTTCGCAAACAAAAATTAAACAAGATATTTTTCATTAAAAGACGTTGGAATTTAATCTCAGCTAAAACAAGGTATGGATGGCTGCCATTGTTCTTTACGTGTGAGTGTCAAATTTTAAACAAATCACATCCGAGGCGGATTGTTAAAATTTTCAAGCTGGTTTATCTCGCTCTTGTTTCCTAAATTCCCTCTATTCTATAGTTTTCATGCTAAATAAACCACTTAGGGCAACTTGTGCACGTCCGGCCCTGGTTGAATCCATGGTCCGGAGCGAGGAGGCTTGGGAAGCGGTCACCTCCTTCTGCGAAGCAGTAATGCTAGCGAAGGAGGAGGCGGGCCGCGCGAGGGAAAGGCAAGGCCTTCGTCCCAACCGCCGCTACAGGAGAAGACGCCCCGGGCGTCGGGAGTCGCAGGGCGATCCCCGGCCACCGTAGGCGCGGGCCTGCGGACGGCGAGCGTTGGGTGGCTCGCTGTCCGATCACCACCAGGCCCGGGTCGATGGCGCGTTGTGTTTCACGCGCGCCTCAAAGAGATGTCAGCAAAGAGGACGGGGCCCGCTAGGGCCAGAGCCTGCCAGGGTTGCGGAATTTGTTCGAAAGAGTCACCGCGGCCCTGGAAAGCAAAGGGCTTTAGAAGGAACACGGATGGGTTTTAGTCCGTAAGAGTCTGACACGCCCTTCCGCTCCACCCAGAGCGGAAGAAGTCATTTTGATGATTTCACATCCTTAAAAAAAAAAAAAAAAAAAAAGGGCAACTTGTGCAAAAATACATGCTCAACTAACTTGCCTTACTTTTTTAACTTGGTGTATTCCTCATGGATGTCCTTCGCCCTGTGGCGGGCGGAGAGGTCGGACTCATTTTTTTTTAAGGATGTGAAATCATCAAATGTCTTCTTCCGCTCTGAGTGTCTGACTCTTACTGACTAAAATCCATCGGTGTTCCTTCTAAAGCCCTACAGGTACTGGCACGGGTGCGGGAATCTTCTCAGAGGATCTCAACATTCACATAGCCACACCATTGGGGGTCCACAACACAGTGTTTCAAGCTTAATGTATGGACATTTCCCTGGCGACTTCAGCCATCATAAACAGGGAAGTTAGGGACCACTCAATACACATACTCTCGGACAGCTTGGCCGTCCTGCAAGCTCTGAACAGTCACACAGTTAACTCTGGTTTGATTCTCGAGTGTCACCAACGTCTCAACCAGGTTGGTAGATACAACAAAGTAACCATTCAATGGATCAAGGGACACACCGAATCCCGAGGCAACGATGTAGCGGAAGGGGGGGGCCAGAAGGGGGTCGAGTATGACAACGATAGGACTTAACCTATCGTACCACTCCCCTTCGGTTACCTACGCAATCTGGTAAGGAAACGCACTAGTGATAGACATCACAAGCTATGGGTTGACCATGGTGAGTGCACACCCACACAACGAATTCGCAACCCTGGCAGGCTCTGGCCCTAGCAGGTCCATCTCCTATGCTGACATCTCTTTGAGGCGCGCGTGGACCCGGGCCTGGTGGTTATCGCACAGCGAGCCACCCAACGCTCGCCGTCCGCAAGCCCGCATCTATGGTGGCCGGGATCCCTTGACTCCCGACGCCCGGAGCGTTTTTTTGTGTAGCGGCGTTTGGGGCGAAGGCCTTGTCTTTTCTGTCGCCTCCTCCTTCGCTTGCATTACTGCTTCGCAGAAGGAGTTGACCGCTTCCGAAGCCTCTTCGTGTAATAGCCACAAGTAATAAGTTAATTGTCCGTTGTATAGATTCTGAAAGTGCAAAATCTTGTCCGTAACAATGAAGTAGGTACTATTTAACTTTTCGTGTACAATGTATGTCATTGAATTCCTTAAATTCGTTTTCACTTATTGGCTACTTATTACTATTAATAAATCTACTATGACATAATTTAATTATTGTTAAAAATATAAAACGTTTCAATTGTAAGGTATTTTGAACTCGGGTTGTGCGAGGCTCCTGCAAAATCGAGGACCCGGTCGGGTTGCCACCTCCTAAGGCCGCCACTGCTAGCATGGGAGCGTGGTACTGACGATTTTTCCTGTTTTTGTTTATCAACAGAGTGACTTATCTTAAAGTACGTCAATTTTTAATGGGCAGGTATTTCTTGCAATATAAACGACATTATTTAAGTTTTCGGCTAAGAGGCCGAAAGTTGGCGAGTCGACCGGTCAAATGCTTGAATGCAGTTGAATTGGTTATATTACTCCATTTTTGTTTATGCAGTTGTTTCATTTGACTAAATGGCCATCTTTTAGAATCGATTGATACAACTGTATTGGCTAAGCTATCAATTTTTGGGACGGTCACTGAACTCAGTAGCATCAAAGAGCTGTATTCATGAGCAAAGCTGAATTATGAATATTTGATACAGCTAGTGTTGCCAACCGACCTCTTATAGAGTATTTAGCTTTTGACGTATCCAGCGTAGGGGAGATAGATGGGCTATGTAACAAAATTCATCAAAATTAGTTCAACCATTGAGGTGTGAAAGCGTAACAAACAAACTCTCTTGCGTATTTATATATTTATATTTAGTAGCTTAAATCTTCGAAACTACTGAATTCTTAATTCATGTAGTTTTTACAGGTGGACAGAGTTGATAAAATCGTTGCAAGAACGCTTTCAGCATATATTTCGACATTGACGCGGGCGAAGCCGCTGGAAGGTAGTTTATTATAATATAATATAACGGTGGGTACTGACCGGTGTTACGGGGCATAATATAACATGTTACAAAGCGAGCATTCGTGCAGTCAGTTCGTGGAAACGAGCGCGAACATGATGAGTATGTGCATAACATGCTCGCTGCGAATGTTACATTACGGCCCGTAACACCGGTCAGTACCCAGCTTTAGGATTGTATTCTTTATCGCGTAGGTGTACTTCACAATCTGAAAAAGCAATAGAGTAGTCTGAAATACTGTCTTTATCCAATAGCTATCCAGCATTCTCTGATATATTCACTGATAGGCTTAGTTTGTATGCTAAGTGTTGGCATTGCCGTCTCCAAAAGCAAATACAGCGAGACTTTGTGTTTGAAATTGATCAAAGATTTAAACTCAAAATGTCTAGACTCGTAAATGAAAAGAAAAGTAGTGATATATCAGAAAAAGTACTATTTTTATCAAGTTGTACTCTTTATTTACCGTCTCTGGAATCAAGAATATTTTATTTCTTCATAAAAGAGTAGGCAAGTGGTAGGTTGCAGCCCCCACGCAGTTGGTATTGTAACCGAAAACGCAAAACATCAGAAAATAAGTAGGTGGCATAAGAATATGCAAACCAAGATTAATTATTGTATCTGAGAAGGATAAGCTGTAGATTTCTGTTAAAGTCTTTCAGACCTATTTACAAAACTTTTTAAACATGAGTCGTTCATAGATTCTGATTAGCAGAGGGCCAATTCTCTTACTTTTAAGAAGCATTCGCATGCGCATCACAGTCGCATACTGTCAAAAACATCTCTTATTTCCCTACAATTCAACAAGTTTCTGACATTGAATGTCGCTGTGATGAAATAGCAATTTGAATTTCAAACACTTAAAAAACCTAATTTCTCTACATTTTTGACATATTGCGACTGAAATGCAAATGCGAACGTTATTTAAAAATATGTAAAAGTCAAAAAAGTCAAAAGTCAAAATAATTTATTGTTTGTCACAGGTTTAAAGCAGTTCTTATCAACGTAATATGTAGATCGCTGTAACATACCCATAGGGCGTACAATATGCATATTTATATCTATGTTTTAATTAAATAATATCTAATCCAAACCAAATCTATTTTATCATGCAAAAATACATTATAAATTAATGATCTCTCATGTCAAAATACATTAAAATTCGTCAATATGATACGCATGTCAAAATATTATTATTAAATAATTAAATTATACATAGTCAAAATTCATTCAAATATATAATAACAGTCAATCCTAAAATAATTAAAACAATAAAATGAATAAAACTATCACATATTAAATGATCAAAATTTGTCATTTAAAAACTCCGTAATATTATAGTACCCCTTACTAATTAGCAATTTTTTTAGTTCTCTCTTGAATGAATTAATGTTCATTACCTTTAGATAATTAGGTAGTTTGTTGTATATTAATGGGGCCATGCATATTACACTTTTTCTCAAAAATGCTGTTTTTGCAGAGAGAGATTGCACCCAAAGTCTGTACTTCTCACGTCTATTTCTATTATCAATCAAAGGGGGAAACAAATGAGGATTGGTTTTTACAAAAAGCGATATCTCCAATATGTATAGTGACGGAAGTGTTAGAATTTTGTGCTGTATAAACATTGGTTTGCAACTGTCAGTAGTTAGTAACCCAAACATAGCACGTATACAACGCTTTTGTGCTTTGAAAGCAGTGTCCTTCTCAGTTGAATTGCCCCAAAAAATTATTCCGTATCTTAAAACTGATTCAGCAAGCCCGTTATATGCTGTAAGTAAAGTATCTATGTTGATAGTCGGTGCCAACTTATAAAGAGCATATGATGAAGTACTAATTTTTTTGCAAAGTTCAACTATGTGAGTTTTCCAATTTAATTGCTTGTCAATGATTAATCCCAAAAATCGGGTTGTTTCAACTTCTTGTATTACATTATCTTTATATACTAAATTAAATTTTGATGTGTTGCGAAAGTTTTCTCGTTGTCTAAAATGCATTATGTTAGTTTTGCTAAGGTTTATTTTTAAATTATTGTCATTTAGCCAGGTAATTATAGAATTCAATGAATCACTAGAGTCAGTATGGTAGTTGAGTATATTTTTAGGTGCTATGGTTACAGTACTGTCGTCAGCGAAAAGTGACATGGGTTCTTTAGTTGCTTTTGGCAAATCATTAATGTATAGGAGGAACAAAGGAGGACCTAATACACTTCCCTGGGGAACACCATATGAGATGCAACGCTTGTCAGAGGAGAAAACCTGTTCCCTTTTAGTTTTAACATTAAATTTTGATATTTGGGTTATTTGTTGGCGGTCTGACAAATATGATTTTATCAATTCTAGGACATTACCTCTTATACCATAAGCCTCAAGTTTAGCAAGCAGGATATTATGGTCTACATAATCGAATGCTTGAGACATATCACAATAAATCGAACAAACAGGTAAAGATTTGTCAACTTGTGAAGAAACAACGTGTAAAAAGTCGTAAACCGCCATATTTATGTTTTTATTTTTCCTAAAGCCTTTTTGCTCATCACATAGGATTTCATTTTGGTCTAAATAGTTATTAATTTCATGGTAAATATATTTTTCCAAGATTTTTGAGAAAACAGATATTAGTGCTATAGGTCTGTAGTTCTCCATTAGGTATTTATTATCTTTTTTAAATATAGGCTTAATAATTGACAACTTGAGGTCCTTTGGAAATGTCCCACTTTGTATACAAAGATTCAGAATATGGCTTAGGTGATGTGTAGAATTGCCCATTCTAAATTTAAATCACCTGTAGAAAATTTGTATTAAGTGTTAAAACTAATCATATGGTTTAAAAAACACTTTTTCATGGGCCTTCATAGAAGGTTTATGAACTATTTTTAGGGTTCCGTACCTCTAAAGGAAAAAACGTAACCCTTATAGGATCACATCGTTGTCCGTCTGTCGGTCTGTCACGACCCTTTTTCTCAGGAATGCGTGGAAGTATCATGTCGAAATTAATATGAAATACGTATAATTATGGCCCCTGGAAGCTCTCAAAAAATTAAGCTTCTAAGTCAACGCCATAAAAAATATGTATGATTATCCATAATATTTGCGACATATCTTGACAATCTAAGTAGGTAAATCTAAACCTATAGAGTACTTCCCATTGACCTAGAACCATATAATTTGGCAAGAAGCAAGGTCTTGCAGTACAAGTAAAGGTAAAAGTCTGAAAATTTAAAATTTGTAGTTTCATCACATAAAAAACACTTTTTGCGATTAACTTATATTTGCTGTTGAAGAATTGACGTACATTTATTACCTATGTATTTTTATTTATGGATGGATGAACAATTTTTTCAACTGAAAAGTTAAGCTTGTCCTTCAATCCAGCCCACTTAATTTTTTGGCAGAGTAATGGGAGTGCTTTCATCGTTTATGTACTGTAAGTAATGTATAATCGAAATTTTTTGACTCGATACCATACCAGACGCACACATACGAGTTTGTACGGAACCCTCGGTGCGCAAGTCAGACTCGCACTTGTCCAGCTTTTAATTGCCTATTAATTTAAATCTTTGAGTAGAATTCAAAACCTTCAACAAAAAGCTGATCCGATGGTACGATGGTGATTTCATCAGCAAGCTATTTTGTTTTGTTTCTCTTCGTTTCTGTCTATTTAATTGTTTTGCAGCATTTTCCTTGTATGAATTCATTATTTTTACAAAGTGAAGCGTAGCAAATTCAGGTTTTTGTGTTCTTTTCTTTTACTTAAATAATGTTAATGCCAATTTACAAAAATGAAACACTTGTCTAGATTTTTGGATATGAATAAATACACTGTCTGGACAAAAATGTATAAATACTAATCAGTAATATATTTTATGAACAAAGTAATGTAAAGATTAAAGATTTATGAATTATTATCATACTTCCTGAATGTCACTGGAGCTACCATTTGCAAAACAGTTTTTTGTACTAATTTTACTGATAGTACCTATAGGTAACACTTCTTTGCTATCTGCTGCAGCATAACAGTAATTGTAAAGAGATGGCAATAAAAATAAAGGTTCTACCACTTAAATTAAAAACCGGACCACCTAACGTACGGCAGGAAACCATCTGCATCTGTTTGATAATATGCCAAATAGTCGTACTAAGGGTTCTCCTCCATATTTGTTCAAAGCAAGAGTCTCATGCATTTGCTGGATCATATAACTCATCCATGGCTTTCCATCAGGCAAAAAAGCAATCCGTTATATGTAGTGATTAGCTACCAGAAAAAACTACATAAAATGATAACTTAGCAATCTAACTAAAAATAATGTCGTTAGTCTTATTCGTTTACCATAACGGTAGCACTCATATATAGCAACAACATACAAAACAATAGACAATCAAATAAAAATAGATGTCTCTTTATGTGTTTGTGTACAGAGAAACAATATTTGAAAAGCGCCTCTAATTTATACACAGGCAATCGCAACATAGTCGCCATTTACAACTTATAACTTGTTTTTTTTTTTCTGAAGAGCAATGATTTTATCGCCTCATTTGCATATCAAAATCACCAAGTTGATGTGAGTGCCGAACTTCTTTTTTTGCCCCAAAACGATTTTTTGCCTTACTTAAGGAAAACTTTTCAATATTATTTTGGAATAATAATATTTTATGATAAGATTTTTTGATCATCACGTCATCATATTCCAGCGCCAAAGGACATGCAAGGACAACATTTTATTATATTGGAAATCAAAATACTTAATATTTATCTACCCATACACACACAAAAAGCAAAACAATTGAGAATTGTTTTGCGAAATCCTTAATTTTTAGGTAGGTATCTTCAAAACCTACATAACAATTTATTCTTATTTTTTTATTGTACACCAAAACAACACATATTACACATAGTAATAATAAAGTTCATGTACAAAGGCGAGCTTAACTCAAAGTTGAGGTTACTCCCAGCAAACCTTTGAATGATAGAGAGAGATCAGCATTGAGAGTAAGATCCAGTGTATAAATAATTATACATAAACATACCTACATACGTAAATACAAATATATATACATACCTATTATATTTCTACTAATATCATGTGTGTTCTGTATGGTGTCGGACGTAAAAGAATAGCACCATCCCATCACTTCCCGTGGGTGTCGTAAGAGGTCCCTAAGAGGCGACCTCTTACGACACCCACGGGAAGTGATGGGATGGTGGATCAGAGAATGGGCAACAGCATTCTCTGTGGTTCTGTGCATTGCAACAGCTACACTGCGATCGCTAAGCCGCCTGCCAAGGTGATTATGGCAAACCCCTTTAGCCTGTGTACAGTAGTGGACGTCTTTTGGCTAATATGATGATGATGATGATTATCATGTCATTTATTGCTAAATTGATATTAGGTACTAAATTATTAATATAATATGACAAAAGGCTTTCATTGGAGATCAGAGCAAAAATGTGGCGGCTAATAGCACCCTAGTGACCACCATTGCTCTTACCTGGTAAAAGTACCAAACCCCTGAAGAGCAGCGCGTTTCTCTGGTTCAAGGCAACAAATCTTAATCCTTAACTACCTTCGAGGAAGATATACCATACTAGGAAGAAAAGTAGAAGTAAGCGCTACTTCCAACTAAAATCTGTGTAACTCCGGGCCCTGGGTTCCATTCTGGGTTCGCAAAGTATTTTTAGATTTCTCAGCAGTGGCACGGAGTTTTTATTTTAGGATAGGAAATCATCAAATGACTTCTTCCGGTTTGGCAGAGTGGAAGGGCATGTCAGACTCTTACTGACTAAAACCCATCCGTGTTTCTCCTAAATCCTTTGCGTTCCAGGTCCGCGGTGACTCTTTCGAAAAAATTTCGCTACAGTAGCCTGGAGTTGGATTCGTATCCGGTTGATGGCATTAGAATCGCTCACTTATTACATGGATCTCAAAATAATAATAATATATCTTATTACTATTTTGAGATCTTATTACACGACGAGGCGTAGATCAACTTCTTTTGTCCATTAGTCCTTTGCTTAGGTTTTGCTTTGCTACGGGGGAAAAAAAGGCCAGCCCTTCGTCAATTTCTCAGATATGGAGCAGAGAGTGGGATGAGCCGCTTTGCAAACGTCCCACGGAAATTATAAAAGTGCAGCAGAGTAAACTCCTAATTATCAACTCAATTAGTTTGCAAGTCCGAAACATTATTGATAAGAACTTATTTCATTCTCAATCCTGTAAGTCAGAATCAACAGTGGCGAAACCACCGGGCTATGAAGCTTCACGAATCCCAGAGAAACGATCCAAATGAATTGGACCCCGCCACGAAATGAATCAGAAACAACAGCGAAGGAGTTAGATGAAACATAATTTCACGATGTAGTCGTTAATGGAGCCTTCAAGGCATTCATCGGAAGTGGCCAGATAACTTTCCTAGAAAAAAACAGCATAGTTTCAAAGGAGCTTATACGAAGTAAAATACTATTAACATTAACGATTTGGTTTTGATTTTTAATTGTATATTGTCTGTTGTAAAATAGGCTTAAACTCTCGTTACGCACTGCATCCGATCCAAATGTGCTAGAACTCCATAAGCGGATGTTTTCAAATCTAAACATTTCCTTTCTTCCTTGTTTCTATTTAAGCACTTAGATCGAGATTCCATTATGCAGTCATGAATACATTATATTATAGATTCTATTTAATATTCTCAAGATCCACGGGGAAATATAATTTCCTTACGATTGGATCCTAATTTGTCATATGTTTCCTCAATATATTATATATTTTATGATAGCACGAGAAAACACGTGCGATGCTATGATTGTAATTGAAGGCATTAATATCTCTGTGAGTACGTAATAAATCATTGATTAATAAAAAACAAACTCCGGACAACAGAGCCTCAATGTGGCCACATTTCAACGACCTAGCTCTTCGACGGAAAGTACCCTTGTCCACCCAGGTTATTATATTTTTGACAAATGAAAGTAGTCGGGGTCGGGCTAGCCATACATTTGAGGTGGTGTTTGCCAACCGGGCTTGCCACAAATAATCCATGGTGCAAAAATCTTCGATTTCGCTTCGCTCGCTCTTGCATTCTACGCTCTCTCTTAGGTTCTTGAACTTTCCTGCAATAGTCAAAAAAGTTTCTTCTATTTAAGGCCAAAAGGAATCAAACCCGAGGCGTAGAGCAAAAATATTCGATTCAAAAATTCTACAATTTCCCAACTCTTCAACGTTTCCTGTGTGACTCAAAAACTCACTACTATTAAAACATTATATGAATGACTAAAAGAAAATCAAAAATATCCGAGATGGGCTGCAAAAAAATTCGAGCTCGTTCGCTCGCCCTTGCATTCTAAACTCTCTAAGTTCTTGAGCATTCCTGCATCTGTGCCTCATTCAGTAAAGTTACTTCTGTTTAATTAAGTATGAATGAATACTGAAAGAAATATTCAAAACTACCCGAGGTGAAGGTACAAACATTTCTATCTACCCAAAAACGTGACAACGCTATTAAAAATATAATTATCCATTTTTAGGTTGCATAATTTTCTGATATTATCACGTCATTCAGTCCCGGACCCAGCCAGGGCCAGGGCCGGGTCCAGCCCAGCCCAACCCTGGAAGTAGTGATAACGATTCGATTATTGACACTTTAAATGATGGTATGTAGTATCGATTTTCTAGCTGTCGATTAAAAATGTTATTAACTTTGTGTGGGAATTTCAATTCCTTTCATTCTTTAGCATTTGCCGTTCAAGGATTTTCGGATTCAGATTTTCAGGCATTTTAAAATGCTGAAGGAAAATAAATGCATGTCATCATGACCATGAAACGAAAGTTCCACGAAGATGACGACAAATTATAAATAAGTATTTATTTAAGTAAAATAAACTTGTACCTAGTTTCTTAAATATTCTTTTGATTTTTTAAGCTTCTGTTCAAAATAGAGTTTTAGGATTGTTTGATTTAATATAAATAATTGGAATTTCAGTGGATGCAAAGATTTTCCTAAACTTTATTTTATTTAGCAAATAAAAACTAATATTCGATCCCAAACAGCGAACACTAAAGTTCTGCGCACGTATAAAGTTAACACTGTTTTATTGACGACCAATAATAATTAATACTACATACCAATTAGATTTGAGTGCCAATAATCAAATCGATAATTGAAATTTTACGTTACTGAAATAACTAGTTCTATAATGATGTCAAAAAGTTAGACAAAGTATATCAAAAAAGTTTGTATTTGCATCTGAAATCAGCTTGCTGCCTTCCTCACATGATCCTCAACTGTACCTAGCTGACAGAAGTTTACCACGTGTACCACGCCTTTTTGATTTGTGTTAATACCACAAAATACCGGTTTTAAAATATGACTTCCATTTTTTGGCGTGTTGAGTGAACCAGCGCAGCGTAGCAATGGGAGAAGCCTACAATAGAAGCCCATGGGGCCGCATAAGACTGACGTTACCACTTAAACCTCTGTACCTTTACTTAGGTAATATTTATTAGTTACATAGAACTCGTTCGAACGAGTTGGTTAAAGTTTCCACATTGTGAATGTGGTTTTGCATCCATAGATCTGCCTTAGATGCAAGACTGTATCCCGGTCCCAATATACTTAAACTATTGCGTAGGACGCGCGTTGCGTACAGCACATTATCTTGCTGAGCTTAGGTTCCCATTACAGATTAACTAATCGTGCATGTTGATGCGGTACTTTTAGTAGTAATCGCCACACGTGTAAATGTACCTACTTCAGAATTGCTGAGGGAGCAAACGTCATGGTATTTACTTCCAACATTTCTGAGAAGATACTGGAAGAACAGTGCGTAAAACTATCTGTAGGGAAGGATGTCTTAGCAGTCTGGATATATTTGTGAGTGCGAGGTTCAGGGGAGACTTATTTACAGTTTCCCGATGAATGTGCTCTAATAGGCGATGCACACAGGGGGTAGAATCCACCAAATGTCTTCTTCCCAAAAGGCCAGGCCGCTGTTTACAGGTTTGCCCCAATAACTACGCATCCTCGCACATCTCTTATGAAAAAGGTACGTTCCTCAGCAAAGAGGCCACATGCAAACTGATGAACTGCAGGAAAACTAGGAAAACTCTCCTAGCTTGGTGATTGTATTGGAGACTGACTTGATTGGCGATGTCATCTTAAAGGTGTTGGACTGTACTAGCCCTTTTGCAAACTCCTTATAAGCATTATATACCAACGGATAGTTTTTGGAAGACAAATATAACAAATAAAATAAACAAATATAATATTTTAAGTTTCTTGCTAAAAGCTTAGGAATGCCAAATCATAAGTCAAAACAACAGTTATAAAATAAAACATATAATATACCCGAAGGATCGAAATGCCAGCAGGTATTTAGCCGTTTCCCTTGACCGCTCTGCGTTTATAACTCTTTTCCCACATCCACATAAATTTTGGCATCTTTATAGCGACTGTACGTGATAGCCAAACATATTAGCAAGCTATTTTAATACTCGAAAGGATTTGCAACGAGTGTGAGTAATTTATATGGCATTTTAATGGGTGTTTCATAATGTTGTTATTGCTGGGATCCTTCGAACCTTTAACGTTTTGATGTCTCTACTTTATCCCTTTTATTGAATCATCTTCACCATAAAATCCGGTTTTGTGGATCTGTACTTTGGGCGTTTTAATGAATGCTACGTAAACGTAGCCAGCAACGCAGCCCAAACAATCTAAGGAGTTAACCATCGACTCGAAAATAAGTTACAGAAGAATTAGATTGTGGAAGGTGGAGGACAGGTTGTTGTGGTAGCCTGTGCCCAACAATGGATTACGATTTTGTATTGCAGTTTCTGCATTGCAGACCGGAAATAGGAAACCATAGAAATCGTTGCCGATTAAAATTTAATTTGACATCCTTGGGCATCGCTCGGACGGTTACATGATTCAGTTTCCCTAAGCAACAACGTAGACGTTAGATGGAAAGCCCTCCCGTTCCATGGATAGCTTCGATTCGAAAAAAGGTGATAAACCTCTCATGGCATAACCTGGGAGAGGCCTATGCCAAGGAGTGCAGTCCACTCCTGTCAGTCACAGTCCACTCTAAGATACTAATTAAAAAATGTCGTCGTCACACTTTGCTAGAAATTTCTTCGTACTGGTCCTCATGGAATAATTGCCCCCTCCCGTTTTCACGGTATGATACCTTTTGCCCATGTAATAAGTAAGTGCATGGATCGTTTCCATATTATGAGAGCAAGCTGTAATGAATCAGTGTTGTGCGATAAACACCCTAATTATTGTCTAAAGAACAAAACACAGTGCAGCCTACCCCTAAGCGCTTTTAAATGAACTTGACCATCAACTACATCGGACAAATGTGCTCATTCAACATACAAACAACGTAAGTGAAGCTAATTCAACGGATATCATATGTGTTATGTGCCAGGTACGTCAAAACCGTGCGAACTATAGACCTATGCCATAATGTGGGAAAGCCACGCTTTGTTGCACATAGCAAGCACATAGCTTAGGAAATAATAATCATCGCTCACTGCCATATAACCTCACTGGAATCTAGACTTTAAAACTTAGTAGTAAGGGCCTGAGTACCTTGTATAATAACTATGGAGGACATAGAACTGATTGTACCTTAAATTAATGCATATGTTAGACAAGGCTAACAATACATTGATGAGCCTCATTACTTTACAGTTCCGAAGTTGAGTTTCCTGCTCAGAATTCTGTTGGGATTCTGCCATATCATAGCTGAGAAAAAAAAAATCTGTAATGTCATTCAATTATAATTCTATGGTTGCATTTTGATGTGACAGTGTAAATAGCGAGTAGCGCATCATTAGGATGGCCTAATGAGGTTAATGTGTAAATCTGCCACAAGATGAGTCCTTGTTCATCCGATGATTGATGATGATTGGTACGTGGGTATACCGCTAGCCTCCATAGGTGGACCCTATCGCAATTTGGTATTATGAAACTAATTGTAGTTTATTCAGCTAGCCAAGAAAGCACCGATGGTTACGACACACGTGAAACCACCCTCAAAACATGCAATTTTATATCTATAAGTTGGACAAACACACAATTTAGAACTTTACTTAGATTATTGTAGTCTGCTAGAGATTTCGTTGAGATCTTCGTTGTAAACAGGATATCCACCGCTCTTTAGGTTTTGGTGGTCAACAAGGAACGAGGCGATCGGCGGCGGCGACCTCTCGCGTCCGGCCCTGGTTGAATCCATGGTCCGGAGCGAGGAGGCTTGGGAAGCGGTCACCTCCTTCTGCGAAGCAGTAATGCTAGCAAAGGAGGAGGAGGGCCGCGCGAGGGAAAGGCAAGGCCTTCGCCCCAACCGCCGCAACAGGAGAAGACGCCCCGGGCGTCGGGAGTCGCAGGGCGATCCCCGGCCACCGTAGGCGCGGGCCTGCGGACGGCGAGCATTGGGTGGCTCGCTGTCCGATCACCACCAGGCCCGGGTCGATGGCGCGTTGTGTTTCACGCGCGCCTCAAAGAGATGTCAGCATAAAAGACGGGGCCCGCTAGGGCCAAAGCCTGCCAGGGTTGCGGAATCTGTTCGAAAGAGTCACCGCGGCCCTGGAACGCAAAGGGCTTTAGAAGGAACACGGATGGGTTTTAGTCAGTAAGAGTCTGACACGCCCTTCCGCTCCACCCAGAGCGGAAGAAGTCATTTGATGATTTCCCATCCTTAAAAAAAAAAAAAAAAAAAAAAAACCCCCGCCTCCATGTAAAGTGGCGATGATTTTTTTTTTTTGGTGTCGCTGGATAAGGCGAAAATATTGAGGGTGTGCTAAAACTATTTTCCCATACAATCCGTTTGTGAAATATTAAGCAAAGGAAGTGCTAGTTTTTGTTAGAGTCCAAGTGCCCCCCAAATGTAAACGTGTGTACTAGCACATATAACGAATTTAAAAGGAAAACTATCACAGCCAAGAAGGCTTTACAAGTTAACGTGTAATAGTCGACCAACGTATAAAATGTAGTTGGCAATTATGACGTGCAACTACGGAACCCTACACTGCTCGTGGCCTGACACGCATTTGGTTGGTTGTGACCTACTTTAAATAGTTATTATAGCTCATTAAGTTGAAAAAGATGGCTTTGAATGACAAAGATTTTGAGGACCAATAAAGGTATTAAAGGTTCTTCTCCGTGTCTCGATGCGCACGTTAAGCCGTTGCCCCGGCTGTCATTTGTAGATCTTTGGCAGTCGTTACGAATAGTCAGAAGCCAGAAAATCTGATACCAGTCTTTCCAAGGAGTACCGTGTTACCCGGTTAATGGGCAGCCGCTCCACGCAAAATACTGGTATTCAGCTGAATCCGGTTTGACTAGAAGCCAACCCCAATATAGTTGGGAAAAGGCTAGGCTGATGATGAAAGGAATTCAATTTTCAAATATAAGAAGCACAATCTGGGAGCCACCTTCTCAAAATTACAAGAAGAATCAATCTGTGTCACCTTTTCCAACAATTCGGGCTTCGGTTAAACAATCATCAACATACCAGCCGAAAGACGTCGACTGCTGGACATAGGCCTCCCCAAGGGGTTGCCATAACCAACACGCTTGGCAGGCCGGTTGGTGATCGCAGTGTAGCTGTTGCAATGCACCGAAACACAGAGAATGCTGCTGCCCATTCTCCGGTCAGTCCCTTAGTCGCCTCTTATGACACCCACGGGAAGTAATGGGATGGTGCAATTCTTTTATGTCCGACACTATACAGAAACGATTCAAACGGTTGAAGTTAAATACTAATATTTTACATGGAGAGACTGACGGCTTTTTTTTAGGATGGGAAATTTATCTTCAAATGACTCCTTCCGTTCTGGACGGAGCGGAAGGGAGTGTCAGACTCTTACTGACTAAACCCCATCCGTGTTCCTCCATTGCTCTTTGCGTTCCAGGGCCGCTGTGACTCTTTCGAACAAATTCCACAACTCTGACAGACTGACCGCCTATCTGCCCTACAAAACCAAAAACTTAATATCACGCACAACTGTTGTCAAGGCTGTTTATCAGATCTTCTGACTACCAATAACGAATTCTGCCGAAAACTATATTATTTTCGTGTTAAAAGATATTGGTGCTTTTAAGAATTTTCCAATACAGTATGACTTGTAGCACACCTTCTGTTTCTTTAGCTATATTTGTACTTTTCCAAAGTAAAGATATTTTAATCTATTTTGATGTTCATCTGATGTGTGGTAGTAATTCAATAGTACATTGTTCACCGAGAGGAGAAAGTGACCGATTACCGTCGAGGGTGTCGTTTGAAGCCCGAGCCGTAGGCGAGGGCTTTAAAACACCCAAGATCGGGAATCGCAGTTTCTCTCGAGTGATACATAGTGCTTTATACTACACCTACAAGGAAAATAAAAAACGAAATCTTTACTAATTGAAATTTATATTGAAATTGTTGCAGTTAAAACTGAATCCTCAAACAACACACAAATTGGAAATGGCGCCAATGGCGTCTGCAATTTTCACATGTTCTTTTTTCAAATTGTTTATCCTGCCGCCGCAGGGTCGCACTGCCAGCCCGACACCATCCAACACACAGCTAGTGGCCAGTGTCATTTTGCGAACTTGGAGATAAAAACTCACTGTAAAAACTTTTTGGCTTTTGATATTTAGGTTACCGGCGCATAGTCTTACCCAAAATTAAAAAAGAAAAACCACGTAAGAAATGGATTTTCATACACTTTTCTCTCCCGCTCAGATGCGTTTTCTCCCCGCATATTTGTTCGATATGCAATGACGTACTTTCTACCGTAAATTTGATAAAGTATCAAGGTACTTTCCAAGCAGGTGTAGTATAAACTTTTTTGTGCATATTTATTTGGGCCTTTCTGGAATGTTCGGTAAGAACCGACGACATTAACTTTATGAAATCCTTGAATAGCTGATTTCTAGACACCAAGATGATCCGGTAAGAAACAAAACACGTTGATTTCAAGTGTTTAAAAATAACATCGCTAATTTCTCTGCAATTTAACAATACAAGCTGTTGACGATTGTAATTTATCCATTTAGCATTTATACTATTCTTTGTATAATAGAACAATGGGCAATAAAGCCTATTATGGCGTGAAATGACATTAAGTATTCAATTCGGATACACGTAGATATAGTTACCAAACTGTATAGAGGAACCAATTGCTGATATTAAAATTGAAATTAGCAGATTGGCACGACATCGGATTGTATGAAAATTAATGTATAACAGGAAAATGTATAGTGTTATTTGTTCTAAGGAGGCACTCTTTAGTATGTGTTTGACACTACTTTGTAGTAAAAAGTTACGAGTACGTCGCAAAGAACACTCATTGAACAAAAACTACAAAGTCACGTACAGCAATATCTTAATCTGCAGTGGCTGGTTCTAAACTGTAGACGGCTACCGGAAAACATCCACATTCCTTATTGTGTGCAAATCCAGCGCACTCGCATCTATCTGCCGCTAATCTCGTTTCAGTAAAGGCAAAATAATTGTTTGTAATTAGTCACGGCACGCAAACAAAACGACATAAGCGCCAATGCGACTCATCTACCATATTACAACTTGTAACAATGTCATAGGGTCAGTTATGTTGTGATTCACGACATGACGCACCCAGTCATTTACGTTTCCACTGTTTGTATCAATTCCTGAAATTAGGGTTCTTGAATTTCCACTTACAAAAATTGCGTAATATTTTTTATTATCTGACTAATGACCGCTAGCTTTGTTAAATAAACAAACAAGTCTAGAGATTTAATGACTGTAGGTATTTTAAGGACTGTAGTATTATAGTTTATGAATGCACACTTCATGTTTTTAATAACTTACTGGAACAATAAAACACAATTTGTGACTGTTTGATATGTTGGTAGGTGCATGCCTTCAATAAGTAGTATCAGGAAAAAATCTGGTTTAATTAATTAAGCTGAGTTCCGCTTATCTAGTTGCACGCGGTATTGAACTGCATTTTTTCAGTTCACCATCGCGAGAGTATTGCAATCAATATTCATATGATCTAAAGACCTTGTGAAATTCTTGTAACCGATTACTGAGGCTAATTTGGACGCCAATATTCAATGAAATGTCAGCACTTGTGATTTTATGATAAAAACATTGGAAGTATTCAAACTCTTAGGTTCAAATAACACATTGACACGACAAAAAACTTTTCAAAGAAACATATCACTCTGCGTTATGTTAGAAATGGTTCTCACATTTGATAACAATGCCCCGACAATTGCAATCAATTTATCAATTTTGCCATTCGCTTCCATTGTAGCCCCCGAACAAAACGAGGGGTGTAATGAGTTAAAATGCAGGTGGCTTAATAATAGCAGCTGCACAGGTCGACCCACAAAGTTAAGCAACGCTTGCCAAGGTCGATCCTTGAAAAAATGATAATTTTTCGTCGCAGTGATCTCCACATTGCCAATACATTTACACGCTGAAACAGTACCATGTATGGCCAAGTCTTTAAAGTAAAGGATGATACAAAAATATGAAATAAAAACCGGCTAAGTGCGTGTCGGACTACGCACAGTGTAGGGTTCCGTAGTTACCCGTGTCCTAAACCATGTCAGAAAAATAGTAAAATGTACTTCACTATTATTAGATTTCAAATTTACAAATGCACTTGGTTTTAAGTCATTTTCTATGGAATTATTATGAATGTTTTACTTAGCCAATTCCATTTTTTGGGTTCCGTACCTCAAAAGGTTAAAAAATGAACCCTTATAAGATCACTCTCTTGTCCGTGTGTCACCACCAATTTTCACAGGAACGGGTGGACCCAGCAAGTTAAAATTTATACCAGATACTGAAGTCTATAGTCCCTATTAGGTGTATAAAAATCAAGGTCTTGAGTTAAAACGATAAAAAGATATGGGCAAATTTAGATATTCGCGAAAACTTGTAAGTACCGAAATGTAATTTAATTTTCATTTGTTTTTTTATTTTTCGAAATTCTCCCTTTACTTGTGCTGTGAGAAAAAAGGGTGGGGGAAAATTAAAGGGTGCCCCCATACATATAGTTGACGCCTGCCACCAATAAAAATGCTACCAATTTTATTATGACGGTATAATGGTTAGACAGGGGCGGAACCCTCGGCGCACGAGTTCAACTCGCACTTGGCCGGTTTTTGAGTTGGTCGACTATTAACTCTTTAACTTGTAAAGTCTACTTAGTTGTTTTCTTTTTAAATTCATTAATATGCTGAAAACCAGAAGTCCAGAGCCAAGATTTGCCATCGGGCTATGGGACGCAGCATAATAGGTGTTAAGCGAACAGATCGCGTTAGAAACACCACCCTGCGCTCCATAACTAGTGTTATAGATGTTGGAGAGAAAACGGCCAGGCTAAAGTGGGAGTGAGCTGGCCACGTCGAACGAATGCACCCGGACAGGTGGGCGAAGGTCGTCACTCACTGGTCGCCTGAGGAAGGACGTCGTCATCGAGGTCGACCGCGGCGAAGGTAGTGTGACGACCTCATCAGGTTTGCGGGGCAGACTTGGCCAGAGATCGCTCAAGAGAGAGAGATTTGGAAGGAGAAAGGGGAGGCCTTTGCCCAGCAGTGGGATACAAATGCAAGCTAATAAAAAAATTATAATATGCTACTACCATGATTTTTTTCTTGTCTTCTAAAACAAATGTTTCGCTGGTAGAGGGGGGGGACAATAATTGACTCTAACAAAAATTAGCACTTTAAAGCTTAATATTTCGCAAACGGAGAATCCGTTTCACGAGCGATCGCGCGTGAACAACTGGACCAATTTCGCTAATTCTTTTTTTGTTGTGTTTGTTATTTTCATGAGAAGGTTCTTACGAAAGAAAATTTGGAACAAAAAAATTGCATCTGGGCGAAACCGGGGCGGGCCACTAGTATTAAATAATTATACGAACCAATAACTCAAAACGAAACAATTTTCCAAATCGAATGAAGAAATACTCAAGACATTATTTTAACACACAGAAGCTCGTGGCCAAATTATAACAGCAGCAGGGATCGATCTTCTAGGTTAAGCAACGCTTGCTGAAGACGGTCTGTAGATGGGTGACATAGCCGTTTATCCGGGCTATTATTTGTAGATCTTTGGCAGTCGTTACGGATTGACAGAATGTTAAAATGTTCTCTTTTCCATTGCTTCGTATCAAAAGTTTCACAAATAACACAGAACAGTATGTTCAGGTGTTATTTCCATGAATTGGTAGTACTCATCATATCAGCCAATCGCCGTCCACTGCTGAACGTAAGCCTCCCCCAAAGATCGCCAACCATCCCGATCCTGAGCGGTCCGCATCCATCCGCTGCCAGCCACCTTCTTCAAATCATCGATCCATCGTGCCGCAGGTAGTACTATTGGTAGTACTATTTTTGTTCAATAGATGGCGTTACAGGTATTTCAAAATTAATTTCATCTTGAACCCTTTAAATTGATATATCTTTTGGAAGAGTGAATCGATTGGGATGAAACAAAAACTAACCAACAAAGTACAAAAATCTGTATTGGTTTTGTACATTCTACGTGATGCGTGTACAACGAAATATACAAACGGCCAAAAATCCGAAATGCTGTAAATTGGTTCTGTTAGTTATCCTGACTATTTTACGTAAACGACTCTTCAACAAGTTTATTATACTTATATAGTATTACTCACTTTTGGTTGTTAATTAACCGTTTAAAACTATTTATTTACTTAAATAATACGATATATATATATATATATACATATATATATATACATATATATATTTGTAAAGTGCTCGCAAGACCTTTCTTTTGACACCAAACATGTAATTAATTTAATTTTTCCGGGATCAGAAATTTACGTATAAATTCTCGTAATTTAAATAAAGTGAAAATTGACAGAGCCGATCCAGATGACGGAGTATTGTTACGAATCTTTTGATACCCAATTCATCGAAATCATTTAAGTAGTTTGGGTGCTACGGTAGAACATACGCACATAACATACATAGACAGCTAAAATCATAACCCTGCCTTTTGGTTTAGTCGTAATCGGGTAAAAAGAACTAATCAATCCGAGGTGGGGTGCTAAAATTTTCAAGCTCGCTTAGTTTAGACGTTGCTTTTGTTCTGCTAAGAACTTACCATCGGATGCCTTTCCGTTGCCGTAATGATTTTTGTAGAGCGTGAAGTACGTCTAAACTGATTTGTAATAAGCATACGGTGCGCCAAGCAAAGCAGCAGGTATATTTATGTCCATGCATAAGAACTGGAAATTCAGAATTCTAAATAATCTCTATAAATAAAATGCTTGTCCTGACTGATGGATCAATGCACAGCCTAAGTCGCTGATCGTGGGGACTCGAAATTTGGAGGACGTATTTCTTATACGATGTAGGCATCCGATAAGAAAGGATTTTGAAATAAGCATTTCAGCATTTCCTAAAATTCAACCCGTAAAGAGTGGAAAGGGTGGCAAAGTATGACCATGGCCTGCAATAGGATACATTTTATTTCCAGGAATATATTATCCTGGAATAATTTTCGAACTTCACTCGGGTAAAGCCGCTGGCAAAAGCTAGTTTAATATAATTTAATAGTTTATTTATTTATCTTTCAAATTTGTTACAAGTTGTACAGCAATAAAAAAATAATAGAATTTCGGTATTAAAATAACAGCCCGGCCCTGTGCTGTTATTTAAATACTGAAATTCTTTGTTGTGAGATTCAGTTTACATGGAAAAACTTCTGTATCGGTAGGTAGTTTTTATTATGCTAATTTGTTTTTGCTTAGCTGTTTTGTACTTAAGAGCCCCATAACTTAGTTTTTGATGACAATTATCTACATACAGAAATGTTAATTAGAACTGTGGGATTCAAAGTATGAAGTGACATTTTGGGTTTTGGTATTTTCTTCTGAACAATGTTTGTAGCTACTGAGATATTTGCGCTATGTGTTACTTTATAGATAATTGGGTTTATTACCATCACTGTCGGACAATTATAAATAATTAGCTGTAGCCCGCGACGTTGTACTCGTGTAAATTAAAATGAAATGATGTTGCTAGATAAGATCGCTAAGTTATACATACGAACAGTCAATATCTAGCAATGGCTGACCCCTTTTAGGATTAGGAATTTGAAGAGTTGTATGCAAGGCATTGACTGTATCACCTCTTCTGCATAAAATGCCGACCACCCCTGGTAGCTTTTTGTAATGAGAAACGTTTGAATGAAAACGCTATATCTATACCTACACGATGTTAGCGGTGGAATCAGCTGAAGCGTACACAAAAAAGCTACATACAGTTGGCAATGAGAAAAGTATCCAGAAGAGAAGTCTACGCAACGTATAATGTCTGGCCCTGGACTGGTCATAACTCATTGGCCATTGAACATCGCTAAATTAAGATAAATATACGAACAGTCAATATCTAGCAATGGCTGACCCTTTTTAGGATTAGGAATTTGAAGAGTTGTATGCAAGGCATTGACTGTATCACCTCTTCTGCATAAAATGCCGACCACCCCTGGTAGCTTTTTGTAATGAGAAACGTTTGAATGAAAACGCTATATCTATACCTACACGATGTTAGCGGTGGAATCAGCTGAAGCGTACACAAAAAAGCTACATACAGTTGGCAATGAGAAAAGTATCCAGAAGAGAAGTCTACGCAACGTATAATGTCTGGCCCTGGACTGATCATAACTCATTGGGAATTGAACATCGCTAAGTTAAGATAAATATACGAACAGTCAATATCTAGCAATGGCTGACCCTTTTTAGGATTAGGAATTTGAAGAGTTTTATGCAAGGCATTGACTGTATCACCTCTTCTGCATAAAATGCCGACCACTCCTGGTAGCTTTTTGTAATGAGAAACGTTTGAATGAAAACGCTATTTCTATAAACGATGTTAGCGGTGGAATCAGCTGAAGCGTACACAAAAAAGGTACATACAGTTGGCAATGGGAAAAGCATCCAGAAGAGAAGTCTACGCAACGTTTAATGTCTGGCCCTGGACTGGTCATAACTCATTGGGAATTGAACACGTTTGAAACAAAACAGAAAATTATTGGTAATTCGGGGGATCTTGAGAATGAAAACAACATCACCGGAGCAACCTGTTAGGATTTCGGCTTCGATGATAGTTTGTTGGAGATTTGTAACTTTTAGCCAAGTGCCATAGCAAAGGGTAGAAATCTTAGTAGAAATCATAAAAAATACCGGATGATGTGTATCATTTTCTTCCATGGCCGCGTTAATGAAAATATATTCCTTATTTTCCACAGAAACAGTCAGTAATATTCATATTTACGCAGCCTAGCCGTTTCGAAAAGAATAAAAAGTTCGTTGTCATAGCCAAGAAACTTCACAGCATCCGAGCTCGGTGGGACCCCGTACACAGAAGAAATCAATTCATACTGTGGATCTACGGGACAACACTGACTCTCTGCTAATATAACCTATCTATATTTTCTATACCTATCTATATTATATCTTCTTGATTGTGACACAGTAAAGTGTTGATATTATATTGAGCTATAGACAAGCACCTATTTAATCGGTCCTCGATGCTCTGGGTGTTACTAGGAGTCACAAAAGAAAACCACCGTACACCTGATATCGGCCGATCATTTTGCCTATGTCCTGTCAAGGTCCATTTTTTTTTTTAAGGATGGGTAATCATCAAATGAATTCTTCCGCTCTGGGTGGAACGGAAAGGCGTGTCAGACTCTTACTGACTAAAACCCATCCGTGTTCCTTCTAAAGCCCTATGCGTTCCAGGGCCGCGGTTACTCTTTCGAACAAATTCCGCAACCCTGGCAGGCTCTGGCCCTGGCGGGCCCCGTCTTTTATGCTGACATCTCTTTGAGGCGCGCGTAAAACACAACGCGCCATCGACCCGGGCCTGGTGGTGATCGGACAGCGAGCCACCCAATGCTCGCCTACGGTGGCCGGGGATCGCCCTGCGACTCCCGACGCCCGGGGCGTCTTCTCCTGTAGCGGCGGTTGGGGCGAAGGCCTTGCCTTTCCCTCGCGCCGCCCGCCTCCTCCTTCGCTAGCATTACTGCATCGCAGAAGGAGGTGACCGCTCCCCAAGCCTCCTCGCTCCGGACCATGTATTCAACCAGGGCCGGACGCGAGAGGTCACCGCCGCCGATCGCCTCGACAAGGACACGGCGTTGCTCAGCCCAAGCAGGGCAGACCTCCACCGTATGCTCCACCGTGTCCTCCGGGCGATCTTCGCAGTGCTGACACCCGGGCGTGTCCTCCCGCTTAATCCGAAACAGGTACCTCCCGAAACAGCCGTGTCCGGTCAGTACATGCGTCAGGCGGAAGGTGAGGACGCCGTAGCGCCTCTCCAGCCACTCCTCAAAGAGGGGCCTTACCGCCGCAATAGTGGCGTGCCCACCTGTCAAGGTCCTGTCTGCTGCTTTTACAGCTTCGCAGATTGTCATCGTGCCTTCGTTCCAAATTATTAAAGAAATAATTTTCATTCTTGAAACCTAATTAGTCTCATCCTTTAAACATTACGAATCAAAATAAACTAAACAGACTATCGAACCAATTATTCTTCAAACTACGAAGTTCAGAAACAATTTGAATTGATTCTACTTAATTTCTCTCATATTTGACTGGTTTAAAACTATTATGATGCAAGTAGTGATTAGGTGAGTGAAGCGTCTGCGTCCATGAAGAACTGCGTCGCCGCGTGTCCACTGCTGTCTCGAAGACTCGTCGTGTTTTCTTCGCTCACCCGCTCTTTTTAGAGCAGACTGGAGCACGCGCGTGGCGCCATCGATGTCCGCGCCGCGTCAATGCTATCTTGTTTCTTTGACGGAGTTGTTCGTCTTTTTTTTCTTCCCTATTTTTGAACAGAATTCGGTTTGTAAAGTAAAAGTTAACCCATGTCGATTCCAAAACCTTTTCGAGATTTTAGATTTGTAAGCCTTATTCTTCTATTTTTACGTCTTAAATTTTAAGATGGTATTTATTTTCACAAAAATACTTAAAATCATTTGACTTTTACTTGACTTTTAAATGACGTCATAATGTACCCTGTAGGGCACTTTCAATGCCTTTTATTGAATGAAATAATTAAGTTGTTTTGTACGTGTCAAGCAGCAATTTCAACGTCAAGTTGAATTGAGTTTCGTTCTTTCGTTGAGCGTATCGTGCCTTAATTTCTTGATAAATTATCTAATTATTTTCCCGATAACCCTTGCTTTCCTCTCCGACTTCGATATTTACTACCCTTTACCATTAACCATTTGCTTGCTATAAGGATTTGTTTGGTTGATATTGTGTTTCAGATCATCTCGCGACTCTTATGTGGACACTGCATCGGCTTTGTCAAAGTTAAAAGAAACCGAGTCGAGTGTATAGTAAGAGCAAAAGTTGTTTCAGAGCACCGAGTTTCTTCTAAACAGTATATTGTCGATGTTACAATCGGCGAAAAGGATGCAGTAATATTACAGGCAACTTGTGATGGCTGCGCTGCTTCTGCCCGTGGATGCAAGTATACACTTGTCTTTATTTTAGCTTGATAAAAGAAGCAGTGAACTCGCATCAACTTCTGTCCAAAGTTATTGGAGGAAACCTAAGTTCTCTGGATCGAACCAAAATCAATCAAGAGGGTACATTAATGCAACAAATTTTGGGGGATATGGAGTGCCAGAAACAGAGTTTATAAAGAGGTAAATGTTTAGACCAATATGTTATTAAAGAGGCAGAAAAGCAATTAAATATAAAAATACATAAATCAGGTTTCACCCTCATCAATGGAGTAGTAGGTGCTTCACCTAATAGAGTTTCAGATTATTTTATCATACAAGTTAAATGCCCTTCTTTAACAAACACGTTAAAAAGGTATGTTAATGATGACATCATTCAAAATAAATATGTTGCTCAAAATGCATGTGGCAAGTAAAAAAAGGCAGTATTCTGTATTGGATAAATTATGACCCTCAATACACAACAGATTTACTAAATAAAGCTTTAATATTTTGGAAAACATATATTTACAGCAAGATTATTATTAGTGCTAGGACATAAAATAAAACGATTTATTTTAATCACTTTTTATTATTTCATTTTGTAAATTCATTTTGTAAATTAATTAAACCACGCGTGATCTTCACTACATGATCGAGATAACCGAAATGTTTGTGGCTGACTAAATAATGAGGTTTAAGAAATCGAAACTCTAGAACCCTTCTTATAACTCTTTCTCTTTAACTTGTATTCAACATTTGCTGCCTTGCACCATTTCCTTTTTAAGGTTTCTTTTACTAACACAAACAATTTGTGTCGGTTATTTGATGTGGTGTTTTTACATGAAGGTATGAAGCACACAGTTAGTCTTTGATCGATTCATGTCGTAGACGATACACTATTAAAATAGCTAATTCCTATTAAGTAACCTTTAAATTGCAAAATTAACGGTAAAATTTGACATTTTTAATATTTTTGTATGCATGGAATTAATAAGTACTGTTTTAATTTTAGTTCTAAATAAGTATTAAACGTGGCAAAGATCTTATGCCATTCAGACTGCTTTATGACGTCAGCACGAACAAAACTTTTAAAAAATAACTACAGCTTGGAAAAACGAAATATTGAAATTAGTTACTTAAAATAACCTGAAAAAACTTTACATGCCGAATTGTCGTAGACTTGGTACGCTAAACTGGTAGAGCTATTTTAGCTAGAGAAATTATGGATCTTAAGCAACTAAAGGCTATATACTATTCACTAGTAGAATCTAGATTAAGATATCATGCTTTGGGGTAACAGCTATAGTTATAACTGTAAGAAGGCGTTTATCTTACGGAAACGTGCCATATGGCCTATTGTAAGGATTTCACAAAGAGAGTATTTTGAAGAATTAGACATTTTAACAGTACCTACCAAGTTCATACATATTAGTTACATACATAAGAATTCTTCGTTGCTCCCAATAAATAATTTATTATTATTATTATAAGAGAAATTACAAGAAGGAAGGAGATTAAAAACAAGATGGTACCAAATTTTAATGTAGCTAAGCAATGCTCCGGGTACCAAGCTTTGGAATTGTTTAATAGGTTACCAACTAATTTAAAGTTATTAATTTAGAGCTTACTCTTATTTAAAAACAAATTTGAAGCCTTCTTGTTGGAAAAATACTTATACTCAGTATCAGATTTTATGTCAGATGATAAAAAATAATTTATTAAAATGATAACTTTGAACAACCTTTTAATAGTTTGTTTTTTGACATACTCGTAGATTGATCGATGTTTTTTTTTATTTATTGATAGATTTATGTACAACTATTTACTATGTATATACTTAAATAAAAAATATTATTTATAATTAACTAAAAATAGTCTAAAATATGGCGTCGAAAAATTCCTCCGTATCGCTGGCCACTGGTAAAGTACCCAAAAGGCTGACTGACAGCATTGCCACGTTGTATGCCAGCTTTTAAGTCGTTTTTAAGTGAATTATTTTATGACTTTGGCTAATCATCTGACATAGCGTACATTTGGCATGTGTCATATGTCAAAAAGTAAGTTTTAAGTAGATATAATATTATGCCTGACATACTTTTAAACATTTATTTATTTATCATACACATTACATCTTTTAATTGATTGACTTGATATTTTACTATACTTTAGCTTCAATTGTACAAATTGTTTTGCATGTGACTATTTTATTGTAATATTATTATGTACCTAGCAAATATTCTACACAATGTTTATTGTTTGAATAAATAAATAAAAATGAAATGAAATAAAGGTTCTATGGTGGGCTACCACCATTGTTTATCGCCCGGTATCCGTCCATCAGCTAAAGCTACCACACCAATCGATCAACGTCGATCGATGGCATCGATTGGCAATCAATAGATTGATGTTGTCACTACATCAATCGATCGATTGTCGATCGATGCCTGCCGAAATGTCACTTTTCGGATCAAAATCAACAAAACAGACGAACGAACGAATGGTGCTATTCTTAAACCTACGAATTTAAGAACCCGTAACGCAATACGAAACATTGGGCTCGTTTTTCAAAGACGAACGGGGGCTGAGGATACACTATGATAAGGTCCACAAACCACATTAGATTTGTGCCCCCCAACCACTATTAGAACAGACCCTTTGGAAAACACTGTCAAAATAAAAAAATCATCACCAGTTTAAAAGAGAGTTCCTCGGAGCGCGAGACGGTCCGTTCCGCCTAATTTGGCGCGATGCGTTCGTCTTGCGACCCAAGAGACCTCAGAAAGCGCCTGGGAGCAATTGCTCAGCTTCCCCTACTGGATTCTACACGTTCAAAAAGATTTGGCAACTAAAAAACTTTAACAAATCTAATTAAAAAAAACTGCAACAATTCGACTTAATTTTAGACCCGAAATTACCACCGTTTAATAACATTTCACAGAAAGGCCTATGTTCGCACGTGGAATCGAAACTAAGTGAAGGTGATATTAGGGGAGCGGCCAGGCTATTGTTTAGCAGTGATTTGGTGGCGCCTACTCTCCAGAAACCATTACAGCCTTGGAGAGTAAACATCCAGCGCCTGCGGATGATCTCACCTTCCCCGACACCACCGATATCCCCGATTCATTTATTTTCAACACTTCAGCCCCGCAATTGATTGCTGCCGTGAGCTTCTTTCGAAGTGGTTCCGCCGGCGGACTCGACATCACTTAAAGGACCTTAAATGTTAAATGAAGCTGGTGAGTCGCTTTTGAAGGAGCTTGCGGCTCTAGTAAAACTAATGCTCTCCGGCGGCGTGAACGATGCCGGTGTCGATGTTTTGTACGGAGCAAATCTTTGTGCCCTACGCAAGAAAGGCGCGGGCTTTCGTCCCATCGCTGTCGTATGGCAGCCAAAATTTGTTGCACATTGTTCCGTGAGAGACTGAAAAACAAATTCCAGCCCCTCAACTTGGCTTTGGCTCTAAAGGGGGCTGTGAGGCTGCCGTACATGCCCTGTCTACTTTCCTAAATTCTGGCAAGGGTAAGGTTATCCTCAAGGTTGACGTCAAAAATGCATTCAATTCTGTTAACAACAGGGACACCTTGTTGGCGAAAGTAAAAAAGGAACTACCTGAAATTTTCGGTTTAACGTGGCAATGTTACAGGCACCCCTCTGAGTAGGTATGTCAGGTAGGTATGTAGGGTAGGTATGTAGGGTAGGTATGTAGGGTAGGTATGTAGGGTAGGTATGTAGGGTAGGTATGTAGGGTAGGTAGAGTAAGGTAGGTAACGGTTGACGGTTGTTGGTGAAGGGAGCGAAGCCGCGGGCACAGCTTGTTATTATATAAAAAAACCTTTTTGAATCTGCAATTGGATGCTAACAAGGTGGTCCTCTCGGGCAAGTAATTTTTAGTTTGGCTATTCATACCAACATTCAACAAATAATTTCTGGGTGCTCCTAGCGGAGCTTCACATCGTTGTCAATGTGGTGAAGCAGTCGACTGCCTCGGACACCATGGCCTATCCTCCAGTAGAAGCGCGGGTTGGATAACACAGCACGCCAGCATTAATGACATCATTCGTCGGGCCCTTGTCACCGCCGGGTTGCCAGCTGTATTAGAACCGAATGGCTTTGCGCGAGACAATGGGAAGAGGCCAGATGGGATGCCTTGAAAAGAGGGTAGGCCTTTCATGTGGGATGACATGATGTAAGTATGTAAGGGTCACGCCATCCCATTCCTTAGCACGGCAGGTTATTCATTTTCAGGTTATGTTGGGGCGGCTACTGCGGGTGCAGAAATCCCAAGCCGAGCCGTTTGGGGTTGAAACACTAGGGCAATGGGGCGTGTTTTTCGTGAACAAAAGGCTGGCTTTTTCTTTAGCCAACCAATCAGCATTGCTATTCAACGTGGCAATGCGGCCAGTGTTCTCGGCACTTTTTCCGTTGACAGCGATGTGGACAATTTTTCGATGCCCTTTGAGGTCTTCCCCTCCTCTTTTTACTCTGCTTCTATATATTTTTACTAGCTTGTGTATATTTACTATTTTTACTTTCCTTATATTCGAAATGAAAAGTAGAGTGTATGACACGGGTGAAAGTCAATTCCTAAACAATTATTTAGGCTAAAGACATATATCAAATCGAAAAGTTATTTTTCATCCATTCTTACAAGCATGCTCATCGTGTTTGAGCTCATTTGAATCGTTCTATGGGTATAATGCATAGTTGATAACAAGGATCTGATGATGAATAGCTTAAAGGTGGAAAACGGTCAAACGTGTTTGTAGTCATTTCTGACCCAGAGTTTTATCGAAATCGCATGGGTAACGAATAGATATTATCATGTGAGCTTGAGTATTTCTTCAGACAAAGTATACAAGTAATTATTCACCAACTCTTACAAGTATGCCTATAGTGTCTACGCTCTATGAATCGTACTGATAGGTACCATTCCCTGTAGTTGGGAACAAGGCTCTGATGATGGAAACCAAAAATGTGAGTCTGAGTGGTAGCTCTCTTAGTTGACTCATCATATACCCATCGTTTTTGAGCTCATTGGAATCGTAGGGGTGGGTACTCAGCCGTCGCTTCAGAAAAAGACGCCCCGGGCATCGGGAGTCGCAGGGCGATTCCCGTCTACCGTAGGCGCGGGTCTGCGGACTGCGAGCTATGGGTGGATCGCCTTCCGATAAGGACGTGTTGTGTCACACACGCGCCTTTAAGAGATACATCTCTTTGGGGCCCTACTATGGCAAGTGCCTGCCAGGGCTGCGGAATTTTTCGAAAGAGTCACCGCGGCCCCGAAACGCAAAGGGTATTTGGAGGTACATAGGTGGGTTTTAGTCTGTAAGAGGCTGACACTCCTTTCCGCCCAGAGCGGAATCATTTGATGATTTCCCATCCAAAAAAAAGGTATGGGTTATATTCATTGTAGCTGGTAACAACAATTTCATGATGGAGATCATAAAGGTGAGTATTGGCTTTCTCAGTTGACTACTCTTATACCCAACCTTTCTGAGCTCATTTCATTTTTCCTAATAACTACTGTTTTATTTCAGTTGGTAACAAGGATCCTACGATGGAGACCAGAAAGTTCTAAAGGCGAGCCAACTAAGAGATTCACTAACCACCTTTCTGGTAATAGTGCTCATCGGAAGGATTCAAATAAGCCCAAACACGATGGTTATGCTAGCGAGACTGTATGAAATAGTTATTTATTATGCAAGTCTGCAAAATGGTTTTTTGGCGCGACTACTTGTATTTAAACCTGAGCGTTGCCAGGGTTTCAAAGGTACCAGACGCAGAATAACTTTGCTGCCGAGCGCAACACACAACTTTTCACCTCAATACAGCGAGGAAATGCTAGCTTAGGTGAGATGCTAGGTGCAAAAAAACATTTGAATATACAAATTGGTGTTCATTTATTTTAGAAATTAAAAGTAAAATTGCTACAATTGGTAATATTGAAAGACTTTTTTTTTAACTGTTATGCTTGTATTTGTCATTTGTGTACTATTACTAGGTAAATTATTTGACAAATTTGCGGAAAATTGCTCAATTTCTTTGGATTTCATTCGAATGTTGGAGACACGGACGAATTGGCACGCGATTGAAAACGATTTTCTATCGTGCTGTCTTTGGAAGTTGAAGGACGAGTCCAAAGCATGACTGTATTGAAGTTATACCTCCAATGATGCCCTTGCATATTTTTACTTGTTTTCTATAGACTATGTATCCTTCTGCCACGGTACTGGACTTCCAGCTGCCGTGACGCTTAAGCGTGGTCAGATCAACGCCTGAACCAGGCAAAAGTGTGGCCGACGTCCTGAGTCCAAGGAACGTGGCAAACCACCAATTTTAGTAGGTACTGTAACACCAGGGACTCCGCTAGTGTTACTTATTGTGATTATTATAAAATGAAAACGATATTTGAGATTTATAACTTTAAATATATTTTGGCATCTGCCTTTAGCGAACGTTGGAACCAGAGTCTCTTATAAAAAACAAAACATATTTTCACATTCGTATTTCAAATTCTTTTAATTTTCACCTGACGCTTCCAAAGGCTATCTTGTCTGCCAGAGACCTGCAGACAAGGATATCCTCCTTACATGAGCTACGCCCCTACGAATAGAGGATAAGAGGAAATGCCTCGCAATCATCTATTCCAAATCTTTGGAAGGGTCAAGTGTAACCTACCTATACCTAAAAAGACGTCCCTACCTATAAGCGGATGTGGACGAACAGGGGTGCGTATGCTTCTATAGAAGCAGCTTACACTATGACCTGCGATCAATAATCTTATTAAAATTTACTATGCACCACTCGTGCTTATCAACAACGCAGTCATACCGAAGCCCTGCCGGGGCAAAACCGCTAGAAAAGCTCCGGCACATCGCGGTTGCTTTAACAAATAATGTGAAAACTCACATTCATCCAGATGGGATTTATATCTATAATTTATAATATTATAACTTTAAATTCCTCGGACGCTATCGAGTCAGAGAAAAAGAAGGTCATACTAATATAAATATACCTAACTCTTGAACCTACTCCAGCGATCCGCACATAACAAAGAAAATCAAATATACATTATTAATTGACATTAACCAACAACTGTGGGTCACCAATATCAGTTGAACCAATGGTGACAACTAGTCACCCTCTGCGAAAGGCTATGCCCCGTAAGCAGAGTTGGCATCAACCTCCATGGCGCCCTCTTACTCCCCTCTCTTCAGGATGGGCCATAGTTCCCTATAGTTAACTTATATTTTTCAAACTGGAGTAACTTCAGCCTATCTGACTATAACATTCTGTCTTCATCTTTGAACAAGTGACCTTCTCTTCCTCGCCCGGCTGCGTCCCTCACGCACGTACGAGTCCATTTTCAGTATCCACATGAAAAAGAATAAACTGATTAATAAACTATTTAACAAAAAACACTAAAATAATGGTTTGTTTACATTAATCAATGTATCTATTTACATGAACTTGAAACTCGTCCGATGATAGTTTCGGATACAAACAAATATTCTTTAACAGGCCCATATACAACCTACGTAGTTTGAAACTCCTAACTGTCTGTCGCCTAGAAGTATAAATCATCACTTACATACATGGAATTCTGTTCAACCTGTGCTTTTTATATTAACTATAGCACAACATGACATATTATTTTTCATTTTATGACAACCTATGAATGAAATTAAATAATAAAATTATTTGTGTGTCGACACTGTCGAACTTAATAAAATATAATGCTAAGAGATCAGCAGAAATCTGGAAAAATATCTAACATACTAAATCTACCTAGTATAAAAAGTGGAAACTCAAATAGTTATAAAATTCTCAAAATATTACGTTTCCTGACTTTGTAATTATATAAAATTGTTTCGAATTTCTTTCTTCTTACCCTTATCTTATTTATTTTAGCTCGGGCATTAAGAGAAAATTTAATTTTAATATTCAAAGACATATTTGTGTATGTGGCATGGGTGTTTGCTTTGTCCCCGTCGAATAAAATCAAATTACTTGAGATTATTGTATTACAACCATTTGACTCAATAGCTAAGCCCTCGAGAATGTCGGATTCATCTAAATCCTTGGACATCATGGGGAATTGAACCTCGTATTGGACCATCTCCTTCGGTTCGGTCTGCAATACAACGGATTCTTCGACTCCATTATCCTCAAAAATGTCATCCATGTTAATGCAATTATTGGATTCGTTGTTTGGATTACAAAGAGGTTCCGACAATAACTTCTCTTGATTTTCTGGAATCAAACTATTATTAAATATTGGAATAGACACACCCGCTTCCTTATCTTCATCCGTCAAATCTTGCTCAAATGTTGTATCATGGAGTAGGCTGCTTTCTCCACAGCTCTGTTCATCATCGTCACAATTGTCATTATGGTCATCATAGTGTGGTTCCTCAATTTCAATTTGTGAGACGTTCGTCATCACGCTAGAATATAAGGGTTGTATTATTCTCAACATCTATAAAATCTGGTCGTTCGCATTTTTCGAATACAACGGCGGTCATCGTTTCAACATAAGATGCTTTTTGTGCACGTTGTTTACATGACATGCATTTGCACGGGAATTCGTTTCTAATTTTATCACACAACACATCAAAATCAATACCATCATGGTATGTGTAGTTATAAAAATGTTTTGCTGCGCTTTGCAAAAATGCGCCTAATATGAGCGCGTAATCGCTCTCTCGCCATTCACCGTCGATGGCGATGAACTTAAATTCTGCTACAAACTCTTCAAAACAAACTCGGTCTATGCCGGTAAACATTAACATATTGACGTTTCACAATCTTTTCTCATAATATAAAAACCACTTAGCTTTAATCCAGGCGTCGGGTCAGCGCCTGACTCAATTATCAAAACCTCGCATTCATTAGCGATGCTTTTACTCCATGGGGGTTTCTTCGTGCAATGTCACTCCTTACACACGCGGGTTCGGCCTTCCACCATTTGTAACACCAGGGACTCCGCTAGTGTTACTTATTGTGATTATTATAAAATGAAAACGATATTGGAGATTTATAACTTTAAATATATTTTGGCATCTGCCTTTAGCGAACGTTGGAACCAGAGTCTCTTATAAAAAACAAAACATATTTTCACATTCGTATTTCAAATTCTTTTAATTTTCACCTGACGCTTCCAAAGGCTATCTTATCTGCCAGAGACCTGCAGACAAGGATATCCTCCTTACAGTACATAGGTTGACTAACACATTTTCCTTTGCGATATTGCAAAAAAAATCGTCATAAGGCTGTATTTATCTACAATTTTGACATTTTCGTCACGAATCACTAATTTCCTATCATATTGGTCTTCGTGTTTGATAAGTTAACCAACATCAAATTTTCTGAATGCTTCTCAATGTTTCGTTGTTACGATACGTGAGTTCATTGGTCAAGCTCCTCCACTGATGCCAATAATGAGGACAACCTGTAACGCAAAGTAAGAAAATTAGTTTTACAGCAGATACTAAAACAGTAAGTACAAAACTTAAAAACTCAATAAATCTCAAATTATTTATTTCAATTAAACCGTTACAGGCACTTTTAAATTGTCAAGGTTAGTATGTCCAAAGATATAAAGCCATTTGCACGTTCGAAAGCGTAGATCTCTTTGGAGAAGAACGTGCAAGAAACACCACGGACACTCATTTAAATCGAATATTTTTTACAATGACATGGTTACATCATTCGTGTGAAAATTATAGAAACATACATATATGCCAGAACGATGTCGAAAGACTTGCAAGATAAAGCGTCCGTAGTAAAAAAAAAACAACAATTGAAAGAATAAATTATTAAAACTACCTGGATGACGGTTTTTTTTTTGTAAAAGTTTTCTAAAATGAAACCTAGCCAGATCGATTTATCGCCCCCGTAACCCCCTGCATACTAAATTTCATGAACATCGTTGGAGCTGTTTCCGAGATTCAGATTATACAATAATTGCTCGTTTTGAAGGTATTAGATAAACCGTGGCAGCTGAGACCAGTCCTAGCTGACGGCGTTAGCTCAGCAAAATGTCGCCTGCGCTAGCACCATTCCGCTCAACCACTTTGCCAAATAATCCAGCACCATTAGCCAGACTTTTAAGTGAGCATGGCACTCCGAACCGCCAGGAAACATTCAAGTCAAAGAAAATTATAGTTTTAGGTACACAGTACTCACACATGTGCTGTTAATGCATAAATTATACAATGCTAAATGAAGAATGAGTCTATACAATGAATTATTTTTTTTTTTTGGAAATTTATGACATTCGCAATTCTGAAGTCCTGCCTCTATAACCAGTGTGTTTTTTCCCACCATGACTTACGGTGCTGAGACATGGACGCTCACGCAGGAAGCTTTGTACAGACTGAGGGTTGCACAGAGAGCCATGGCGCGTTCCATGCTTGGCATACGTCTAATAGATCGAGTTACAAACGTCGAGATCCGAAGAGGTTTCCGACATCGGAGAACGAATTGCGGAACTAAAAAGGAGCTGGGCATGACACCTGGCAAGGCGCGGTGATGATAGGTGGAGTAAGACAGTGACCGAGTGGCGCCCGAGGACTGGAAGAAGTGTTGGTCGGCCGGCGGCGCGATGGGCGGACGACAATGTTGCCATCGCAGGTAGAACCTGGATGAGGCTAGCACAGGAACGTTAGGATTGGCACAAGAGAAGAGAGGCCTATGCTCAGCAGTGGGCGAAGTCGGGCTGTGGATGATGATACAATGAAAATTGGATGTTCTTACAATATTCAGCGGGTCTAACAACTGCTTAAATATTAGTGGCTGTGGAGCAGGACCAGCATTGAGTCAAGCATATTTATGTTCAATGTAATCTCTCAACTTATAATATGCTTGTGCAAGATTACAAGATTTAAATTTTGTTTCATTTAGTTCTTATATCTGGGGAAATATTTTAATGTAACATTTTAAACAGTAGGTACCCCATGAAAGATGTGGCTACTTTCGCAAGTCTCAAAACCTGGTTGAACTAATTGGTTCCTATTTATATTGACATAGTTATGTCTGTCGCCTCGTTTATTAAAAAGATGCAGATTCTTTATAACGTACATGATGTTTTCACAGATATATTGACAAGGTACCGTCATGATGTTAATATTCTTAAACTGTTCCCTTAGAGAATCGCGCCGGCGGAGATTGTAAATGCATCATTCTTTGGAGCAACAGGCGTCTAGATCGTATGTCTAAACTTATTCAAAGCGTTTCTATAAGATAAATGTTCGATGCGACGTTTGTACTGCATTGTACTGAAGAACTTACACTGAACTCTCTCTATGGTAGTTTCATATTTAATATCCAGATCATACAAGCAAATTCAACTTGTGGGCGAACTAATTAATTAAATAATTATAGATATGTAGTTGGTCGTTTAAAATCTGACGTGGTTCTCATAACAAGATTATACATTTGAAATGTTTTACAAGTAACTTTATCAATATGTAGATTTAAGTGAAGTTTGCAATCAAGAAGAACACCCAAGTCACAGATATATAAATGTTGGTTTCTTTAAGTAGAGTCTTATTACAGAGTGAATAATCGGCTCTTTCCTGCAGACTAAATATTGACTCAATTTCTGCAGCCCGGTGTCTTACGGTACCTTAATATGGGGAGTAAGATACCGTAAGACATGATACTATGATAATAACTAAAATGGACAAGTCTTGCGGTATCAACATCTGTAAATTGGCGGATTTTCCTAACAGCATATGCTGCTGAGCTTAGCCTCCTGCAAGAGATGACAAATGAGGACACCATTATAGGCTTGATTCAAGCGTAATCCCCAGGAAATACACTGTTTATACACAGGTATACAATGTTCAAACCAATAAAGAAATCTTATCTTATCTTATCTTGAAAAACGTTCTATCGACGAATTCGAGTTTCTCCCCGTTCAATACTATGACACAATCACTACTTTTGACATTTGGTTAGGCAAACCTTATGCACTTCGTTTCTTTATATTTAAAATTTTAAAACCAAATTATTAGCAGTGAATTAATTTTGGACCAGACGAAGGGCTTTATTTACTTCGTCGAGGTAATTACTACGTCTATTTATTTAAAAAAATCAAAGAAGTGTCATCGTCAAACAAAAGTATATTTGGCTTGTTTTGCAATAAATGTGGTAAATCATTTATATAAACTAAAAATAAGGAAGGACCCAAAAACGAGCCCTGGGGGACCTATTTTCAAGTTTGACACCGAGGAATTGACACCCTTTATTCGAACTAATTGTTGTCTATCATTCAAATAAGATTTGACTAAGTGTGACGCTGGTTTGCCTTGTCCGTAATGCTCGAACTTCAGCAGTAATGTTTCGTGATTAACGCAATAAAACGCTTTAGACAGGTCGCAGAAGTTACCTATGGCATCTTGCGCCTCTTCCCACGCATTGAAGATATGTTTTAGTAAAGTTTCACCAGCGTTAGTTGTACAACGTCCTTTGGTGAAACTATACTGTTTATCGTGTAAGATGTTACTCGTGTTAAAATGATTAAGCATCTTATTAGGCATCACCTTTTCAAATATCTTGCTGAACACAGGCAACACGGATACTGGTCTATAATTATTTGTGACTTAACTGTCCCCGGATTTAGAAAGTGGTATCATCTTACTGAATTTCATTAGGTCGGGAAAGACTCCTTGATCCACATACAAACATTAAAGTTGAGTACGGCACTATAGTCTCAATAATTTAGGTACAAACTTTCATGACAACCCCCACAGATCTTTCGTCAATTCAATTTTTATTTGTTTGAAATCTTTTACTACTGTGGGGTTTATATGCTTGAAATGAAATTCAGTCGGGTGGGCTGAAACGTTCGCCTGTAATAAATCAAAAGAAAGCGAAGACGAGGAAGGCTATAATAGTATTAATTGGGATACTAGTAAAGAATTTTACATATTCTTGAGCAACTTTTTGGTTACCGCTAATCTTAATATATAAAATGCTTTGTTCTGACTGATGGATCAACGCAGAGCCTAAACCGTTGGTCATAGAGACGGGATTAAAAATAAAATTTGGAGGATGTATTTCTTATATTATGTAGGCATCCGTTATGGAAGGATTTTCAAAAAATCACCCCCCAATCTTTGTATAAAATATTACCATTGTCATTGTATAGCACGCTATGCTATTAAATGTATTTAATTTACCAGCTGTTATTGGTCTGGATTCTGGAGGAGGCTTTTACCCTCCGTTGCGAGGGGTTCCTGCAATTGTACATTTACACCCAAAAATAATATTTTTATAAGTAATATTATGATAATTTATTAAAACTTTTATGTATTATTATTAATACAATATGCATTCTTATAATATTTTCTAAGACAATTACCAGAAGTATGAAACAATTTACTGCAATTAATAAATAGAAATTGAAAATGAATTATCATAATCAAATACTACTGTATTACTTTTAATAGTTAGGTGTTTACCTAACTATTAAAAGTAATACCTACCAAAATACTAAGATTTTGGTACTTTGCATGCACACTCTTTTAAATTGTGAAGCAAGAAATAAAAGCCTATTTTTTTTTATTGGTCTCGATTGTATCTCCACTTGCGGTATTGGTAGGTTCGACTCAAAAGTTACCGTAAGCCCACTGTGATCGGAAGGGAGACAAGAGGGGATTTACAAGGCATTTTCTAAGTAGTTGCAGCAACAAAAAACATTATCAATACATGTAGCAGTTGTTGTAGTTGTTCCAGTTGGTTCTATGAACACATCTGACAAATTAAATGATTTAAAGAGATTCAATAAGCGTCATCTATCCGAATTTCTTTCTAAAATATTGATATTAAAATCACCACAGATAATCAAAAGTTTATTCCAGTGGCAAACATACTTTCACATAAAAGTACCAACTTTGAACAAAAATATCATATTAAAAAAGCGAAACTTACTTACTTACTTACTTACTTACTACTACTTACTTAAGTAAATAAATTCAGAGGCGCTTCGTTGAGAAACTAAAATCTTAGATTCTTTCGGTTTGTGGCCGCTTGACTTTTTCTTTAAAATTGCCAATAGTTTTGTCAACGTCAAAAAAAAACGCATAGAATCAAGAGAAAGTAAAGTAAAAAAATGAGAATTACTATCACCTAGTTTTCTTTTTCAGGTTAACCTGAACCATAAAGTTGTTATTCTTCACCGTCGTTACTCATCAAAGGCACAGATTACCTCCTTTATCCTTGTTCCTTTTCATTGACCTAGAATCATGAAATACCTGAACTACAGAGGTGACTCCCATATTACAAGTAGGTAAAGGAAAAACCTGGATTTTAGGAATTTAATCATACAGTCATACTTTTGCAATGCGATCAATTAAAGGTTTGTGTTATTGTTATGACTCTTCTTGAGGCAATCATTGTACTGGCAACCGTATGTTTTATAGTAGAGTAAAAAGTAAACTTAAATCGGTATTATTAATTCACTTGAAAAACACGTTACATCTGGCAATTTTGTTCTGGTTTCTATTCTTTGCCTATTTTTCTTTCAAATGACGTAAGATTGACTTGAAAAGGCCTCCGTATCAAAACGTCATATTCGCAAAATGACCTATAAACAAATCGTTCTATTAGCAGAATGTCTTAAAAACAAGAGAATGGGACACTTACAGTCATACCACACAATATCAGATTATTAAATTTTACAAGTAAATACCGACAGATTTTTTTCGCGATCAACTTGTGACTTCGACAAATTTTCCTCTTTATCTGGGTTTTAATCGTGTTTTTTTTTATTTAATCCACTCTTATTTCTTTTAATTCAAGTTAATTTGAAGTATAAAAGATTAACACCAGTCAACAAATTTTATTTTTTGAAATTCTCTGAGTTCTTACTATGTTTACTATGTTGTTTTTTGTTTTGTGTATTTCGTACTGTGAACACAAAACGTTCTCATAATTAAAAGTTTTCCATCACATCTCAATTACAGATAAAGCGCCTGGAAAAATCTCGTTTGTTCTACAAACCCTAATCTTCATTGAAAAAAAACAAAGGTCTTTCGGACTGGCTGGCATTTCTTTTACACTGGGACTCAGGAGATATAAATCATGATTAAATAAAGTGGTTTTGAAGTGTCTTCCTTTAAAAAAACCGGACAAAAACGGGAAGACAAAACGCACGCGGGTGTATTAAGAAACTCAATTTAAAATAAATTGGGATTTTTGATACACGCACGTGATATTTTGATGATCAGCAACTAAAATAACGCAACAACAGTGTTTAGATCGTAGCAGTTTTTTTCTTGAATTAAAAACCAAATAAAAATGTGATTTTCTTCACTTTTAGATGTGATATGAAGATAAAATGTTTGCAGATATGTTTTATTAGGCACCCTGATTACTAAATAATATAAATTAAATCAGATATATGCCAAAACAAATAATGGCAATATGCTCTCCCCCTATTATATGGGACTTATAATACGAAATGTGGCTGTACTACCACACCTCTGCCTTCTTCATATCCTCAAGTTTAGAAACACCGTAAGGTAGATACCATAAGGCGTTTGTAAATAGCAGTGCAGCAGCAATACAGCTATGATCCAACTTTAGCCGGTTCAGATGTATGTCGTGCTCGTTTAATATTGCGTGTCAAACCGAATCTGTTGAAGATTATCATGATCATCATCACGCAAAATCTTAATTATAAGGCATGTATTATCCCATCAGCCCATCACGCCCTTACTTAAATGAGTAACGCACGTGGACATTATAATCGGTCGACTGAGGACAAAGAGATTAAAGATACTGTACAAATGAATGTTTTTGACTGATTATTTTTCTCGCTGGAAGCTATATAAGTTTGTATCTTGTAGTGCGCATCGACTCGATTAATACTTAAAGGGAGTTGGGCCTGAGCAGTTGCCACCGGTGCGTCGTCAACAACTGTAAAATTTGAAGTTCTCTGGTGTGGCCGATCTTAAACGAGAGTTTATGATGAAAAAGCCAATTCCAGTGCTGTTGTATAATTATATTCCTTGAAACTTCGGTACCTAAAGTGAGCTAATTTTTTTAGGTTTTATTTGTCAATCCGTTTGTTTCACTTATAACTACTTAGACAGTCATGTTAGGTACTCAGACAGTCGCCCGAAAGTCTGACAGACAATCACACCAAAGGGTATCGTGTCATCTAATAAAGTGGGTTGTGGAGGTCAAATAAGCAGTCGCTCCATGTGGCACGTGTGGAACTAATAACCAGTCAGCCTTCAAAGGAAGATAGAGTAAATAAACACGCATTTTCTGGACGCTTGTCACACATCGTAAATACATTCACATCACATTCACTCACTTTCCATTAGAAATAAATAAAAAAGTGTATGCCAGATAGAATACACTGGCTGAGGCGGCAAAAAGGGCGACATACGCTCGACCGGCAGCCGAACTTTTCACGCTAACGGTGTTACGCGTGTGTGCGAACAGCGGTGGTTCCTGGTGGCCTAAATCGGGCAGGTAAGACCTGTGCTGGTTGAGACAGAAGACTGGCCTCGGCTCCCTTCTGTGTGACCGTGGTGTTCTAGTAAGCCTGATTACATTATTTCATCAGGAGTCCCGGGCGCTTAGAGTTACAACTCTAGTGTCCTTCCGAATGCCCTCAGATGGCACAGCGATCACGTGCTGCCATGCATAGCGAGCCTCAGCCTCAGGAGCGATCCCTTTACAGTCTCTCCAGGCACTAATGTAAAGCCCTTTTTTAAATGACTTTAATTATGAAACGATCTCTAGCTTGGACGTCTTCATTTGATTATTCTCTTCTTGAAGAGCACACAAATGTTCCGATGTGAATGTTTATATACGATTACATTGTACCTACTGTATTGGTGCTTACTAGTTTTCATCACAAACACTAGTCAGCACTCAGCAGAAATCAATCATCCGACCAGATAACAATAAAACGATGACGTCAAATAAATCCTTTGATTGTTCTAGTCTACATTGACTCGAAGAAAACTAATTTTACTTGTCCTTTGTAATCCGCATCCTTAGGAATTATCGGCAGGAAATCATTTCTATGCGAACGCGTCATCTATAAATAGGTAGATGTAAATGTCCATTATTGTTTTGCTTATTGATTTCTTAGGGCTATTTCCTGTTGCTTCTACTATGTTGGCAATTGGTACCTAGACGTAGTAGCAAGAAGGTTCTACACATTTACTGTTTCAATTAAATTAACTAGGAACTTGCTTATGTTATGGGGATATAACAATAAAAGCCATATCCTCATGTGATAATAGGCAATCCAAATAATAGTAAGTAGGCACGTAGACTAAGTAGACCCCTGATCAGGAGTCACATATTGCAACCATGGACCTTCGAGGCCTTTTATCTTATTTAGGATATCTTAATAACAGCTATAACTAAACGTAGGTAAAACGGATTCATGATGAAATACATATATGACGTCGCAATAACAAAATTGCCGAAGTTGCGTGCTTCGAGATGGCGTACTGTCGGAATACCGAATACCTGGCGGCTCTGGCCGCGATGCCGCTCTGGCATGCAAAAAACCAGGGGTGTTTGGCACCTAGTAAAAAAGTAATTTTAGGAATTTAGAATTGATGGAAGCATGCCCTTAACACAAAATAAGACTGGAAGGAAATTCTCCCGATTTTATTGATCAATTAGCTGACCCGACAGACGTCGTTCTGTCAAAAGCTATTACACTGTGACAGTGACTGTGGCAGTGACTGCTAGGAATACCAGTAATGGTCTAGGGGGCGACTAATTCTATGTGCCTTCATACCTATTTGAGGGCATGGCGGAAGAACAAAAGACGAGGTGCCGCTGAGGGTTCTTTACTTCCCGCAGGACGGGTTTGCGAGGTCAATTTACAACCCCGGAAGCAAAAGAGGGGTTTTGGCGCTGAAGCCAGGGTCGACTAACGTACGATGAACGCATTTTGGGCTAAGTACGAACAAAGAAGGGGTTTTTTTTCTATCTTATCCTCTGATGTAAGCAGAGAGCAATGGTGGAAAAGCAAGGGCGGTGCTTGTTGTGCACTTAGCCTGCCAATGAGCAAGCAGTGGGGTGTCTTTTGACTGCACCCGTCGAACTCGTAGTCTAGAAAGAGAATCATGGACATATTTCCATGACTTAGAACGGGACGTGGGTTTTGTCTTTATCGCCCGGACCAGGAGGAAGAAAACCTCTTCAAAAAATACCTCCTAGTTTGGTGCGTGACGAGAGTATGAATGGCTGAGAAGTAGTTCCATCTGCAAGTGACTCTAGTTGCAGTTAGAGCATTAGTTATTAGAGCACCAGGCCAGCCAGGGTACCAGTGGACCCCCTGGTTGGGCTAAACATGTACATTTATCTAGAAACAGGGGGTGCCCCTAGATGTATGTTTTAAATCCCCCATAAACATAGGAATAACTATGGAAAACTTTAAAACAAAAAACAACTTCAATGATAAGGAGATGGGTGTTGCATGAGTCTGACGCAATATCCGTAATGACCGTAGAAAGCTTGGAGAATGTAGGGAGAGAGGTCGTATTCGACCTCGGGCGACGACGCGGCACCGACTCCTAAAGTTGGCACTGCACGAAAAGGGAGGGGTCAGCCAGCGACCACGGGCAAGTGTATCAACCTCATAAAGGACTGATTAGAATTAGCGGGGGGGGGGGCATGGGGATAATCTGTCTTATTTATAAGCAAAAGGGCGAAAATAAATTAGTTCTGACGTCTAGTCTATACTATCTGGCAGCTGTCACTTCACTTAACTTAATTAATACATATAAGTGTCAACCGTTTCAAATATAAACCGATTAAATACTCATTGTTTATTTTAAACACCGATTACAGCTCCCGAGATTTATAAAACGATGTGCGCTAAGCATCTACAATGTACGAGTATGTTAAATCACGAGGAATTAAACCATAAATTATACTTTAATGGTGCATACCATTAAAGTATAATTTATGGTTTAATTGAACTTACCTTAAGTGAACTTCAACCAAAATAATACGAGATGTTGCATCCGAAGAGAGAAGAATCCCCTACCCAATCTCACATGCAGTTTACATTAACCCTATAACATTATGAAACGGTCCTAGCTCTAAAACGAATGAAATGACAGCTGACAGATAGTGTAGACTAGACGTCAGATGTTTTTTTTTTAAATCTTTGAACATTGTGGCAATGCAGTATATAGGAACACGTCAGACGCTGTAGCAACGGTGCAGATGGTGCGTAAAGTATCCTAGTGCTTGAGTGAGCCCGACCAGCGCGGCCTTAAATCGCATTAACCTCGATAGGAGAGGCCGCAGAGGCGCTGAATAAGCGCGGGTTTTCCGCTGAGACAACCCGGCTTCAGGCGGAAAATGATCGGCTTACTTTACAGGTGACTCAACAACAAAAAGAGCTCGAGAACATACGAACCCATCTTGCAGTATCCGATAGGGAGCGGCAGCAAAAGCCACATAAGGGACAGCAAACTCCGACACAAGTTCAAATTTCACGTCTGGAGGATGCCATTCTTAGCATAAAAATATAAAACTGCACGACGGTCAGTTCGGCTTTCGGGCTGGCCTATCCACAGAAAGTGCAATCCTGTGTCTCAAGCAGACTGTGTAATACTACACCACGCGTAAAACGCCAGTTTACGCGTGTTTCCTAGACCAATCCCGGGCATTTGATATAGTTTCATACAATCTGCTGTGGACAAAAATGCGTCAAGACACTAGTCTGCCCCATGAGATTATATCTATATTTGAATACTGGTACAATAATCAGAAAAATACTGTTAGGTGGGCGGAGAGCAAATCGGAGGAGTACGGATTGGAGTTTGGGGTGCGACAAGGCGGGTTGACCTCACCGAAACTGTTTAACTTGTATATGAACCGCCTGATAGGAGAGCTGAACAGCACTGAAATCGGATGTCATATAGACGGAATTCGCATTAATAATATTAGCTACGCGGATGACATGGTGCTGTTCAGCCCTTCAATTGGTGCGTTGCGCAAGCTGCTTCGTATATGTGAAAGGTACGCGGAGGCCCATGGGCTCAGATACAATGTGAAGAAAAGTGAGGTTATGGTTTTTGAGCACCCAAAAAAGATTACTCGGAGGTACCACCCATCTTACTCACCATTAAACCGAGTCACTCACTTCAAGTACCTGGGCCACTGGGTCTCTGAAGACCTTAAAGATATCATGGACGTGGAATGGGAACGTAGGGCGTTGTCTGTTCGCTGTAATATGTTGGCTCGCAGATTCGCACGTTGTACTAAACAATTGAAGGTCACACTATTTAGAGCATTCTGCCAGACCTTTTACACGTGCCGTTTGTGGACTAAATACGACGCCCTGCGTGTACAGTCTAATAATACGTTCAGGGTGTTGATGGGGCTGCCGCGGTACTGTAGCGCGAATAGCATGTACGCGGAGGCGCACGTGAACGGCTTCCACGCGATTATACTTAATCGATGTGCGTCGATGCTGGCGCGGGTGCGCGGTAGCTCCAGCACCATCCTAGCCACGTGCGCCGGCCGATGAGACTCGGTACTGATGGCGCACCGGATAGGCCTACACGCCAGAGCAAGCGCCTAACTACTTGACTTTACTAACACTAGGGTAAGAATACTGTTACCAACAAACTTATGGACTAAGTCTGAGATAAATTATTATTTTTATTTGTTGGTGTACATTTTTGTATCTCGGCAAAACCGGGTTTTAAGGATAACACGGACCAAAGCCAAGTGACAGTACTAACCTAAGTGATAATAATATCTTGGGACAACTCACACACGGTCATCCGATCCCAAACTAGGAAGAGCCCGTGCTATGGCAACCAGACAACTGATAAACATACTTACATATTTCTAAATACATACATATTATAGACAAATTACACCCAGACACAGAACAAATGATCATGCTCATCACACAAAGATTTGTCCTGGGTGGGAATCGAACCCACGACCTCCGGTTTAGCAGTCAGGGTCACTAACCACTCGACCAACAGGCCAGTCAAGTCTTAATACGCGAGTTCGTTATCGTTCTGTAGGAATTTCCGGACAATTCTGCAAGTGTTCAATATAGCAGCTTTCTGTAGGGTTTGGTAGGTAGAGGGAGCTATCTCTAGTGATTTTAATTATTGATGTAGTTGTTTAGGTATGACAGGGATTATTGCAACACTGCGTAACCGCCACATTCGGCTAATTTCTATTTTTAAGTCTGTATATTTTGACAGTTTTTCTACTATTGTATTTTGTAAATTGTGTGTATTTGGAACTGCTATAATATCAATTATTTGCGCGGTTTTATTAATGTTGTCTAGTAAAGTTATGTCTGGTCCTATTGTAATGTGTGGTTCTGTCTGTAAGGATGGCACGATCAAAGTAAAGCTTGTGTGTTGCGTTTTCAAGAACCGTTTCTGGGTTATATTTGTATTGAGGGTGTTGTAATATTTTTTTATTTGATGTTAAGTTTTTGATGAATTATTTTGGCTACTTGGTCGTGTCTATGTTTATAGTCAGTTTGAACGATTGCCTTACATGCTCCAGTAATATGTTGTATAGTCTCAAAAGAACCGTCTGCAAATATCTGTTGAAGTGGGGTTTCAATAACTTGGTCCTGGATTGCTGTCATGAACCCTTCAGTCTCAGGGAATAAATCACAGCGCTTGAGCCATTCGTTCGACGCTAGCATGTCGTTAGGTTGGTAAAGGTCTTCGCGATGTCTTTAATGGTGTGACTTCTGGGTCCATTCCAATATTTTTGTCTATCTGTCAGTCTGTTTCTCGTTACTTTGAGTAGTTTTGTCAAACATGTTTAGCGGGGTCAGTTTTCTGTCACTATAAACTATTGCTTTGTGTAAGGTGGAGGTTGTGCTTTTCGAGTTAAAATATTTTCTAAGAGTACTGATTTGTTTGTTATGTAGGTTACGTATCCGAAAAACATGAGGATGCGAGTTTGTATGCAGGCTGAAATGCGCTGTTTGATGGCTAATTCTTCGAATATAAATGCATTTATGCTGAACTCGTCCATGTCGATGATACTCCGAGCATACTTCTCCAGCACTCCATTTCCAGAGCTTCTATCTTCTTACTTTCTATCTTTCGCAACGTCCACGTCTCCTCGACGTATAGGAATATAGGGAATACGAGTGTTCGGACGAGCCAGGTCCTAGTGGCCTTGGTAATAAGAAAGAAATTAAAGAAAGAAAAACTGTTTATTCATGCGAAAAGTGACGCACAAAGGTACATAAATAGTTGTATCAAAAAGCCTAAAAATAAACAACAAAAACAGTGATTATATACCTACTCTAAACATGTATCTTAGTTGATGATGTCTCGATTCCTCCATATTTTCCGTATCTTATTCATTACGGTTCTAGTGTATACGTCTTTTTACCTCACCGATGCATCCGCCATTGTTTGAAATTAAAGAGCCAAGAGGCTCTAAACAAGTGACATTGTGGCGAAGACATTTGTCAAAACTTCAAAAATGTACGGGATTGACAAACGCTGTTGAAATGACACGTGATCAATCCCTTATATTTTGGCATTTCGACAATAAAATTGTATTCGATGATATAATGGCAATTTGTTTAGAGCCTAAGGTATATGTACGGTCGCCAGCACATCAAGCTTCAACAATCTTTCTAATTTCTTTAATAGATCTTCAACTTTATCTATAAAATATTGAGTTCAAGGTTGATTGGGAAAATTTTATAGTTTTTGGGTAGCTTGATATGCTGGCGACTGTACATAAAAGTGGACTTCATAATCCGCAATTTGTGCCACTGCAAGCGACTTTTTGTTAGCGCTGTCCACAATCATCAGCAGCAGCAACTCCTCCGTTTGAAGAGAACTAGTGACAAAAAGTGTGGTGTCACCTGCGTAGCGTAAGTTTGCAATTCTGTAGCAACCAAAAAAACCGTCCGTCCAGTTCAAGTTATTTGCAGTATGAGCTCGGTGTACACCTTGAAAGTATAGTGTGGCATAATGCATTATGTGGTGATATATGCATTTTGATGAAAGTTGCTCGATAGCCATCGTCTGTTCCATTTTCATATAGACGCCTTAGGAGTTGCACCATGTGTTGAGGTGTAGGTACCCATTTGTAGCAAAGTATACCACAGATTTGGCCATTTCACTGAGTCGAATGCCTTGGTGAAGCAAACAACACAATGTAGGTCGGCTTGTGAACTCTCAGGTTTTTACGATAACATGGCAAACTATGAGCATTTGCTCCCGAGTGCCCTAACCCTTTTCAAATCCAGCTTGTTCTGGCGCTATCTCGCCAGCTCGTAAGCTCGTTCTGTGGATGGATAATTTTGCGATTATTCGTTCTGGAACAAAGACTGACAGTTACTCTTCCACTCTGCCTCAGAGATTTATCGAGTACTTTTTTTAATTACAAAACTGATGTACCTAAAATCACACATATAAAAACTAAATCACGACAATGTATTTCATATAATTCTGATTGACATCTACTAGATATGAATCTAACATGCACATTTAAAATAAGCCAATTACTAATAATTTAAAATTGTCCAAATTGTTTGTTAAACATTGTTTTTTGACAGTTTGGAGAAAAAATTAATGAAAATAACTATACAATCTCTGAGTTTAGTTCTTATTGAGGCTGCAGAACCAACAAAAACATCTATTTCGCCACGAAGAGAAGAAAAATTAGCTAAATTAGTTCGAGTGTGAGGCGAGACGAAAGTTTTTCGGTTAATTAAGCGGCTACTTCTACGAGGATACTAATTTCGCTTTTTCTTAAAGTTCGGGAGAATCTATTTGACCATTTATTCATTTAAACAAGATCATGCAATCCAAAGACTTCCTACGTGCGCTTAAAGACTTCACTTTAGGTATAAGAGCTCGTTGTACGAGTTATTTTCTACACACCAGTTGTATATTATATTATCTAAATCTTGCTGAAGCTGAATACTGTCATATTCATCGTACATTAGTACATTACATTCGATATAGTTTTAAATCATCAGCAAAAACTTTATACTCCAAGTCAATTTTGATGCCCAAATCATTTATAAAACAAAGGAAAAAATTAAGTCCCCAAAAAAAATACATAGTGCCTTATATAATAATATTTAAGGCACTTACGAGCCTCAGGGACCCCTGACGAACTACTGATGGTATTTTTTGGGACAAACCCGCTACACATTCCCAACCACTGCAACTCCTGAAAGCCAGAATGGCGACCACCAGAAAAAAAGGCGCCGAGTCAATGAAGCTCAACGCAGAAACGATTTAACTGTCTTGGATCCCGTAACGAAACTAATCAGAAAAGCAAAGCGAAGGAGTAGGAAAAAATATAATTTCCACTTTCCTCCATTCAAGCAGGAGACAGAATTGAGCTAGGCCAATAGGCACCAAGGGACATTACAACCGGGTTAAGCCCAGTTACCAAGCACCACGGATTATATATTAACATTAAAACTAATGGGTCCTAATTCTGAGCTACTTTTGTTTCTAGTAATAGGTATGGCAAAATCGCTTGAATGCACGGAAATTTGATCTGTTTCCTACAAGGTCAGTATAGTAAACAATACTCTAGATGTAACCTAAATACTATCTAACATAATATTGCGTTCAGTTTGCCAAAGAATACACTGCCATAAGATGTGATGAGCGGATTGTTCGTATTCAATGTCAGATGTAGAACATTGAAAAAAAGGCGAAGCCACAAGTTTGAAAGAAAATAGTTTACTATTAAAGTTACCATGACTTGTGAGAAATTGGGCAACACAATGATCCTCCTTCAGCCATGTCCTTGTCAGCGACTCACGAACGGATGAGAAGATCTGGTGGAGGTGACGGCCCTTGATGGAACTTTCCCACCTACATTGTCATTCGGATAAAAGTTCCTCCCAGACGTTAGTCTGAGGTTTAAGTAATCTAGAGATCGAAGCACGGTCGCGTTGCGGTAAAAACTCTGTGTCCGTGATCTTTTGAGCGTAATAGCACATTGCAGCACGTCGCTATACCTCTAGATCGACTGGAAGTACACCTGCCAGTGCCGATAAGGCTTCAGTACTACAGTCCTGATGGTATGTTACACTGCTTTGATTTAAACTCCTTAAGATACACCAGTTGTGAGCGATTTCTTAAATACGATTCGCACCAGCGTAGTAACGACCCATGAATACCCATACCCTTCTATTAGTGATGAGTAAGACGTGATCAACTAAATCGAATGCGTTGTTAAAATCATGTGTATTGCATGAACTTCTCTACCATCCAATGCAGATGATATGTACGAGACATACTCAACTAGATTGGTCAGTGTCAATTTCTTGAAGCGAAAACCGTGCTAGTTGTCATTCAGCACATTTTTAAAGTGTGAAAACAGTTGTCTTTGAACTAGTGATTCAATAATCTTAACACATGCTAAAAGAATTGACACTGCTCTATAATTTGCAACATCATCAACACTTCCAGATTTAAAATAGGTGTGATGTGCACTATTTTCCACTTTCAGGGAAAACACCCTGTGACAAAGACACGTTAAAAATTGCAATCAAAGGATTAGCCAGGTACACTGCACACTTTCGGGGGAAGAGAGGAGGAATCGAATCGAGCCCTGGACCTTTGTCACAGTCTAGGGAAGACAAGTAATTAAAAACTTCTTATACTTCAAGTTTGCAGTGGCTGAAAGTATTATTATTGTTACTGGGAGTGGGTTCAAGAGGCGTTAAAGGTCGTATGTTACTATTTACTCCATTTATGGACTAAAAATTATCAAAAAACAAATCACTAATTTCCTGACCGCCTCCGGCAAACCTACTGTTATTTACGGTCATTTTGTTGGGAACATAATTGTCAACTATACGTTTATTTTTTTAGTAACTCCAGACATACTTAGGATTGGTGCGCAGGTGATCAGCTATATTTTTCTTAAAGTTTGCATAACAATCTTGACACAATGCGTTCTTAGGCATTGAAATAAATTTTATCTCTGGGGTCCCCGTATTTTTTATATTATAATCTGTGATATTCGGCTTTCTCTTTGATGACTTTTAGTAAAGCTCGGGTATACCAGACCGGATAGCGTTCATCTCGTAGTTTTGCTGAGTATGCCATTCTATAATTGGCATGAGAACCTCATAGAACTTTTGCAACATTTCGTAAACATTAGTCATAGATTTCCATTCATCAGACCAAGAAAATTTCGCAAGTTCAGCGTTGACCACTTCGTAATTGCAAAGGTAGAAGTTTAACCTTTTGAACGCCATTGTCACGTATACATGACAAGCAAGCGCGTGCCCTGTACGCCAAACGTCACAATTATGTGACAAAAAGTATGGCGAATTTGTGGCTTGGCGTCGGGGGCACGCCGATACGTTTATGCTCTGGCGTTCAAAAGGTTAAGTACGGGACTTTATTTTCCATTAGAGGTTTGGTGTGATTACTTGTAAACGAAATTTCTAGCTGCTGGGCGATGAGGATCAATATGTACAAATGGACATGAGGCCTGAGATATCAGCACTGTGTTATTACTACTACTAAGAACTAGATCTACAATACGATTCGAAGTGTTGGCTATTCTGTTGCATTGATGAAGATCATTAAAGGCTAGCATGTCAATAAAAATGTTTTCCTGGTTACTGTAATGTACCTCTACAGATGATGTGTCAGATGACATAGCATGTCATCTTAGACTTAAGTGGTATGTCGGCATACATCCATACAATCAACCCATCCTATTTTCTTTTATGGCTTCGATTGCCATAGTCACGTCTTTTTGTGTCTATTTTTCTACGTTTATAGAATATATTTTTATACGTATGATTAAGTAGGCTAGAGAGAACGTTAAGCAATAAAAATGTGATAAAATAAGTAAATTACACCTAAGAAATTTTTTGAGTAACGTATATCCCCTAAACTCACGAGATTCAACGAATCCAACATTTTCAGTGGAGTTTTCAATCAGTCAATCATGAACTCTAAAAGCAGAATATTTGTAGATAACTTTATTACAAACTTTGATGAAAACCACGACAAAAAGCTGATCATATTTAGGCAGCAAACTGGTAAAGACAAAAACTTGTTTGAATGAAACAGTAATTCAAACACGTTTTTGTCTTTTTTGCTAATTCATTGTTTCCTAGGAATATTATATTCATCGGTGACGGTATGAGAAGAAGGTTTTCGACTTTATTGAGACTTGTACAGTGGACAGACCGCTTTGGAGGCAGCGGAATGAACGCGGCTTTGACATAAATGGCGAGTAAGTACCTAAATTTCACAATTGAAATAGAGAGATGGCAGACTTGCAGCAATAGCTGGATGGCCTACTTGATTCTTCAAACACATCGGTTTTCGGATGTACTTTGACACCTGAGTTTTGTGGTGTTCCGTTCAACTTACAATCACACATATTGAGAATACGTTTTCTTCTTCTTTTTCTTTCCTCAAAACTACTTCAAACGATTTTGATGCCTCAATACAAAGAGATTTTGATGCAGTACCAAAACGAACCCGAGGCTTTGAAATGAGAAGCTTTTGACAATTGATTGGTTTCTAAAATAAACGTTATATTTCGGCATGTAGGTATTTAAGGCGGCGAAAAGTAAATTTGAATTTAAGATAAAAAAATAACTAAAGCCGCTAGCAAAAATAGTAGGTGGCAGATACAGCGAAGGATAATTTTAATTAGAAAGTAGCAGCTTAATAATCAGTTGTAAGCTTTGTTTTAATTTAAACTAGCATCGATTTTTTGTTCATACATCGCATTATCATTTTAAACAAACATTATTTTATGTAAAATGATTCATCAATATTTTGTTAAAGGAGATAATCACCCGATTTCGAGAGATAGAAAATTATTGGCGGATAGTATTTTAAACATTCTAAAGTTACCTATCACCACGTTATTAAAACTCTCTACCTATACACGGTGGATTTTTGAGACGTCGCGTCTCAAAAATCCACCGTACATAATTACATTATTACAGGAAAACGGTCCTAGTACACCATCCATATCTTTTTAAGATATTCTGTACTGCATTCACTGATTTTGAAAAATTATACAGTCACCGAAATAAATGCTTAAATACAAAAAAAAAATGCCAGTCAATCCTATATCACGTAGGGATCAAAAGACTATGGGACCACTTAAGGTATGAGTACTAGAAATGACAGAAATCGCCAAAAACTTTCCCATACATGTCGGTAAGAGAGTCAAACTTCTATATACTTTGGCCAAAATTTCTGTTCTGGGTAGATCCGCTATAATCCGCTGTAAAGAAAAAAAGAAGAAGAAAAAAGGTTTTTAGTTTGAAACTTCGAATTCGATTCGAATATCTTCAGGTCATTCTTATGTTGTTTGCGCTGAGAAAATTCTACATTGTTAGTTGCAATTTATGAACTTCTTGTTAATTTCAAATCGTAAACGTAAGGTGCCGCTACATCCAGGGTTGCGGAATTTGTACGAAAAAGTCACCGCTGCCCTGGAACCCAATTTAAAGGGTATTAGGAGGAACACGGATGGGTTTTAATCAGTAAAAATCTGATACTCCCTTCCGCCCCACCCAGACTGTATTTATTTTTCCAAAATCTGTGAATGCAGTTCAGAATGGACTCATGGACCCAGTCAGGAGGTAGTAGACCTCTCACCCATTAACCCGCATTAGACAACGTCACAAGGGTTTAAGTGTCTATACTCCTTCCTATTATGAATTACGACAATCAAGCCAATCCCCCAGGGCTCGGCGACTCTAGCCAGTGCGCGGCTATTGGCAGTAGGTATGCAGGTGCACCCTGGGGTCGGGTGAATAATCTCCGAGCGAGGGTCTACTGCCAAACAACTACGGAACGCAAAAAGGATACCGAGAAGCTTAGAATCTTATAATTTGATGTACGTAATGAACTAAAGAAAGAATGTTCGAGCAAAACATGCCCTTCCGCTGATCCCCAGCCGCTGCAACAGAAGAAGACGCCCTTCTTCTGTTGCAGCGGCTGGGGCGAGAGGCTCGTCTCTCCCTCACGCGGCCCGCCTCCTCTTTTGCTTGCATTACTACTTCGCAGAAGGAGGTGACTGTTTCCCATGCCCTGCGAGAGGTCGCCGCCGCCGATCGCCTCGACAAGGCCATGGTGGTGCTCCGCCCAAGCACAAGCACACGTGAGGACCTAGAACATTGTTTCACAGCGATGCGGATTCGTACGTACGCGACCCGCTCCGATTAACGTATCGTACTGAACCCTCGTTTCAGAGCATTGCGGGCGCTACCCGTACGGGGCTCCCGTGTACAGATGTGTGCAGTGTGGCAGCTGTGAAACCAGCCTAAATGCTAAATAGTACCTACCTACTTTATTGTTACAGACAAGATGTAGTATCACCTATTAAATCAAGTAGATATTGTGCACTTTGAAATTCTATGCAACGGGCAGTTAACTTATTAGGTACTTGTGGATAATTATGTAATTGGCGTTCAAGAGTCAACAGCCTGCCAAATTCTAAACCGAGTCACAAAATGCGGTAACTGCTTCGTATCAAACATTCATAAAGATTCCCGATAGTGCAAAACTAACTAGGTCTTGTACAGATTTTATAAAATGCGGATACATTCATAAAAATGCGTTTTGAACCTTAATTTTTGGTGATAACTAATAATAGCACAATGTTAGAAAAATCATAGACTTAAACAAGTCCCAGACACACGGAAAAAGAAACGTTTTGGCGTGTCTCTGGGACTAACCAAATAGTTAATACGGGCTTACTAGCCTGCACTTGAAATAGCGGTGTACAAAAAAAATCTCTCAATTAATAGATAAGTTAACAAGTTATAAGTGCTCCGCCCAGTGCCCGATCTGTGGATGGAACAATGATTTTAGCACACCCTCAATATTTTTAAATTGCCTATCCAACGACACCCCACACCAAGGGATAGACGATAAAAAAAAACATCACCACTCTTACGTGTGGCTACCATAAATATTTATATTTTTTTATTTTTTATTTTACACTTTGTTTATTTTAGTTTATTATTCTGTTACAGGTTGTATTTTAAACACAACCTGTTTAATATACAACCTGTAACAGAATAAACGCAAAACCAATACCCTTAAAGGGGTCATTGTACTCATCATTATGAACATCTTTCACTATGGTCCAACACTGAAATCGTGAAAACAAATCGACTGCCCCATACATTTATATACATACCATCGTAACTGAATTGGGTTATTAACAAAGATTGGTTCTTTGGTATAAGCTCAACAATACAATTCCTGACAGCCGCTCGCACTCCTCAAACTGAACGGCGGGCGTCTCTTCACCGAATTCGAACTGCCGGGTCTATTCTGTCGACATCTCATCGTGTACACTCAGGTGAACGACAAGTGAGCTGTTATCACTTCGACATGTTTACGAAATCGCACTGCTGTTTACAATGTTCCGTGCCCGAGTATGCACTGAAGCCGAAACGGTCTAGCCGCCATCTAGCCTAATGCAAACGAGTCATAACACTTCATTTTTAAGTGTAAATGTGAAATAATGAAAATATAATTCATAGCCATTGCTCACATACAGAGGAACGCTATGTGAGTACAGAGGACCTACAAAGATGCCCTTTGTCAAATGTACCTAAATTTATGAAAGTATTAAGTCCGGATCACAGAAAATAAAACACAAACTCTAACAACTTCATACTTTATTTCGCAGTTAGTATATATTCCTTAAGGCCTTTTAACATAAGAAACAATAATATTTATAATCAACAATCTAAACAGGATTCGCTCAATACATTGTAAGCGACATTGCTTTGGAAGTCATCGTATGAAAAGACATTTTACAAAAATTGCATAGAAAACAAAACAATACTAGTAGGTAATTCGACTAAATCAGGCGATTTCTTATTGCTCTTGACATTACATTGACCAAGCACAATGGTAAGTTAACTAATCGTTCAACAATCAACTTTACGTCTAACTGACACGACAAAATCCAGAAAATTAATTATACAAGCTTTTTGTGCAATCGACGTTTCAAGGAAGAAATTCAATATTCGATTATCGTCTAGTTTTGTGCGAAGAAATTAACAAGTTCTGCTATTCACTAACTTAACAGATTACACAAGGCAGGCACATGTCTACGACCTTCTGAGCTTCACTCTATACTGGATCAATTGCTAAATGTTAATAAAAATACCGCCTAAAAACACGGCCCTGACGATCCTTTCATTATCATAGCGCACCGTAAAACATTTAAATATGATTACAAATATTTTATCTATACTATTATTTTTCTTTGTTTATTAATCTGTATATAATTAAAAGGGCAAAGGCAATTCTTGATATAAAATAAATATATCGACTAGATAAATTTCCGCGAAATATTTTTTATCTATTTATGTAAACTGCGTCAATAACTGATAGATAGAAAGAGCTTGAACAAAAAGTCAGGCTTTATTTAAATCATTTCTCTATTTATTTATTATATGTATTCGGTTAATCTAGTGTCAGCGAAAATGTTGTCTAGCTAGACCATTATCAAAAATATTGTTTATTATGTACTATCAAAAATACTGTTTATATGTGGTGTCTGTGAAACTAACTGATGAGTAGCGCGCAGGGTTCATATAATACCCCATGTGCGTGCGAGATCTTATCGGTTGGCTACGTTCTGCGAACAACGTTCGATTATATTGTTTTTTTCCACTCGCACATTTAATTATTATACTTCTCAGTGAGTGAACTTTTCACCGGCTTGTCACGACACAAATAACTGTTGCACAAAGCTACAAGCCCACGACAAACGCATTCATATTAAACACGGCCTTGACTTTGTTCTATTAAAGCGTATTTCTTTCTATAGTACATCAGAGGGGCTAGCACAAATGTTTTTGACCTAAAGTAACGTAAAATTTTACTTTAACTATAATACTGGTTTCGCACATTATATTTATTTGAATTGGATACTATATTCATATTTTTCTATGATTAGTACAAATTGTGTATGTCGCATAGAATTAAACCAAAATAGGTACTATGGTGAATTTTAAATATAAAAAACTATTTTTTTTTATATTCAAAATTCAGTCATATTAACGAAACTGTAACGTTACTATACGTCAAAACATTTGTGCTACACCCTCAGAGGCCGTCTTATAACGTTTTAGAAGTATGATTAACCAGCATCAAAGAGATGTGGAATTGTAAAAAACGGTCAGCACTAACTCTTTCATCTCAATGAAATAATCACCATAATAATCACCATAACCACTATTATTTTACATTTATTAACTTCAGTATACGGCCCAGGACATTTAAGTAGTAACTTAGCTGGCAGTATTGTATGGAAGACTAGGTACGTTTGCCAAAAACGACTGTGATGATAAAATGAACATAGCAAAATCACTATTACATTTCCCGCATTGTAGACAGAGTTCTAAAGTAAACCCAAATTTTACAGCTAGGATATTGGTAAAATATAATATGGAAGCCTATTTCACTATGTTGTACAATTTTCTAATAAAATTCTGATATTTTTTGGAAGACACGAAATACGGTTATGGTTCTCGGCAATACAGGCAGCCTGGAACGATTTAGAAACTAAAACAATCGTCACCACAATAATATGACCTGTCACTATAATGTGGCGAAGACAATTTGTTATCATTTACAAAAACATGTGTGAATAACCAGATATCGGAATAGGTAGACATTATTTACCTAATGTTCGTGGAAGTAACATAGAGTTGATAATACCTCCTCTAAAAAGGAATCATAAACATGACGATGGTATCCCGGGATTTAAGAAAATTAACGCAAACTAACGATATACCTATTGACAGATTGAGGTCACGTTGTAAAATAAACGCAGTATTTCTCAACTATGTAGACAGAGGAGGCATAGTTTAGCCACATTTCTCCAGTTACATGTGTGGGGGAGCACTGCTAACGTATAGAGGCACAGTGTGTCAGTTACCGGCTCGAGTATGTTGAGGCGGAACAGCTACAGCACGAGCTCCGCGTAGTGTTCAGTGGCGTGCGCAGCGCCGTGGGAGAGCGCTACTAACGTATAGATAGAGGCACAGTGTGTCAGATCGAAGGCGAGGCATTGTCAAAAAACCAAACTCTCAGTAGGCTAACGGAAGCACAGAGGTAATTAAGTGTACATGTGACTGGTATTTGCACCTTTATGTGTCACAAAGTAGGTAGGTAGTATGGAAGATTTATTCGTTCTTAGCCGAGGGCTCTACGCTTAAAATAAGATGGATTTTACCTTCTTTTCTTTTAAAAAGTTCAGCTCCGACTATTCGTGCAATGAGAACTATCAAGTTAGAATTCACCGGTAGAGGCGCTAGTGTAGCGTGAGGTCTTCGAAATGTCAAAATTCACTGTTTGTGGGGTTTCTTCTGAATATTTTACTAATATCTATTTATTATTTATAGAAGAATAAGATACGAGTCTTTCGACCACAGCTTTAAGGCTTTTTTTTGTTCGGAAACATTTATTTTCTTCTTTTTTATAAAAAGAGACTACGCAACACTGCGGCACAATCGATATTGTATTAATTAATCGCACTTTTACAGCATTATAAATTATTTTAATTCAAACTTTGGTTGCGTGCGCGTAATAACAACTTTTTAAAACTATGTTTACGGACATTACTCGCTAGTGGCGCCAACTGGTGAGCACAAAAACGTAGCCCTCATTGTTCGATCAATTCGCCTACGATCGTTAAAGACATAACATTAGTAAAATCTTTGTAATGTTATATCTTAGATTTCTTTGTACATCATGTTCCTATTTATTGAATTATTGTAATTCCAATCGCGTCCGTCAATATTAGGTCAACTAGCTTATTTTTCCGTTTAACGCTATTGCAACACCACTATGAAATCCTATTATTTTAATAAGCGATCAATGTCATACTAATTAGTATATTTAATTCGATTATATATTTTCTCTTTACAAAACATGCATTATCAGATTGCTATTAAAAATATTAACTGAATGTAAATATATTTTTGTAATATATTGGTTACGACGTCGTATTACGAGGCACTTTTATAGTTTTGAATGAATATCTCATTTTTATAAAATCAATTCTATTGCGTGGCAACTCAACGATAACATGGGATACTGTTCGTGTAATAAAATAATGGAATGTCATTTAGCTGCCTATGTCCCTTCAAAGCTTCGTAATGATAATTTTCTGGATTTTTGAGTAACATTCATGTCGACATATTGACAAGGAGTCTACTCTTTAAGTTTAGGGAAGAGGGCGAGCGCGCGCCATCAACTTTGTACCTGCGCTTCGCCTTTGAATTTCAGGATCTATTCTTTATCCTGTGATCTGCAAAAGAAATAACATTAATGCAACAAATTGTCTCGATAGATTGACTTACATTCGATAAAAAATGTATTCTGATCTGCTTATCAGTGTGCTCTAACGGTAACGCTCAAGGACGATGCGCTTGCGTCGCAGACGGTTGTATTGAAACAGTCGTAATACTTTTGAAGCGTTAATGCCCCGCTCATACACGTTCGACGGTCGCTTACTCTACTGTGCTACAACGATCTTTTGGCGGGTGAATGACAGTTATCCGCTTCTTCTACACTTGTCACGCAAAACGTTGTGATGAATGGCGCGAAGTCACCATGGCGTTACTGGCGTGTTGCGTCAGATGTCTGTAGCGCTGTCTCTGTTGATCATAGATTTTCAAATGCCTACAACTTCGTAATTTTTAAGTTTTTTTTTAAATTGTTTATTTTCTTTACGTTTTAAGAAATACCTTAATGGATGGTAATGAAATACAAGACAGCGGCATTCGTTACGATTTTGACCACACGCCAAAAGCTCCGCGTACACTTAATTGCGGTCGAAACTAACATCTATATAATATTAAATTGAAGCCCTCCTGACTGATTTCGGCTATAGCAGCCAATCTCAACGGAGACGAGGCGTCGCCGCGGGAGATACTATAGTGTGTTCGCAAACACAGATGGTCTCCATTTTTCCATCACTCTTATAATCCGACGGGATGGCATCCGATACGACCGGAGAGAGATTTGGCGCGGGACCAATGGTTTATCGTGCTTTCCGAGATACGAGGGTAACACACCACTTCCAAACTCCGGGCTACTACTCTGAAATTCCTAATGAAAAACACAATCGGGTCGTTCTTCTTTTTTACAGACAATAGCCAGTCCTCATCTTATGTTGCATTAGTTGCATTGAAGTATTGATTATTACATTTTTAGTCTTTGAATATACGACCATATATTTATTTATCCATTAGTACTAAATACTCTTTCACTATCTCTAGCCAGTATTTTTTTTATAAGTTTGTTTTTCATAGAATGGCGTGACAGAGTGGTACCTAATCCAAAATGTGGTCTCCGCTGAAAATGGCCACTCTGTCACATTATTTTCTGGAAAATCACCATGAAGAAAAAAAAAATATCGTCAGGGAAAGGAGCATCAATTAGTCCTTATAAAAAGTCCATGCGACGTTCATTGAAATCAAATATTAAAACCATAAATATCGATAGTTAAAAAACCTAAAGAACAGAAAAATATCGGTTTGCTGTCAGTAAAAAAGAAGAACGACCCAATTACAGTTTTTGCCCGACCTGGCAATTAAACCCTGGGCTGATTAAACCGCTCGGCAGTAGCTGTGGTCGCATGGCCATAACGGGGTTAAGAGCGAATATACTTACTATTGCGTGGAAGAACGAGTGCATGACTGTCGGGGACGGTACAGCAATGCAGATTGTTATGGAACATGTACTGAATGGTGAGGTGCTTGTCTTCGCCCACGCACGGGTCGTAGAATCCGGGCAGCTCAGACTGGGGACAGAGATACATAAATTTTAAAAAAACCACGTTACTTAAACCTTTCTAGCAAAATGATGAAAGTTATGATCAAATAAATGATGTGGTTCCGGGGATTACCCTCCACATCCACAATCTCGGAAAATTCGCACTCGTTTTGTAATTTTATTGGTAGATTAGTACTAAGGCCTGTTCAGACCGTTGTCGCTACCGTTCTGGGCAGAGAATACTACGTATGTATGTAGGTCTGAATAGTATTACGAGTAGTATACATATGAAACCATCTCTGAGACAGTTAAACCATGGTATAGTAGCAGCCATGGTGATTACAGCTTTACAGCTGTTATCATTTTGTTGATAGTGCGGCCATGGTTGCCAACATCGTCCAATATTGCTGTAAAGGTTCAACTGGTTTCATTTTTCATACATTTCCCAGTTAGAAACTTTTCTTACGTACATTCAAAGAAAAAAAAGGAGTATGACGTTGCGACCAAGGCGTGTGAATATCGGTGAAGTCTGCGTTCAAAGTATAACCACAATTTTTGTGCCTAGAAATAAAGCACGATCAATCTTTTTCCGAGAAAATATGAGACGATGTAGTGCGTATATACCATTTGAACGCCATTGTCACGTATACATGACAAGCAAGTGCGTGCTCTGTACGCCAAACGTACCAAATATGTATGTGACAAAAAGTACGGCGAATTTGAGGCTTGGCGTCGGGGGCACGCCGATGCGTTTATGCTCTGGCGTTCAAAAGATTAAACCACACTTATTCAAGAGTTTCTTGGAAGTTGTATAATGTATCCTAAAGCGGCCTGCTTGTTTGCCAGTCTACAGCATAAATAAAACTGTTGTGAATTCCGCAGTGAGAGCCTTTAGTGGCTCCTGTATACATCGCAAGCCATTTTCTGGTCCCTTTATTACTACAATGATGAGGCGTCACGGCTTGGCAGCTGAATGTGAGGAAATAGGTGTAATACTGTAGTATCTTAACGCTGTAATTATTGCTGTCCGTCCGACCGTCCATATAATGTTACAACGCGTTGTAACATTATATGGACGGACTGCAATAATTACAGCTGGAACTACAATATGCTGTAATTGTAATGGCACAAGCGCCATCTTGTATAGTGCCGCAGGTTTAGGAATTTAATAGAAATTGGCAACTTTTAGATCTCATTACTTATATTAGCGAAAAGGCTAACAAATCCAAAACGCGCATACTTTGTACAGAACTTAATAGTTCGAACCTCATATTCTTGTTTACGATGGGATCAAACTTTCCATAAATAGCTATTCAAATAATTGCTACTATTAATAGCAAAAGGGAGTAATTTCATGCATGTTTGCAGCTACCATGCGGGTTATTAGAGTTATTACCGAACCGGCATGATATGGGGGCTAGGAAACTATTTATATAATAGTCTTCATTATCTGAATAACTTCCGACGATATTTGTGTTTACATCACAACGCTTATTTGTTTTACTTTGTGGAAACTTCCACAGATTAGATTAGGTAGTGATTGTGAGTAATGGTCGCAAAGCGGTCAACATTCGTCGATGATCGAAACTACATAGGTGATATGGTAAGAAAGGCTAGAATATAATAGGGCCAGGAACGCATGTACGAATGAGGACTGGGACGCTCATTATACGACCAAATTTTGCTACAAAAAACTGGCCAAGGGCGCGTCGGACTCGCGTGCAAACTCGCCAAACACAACGCGAATAGATACTACACAATAGGTTATGTCGTTGGCGTCGTCTACATAGAAATCCTAATACTGGGAAGGATACCAGAACGGTCTGCTCTCAACAAGCACTACGCATCGTAGGACGATGGTACAGGGTATTTATTCCCTATATCATCGTCTGTCCGTCATCGAGGCCTGAGTCTTTACTGACCCCACTAAAACTGAATTTGTCACGTTGCTTGGCAGATACGGGTTGCGTGAGAACTACCTCGACTTCAGCACTTCAAGCTCTACTGGGACTGCCCCGCTCCACCTGTTCATACAACAGGAAACGACGATAGCGGCAGTACGCCTTAAAACACTGAATATCTGGGATAAGAGAGAAACAGAACACACCGCTCTACTATCAATAATGAAATCCCATAACGAATGAAACTCACTATACACTGATTTAAAAGAGTATCCGTTTCTTGCACGTTCTTCTACATAGGATCTACGCTTTGGAACGTGCAACTCTGCCGCGCTAGCGATGGGAGCGGTAAGTGTAATGCTTGAGAACATTTGCAGTTTTGGTTGATATCAAGGCGGAACTACCTTTATCTTTATGACCGACTTTGACTATTGAAAAAGTGCCTCTATTAATGGTTTTTTTTTTATTTCAATCGACAACCGGGTCTCCAAATAATTTATCTTTGATAAAATAAATTCAAAATTCAATATCATGAGGACCATTGCTGCGAGAGGTTGGTGTCCCTAAGAGCTGCAGTTCTTCATTGATGGATTCAAAAGAGGTACTGGCAGGGGTGCAGGAATCTTCTCGGAGGATCTCAACATTTCAAGCTGAGTGTTTGGATATTTCCCTGGCAGCTTAGTCATCTTAACTAGAAGTTAAGGGCGACTCAATTCGCATACTCTCGGACAGCATGGCTGTCCTGCAAGCGCTGCACTGCTACACAGTTAATCCTGGGCTGATATACGAATATCACCAACGTCTTTACCAGGTTGGTAAACACAATAAAGTAACCATTCAATGGATCAAAAGACACAGCGATTCCCGAGGCAACGACGCAGCGGACCATCTTGGCAAATGCATTCAAGTATGGCAGCGATAGGACCTGAACCCATTGTGCCAACCACTTTCGGAAACCTATGCAATCTGGGTAGGAAATGCACTAAAGACCAAAACCATAAACTATGGTTTGACGATACTCACGTACAGGAAGGTCAAGGAGGCACTTTGCACTATTGATGGCCGCTTTTCTTACAGTCACAGCCATTACAACTGACACAGGTTCTTAAATAAACATCTCTATGTCATAGGAGTTACTGATAGCCCACTTTGCGGAGTCTGCATAGAGGAGGACGAGCTTCTTACTGTTGTCAGTAATACAAAAGCATGGTTGGTTGGCCTTCCTTGAGGAGCTGGGGTGGATCGACAGACATATTCGTCGCACACGTAATCAAAATACGACCATGGACGTAGAGTTGCGGACACCAGCTCGGCTTACACACACGTGTAGAAATCATGCGATCGTTGATTGAGAATCGCTGTAATACGGCATTTTGATTTCATCCATTAGAACCATGCAATATCTCAATTGCTCCTTATAACCCTGCAAGCTCTAATATTTTATTGATAAATTATACACTGCACTGGCGAATCGCGTGTGCAACGAAATATGGTAGTACGTTTTAAGTCACGTAGACTAATGCGTGTTGGTGTCTAGTGTAAATTAGTTTCAATTCTTATATTGAGGAAAACATTTGGGAAGCATGTTTTTTAGGGTTCCGTAACCAAAGGCCAACGGGACCCTATTACTAATCCTCCGCTATCCGTTCGTCCGTCTTTCTGTCTGTCTGTCAGCGGGCTGTATCTCATGAACCGTAGGTAGGTAGGTATCTAGATAGACAATCGAAACTTTCTCAGAGTATGTATTTCTGTTGCCGCTAACAATAAATAATAAAAAGTACGTAATATTAAATCTTGTGCACCATAATCAGGAGACAAGGGCACTGTCGTTATGACCGAAATGTGAAGCATTTCAATATTATGAAAAAAAAGTATGATTAAACATATTACAAAATATCTGCTTAATTTTCAAAACAATTACTAAATGTGGTTACTAGTATAAAATGCGAAATGCTACTAGTGTATTGAGTTATTCGTGGTGTCAGTTAGCCCCTTCTTACTACATACGCAACTATTGTTTTTATTTTTAACTAGCTTTTGCCTACGACTTCGTACGCGCTGTTCCCGTTTTTTCCCGTTCCCGTAGGAATTTCGCGAAATCCTCTCTTAGTGCTCTCCTACACTCCCTAAGAAACCTACATGCCAAATTTCACGGCTTTGCTTTCTCATGTATGCTTTCTACGGCCAGTAGTTTCGGCTGCGCCATGTCTGACAGTCACTCAACCACTCAGTCACCAGTAACAGAAGAGTTTTATAACTGATTGATGATAATAGAACTGCGAATTCCATTCCCCCGACATAAACATAGTTGGCACGGTGTCGCTGCTTAGACATTACAGAAGCACGTGTTCGTGAAAGAAATCTTAATATAATTAGCGGATACATTCTGGAAATTATAGCCCGTCAGTCATTATGTGAGGTACACTGTTGCACGAATAATGGCAACGTGTGTTGATGATAAATTTACAACATTATGTGAAGCGCAAAAATTGCTACTCTTTATTATAGGTCGTTACGGAAAACGTGCTCCATTGTCATCCGGCCGGGACCGCCTACCGTTGTAATGATGGAAAAATCCAGCATTTTTCGCTCGCAACTTACAAGTACGACTTGGATGACAACAACTGCATTCTAGTATTGAATTATGCTGTTTTCAGGCGAGGAATACTTTCAGTTTTCAATGCTTACGTTGATTTATCTTAATACTGGACTTTCCCATCACCAATCTTACGAACTTCTACTACACAAATCATCATACTTTATTGGATGAATTTTTGAAAATCCTTATTTAGTTGCTTACTTTCGTTTTAAGGAACTCCTGTCCTGCAAAATGTAATGATTTTAGAACCAGATAGTTTTTCATTTAGTGAACTGTTAGAACGCCATTACCGCATACATGTTTCGCACTGCCCAAGGAGGTCCTTGGAATGGTACGATCGGAAATATCATACAAATAATTATTTATCTCACGCCTTTATTCCATGGTAGTAGACATAAACTACAGAAAGCAACCTGCTACGCTCCTTGCATATTCAATTTCTCCGTTTCCTTTCATAAATTCGTAATTAATTTTCCGCAAATGAACTTCGTTACCGGACGGAAATATGGCTTAAATTCTGAATGAAACTAACTATCGCAGGCGAGCTAGGCGCAGAAAATGGAAGGCGCGGTTAATGCTAATCTAACATAAACCATCAGGGTGTTTCCTTCAAAGATACTAATGTCACATACCGCCCAAGTATTAAGTTTGCGAAGCTGCTCGACAAGCATACGATCATATTACATTGAGGCAAGGCTAAAAACGATCTGTTTATGTTGATCAAAAAGAGATAAAATCGTTGTAACCACTTTTGGCTAAAATAGTGATCAATATCAACAAAAACTTTTGGCTAAAATAATGGGGCGTCGCCATTTGCAGTGTGTAATATGATAAGCTCTTAAATAAAGAAGTCTACAATAATAATTCAAAGCCCCAGCGTAAAAGCGGATGAGGCATACACAGCAGAGTTTAGGGGATGCGAGTTCCACATGACAACCATATCGTTACCCCAAACAGTAATATAGGCGAACACACATTTTCGATAGAATAAAAGAAATGGGCTGCAGTATTGGACAGCCAGATCCATTATTTAAAAGTTGGAGTATATATGTCACCGGAAAATGGCAAACGTCTTAAGATTGTAAAATAACGCGTGAATTTTTTTTAAATAAGACAGATATGTGTTGGAAACTATTGAATTTGGATGGGCTTTATTGTGTACAAAAGGATTTATTAATAATATATCGAAACATTATAATCTAATAAAAATGTATTACAATTTCACGGAGTCTGCAATTTTCCGGTGACATATATAACGTAATCATTGAGTGACGGACAGGACATGTCAGATTTTTATTTGTACTGTCTCATGAGGGCTTTTGTCTTGGAAAACGCCTCGCATTCCCATTCTCGCTCCTCTCGAACTAAAGAAGCTAATAAAGAATTTAGACATTACACTCTAATGCCTGTTTTCACTCAAACTAAGCAACACATAAATTAATGCCTAAATAAAAGCGACCCCCGGCTAGATTTTAATCAATCGGCTCAGCGCCGATTGTTAAAAACCCACCAGTACAATAAGCATAAATTTAAGTATCGTGTAGTAAAAGCGAAACTTTTTCATCATCTCTTCTATTTTTTTCTATCTGATCGTTGCCGTCGTATTGTGACCATGGCGAATAAATATTTTCTACCATATCTCCAGTGTTAAAGCTGGAAGCTGAATATAGAATAGTATACACACCTTGCTTGCTTCGAGCAGTTCTAACCGAGAGTCCTTGACGAGGCACTGTATCGGTATTGTGACGTCAATAACTTCGCTGAAGGTGTTGGGTGTCTCGGGCGAATTCCCGTCGCCCGTGGGCTCTGCGCCGACTTCGTGAATTGAAGAATCTGTCAAAAAAACAATAAGTTTCAACTCTTTGCTGTTTTTTTCTTTGGACATACCCTTATCCCAACCACTGCAACTCCTGACAGCCATTATCAACTGTGGCGACCATGAAAAAACGCCGAGTCAATAAAGTGCGACGAGTCCCGGATAAACGGTTCAGCTGTCTTGTATTCCGCAACGAAATTAATCACATAAAACAGCGGAGGGGTAAGAAAACGGTAATTTCAACTTCCCTCTTATCAAGCAGGAGTCAGAACATGGCTAAGTCAATAGGCACCAAGGGACATTTAAGAATAATGGATGGATTGTGTACGCAAAATTACGAATGAAAAGCGAGTTAATGGCAGCGTAACGATTGACAGGACAGAATGGCTGAAGAAAACGTGTTCCACCGACCATGATACCTTACTATGGGACATTAAAATGCAGGAGCATGTTGAAGCTAAGAAATGATAGTCGTGCAGGAGATCTCGAAGATTACGCAACGCTTGCTGAGCTCACTCGGTAGATGGTAGCACATTTATTTCATACCAAGGCCATCCGTGTCTTGGAAAGCATGCTGTCCTGGCTGTCATAAGTACGTAAATCTTTGACAGCTGTTACGGGTAGTCAGAAACCAGAGTCTGTAAAAGTAATATTAGCAGTCGCTCCATGTGTGTCCAGGGTTGGCTAAATTACTAGTATTTTACGATCGAACTTAACCATCGATCTGCCAACTATATTGGGCTCGGCTTCCAGACAAACCTGACGCAGCTGAGGACCAGTACTTTACATCAATCATCATAGTCAATCTGATCTCCACGACCCAGTACAGGGTAACACGATACTCCTTGGTAAGACTGGGTCTTCAAACGACAACAAACCCTAACAAAGTTGGGAAAAGGCTAGGCAGATGGGTCATCCACGCACACTTTAAAAATTCAGCCTGTATAATTCTACTGAATTATTTTTTTAAATGTGTATGGATGGCCAAATCTGAATCTATGAGTAATATCGAAAAACACTGAAAGGAGTCTCGAACACAATTTTGATGAAAACTAAAACTCAGCATTGGAACCGAACCGGTTGATTTTGAAGAAAAAAAAACATCATGTATTGTTACACCATCCGAAAGTGTCGCTCATAAAAATCAAATTCTGGGAAGTAATAAAGAGCTATTTTTTTACAAAATACTTACTTCTTTATTTTCAAAGATAAATATGTTAATTTTTTCAAAATTCTTTGATGCCGTTTTGGTTTTCATCAATATCGGACCCGAGACTAACTGCATCATTGGATCTTTGATAAAAAGAGAGGTTTCCTTAAGTAGAGCAACATATGAAGTAGTTACAAATACAGATGGATGAGTGATGTTAAACAACAGGGCGATTAGGGTTAATTATTCACATAATGACATACTGGGGCGCTATTGTATTTCACCTTGTAACAGTACATAGATTCAAAAGAACAGTGCATTATGCACTAGGGCCTTTGCAAACGGGTTTTTCCTAACGCGCCGATGACGCGCAGTTGACGCGCGCTAACACGCTTCAAAGGCAATTCAGACGCAGACCATTGCACACGTACAAAAATTTAATGGCACATTTGTATAGATACAAACGAGCTGATACGACAATACAGACGCGCTGCAGTCGCGCGTATGTATTGTTTCTCCGACAAACAAACGCGATACAGACGAGTTTTGAACGCTCTTCTCGCGCGCGTTTGTATCGCGTTGTACGCGCGTTTGTACCGATACAAATGCGACAATCTTCTTTTTGGTCATTTACAGCGAAGTTCTAGCCGTTATGCGCTCACGGGCCGTGAGCGCATAACGGCTTGAACTTGTTACTGAAGAAATCCTCTATTTAGAATATTTTAGATGTCTAGGTCGATACACCCGACTTATAAATTGAAACCAAGAATCTCGTACGTATGTAACTTTCAGTATAATCAAAGTATAAGATTTTCCCACTAACTTCTGCAACTGGCCAATCATTCGTCAAGATAAAAAGTAATTTAGTTTCATCCAAACACTAAAACTATAACATTAAACATATTAATCGGATAAATAAGGCATGAAAAATACAGCGTCACTTTATGAAAGCTCAGAATTTAATTACATGAATTCAATATGTCCCTTTTTCTATAAACTGGAATCGACACGTTACTCCACTTTTATTTTTAGAGTTCCGTACCCAAAGGATAAAACGGCACCCTATTACTAAGACTCCGCTGACCGTCTGTCACCAGGCTGTATCTCATGAACCGTGTAGTTAAACAGTTGAAATTTTCACAGATGATGTGTGTTTGATGTTGCCGCTTACCTTTCACTTTAACTTTTCCGCTCCTGTCTCAATTATATATTTGATATTTATTAGTATATAAATTGGTATTGTATTTATGTATTTTATATTATTATTTCTAATTAGTATTGTTTAAAACGTTTGTACACTGACAGCCCTAAATCTATCTCCCTTCGTTCAATCCATCCAAAGGTTGTCTGGAAGAGATTGCCTTGTGCGATAAGACCGCCCATTGTGCACTTATTTTATGTATGATTGTCCTGTTCTTATTATGAGGTGTACAATAAAGTATATAATAAATAAATAAATAACAAATAATAAAAAAACAGAATAAAATAAATATTAAGGGGCTCCTTTCCAACAAACGTGTTTTTTTGCCGTTTTTATAGATAATGGTACGCAACCCTTCGTGCGCGAGTCCGACTCGCAATTAGCCGGTTTTTTTTCTGTTTCTGTTTTTTTTTGACATTACCTAGCAAATACATGGTTAGACAAGAGATACAAAAGCCCTTTTCGCAAGGACTCAATTAAGAAACGGAGACAATACATTGTGAATTTAGGCACGTCTTGTCCCACCGCCGACGAGGAAGCGATTAGCTATCGAGTATTTTCTCGCTAAGGAAACGGACGAAAGATATAGATCCCGTGTGTGAAACATACATTTATAGTCGATGGCTGGTTGTTCGCACTACCAGCGAGAACTATTTGTCTCAGCGCCAAGAGCTATCAAAGATAATATTCGCTCAGCGATATTCAAACAGCGATATTCGCTCAGCGATACTCGCTCAGCGATGCACGCTTGGCGGTCAGAATTCAGAACTTACGCCGATCGACCAACCGGCAGTAATTTCTACCTATAGTGCGCCGACCCGGAGCGAGTGGTGGGAGTAATCGCCCGTCGCACAAGAGCACTCGCTTAAAGCCGAGCGACTAAACTATCGGAACTACGCACTCGCAGCTCGCCAACTCGTACCCAGTTGCTAGCTTTACTCGCTAATCGCTGATCGTCGGCGGTGAGACAAGTGCCTAAAACTTATAAACTGAGTGTCCAGAAAAGAAGAACAAAAACAGTTTCTCAAGAAACGTGAATATTGGGCCAAACCAACTATTTAACTGTAGTGGTCATCGATTCGCTAAGAAGAAGAAGAAACGTTAGGGATTTAGTAACTGTAAGTGAATGTTTCGTACTTTAACGGGGAAAATAAGCATTATTAGCCACATTAAAGCCAATGCATGTTAAATTCATTTTAACTAAAAATAATCACACAAATCGGATCAGAAAACTCGGAGTAATCGGGTGTATGTACATACATGCAAAAAAAACGATGCACAACGAATTGAGACCTCCTCTTTCTTTGGAAGTCGGTTAAAAAAGATTTTGGCCTGTGATACGGAGAATGAACAGCTATAAAAAACCAATGGATGGAAAGAGTCGTATTTTTTTTTTTGTAGTAGCCCACCTCAATTTTTCCAACTACTGCAACTCATAAACAATTACTGCAAGCCATAAACAACAGTGACCACGACAAGAAAAACGCCTAGTCAACGAACCTCGACAAGTCCCGGCGAAAGGAGTCAACTGTCTGTGATCCCGCAACGAAATTGCTCACAAACGAACAGGGCAACGGTAGGAAAACATAACTTCTCTCCTTATCTAGTAGAGAGAGGACAAAAAACAGAGCTAGGCCAATAGGCACCGAGGAACGCTTACTTACTACTTACTGGGGTTACCCAATGCATTGTAATGTATGAAAGAAGCTACAAATGAGACGAATACCGAGATAACGGCTAATAGATGTTTAAGTCTGGAATAAAAGCATACTAAAGCGATCCCCGATAGGATAAGAGAATGATGAGTCTGTCAGAAGTTTCTGCTATACGCGATATATCATGGATTGTCAAAAGCCTACAAATCTGTCAGCAGTCTTGCCAACTGGGTAACACCAGTTGCTCAGCTGTGGAGGTCAGACAGGCAGTTACATCACAACCCAAAATTAAAATCACAAATGTTACCTGGAAAGCCAGTAGTCCTATTCTTAAGTGAGATTGTGCTGGACATATCTGCCGCATATCGGGAAGCGGTGGGCTATTAGAACCACTTGTTGAAATTAAATGGTAAGCGACATCGCAGTAGCCAAAGACGAAGGTAGGAAGAGGAACTTGACTCTTATGTGAAGTACTGGCTTGCACTGGCCGAGGATAGACGTGAGTGGAAAAAGTGAAGGAGGCTTTGCCCAGCAATTAATACGGAACATAACGGAATTTGATTAGATTGACATGGCATGGTACGGTCAACGTGTGTAGGCGTGCCTGTGTAGGTTGACTCGCACGTCGTAATAGCGCTTAAGGGACTGTCGGGATAGGTCTCCAGTTCGCATTCCTATTTAGTGTGCGATGGCGTCCAAAAATACAAATTTCCTTGCACTGTTTGGTAGGTTAAAAATGAAGTCGTTTAAAAACAGACGCAGGTAGGCCCTTGCGGTTTAACATAGTGTATATGGCCACCACCATAAAAAGCTAAGCGGTTCTTACTTTGAGGTAGCTTTCCGTACAGCGCGCGAAGGATGACGAGGCCTTTCTTCTTTTCCTCGTCAGACCTGATCCTCGAGTATGTCTCCCGCATCAGTTCAATGGTAGCGCGGGCTTGCCGCTGCATCTCCTGTAATCTGTCAATGATAAATATATTTTAACTAAAATGTGAAAGATACGTACGTGTTAGAGCCATCATTGCTCCAGCGAGCATCATATACAGAACAAATAGCACTATTCCTTTTTCACAATAAGACAATGATGCCTTTAGCAAGTCGACATAGAAGGGCCATACAAATTGTATCATTTCAGCCGTTAGTCTTCTACAGCTGCTGGACATAGGCATAGCGTCGCTATATCGAGCGGAATTCTGCGGTGGTCAGCCTCCCAAAAAGTGGACTGGATGACTTGAGGCCTCAATAATGGCAATTTCGCATTCAAAGGGTTTCGCATTTAAATGCCTAATTTAATAGTCCTATACATTACTATTTTATCATCATCATCGCAGATAGATTGTAGCTTTGTCTAGTCCCCAGAGCCCGTTGGTTCAAACCCGCGACTAAATAAACGATTTTTCAGCCTAAGTAGGAATAACCTTAAAATAATAATGCGGACAATCACGGGCCATTGTCCCCTCAAACTTCTCTTTAACATAGGCGCCACGGACAACCCACTGTCCAGAGTATGCTTTGGCGCCGACGTATCAGCCGCCCTCCTCCTCCTAAATCCTCGGAAACGGTAAAATCGTTCCGTAAAACCTGTGGAGCCCCCCAGGACGCTTTTGTACTTCTGGGTGGAGCTGAGCTGGGTATAGTGGCCAGGACACCAACGTAGTACAGACTGAATGGCAGTTTAAGTGCGGAAAATGGAGTCTCTACTCTCTACTCTATGTCCATTGGTGCAGGTGGCAGGCCAAATTTAATCATATCAAATTACCTTTCATAATTAGCCTCCATAGACCGCTGGCGGTCGCGTTCCTGTCGTTCCCTCGCGATGGGGTCTAGAATGATCTTCTTGAGGACTAGCCACGAGATCAGGGGTACCACCGTCGCATAGAACACTGGCGAAGGCATCACCTCCTCGCACAGGTGGATGGGCACGACGATGGTTTGGGAGGAACACGTCCATCTACAAGAGAATGATTTTGTTAGGTCATGTCAATAATAATAAAAATAAAGAAAGAAAACATGTTTTTGTTTGTAATGTTAATGTATGTATATATATATATAAGGCAACGTTATTTAAAAAAAACCAACATAGTGTTCCGAATGGCTGCGCCAATTAGGTCCGGTTCAGCAAAATGGCAGACAGCTAGAAGTTTCCTGACGCTGGAATAACTTTTGGACTTTGCCACATTAAACTCATTCCCTGACGCGCTACACGAAACAGACGACCGGAGGCCAATGCGCAAAAGTAAAACAGCGCGGGAAGCCTTTGCAAGTGAAAACCTACCACGGCCGAAAACCGGAAACGAGACACAGACCGATCACGACTCAAGCAGAGAGGGAACGAACTGGGGTCTCGCACAAAGCGATCTCGGTCGCACGAATTCTTCCGGGTGATTCCTTACCATAACTTGGACCAAGCGGCTCGGGGGTGGCAGAGAGAGAGCGCACGGATGATATAGCCACGCCGAGCATGCATCAGGTTAACGTGTCAGAGCCTAGGCTACTCAAAGGAAGCAGATCAACTACGCTTCTACGTCAAAACCCTCTGACGTTTAGAGTGACAGTACGGGGGCAACAAAAAACCGGTTCAGACTGACGATCGAGACATGAACCGTCTGGAGGCTATGGCTAGAGCAGCGATGGCCGACAGCAACACTGCACCCTCCAAATCATCTGGGTTACACAGCTGCTCGCATCCTCATCAAATAATAACTGGCGCTGAAATTATAAGGGAGGAGACTCCGATAGATCCTACTCTTCCTAACTCCACTCCACCGTCGCCGTAGAGACACCCGGCCCCATCCAGATCACCCAAACCCACTTCCAGCATAGCCAAACCGCCAAGGCTAGCCTAGGCTAGGGCGCCGGAAATGAAATCCTAAACAATGGAACAGATCCGAGACAAAAGATATACGTCCACGGAAACATCGGACATAAACTAATACTCAACACACATAATACAGATAAACCACAAACCTGTACCTGTACCTTAATTCTGTTACCGATGGTGATGCCCCAGATTTAATTATAGTCTGCGTACATGCCAGGCGATGACAAGAAATGCACACAGAATGATTTGATTCAATACTGCGAAAGTGCCCAACTGGACTTGATTGACTTCAACCTAGTCAAAAGACTCAACGACATAGGTCTTACTTTACCTTGGGCTACACTGACGATATAACCATAACAATAAACAGTAGCCATGGAAATACAACCGAGCAATGGCGGTGTATCCATACACTCTGCCGGGAAACCGGTGGGAAGAGGTGACACCAGCCTGGTGGCGTAAATAATTTCCAAATGTCTGGTGCAGATGGCAAAAGGAAACTACTGCACTCGTATTCCCAAGAAAGTCATAGAAACAATTTGATAAGATGCCTGACGATCCGCGTAGGGACCGAGGCTGTTTTGCTTCCGGGGCAGTGGCAGACAATATAAAATGAGTTACTGGCCATGTGGCTGCAGTTGACCGGGCTGCACATGGAAAGAATGCTACTGGCTAAAACACTAGGAAGTGGTGACGGTCGGGCGTTTTGGGGGACTGTCTTTATGTAGAACTTTGACGTTCAAAAAGTGCTGGCACTCAGCCTAATTTGAATAAATGACTTTTGAAGTCAAAGTCAAAGTCAATTCATTTATTTCAACTAGACCATTAAAAGGCACTTTTGAACGTCAAATTTACAGTTTAAAATTAAAATATAAGTGACTCTAGTTGTCCATTCGCAAAAAGTAGATTCTTATGGAGAAGAATGGACAAGAAACTCCATAGTTACTCTTTTCAAATATACGTTTTACAATATTTTGTATACATAGGTACATTGATCAATTGATTATATTATGTGAGCACAATGCATCCAACATTACACTAATATACAGCACACACTTATATACTATAGGTACAACAAAGCAATACCAGCAGAGATAAAATTAAGTTTGCTAGTAAGGGACATGGTACTCACATATTTACAATATAATTAAAAACAATGGATCAGTGTGTGAGTTAAATTACATATTAAAAACCTGAAAGTACACCAGTAAATAAAACAAGTTTGACTTTTTCTACTATACCCTCGATTGTCCTATGGAGCAGGACCAGCATGTTTCCAAGCATTCTTATCTTTAATATAATCATCTAGTTTGTAATATGCTTGTTTACAAAGTGTGGTTTAAATGTAAGTTTTAAATTTTCTTTCATTTAGTTCTAATATGTCACAAGGTATTTTGTTGTAACATTTAACACAGTACCCCATGAAAGATGTTCGTACTTTGGCTAATCTATAAAATGTTTGATCTAAATTATTTTTATTTCTAGTATTAATATGATGTCTATCACTAATTTTGTTAAAGAGATGTCGATTTTTTCTTACATACATAATATTCTCATAAATGAATTGACAAGGTACTGTCATAATATTAATCTTTTTAAAAATTTCCCTAAGAGAATCGCGGCGACGAAGATTATAAATGGCTGTAACAGCACGCTTTTGCAAAATAAATACAGATTCAATGTCAGCAGCACGACCCCACAGCAAAATACCGTACGACATAATGCTGTGAAAGTAACCAAAATAGACCAAGCGCGCGGTTTCTACATCTGTTAACTGTCTTATCTTTCTAACAGCATAAGCGGCTGAGCTTAGCCGCCCCGCAAGAGATGTTATGTGAGGTCCCCATTGCAATTTCTCGTCTAAAGTGATTCCCAGGAAAACCGTCTGATCAATAAATTCCAGTTTTTGTCCATTCAATACGATGTCACATTCGGTGCTTCTAACATTTGGTAAAGTAAATTTAATACATTTGGTCTTTTTTTCATTTAGTACTAAGTTGTTTGCCGTAAACCAAAGTTGGACCTGATGAATAGAGTTATTGACATCATCAAGACTTTGTGACCGTCGGTCTATCCTAAATATCAATAATGTGTCATCAGCAAATAATACCATCTTTGGTTGATTTTGAAGCAATTCGGGCAAATCGGGCAAATGATTTGATTTGATTGATTTTGACTGGAAATAAACTGATGAATTTCGTTGACGCGATGTGGATCGGTAACTGCAATGTACGTGGTTTCGTTACAAATCCTGGGAAGCTGCTCATCATAGAGAAGGAAATGATTCGGTGTTCTGTTACTATACATATGTGGCTTATGTGGTAATGGATAACACAGCCGACTATATTTACCACACAAGACATCAAGAGAAAAGCAGAAATGACAGACGTAACAAACCACCCACTACAACCGCCAAAGAAGAAGTGAAAGATTTCTACAATATTTTAGTAAGGACGTTAAGTATCCAACAGAGAAATACTAGTTATTTCTAAGGACGTCAACTCTAAAATAGACACTCCAGTACAACAAAAATTACAAAACGGTGACCCATACTAAGGTCCATACAGACTTGGCATTCGTAACAGCAGCAATCAAACGTTTCCCACGTTTGATTCAGTTCGCCGCCGACAATGGTGATTGCCAACATCTTCTAGCACCATCGGCATGGATATCGCTTGGCGGCAGAACTCGAAACAAGAGACTCCTTCCTCTCGAACTTGGCGTTACTTCGGCCACATTAGTCGCAAAGAAGGCAACGCCATGGAGATTCTTGTTATCTAGAGCAGAGTAAACGGCACAAGATCGAGAGGACGCTCCTCGATGCGTTGGACCGACCAAATTAAAGCCCTCACCGAATCATCACTGAACGAGTGTGTACGCAGTGAGAGAGACATGGCAAGACTGCGCCAAGCTACTCACGCTACAACAGCCTCCGAGACCACCACTGCTCAACCAAGGGCAACCGACTAAGAAGAATATGAAAACACACAATGCAAACTTATGCATCAATACTTGAAATTATTAGAGGACTGGTGCAAATAATATCAAAGAGCAGTGAACCCCACCAAACTGAACTTGTTCTTTTCACCAAAAAGAGCAAGTTTGCAACATTGCGATCCCACAGTTCTTGGTAAAAAAATATCCCAAGGGAACATATTCCCGGGATAAAATATACCCCAAGTCCTTCTTCAAGGTCCTATCTACCTACATTGGTTTAGCATGAAAGCGTAACAAGCAGAGAGACAGAATTCCTTTCGGATTCATAATTTTAGTATGGATTAAGTACGGATTAGCATGAGTCACATTACACTTACTTAAGTTTAAGCATAACTCCACTGGGCACACCGAGCATCACGGCCGCGGACACACTGCTATTCTGTGACACCTTCTTCTCAGCACCATACTCGGCTATCGCGCCAAACGTGCCTAGCCTGAAAAGTATAAAAAATATTCTGTATTATTAATGTTTATCATTTGTTTAAATGTATAGTACAAATCTACCTCCTCCTATCTTAATATTACTTACGTGTGGGGTTACACCCAGTATAACCTTAAGATTTACAAAAATAGTATAACTTTAGTACGCATTTATATCGGTAAATAAGCCATTGTAAGACTAAATTTCGAGGGCAGCAATGTGAGACTAAAAATAGTGTAAATCGCATTAAAATTATTGACATCAGGGCACTTGCAAAGAGTAGCATTTATTTTCATCAATTGGCCGTAATTAAAAGCTCAGGGAGTCTCATACATAAATTTCACGTAGGGAAATGCATAATGGTAACAATTATGCTGGGTATTCGAGCCTTCGTCATAAGCACGCAAGCTGATAAAACACGAGCTATCGTTTGAATGTCCAGATTATACACAACTTTTTTCGAGACCTCTTTCAGACTGCAGAGCAGTTCTTTTTTTCTGGAAATAAGTTCTACGCTACGCTAGCTAATCCTTCTACTAAAAATTAACAAAGCAACATGATTTGGAAAAACTTAACTTCCGTTTATATGAAGCCTTATCAGACTGTAACATTCTCCCTGCGATACAGACCTGCTCTATGCGCGAGATAATGGTTCGTAATTCCAAATCTACCAAGCGGTCCAGTACGGGTTGGTAGTGTGCGAAATAGTATAAACAATCACTATTACGATTTGTCTTTTCGCTATAAGCAAAGCCAAGCAAGCCAGGCATACATACAATGTGTAAAATTGATATAAAGAATAACAAATGGTATGAAGGCCAACCCCACTTTATGTGTCAGTCACAATCAATCGTCAGTGGTCCATTTAGTTTTCGTTTACAATCGCAATGCTCCAATTGCTGTATTATGCGCCAATTGACGTTAGATTATGTCGTTGACTTGTTGACAAATTGACGAACAAATGCACAGAGCACAGCAGATAGTCTGACTTGGCAGCTCTATTCTATTCTTCTATTACAGTTAAAATAAACCAAAGTGACTAGCTGTCTATTCACAAAGGTATACTATTAGATATATTATGGTATGGTATGGTAAAGTATATTATGGAGAAGACTGGACAAGAAACTTAATTGTTACTCTTTCAAACATTACAATCAAAATTTGAGTATTCTTTGCTATTTCTTGAAAAAAAAAAACAACATGTATTAACTAAGGAGAGTAGTTTACTCCATGTTAAGGACTTTATGTACACTAATGTATAAATATTGTTAAACATTGTATGTGACTGCAATGCTACATTGATTGATTGATGAGTTTTAGACTTAGCAGCATAGCATCAATAAGCATGATATAGTGCATGCATTCGCAATCTAAACATTTATAAAACATCGTACAGCATTTGTAAACTTACTGGATTAGTTCAACATCTTTTGCCTTTGATTGTGAACCAAAAAAGGAACTGAGCGTTTGCATTGAGCGTTGTATGCAAGTTAGGATTTTGGCGAATAAGAATAGAATGGATAAACAGCAATCATCATACGTTTTACACAATTATTCGCTACAGCAAGTTTGTATAATTAGCTTAGTATGTTTACGCACTTAATTTGTTTGCGATACCGTAAAGTCGTTGTAAATGTTGCATCAAACAGCGCTAGAAGCCCCCAGTCTATTGTCTCGCTTACGTATACTACGCCAACGGCATGTTGCATGATCTTATTAACTTTATATCTAGCCCATACTGTCCCGCGCCTGGGCAAAGACCTCCATTCATTTCTTCCACAAACTTTCCTCATGAATGACTCCATCCATTAGTGAAATCCGTATGAAGAGACAGACGCAGCGGGGGAGCATTGTTTTGTTATGAAGTAATGTTGTGATAACCATTCCTATACGAGAGATGAACGCAGGAGAAATCAAGCATAACTTACTTCAAAGCCAGCCTGAGCTTCATGTCATGCTGTGGCAGTTTCCTCATGATGTTGAATGAAATGAAGGAGTGAGGAGTCCCGATCTGCACCGCGGTGTTTGTGTGGTACTTCTCCGAGTCCCGCACGTAGATCGAGGTCATTGAGGAGCCGCCTTGCCCACCAGCGCGGTAGGTCAGATATCCCACCGAGTGGGCATCCAGTTGCACAGCCATTGCTTAAAATTAATTAATAGTTTGTTAAACATTTATTGTTCCAGTCCAGTGTTCTGATATTCTACTTTTCTTGGCACAATTTTATGGGCATCTTGTTTATTGTGAAAATTGATATGGGATATTTGCAATTTTCTCACATGCCATGACAGTTTTTAACAAAACAGTTTTATGTATTTTTCACATATCACACCTCATAACACTTCATAACGACACAGATAGATATATTTCTTTTTCCATATCTTTAATAGAATGCAGTACATCTGTCCATATGTTAGTGCTCTTACATCTCGAGATTCACAAATCTGGTTTCCATGATTTTTCTTTTCATGTGTTGGTAATTTTTCCTGTGTAGGTGTTAGTATAATTTTAGAACTATTTACTAAACTTACTTGATATAAGACTCGGAGAAATCCCTCTGGGTGTGAACTGCAACACTGTTCCACAGTTCAAGAACATCAGTCGCGACAGAGTTCTAAATATCTTGAAGCCGAGAAGAGGCCCATTTCCTATGCCAAACTCTACCTCTGTCCAACCTTTCTCAGAACTAAGGTTTCGGTTACATACATTCACAGATCCAGTACCTGAAAACATTATTATTGAAAAACAATTACATTTTGTTTGTGTTCTATAATTATGATACATGTGATTTGTATTTTGGTGTCCAAGTGCTTTATGGGGACTGGGGTAGACCAAATAATTATAATCTTTGTTAATAAGCAGAGTTGCAGAAATCGTCATGCTACACGATTTTCCATTAACTATTTTAATAAATGCTGCAATTAATACTGGATAGTGAACAATCATTATTTTCATACAAAGGCCAAAGGCAAGCATCAACAGGCAGTTTGTTAAGTATTGTTCAACATACATGACCACCATAATCCTCACTTCCCCTTCAGATAGAATCATAATCTAGATGCTGGATGAACACCGTAGCATGCACAAATAAAGGTAAGTTGATGCATTAACCAATGTTAAATGGTAGCTACAATTAGATACCATGAAAATGATTGAAGTGGTTGCCATAAATATCAAAAAGATTTGTAAATAGTTAAGCTTGCATTACCTATTCCATTCTGTGTAGAAATGTTTCCTGATAGGGTCATGGTGTTCCTCAAAGTGACTGGAGCATCAATTGACTGCTGTATAGTCATGCCCGATACTTCAATATTTGGTATTATAGTTGGTTCTTCCCTATTATTTTAAAAATAACACAATTATAATAAAATTACTTATTTTATTATTTCAAGATATTTGAATTAGAAAGCAGACAGAATTGAAAATATAAAATACCTAAATGTAATTGCAAATAAATGTGGTAGCTTTAGCTCAAGCAAAACAAAAGAAGTTATAAGTGTGCATGATGTATTCAAAATAACATTATTGTTTTAACTGCCTACATTACCATCTTACCCTGGTGCCAGCTAGTGACGACACACGAGGAAAATAACTTTAAATGGATGCCAGTTTTTAAAATACATAATTATACATATTAATTGTATACAAACTTCTGCAGAAAAATTCAAGGTTAATGTGGGCTATTTGAAATTTCAAAGACTGTACGTCAACATGATGTACACTTTAAAAAAAGAAAACTAAGCAGTACTCACAAAATCTCATACTCATCATAATATTTCATGAACATGTCTGTAGCATTGACGGACAGTGTGATGGTCCCGCGAGGGTTGGCACTCTGCTGGAGCCTTCGCTCTTCCCGCTCACGCTTCAACCTGAAAGTTATTATGACTTCAATATGGTCCAATAAGTTTTAAAACCACATCTTGAGCTAGATTTCAGTTATCATACTTTTATTGAATTCCCGATGAGCCTACTCTTGACTTTTGCTTGATGGTAAACAATGCACTTGCATAATTTGCCCCCAATTTTTTGGAGTTTATGGTTTTGTGTATATTACAATTGACATTTAGACTAGACTATGATGTTTCTGTATGAGTGTTATAATCTAATCAAGAATTATTACAATCTTATAGAGTCTGCAATTTTCCATTGACATATGCATAATGAATGCTTTTAAAACAGTCAGTAGCACAGTAAAAATACCTGACTTTAAACTAGGCAAATTTTGTTTTCATTTGCACCATAAATCAAGAAAATATGAAAAACTGATTTAAAAACACTTTTGAACGCTTACCTTTCATATTCATCTCTGATTTCTCTTGGAGTGCGAGTGCGAAATATAACTTCCCATCCCTCTACCTCCAAACCGCGTTTGCCTTCAAACCAAATAAGTGTAAAAGCTATGTCTACTTTATATTGACACTCAAATAATGAAATGGTGCGTGCCTAAGGAATAATTCTTCTAGTTCAAATAGTTGTGGTCAGATCCATCCATATGGGATCTAACTCCACTGACTGACCCCTTCAAGGAGATTGTTCTTTTTTGGATTCCTGATCTTGGTCCTTTAGAATAAGTCTAATCTCTATTTTATCAGTCTAGCAGTTGCAAACACTACTGATGAACATCAGATCCTTAGTCAGGCTAAGTTTAACTAGGTTTTTCTATCTGGGATTTATCAGTAGCAGCTAGTCTGCATTTAACCACAATACACCACTGCTAAACCTTTACTATGAACAGGAATTACAAATGAACAAATTCAAAGGTGAGAGTATCCCTAAGTTTATAGTGCTGTGTCTTCTATGAACTTAAATTTAGGGACATTTTAACATTTCTTACCAAGTGTATCATAGATGGCTCTCTTATGTGAATCAGACAGCACCTCATAAGCCTCTTTGACTTTGTTGAATATTTGTTCTGCCCATTTTTGCTTATTCGGATCAGTGCTGTGTTTGTCAGGATGGAACATACGTGAGAAGCGGCGATATGCACTGTTTATTTCTTCTGGAGGTGCCTGTAAATGATAGGAGTCCATTGAGTTTGAATTTCACAACAAGATTTAGTTGTTTTACTTTATCAATATATTATTTAGACATCAAGAGTGTAAAAATAATGTTACTAGAGGTTTAGTTTAATATAATGCCAAGATAATAAATATTTAGAAGGTGATTTCCACCATTTTCAACATGTTATGATATTTTCTTATGGTGAGAAAGTAAACTACTCTCTGGTTAAATCCTCTGTTTGTCCAATTCATGATTCATGGTCTTCTCTGGATCTAAGCATTTACAGTTCATTACTCAATGTTTTTGTAATGAATTTAAATCATTGAGTAAATTTGCAGAGTATTATTTATATCAATCTTACTTTGCATGAATTAGCTTTCATTATCATGCATCCCAATGTCTTGAATAAATCATCACTATATAAAGATTTTGTGAGTAACATGAAGAACAGGTGTTTTTGTCCCAACTTCTAGTGTCAATTTAAACTCTTTAATTTTAGACCTAGGTACATTTATAAGGACACAACTATATTTTCGAAAACTATAAATCAAAAGCTGTTTATTCCATGAATATAAAAATTATTTCTTTCTCATTAATATAAAAGAGTGGTGAGTATAAAAATATGCATCAGAACTTTACAGCATATTTTACACCCATAAGTATCTAAAAGTTTTTATTTATTAGTGTAAATTCATTTAGTACCTATATATTAACATAACATTAAGAAATAAAACTTAATAAGTTCTGTCATCTCAGTTGTAAATACTATAACTTTACAGATAAATATTGCATTGCATCATCCTACATAGTAATTGAGCATCAAAATAAAATTGTCCAGTCACAGTTGGTTCCATACTGACTGACTATTGACTATTTATAAGATAACCTATTCAGTTTTCTAGGATACCGAATTTTATAAGGGCATGCAACGAGCGCAAGATGCAACGCACCTAACCTCAAAAATTAATTTAAAATAAGTGCATCCAAAATCACGCACTGTTAAATAATACAAGTAACTCTCTTGTTAGTAAGAAATATTTGTATTCCGCGATAAGAGATTGATTTGTGTCGTTATATAATTTTGATAGTGTAATAATGCTGAAAGAAATTCTTAAAATGCACGTGATTTATATTTACCGTCTTTGAAACATTCAGTAACTGATAGTAATTATCTTCGAGTAGGAGATTTTCACCTTCTTCATCCATTTTCTATAGTAAAACTATAATTTTATTATTAAAAAACCAACAATCAGTCCCTCTAGTGCTAGATGTTACTTGACTTTTGCCGCTGCAATGACAGATCGGGGGCGCCACTTGTGAGATTGAATGGCACAGATAACTTAAAAATACCATGAACATTTTATGAGTGTAATAATATAATCCTGCCGTATTAGAAGTGCTCTGTGCCGGCCAGTATTGCGCGAATAAATACCTGCCGCTGGAGCAAGCTGGACAAAGATTGCACGAAAACAAAGGCACAAAACACTTGATTCCCACTCTTATTAGATGGCAAAGACAATCAAATCTACACGAGTCGTGGTGCTACATTATTGAGCTCGCTTCGCTCGTTTTTGCAATCAACCTTAGATTAGTAAAATAAAAACGTCAAAGTGTAAGTGTGGGATTAAGTACATTTTTAACTATAAAAAAATATCCAATTATATTTATCAAATCTAATGTTCCAAGGAGGGGATTACAAGGGAGTAAGGGGGAGAGCGGACATAACATCATTCCGGCTCCAAGTGTCATCTTCACCGGCACGATCTACAAGGCGGTGGCTGTCATCTTACAGCCGTGGTGCTTCCTGTTAGATAACGAACGAGGCTACGGCGACAGAGCAATAACGGGATAACTATACGCCCATCCGGGCAACTGAGTTGGAATAGGCTGCAGCGGCCTAAGGAGCTAAATAAATGTCTGGTGCATAAGGCGAGTGAACAGGCTACGGCAGGCATCGGCAAGAGTGCTTGTGACTACTCTAGCCGTGTGTGGACGTGTATTGTCATGCAATAGTCGAAACGAATCATCCAATCGGCTTCGCAAAGGGATGGTCACGTCTTCTGAAACAATCCTCTCCGCATAAATCTGAGCATTGAGGTTGCCCCTGATCCAAATGATGTTCTTCTACCGATTCAAATACCGGCCCAAACCATTATTGTTCCTCATCCATATGAATGAGCCCTACACACACATCCACACAACACTTGCACATGACAAGACCCACAAAAATACCCTCTACACTTAAACTCAATGCAAACCTTAGTTTTTACTAACATTAATTAATTAACTATATATTTGTATAGCTTATATATATTTCTTACCGTTTATTCTATATCTTGTCTGTGACTATCCGAGTCTGCTAGTACGCTCATAATTTAATCGTCCACTATTTATGCGGAGACACTGCCACTGGCTCAAATTTTGTATTGACTGTACTTTACCCATGTCTAGCACACTATTTTTATAGTTAATTTTTCTGTCCCCTAGTAACAATTATGTGTACTTTAACATGTGTCAAACTGTGTTTTGCGAATAAATTATTATTATTATACCGAAACGACATTAATCGGAAAAGCAAACACAACGTCAGTCTTCTTCCAATTTCTGTGTTCCCGAGCCAATTGTAAACGGGTCGCTTATCAGCTGAAGAGCTGTGGAGCCTTCATGGTACGAGCGGTCATAGTACGATTCCATCGAGCAGTATTTTGGATGTAGGTAACTACCGGTCCTGTCTGCGAGTGGTGATGCGAGATCCTCCTCCATGTCGCTCGGCCACGCTGCCTGTGATACGATAGCGTGTCCAGAGGCCACTTATGACGCTCTGTGTAGTGCCATGAGCGACAGCCACACTACGTTGCCTGGTACCAGCTTGCAAAATTCCGACGGCTCTCATCATCTTTTCAAGTGTCAAATGATGTCGTCGCTCCATATCGATGCATTTTTTTTCAGTTCCGTTGCAGAAATTGTAATGGTTTTGTAAATACCTACGCTATTACCTAAACAATTTTGTAGGAATCCTGATTGACAGTTGATTTTCTATTTTTAATCAAAATTTAAAGAAAATAATTTAATCAAATTGTGACAATCACTCAAAAGAATTAATAACGATCCAAAAAAGTTAAAATCCTACTTATATTACAAACGCGAAAGTTTGTAAGTATGGATGGATGGATGGATGTTTGTTACTCTTTCACGTCAGAACGGCTGAACGGATCTCGATGAAATTTGGCACAGTGGTAGATTATAGTCTGGAATAACACAGGATACTTTTCATCCCGGGAATATGTTCCTTTGGGATAATTTTCAACATAAACGCGGGCGGAGCCGCGGGCGGTAGCTTGTACTTAATAATCCTCAATTGCAGCGATACTCTAAAACGTACTTGATCCCCTAGACACTTTTGATGTGTGTAGTTGAAACATTGAGTAATGTTTACGGATAAGTCGACCACGTAGGTACCTAAGCAAATTGTGAGAAATCCATTCCACTCATAAAAAACGTCAAATAAACAAACCTTTGGAAATGAAAACGTCTTACAGTTCAAGCTATAAAAATTCCTTGTAGCTTTTCGTGTTATTATAAACCTACGACTAACACGCCCCGGGTTACAGCCAGGCCAGGGCACGGTACGCTGAAAATCGGCTTTCATAGACTTAGGGATTTCAATAATTTGTAAGTGCCGGATTTTTTACCGAATATAGACTTCTATTAGTCATTAATATTAACAAAAATGACACCCGAGTTAATTCTGCTAAAAAACGAAGGAATTGAAATGTTAGAAATGAGAAACTGAGGTTACAAAATTATTATTTAAGTACTATTTACAGTTATATTATATACTGTCGTTGACGAGTGAAAACCTCGGGAGTACCGAAAACAAAATTTTTCAGCAAAGACAAAAAACCGTCTCCTGAATATTTTTGTATGAAACGTTTTCCCGGTTTCTGATGTTTATTACAAAGAAAAACATTAGGTAGTTATTAATGTATGTAACCAATATCTTAGTGCGCATCCTTATTCTGTGTCAAAGGCAACTTACGTCATGCCGAGTTTATACTTCTATAATGGCGGATGGCGGACGCCTAGTACTCACGAGGTTTTCATTGAACGCAATAGATGGCACTACAATCATCCCATTCGAATATAGGTGAGCTAGAAATGTGCGTTGAGAGGTTTTCTTACTTATAACATTATAAAAGTGTTTTTGGTAAAAAAATCGATTTACGAGGTTTTCACTCGTCAACGACGATACAGAGTTAATACTACGCATTGGTACAATAAAGTAACAAAAACACATGAAAAAATATAATAAATACTTATTCCAAAAAAAAAACATGCGTAAAAAAACAAATACAAATTTACAATATATATTTTTTTTAAAAGTCCTTATCACTCTCGTTGTCGGACTCTAATTCTGAGTCAGCATCCAGATTGGATATATCCAAAAACTCGAACTCAGTTTCCTGAAACTGAATAAAGTCGAGAGTTTCAGGAAAAAAAGCTCTGCTTTCTCTTGGCATCTAACTTAGGCCTTTGTGCATTTAGCAAAGGATCCAAAGAAACAAGCATATTTAAGATATCTTGATTGGAATCTTGTCTGTTTCTTTTCCGCGAATGATGTTCCCGGAACCTCGTAAAATCTTTGTTTCGAGACTCTAAAGCTTATTCCGAGAGAGTCCCAATCGGCAAAATATCGTTTTTCTGGATTATGCCAGCCCCGTGTATTTATAATTTGTTCAATTCAATTCCAAGATTACAGAATTATATCCATATATTGTTAGCAGTAGTACAACTTAGCCTAATGTTAGTATTACATTAAATTTACAATAATAAACAACTAGTGTGTCATTGAACTGTTCGTTCAAAGGTTTATTTGGATAAATGTACGGACCGATATTATGTACCGGGGGATTTATGTACGGTTGCCGACATGTAGTAGTCGTATAATTCCACGTACTTCTCCGTTGTTTTGCAGGCATAATCTTAATATTTGATTACATCGATCTTCTCTCCAGATGTTATTGCTTGCAAAATTACAGCAATTATTTTAAGCGTTTCATTAATTTTAACGGCTGCTTCAGGATTTTTCATCATATATTCGGTGACAGATGCGATATCTCCATGCCCTTCTTTTAAACGTGCTGCAGCTGTTTATGCCAATCTACTGGAATTTTGATCTGATGCAGGAGAATATAGGAGAAGATGTGATCATCTTCTCCTTTTATTTTTACTTCCCAGATCTTCGAATTGTTCTCGGGACTTTCGGTCATTATTCCAACGGACGATGATGCTTCCAAACAATTTCCGTACAGTCTTCTGAAATTATAAAGGAATTGGTTGGATTTCTACCAACTACGTAAAGCGGCTCGCGTAAATCTCCGACAAAATTCTTTACACGATCTTCGGCAGAAAAATAAAATCAATCTTAATCGAGACGTAGTGTTAAAATTTTCGAGGTCACTTCCCTCGCTCTTGCAGTTCTTGAGCTTCCCTGACCTGCATCAGTCAACGAAGTTACTTCTGTTGAAGTATACCTACTCCCTCCTGACCGATTTCGGCCGTGGCGGCCAATCTCAACGGAGACTAGCCATCGGCGCGGGACATATTATAGAGCACATGTTTGTGCGCAAACACACCTGTGGGAGTCCTACCTGCACTTCCTCTTCCATCACCCTCATAAACCGAAGGGACGGCAACCCGACACTGGAGTGAAGGCATTGAGAAACACGGGGAGGCACTTGCGGTCTCCCTTGACATCTCTAAGGTCTTCGACAGGGTCCGGCACGATAGCCTTATTGGTAAGATTTCTTCTTTCGGTCTGCCATCTGGATTGTGTGATTGGATTGCAGATTTCCTGAGGGATCGGTCTATACGAGTGGTCGCAGATGGCTGCTCGTCCAGACTGCTGGATATTAATGCCGGGGTTTCTCAGGGGTCGGTGCTCTCGGCAACATTGTTCTTGCTGCATATTAATAATTTGCTATAACCTTTGAGTTTGCAGACAACAGCACTGTTGCTGAGAGATACGTCTCTAACGCACGAGTTGGTGGATCGCAGATCCGGTTTCTCCGAAAGGCTATGGTTGAGCGCTTGAAATTGTCCTTACAGGCTGTCTTTGAATGGGGCGATGATGATGGCGGAAAAAAGACACGCCTGGGCAGGCTCGGGCGACTTTTTCCGCTAAATGAAACCAATTACACCCAACTCCAACTTTCCGAGGTTTATTAGATTTACCGTGCCGATAAACGACCAACTTGAGCTTCTTGGTGTGACGTTAACATCTACCCTTAATGTTGGTCCTTTCATAGACGCAAAGGCTCAAGTGGCTGCCAAAAAGTTGGGTATACCAACAAAGGTGATACGGTTATTCACGCCGGAACAGCTGTTAAACTTTATCAAGCGCAAGTTCGATCGTGTATGGAGTACCGCTCTTATCTTTGGGACGGATCTGCCTGATGCCAGCTTGATGCCCTTGAGTCAATTGAGAAACGTACCTAGAGGAAAATTGGCAATGATGGGCTCTTCGAGTCTAAGCTCCAAAGTCTTGAGTATCGACACCGAGTTGCTAGCCTGTCGGTTTTCTATCGGTTGCATAGTTTTATTTCCGCCAAGCATCATCATCGGACCACAAGACATACGGCAATGCGCCACCGATACACGGTGGACATTCCCTCCCACACGCACAAAACGTTTCGGGAACACATTCATTGTGCGTCTAAGGAGTGGAATTCCCTGACAAAAAAGCTAAGGAGTGGAATTCCCTAACAGAGTCTGTGTTTCCTGATAGCTACAACCAGGGAGTCTTTAAGTCAAGAGTGAATTGGTTATTTCTAGGCAAGATCGTGTGTTCTATCATCGACCACATCATAGCTTACTATCAAGTTAGTGTAGTGGAGAAACGCGTGCCACATATAATAATAAAATGTAAAGACAAACATGACGTTTCAGCTTTTTCAGCCGTAAGTGAATGACGTAACAAATCATGCGCTACATTCGTTCTATAACATAACCCCACAAAATTTTTGGTGCCGTAATTTTAAGACCCTGGTTTTGAGAGTACCTACCTACCTGATTCACTGATTTCAAATATGCATTTAGTTTTTTTGTATCAGCTCGAGTTTTGGAGTTTTTAAACATTTTGTATGAAAAAAAAAATGCTCGTCTCGTGGTTGATTTTTTCGTATGTTTTTCCTTTGGATTGTCTCTCATAAGAACCCAGCAGTTATCAGCCATTATGTGAGTATCCTATCTACCCTGGTACCAATCCTCCACGACTTTCATATCTTGATGAAACCGTTCTCCTTGTTCTTCACTTAAGTCACCCAGGGTTATGTGGGTCGGAAGCAGTCCAAATGGCTATGTAGGTAATAAACTTTGATGCTCATATCAAATCCCAGGTTTTGAAAAGATTTGCATTTGGTTTATAAAAAATTCATAATTTTCTGCCTAATTATTACCAAAATTTTGTTAAAGTTGAAGTAAGCGAAATATGCTTTGTTCACGAACTCTGTTATGGTTTTTCGGTATTCCTCAAAGGTATATTCGCCGCAAATATAAAAAATGCACGTGGAGATGTTGTTTGTGAATGCGTGGAACGGCGCAGTCTCAACATCTTGATGAGCTCGCAATAGCGCAAAAACAACGAAATTGTAGAAAATATAAAACTTGTGACACTAACTTGAAGTCGAAGTGACGAACGAAATTTTAAAATTGTGGGTTACTGTTAATTTAGCTGATACATCAGCTAAATTAACAGTAACCCACAATTACATATATATTATACATACTTCTATACAAACAAATACATAAATTTATCTCTTTGTTTACAAGTCTGACCGTTGTAGGGTGAAACACGTTCAAAAACAATTTCTAAACGTTTTTTTTTATTATAATCTTTATTCCATAAATACTTAACTAACTTTATACACTAGAAATAAAAATAAAATCTCCTAACTAAATAAACCCTAAAATATGGCGTCAAAAAATTCATCCGCATCGCTATCGACTGGAAGTGTACCCAAAAGACTGGCGGCATTGCCACGTTGTATGGCAATGCTTATTCTTTGACCAAGGTAAAAGCCAGCCCTTGGGTCACGTGAAATGTCAACTAAGCGCCTTGAGAGATCTTTAAATAAGTTATGTGCACTCGGACCCCAAGACCCGAGAGTTTAAACCCCAAACGGCTTGAAAATATAACTACCAACAAGTTTATATATTTTTTTATTTATTTAAACTTCATGAACAATAGTGGTACATGGGCGGACTTAATGCATCAAGGCATTCTCTACCAGTCAACCTTTGGGTTATAAAGACTATACTGTGGTAGGTGTACAATAAATAAAAATAAGATTCAAATTGAATTTTAACATTTCGGAAAGAATATATAGATAATACATATAATACTAATAAATACATATTGCTAAAATAATAAACTAATAAATATATTATTTATTAGTTTATTATTTTAGCAATATTAATCATACCGATTAAGAGAAGTCATAGTAATCATGACGAAGAACGACTAAGAATGACAAGCTTTTAAGTAGTGTTTTCGGATTTTACGCTTAAAGGAAAATTTTGACTCCGCCTTTGCAGCCGCAGCGGCAGCGCCAGCACAGCACGAAGAGCTAGGAAGATGGGATGGCGCAAGAGTATCGACACAAGTAGCGTCCCACACTAATGACCTACCCATCTTCCATGGAAATAACGACATGCCGTCCGGTCTCTTGCCATCGTCGCGTGCCAGGCCATTGGGTTCTAACACAGCCGGAACGCCGACGGTGACAAGAGCTCGTCGGATGATGTCGTTAAGATTCGCGTGCCGCGCAATGCGACCCGCGCTACGGCTGCATGACAGGCCGTGGTGTCCGAGGCTGTTGACAACTTCGCCACAGTGGCAGCGATGAGGAGAACAACAAGGAGCGCCAAGACGCAGGCAGGCAGCGAGGCGGAAAGTAGTATCGTCGAACATGGTGCCAATGTTCGACGACGGTAGTGCGTGAAGCCAGAGACCCGACTCCCACTCACCCACAGCCAGCAGGCGCGCACGCTCTGCAGTAGTAGTTGATGTGGCAATAAGTTTTTCCTGAACTTGCCTGCAGAGCGGCTCGTCCCACCGTCTCTGGGATGAAGGGTAGTCGAGCGAGTCTCCAGGCCTCCACAGCCTCGGTGAAGTACGGCACATCAAAATCAATCAGTGTAGAAACTAGAATATTCCTGATTAATTTATCAGTGCCGTACACCGAGGATATAAAAGCCGGTAAACTAATACTGGTAATTTTGCGAACGCCGAGGCCTCCCATACGGATGGGAAGGGTTGCTTGCGCCCAGGCTTTGTCGTCCATGGCCACATTTAAAATTAAAGTAAGTGTATGCTTGATAATTTGGTCTATTTTGTCCAAAAGGTGGGGGTGCTTCCATAAATGGGAAGCATGAAGGAAATATATTAATTTTGGGCCGAAACAGCAATAACGAATAAGAGTGATGGCGGAATGCAAGTTAATTTGGAGCAATCTTTCCGAAACGTCTTTAAAATTTAGAATTTTTTCTTCAACAAAATCTGGAAAAGAATTCTCAAAGATTGGGCACCCAAGGAGACGAAGAGAGCTTTTGTCCATAATTTTGATTTCAGGGGCTATTGTGTTGAATTTTGGAAGTGTAAGTAATCTGTCAGTGTTGACCGAAAAAAAAATTTCGCATTTGGAAAAGTTCAGATGAAGTCCTGTGCAATGGAATAGATTTTTTTTAAATTTTAGGTCATTTAAGACAGTATCTACATCGCCTCCAAGGGTTCCATCATCAAGATACCAAACGTTAAATTTAGAATTTAGCTGTCGAATAATTGGGTGAATAGCTAAACTAAAGATCACTGGCCCGAGGGGATCACCTTGTTGACAGCCAACTGCAGATTTCAAAAGGTTGTCCCGATATAGTAATTTAGATGGTTGTCTATAACATTGCCAGAGGAAACTGAAGATTTGAGGTATTTCTTTTTTAGCTTCTGCAGCAAGGTGTCCCTGTTTACCGAATTAAATGCATTTTTGATGTCAACCTTCAGGATGACCTCTCCTTTGCCAGAATTTAGATAGGTCGACAGTGCGTGTACGGCAGCCTCACAGCACCCTTTGGAGCCGTAACCAAGCTGCAGGGGCTGGAATTTTTGCGAAAGAACCTCACCTTTTTTTTATTCGTCTGTGTAAAAACGTCAAACGCACTGATATGTCAAACGTCATTGGCAGTTGACAGTTATCAATTGTAGATTAATATTGTACCCCTATTACTTACTATACTCTTTGATTGTACCGGCTATGAGCGTGTGTCGTGTGATGATTTGAATTTGTTTCTTTATATAGGTATCTATACTTTTTTAATTAGCATGGACAAAAATAAAAGAGATAGAAGTGTATATCCCTTGTCCAGAAATACCGAACTATGCTTGATAATAAACTAAGCGTTAGTACGTTTTCTTTATAAAACAAAGATTTAATAGGTTATTAGTAAACTCACTTGAATAATGAAAAAAATATCACTCACTTTTGCACTTTTTAATGTTTTATAAAGTTAAGTTGGTTTACTGCATATTTCGAAAGACGAAATCTAGCTAAAATGTCCAGTTTCATCTAGGTCCGCAAAATAATCAACACAGAATTTAAATAGGTAGGTACACGAATTGTAGGTACTCGTTGCGTCGTACAATGTTCGAATTCATTCAATTGATGATCAACCAAGTCAAATATATGCATTTTTACCTATACATTTTGACAATGGACAACTTTTAACTGTAGGTAAAGTTAATACTTACGCTAATTGGCAGATGTCGTGGCAAGTTATAACAGTTCACTGGTCAGTTAGTCTTATGATTAGTGCTATTTGAACGTCGTGAAATTCTCAAATCGAACATGAGCTTTTGGGTGACTTTAATTGATGGTCAGCCTACTCAACACTTTACTTGAGGATGGTGGAAGAGGCCCTAACCTTATATATTGTTTTTTGATCAAACTGGTTGTTTACTTTGACGAACATTAAGTTAAAATTTTGGTCAGTGAGTATCATTAAGGGCGGAGTGTAGGAGTTGGAGTATATCCTTGAAACCCACTATCAAATACAAAGAAAACACCAAAAAGAATAGTTTTCTAAGAAGTGTTTAATCAACTAAAAATTACTATTTAAAAAGCTTAGGTATGTAAAAATACATTTTTCAATTTTCTAAACACCTAGAAGCTTCTCCAAAGACTGTATAAGATGGAAGTTCACGCCTCCAGCTTATAATAAAATGTTAGTGATGTTTTTTTACGTCTTGTTTTATTTAAATTTTTTAGTTGAAAGCATGTCTAAATAAAGATGTTCACAATTTTTTTTTATCAAAGTAAACAACTTGTTTGACTTTTATTCATATTCCCACTTTTTAGCATTAAATTTGTTTAAATAGGTTCTACATTCAGTAGCACTTAGGTCAGAAGAGTCATTAGCCTGCTGCCTCGTAGCCTCTTGACAGTAAATCTGTTCTGTTGACCGCTGAGGAAATCTCGCATAAGGAGCCTTCTCTGATTGCAGCAGCCAAGTCATTGTGGAATCCAGAATGTGCTATAAAATTTAAATGTGTTAAAATTTTATGCCAGTACAATCAATCAAAGCAAATCAATTTTATCATTAATATTTACAAACTGAACCAACATTCAAGATGTAAACTCTGTAGAATAAGAGAAAGTGGTTCTAATGCAGCTTGCAAGATTTAAATTAAACCAAGAAACACATTCATACATAAAAACATTGCAAGTTATATAAAAAGTTGTAAAAATAAAAATACACTTGTATTATAGCTTACATCAATTAATTTATTAAAGATGATTTTGTAGATTACTTCATGGAATGACTATTACATGCTCTTAAAGTTAGAAACATAATAACAATAATATTTCAATTTAATCATGATGACATTGGTTTCTCAACAACAAATTATAGGTATAAGACCTACAAATTCTTTTTAGATCCCTTAATACTATCTCCAAAATGATTTAATGTCTTTGACTAGGTCCCATGTATTATGACATGGGAAATAAAATTAAGACTTTCTATTCCTACATAAAGACAACTTACACTTAACAAAATGCTTATCAAATTATTTTAAATGTCAAAAAAAGATTTCATTACAAATATTGAATGATCATACATCGAGATTTCTGTAAAAAGATTCCATTACAAATATTGAATGATACATCGAGATTTCTGTAAGTAATATGTACCTATAATAATCGCACACAGACAGATATACGAGATACTTGTTGCCAGTAGCTTCGCCCCACGTCATAGTCGAAAATCGGCGGGTGAAGCCGCTAGTAGTCGATCTTTACATACTATAAAAAATAAATGCTATTTGATGGGAAGAAGGGCATCATTTGAGGATGGCTATAGTTACAGATTTGGTTAATTTTAGTTTGAATAAGGTTTTTAGGGAAAGGAATGTTCAAAATTAGGCCGAAATATTGGAAAAATAGATCAACTGATATGCTTACTAATACTTCTGATACAAAATGATATTACTATAAAAGAGTGTTTTATAAAATGTCGCTATAACAAACTAACAATACAAAAAATGATATTATAGGATATGTAGGTATATTATACAAACTGGGTTAGGTACATTAATGTATACCTAAACATGCATTGCAAGTATACTTTAAATACAAAAAACCTGTCGACCAGTTCTACAGGTTTTACTTGTGGACATCTCCAAAGTGTCAAAATAAACAATTCAATGATTATATACATCATGGAGGTGTTTTAATTAATACCAATAGAACTTTGAATAAACTTACAACTCAGGCTTATTAAAGCCCGGATACAACACCAGTTTACTATTAAGTTGTAAAATAAATCACTTAAAAAATACATTATTTAATTTATAATAAGTTTTTTTTATAAATAGGTTAGACTAGCGCAAAGAAATTGTTAAAATGATTCAGGACAAGGAAAGTTACGCCCTGCTTGTTTTAAGAAAACTAAGTCTATAGCTTTAAAACGAAAAATTAATACTGTGAAGGTAATACTGGGAAGCCACCTACAAGGTTTATTAGAATAAGCACGCCCCTGCTTCGCACGGGTGTAGTCTACTGACATCGAGATTTATGTGAAACTGTTAAATATTATTACAAGCTACCATTCATAAAGAAACATCTTATAATTACTATTAATTTACATAACCTTCCAGAATGTATCCTCTAAATGATGTTGAAAACTGCTTCATAATCAATTGAGTTGTTCAGATCCATACACTATTTTTCAATGTTTCGTTGGTAGTCCGATTAGGTACATCAATAGACAGAAAAAGGTAGTTTTGTTTAATATTTTGCCAGCTGATTTGCGATACTTCCATTTTACATACTGATAAGTTGAAATTAATCCTTTGCAGATGTTATTGTTAAGCATTTCCTGTAGTGTGCTCTAATAAGCCTTACCAGTGCAGTTATAAACCACACGCAAATATCACAGTCGTCGCTCAATATTTTCTATCTTTTGCACATAATCAGGTACATTCAAATGCTTTGCTTTCTAATTGACAAAACTGGAAGGTTTCCAGGAACTATCCAGGAAAATATTACGATTGCTAATAATTGGCGCTCTAAACCCAAACAGTTGCCCATTGGTCTCATAAATATCGTCACCTTCAAAGAATATCTGCAAATAAACAATTTGTTGCATTAAGAGCCAGGCATAAGACATATTAATACAGCACCCAGTAAATAATTAACACTTACTTCTTTGATTTTGAAAAATGCCTTCCCTGTGACCAAAGCATCAGAGCCGGCATGGTGCTGTTTTCCTATGCGACGAATTTGCAATTGGGCTGCCACATCTTGAAGACCACCTCTTAGAGTCCTGCTTAGTTTCATCAAGTGCTGTTTACAATCAATTATATAAATAAGTAAAGGATCATCACCATGGCAATATATTTAAGATTATAATAGGTACTTACTTTTACATCATAAACATTACGGAAATACAAGCGAATATATTCCAGGAATTCACATTCTTCCGTGGGCAGATTCCGAGCAGTCAGCATTTTCAGCAAGTACCCAAAATCATACCCAGAGTGGAAACTCAGCCACCTGATATTGTCCATTAGTACGATGCCTAAAATTAGAAAGAAAAATATAATAATTGATTTAATAATTAAGTAACAGTCAGGTATTTTACAGAATTTTAACTAACCTGAAGACATCAGAAGTTCAGCAAATTCTGAAGGATCAATGCCAAATATCTCATGATCTTTGAATTCGAAGCCAGTACTTATTAGCATTTCAATTGATTCTTCAGCGTATATGTCTGTCCTGAAAAGAAATCAAAACATTTCAGTTCTATTTGAAGTACCTCAAAATCTACCAAACTTAATAATAAATAATACAAGGGAAAATCAAAAAGTATTTGGAGTCACTATTAAAATGTAAGGAAACAAACACTTATGTCTCAATAAGTTAAAAGTACCACTATATATTTTTATTCCTTCCTAAAAACAACTATTTTCTGGAGTCGAAAATATTATTAATTGTGCAATAGTGCTAATAATCAACTGCAAGAATTTCGTGTAGGTAAAATGGTAAAAATCAAAATCGGTCTCGAGTCTCCCTTCAGTGTTTTCTCGAGTCCTCATAGTTTCGAATTTGGACATCCACACACACTTTAAAAATTCACCCTGTATAAGGTGTTAAAAAATCACTGTATATTGCATTGGCAGCCATACCCGTCATCATAATCTTCCCACAAATGAAAAATAAATAACATACCCCATGTATGTTATTTATTTTTCATTTGTGGTATATATATATAATAATACCTATGTAAGCTAATAATAATATCTAAATAGGTACCACAAAAGAGCTGAACGGGATTTTTTTGTGGACACCATTTACTTGGTTCAATCTTCCCCCATTAAATGAGATTGTTTAATATGCAAGTAGGGATAGTAGGATGTTGTAATCACTTTTGACATAATTTGTTTTTCAAAAAGTAGCTGAAGATAGCGACTTCCATACTGACTACACCTCTGAGAAGAACTATTGAAACAAATTAAGCACTGATTGAAATCTAGACAGCATGGCAGCCTAATATCATTTGCATGATCACAAAAAAACAAAGTTGACCTTCTTCAGGCATGTGACCTGGTTTCTCATTTTAAGTACTTACCCCACTTTTCTCTATATTTCAGTACTTATTTTAAAAATATTAATTGAAAGACACTTTGTGCATGTGTTTTTTAGTAGCACCACTTACTACTATGTTTAATCTGTCATCAGAATTACTAATAACTACACTCATTCAAATGGTTTTTTTTTTTCAATCAAATCAATTTAACAGCTGTTTTTTTTTAAGTAAACTTGGCTATGAATTTGAATAGGATATCACTGTTTCTAATTTACCAAGGAGCGCAGGATGATATGTCTATTGCTCTTTAGTACAACTGGGGCTTTGAGAGAGCAAGATTTCAGCGCTAGAAGAACTAGATGATAACTTACTGGAAAATAAGTATGAAGCACCCAAAAAAATGCATTTTACAGCTTTTTAATCCACCCTCTATTGTGTATAAGATGATGTTGTACTTACGACAAGCTGAACTTGAAATTAAACTGCCAAGTGTTGCAGCCTGGCGGGGTATTGCCATTTTCGTCCATAAACGATAGCCCGAGTTGTATCAATGACAATACATCGACATTTGTTCTGAAAATATAAGATTTGTTAATTGTGCTCAAAAAATCAACATGAAAATCATTGACTAACAGATTGTATTTTGAATGATTACCTCAACATTTCATATTTATGTTCAGTTGAGGTCAAATTAGGATCACCTTCTATTTTCGCGACACAACCAGGGAACTCGGTATCCATAGCAATCCAATGGTAATTTTGCACCACCTAGAAATATAACTGAGTGTAAGTATCTCTTTTTAGGCTATCATATGTTTGAATGAATGGAACCCATGCAGGATCACTTGTCTGTCTTTGACAATTTGCTTTGAATCTACTGGATTGATGAACTTCTCTGACCCAAATAGTAATGCAACGTAAATAGATACATTTTGCATATGGGGTCACTTTTCGGCGACAATCAACTGCAAGAGCTTCTCAATCATTTTGGTATTGCAGCTTGCAAGTGTAAAGCCTGTTGTGTGTATTTGCCTTAAGGTTACCCAACAAGAACAAATCTTTTTGATTGTATCTCGGAGTATGATAATAGGTGGATTTGAGGTAACTGTTATTACAAATGATACAGCGTCGATGAGCGCGCATTTAAAATACGCCGTGTGCATAGGTAAGAGGAAATAAAAAAGAGAAACTGAAACTCCATGTTGCTCCACATAATGATGACGATGATGTAGCCTTTTTTGTTCCAAGCTAGTTCCTCTTTGTTTGGTCTTATGGTTTATAAAATGTCTCTTAGCTCTCTCTGTCTTCCGGGACTCTTTCATCTAAAATGGGGCTGGACAGGACACATGTTATGGTGCAGAGCAAACAAGTGGAGCCAACAGGTCACGTTATGGTATCCAAGGGATAGTGCAAGAGAATGGAAACAACCACTAAGAAGATGGGAAGATGATCTTTGCCCAGCCATGGGACCGTACTGGACAAGAGTCCACTCTAATGAGCATGTGAAAAAGAACAATATTGAATTAATCTGCTTTTAGATTAATATGTGTGTGAACATCATCCCACTCTTGCAAACATTGCGTACACTAAACTGTGTTGCAAATAAAGTAGATTTATTCTCACATTCACAGATTCAGTTCAAAGTTATTATTTCATATTTTTAGATAGTGGGATAATATTCAATTTAGATTGATTCACATGTCCAATTAATGACTGAATGATTTATTTGTGATTGTATTTACATCTACTCTGTAATACTCGGTAATGGTAAAGTTCAATGTCTTAAATATATAAATGTGTTACGGGCAGTCAGGGTTTTGGAATTCAGACAGGCAGATTGTACTCTGCAATACACTAATTTTAATCAGCCACATCCAGTAACAGTGGAATCTGATCTCAAAAAAGGCTAGGCAGATTGGTTGGTAAAATGTAAAAAACTGGACAGGTCTGACATTGCTTTGGGCAATATCTTAAGTCTATGACTGACCAGTGTCAGTGATGAAGAGTCCGGATGCTTAACAACCCTATTTGGCGGAATGGGCAAAATGTCGTGGAGAAGTTTGAAATATGAATGGGTAGAAGACCAAAGAAACAATGGATGAATTGTGAGAAAGATATGGCTAGAATGGAAGGATCTCTTAATACTCATATTGAGATGACGGTATATATGAATATATGGTACAAAAATAAATAATGCTTCGACCTCAAATACTCCCAAAGACCCCCAATTACGATGCGGGAAGGAAGATGATCGATACAGAAATCATAGTTTTACAATTAATGCACCTACCTGTCTAACTTTCTTAAACTCTTTATGAAGATTATAACTCCAGACATCTTTGATGGTGATGGAATGATCATCTATCGGTGCCTCTACGTTCCCACTATTATTACCGAGCATTTTTAATGAATTAATTACTCCATAAAGAAACAAATTTACAACATACAAGAGTACTCCTGTAACTGGACTGATTGCAGCAACGGGATTGACTGGAATATTATTGAACTATATTACGGATATTACCTTGTATATTTATTTATTGAACTGATTGAATGAATACAACATAACAAACAAAACACCCTTCCATAGACTAGGTAGGTAGGTACGGTGCGAGTAGCAAAGTTAACTCAAAGCTCTGGACAGGTGGCGCTGCTTGTTACTTGAGTTTTGTCGAATAAAGTTGTCATTACGTCGTATTTCAATCGGTTTTTATACGCGTAATCGAAAACTGTTGAGAGTGAGTGAGACGGGCTACTTAGTACGAAGATTCTGTCTTTTGTTTCTAGTTTAGGAATTAAGGTTAAGAATGATAGTAGCGACATCTGTGGTAAAAAGCGGTTAGTTTCTTTCCTACTGGTTTCAAGCTTTGAGGTTGGTACTAAAACCATGTTCAGAGTGGTGTGAGGAATGGTGGAGATTCGTTATTGTTCGGAATATGTATTGATTATACATACCATCGCCAGGGACGGACTGGTTCCGCTTATACCGAAGACTCTAACTCATGACCTACATATAAAGTAGGTAGCTAGCTCATACGCCCGGGGTGCAAACTTTTTCGAGCTCGCTTTGGTAGCTCTTGCATTGCATTAGTTCTTGAGCTTTCCTGCATTTGGCAAAAAAGTTTCTACTATTTAAGTATGAATGATCAAAAGAAAATCAAGTGTCCGAGACGATATACAAGAGGTGGAATGCAAATATTTTCGAACTCGCTTCGCTCGCAGTTAAATTCTAAATTTTGCTCGGCCCTTGACCGTGCTGTATGAGACAAAAATCACTTCTATTTTTCTATGAATGGCTATAGGTATGAGTTCGTAGCCGACCGCAGACAGCAGCAGCAGAAGACGTGTCGTTGCGACACTGCTGGTAATGAAATTCGTTTCGTGAGTAGCTAGCGACACAGCGTCTCGACGAACTCGTAGCCGACCGCAAAGTTACTTCTATACAACATGTAGGTATGTACCTAACGGAATAAACGCAATACCAATAGTTCTTCATTATTATGAGTAAAATAACCCCTTTTCAGGTATATTCTGTTTTACGTTGTATAAGAATGAATGGATAATAGAAATTCATCCGGGCCCTTCCCGTTCAGTTCGACCCTGACCATCGCCATCCATTTTGATGATGTTGAAAAAACAAGATCGCGGGATTTGTTCATTCATGTAGGTACCACAACTCTGTGTTTGTATAGCTTAGGTATAGGTTTATTTTCATCTGGCAATCCTGTCGGATTGCCAGTTACGGTTTCAGCAGTTACGGTTTCAAAATTAATCGCGTCAATAAACCGTAACAGACATATCGGTCCTTACTTTAACGTGCGTTTATTCAAAAGCCGCGTGTGGCCAAGCAGTAGGTGCGGTCCAGCCGTAAACATGTCGAAGTTAAGGCTCAGGTGAAGTGATCACGAGGTGAGCTGCCAATCCATATAATCAAGATGGTATGACAACTCACTTCGTGATCACGTGACATATTGGTTATGGATTGACAGTTCACCTCGTGTTCAAGTGATCATCACGAGCTTGCATGATCAAGTGAGCGAGGCTTGGTTGAAGTCACCCAAGCCTTCATTTCAGCAGTCAGCAGTTTACAGCCGGTCGATTCTGTAAACATGTCGAAGTGAAGTGAGCTACGACTTTTAGAACCAACGTCATTACTTATAACTGATAGTCTACTAGCTGTCTCCACGCTTACAGCTAGCAGTCAACTACACTGTTCACGCGTCGACCGCTTTCGCCTTCCGCGACAGACATAGATTTTTTACAATGTCTCGATTCACAATGCGCGATCTCGCGATCATTGCTATTGCACTTGACGATGAAGAGAACAGGGTTCGAGAAACAACAGAAGACGAAGATTTTGGGTGCATAAAATGCGAAGGGCAGAAAAATTCTTGATATGTTTCATATGGTACTTATTTGTCTACGTGCAACGTGCTTCAAGCGAGCAGTCTGCGTGCGTACACCACGCGGGTCGTCCACTTGAAGTGCGCGGTAAGCATGCGGTAAGCGAGACGTCATCTATCGAGTGGTACCTATGGCGGTAAACTCGCTTATAGCGAGCTATCTGCTAATTTGTGTTGTCAATGTAAATATGTCTACAGAGGACGCCCTGAAGCTCACATTTCAATGAACGTTGTTTTGTGTGGGAGCGATGTCGTATACGTCCGCTACGACCTTTAGAGTCCAAGATTTGGCTTTGTCTTTTTTCCTGATACTTTCTTCCATACTTATTGTAGGACATTCTAGGAGGAACAACGCTGACAGCTGTTTTGATGTTCAACTAGCGGCTAAAGTACAAAGAGCGAACTGGAAGTACTAGTAGGTATATTTACGTGTAAACTGTTCAAAAGAAGAAAAATAGGACATGGATGCAAAAGTGTAAGAGCTCACTTCGCCCGCGCCTATATTCTACATTTTCGCTCTTTTGCATAAATCGTATATACACTTCTGGACACATCTATTGGCCCACCTTGTACTTTCAGTTTCGTTTGGTCCTAGCTAAAATTTTATATTAGGTCGAGCAAAAGGTTTTTATGCAGTTTTGAACCTGGCACATTCACAATTTCATTCAATAGTCTTTTTTTGAATTTCGAAATTTTAAAGAAACAAAAGACAATTTCGAGCCATATCAAACAATCGAATACTAAGAAAACTTGGTTTTATTGGTTTACTTGGATTTAATTCTTGAAAAAGTGATTGATATCTTTGGTTTTGCAACAAACATTACTTATTCTTAACATTAAGGTGAGGTTCTATCAATAATCTATGGATACTTCACCTGAAGTCGCCGCCCAAGCTGTGGCACTTATTCAGGCCGGACACAGCCAAAGAAACGTGAGTGCTCAACTTAATTTAAGTCGATCTGCGGTCCGAAATGTTTATCGGAGGTACCTAGAGACTGGCGGCTTTGTTCGTCGCCAAGGAGATCGATTCATCGGAGAAATCGTCACCTTACCTCCATTGAGATACAAAACCAACTTCGCGACTTCCACGGAGTATCTGTGAGCGCTCTAACTGTTCGGAGAAGGTTAAAAGAACGCGATATGGTACCACACAACCCAGCTAATGGGCCCAAACTAACGCGAGCCCACCGAACAGCGCGCCTTCATTTCGCACGCAGTCATTTAAATTGGACACAGCAAGATTGGAGCCGTGTACTCTTTTCTGATGAGTCTAAAATTGTGTTACATGGCAATGATAGAAGGAAGAAGGTCTACCGACGTAAGGGAGAGCGTTTCGCACAATGCTGCTTTGAAGAGAGGGTTGCTTATGGCAGTGGCTCATGGACTGTCTGGGGCGGTATATCCGCGAGCGGCAAAACTCAACTTGAGGTTGTTACAGGACCACGGCTGCCAACATTAAATGCTGAAAGGTACATTCGTGAGTGCTTAGAACCTCACGTGATACCATACGCGGACTATGTGGGCCCAAATTTCCTTTTTATGCATGATAATGCAAGAGCCCATGCGGCCGGCATCGTCAGGGAATATCTTCGGGATGTGAACATCACAGTTATGGACTGGCCAGCCAGAAGCCCAGACATGAACCCCATTAAGCACATGTGGGACGAGCTAAAAAGACGTGTTAGGGCTCGTCAGCCAGTTGCCCAGACGATGCAGGAGTTGAAAACTGCCATAGAAGAGGAATGGGAGATGATCCCTCAAAATTGCATAGAGCGGTTGATAAACTCTATGCCTAATCGTATGAGAGCTGTGGTAGATGCCCATGAAGGCAACACGCGTTATTAAATTAAACCTTTATTTGATAAAACATGTTTTTTATTCAAAAATCAATTGCCTTTAACAAGGCGCATATCCGATTTGTTAGGCGTAGCTCCATGTCGTATGGTATTCTGAATTCAAATTTAAAACAATACGATCGAAAAAGATGGTAAAATGTATCAGGTTTAAAACTGCATCAACAGTTTTTGTTCAATCTAGCAATCATATTTCGGTAGGGGACATCGAAACCTAAACTCTAAGGTGGGCCAATAGATGTGTCCAGAAGTGTATATGTCGCAGCCAACTGATTTAATCAGCCATTTTATCGGCTGCCTAGTCTTTCCATTGAACGGCGCCGTTTAATCAGCGGCTCGCGCCTCTGGCCGGGGATCGCCTTGCGACTCCCGACGGCCTGGACATCTTTTTCTGTAGCGGGGGTTGGGGCGAAGGCCTTGTCTTTTTCCTCGCGTGGTCCGCCTCCTCCTTCGCTAGCATTACTGCTTCGCAGAAGGAGGTGACTACTTCCCAAGCCTCCTCACTCCAGCAGGCAGGCAGGCGCGGGCCTGCGTCCGATCACCACCAAGCTCGGGTCGATGGAGCGTTGTGTTCCACGCACGTCTCCAGGAGATGTTAGCATAGGAGGCGAAGGCCGCTAGGGCCAGAGCCTGCCAGGGTTGCGGAATTTGTTCGATTGAGTCACCGCGGTCCTGAAACGCAAAAGGCTTTAGAAGGAACACGGATGGGTTTTAGTAAGTCAGAGTCTGACACTGACACACCAGAGAGGAGGAGGTCATTTAATTCCCATTCTTTAAAAAATGCCTGCTGATTAAACGGCTGATTAAGCCAGTTGGCTGCAACATTTACAGGGTGAATTTTTCAAGTGTGCGTGGATGGCCGAACACGAAACTATGAGGAATAACAAAAAACGCTTAAAACGAGTCTCGAGCCTGATTTTGATGAAAACTAAAACTGCATCATTGTATTTTTGAAAAATCAGTAGGTATAGGTACCAACTATCTTGCTTTTGCACGCGACTTCGTACGCGCATATTCCGTTTTTCCTGGTAGTTCCCGAGATTAGTGCGTTCAAATAAACAAACTCTTCAGCTTTAAACCTTCCTCACGAATCACTCAGTAATATACTGAGTGATTCGGTTTTAAATCCGTGTGAAAATGCATTCAGACAGACAGACAAACAGAAACTTATAACAAAAACACATTTTCTGTCAGTCGGTTTTTTCCTGAATTGAATAGAATAGAAAACATTTATTCGACACAGACACAACACAACAGCAACAAACACATAGTAAAACAAAAAAAGAAAACGTAACATTGATGTGCTAAAGTAGTGCTGAGTTTGCCCATACCCAAAAGGGTTACCATCTCAGCATTTCTCCTCATTGCCTGCTAATCTCTGAAACGTTTGGGCCGATTTTGATGGGACTTTCACTATACGATAGCTGATGTTACGAGGAGTAATACAGGCCAGCAAGGGCATACCCAGGATTTGCGCTAGGGGGGGCAGCTCATACCTGTTTTGCAGATTGTCGCGACGAGTGCGGGTACGGGCGCCCGTCCCGAGAATTCCCAGTCGCCCCCACATGTATTGCTCTCACATAAGAATTGCCATTTGAATTGACATTTATTTTTTCTTCTAGGGGGGGCCGCTGCCCCCCCCCCCAACCCCTAGCTGGGTACGCCCTTGCAGGCTAGGTATATTTATTTTTGAAACAGAATTTCTGCTTAGCGCAAAAAAAAAACGCCGGTGAAGCCGCGGGCAGAATCTTGCAAACTAAAAAATAAATAATGTTGTTGAAAAACGTTGTGATGAAATATGTTAGTTTTAATTTTTTTTCACGGTTGCGGTGTTACCCTCATGCGGGTAGGATTGGTGCAGATTGCCCCTGTTACATCCACTTAGCTACGCCGTTTCGTGATTATCGCACGCAACAAAACCGCAGTGCGGTTTTCAAGTTTGGTGACGGGCTCGCACTTAACCTTTTACTCTATTCCTGTTGATTAACTGTCATCTGTGCTGTGTGAGAGCAAAACGTCACTGACGCAATCATAGACAAATCTAAAAAATCTTATTTGTGATCTACTCTCTCCCGTTAAAAAATGTGGAATAAATTGAATAAGTTTCTCAATAACTTCCGTTAATTGTTGTTACAAATGTAGAATATTAAATTTTGTGCAATATTTGTTCGAGTGGTATCAGTAATCAGTTTATAATAAATAATCGAGGTAAAGTTGTTTTGTCTACGTTGTTATTTAAAATACATACTATAATTCTTGTAACTGTAAAAATCTCGTGTTTTGATTTGATGACCAGTTAGAAAGTGATTAACAATTTTATTTATGATGATCTACTGCCACTACTATCCGGTGAAGGCTTTTATGGTAATTGTAAAATGTGTAGGTGGTGTAGTTGTTTTGTGATCGTAAAAGAATGACTACTTCCAATTTTGAATTACTGCAAAGAAAACTGAGGTGATAAAACAGAATAAATAAATTTGGGGCAATCAAAGTTTTCACTTAGTGGTATGTGCTATGTCAGAGATGCACCAATAATTTTCTCTAAGCAACACAACAGGCTTTCCCCTTGCAGGAGCATAAATTACGCACACAAGCATATCGTGTGTGAAAGTATCGTGTTATTAACTAAATCTTTCGAATAAGATGACAGGCTTTATTGCTATTGCAGTAAAATTATACTTACCCAACTTTATTAAGTTTTATATCAATTTTATATGTTTTAACTATAATTAACAAAAAAGCCCAGTTATTGTAATTTTCTTTCTTTCACAATCTCAACAAACTAACAAGAAGCATATGCATGCCTTTACTCATTAACCACAACATTGATATTTACCTCTTCTTAAAGTGGTTAAAGTTTATAGAAATGTCAACAAAACAGAAACATGGAGTAATGAATGCCAACAGTATGTTATTTCCTAAAAAATACATCACAACTTGTTCAAATGTAACAAATTAGTGCCAAAATTATAAAATAATGAGAAGTGTAAATCTCAACTTAATATTTTCTCATAGGATGAGCATTTGAAATTGCTGCAATCATTTAAAAAAATTCAATCTTCTTCAAATAGGTAGTTCATCCAACATTTGTATCAATTCTACATATCTCAATTTTTTGTAGTCATTATATTCCAAGATCTCAGACTCGCTAGACCTTACTTATACTCTCAGTAACAAAATGTGACTACTGTGTTGGTATGTACTTCGTGGAACAAATGCATTTCTGCAAGCTTGGGCCTGGCTCTATCCCACATATTTTTTTACTGAGAAAATTTACATACACCTATGTCAGTTCTAATTTCAGTATTTACTCTCTTAAACTCACATTCTAGCCACATCTTCTTTCACACAATCCTGCCATTGTTTCTCTTAACTCTTTTAACCATGCATTATGCACTTACTGTCTTAATTACTTAAAATAATACCAAGCATCTTCAGTGTCTACTCAATTGCAGTGAGGTCATTGTACTGGCAAGAAATGTCTTATGCTCTTATTTAATACTAACTTTTGCCCGTAACTTCGTAAATGCATATCCCATTTTTTCCCGTTTCTGTAGGAATTTCAGGTTCCTGTATAGCCTTCCGCATTTTCCAAATCTCACTGGTAGTTCCTGAGATTAGCACATTCAAACAAACAAACAAACAAACAAATTCTTCAGCTTTACTATATCAGTATAGACTTTAACAAATCTACATAAAAGCAAATCCTTATCATTCACTGAAAACTGTCACACACTTCATCTTTCAGGAGTTAAGATAAGATTACTGAGATCTTATTTGATTCAAATAACATACAGTAACATAAGTATATTGCAAAAATAGACATATTTTTTTAAAGTATAAATAAATCTCAAAATTAGGTACATGGTAAATTAAAAAATAATCAAAAATTACAAACAATCAATTTTATTACAATCATGTACAGGAACTGCAGTAATGCAGGTATGTGCCTATTTCATCAACTTACTCCATTTGAATGACTGTATTAGTGTCACATTTAGTGACCTGCATACAAATGAAGAGTGCCTTAAATATTGGAACCAGTTCAGCAAATAGATTAGAAATCATTGATGTACTAATATTTTACAAACAGAGTAAATTGTTTCAAGTTGTGAATCAATTTTCGAGTAGCTTATTTATAGATAGAGAGGCGGAGATGGATGTATTCTTTCTTGTATCACCAGTTTCATCTTAAGTTCTATATATTTTTAAAACATAAGAGATGTCCTAATATCTTATGTATTGTTGTTATTTTATTCTAAGGGTTTCCTGCATCTTTTTTATTTGATGTGGGAGGGAATAAAGAGTATAAAATTTTTAGAAGGAATAAATTATTAAAAGGTATTAGCTAGTGTAAAAGTTAGGTTGTAGTGTAGTGGAGTGCCCGGGGAGTTTGACCTCGGATTCCAATTACTGTGAATGTATAAATACCTTCTGAATTATGTTTAACAGACAAAATACTAATATGTATACCCATTTTTTTTAGTTGCTACTTATTTTTATTGTTTTTTTACTAAAGGACATGTGGAGAAACCAGTCCAAGTGGCGTCAGTGAATAAGACCTGATCTGAAAGCTTATTGAACAAGCATAATTTTTTGTTTTGGAGCTAAATAAGTTCTAACATGGAAAAAAAAAGTTATCGATCATTCAAAAATGAACATGTAAATAATGATTGAAGTCATAATAGGGAGTGTCAGATAATAAAACTGATATCTTTTTAAAGCTTGTTGTACGTTTGCTATTTTTTATTATGAACACAAACAAATGGGCTGATGGAGGAAAAAGTTGAACGCCATTTATGTGGTTTTCTAGACACAACATCGAGGTGGAATACGCCATCCTGCATTTTTCCTCGACTCAATTGAAAATAATTTAAAGAGGAAGCTCAGCATTGGTTTACCGCCCCTTTTAGGTCCTGCGTACATTTTTATTTCTTTGCAGTAAGAAAACTCTCGGGTAGCCCAAAGATTTGCCAAACAGTTCTTATTCATCTTATAAAAACGAATGCAACCAATTGTGACTATGGCGTACACAGCATGTGTCTGCATACCCCTTTAAGGATGTATAGTCGTGAAGGTGCCTTGTGATAAGAACTTGGAAAACACTTCGCTGTCATCGCATAAGAACGAATGCAACCAATTGTGACTTTGGCGTACATCAGCACGCATACTCCTTTAAATATAATAGTCCTCTAAGGTTCTTTGTGACAAGCACTGGACTATTAACGCTTTATTATTACCTACCAAATAAATAATATATTTATAAAACATCTTTGCACGAAATTTGTACAATAATCTTGTAATGCATCCAATAATAGGTATATTTCTGTATTGTTTAAGTATTTAATTATTAAATAAAAAACAACGAATTTTAATAGGTAAACCTTAAACTATATAATATGCCTTATTATTAAATGCAATCATTAGGTTTTATAATAATTCATTCACAATTGGATTCCGAGGTTTTCACACTACAGGCGCTAGAGGCTCTCCACAAGTTTCAGGAGCTAGTGTAAAAATTTTGAACTCTAATGATACAAAAACGGCCAACCCTTTGAAAAACGGTAAACGGGCAAATTACTAATAAAATATTAAATGATCGAGTGAGTTGACCTTAATTGAATTGGTTCTATGGCGGTCGTATTGTGGCTGTCGCACGCCTTAACGACTAAACATGAACATAAAGTTAAGCTTTGAAATGTAAGCACTATAACCTGCGTTGCACTGTGACAATTCAGGTGGTCTCAAGTGAACTACGACGCGTTGGCAATGCGTCGTTCACGCGCTTTCAAGTATAGTGAAGAATAATTTGTTTTAAGTGCATAAAACTTTCCGAAGAAGTTTTAAAATCTTGTGAATTAGTCAAGAATATCGGATTGGTTTTCATTTGTACCTACTAATTTCGCTGCAACCACTTTTGCTTAGATTTAGACAGACAACAGTAGCTTGACTTAAAAAGTAGGACCCAATAAATTCAAAGTAAGGTGATTAGTTTACGGAGATAGTTGCTGTTTCAATCGGCTAGATGTGATGTCCTAGCTTCATAAAATTTAACTTGTTATTTGTGATGCTAAATATAAGGAAAGTATTAAATTATAGCCCCTATGGAATTCCAATAAAAAAAATCATATTCTGTGTCAAGACTAGACGATCATTGCATTAATTTTGTTTACTTTTGCCTGTATGAAGTTATATATTTATGCTTTTGTTCCAGATATAAGGCACTTGGTTATCAGAATGCCGTCAACCCACCTAAACCTACGCGAGGATGACGTGGTCCGGCTGGCCCTAGAGTTTCTACACAATCGTGACCTGCACATTACTCAACTATCGCTAGAGCGTGAAACCGGTGTCATTAACGGCAATTTCGCTGATGACGTGTTGTTTCTACGTCAACTCATCCTCGACGGACAGTGGGATGACGTACTGGAATTTATTCAACCACTAAGCGCACTGAAAGCTTTCGAAGCTGACAAATTTAATTATGCTATTCTAAGGCATAAGTATATCGAATTGTTATGTATAAGATCTGAAATTAAAGCTTATAATAATGTTGAAAATATAGTAGATGAAGTTGTGAAAGTCCTTAGCGATCTAGAGAAGCTAGCGCCCTCGAAAGAAGAATACTCAAATCTATGTTTACTGTTAACTTTACCAAGTATCACTGATCATGCGCAGTTTAAGAAATGGAACCCCAGCAACGCACGCGTCCAGTGCTTTAGAGAGGTGTATCCTCTCGTAGAACAATTTTTGCCCTGTGACAAAAAGTCAAGCGGCTCCGTGTCTAAATGTGCAAAAAATGATCGATTAATGCAACTTCTTATTAAGGGAATATTATATGAGTCATGCGTTAACTACTGCCAGGCGAAAGCCACAGGGTCCAAAGAAGCACAATCGAATGAAGTAAACTTTTCGAGATTACTCGATGGTTCTGGTTTTGACGAATCAGATCTGAGCTTGCTGTCATGGCTGCAATCTATTCCAGCGGAGACATTTAGTGTTCCATTTGAGCAAAGAATGTTGAATGTAGACGTGGAGAAGTTAGAGCGTCCATCTTTGCACACCTCGTGGACGGAGCACATGCTAGTCACGCCGATAAAGCCGCGCACGTTCCCTCATTTGGCGATGCCCTTTAGGAGACCGCGCTCGGCCGCTGACGCTATGACGAGATCATTGCGTCCGCTTCCTGACGGCGCTCCGCGACATCCTGCTGTCATGGCTCTCTCAGCAATCGATTACGGCCCTTCGTCTTCTTGTTTTGCCGGATTTCATCTTACTGGGATTAAAGGCAGCAGGCTGATGAACACGTCTGTGGATAGATTATTTGATAGTAAAAATGCCGAGAGTATTTTCAACGGTCTGAACGAGTCCCTGAAGACAATAGATGAGGCGACGTTGAAACCCATCGGAGAGTTTACGGCCTCTACGAAAACGAATGATAGTAGCATCGGCGCGTCGAACGCCACTACTCCCGAGCATAGGGGACAAGATTACTCAGCCTCTACGTCGATATCAAACACGGCAGCGTCGACTGAACGCTCATCACTCGCGGAGCGCACGCCACAGCAGGCTGAAGCGGCAATGTTGCCGGGTGCCGATGGAGATTTTAGAAGGGAACTACTTAAGGAATATCAAATACAAAAACAACGCGAGTGCGATGATTATCTTCGCAATCTCTGCTCTTCAGACTTGAGGCAACAGAAAATGTAAATATATTTAAACTCAACTGGATAATAACAGTTATTTAAAAAAAATATTTCTAATTATTTATGCATTTACTTTCATTTAATTTCAGGATGGAGCAAATAGAAGATGTTGCATCAGCTTTTCCGTCAGCTGTCAAGAATCCACAACAGATTAACGCTCTCGATAAAGGTCGCGAGCAGCCACCATTTATCAGGTAATTTCTCGCCCACATTTAGAGAATTAGCCGACTTTTTGATTATATGGATAATCGAATGTTTATTTTAGTTGACATAACGAAAAATGTGAAAAATTGCTAAGATATCTTTGTAAAGATATGTTCGTAGGTAATTGATAGTAGATGATTACTAGTATGCAATGCATGCACGAAGCAGCAAACAGTAATCATTTTCTTACGGAGTGGTGTACTTTCATCGGTAGAGCGAGCAAGCAATTTGTTCTGAATGTTTGGTCGCCAACTGCTCTTGAGCTGTTTTCTCTAACGAGACGATAAATTACAATGTAATATGTAAAGTAGTTGTCTTATATTTGGATTGAATACTGTGCATGAACTCGAAATGAAGTGAGTGCATCGTAGCGTAACATACATATCTTATGTCCTAAATTTCTCGTTTCAGGAAAAACGAAACAATCGAAACTCCGGGAGACCCGGGGCCGTTGGGAGACCCGAAAAACGTAAGAATATTTTGTATGTAGCTTCTGGGACATTGACCGCGTTTAACGTGTTCAGCCTTGGCCATTGTTTTTAACTGATGCAATGTATAAACGTCAACACACGTCTTGCCTTGAAGCGAAATGACAGATGTTACCAAAAGTGAAGCTTCACGTAACTCAAAGAGCAAAGAGTGTTTGATGTGTCCGTTCTATAATGCTTCTTATAAAAACCGATAGAGGAATGTCGTTTCCATAAAACGAATCGTTTATTTCTGGGAATACAATATGAAAACGTCTAATGTTTTGCATCAAGAATTAAAATAAATAGACAACGTAGTAATTTTTTAAATTAAACGAGTTTTCTCGTTGAAAGGCATCGTTCACGGTCCAAATAGTTTTTTTTTTTTTTAAGATTATCTAGGTCGGAACAAGTATGAATCGACGATGTACGTTTCATACATCAGAGATGCTTTATAAAATCTTAATTAGATTAGGTGTTACATAAAATTGGTAAAATAAGATTTTACTGATGTATACTTCCAGATAATTATATAAATATTCTAATATTGATAGTAGCGTAATTTCTTTGCGATTTGAACCTGATACGTTTAATAAGAATAACATGATAAATACGCGAGAATCACGAATTATTACTTATGCCAAAATTCAATGCACCAGCTGTTGTAACTCGTATTTGTATATTTTTTTGATATGATTTCATTTGAACGCTTTGCGTAAAGATGATACACATAATTTCGATATTGAGACCTATCATCGCTGGCAACTTGGAAGCTTACATAGGTACCTAATTATCTTAATCATCGATTACCCGAACAATTATTGTTGCCACGTATTTCCGTTTCAAATAATAATATTGCCTACATAAACTGCTGATCCGAACACAGTCACAGCGCATTAATCAAAGCCCGATTATAATTCCACGTGTCTTTTGCTATTAGCAATTACTTTCCTGAGCTATTTACTTACTACTTTCTGTCATTAATTGGTTGTTTACTCGTAAAAGGAATGTTCGTTAGTCGTCTCGTTATTTTCTTTCTACCGCTTGAAAACATCACTCATTAAATTGTTATCACATAATTTGTCAGCGGTAATGAGTCCTACCAACTTTAAACTTTACTTGTTGGAATTGGATGAAGACACATGAAATTGGTTGTATAAATGCAATTATCTTTTGCTCGCGACTTCGTACGCGCATACTCCGTTTTTTCCCGTTCCCGTAGGAATTTCGGGAAGTCCTCTGTAACGGCCGGTTTTAATAATGTATCAACCTTTGACCAACTGTCAAATTAGCTAACAACAATAGCTGAAACGTCATGTTACCCTTTCAAACATGACTGGAACAAAATATTGTTTTCCGATGAAGCTAGAATCTCTTTATATAGTGAGGATCGACGCCGGCGAGTGCTGCGAAGACTAGGGGAACGATATGCGGACGTGTGTTTTGAAGAAATCTTTTCTTATGGGGGAAGCTGCTTTGTTTTGGGCAGCAATTAATTCAACGGCGCGTACAGAGTTAGTTTTCATAGAAAATGGAACATTAAATGCACACCGGTACATAACGGGAGTCCTTATTCCACATGCACTACCTGCATTAGCTGCTCTTGCAGAAGATTCCATTTTTATGGACGATAATGCTCGCGCTCACCGTTTTGGCGAAGTGGAAGCATACATGCAAGAGGTTGGGATTCGTCGTCAAGATTAGCCAGCCAGTGGAACCTGCTCCACAAAACATCGTTCAGCTAAAAAGAGTCAGCACAGAAGAGTTGGAACGTATTCCACAAAACGTTATTTAAAATGGCGCAGAAAGCATGCCCAAAGAATGCAAGCTGTGATTTTGGCACGAGGTCACACTCGTAATTAGAATTTTATATTTTTAATTTTTTTATTTAAAAAAAATTGTGTTTAAACAAGCACATTTTTTTAGATTTTTGCTGACGGGTATTGACCACTTCTTATTGGACGAGTAGATCGATTTTATTGAATTATTTGAAATTTTATTTGGCAAATTGCCAGAATTCACTTCACGCATACACATTACACATACATTTATAACGATACAGTCTACGTACAACAATTAAATTTGGCCTTGGAACGTAAAATTCATTAGGTGCTCGTTTTTTTGCAAAGGAGTATATTGATGAATCATAAGTATACTATCACTAGCTTCTGCTTGCGACTTTGCCCGCGTGAATGTCGAAAATTCTCAAGGGAACATACGCCCGGATAAAAAGCTAGATAATCATGTCATACTATTCCGGACTATAATCCATCTCTGTGCCCAATTTCATCCAGATTTATTCAGCCGTTCTGACGTGATTGAGAAAAAATATCCAAACTTTCGCATTTATTAAGTATCAGTAAGATAAGATAGGATAGTAAGAAGAAACATTTTACCCCTGTGAAATTAGCGCCACACTTGTCAAAGAGCAAACGAACAGTGGGAATGCTGAACCGAGAATAACAGAATTTGCACGCGAGTACAAAGTGTCTTTGGTGAGAATGTCCTAGCAAACACTGCCCGTTTGAATGATTTCCTCGTAATCATGTCATTGTTTGCAATGCTTGTATTTTTATCCTTAACTCCAGTTTTGACAACCTAGACGATTTATTCATTGATTTTTAACAGATAGAACCTAAACTACTAACGACCACGAGTTTGTTTTTGCTTCAAAAGAGCTTCGCCCTTTTCATTCATTAAATCTTTTCATGGGTGGTAGACTCTTAGTTTTTCTCGAACAGATTAATTTTGAAAAACTAGAAAAACATATTATTATCAATTTCTGCATAATTATCTTCTATTACAAAGGTTATGCTTTGCCATTGTTACAAACTTGCCTACATTGGGGATGTGTGAATTTATGATATCATTATATTTTATTAAAGTATTATTTTATTGACAGCAGAGCGCATGGGTTTTAAAAGAATGACGACATGTGAAAATAATAGTTACTATTATTGTCATTTTAGGGCAGATCTTGTCTCATGAAGAAAAAAAAAAGACGGTTTATTCTATCGTTGCAAATCAATAGTCATGCATTGAGCAACGTGTGTGCTCAGGGCGGAGTGGTGAATTGAGAATTATTCTAGTAAAAATCACAAAACGTTTTGAGAATACGTTAATTGTGCATCCAGCTTAAAGGAGTGGAATTCCCTACTGGAGTCTGTGTTTCCTAATAGCTACAACCTGGGGTCTTTAAGTCAACAGTGAACAGGTTACTTCTCGGCAAGCGTGCTCCATCTTCGACCACATCATCGATTGCCATCAGGTGAGATTGTGGTTAAACGCGAACTTATCAATAATATTTTGTATTTTGAAAGTATCAATTCACCACTCCGCCTAACCTACCGTACCTAGTAAATACGGTCTCATTAAAATAATTGGACAAACTTATACTACAAATGTGTAGGCGCACGTGACTACGTCAAGTACCTACCCATAATGGATGTGTTTATTCTAGTGTGCCTACAATTAATTATTTTAGGTCAAAATAAAATCACTTTAATTGGTGTTTTTTTGCTTGGATATCTTTGGTTAGACGTACCTGCTGATGCTGTGCTAAAATTTGTCAATACCTTATTTACGTGAAATTAAAAAAGTAGGCACATACCCATGTCCAAATTCGATCTAAATACGACACGTGTCTTTGTTAATTTTAACTACACAAGCAACAAAAAATATAAGTTGTAATATTAATCATTTATGATGACTGAATATTCATCACAATGTAAGTTCGTTTTTGCTATGGTTTTTACACAATGGTTACCCAAGCATTGCTTTTACAATAAATCTTGTGTGAGCAACACATTGCTCTGACGCCGGTTACAGGAACCAAAGATAAGATGAGTGTACAGAGAAATATGGAAACAGAAAACAATATAGAATTTTGCTTAACGTGTGAGCCGTGATTAGGAGACAATGGAACGGGTGCATAAACGTGAGGACTGAACAATCATTATGTAATATTATAAATTCAATAATATCCTCTCGTATGTACAATATCTTAACAATTGTCAAGTGAATGTACTTTACAATTTAGTCACTTCTATCGATTCTTGAGATGTTTCACAACATTTTATCTTTCTGTGCGACTAGGTTTTGATGATAATTTACAGAGTTAGGTGCTTGAAGAGCTTGATCATGTAGCTGGAACTAAACAAGTCTGTCGGAACATTTGGTGGGCACTTCTTCTTCATCTTTCAAGTCGATAGATAGTCGATAAATATTTCGGGCCGGTAGCAGTCGGACATTGTCGGAGCAGCTAAAGTATAGTCTATAGCTTTTCATTTCCGCGCTCTTTCTGTTTTTCTTTTCAGTTTATGTTGACGCACATACATTGACAAAACGAATGAAGAGAAAATAAGTACAGAGGTGATGCTTATTTCTAAAAAAAATCTCTTTAATATTACCTGCGATACATTTGATTACAAATACCATCTCCTTTAAATCGAGTCATCTATGTACACAAAACAATGCCCTTAATCAAATAAAACAAAAGAATACATTACAAGCATCCATTCAATATAAATAAAAAATATAAATAAAATAATTGAATAGATAAATAAATAAAGGCAACCGAAGGTAGGAACATATTACTGCTATTAATACTAAATTCAGTTAGTGTCGCTTTTCCATGATCTATGAAAGTAAAATGCTGGTTTTACCTACCCCCTTTGCTGAAGACAATGACAGCAAACGATCCTGCAATACGTGCCTATAATCATATTATGTACTATTAAATCATGCATACCCGTCACAAGTCAAGCTCAGCTAACTCACTTCAGCTAAGATGCATCCATTCTAAATGAAGTAAAATAGCATAACGACGATGAAAATCGACCAAAGAGAGCAAACTCAAATGATACGACGAATGAACCTTTTATCTTTCAAAACCTCTAGCCTACCTGTCTGTTTATGTAGTTAAAGTATAATTTATTTACTTGTTCGAATATAAAACGTTCTGACTGTTCTTATTTATTGCTACACTGTAATTATGACCTTCATACGTACTGGATTGGATTATTTTGCGCCCACTCGAAATGCTTAAAACGCGCAATCGCATAAATAATGCGTCAGGATAAAAATCTCGAGCTGCGATGAGGTGGGTAGGATAAACGTGACCGTTTAATGGAAATTGGGAAGTTTTGTTTACTGTCGTGCTCCTTTATTCAAGGTTGGTTAGGACGTACTATATTAGACTCGGGTGCGACCGGCTGCGGTTTTGAGTTAACCTTTGTTGCAGTATGCAAAATATAAGGGCCCTTTTCTTTATTGTAAAATGCCTTCTTTTAACCTTTTTCTTGATCGGCAACAGTTCAAAGACGTGTTGCACGTTAGGTCGAAGATATCACCAATAACGCGAGAATGTCCTGGATGAGGGAGGCACAGAACCGGGCTGCATGGCAGAAAGGAAAGGAAGCCGATACCTAGCAGTCGACGATTCCAGGCTAAGATAATGATGATGAAAGAAGTAATAACCAGAGACGAATGAAAGGAATCCCTAAAACGAAATGTAGTATAATTTTTAGGTAAAACGGAAACTAGCAGCTAAGGGTAATTTTGGAAACTGATTAATCCACTTTGTTTGCCTATCTATGGCATATTTTGCTGCTGTCTATTGTCTATTTGCTTAAACCATTTGGCGCATTAAACTAAACTGGAAAAAAGTGTGCATGTAGGTTGATTAAACCAGAATTCTTTATTCATCATTTCTAAAATTAATTAACGCCTTGAGTCATTCGAGCACTGCAGTATTGTGACAAGGGCAGTATTGTGTTCAGTAGTGTGACAATTCGTTTATTGTGACACATATGTATATTGAGAAAAACAGGCTGACATCATAAACTTAAGTATTTTTGTAAGTTGAGCTGAGAACAGACATACTTGGTTTGTGCATCGACTCATTTAATTTTGTTATTGCAATATGGATGTACATATTTATTTAATTAGCAACGCACTGCATACTCGATTTGTTCATAAATCAGGGAAGGATAAATTGAGAGTAAACTTCAAATCGAGAAGGATGTTGGAAAACCTGTTACTTATTATGTTTCGAATAGACTAAAAAGATGGCGAAATATACGGAAAGAAAAGCATTGCAAACTTGTAGACACAAGTTTGCAATGCTTTAATGCTTTTGCACCAAATATTTTTTCATCTCATGTCTATAATGTGTCGATTAATACCGCTTAAGAAAAAAGCGCTCGAAGGTCACCATTGCTCGCTGGTATTACAGGCTTGACACCCATGGGCTTTCGATACCTGGGGTCGCTTGTCCAAGGGGATGGTGATGCAGAACATAGCCTGACAACACACGGATCATCCATTCTCAGGGAAAAAGGGGGTAAATCTACCAGTCCCTGATAAGACCCTGTCGCACTGCATGGATCAAAATGATGGTCTGCTAAAAAGACCAGATGAGACTGTTGAGATGGATGACGAGAATAGAAAAAATGAGAAGTTGTGGCGCCAGTGACAGAAAAGTTGAAAGCCAACTGCTTGTCCTGGTATGGTCATGTGAAGGTAAAGGATGAAACGCATGTTACTAAAAGGGCCAAAATAAATGTGGATGGATGGAAAGGAAGGCCAAAAAAAATAATGATGGATTGTGTGAGGAGTGATACGAAAGAAAAAGGAGCTAGTTACAGCGTGACGGTACAAGACGATTGAGAAAACTTGTTGCCCTGACCCCAAGTAATGGATAGGGGCGGGAAGATAATCATGACTCAAGGGGTATATCACTTATTGGCATTAAAGATTTCTAGTTTTTTTGGTTAATGAACGAATATATGTCTTACATTTAACCTTTTGAACGCCAGAGCATAAACGCATCGGCGTACCCCCGATGCCAAGCCACCAATTCGCCTTATTTTCTATCACATATTTTTCTATCACATGTTTGGCGTACAGTCAAAAGGTTAAATTTAGATGCAAGCAATGCATATTGTATTTGTAAATGATGTGTAAATTGAAATTTGTGTATTTAGTTGGTTTGCCTAAATAAATAAAATTATGAACATCCTCTGGGAATATAATATTAACTATCTTGTCATTAGTGGCTAAATTCTGTATAAAGTGTCTTCACGGAAAACCTCTTTAGTGCCTCTCGAAATCAATGTGATTGAATCGATACTTGTATTATTGCTAAAACTATAAAACAATATAATGGGTTTATGACCGATAAAATATTCTGGACATGTCCCGTTCCGTCGATATTCTATATTGTTGATAGCTTTTCGTATTATATTTATTCTGTTATCCGAAGATTTATTAACTATAGCATTTGGACTTTTAGAAAAGTTATTGATCGACTTCCTAATCTTAGTTACCATATTTGATAGTTTCTATAGTCTGCTGGCCCACGCTTCATGTGTTCCATATGTAAAAGTAGCCACTTTGATACCTATTTCTATGTTTAAAAATTGATTATCCTTTTCAGAATAATTTAACTACCGCGTAACTAACAAACAAGCTGCTTAATTATTCTTTTTACAGCCAAAGGGATGTATTGTCAAATTTCAATACAATTTATTACAGCCCGAAAAAGCTAGCAGTCATCGACATTCGACATACATTTTTCCATGTATAGTTGCGGCAATTGGTACAAATCTTTGATAGTGTATATTACAAATATCTTTATCAAACATAATATACTGAAATTTTGATATTATTATGTAGCTGTTGTTTAAAAACGTGTCATAAAGAACCGGTTCGTTAAGTTGCTCTTTTATTTTGGTGCGGTGTGCTTTTCTAGCTCAACTTGCCTATTATGTTGACTCAAACTTTGTTTATGTTGACACCGATATTTACCGTTTACTGTCAAATTAGTTGTTTTTTCCATTTGAACATCGCTTGTAAGTACATGAACTATTTTCAAAGGTTGCTGTCCGCTTTCTTGCATAGAGAATGTCTTACGGCATCGCTGACCTTTTGTGACCTACTATTGTGAGACCGTCACTGGTGTTTTGCCAAAAGGAAACAACCGATGCGGGGCTCTCTTCCTTCAAGGATAACGCCATTTTGAATCGTTCGCTTGTTATTCCCAATTACCATCTAGCCGGATCTTAAATGCCTAGTAGAATTGCCAGGGGAATCGGTACCATTTAAGGAACCATGTAATTGGCGAGTTAACTTTATTTGCCACAACAGTTAATTCAGTTAATTACATGCGCAGATACAACCGTGAAATAACTGCCTAGTTAATATTTTAACTAATTGGATAAACACTAGCGTTGAAAATGAGCGTGGGTTCACCTCATTAACAAATTAACAATTTAATCACGAAATAATTTTATTGATGTCCAGTTTCGTCGCAAATTATAATAAAAGCTTTTGCGTTTGTCTCGTTGCATGTACTTTGGCGACCTTCGAGTGAACTTGAAGCGACGCCTACATGCCATTAGGTCCTTGTTTATTATTGATGGCTCTCTTAGAGTACCTACTGGACCATTATTTACCTCGTTGTCACCTATATTTATACCTACCATATAATTGTAGGACATTGCGATAATCGTAGTCTCGTTGCGCGCGCGCATGCCTCTTATGAGTCATCGGTAAGCGTTCTGCGCACAATGCCGTCCGCACAGTCCAGTCGCGACGCGGCATACCTAGAGGAAATACATGTCATTTTATGTACTCACACGCTCGCGTTACGCACGATCGGACTACGGAAACATTGTTGTCTTAAATTGTGAATTAAAAATATATCGTACGGAGAAGTGTTGACGTTCTGTGAAGATGACTGCTGTGAAGAAAGTCATGGCGATGCGGCAGTTGGACTCTATGTTTGGAAGCATGAATCTGGAGGGGGAGGGTCGACATTCTCCAGTTGTGAGCTCTATCGTCGAGCACGACCCTCGCTGTGAAGTGCATGGCCGTTGCAGCACGCCGTATAGGTCGTCACTTTACCTTCACAGTAGAGAGTCAACGCCTGGATATTACAGGGACGCGGCTTCACCCACAAATGGAGGGCTTATCATCAGGTATTTAAATATATTATTTAAAACACAATAGTAAGATTTTGGTATGCCTTTTCGTATTCTGTGTAACTATTACTATGATAAAACAGGCGACGGGATTCATTGGGGCTGTCTCCGGCACGTGAGCTGGAGCACCCGTCAACGTTCCCGAGTATCCTGCGGCGCGACCGGCACAGCCCTTCCGTGACGCCTCCTCGGCGTGACACACCAAGCCCCACTCACAGACTTCACAACAAACGCCACTCGATGGGCTCCTTCCCTAACCTGAGCAGAAGCAACATCGTCAACTACAACAGACGCGACTCCATATCCAGCAATGGTGTTCGAGATATGAAGCGAGATTATGTCGGATCCACAAATTCGCTGTCCAGAAAAAGCTCTATCGACACTAAGAAATCTTCAACGGACTCCTTGGATGTATGGCACGGTACCACTTGGGAATCTGAAAAAACGAATTCTGTGTCATCGCTAGTGCATGACGAACGAGTCTCGTATGGACATAATAATAAGGTAATTTATCAAAGACATAACTATTGGGGATTAAAACAATAAGTACTATTTCATGATCTAAATTTAGTGATGTATGTCATGGTCATGAATGATCTCATCAATATATAATTCGTACAGGAAAAAGCACGAAGTACATACATTGAATTAAAAAAAAAAATACATAAGCAACGATGTTCCCATTTTCAATGTATTTATCTTTGACATAAACGGCATGATAAGAAACTATTCCAGAGTTACTGAAAGGATATTAAAAAATGAATTCAAATCTAAACTTTTTTCATTAGTCAATGCAATGGGTGGCGAAATGGGAACTAATAAGAATAATAAATAGGTAATTAAGTTTCTATTTAACTCTTCCGATATATCCGCATTAAGCGTGAAGCAAGCATTATCCGCGTTTAAATTAACCTGTTAATGAATACAAATCATTCTTTGTTGCACTCTGTTAAAGATTTACACAATACTATCACGTCATTCACGCGGTTATTACTTATAAGTAGCTGAACGATTTTTTAACAACAGAAATAATTACCTGTAATTAAATTACTGTTATTGTTGTGTATGACGTTAATAATCACGAAAGGGATTGTGATCGACTATAAGGCCGCAAGCATTTAAAAATACGCAATCATTTCAAATTGTTGCGCAGCCGCAGGTGCTAGAGACTTATAAGGGAGTCGTATTATTTCCAAGCTGTTTGTATAGGTGTGATATTAAAGTGGCATAGCTGTTAGGAATTCGAGACTTTGGTACATCCCCAGCCGATCTACATGGCCGCTGACAGGGCGTCCGTCCCGCGCGTCTCGCTGACCTATACAGCCATAGATGGACATGACGCCGCCAACTGCCACCCGCCACGACTAAATCATGACAATATTTACATTTTATCTCGCATGCCACTGCAATATTTGCTCAGTCTGTTCAACAAGATACGAAAAATTGACATTAATGCGTTGTATTCGTTTGAACAACAGTTAAATGAGTAGCTCAAGAATACTTCTGACAAACGGTTAATTTTGTTTAAAGTTGGAAAAACTGGAATTTAAAGGTTGCCAATGTTACGATGCTAGCGGAACATGGATGACGTCAACTGAGTGAGTCTAGTGACCAAAGTAAATCGTTGAACAAATAAGGTAATCGATCATAATATTATTTTGTTTGCGTTAACCGAGACAACTTATAACGTAACTCAGAACCTCCAAGATTAAAAAGCCTCATTATTAAAATTTAATCGGATTAAAACAATTAATCTAGTTAGTTGGGTTGCCTAATTGATAAGCACATCTTTTGTAATCAGTGGAACAATATTGCGCTATGATGAATGAGGACAGTTTTAGTGTGTACAAACGAAACCTCGTCCCAACTTAATGAATTTCAATTTATTTGTAACTGGATCTCGTAAATACACAATTTGACCCGAGACAAGTTTCCAGTTAATCAGTCAATAAATTTCAATTGTTCGCGAAGACTGTAGCTATGGATGATTCAGTTTAACGTACATATGTTTGTATTAAATTGTGTCAATGTTGCCTTCCACATGATACCTCGCCTAAGGATTTTCGGCGTACTCTCTGTGACTCACAATGGAATCACGGCTCTTAGGTCGGCTTGTGTAACATAAATATTATTAAGTTTACGTAACCCATTATAAGTTTAGCTTTATCGCTTGTTATTGTTTCGATCACCGTGGTTTTGTTAACTTGTTGAACTACAAAAACCGGCCAAGTGAGAGTCAGACTCGTGCGCAAAAGGGTTCCGAACTAATCATATTTAAAAACCATGGAATTCTTATAGATTTTCCTGTAATGCTCTACGTGAAGGACCATTTCCAGAGTTTTATTTTAACCAGCTTTTGCCCGCGACTTTGTACGCGCATATCTCGTTTTTTCCCGTACCCGTATGGTACTTCAAACCAAAGACAAAATTTTGAACAAATGACACTATTCAAACTACGAAGTAAATAAAACTACATGATCCAAATTCAAGTAGAATCCTAACTTCGTACTTCAAACCAAAGACCGAACCAACACCAATTTACCCAAACAAAACCAATTTTGAACGACGGAACCAATCAAACAATCAAGACCTATTGATTTTACGACACAAATTTCAATTTTCTTCAAATGCACAACGCCATCTGTCGAACATGGAGTTTAACAGTAGTTCTGTTTTTGCGTGGGTCGTGATATTTTACATCTTGAACACTTTAAATTCGGATATCTTTTGATAGCGCAAACCGATTGCGATGAAACAAAAACTAAATAATACGTCAAGTTACGCACAATTTTTTTGTATAAAAGTTTTCTACATTGGTTTCGTACATTTTACGTGACGCATGCCAGCATTCACATCCAAACAGACAAAAATTCCAAAAATGCTGGAAATTGGTTCTGTTGGTTATTGTTTAATTAATACCCTTATTATTTTTTTTCGAAATATTTTCGATGTACAAAAACGATTTTTTACAGATTTATTACCTATACCTATTGTAGTATTTCATTACTTATAATGTATTAACTAGCGGACGTCACGCGGTTTCACCCGCGTAGTTTCCGTTCCCGTGGGAATACGGGGATAAAATATATAAAAACCTACCACCAAATATCTCAGTAACGTGACACTCTAGGGCATCATGTTGCTGTTTTCTTAAAAAATGGCGGCTGGGTATTACTGAATCGGTACAGATTAGGAGAAAATTAGCTGAGACACATGGACATGAGTGAGTTTTTTCATTCTGACTTACGGAACCCTAAACAGTGTTACAATAAGTGTGAGATCTCGCTCTACTTCATTGTGAACGATACAGTTTTTATAGTCGTTGATATATTGTGAATTTGAGTCTAGTTGTTACTACAATGGTATTTTGATTGACTAGCGTCTATGTATTTTTTGTTGCGTAAGAGCTTCAATGGCAAGATTTATTGTATCAGTACATCGTTCTCATACGAGTCGAATAGCTTCCTTTTGATGTATAGAGGGGAAATCGATCAGAGTCAGACATATTCTTTTCATATAAGGCACGGTTCATCGCACACGTACCGTAGCTTTTTTTAAATTCATTGTCATTATGAATATTGTAATTAATTATGTTTATTGTTGTAAACATCTTCCGTAGCGTCCCTAAATGTGGTGTTAATTATCATTCGTTTTTCACGCGTAGGACGAAATTAAGATTATGATGAGTTTCTTTTGACATTAACTTGTTTATTATTATGCTCTTTATAAGGCACAGCCTTGAGCTTCTTCGTTACGAATAAGGTGACTAATTAAATGTTTGAATTTTCCTACGTTATTCCTAGACTGGCGTGGGTGCCTACGTGAGCAATATTAGTATGATTTATTATATCGTGCCGCGTTCGCATATCGTCTTCATCAATAGATAACGCATCATAGCTGATCAAACATTACGAAATGACTACTTTTCTGTTATGCCATGCTTTTTTATAACTAGTCAGGCGTAAGAAAGAAGCGAGAGTTGCATGCGCGCATGAAGAATTATACGTTCTTTCTAAAACTTACGTTTTGAAACAATTCATTGAGCTGATAGCGTCGTTGTTAATCGACTTGTTCAGAGATGAAATAAAACAGCCATGAGTGGAATGTTCAACAGTACCAAGCAAACTATAAGTTATCAACTTATCACAGTTGGGAATGACTTCAAATCCATAATGTTACTAAGTACCTACTACTACAAGACTACAAAGTAATCTTCAAGTAAAACTAGAAACGTATATTTTAAAGCATAGAAAGTCAAACGTCGAATAATGTACGGCTCACAACAAAACGAGTACGTACGGGTGACAATAGTGTACGTAATAAAGTTTGCAATCTACGATTGTGTGCAGAGGAGATATCTGCAAGTGCTCTGCTCGCGCGCAATATCTGAGCGCGTACGCTGCGCGCTGACCGCACACAGGCTACCCCTTTCACTTGTATTCGCATTCAACGGATCGAGCGGAGCGCGCCTTTCTCTATGTCCCCGTCTCTGTCTAACGTGCGTCGACGGTGGTGCAACACTGGTGGTGGGCCGGCGCACGCCGCTCGCCGCCCGTGACAACAGTAGCGCAGTTTCCTCGACTACATCCGCACGGAACCGACACCGCCGCGCTCGGATGATCTATCGCGATCTGACATGAAGTCCAAACCGGCACATTACATAGACGCTCCGTTCAGACCGTGGCCGCCGCTTTCGCGCCAGGCGCAGCCGCAGCCTAACTTTTATTTCCGACCGCCGGACCCGATGGACTTGAGGAATTTCAAAACATCTTCGTCAAAAGGATCCACATACTCGGATTTCTCCGGAATGAGTGCGTACAGTAATAAATCGCGGGATTACTACTTCTTGTCGCCCAGCTATCGCTCAGCAGGCGCCCCGACGCCAAGCGGCCATGCCGACCTGTACGGGATGCGAGAACGACCTCGCCAACTAAGAAATCCAAACCCATCGCCACCAGCAGCTTGTCCGTGCAGTCGCTCGCGCTCCCTCGAGGACGTCCGCACTGAGGTGGTGACCGAGTGGGAGGACGATGATGAGAACGGCAACCGCATCGTCGCACCAGCCACCAAATTTAACCGCACCGCATACAAAGCCAACCCCGCCTTCCAAAAGCAAGGATTCCTCACCCGTCATTCTATGGAAAATCTAGTCGATAGACCACCGCAGTTACTGCCTCCCAAACGGATCTCTGCCTTTCAGGTAATTGAACTAACTTTCTAGCCAGACGGTTGTCTCTTTGTGCAATGACTGCACTAGAACAGTTGTCTGTTAGAATGCCATCAACGACATAGAATTAATTTAACCATAGTGTTTAACTGTAACCGCTCTTTGATATGTATTTATGCGTACTTTCTAAGCTCTTAAATCTACATGATTATCTTGTTGATGCTAAGCGAAGTGAGTAATTTGTATATTTGTGGTGCTTTAGCGAACGTGATAGGATGTATTATGGTACAGGTGTGGTATGGTGGTTCAGTGTTATGGGAGTGAAGCATCGACGCGTCGTCGGAGCGTTCAGCTCCGTTGAACCGCAACTCGCCGTCTGCGTGTGTAACGGATGTTCAATACTTGTTTTTATGTGATCGCACACACATGTAGCGTACTTATAAGTACTCTAATATCAAATTCTGTATCTATTCATGCGAATTTAGGTTATCTGGTTACTTGAACCTGTTTCTATTACTTGGGTCGTCTATTGCAATGCGAGTGTGAATTCTATTGTTCTAAAATTATTGTTTCATTAAGTCCGTGTTTCGACATGATGGCTAATTATGTAAGACGACTCGAGCCGTGTTTTTATCACGTAGTTGTAATGATGGCCCAGTTCTTACGTACTACATACCTGGTGTTGCTCCGTAATATGCTGTCAATGCTGTGTCTAAAGAATTAAAGAGTTTATATATACACATTATGGTAAGCATCTTTCGGGTCGATACTCTTTTATTTTAGTACTTCGCCTTTTTCATAGTTATGTACTATCGTTAGTACTTTTTTATTCAGGTCTGTCCATTTATAATTAATTAATTAACCATGTTCACAAATCAAAACTTGATAGACGATCGTTATTTTTAATTTTACGGTATCAAGCGCGACTCTATCCCTAAGATAGCCCTTTGCCTTACGCTGTGAGTTAGAATTGTTAGAAAACCCATCGGAAGTTCATTGATCTAACATTTCGTTATAGATTATGAAATCACTTCCTACTTATTTAATTATCTTTGATTTCTTGACAAAATTTCATCACCTTTGAAATCTCTGAGCATCTTGATTGAGCGCCACTGATTTTAATCCAAATTGAGGACTGCCATTGTCTTGTGTTTATTTATTGAATACGTTAGTGATACTTTAATGAATATGTTATTTTTCTTTCAATGAAACTTTATTTAGTGGTATAAATTGACACAAACAGTGTTTGTAACCAAAGCAGCCTTAATTTCATATCATTGATTTCGTCCGTATTACTAATGCAGTAGGTAATATCTTGTTCTAAACTTTTTTTAATTTCATCCAAGAAGAATGAAAAGGAAATATGATCAAGAATCCGCAAATTATAAAAATTTAGCAGGTAGTAATACTAATTTATGCATATTGTATAATCTAGATATTATATAAAATCTAGAAATAATGTCAACGAATACGTTAGTGAAATATAGTAAAACTTATGTCATATTCATATTGCAAGTAGGCAATAAATACATAATCATGAGATTTTCTCTAAATTTCAATTTCAAATATCGTATATTGGTTTTGATGATAATGCGGAAACCATAAAACTTATTTATTACGCAACAATCTCGTATAATATTGATTTAATTTTATGCATTATTTGCTAGAATATCTAAATGGAAGTCATTATCGACTGGATAGAACAGTTTTGTAGGAGTACGTAATCATGACGACAATGCAGCTATTAATCTCAACTTTATTATAAAACGGAATCAGTTTTTATTGGTCTATATGTCTAGAGTTTTTACGCTTTCTATAATACAACGACAGTTAGACTTGTGCTTTGCAAATTATTTTTATTAATCGTTTTAATGATTTTTGTAAAACTATTTAATCATTTTGAAGAATTGTACAAATACATTCATCTATCAATCCAAATATACTCGTCGTATCCATAGTAAAATAGGTGATACGTGAACTCCAAAAACTGTAACGCGCTAAATCTCGCGACAATATGTAAATAAGAATGCTTGTTTCAGCTTTATTTCGCCGAATAGCGTAATATAATAATATACGATATCGTACGAAAAAAAAATGCGGTAAAGTACACTTTCTACAACGCGTTTACGTCGGGCTGTGCAACAATGAAACGAAAAGCTACGCCAATTACCTGATTCGAACCGTTGCAAACGAGATTCAAATGCGTGTCTTGTCGCGTCGTGACTTCGAATTAAAACAGCGATATCACTTTTGTATTGCTCATTTTTTTATTTTTATTTATAGCCAGTACAAATATAGTCCTAAGCCGCTATTCGTTATAACTATATTTTTAACTTTGCCTATTTTGTGTGCTTAATTTGCATTAGGTAGGTGTGATACGAGTCTGAAATATTTGGACCGTAACATCACGCACTGTGTAAGCAATAAGTGCAGCGCAACTTTGTTATCGGTCAGGCGGGTGATCTAGCTGTGTGTCAATAAACGGGTTCCTACTAGGCCGTCTTGCGACTCGCGGCCTACCTTATCCATCCATACAATACAACCTGTTCTAGTCATCACACTGTTATGCCCAACATTCCGGGCCTCAATGAACCTTGTTCATTTTGAATTGACAGTTTAAGTATTATACAATCTGCAGTTCTCGCACGCTTTCGAGAATCTTCAACATGATTAGTTTATTTTTGAATGGATACTTTTTATGCCATCGTTGTTTAACATGTCGTAACGATTAGAAACGGCCTAATCGTATTGAGACAACTCAAATAAAAAAAAAAAAGTTCTTGTTTATGCTGGGGTTATCAATAAAACGTTCACTTAAGTTCTGTTATCTGTTCATTTTTGGTATAAATGGTCATGAGTCATACTAAAAGTACAATTAGCGCTATTCTGGGTAGTTGTATATCTGCTTATGGTATCATACCAGTTGTGAACTACATTCTACGTGTTTCTGTGTAGTACGGAACATGAATGTCTGCGTCATGGTCTTGGGCCGGCTTGGCTGGTGCGTCACCGTCGCACGGTGGGCTGAAAATCGGCTTCCATAGACTTCGAGATTTCAAAAATCTCTTAAATAGGAAGGAAAACCGTAATATCGTTACAGGTGGTTAAAGAACTAATTTATTTATGATCTTTTGTCATACATCATGTCATTTTTATCGAGGCTGATTATTTTTAAGTCATATTTTTTATTTATTTTTACATTTGAAACGGTTCCTTTTAGTGTCTAAGTTTAGGAACACAGACTTAGAGACACAGACTTAGAGACTTAGAGATAATTAGTTTTTTTATACTAGCTACATACAAACTTCTTCGTTTTTGTGCAGAATTAACTCGAGTGCCATTTTTGTATATAGTACCTAATAACAGTAATAATAATAACTAATAGAAGCGATCCCTAAGTCAATGAAAGCCAATTTTGAGCCCACCGTGCGTCGCTCCGGCGCTATCACCGATCTGAGAATACAATGAACAAGGTTACCGAGGTTTCACCACGGTGACGCCGCCTTAGCGAAACATGTACCGTTCCCGTTCTGAATGACGAGTAATTTTCACTTTTAAACTCGAATAAGAGTCCCTTAAGTACTAGGAATACATATTGCTTGTCAGTTTCTGAAGTGCCCTGATAACGTGTACCATGAAATTGTCATTCGATGTTAAAAGAACATCGAAAGCATAAAATACGTTTTGACAGCTCATATGAATTTAGGTCCCCAGCAATCTGCATAACAAACTCGGAATGACAAACCCTTTTATGTTGACAACAGCAACTAATAAAATCGATTGCATCATAGTAGTCATATGTTTGAAAATATTTACCCGTAACAAAGATCATGTATTGAACGTCTTTGTATTGATCAAATAAACGGTATTGTCGTTGTCATCAGTATGAAAATGCAATAGCACAACATTTATTTGATGAGCTCAACCGCACTAGAGTTGTTATTTATATTTCGAGATGCTTACAACAGATGAACTAAGCCTTCTTCGCACGCATATCCCGGATAGTACCATATTTAATGACAGTGAAAACAATAACTACGACATTACTTAAAAATAACGCTCGCGTTACTGATAAATGGAAAAGTGTGATAAATTAAGTACCTAAAACAATACTTATAAAAACATTAAGGACGTTAGACTTTAAAATTTCCTGATGATCATCAATTGTGATATTTATAAACACGGTATCCAAAATAAGTTACAATTAATTAACGTTCCGCCATGTCATACGTAATGCGTATTAAATTTAGGGAGGACGAGCCCTTAAAAAAGTGAGGTTGTCACATTACATTACATGTATTGTGGTTGTTGCAGGCACAGATTAGAAATGGCGGTCACCCTGGTGTACCCCTGTCGACTCCCAGCAGCGTGGGCGTTGGACCTGATGTCAACGGGTCCAGACCTACCTTCAAACCTGTCACAGTCCTGGAAGATCTTCAAGCGGTCCGTTGTGCCGAGTTCCATCCTAATGGCAAACTGTATGCCGTCGGCTCCAACACAAAGACCCTCAGGATATGCGCATACCCCAAGATTGAGGATGTCAAGTAAGTCATAATGCTTTGTAAATATAATATTGGTAGATACACTGCCGTTCTTAATTGAGGACAATAGTCCTCTGCGATTGCTGTGGGAGATATTAGTTGGCTGGCAGCCACGTGACCAAAGTCCATCTTGAAGATTCCTCGGTTAAAATATAAACAAATATCATCAATTCTGTTGATGCATTTTCCTTCACTAAAATAAAGTTATTGAAAATAACCGATGCACAATTTGTTTTCTAAGATTAATATTGCAATGCAATGTGTCACTTGTTTATGTCTTTTCACAAGTTTTTCGGCATTATTAGTGCACCTAATTGGACATGGAATTACTGAGTAAGATGTATGACATGATAATGGATTTCAACGTCGCTTTATCTTAATTAACATTCATTATTCGAGAGAGTACACCAAAAATGGACGTTTTAAAGTCAGATATTCATCATTCCTTCAAAAGCGCTAACATTTCCGGGCTTTTAATCAATATGTCTCATGTTTTGACGGGATGTTTAATTATATTCGCTAGCTTTCCAAAGCCACGGGTTTGTTCAAGTCTTCATTTGCATGTTTGTCAGATTCGGTGACAGATATAAATACGTTGCTGCGTAATCGAATATTTTATGTGACTATAAATGGTAGCTGTGAATTTGAGGTGTGTGATGCGATTTCCGTAAAACACGAATCTATTATTTTGTATCAGCGTTATGTCATTTCGAATGTTGATATACCAGTCAGTAGGTATTAAAATCAGTTTTGTGACATATGTGTCTGTTGCACTTAATTTAAATACAGCATCACCACCTTAAAAGCAATCTCCATACTTTAAATTTCGTAATATATCTTTTTTAATTAATCACAGCATCGAAAAACAAGATTTTTAATCGTAAATCCAGAGATACATATGTTCGGATTTCCGGTTGTCGTCATTCGAGGTGACGACCGTGGACTTTCTTCATTCCGCCTGTGGTCGACCTTCCCCAATTCACTGCCAATTACTTGAAATTGCTACTCCTCAAGTTATCTCGGCCTTTATTGTTTTATTCGTTTAAATTCAACCGCTTCGGAGTATTACGTTAGATACTACGTTAAATGTTTTACAGCCGAAGCTATCGTGGTTTATGATGCTAATATCTGCGCACAGTATCTGTTTTTTTTTATAACCATTCGTATTTTCTCCTCGACGGGGCATAAAAGTTAGTTTTAACCGGAAACTTCTGTACTGATATTTTGATAACTTATAAGTCTACCTGAATAGAATATGTAGGAACACTATGTACAAGCACAAGAGCTCGTGGCTAAATTATAAATGCCGCACGTGTGGATTTCCAAGGTTAAGCGGTGCTTGCCGGGGTTGGTCCATAGATGGGTAACCATGCATTTTATTCCGTCTCTCCTCCGTACCTCGGAAAGCACGTTAAGTTATAGAGGTATGCGGTACAGAGAGTAAAGACCCGCATATCTCCACTGAAATGGGAGGATCCTCCGACCAGACGGTTGTTGTGTCTGGTAAATTGTCAATTTATCGAGAATTTAAAATATCTCAAGAAATTTTATAATCTTGCAGAGTTTGCAATTATCCGGTGACATATTTGTACTTATGTACACTGATTTGATATGTGTTTAAAGTAACTATTTTATAGCTGTTGTTACCTACCAGTTGTAGGATGTCCTTAACACAACACCCGACAGCCATTTAGCCCATAACATCTATTGAACCTATAATCGCAGTAAAGCGCATAAGAGGGTTCTTAAAGCCCTAAAATTACACATTAATGTGAGCGAAACGTATACAACTCCATTATTCATCAATTTCTTGTAGAGTTACGGAAATCATTTGCTTCTGAAATTATTTCCGCACGAAAGAAAATAAATTACGCATCGAACGTACCATTACATAATTTTATCGAATTTATGTTTTATGTAATAACGCATATTGGTCGATGCTATGGCAGTATAGCATATAAAGGTATGTATCGTGCATACGGCGACAAAATCCATAATAATAACATTATTAAATGTCAAGGCTTTTAGCGTTACGTGAAAATGTCGTTGTATCTCTTCACTTTGGTCTTTAGGTTACCATGCTGCGGTGACTTGAGTTGAGAAGTAAGAGCCTGAAAACATTGGTGAGCAGTGAACGAAAACAAGGATAGGTCGATATTGACCGCGCCGAAACATTTGCTCCCCCTTTGTGATGTCATCAGACACACAATTAGATCGAGTGTGTACCTACACACTTTCCTCTTGACCACACAAACTAATAATTAGTTCTGGTAAATACGATAATAAGATTGCCACATCCGACCAGATTACGTACGACCTATTTCCTCCGTAATTATCAATTACGTAATTTTTGCTAATGTAGCGACGGTCTTAGTTGAAGATACAGGCTTTGTTATTAAATGTACCGTAACACGATATAGAATTTAGAATAATTTATTGCAAAAACGGGCTTCTTAGATTCCTCTCGAGACCGGTAGGCGGCCTTCGTTGATACTATTGATAATGTGATACAATAGTGTACCTACATTATATGATTGTGTTCTGTCCACTCGAACTAGTCGCGATTCTTGTCGCGATCATGACTGGCGATATAAGGTCGTCACCGCACTTACGAGCGACGCGAAAGCGGTGACTAAGAGTTCTCGAGTCGATGACCCGATGTTAAGTTTGTATTTGTACACAAAGTGTCACTATGTAATGTTAAGAATACTTTGTATAGCACATGCCGTAACTTACATCTGTAGGAAATTGAGAAAATATTCACACTTTCAAATGGAACATTTTCATACAAAGTACAACCAATATCGATTTGAGAAAAGCCCGTCTCGCCAATAGTCTGTGTTATTCTGATCCTATCTAATTTATTCAACTTTTCGGTAATTTTAAGGCACACACTTTTTTGATATAAAAGTAGAGTAGTTTATCTAATACGTAACTGATCTTCTCAATTTGTAGATTAACCACTGAATAGAAATTTGGAAATTATTATTTTATTGAACAGTGTCTATTACATCATGGGTGTCGTAATATACGCATAATTTTCCAATTAGTATATCTCCATAATTCATGTTGAGCCAATTTCTATCAGTAAATCATCTATTATATAAAAGACTACGTAAACAAAGCCACAGGCGATTGCTAGTTCGCAGTGAATATCGATGAACGTATTCTGAGTTCGATGATGTTGTGTTAACTGTGAAATTTGGAAGAGAAGTATGAAGCATAGAAGTACCTATGCTTCGTGAAAGTCAGACTAGTCGGAGTGTAATGCTCTCGCAGTTATGGACTCTTACGAAATACCTCACGTATTACGTTTCACTCACAATAATGCTTACTGTCGTGAGTATTGAGCACTCCACCGACTGTTGCAAATTTGGAAATGTCCATTAAAAACCGTGACACAGCAGATGTACGACAATATAATACAAATATACGCGATTGCCATCTTTCGCCCGTGGTTATGCCTGCTATAAACTACCCACTCACAGGCGACCTTCAAATCAGACAAAAAACTCCAGTTAAACGTTGTCTTATCTTTTATATTTAAAGTTGGCTCGAGTAGAAGTGGCTATCGGTGAAAGTGGCATTGAAATATGTAAAATGAATATCCAACAACTTTTGCGTGATTTCTAAAATGAATGCTTTGATTGTACGTGACCTACCAATGGCCCTTAAAGACGGAGGTTCAAGAACATGAAATGAAACAAAATTTAAATGATAGTAAAAAGCGCTTAAAAATACGAAAACGTGAGTTTTAATATCCTCGGTACTTTTGTTGTGTATTGTGTTCAAAATAAAGCCATAAATCATATCTGGTACACGTTTTCGTAACATAAATGACGACTCTGATGTACGTAGGTGTGACAAAAAGTGCCAAAGCGATCGTTTTTACCACGATACAATGGTTGTTAATAAACGCTTTTGTTTCTCGCCCGACACATTATAATAACAATGACGTTATAATGTACTTTATGAAATAAGGTCCGGCTCGTGTGGAAACTGCGACGGTATTTAGCTCACACTCATCGTGCTAAAAAGCTCACGTGTTACCAACATTACACTCATAAAGATACAGAAGCAATAGGATGTGTAAAAATCTGAGATACTTATCTCAGCACGCATTGAATACAGCTATAACTACGAGCTATTGTACTTAATAATCGCTTGCTATAGGCTAATTATGTGAGTAGACAGTAAAAGCTGTCATTTATTTTATGATACTGCGCGGAAATTGTACACTTGCCAGTCATTCCAAGACCCGATGTGTGTCTTGGATTTTTAAACTGACTAAAAAAAAACCGGCCAAGTGAGAGTCAGACTCGCGTGTAAAGTGTTCCGAACGAATGTAATTTTTGTGACATGTCATTATATTTTCCTGTAATATTTAGGTAAAGACCTATAAGCTGCATTTTTTCAAAATGTTGGCTCAGTAGTTTCGAAGATAAGGGGGGGGGGGGGGGGGGTGCGAATCTTTTTCATCTAATTTTTTAAATGACTTCAAAACTGTTTATTTTCAAATTATTAAAAAGTTAGACCTTCCTTTTGATATGTAACACAGTACAGTTTCACAAAAAAAATAATTAAATTTTCTGTTTTGTCCCCCAAAAGTGACCCTCGTACATTTTTTTTTATTTACACAACGCGCCCGTGTTTGGAAACAAAAAAATCATGTGTTTCAACAGAATCGGTTCAGTTAATTCGGAGAAAATTGGCTGTGACAGATGGACAGACAGACATACAGCCAGTCAGATAATCGAGTGACCCTATAAGGGTTCCGATTTTACGGACATTCGGAACCTCTAAAAATAATCAGATTTAAAAATTTTCCAGCGCAGTGGCAACACCAACATGTAATTTACTGTTAAATATGAGTGCACACACTTCGGTAGCCGAACGACTAAAAGCAGCTCACTTATTGCAGCTCACTTATTGCAGCACACCCTCGGCATTTAGAAAGGGAATACAATAACCATTTGTCACTATAAATACAGTCTTGAACCTTCAGATCGTTATACAGAACTCATTCGAACAAATCCGTAGACGGTACATAAAATGTTGGATATTACCGAGATTGATGTAAGTACCATGAATTGCATATTATGGAGATAGCATTTAAAAAAAAACTTTGTGTGAGTTTTGTTGTTTTACCAAGCAAAACATAGGAATGACAACGTCAAATTTCTCTATTAAATCATGAGATTTGTAAACAGATTCTATTAATAATTTTATAAAAAACACTGCTTTCATAAACATACAACTCACGGCGTTTGATACGTGATAAATTGTGTTATCATAAATAAAATTGTCTGTTAGGAAAAGTTAATAAGCTTTTTGGGGGTTTATTTATTCATAAGTCTTGCTGTAGAATATTTGAATTAAAGTCTATTATACAGATGCTGATGATCACACCTAATGGACGCAAACACTTATATGCTATTGAAGAACTATTGACGCGACATAAAGACTAACCTTTGTAACACTCGTACCAATCATCATCATAATTTATGCAAACATAAATAAATCTATTTAAAACTGTGATCACAGAGAGTCACTTCGTCGTGAACATCTATTACTTATGTGAAAATCAAACTCTCACATTGGATATCCGGTTATGGTGATAAAGGCATATGGAGAACGTTTAGCGTTTATAATGAAATTAATTAATAAGAAAGAGAAATTGATTGCTTCCCTCTTTGCTTCAACTATGGAAACTATAATAAGTTGGGTAGACCGGCCGGATAGAAATTTTTGGGTTAATTCTCGAGCGTTTATTGCAAGCATTTATTTAACTTGCACCGTTCGTATGCATGTATGTAAGTTGTCCGTCAAAACTTGCCTTAAACCATTTTTCGACCATTTGTTGGTATCCGATTGAGCTGAAATTTTGCATAAGTACACCTTTAGTTTTTGTGACAATACAATTAGAAATACTCGATATTGTAATAATTTCAATATGTCCTCCGCTCAGGGATGGCGGATTACATATTTTTTCTCAACCCTCTTCATATGGGAATCAAATGAAAGGGCTTGAAGGGTAGAAAACGATAAAGTTGATAACATTACACTAAATTAAATATGGCCGCTAAATAAAAGCTTGTTTAAAAAAAAACTCGAATGCAATCCCGAAAAAGGACCTAAACAAAAAAAGTGTGTAACGAACGACTCGTCATTCTTCCATATGTTTAGAACTTACAAAAGCCAACGTCTCTTTATCTGTCTGTCCTTAAGAGCACTTGTAACTCGAGAACCTTATTCAATTGCTATATATTTAATATAATTTCGTGATATTGTTCTCTGGGTCGTAGCTCGTGGCTATGTAATGTAATAACAGCCGTGCGGCTGTTGGCTGAGGGTCGATCTTCAAGGTTAAGCAACGCTTGCCAGGTTTGGCCCGTGGATGGGTCATCACTCATCATATCCATTACAGAAAAGCGCGCATTCGAAACCTACGTACGTGAGTTCAGGTACTCAGAAACCAGATTATCTGACAACCCGTCTTACCAACGGCTGTTATGTCTTAACTAATATTATAAAGAGAAAAGATTTATTTGTTTCTTTGTTACAATTTGGCTCAAAAACTACTCAACCGATTTTGAAAATTCTATTGCCATTATAAATCTACATTAAGTATTAACATTTAAAACATAGACCATATTTTATTTTCGTAAAAATAGAGATCTCCACGGAGATTGAAATAATGTAACCCAAAGTAGCAATACTTGCCTTATAAGTTCATTATTTGGCGTGCGCTGAGAAAACTATTGATGATAAATCAAAGAAATGTACATTCAAGATTGAAACTGAGTTGATCCGGTGCGTTACGTCTCGGTCCATATCAACGTCCCCCTGGACAAGCAACCCGAGGTACCGAAAGTCAGAGCAAATCGGTATAGGCGTTCCGGTGAGAGCTTTGAGACTGGAGAGACCGCCGAAATCGCAGAACAGGTATTCTGTTTTTGTTTTGCTCAATTTTAGGCCAACACTCTCCAGTCTTTGTCACCACGTCTCCAATTTGCTCCGGACATCTAGGCCGCTTTCGGCAACCAGCACAATCTGATCAGCAAACAGCATGCACCAGGGAGCGTCTTCCTGTATGTTCGGATATTCAGGAAGACGCTTCTTGGTGCATGCTCTTAACTTTGCCCTTAACTCTTCCTGATGAGGATCAGGAAGAGTTAAGGGCTAAGGGCCGACCCTTGGTGCAAACCGACTGCCACACTGAAGCTGTCAGTGGTGCCCACTAACTTGGGTACTACATCGACTGTACATCGCTCGATCAACTGCACATATTTCCCAGGCACACCTTTCTCACAAAACCTCACGAGGCACCCGGTCATATGCCTTTTCGAGGTCAACAAATACCATGTGCAAGTTTTTATGCACAGCTTTGTATATCTCGCACAGCTGACGGATAGCGAAAAGGGCACCAACGTATTGTTGCACCATTCATTCAGGTATGGCTTCGTCCAGCAATAACTTATTGAAGAATAAAGCTAACCTCGTCCACCGTAATGACTTCCACACTTCAATTGATATTCCATCTGGACCAATTGCCTTACCAATCTTCATTCCATTCACTGCTACCCTCACTTCATCCACACTAACCGTCTTCACTAAACCTTTATTCACTGGTTTACTCTCTAAAACACCAGTCTAGATATTTTCCTCATTCATCAGTCTTTCAAAATAGCCCTTCCATCTATCCTTAATCTCATCATCCTCCGATAAAAGCATTCCTGCTTCATCCCTTAGACATTATATCCGACTAACATCCTTCGTCTTCCTCTCTCTGGCTCTAGAAAGCCAGTACAGGTCGTTTTGGCTAGCTGGACTGTCCAGTGTCATTCAATTTGTCTTGAGGTTTTGCTCTCGCTCATACTCGCTCATACTCACTTTTTTTCAGCTGTAGAGCTGGAAAGCGTTAGTACGCTTTCCAGCTCTACACTCTGCCATTCCTTGAGTTTCTTATTTTTGTCCTTCAACACTTTCTGTCGACCACCACCATGAATCCCTCTCTGTTGACCACCACCATGAATCCCTCTCTGTTGTACCCGTTCCTTTTGCCTCTCCTAAAATATCCTCGCTGCTGGTCTAATACACCCAGCTATCTCATTCCAGCTTTGATTCACCCTTCGATCATTTATGACTCCCATTTCTATCATTTTGTCTACTACTCGTTCTCTAAATTCCTTCGCACAATCATTTTTCTCTAGCATATGCCATTTTATTTTAGGAGGAGGACGCTCTTTGCTTTTTGTACACTGCGTTTTTATAGCTAATACCATAACCAGGAGTCTGTGCTATTAGATCGTCTTCTTCTGGCAGCACTTTGCAGTCTTTGATGTGCTTTATGTGGTTGCGCCTAACTAGAAAATGGTCAATCTGGGTCATGTGGTTACCACTTTTGAATGTTACTAGGTGTTGATCTCGATTCTGGAACCAAGTGTTGGCTACTGCCAGGTCAAATGCGGTAGCGGATTGCAGCAGTGTCTCTCCTTCGTTATTGGGACTTCCAAAACCCCATACCCCATGTACTCTTTCGTAACAATTTCTCATTCTTCCTATATGCCCATTAAAATCACCTCCAACTATCAATTCCTCATGCACGGGGATGGTCATAATAGCTGTATCAAAATCCTCCCAAAACTTCTCATTCACCCTTTCATCACATCCTACCTGCGGGGCATACACACTTACTATATTCAGCATCACATTGTCCATCATAACTTTCACAAAAATCAATCTATCATTAATCGCTTTTACCTTCATCACGCTTTTTTCAATTTACTGTCTAACACTATTCCCACGCCATTTCTTTTACCATCACTTCCACAGTAGAAAAACTTATATCCTTCACCAATTTCCCCCGCTTTTGTTCCCTTCCACTTAGTTTCCTGTAAACTCGCTATATTTATCATCATCTTTTTAATACGTCCGCTAACTCTCTGGCCATTCCAGTCCCAACATTCCAACTTGCATACCTCAATCTCATTTCGTGACGCGTAAAATTTTCATGCCGCGGTCTAAATATGAAAATCGTTTCTTAAGGAGTAAACTCCAATAAAAAAAATAGTCTTCGCATCTTTGTCACCTTGTCATATCACGCTTATCGGCGAGATCCTTTATTTTTCTATTGTACGACGAATTTATTTGTTAAAAGGGACATAAAATCAAACAAGAAGACGAGCGAGTCATACAGTAGTCGCATAGGATGTGTAACATCTGACGTCTCACCTTGGTAAAATGCAACATTAACATTAAAAGTACCAACTGACAGCCAAAAACAACATTGGTCAAATCGAATAGGGTGCGCTCATTGGTCAAATCAAATAGCGCGCGCTTCCTCGGCTTCTAGTTACACACTTTCGTCCTATTTCACGAAATCACTCGCACAGATTGCAGGAAAGCAAGAGAAAAAGATGTTACACATCAACAAATGTTTGGATTTTTCGAAAATAAACCCCTAAAGGGGCGAAAAGGGGTGATGAGGTTTTAGGGGAGGACATTATTGCTTGTTTCAATTTACGTGCATATTGATATGAACAAACTAAAAGTGGGATAATTGAAACAGATCTAACATATTTGCATAAATAACCCCTGACGGGGTGAACAGTTGCGCTGATCCTGAGACCACAGAATCAGAAGCAGAATTGGCTGGGTAATTAATGAAAATCGTTGTGCTTAATTTTCCAAAACTAACCTTTTAGAGGCCCTACCTGTAGGGGCTTTGAAGGTTGTGGAATACCTACTAAATCCGCGCGGACAAAGTCGCCGGCGAAGTGCAAGTTACCTGATAACTGGGTCTGTAGTTCCCATAATAAGACATTCGCATTCGCTTAGACTGAAAGCCAACACAGTTGGGGAAGTCTAGGCAAATGATGTTTATTGACAAAGGTTTAACTTAAAAGGAGAAAAGACAACATAAAAAAAAACACGCATAGTCAATAGATAGATCTTTTATTCAAGTCAAGGTATTGTTACCTTCTATACCTTGATCACAAGCAAGAGAGTCAAGGTATAGAAGGTAACCGTCAGTCAGGACATACAATAATGTAAATCTTCTCCATAGGGACACAAGTGCTCCTACGGCACCGACAGTGCTACTGAAGCGGACCAAACACCACAAAGGCAGCATCTACTGCCTCGCATGGAGCCCAGCGGGTGATCTCCTCGCTACAGGATCCAACGACAAGACAGTAAAGCTTATGAGGTTCAACAGCCATGCATGCAATTTGGAAGGACAGGAGGTAAGCAAGTTTTAGGAGATCGGTATTTGTGCGCTAAGTAAGCGTTGAGAACATCTACCAACGTGTAGTTTATTAACCAATGGTTGACTATTAGTTATTAATGCCTTGTTGCATTAAGTGAATATCGAAAAACACTGAAAGAAGTCTCGAGCCCGATTTTGATGAAAAGTAAACTGCATCATTGGATTTAAAAAAAAAACACATCCTGTATTATTACGCCACCCGAAAGTGTCGCATCTGGGAAGTAAAAACACATGGCAAACTAAAAAAAAAACGCTCATTTTAACGAAATATTTTGAATTTCGGGGTTGATTTGGGACTGTCTTTATATAGAACTTTGACGTTCAAAAAGTCCTGGCACTCAGTCCAATTTGAATAATTGACTTTTGGTCTTAAATATTTACTTAGATAAAAAAAAAAACAGGATTCATAAAAATGTAAATAGATACGACGATATGTTTTATTTCGAAAACAAATCTGGCGATTTTGTGTACAGAATTCAGTGAGAAACATTCTTCCTATAGATAACACCAGTTTCTAAGTTTTCCTCGACGATAGTACCGTCATTATCTCACTGAGTTCTCATCATTTTTCCTTTCCACTTGAAGAATCACAGTGAGGCGATAATACACTCTTTCCCCTGGGAATCAACACCTACTCTTTGAAACTATCACTTACTATTAAAATAGGGACGTTGAAATACCAAACATCTCGTTTGGCAATTTTGAACTGTAGATCAATGTGGGTTCCCAAATTTTTATTTTACGCTTTAACTAACGAAAAGATAACGCCACAATCATGTAGTTGTCTCCAATCACTAATTAATTCAATAAATAAAATAACTCGACCTTCTAAACGAGATGTCTCGGTTCAAAATGTTATCTGTAGTCGTTTGACTTACTTGATAGCGGCGCAAATTGAAAGATGATCCAATTGTTTTTAAGTTTCAATTAGTTAACCTTGTACATATGTATTATAGGCACAAGTAACATAGACGCAATGAGGTGAATCACTTCGCAAGAAATCGAGCCAGCTAGATTGTTCTATGTAAATAATTACGTATGTTGTGGTAAATGAGTAAACATGACAGATTGCGTATTTAAAGTCATTTTCCGTTTTGTTTACCTGTATGCCGACTCACTTAATATTCTATTAAGTCTGATCCTTGCAGACTAACAATAGTTTCCATTATATCCCGTTTAAAAGTAGATTTCTGAGAGCTAATCTCTTAACGTTGACAGTTTGCGAGACGGGGTCCTTATGTATTCTGAGGAGCTCAGTTTCTCGCGGCTAAAATGGAGTCATCAAATAGGCAGGTGCACTTAGTCTGTCTACTATAAATGTCCCCGTCAAAGTTCGTTTATCGTGTTTGAATAAGTTAAGAATGAAAATATTATTCCGGTCGAAAATAGGACCGCGTCGGAATAACTTTCCTCTTAACGAACCTTTCAAATAGAATATTAGGAACTTTGTCATGAACGGTATGTAGGTTTTCTGTCTCACGTTACGTCATCAAACGAATGCAAATTCTGTCACTAATTTTTCATAACAATATCTGCAAATGTTTTTTCTTATGTACTCTTTAAATTAATTTAAGTAAATATTGCTTCGGGAGTCTTGTTCGTTATATACAGCCGACAGGCTGTATTTAACGAACAAGACTCCCGTGTTAATTAACTCGATGAAGATCCTATATTAGTTAATTTGTCAGAGGCTTATGAATAATAATTTTCTAATATTTACGTCAGTCTTACTCCGCAAACGTATTTATTCTATGTTCTATGCCTTTTACGATGTTTCTTTGTTCTTGTTTCCTGCTGTACGAAGATTAATGATAGAAAAAACATAGCGATTGTAACAACTTACATATGACTCTCGAGTCGAATAGAAATAGCTTCTAGTCACTGTCAGTCAATGTCGTATGAATCGGAGCGTTAATGGCGTGAATGCAATTTATTCGAAACGTTACCGTCACTCTGCAATATCAGCGTCCTCTTAACGTTTGTCAATCTCGATTAATCGCATATGTGGCACGAGCTCGTAAACTGTTCAGATTGAAGCCGCTGTTATTCGCCCGCTAAGTATAACGCACTGTTATAAGTATTAAACGAAGATATGTAGCAACATTTCTTTGGTTTGTGCCTCTTTAATACAGTTTTCATTTAAAACATCGCCTGCGTTCTGATCTTTCTTCAAGGACAAAGGTAATTTGATCAGTACGACAGACGAAACAGAGCCCCCAATTAAGATGTCTGTTCTCAAAAGATTGGAGAACATTATTTTGACAGTGAAACGTTTCTACAAAATACGAGTTTTGCGTGAAAAACACGTTTGTATCGGATTGATCGCAGTAGTTAATATAAATAGAACCCCTGTTCGGAGAATTTAGTGAATAGTTTTTGTCGTTCTATATAATTACTAATCAGCCTACCTATCTCAGGAAACAGGGGGTATAGTAAACGGGTTATCTTTTCCGTAATGATTGGAATGGTTATCGGATTGATAAATGTAGTATTTTTGAAGACATCTAATCAAACGTTCGTCTGAGTCTATAACATGAATCTTGCTATTCTACTAGAATAGTTATCAGAATGTTTGTAGATAAGCTACACAATTATGAGATAGTTAGAATGGAAGGAAGAAACATATTTTAACGTAGTTGAAAACAGTGTAAGTTAAGAATTCGAATCCCACCGAAAACATTTTCATGTAAAGTAACGACAACACGAGTACATATTGCCTGCACTGTTGTGTATTTAAGTTATAGTAGCGTCATAAGTATATTCATAGTTATTTCAGCAAACGATAAAGAAATTGTAGCTAGAAATATGGCGTTTATAGCTCGTACAGCAACGTTGCGTATCATTCGGTTTCTTCTTGGTTTTTTTAAGGGGCTTTAAATTATTAACCCAAATATAAAAGTTTTCAAAATTCTCTTCATACCTTGCTGTTTAATGGTGTCCGTCGTGGGATTCTTAATCGTCGCAACTGCTGATGCGATCAAATTCGGATTTTACTTCCATTGGTTCCGTCTGGCAAATTGCAGCCGTAGTGCAAATCCCGGGAAAACTATGCTTGGGATATCGTTCGAAACCTGGCGGAACGTAACAGAGGTGGATGCCGACGAATAATAGTAGATTATGCAAGGAGGGGATAAAGCAGTGTCTTATGTCTCGGGCGTCGTATTTAATGCCGAACGCAATAAAGGATTCGAGAGTTAATTCTCGAGCGAAGCGAGGGAGTTAATCCAAGAATCCTGAATGCAGCGAAATATTTAAGCTAGCCCAAGGCAAAGACACCTTCATCCCTGAGAAGCATACTCTACTTTTCAAACCTACTGTAAGACAATTGTGATCAAGCCATGAAAGAGGTGGCTGTACACCGCGAGGGGCGCGTCCAAAGCTAGGCCCCCCGTCCACCAATAATAATAATGCTAATAATATTGTACTGAATTTCATTATAACCGGGTATTGAATTTGGAACCTTATTTTGACCGCGCGACTTGCACCTAGCAGCGGAGGCAGACAGGCGCCGCTCGCGGCCTAAAATGACTTACTTTAGGTTAGGTTATATACCATATAATTTGAAGTTTTCGTGCAGGTGGTGTGAAAAACTATGAATGCGTCGTCAAATAGGTAAAACGAGGTCATTTCGCTTCGACCCGATAGTTCATGATTTCCTCTAAATCTCCTGACTGTTCAATTTTTATATTCAAATTACCAAAAATCACGGCCTCTTTCTTGGCCGATAGAAAAATCTATCCGGCCAGTCTGACAACTAAAATAATAGGTTATGACAAAAGCTTGTAGCGTATTACGCTGCAATACTCGTTACAGTTTTGATGATTATGAGTGAGTGAGATTGACGAAATCTGGGTATTTTAGATATTCTGTAAAGTATAATTGCTATACATTTGAAAATTAGCATGTTTAATAAGTACTACATAATATGGACGTTCTAGCACTGTCCAGACCAAATTTATAAGAGTAATGGACGCAAATGGACTGAAATATAAATTCAGATAAAATTCACAACTGGTGTAATAAAGCAGGTAAGTATATTAAATGTCGCATCATTTTTTAGCGTTCCGTACCCAAAGGGTAAAAACGGGACTCAATTACTAAGACTCCACTGCCCGTCTGTCTGTCTGTCACCAGGCTGTATCTCATGAACCGTGATAGCTACACAGTTGAATTTTTTACAGATGATGTATTTCTGTTGCCGCTGTAACAACAAATAATAGAAATGAAATAAAATTTAAAATAAAAGGGCCCCCATACAAGAAACATGTTTTTATCGGCTTATGGTACGGAACCCTTCGTGTGTAATTCCAACTTGCACTTGGTCAGTTTTAATTATTGAACATTCCGCATTCAAGCTTAGCTATTTGAGTAGTTTTATAAGAATGCGTGTGTCGCGTTCCGTAGCTGTACATCCGCCGCTCTCTCTCCAGTCACTAACTAAAACACGATAAATTTGGTAACTCAAATCATTAGCAGCTTTCATATTGGCGGAGGCGGCTAGGAAAGTCGTAATACCAGTATCACTTGACTGACAAAATGGATTTAAATAGATAAAATCACTGATACTTATGATTATGGCAAACTTTCTGAGTATAAAGCAAGTAAAGCCGTAGATCCTTGTTCCGTCGGTCGTGTCGATTTGCCGTTTCATCAGACTATGGGAGTAAAGATACAAAGTCTACACCTGTTTTTGCACACACCTTCTTGCAGTCCGTTACCGAAATTCGGTCGGGAAGAACTTATATAATCCTAATATTCATTGGTATTACTATAGAGCAACTAGTAGTACCATAATGTATTTTTCATTGTAGTTTTTTTTCGATGAAGCACAAGTGACTTGAGGTCCTTCTCTCCTGCGTGTTAAATAACTTGCTAGTCATGATCCATGTAAGTTTCGTGACGACCAAATTACTTTTAGCACACCAGGAAAGACGATGTATCGTAATGAAAGAAATTGATAATAATCAATCAAACTGGCACAGGGATGAATGATCCATCTTCGAACTCTGAATTAAAGGCCCGGCCTAACTTGTCGGGTAGTTGAAGGAAGTGCTTTCATTTTTGGTAATATATTGTATCTTTAATCTGCTATATTACGCTTACTTTTTGTGGATCAATATTGGGCAATAGATATTGTTTTAAAAGATCCTAGATTAACACGACTTACATAGATGCCTACTGCAAGAATTGGTTCGAGGTGGCTCGGGAAAAGAATACCTGGAAGGATTTGGGGGGGCTTTACCCAGCTGTGGGACAGAATAGGTTTCTTAAAAAAATATGAATAAGGCTAAATAAGATAAGTTTCCATATTTTAATGGACTTTGATTAAGGTCGCCCAACTCCAGGCCCGGGCCACCAGGTGGCCCACTAACGCGTTTGAAGTTTCCCGCCGTCAACGGTCAACAGCTGACGATAGTCAATCAATCACTCTATGAACCCATTCTCAATATTATCTTTCACGTACATATGGAATTACAAGCTACAGATTACAGAAATACGAAACTAATTTATTTCCTTGCAACAGTTTGTTACTAAAACAGTTTCTTGACAATAACAAGCTGGTACCAAAAGAAGCCTTTCTAGCATAGGATCTGCGTTAATATATGTAAAAATGTCTTTTTGTGAAAAATCAAACACCGCACTGATTTCACCCACTGCAAAACATATTTTATACTCCATTTTGACCTCGGATTTTCACCGAATAAATTGTTTGCAGAAAAACCTCTCAAAGGTCTCTTTGACTTTAGATTTTGTTTAATTTAAATAGCTAGGCTGCTTATAGTTGTTAAGTTTGATCTACTAGATGGGCCCACCAGCTGATTCAGAATCAATAATCTGGCCCACTTTCATAATAAGTTTGGCGGCTTTGATTTAGATTATTGTTGATTCCTTGAAGCGGAACAGCGGAAGCCGAATATCAAGCGAATATATTTGTCACTAGCGACGTCTCGCGGTTTCGTGATTCCCACAGGAACCGCGCATTATCTGGCATAAAATCGAATGCCATTCGGGAGTAGTGTAGCTTTACATCAGAAAAAGAAGTTTCAAAATCGGATCAGCACTTTCGGGGAATACGTTTTACGGTATACCTTCAAGTACTTATGTATATCTCTCAGTTTTGTCGTTGAAACTTGTTATAGGTACACCAAAATTAATGTTTCCTTATGTAATTGGTGAGTGTGAGAGTGACATTATTTTATTCATATTAACATTACCATTCAATAGGGCAATGTTGCCAGTCTTCTGGGCACTTCACAAATGACAGCGTATGCAGTAGTACTGCAAAAACTTTTCTTAAACTTTTCTTCTCCTAACAATTAATTCTGTTTACGTACGAGTAGTCAGGTTTTTACTGTCGATAGGCTCGCGCTTGACCACAATCTCATCTGGTGGAAAGCGATGATGTGGTCGACGATTTGGCACGCTTGCCTAACCAAGCCACTTCATTCTTGGAATTGAACTGTCTTGAATTCTAACACCTAACCAATTCACTCTTGACCTAAAGACTTCCAGGTTGTAGCTATCAGGAAACACAGACTCCGGCTGGCATTGCATTGTTATATATTTATGTATATTGTTATCTAAATTCTTATTATGGTTGTCAGGTTGAGTTGACGATGCACGATGGGACAGTCCGGGACGTGTGTTTCATCGAGGACACGTCGAACAAGACCAGTCTGTTGGTCAGCGGCGGCGCCGGCGACTGCAAGATCTACGTCACCGACTGCGCTACCGGCAAAACTTTCCAGGTAATATAAATTATATCGACCGCCTGCGTCTGGACGTTTATAGAAGAAAGTTTCGTTCTAAAACGATTTATTACTTCTTTGATTTTATGCGATCTTCGTCTTGGTTGTGTTTTCTGTGCCAGTTTCATTTATGTGATATGGATCAAGACCAACCCAGATTTTTGAGTAAACAAGTTGTCTGACATTTAAAAGGGACAAACGATAATCCACCGATTTCTCTTGTCGGATTAATGAATTAAATACGTATACAAACTTCGAAACAGTCGACGCAATAAATCTAAAACAGGTCCCTACCGTAAAATCAACGTTAAAACGTGCCATGTACACATTGCAACCGCTAATCTGATACGTGTATGCAGCCCCCACGTGTCTGTGTTTTCGTATGTGATTAGAGAACTCCGCGATAGGCGACGATTCATACGAACAGCATGATCCGCTGCGAATATCATTATGCACGCGATTTGTGGTTTTACCCTGTAAGGCTCGCCACAACCCGAGAACGATCGAGGTGGGACACATAACAAACCACCGGCTGCCTCATTTAACAGCCCTGTTCAATCCCACCCTCGGATAAGGACCAGCATTAAATACCTTCATATTTCTCTTAGAAATTTTCTGAATGTGACACTCTTTATTCATCGCATCGTCAATTGTTTTCTTCGCTCCCGTTCGTTACATATAATTAATATTCCACGCGTCACTATAACATCCTTTCCTTTCTTTCGCCCTCGGGAACTGAAACTTATTTATATTTAAATAAAGCAGCATTTTATGGCACTATAAACATAAAGATAGACTGAGGAACGATGCGAGATAAATCGCTCGCCTACCTCGGGTTCTAAGTATATTAAATCAATTCCGAATCGAAGGGTGCGTTTGATTTGTTCTGAGAGTGATTGGTAGTTGTATGGTTGCTTTATTTTGCGTGCAGGCGCTAAGCGGTCACTCAGGGCACATCTTGTCGCTGTACAACTGGGGTGGCGCCATGTTCGTGTCAGGCAGTCAGGACAAGACTGTTCGCTTCTGGGACCTGCGTACGGGTGGCTGCGTCAACGTTATTTCGCCCCCAGTGGGACAACCGAACAAGGTACGTAGTTAATCTTAAGGCATTCGTTTCTTAACATTGTGATGGGTCTAGGACCAAAGTTTCGAAGACATGTGACATCCCGATATAGGCCCGGGCTGTGGATAACGGCCTCTCTCCCATCGGCCCATATTATAAAGAGAACCTGTCACTCGCACGGTGCTCATTTTTGTCTCAGTTTAAAATTACAGACCAATATCTGTAGTTCTTTTTTAACTGAGACAAAATTGGGCTAATATCGTAATATTAACCAAGTTCCTGACTTACTCCGTATTGGTTCGATTCCCACCCAGGACAAATCTTTGTGTGATGAGCATCATCATTTGTTCTGTGTCTGGGTGTAATTTGTCTATAATATGTATGTATTTAGAAATATATAAGTATGTTTATCAGTTGTCTGGTTGCCATAGCACAGGCTCTGCCTAGTTTGGGATCGGATGACCGTGTGTGAGTTGTTCCAAGATATATATTATTATTATATTTATGTATCAGGGATTACAAAATCTCTAAGGGCTGATTTTTATTAGTCAGATAAATTTTATCCGAGGAATAAAAATGGAGGTTTGACAGTTTTTGTCCGGGAAATATGTTAAACGGCCAAATTTATTACTCAGTTAAAAGTAACTGAAGAAAACGATTGGATAGTAAACTATAAAAAAATCAGCCCTAAATTAATCTACATAAAGTGACGTTCGTTTTCTATATTTCCCTAATTGGTATGGAAAAACAGAATAAGCGATACGATAATAACCCAGCCAGTATTAATTGCTAGGCTAGTAAGTGATGCTCCACGCTAACGGTCCTTTCAAAAGGATATTTCTTGTAATTCTAAAAGCGATGCAATCTATTGGCTTAATGGAATCGGCAGCTCTTTGATACTGGTATGTTATTAGTTTGAAATGCATATCAATTAAAATCTGATAGCGTGTTCCTTGTCTGATTGTTAATGCATGCCTTTGTTGGGGCGTAATTGGTGTCTACAAAGTGAACTAAATGTAGGAAGATATAAATTGAATCGTACAAAGGTTGTGTACCTTAATATCGGTTAATTATAATCAATACCGTTGCGTCTTTTCTGCTACAATTGAGCTGTGCTGTTTTTTCCAGACACCAAAGGGGTGGAGTAGAATATTCTTGATTGTACCTACACCAAAATAGTTACACAACTGTTTAAGATGAAATCATAATTTTACACAACACTATCTACCAGACACCCTTTGGATGGACTGAAAGTACTGGCAGTAACTGCATTGTTAGGGAACTGTCTCAATCTAAATATCTTCAATTTATCAACATTTTCGTCAACTTTTCGACATTGATTGTTGTTAAAACGAAATTGCTACAATTTTTTCATCGATTTAAAGGAAACTAACAATCAGAACTTCCTGATATGAGTAGTTATGAATATTTAAATATACCTAATGATACATGCGAACAGAACTGGCGTTAGTCACACAAACTATAAGTAAGTAACTAGGTAACAAGTAACTGCATAGTGTGTACGTATTTATTATTTATGAAATCTTGTCATTATTTATTCAAGACAATTGCGCGTTCCGTGTCATCGACGATATTTGAATAAAAAATTGCGTCTAGTATGTTTTAATTACATACTAACACATTACATTTCAACATAATATATGCCAATTCTGATTGCTAAACACAGTCCGCGTAATCAAAGTTATATGGGATACAAAAACAATGTTTCATAAAAGTGGTTTATTGCACGCCCAGCTTATTAATGTCTATTGTTCGACGAAGTTATAGCTCATTAATATCACCAAGAGTATGGAATAGTTTTCCCTTGTGATTTTATTTACCTTGCTTCATCTGGGTTTCTTGTAGTGATTCCATATAGAGCGGCGCTATTTTTGATTCGTCTTCAATACTTGCTTATTAGCTGCGTACGTCTCTTCCCAAAATATCTACTTACAATTACACAGATTTTTGGTACCAAAATTTAAACCGTGTTCATCATTTTATTTCAAATTAACTGAATTTGTAACATAGCAAAATGTGTTGATTTTAAACTAAAATTTCAAACACAGACCTGAGCTGCAATCGCCAAAGCTTATTAAGTACATTAAGCTTAATTAGACAAGTTTAAAAATCCCTTCAATATCAAGTTACTTGACTTGATATTGAAGGGATTTTTAAACTTAAATGTAATAAATAGTAAATGTAGTATTTAATTATTAAGACTTATACCCGGTTTCTGAGCTACTTTATGGGTCGTTTATCTGTCCGTCAATGCTATTTGTCATAACGCCATTGGTTGGTTAGTGGTTAACGGACAGATAAACGACCGATAAAGTAGCTCAGAAACCGGGCGCGAGGTACGGAGCGGAGTTGCGGAGTGTCTGTCCATTGATGAGGAGCGAGGTAGTGAGGAGCGGAGTTGCGAACTGTGCGGTGGTCACGTGACGAGGCGGACGTTTTTTTTCCCGCTGCCCCGCTCCGTTTCCCCACTCTGCTGCCTCGCTCCACTTTTCTCCACCGGTTTTGTATGAATTTTAAAAATTGTTCGCAAATCCCTATTCACCAAAGCGGAGCGGAGATTTTATACTTCAATTGGCACAACTCCACTCCGCTCCAGTGAACAGTCAGCCTTACTCCTGTGGTGAACGAAAAGTCTTCCAGGAATTTTCATTTAATATTGCATTTATTTAAATAATGGTGTGAACTCCCACGTTTTCCGAAAACTTGGTTTAGATTTGTAAACTAAATCATGTTAGTTCTAATGAGTTGGATTTAATAGTTTAGAATATATAAATATATGTTGACTAATTACAAACAAATACCTAATAGAGTGATTTGTTGGTATAAAAATAAATAACTGCAATATGATACGGAAGACTCGAAGCCTTGCAATGCATCTGTCATTCCGAAGTCCTGACTTCGGAATGTGGGATTGTAATCGATACAATATGTACCTACGTTTTTCTCATCGCATACCTTTTGTTTTGTTTGTATCTTTTTAGTTTCCGCAACAGAAATATACCTATGTATGTATATAAATACTTAACAGACATATGTGTTGCTTGAGAGTTTGTTGCGCCACTTCTTCCCCGCTAATTCTAATTAGATTGAGTGCTGGCACTCAGCCTAATTAGAATAAATGACTTCTGTGTTCATTTTTATTTTGATTCCCTTACGTGTCTTTTGAACAATTATTTGAGACATTTTAGGCAAAAAATATTTTTGGTGTGGTCGTGGAAAATACTATGGTATTAGCAACTGGGGTTAAGATTACGGGGCTTAGAGTACAGTAGTTGAGTTAAGCTCGCCTTTGTCATGTACAAAGGCGAGCTTAACTCAACTTCTGTTGAGTATAACAATTTGATAATAACTCTATATACTTAAGTTGTTTTGGTGTACAATATAGAATTAAAGGATCAGTTCCCCGTTTTATTCATTTGTGTACGAAATGTTTTCATTAACCTTTTGAACGCCAGAGCATAAACGCATCGGCGTGCCCCCGACGCCAAGCCACAAATTCGCCGTACTTTTTGTCACATATTTGTGACGCTTGGCGTACAGGGCACGCGCTTGCTTGTCATGTATACGTGACTATGGCGCTCAAAATACGATGTAGAAAGTTTTAAAATTTAAACCTGGCATAGACTATATTCTTTATATTATAATTAATAATCTCTCGATCTTGTAATAAACTTTTAAATTACAACCTAACCTAACATGTTTTTCGCTCAGGGCTCCGCAGTAGCGTCGCTGGCCGTGGACCCGAGCGGGCGGCTGCTGGTCTGCGGGCACGACGACGGCTCCTGCGCGCTGCACGATGTCCGCGGCTCGCGCGCGCTTCAGCGCTTTACGCCGCACTCCGGCGACCTGCGCAGCGTGCGCTTCTCGCCCGGCGCCTACTACCTGCTAACCGCTGGATACGATGGACGCGTTGTGCTTACTGATCTTCAGGGTAAGATTCACTTTCGCCTCTTTTTGCGACGAAGGAGGCGGCGGAGAGCATACCTCTCACAAAGTGCACCAGGAGGGCATCCGGGCGTCGAAGGGTGCCCAACGATCTTCGGCCACAAGGTGGAATAACATTTCACATCACGCTCACTCTACCAAACTTTTCACGGTGTGTTTACAAAATCGATTGGCAGCATCCGGGCGTCGAAGGGTGCCCAACGATCTCCGGCCGCAAGGTGGAATGACATTTCACATCACGCTCACTCTACCAAAGTTTTCACGGTGTGTTTACAAAATCGATTGGCAGTTTAGTCGCTTTTTAAGCTGACAGTTGACCTACTTACTCTTCATATTAATACATCATCTTTGGAATAATCGTCTTCTAAGCTCTGTTCAAATGTAAACTTTGCACCCAGGTGACCTGACGTGCGCCCTGCCGAGCGTGCCCGTCGCCCGCCACCCCGACAAAGTGATCTCCGCCCGATGGCACCCCGACGACTTCTCGTTCCTGTCCACGTCCGCCGACAAGACCGCCGTGCTGTGGACGATACCGCCCGTCTAGCGAACGCTGCGCCGCGTCCCCACCGCCCAGGACGACGAACGGACCCATTGGCGATAGCATTCTATTCCACACACCTCCACCATACCACCACTCTCACCCAGCAGCTTTGCCTTACATACATTTTAATAATAGAACAATAATAGATAGCTAGTTATTTAGAACTTGAAAGTTGAGTCTGGTGGAATCAAACCAAGATTTACGCAAGTACGGGATCAATCGTGGAAATGACTAAGGTACAATTCAAGCGACAAATTCGAACTACTACCGAACGGATGGTATAACGACATAAAATACAGGAACCGACTTACAACAGTTATTAATATCGCCTTGCATTGCACCGTGACTGGTCGCCTGTATATTCAAAGCTAAATTCGCTTTTATCGCGACTGTATAGCGACCAATATGCTTATTTGCCCCTGGTTATATTTACAATCGCAGATTAATGTGAAGGGTGACACCCCTCGTGGTCGATATTTAGCATGAATAATAGAGTTGGTTACCTCTGACGAGGTAAAATTAACTGTATTTTTGTAAAATAAAGGGCCTAACTTTGACATATGCTGAAAGGCAGGTCTATTAAAAAGAATAGGGTTAATTTGAGTAATTAAAATTATTAAGGTCATAGCACACATATCAACTCTGAAAGGTGTCGACACCGTATCAACTCGAGCCGTACAGTATTGTGTATAAATTCCCTACTGCAACGCACGGTAATCGAAATCGTAACGCAATCGCCTCGCCTCGGGACAAGCTCTAAACTGCGGTGCGGTCCGTGCTCAACTTGCAGTTCCCGCGCTTACGGCTCGTCGTTCCCGCGCTCACATGTCTCCGTGCGAACCCAATCTTTTTCTTCATTTCTCACTATTTTCTTTTTCCTTTTCATCCAGTGCTATGGTTATGATAGCCATATCGCGTATTGTGAACCGGGACATAACCGTGCGCTTTTCACTACACGTTCGGATTCAAACTGATCTGGTGCCAGCCAGGTCAACCAGCGGTCGGCGCGCAACAGTAAGCGCGGCTTCGCCTAGCCGTAGCCAAGTTGACGTACTGGAGCTGCTGATCCCCTTCGGTTACGTGCCTATGTTAGGTTTACGCCTGTTTAACGGCGAGGCGAAAGGCAATACGGTGTTGATCCCTTTCCAAGTTGATATGTGTGCTGTGACCTTTCAGTGGATATTATGTTATGTATGTGAACCGCCACTGTCTTTTATTTGCGTTAACTTTTGCTATAAACTTTTCTCCTTTAAGCGTTGTTCGATTTATTCGTATTTATTAGGATCGAGTTTCATGTTTAGTGAACATAGCAATATTAGGCTCGTAAGCCTACGCACCTGAAACTTTTATTTTGGAAACTGTCCAATTTGTTTATTGCCTGTTCTGTCTGTAAAAGTACACTATTTATGCACCTCAAATAATGGACTACAACAGTTTCTGAAATGTAAAGTTTCACGCATGGTGTTGCAGCACTTTCAGTCGTGATTAATCGTGCTGTGCTAAAAGAATGCTTCAAATCTTATTATTTAACCATCGATCCAAAAGAGCTTTAAATAAACTAATTGTCTTGTCCACGTCTTGACATCGTGTTTCATATTACAATACAAGCATATGAAACAGCAAGTGTTTAGAAACTGTAAATATGCGATAGTATTCAAACACGATTCGGACTTGTGTAGGGGGACAAGGCACCACCTCACTTCGACTTACGTAGATGCAAGAGTACGTAGAGTGATTTGTCACAACAACCATAGGCTTAGAAGCAACATATAGACTCACTAATGTACTGATCTTACTAGTTCACAGCTATAGAGTTATTTATTTATGTACTGTGATACGGTCTGAAATTACTTTTGTCATAGCGACGAAAATCAATGATTGGATTCTAAGATAAGGTGCGACGATTACAGATTGGTCGTACTATTGTTTTAAGAATAGAGTATTGATATCAGCCGTCTGTAATGTAGATGTATCTAGTAGGACAAGACCGTTCACTGTAGCACTGACGAATAATATTATAATTTAATTGCGAATCTATCAAAATTACAATTGGATTTTCTAAGTATGGACGTAAATACATTATTATTATTATTTTAAAACTTTGTTATTCTCCCAGTATAGTACAGACACCAGTGGTGTAAGTAAATAATTATTAATTGTATTAATATTTTAAAAAATCTTAAAGATTATAATGTTACTTAATATAATGTTAATAAAAAATATAATGCAATTTAATTGTGTATGACATTGCACAAATTTTTAATACATTGGTACCTATGTAAAGCGCATATTAAAATTATTTGCATAGCTTATTAAAACCTTGTCAAACAAGTACTTACATTAAGTAGTGTTTGATATTTATTATTTTTTATAATCGGATTTGTTTATTAATGTATTGTGTATTGTCTGCGCGCGATGAGTTGAACATTTGACTTTGTTATTATTGGTTACGGTTGTGATGACATTACTTTAAAAGTTTATATGCGTACTATATTTTTCGCAAAAATATAGCTTTATACTTTCTACATTAGTTTCTGTTTCTCTGTAAATTATATTTTTTAAACTAAATAATATTTTACATATTGGGTTATATAATGTATATCGCGCGAGGCTTGTTTTTAAATTCAGTGTTCGCACTTCACACAAACAATTTTATTAAAAGTATGAAATTTATATTTTATGTACCTATTGAGGAAATTATTATTTTAATCAAATGAGTCCATAACTGACATTTCTAAACAAAACCATCGAATTGTTAAAACTGTAATATGATGTTTAAACCGAATTTCTTTAACACATGTATTCATTTATTATTTAAGAATATAATCACATTATTTACATCATGTGCTTTTATTAAAACCACACGAAACTAAACTACACGAGACGTGGGGTTAATATGGAAGTAGCACCCTGGAACAGAAATCTCACTGATCGATACAAAGTGTTATCAGTACGTACTACCCAATATAAAGCACACCAAATTACACACGGACATGGTAACATGCAGCATTTTGGATTGCAATTGCACTAGGCCGAATTTCTCATTCTAGAAAATCACTAGTATTGCACTGTTAGAAAGGATGTTTATAATTTTTAGGATAAGTTCCTGCATTTACGACTCCACTCTGTCATGATTCTATTGTGAAAAAGTTTATTGCTTCCAGTATAGCTCCGTTCTCTCTAGGGTGTAACCACACCAATTGTACGATCGTCGATCGATGGTAGAATAGATTGGTCACCGTCGATAGATAGTTTTTACCAATCGATCGACCGTCCATCGATGGCATCGATCGATGGTAGTATGAATTAGTCGACGTCGGTTGATAGGTCCTACTTTTTTCTTCGATCAGCCAAAGCTGTTGCACCAATCGATCAACGATTGATCGATTTGTGTTCGATCGATCAATTCGCTTGTAAAAATGACCAAACCGTCACTATCAATCAGTTCTACTTCCTGTAAGCACTGATTGCAGGTTGCTGCAACCGGGATGGTGTTCACGAAGCTCGATCGCCGTTAACCCCCGGCATAAGCTGGTTCCTCGAATCCTCTCAATCTGCCCAGTTTTGTTTCCAACTGTTGGAGTCGGCTTACAATCCAACCGAATGCAGTGTAGCACCAGTATTTTACATGGAACGACAGCTTATCTGATCTCCAAAACCCAGTAGCAAAAGGAATACGCAACCATCATAGTACACTTGTTGACCACATATGTTGGCCCTGTGGCTAACAGTCGTTGAATCGTCATGATTGAAAGGCAAACATGACGTTTCAGCTACTGGTAGCTAATTTGACAGTTGGTCAAAGGTCCTGGACCTGCCGTAAATGGTTCGTCTACTTCTACGAAATAGGTCGTGGGTTAGTTATCGATCGAACAAACTCGGATCGAAACTACATATCGTCGGACTAGATGTGACACCTCGTACACCTTTGCAAACTGAACTTTACAGGAGAGACAAAAAGCTATTTGACAAATTAAGTATCTTTTATAAATTTTATATAGCCAACGAGGTTACACCAAATTAAGGTTGTTATTATGCTTGTTGCGAGAGGTCACTGCAATATTTTTTTTTCTGTCAAATAAATGAAAATTCTGTCAAATCCAAGAGGCACTACGAGTTAACTCCAGAATTATAGTTTGAAACTTTTTGCATATAAATCCAATTTTACCAAAAAATGATAGTTACGAGGTGTCACATCTAGACCGACGATATATTTGTAATTTTGCTGGAGGAATGGAGTTGGAGGCTGCAGGTGCCTGCTAGACGAGTTTAAAGTTTGTTTTTTCAAGTGTACATGGATTTTCACGGGCTGTACCCTTGAAAATCCATGGATGGATGGCCTAATCAGAAACTATGAGTAGAATTCCCTGCCAGGCCTGATAGGTTACTTCTAGGAAGCGTGCTTCATCTTCGACATCATCGTTTACCATAAGGCAATAGTAAAAAAATAAATAAATTATGAATAACGAATAACACTGAAAGGAGTCTTGAGCCCGATTTTGGTGAAAACTAAAACTGCATCATTGGATTATTTTAAATTCTTATCCAGGAATCGAACCGATTGTGTCTATTTAGAAAATGCCATTGTAAATGATCTCCCTTCTGATCTCAGCGGGCTAATGATGTCTTTTGAGTCCAACATACCTATTCCACAAGTGCAAATACAATCCAGATCAATAGTAACATCCGGTAATTTCAATAAATTTAACATTTTTATTACCAAGTTAAATGATAGTAGTAGTGATAGGTACTTCACTATGAACAATGGTAATATTTTGTATAATGAATTGTTTTCAGTAGTCCAATCCAAACTGAGTTTAATAGGTAATACTTTTAAAATTAAAAACAGAACAAACTATCATCCCTAAGATTTTATTTTTATCTAGTAAATACTTTAATTCCTCGCCTTTGCTGAATTTTGATTTATTACAGGCCAACGTTTCAGCCTGCCTGACTGAATTTAACTTTAACCTTTTGAACGCCATTGTCACGTATACATGACAAGCAAGCGCGTGCCCTGTACGCCGATAGTCACAAATATGTGACAAAAAGTACGGCGAGTTAGTGGCTTGGCGTCGGGGGCACGCCGATGCGTTAATGCACTAGCGTTCAAAAGGTTAAACATATAAACTCCATAACAGAAATAAAGGCTTTTAAACAAATCAAGATTAAATTGACCGAAGATCTATGGGGCTTGTCCATCAAAGTTTGTACCTCAATTATTGAGACTATAGCACCGTACTTAACTTTAATATTTAATCTGTGTGTGGATCAAGGAGTAGGTATTTCCGAATCTAATGGAATACAGTAAAGTTATGCATCTTTTTAAATCCGGCGACAGTAAAGACACAAATAATTAATATACCAGTATTCGTGTTACCAGTATTTAGCAAGGTATTTGAAAAGGTAATACTTAATCATTTTAACCCTTAAGGTTGATTTGTATAGTATACTATACATTAAACTAAAATAAATATGTTCATGAAACAAAATACTTTAAAATGAAATTTTCTTACCAAAAAGTAGTTTCAGAACGCACCTTTTTAAAATAATGAATAAACGATAGTTTATCTATGGTAAATTTGACATTTGTGACGTAAATGCGAAACCATGCCGAGGAATCTTGTTCCAGTCAAGGTAAAATTTATTATAATTTCTTATTCACTATAAAAATCTATTATGTGTGTTGTGGATTCAAATAACAAATGTATTGAGCTCAAGCTAATGCTAAATTATCTACGTAATACACTTATTTTCATCGCTTTTTACGAACGTAATCTTGGGTGTATAGCATACCATACATTGCGACTGTTAGCTCAAAACACACCTAATTTGTGATGTATATTATTCTATACACTGCCAACTAATGGGTGATGGTGATGTCAGTACTATAATTTGACTTTTATCGTATATTACGTTTACGTTTTCTTACTTTTCGCCATTTTTTTTTATTACTTTTTTCTTGCATGGCCTTGCTTTCATGCTTGCTTTTAACAAATTTGTTCTAGCCTGGACAGCGCGATCGGTGTAGACGCATACTAGCACTCGTTCCTAAATTTAATGCTACTTCCGACGTCAGTGATGCCACAAGCAATGAAGAAGAAGAAGTGAACAGTCGCGACTCATCCCCTACTCAATCTATAAACTCATCGTTAGAAAGACTAGATTTCAATAGCCCAGATCCATCCAGTAATTATTCCTATATAGAAAACTCAGATGAAAATTCTCTATCGATTCTCCATCCAAACTTGGATTGCATAGATTTTCAAAGCCATGAAACTGTAGCCTAAGTCTGCGAAGATCCACCACCACTCACACCAGTTCTTTCAACAGTATTTCTTTCCGATACGCAATGCAACTATAATGCTATACCTTCTATCGCATCGCTACCCTCCTTGCCTTCAGTTCAACCGTCGCCGTTGACGCCACTACCTACAACCACACGTGTCCAAAGAAAACGCAGAGTTCCTATAGTTGCTGCCAACAGGGTAAAAAGACGAAACATACAGAAATTCAAACTTTCTTTTCAATGGACTAAGAGAAGATTTCAACATGCAGCTGAAATATCTGATCAAGGCTTCAAAGAAACTGTCCCATCTAATTGGTCGGCATTAGACTATTTCTATCGATTTTTCCCTGAAGACCTTATTGTTGATATATCAAATAACACTAATTTATATAGCGTACAAGAGACTGGAAAGTCAATAAAAGCAACTAAAGAGGATATAATTGACTTTTTGGCCATAAATATATTGATGGGAGTTGTTGTAATGCCATCTTACAAGGCCAGTTATCGTTACGGCAAGATTGCAGACGTCATGCCTATCAAAAGGTTTCAGCAAATAAGGCGGTACTTACATTTTGCAGACAACACGCAAGCTGACGAATCCGATCGTTACTACAAACTACGTCCTCTCCTTGAGCGAATAAGAGCCCAATGTCTGTCTATTGAAGAGGAGAATGCCTTCAGTGTAGATGAAATGATCATTCCTTACAAAGGCAAAAAGCGGGTTCTCGACGGCAGTATAACTCAAACAAACCATGCAAATGGGGTTTTAAAAATTTGGTACGGGCAGGTGTCTCTGGAATCGTATACGATTTTATCAAATAGTGAGACACAATAATAAGCATATGGGTGGAGTTGATCTGGCTGACATGCTTATTGCTTTGTATCGGACTAGTATGAAGACACATCGTTGGTATCTGAACATATTTTCTCAATTGTTGGACATATGTCCAACAATTGAGAAAATATGGTATCAACAACGGTTGGCTTCTTCGCCGCCGCCACTACCGATCAAGCAACATCAAGAAAAAAGACGACCATCTCAAGCAGTTCCGATATGAGGTCTATGCTGGTCTTATAAAAAGCAACCGACAAATGGCGAAAACTTCAGTCCAGGATTCGGTGGCTGAGGAGAAAAAAATAAAGAAACCAGCCACTGAAAGGCCCATAGATGCCATCAGATATGACGCCGTAGGTCACTGGCCAGAACACACCGAGTATCAGAGGTGTAAATATTGTAAAAAGGGGCAAGCATGTACTCGTTGTACCAAGTGCAATGTCCATCTTTGTTACGTGGCTAAAAGAAATTGTTTTGTAGCTTATCATAAGCACTGATGTCATTGGTGTCATTATTTTATTATACTTTGAAAACATTTTTTGTCGTTGTATTATTTTGATCAAGCCATGTCAAAAGTGCATTTTGTATATTATGCTATACGTCCCTTACACATACGATTTACTAACGTCAGGAGCAATGTATAGTATAATATACACTAATTATCTCAGATTATCAGCTAATTAGTTTTTTTATTCCATTTTTTCTACTCTTATTTTAGGTCTAATAATCATAATCGGGTATAATTTTGATGTTTTATTTCGATGAAATGTCGTGCGACCTTAAGGGTTAACACGAATAACATCTTACACGATAAACAGTATGGTTCCACCAAAGGACGTTGTACAACTGATGCCGGTGTCACCCCACTAAAACATATCTTTAATGCGTGGGAAGAGGCATAAGATGCCATAGGCATCTTCTGCGACCTATCTAAGGCGTTTGATTGTGTAAATCACGAAATCAATCACTCATGAAGCTCGAGAATTACAGACTAGGCAAAACAGCGTTAAACTTAGTAAAATCTTATTTGAATGATAGACAGCAATAGTACAAAAAAACGGTGTCAATTCGTCGTGAAAATGGGCGTCCCCTGGGGCTCGATTTTGGGTCCTTTCTTATTTTTAGTTTATTTTAATGATTTACCCCATTTATTGCAAAACAAACTAAACATGTCCTTGTTTGCCGATGAAACTTCTTTGATTTTTAAGATTAATAGACGTAGTAATAATCTTGTTAAAAATATCACAATAAAATACCTCCCAATAAATTGGAACTGAATGAAACGAAATTTAAATCTTTTGTTAAACGCACACTATGCATACATACTTATTATAAGTTAGGGGATTATATTGAGGATAAAAATGATTGGCTCAATGCTGGTAAGGCTCCACAGCTACTAGGGCGCACAAACAAATTTTTTAGCATTTACAAACATTGTTGGACCCGCTGAAGATTGTAAGAGCATTATATTTTCATTGTATAGACTCAATTTATTTAGCATTATATAATTTCATGCATTAACGGCACATGTGTGAGTACTGTGTATCCTTAAACTACTTTCATTTTTTTTTTTGGGTTTTAGACTTTGGCAGGCGTCGTAAATGCATTTTTTAAACAAATGTTTTGAAAAAATAATGTTTGAAATTTTCAAAAATGTATAGGATGACTAGCTGACCCACGCAACTTCGTCGACTGCGTCACATTTTTCATGAATGCTCGGCTCCTTTTGGTCGTAGCGTGATGTTATATGTCTATAGCCTGTCTATAGCCTATGTATAGTTTATAGCCTTCCTTAGTAAGGTAGGCTTCCCAACACCAAAAGTTTTTTTAATTCGAACCAGTAGGTCCTGGGATTAGCGCGTTCTACCAAACAAATAGTCAAGAATGAAACTGATCGAGTGGTAAATGATCAATTATCCACCGCCGAGAGTAGAAAATATTTAAAGTACTTATATCGCTATTAAAAAATAGGGGTTGGTGGTAGAAGGGTGAAAATTAAGAGTTGTATGTATTTTTAAAGCCAGATCATAAACTAAAATAAAAAAAGATGTAAAAAAAAATTGGTGTGGACCACCCTTATTTAGGGGTATGAAATATAGTTTACGATTCTCAGATCTACTGAATATACACATAAAATTTTATAAGAATCAGTCAAGCCGTTTCGGAGGAGTTTGGTTACAAATACTGTGACACGAGAATTTTAAATATTACAAGATTACGCAATCGCAAGATACCTGCCAGAACGGTACTTTCTAAATTGACCGGCAATCAAATATATTAATTTAAAAATGTTCTAGCTTTGTGGGAAACGGGTTAGTCGGATGATTCGGTAGCACTCCTACTAATATGCATTGCACCTTTCAGTTTTTACTTATAACCTACCGGGGCCCTATTATGCTGTGTATCTTGAAATCATGATGATTCCAGTGTAAGAGAGAGACGGAGCTCTACAGGACGAAAATAACTATTCCTTTCTCTTTTGACATGCTACTTCACCTGCCTTTACTATACATTACCCCTACTTACCCACTCTTTCGGAAGCTCTACTGAGGTCATCGACCATTGTACTGAGATTCTCCATAGTCTCAGCCATTACGACTAAATCGTCGGCAAATCGAAGGTGAGTGTTGTTTTTTTTTTTGTGAGTGGTGTCTCGCAGTTCAACCTATGAGGTTATCGACTGCTTAACCGGGTTTACCTGTGGTGGCCTTAATATAGGTAATATTAAAGACTCCAGCCAGGGCTTATAAAAAAACTCACAAAATAAGCGACTACACACTACACATACACAGGGGTGGGGACCGGGCCTCGGCTTAGGGCGTTGCTGGGTGGAGGATAGCCAGGGACGGGCTGGATCGAACTATGCTCGTGATGTATTCGCAAAATAATGGTACTATTTATTATTTACTAGCTGCTCCAGTCGCGTGAATGTCGAAAATTATCCCAAGGGAACATACACCCATAAAAACCTATGCTATGTCCTTTCCCGGAGTTCAAACAGTATCTATACCAAATTTCATCTGAACCGCTCCGGCTGTTTCAGCGTGAAGAAGTAACAAACATACACACACACTCACAAACTTTCACCTTTATTATATTAAGTGTGATTATAAGGATGGAAAATCATCAAATGACTTCTTCGCTCTGGGTGGAGCGGAAGGGCGAATCAGACTCTTACTGACTAAAACCCATACGTGTTTCTTCTAAAGCCCTTTGCGTTCCGGGGCCGCGGTGACTCTTTCAAACAAATTCGCAACCCTGGCAGGACATGTCTTTGAGGCGCGCGTGGAAGACAACGCGCCATCGACCCGGGCCTGGTTGTGAACGGACAGCAAGCCACCCAATGCTCGCCGCCATCCAAGGTGACGAACGCTTTGTGGATGCAGCCTAGCGGCTAATACAACATGGGTTTTCTGTGATAGTCGTGGTAGATTTACGACTTATGTGAAGTAGGCAAAGCATAGTAAGACGAAGGTTTTATTAGTCATATGGATATGCGCGTACGAACTCAAGGATAAAAGCTAGTGCTTTTGCCCGCGACTTCGTACGCGTACTTCTCGTTCCCGTAAAGCCTATAGCATTCCTCATGAATATCGCTATTATATACAAGAGTTTTTAAAATCCAACTGGTAGTTCCAGAGATTAGCGCGTTCGAACAAACAAACAAACTCTTTAGATTAAGGAATTAGTCTCACTGCATCATCATCTGTTCATTTGCTTTTCAAACCACCTCACGTAATATAGGGTTTTTTGATAGAAGTTATTGGGTTTTTCCATTAGAAACCGGACTCTGGATTTGTGCCCTGTTGATGGCAATAGTATAGTACCATGAATTGCGCCGGCGCGACTGAACCAGCGCGCAGCGACCACAGTAGCAGAAATTTAAGAGATCCTATAATGTGGCATGGCTGAGGCATATGTAATCGCAAACCTAGCTGACGTAATGTTGGTGTCCGGTATAGTACCTATTAGACACCTCTGCCCAATCCTTGAAGGATTTCATGTCATGAGAATTTTATTCTTTTAGCCAATACTGGCCTAGAACTGAATTAGTGAGAAAGAGAAACTAGTGAAAACTGGACTAGTAACGCAAAGCCTTTAGCCCAAGTCCATCCTGGAACCCTTCTTCTGCAGTTGCAGTCTTGTACGAGGTACTTATGTACCCTAGGATTATTGGAAGTATTGGATCGCTATCAAAAGCTCGTCATGAAATCGAACCTATATCACTATTTGAGACGGCCGTTAGGTCCCAGATGATGCATATTACTAGGTACATAATTATGTAAAAACATTTTAAGCGCAAATATGAAATAACCCTTTGTAAAGATTTAATTGGTCATGATTCATACATGAAATGCAGTGGTGCGGTCTGAAGCGCATTTTATTTGCAACGACAAAGGAATTTTCATTCAAAATATTTTGTCCGAAAAATATTGTGTCAACCGAATAAAAATCATGTCCTGAAAAAGCTAGTGGGCAATAACTTATTGGAGGTGCAATTACATGCAGTGCAGACGGTACCTATGATATACAGGAAGATTGGTAATTAAGTGCGTTCCTTGAAATGGGTTATACTTGAGCTGATTTGCAAAGATTTCGACCCCGAAAATATGGGGTCCATATTGGGTGGTTTTCGAGTTATCGATGGTTTTAAGTTTTTTTAGATATTTACTGCCTCACGACCAAAAAACTGCGAATGGTGAGAAATCTGTTCCACTCTGGCTAGTCAACTGATACTTTCGGATAGCTCTTGAATAAATGAATTCTTGAAATAAAGCTTACACGATACACTTTCTTATTTAATAAGCTATATTTAAAGAATACATTTATTCAAGAGCTATCTGAAAGTTTTTGGTCGTGAAAACCATCGATTACTTGAAAACCACCCAATATTGTCCCCATGTTTTCGGGGTCAAAATCGTTGCAAATCAGCTCAAGTATAACCCATTTCTAGGAAGGCACTTAATTATCAATCACCCTGTATATTGAATATGCAGTCTTCCCAAGGCTCTTGAAAAGTGACGAAGGCGATTGCCAAAACATCAAAAAATGTTAAGGATTGACAAACGCGGTCTTTATATCACGATCAATCCCTTTTTGTCATTTCGACAATAGTACACTAATAGTCTTTTTGAGAACCGCACACACACAAATGATAGCAGACTACTCACACCTGATACCACTTCCCGCATCTGTCCTTCTTCCGCATATTTTAAAAATAACTCCACACCTCGCCTGATGCAGTCGACGAGGGCCTTTATCTCTGGAAGTAAGCTATAGGTAACTCGTTTAACTACATTTTAAGTAAGAACACAAGTGCCCAGCAAGGAGTTTTAGTCTTTGGAAAATAATTTGGATAGGAAAAAAGTCGTCCCTAGGCCATGAGAGCCAGCAAGATCTGCATACAGACTTCGACGATGTCGAACTCTTATTTTATACCTAGGGCACTATGTCACTGAGGATATTGATGACCAAGATGACATTGAAAGGGAGCGCAGGGAATTGGCGGTACAAAGTAATATGCTGGTACGCAGATTCGTGCGCTGCAGTAAACTAAAAATTACGCTTTTTAAAGCCTACTGCCAAACTTTTTACACGAGTAGCCTGTGGATCACCTATACTCAAAAGTCGATCAATTCCTTGCGCGTCCGGTATAATAATGGATCCAGGATGCTGCTAGGGATGCCCGCTTCTGTACCGCTTCTGGTTATTCGTGGAGGCTCGGGTTGATGGCTACACCAACCTTTTCGAAATAATTTTGTCTTTACTAACATAGTTTGTAAGATATTTTTATAACTAAGAATTGTGGACTCTGTCTGAATAAATAAATGTATTATTAATATTATAATATTAATCCTACATTCCATAGTGTTCTAAATCCTTACCCATTTCGCTGCCGTCGGTACTTTAACTCCTATCCTATTTAGGTAATTTCCATCTCTCGACCCAATCAAATTACGGTTAATTGTTGTTTAGAAGGTTTTTTCAGTTGCCTTGACTATGAAACCTATTGGAACGGAGACCCCGTTACTTGGATTTTGAAAATACTATTTCATTTGTTAAAATGGATTTTCTACACTCTACAGAATGTACGCAAGACTGAAGGAATTGCGATGTAGAAAAAGTTACAATTAAGTCTAAGTCATTTCGCTTCCGATCGACTGAAATGATATAATACACTTCTGGACAAATCTATTGGCCCACCTTAGAGTTTAGGTTTCGATGGCCCCTACCGAAATATGATTGCTAGATTGAACAAAAACTGTTGATGCAGTTTTAAACCTGATACATTTTACTATCTTTTTCGATCGTATTGTTTTAAATTTGAATTCAGAATACCATACGACATGGAGCTACGCCTAACAAGTCGGATATGCGCCTTGTTAAAGGCAATTGATTTTTGAATAAAAAACATGTTTCATCAAATAAAGGTTTAATTTAATAACGCGTGTTGCCTCCATGGGCATCTACCACAGCTCTCATACGATTAGGCATAGAGTTTATCAACCGCTCTATGCAATTTTGAGGGATCATCTCCCATTCCTCTTCTATGGTAGTTTTCAACTCCTGCATCGTCTGGGCAAACATGTGCTCAATGGGGTTCATGTCTGGGCTTCTGGCTGGCCAGTCCATAACTGTGATGTTCACATCCCGAAGATATTCCCTGACGATGCCGGCCGCATGTGCTCTTGCATTATCATGCATAAAAAGGAAATTTGGGCCCACATAGTCCACGTATGGTATCACGTGAGGTTCTAAGCACTCACGAATGTACCTTTCAGCATTTAATGTTGGCAGCCGTGGTCCTGTAACAACCTCAAGTTGAGTTTTGCCGCTCGCGGATATACCGCCCCAGACAGTCCATGAGCCACCGCCATAAGCAACCCTCTCTTCAAAGCAGCATTGTGCGAAACGCTCTCCCTTACGTCGGTAGACCTTCTTCCTTCCATCATTGCCATGTAACACAATTTTAGACTCATCAGAAAAGAGCACACGGCTCCAATCTTGCTGTGTCCAATTTAAATGACTGCGTGCGAAATGAAGGCGCGCTGTTCGGTGGGCTCGCGTTAGTTTGGGCCCATTAGCTGGCTTATAACCTTCTCCGAACAGTTCGAGCGCTCACAGATACTCCGTGGAAGTCGTTTTGTATCTCAATGGAGGTAAGGTGACGATTTCTCAAGCTGGTCGTCACGATGAATCGATCCTGCCTTTCAGTTGTGACCCGCCTTCCTTGGCGACGAACAAAGCCGCCAGTCTCTAGGTACCTCCGATAAACATTTCGGACTGCAGATCGACTTAAATTAAGTTGAGCACTCACGTTTCTTTGGCTGTGTCCGGCCTGAATAAGTGCCACAGCTTGGGCGGCGACTTCAGGTGAAGTATCCATAGATTATTGATAGAACCTCACCTTAATGTTAAGAATAAGTAATGTTTGTTGCAAAACCAAAGATATCAATCACTTTTTCAAGAATTAAATCCAAGTAAACCAATAAAACCAAGTTTTCTTAGTATTCGATTGTTTGATATCAACAAACAGGCTCCAAATTGTCTTTTGTTTCTTTAAATTCTGTGTTCGAAATTCAAAAAAAGACTATTGAATGAAATTGTGAATGTGCCAGGTTCAAAACTGCATAAAAACTTTTTGCTCGACCTAATATAAAATTTTAGCTAGGACCAAACGAAACTGAAAATACAAGGTGGGCCAATAGATGTGTCCAGAAGTGTATATAGGTATGTTTTAACACTTGGTACCTTAGGGTGTTACTACAGCAATCGCTCGATCGTCGATCGACGTTGATCGATTGGGTGGTAGCTAAGGCTGATCGACGGATACCTGGCGATAAACAGTTGATCAACCGCCGATCGATGCCATCGAATGACGATGATCGATTGGTTTGGCTGATCGAAGAAAGAAGTAGAAACCATCGACGTCAACTAATTCATTTTATCATCGATCGACGATCGATCGATTGGTGTGGTCCTTGTGGTACTCGTGTGTCTTCCCGGATCTGTGTAGGATGGGTGTTTGTGAAAAAGGGTACTTTATCTAAGGAGAGAAATAAGTAACACCGTGGTTGGAGACAATACGTTTAATTCAGCAAAAACATTGAACATAGATTCGAATTTCTAATAATGTGCTACTATCCAGCATAAACATGTCCATCTTTCTGAAATATGGCTGAATAGCCTGTCCTTACGTTGCTTTTGCTATTACATTCTTTTGCTAATAATGTGCTATTATTTTTTTTTGCTTTTTATTCTGCTCATAATCACTTTATAATGTGAATTAAACTAGCCTATGGGTTACATGTAGGTAAGTATATAAATTTGATTAACTTTCAGCATACAAACATCGAGCAAAACAGTAAGTAACTGTAACTGGTATTCAAGAGTGGTAAAAGAGTATTCATCAGTAGATAGATACCTATTTGGCGAAAGTTCGATTGCAAATGCAGATCCCGAAAAAAAAAGAAAAACCGAAACGTGTAGAAATTAACAATACCCCATAATCTTTAAAATTTTGAAATAAAATTTTGAAGCTATAACATTTTACAGTGGGATGTCCCCAAATTTTGTAAAAAACGATCGTAGTCGAGGCTAAGTCAAAGCCAAGTTTACGAAAAATTTATAAATTCAATAAATATGAGTCAAGTCTCGAATATTTCTCTTACGAACACTCCTAAATATAATACAGTTAAATCTAATCAGTTTATTTCATAGTTCACTAATTTTATAATTACTTTCTTACATCAAAAGGTATAATATATTTAACTACTTAGTGTAAAGACTAGACTTTGCATAAAATTAATATTTATAAACATAACAAGTACAGGAACAGAATCAATAACTTTAATATTGTAATTTATTAACGTCTTCGCAAGTAAGAAATCAACAACTTTATCAAAATGACAAACGTGGTGTCTAAACCTTAAATATTTCATATAAGTATAGCATAATATACCTACTATATTTAAATTAAGTAAAGACTTAAGAGTAGCACTTATAAATAAGAACCTAAACACATTAAATATATAAACACATTAAAACAGCGCTCTAAGTAAGTTCAAACATGATATTAAATTGATCTGAGTACTGAGTAATGTTTAATGTAGATATTATTAATTAAGATACAATGAGTCTATTATATTGAAAATCATCTAAACACATGTAGTGCCACAACATTAATATGAATGTTTCTAACTAGTTATAATATTAAACGGTTACATGTGTTGGGAAACAGAATCCCGACCCTAGTCTGTGACAAAACCACAATCCCAATCGCTTTTAATTGAGAATAATCCGAACTCAAGATAGATAAATAAATACTTACATAGCGCTGTTCTGTTTATATATAGGTCGAAGTTGAATTTTTGCATCGTTGTTTTGGCGCTATCATATCAGGTAGATATGTTGCTGTCGCCACTGCTTTGCATTGTATGTTGTTTAAGAATCACAATTAAAGCGATTGTAATTGCCAGAAAAGTGCCAGACATTAGGGTATTAACATTAACAATCGAGCAGCTACTTAATAAGTAAGAAAAAATTGTTTCGTGAAAAGAAATGCAGAAGGATTTTTTTTAGTAGGTACATAAGCAGATCTCTAAAATTGTAGTATTATCAGTTCAGCGCTCCGAAATCACCGATACCGTGTTGGCAACAATAATTTTCAGTATTTTAGAATACTACAGATTATATATTTTTGTTTTTTAAACAACTCTGTTCAGCATCGCAAATACCCTGTGCGCGTGTAGCCAAATCTGATAATCGTGTAGTCGTGTAACTGTAACAAAGAGAGGAATGTTATATAATACACATACTTATTATTTAATCGTTTTCTTGGCATTTTATTGTTTCGGTTCAGTCCAAGGGACAATTCTATCTTGTAAGTTTTTTTCTATCTTGTCGCAGCATTGTCGTAGTGGGATCTATGCTACGGCGGCACTTCGGTTATACTACGACAAAACGAATATTTAAAATCTATCAATTTATGGACGAATTCGTAGACAACTACTCCTACTCGTACATATTGCAGTCACAGTATTTTATTTCCACTTTATTTTTGAGCATGTTCTACTTAATAAACGCTCAGTGTCAAAACAGCTCCTTTGAATATTAGAGTTTGCTTTTAAAATATTATGCAGAACTGCAGACATCGTAAAGGTCGAAGCGTTTCAAATACAAAATTTTACTGCATTCGATTATCAAGTGGCATTTTTCTTGAAAACTGACGGCACACTAGGGTAGGTACTTGAAGCGAAATACCCTAAAAAGCGGTATAAAATGATTTTGCGGCGGGACAATAAATTAATGTGATTGCGGTCAAAAACTTAACATTTTAGCAATCTGAGGGACAACATTTGGAGTCGTTTGTAGGTGTCAAATAAAATTCGAATTCTTTTTTTGTACTAAATCGCAGCTAGCAGTCCAGACGGTCGCTGGCCTCAAAAAAGCAGTTCAAGGACACAGAACGACCTGCGGGCAGCCAGGCTCAGCCTAGGTACCCGGGAATTAGGGACTACCGAGGCGAAATGAGACCTTTGACTTTTGCTTTCAATTTCTATTTTATTCTAGTTGTACGTCAGCAAACAGATAGTCGACTGCTCACGGGGTAGGCTTTTCTTAGGCCTAATCAGCATTGCCATTCAACGTGGCAATACTAGTTTTCTGGGCACTTTTTCCTTTGACAGCGATGTGGAATTTTTTGATGATGGCATGGGCATAAAAACTCAACAATGATTTATTTTATATACACGTTTTTGCATAATTTCGAGTGTAGTTGCTAGTTAGTATTTAGCAGTTACTTTAAATTATATCTGTAAATAATACACACTTATACTAGTGTTAATTTTAAAGTTATTAAAATTCTAGTTGTTGAAGACGGGTGAAGCTTTGTGGAAGCTTATCTCCGCCGCGGCGACGACATCCGCCCGCCTATTGATGTTCTTCATTATGTCTATAATGATCAAACTTTATGAGACTTTGATCATTACAGCTTCGGCCCGATAAGTGTCACCCGGTCGATGGACGATGTCCTTTCGTACCTACATATATATTCCTATCAAAGCTGCCCAATTTCTAAAAGGTTTTCAGTTATTTGTTAGATAGCTACCTCTTTACTTACGCATAAATGAATGAACGGATCTTTATCTATGTAATTTAGCCCACAGATGGAGCATGCTTTTCGTCTGTATTATCACATCAGGGGGCCAATTCTTCAATATTTCAGCAAAGATCTCATTCGCATCTCAGCCGCAATCTGTCAAAAACGTATGAAAAATGAGGTTTTTTTTTGACTGATTGCCACTGAGATGCGAATGCGGACGTTGCTTGAAATTGGGTAGAATTGGCACTAAGATATTTACTTTTTAGGGTTCCGAACCTATGTATGGAAAAACGGACCCCTTTATGGGATCACTCGGTTGTCTGTCTGTCCGTCTGTCACAGCCGATTTTCTTCGAATCTATTGTACTGATTCAGTTAAAATTTGGTATACACATAATTCTATGTGACCCAAACACGGACGAAAATTTAAAAATCTTTTTTAGCTGAACGGTGTGACATATCAAATTAAAGGGCGTTTTATAACGATTTCAAATATATTTTATTCTAGTTTTTAAAATAAATAGTTTTGAACTTGTTCTAAGTCTTAAACAAGTAACTACTTTCAATGACAACTGAAATTAAGAAAATGAAGAAATAAAACATTAATTTAAATAAAAACTTATCAAAAATATATCGGTATACGTAGTTAGGATGGCACCGACCTCAAAGTAGTAGTTGGTATATTTACTTTGGATTTTTTTAAATATAAAACTTTTATTTCTCTCTTTTTAGTTATTTATTAAATAAATTATAGTCCAGAAACCTGTTATTTTTTTTTTAATTACTTTTTTTGTTTATATTTAGTTCTCTTGGGAGGCGAGTGCAACTGAGACGTTGTAAATGAAGTCGTCTTGTTGAAGGCTACATTAGTATGAGTAAAGGGCCCTCTAGAACTAGTGACATTCTGTCAGCGAATGCCCAATGTCTAATATGACATGCACTACCCGCACTACCCAAACGTCATGAGTTGAAACCATGGTGAAACCCTTACATTTTGATGTTTCAACAACCCAATCACTAATAGGTTGTGACTTTGACTAAAGTCTCAGCTGCCATTCATTTTGACAGTTCAACAATATTCATTGCGTTCTTTATTTTCAAACTGACGATCTTTTATGATTTAATGGATTGAGAAATATAAATGTTTCTGATTGTGACAGAAAGTCTGCTACGTAATTGGAGTGCAGGTCTTACCTTCCAGTCGATGCGGTCGGTCAGTTTAGAGGGGATCATTCTGAGTTTCGTCGGCGGGCGGCACTCCGGCGGCGGACATTTTTCGCCGTTCGTTCCGTGCTCTGGAAACGGGCCGGTAGTACTGCTCGCTCCGCCGGCGTCAGCGCTCGGGCGCTGGCACCTCCGACTCCAACTCCATCCACAATGATGAGATCATGCGTGCCTCTGTAGTTGAACATACATTTTAGTAAAGGTACGATTAGACCCTACCATGGCTCCATGGACATGCCACATCCAAGGCTGTCTTAAAGACAAGAGTTAATATACTTCTAGACAAGAGTGCTGTTTCGTCGACTACATTATCGGTTACCATTAGAGGTCAAATAACAATAGTGGCCTACAATAACAATAATCTTCTTCATCTTCTTCCGAGCCTTTTCATGTTATAACATGGCGCCTAGATGTTTTGTCATAGGTTGTCGGGAAGGGTGCTGTGGTGCTTCTTAAGTGCCTACAATTAGAATTTTTAAAAATCTTGGAAAATCATGGACTGGCTGACTCCCAAATTTCTGATTATCTATAAAACATTCAACAATACAATAATGTCTTTTTAACACCTACCAACCACCTACAAGCAGTATCTTTAAATCTGAAATAGACGAAAGAAACAAACCCTAAGGCCATCTGTGTCATATTGCACTTAAGAATTTTCCACAGACTCAGTTTCACTATAAAATAACTTGAGACTAGACAATTCTTTATAGGGAATTTTTCAGCTTACACTTGTTCATAGGTACTACTGCTTGAGTGATTTGTTTTGTTTCGGACGTAAATCTGTCTCTTCACACATGAACAGCACAGCTTTTGTAAATTAGTTTTGCAATTTTTAAGTTTCTAAACACAGCACCACTCAGTGTCTAAGTGATTTAAAATTAGACATACTTACGTCATACATGCTCTCGAAAAACATTATCATCTTTCTGGGGCAGTCAGATTATAGGGAGTCTTGCCATGAGAGCATCATCATTGTATTATGGTCGAACTTTATCATCCATGTTTGAAATGACACCACCATTGTGCCCCAAAATGATTTCCCCGAGTTTTACCTTTCTTTTCTTATCAAGATGATTCCTGATTAGACACTATGTCCTAAAGAATATAAAATGATTCATATTTTTAAAAAAAAGGACAAGCACATATCTAAATCTGGCTAAAGAGCCGTGCAGATGATTTCACAAGTCGCACAAAAAGCGTTCGGGAAACTCTTGCAATATTGGAACCGCTAGAATGTTCGAATGTCGGTATTGACCTGGGAAAACGAGTATCTTTTGTACTGCGGACAGTGTTGGCTTGAATATTTACAGCGGCGTTTTCAGTCACAATTCCTGCAAAATTCACCAGAGTGATTGAACCGGGTAGCGTAACTATGCAAACGGTAACCGTTTGCACAGTTATTCCTGGTGGATACATTTATTCATTACACAAAACCGAATAAGTAAACAGCCTATTCAAAGTAACAGAAGCTCGCTGGATTGTTGACAAATCACCGGTTATCAACACATAGTTACAAAGAAGTTGGACCATAATTGTCTCCAAATATTCTTTCAACCTAAACGTAGGTATGATTGTGTGGCAAAGTTATCCTAACTCCATTCAATCGAGTACGTTATTTACTGGAGCGTTACTTCAGTCAGTCAACATGTAGCCGGCCGGCTCATATTATCCACCGCCGCGACTCGAGTGTTTGTCAGAATGAATACGTATTGATGGCAAATATTGTGTTACACATGACTCGTAAGAACGACGTGGAGAAAAGACTCGCATAAAGCAATGGAAACTAAGACCGTATCGATATTATACATGGGGATGTGAAGGATAAAATAAACATGAACTAAATAGATTTACCTCCTTAAGACAGTTCTTAGACAGATTGGTGGTCATGGAGTTTTAGGTGTAAATAGGTTTCAGTATTGAATAAACGGGCTATAATTTCGGTATGCCTGGTGCCTTGTTTCAGAGCCATCAAAACGCAATGATCAAAGTTCCTTTGATCATTGCGTTTTGATGATTTCGGACAATTTTAAATCCAAGTTAGCTCACGATGTTTATCTTTCCTCGACTGTCTAAGACTACCTTAGAATGAAGAAATGAAGGTCATATATCCTCCAGCCTTATTGGAAGATACTTGATAGGATCGAAGGCGCTACGGCCATGTTATTGGCTATAAACTATTCTAACGGAAGCCACGTACAAATCGCAAATCACGCCATTTGGACACATGAGATGGTGATTAATGTTCAAGGAATTCCGATTCTCTTAAGTTCGGTCCCTCAACACACTTCTTCCGTTGCTCACAAAATAGTGTTGGGTTCAGCGGTCGCTAAAACTTTCATGACATTAAACCGCTAATAGTACTAGTTTCTCGCACATTGTTTTATAGTCCATTACAAGGATATATTGATTTAACTAGTTCGGTTACAACTTGTACTTTTGTGTGGGCAGAACCAATATATCACTTTCGAAACATTTTCCCAACATGTCTTACTTTTCCGTTAGTTTTGAAACCACAACCTATCTCCGGGAAAGCACAATAAAAGCCTATTATGAAGGGTTATTGAATTAAACTGTGGATTAAATATGAAACTCCTTTGCTTTTTTGGCTTTTGTATTAATGTGTGTGTGTGTGCTCCCGTTATTAGATGAACGGAGCAACGAACACGAACCCAATGTAGGTATACCTATTCACATTATTCACTCGAGGATTCTGTGTTAATACAACCATATTTCTTGTGTCACAATCCGACTGGAGTGACAAGATAAACACACAATCCATATACATTGGCTCAAAAGATATGAAGGTCAACATGAACTACAAAAGTTATAGGGTAACATTGTCAGAAGTCTATGAGGATCGAATATTGTATGGCAAAAGTTTCCACATGAGCGAACGTGGATATCCACTAAATTGTCATAAATAAAGTATTTCATACAACTAAGTGGCTCCCAAAGGAAACATTGGTCGCCTGAAGTATGAGATCATTTTTGATAGACAATTTTTAATGGAGGGCCATATTTCTCCAATCGCATTTATTCATATCTACTGAAGTTTAAAGTGTGCACTTTAAACGTAGTATACTTTTCATATCTCACATTAGTGTCACGTTTTGCCGGATAACTTCTTAAGTAAAAATGACCTGGGTACACAAGATGCAATAGCTTTGTAGTCTATTAGGTAATTATATTTTCAGAACAAATGCGATGAACACTTTAGCACGATTTGAGGGATGTAGGAGAGTGAATATATTGCTAGAGATAATCAATGTTTTTCTTGACAGGATGTACTTCTTTTGTGAAATATCTGCCTTGTGTGGTGATTCTTACTAAATCCTACTAAATCTTTCCCCAAAGCCTGTCTTTCAAAACTTGTATCAAATTTACCTACGCTTATTAACATTTTTGCTGTATGAAAACCTTCAAATTTATGCGTGACACGACACATACCGTGCTTTTATACTAGATACTTTCAAAGCATTTATGTGCAATCAATAGAAAAATTGACGTGTACAAAAAAAATCTATTAAATGGTTAACACACACACAAAATGGTATGTTAAAATAATTATTCAATTTGTTGATGGCGAAGATGTAAATAGAGACTAAGATGTGGAATGAGTCGGTCTCTACCGTGAACACTCAGTGCATTGGTTTAGAAGGAAATACCCGCATACCTTGACGACTTATTGCATGTACATACGCGCTGTGCTAAAATGCTCTCACCAGGTTTCTCAGCAGGGCCGGCTTGTGACGGAGCCTCAACAGCCTCTTCAATGCAGCTTTGTTCGTCGGGGAATTGGACATGTTTCTTGATAGCAGAGCGGCTTGGTCTTGATAACACCGATGCTGTTAACAGATATTAGGATTAGAATCATTAATATGAGTATAGAAGGTACCCGGTTGTAAATATGTCACGTACAGTTTTAGAATGAGTTTGGCTATGTAGGGGAAGAAACAAAGAAAAAAAGGAAAAAACTCTTTTCTTTCCCTACCGAGAAGAACTTTTTTAGCATTTTGTTTATGGATCTCAAATCTCTTATACTTGTGTTTGTCGTCTGCAGTCTGTTTCTGTGTCTGTGTCTATGTCTGAATTTTGTCTGGGTACTGAATTATGTTATTACATAGTATTTATCAAAACTTTCGTTGAAGTTTACGGTAAAAATTAACAAATAAATTAAATGACCTAAGTGCATATTTTGACCTACTATTTTTAGGCTCACTTCCCCATAATTCGGTTATGGGGAAGTGAACCTAAAAATAGTACGTTAACACACGATGCAAATTGTTTATGCTATATTTAAAATTTACTTCGAATCGGTAGGTGACGAGTATGTGTTTGGTTTGCAGATAGATATATAGTTATTATTTTATTAATTGATTAGTCTTCAATGGTTTTTTTGAAAATTGAAATTTTTATGGGTTCATTATTATATTATATTTTATATTATTTTCGGGTTATTTTAGTTTTGTAGAAAAAAAAGCTTAATTGCGCCAAAAACTTAAATCAGAGTTAGTTGAAGAAAGTTTATGTCTGGGTTAAATATCAGTTACGTTGCTAGGTTATACTTGCCACAATCGACAACTTCAATCTCGTCATCTTTTGCTTGTGAAGATGATACTTTAGTCGCCGGGATACCACGACCTAATGAAATAACGTTAAAATAAAAGAAGGATGAAAAACCGCAGGCTCTACGAAAACTTAACATACCTAAAACAATAAAAAATAAGTAAGTGTGTGAATGAAATTAAGTTTTATATTTAATTTTCCTTAAACACTAAAGGAAAAAAGAATCATGACAGTTCTTAACATGAATAAGATGATAATGGAAACATTAATTATGTTCTTCATTCCCGTATGCCTAAATCAGCATAATATTCTTTTAAATTGGAATGTTTGGCTGTAATTTTTTAATAGAGAAAAGAAAGCGGAGGAAGGATTTAACAAACATCATCATCATCATATTATTATCAGCCGAAAGACGTTCACAGCTGGACATAGGCCTCCCCCAAGAGGTTGCCATAATCGTCATACTTGGCAGGCGGGTTGGCGATAGCACTGTTACAAACAAACATCTGCCCCGGGCAACTTCGTTTGTGTCGTATTTTTCATTAATGCTCCGCTCCTATTCATCGTAGCGTGATGTGATATAAATATATATATATATTATAGCCTATAACCTTCCTCGATAAATGGGCCACTAAAATATTTTTTTAATTCGAACCATTTGTTACTGAGATAAGCGCCTTCAACCAAACAAACAAACTCTTCAGCTTTATAATATTTATCATCATCATCATATTAGAGAAAGTCGTCCAATGCTGGAGATAGGCCACCAAGGGGAGGTTGCCATAGTCGCCACGTTTGGCAGGCGGGTCGGCGATCGCAGTGCAGCTGTTGCAATGCACAGAGAATGGGCAGCAGCCTCTTACGACAGCCACGAGAAGTGATGATAATATTAAGTTTAGATAATTCGTTCTTTTTGCTAGGTCGTTTATACATGATCTTTCCATTTATACATCCGCTCTAGGAGACGTGATTAGCATTGCACATGGTCTTGCAAGGTTTTATGAGTCAACAAAAGGTTATATGGTTAGCTTTCAGGAAGTTGCTTAAAAACAAACGCTGCTTGGAGGTAGGACATAATTTATAATGGTTCTTCTTTCCTGGACTTCGTCACTCTCACTTCATCATCCTCTTTATTTAGTTGAAAGAATCACTCTGCTAGGTATAGGCCTCCAGCAAGCATCACAACAAGACCTGTCATTCTTCTTCTTGCATCTGATGGATTTCTGGGACCTGTCTGTCTGTCAGTTTCTTGTTGTGTTGGGATCTTGTGTCCGGGTTCCTACCCCATAGCGTACTGTGCCTTCATGAGGGGGTCGATACTCTAGAACTATGTGGACTTACGTTCTGCAAGCTAACTCCTCTAGTAGGTAAGAATATATTAAAACTTGCCCTTTTGTGCCCAGGTATCTTGTGAACCGGAGGCCTTAACGTCTCCAACAGCACGAGCTTAAAGAAATAAAGGAATACGTTATACAAAATGCTTTGTCAGTTTTTAGGATACCTACTGTTGACCGATAAATTAATCATACAGCTGCTGTATTTTTTCTTACAAAGAACAAAAAGAGGAGTAGTCATAATTTAATGTGCTGGGAAAAGGCAATTTTAATTTCAAACTTTGTGAGATTTCAATAATAAATCATTTGTACTTGCCAGGCATAATCCCGCGGCCACGTCCTTGAATAATGCTCTCTCTGACCGGAGGCAAGACGCGAGCTTTAACAACAAAACGTTATAAATAGGTGTAAGAAATTCATATCCTACCCCAAGAACTGTCTACTGATAATGCATAAATACTTGCCAGATGGTATGTCGGAAACTTTTGCTCGAGTAACCATTGTCCTAGCCACCGGTGAGTTTTCGCGACGACCTTATAGGACAGAATGTTATTATACATAGGTTTAAGAAATCCATATCCTACTCAAAGAACTGTTAACTGATAATGCATAAATACTTGCCAGTTGGTATGTCGGAAACGTTAGCTCGAGTAGCCACTGTCCTAGCCACCGGTGAGTTTTCGTGACGACCTTATAGGACAGAATGTTACAAATAGGTTTAAGAAATCCATATCCTACCAAAACAACTGTCTACTAAAATAATAAAAATAAAAAAGCCATTTATTCTACTACACTATTACATCATTCGTATAAAAAACTTATATTTCATGATATTCAAAACAGCATAATACATTTAATTTATTTCCAAACTATCCTTTTCATTGAATTATTTATCATTTTTATTTAGTTTATGCATAATTTTTCTTATTTGTATTGTGTTGCAAAGAACTGTTTACTGATATTGCATAAATACTTGCCAGGTGGTATGTCGGAAACTTTAGCCCGAGTAGCCACCGTCTTAGCCACCGGTGAGTTTTCGCGAGGACCTTATAGGACAGAATGTTATAAATAGGTTTAAGAAATCCATATCCTTCTCAAAGAACTATTTAATGATAATGCATAAATACTTGCCAGGTGGTATGTCGGAAACGTTTGCTCGAGGTACCACTGTCTTAGGCACTTGTGTGTTTTCGCGACGACCTTATAGGACAGAATGTTATAAATAGGTTTAAGGAATCCATATCCTTCCCAAACAACTGTCTACTAAAATAATAAATAAAATAAAAAAGCCATTTATTCTACTACACTATTACATCAAAACTTCTATTTCATGATATTCAAAATAGCATAATACATTTAATTTATTTCCAAACTATCCTTTTCATTGAATTATTTATCATTTTTATTTAGTTTATGCATAATTTTTCTTATTTGTATTGTATTGCAAAGAACTGTTTACTGATATTGCATAAATACTTGCCAGGTGGTATGTCGGAAACTTTAGCCCGAGTAGCCACCGTCTTAGCCACCGGTGAGTTTTCGCGAGGACCTTATAGGACAAAATGTTATAAATAGGTTTAAGAAATCTATATCCTTCTCAAAGAACTATTTAATGATAATGCATAAATACTTGCCAGGTGGTATGTCGGAAACGTTTGCTCGAGGTACCACTGTCTTAGGCACTGGTGTGTTTTCGCGACGACCTTATAGGACAGAATGTTATAAATAGGTTTAAGGAATCCATATCCTTCCCAAACAACTGTCTACTAAAATAATAAATAAAATAAAAAAGCCATTTATTCTACTACACTATTACATCAAAACTTCTATTTCATGATATTCAAAATAGCATAATACATTTAATTTATTTCCAAACTATCCTTTTCATTGAATTATTTATCATTTTTATTTAGTTTATGCATAATTTTTCTTATTTGTATTGTACATATTGCAAAGAACTGTTTACTGATATTGCATAAATACTTGCCAGGTGGTATGTCGGAAACTTTAGCCCGAGTAGCCACCGTCTTAGCCACCGGTGAGTTTTCGCGAGGACCTTATAGGACAAAATGTTATAAATAGGTTTAAGAAATCCATATCCTTCTCAAAGAACTATTTAATGATAATGCATAAATACTTGCCAGGTGGTATGTCGGAAACGTTTGCTCGAGGTACCACTGTCTTAGGCACTGGTGTGTTTTCGCGACGACCTTATAGGACAGAATGTTATAAATAGGTTTAAGGAATCCATATCCTTCCCAAACAACTGTCTACTAAAATAATAAATAAAATAAAAAAGCCATTTATTCTACTACACTATTACATCAAAACTTCTATTTCATGATATTCAAAATAGCATAATACATTTAATTTATTTCCAAACTATCCTTTTCATTGAATTATTTATCATTTTTATTTAGTTTATGAATAATTTTTCTTATTTGGATTGAATTGCAAAGAACTGTTTACTGATAATGCATAAATACTTGCCAGTTGGTATGTCAGAAACGTTAGCTCGAGTAGCCACTGTCCTAGCCACCGGTGAGTTTTCGCGAGGACCTTATAGGACAGAATGTTATAAATAGGTTTAAGAAATCCATATCCTACTCAAAGAACTGTTTACTGATAATGCATAAATACTTGCCAGATGGTATGTCGGAAACTTGTGCTCGAGTAACCACTGTCCTAGGCACTGGTGAGTTTTCGCGACGACCTTAATGAACAGAATATTACAAATAAGTTTAAGAAATGAATATCCTACCCGAACAATTGTCTACTGATAATGCATAGATACTTCTTGCCCGGTGGTATGTCGGAAACTTGTGCTTGTGTAACTACTGACCTAGCCACTGGTGAGTTAGCGCGACGACCTTATAGAACAAAACGATATAAACAGATATGTTGGTGTTACTGTCACGGAAAAAGTCCTACCCAAAGAACCATTAGGAAAATTTTACACAAGAACGAGTTTGACTTTCAAAACAATAAAAATTAACGGGCTTTACTTACAGAAAAATATGATGTAGCGGCATGGAGATTCTTGAGAACAATACATCAAAAGAGACTAGAAGGTAAACAAATTATTTACCTTGATGTACATCAGAACTATTCAGTTAAAAAATCTTGGCAAGGACCTTGAACATGAAGGATCGGAGGAAGGGTTTGTGCCTTGTGCATTATTGGTATTCAGCACAAAATCCCATGACTACCATGATGGTATGAATGCTACCAACTTTATGAAATGGTTTGAAGAAATGTTGATACCAAATCCCACTTAACCTAGTGTACTTGTGATGGAGTATGCAAGTTATCATGTGAAACAACTTAACAAACCCACTACTATGTCTGATTCTAAAGAGAATAATATTCATTTTGAAGAATATCATACAAAATTTGAATTCATGTTTTTGGTGAAAGATAGTAAAACTGCAGCTGTTTACGAAGCAGAAGAATTTCTAAAAAAATACAGTCTACACACAATCACGAAATTTTGTTGCTGCCACCGTATCATTGCGACCTCAATGCAATAGAGCTTGTATGGAGTCAGGCGAAGAGAAAATAAGCAAGCAAAAATAACAAACTGCAAAATTTAATAAAATAATATTTTCGGTCCATTATTTCGATAACTGCTGATGTCTGAAAGAAGTAAACTGATCATGTACTTTATGTTGAACAGCAGTACAAATTAAGGGGCCGTCTTGTTGATAAGGAACTTGAACAATTCATATTACATGGGAGCAGTAGCAGTAGCAGCGAAGAAAGCAATGAAGCTGATTCAATATTATCAGAGTTCTTGGAATCCGATTTCGAGTATGACCCATAACCCCTCGGTTGTGTTGATTTTATTGTGTCATCACATCAGTGGTATCTATGCAAAATAATAAATTTATTATAAATAAACTTATAGTAATAACTTTTTCTTTAATTCGACCTTGTCTGTATAATGCGGGGAAAGTTGGACTGTGAATTTCAATGCGAGCAGAAATAAAAAAAATACCATATACATTTATAGGTTAATAAGGTTATTATGGTTTTAGTATAGAAATATAAAATACTGATGTAAATATAGCATAATATGTCTTGAATAATAAATGGCATCAAATCCGTTTAAGCAGTGTAAAGCCAGGGTTTGACAGCTCTAGATTTTTTAAAATTCCCTCATTTTTTCTTGGACAGCTTTCGTTGGTCAGACTCTACTCAAAGAACTCTCTACTAATAAAGCATAGAAAGAATAAACGGGACCTACATGCAAATAACAAAAAATGGTATACCAAAAAACTAGTGTGTCTCACGGTTGCACTAAAAAGGTCCATTTCAGCGACATGTCAGACTGACTGATACTGTCTGACGCTGGTTTTCAAATGAACCTTTCAAAAGATGAGTGGCGGTTCACTTGTTACAGTGTTATATAACTTTGAACTTGGCAAAGCTGGCTACCGATAATGAATTGATATATGCCCTTTGGTATGGCGGAAACTTGCGCTCGAGTTACCTCTGTTCTAGAGCTACTGGTGACTCATCGCGACGACTTTTTAGAACAAAACGTAAACAAAAATTGTTTCACAGTTAGGTAGTCGTTATGGCGACCTTCATGGACAAGACGATATGGTAGAACTAATTTTATGTTAATTTATTATCTATGTAAGCTAGTTAAGTCTTGAGTAAATAATATTTTTTTAAAGTCATATTTTGTACTTGCCAGGTGTTATCCTGACTTCATATGAATGTGATCGCGGACCCCACGCCTCTTTGACAACGTGATCTTTAAAGATAAATAAATTTAAATTTACTTCATCAAACAATTTTAAATTTTTGGGAAGCTGGCTGACAAAACATAAAATACTAAAAGAAGTTACCTGTAGGGCATTCCTCGTGCAGAAAGAGATTGGTTCACGCTGTGATACTTGGTATTTTTCGGATTCAGACCATTGCAAGTCCAGAATTCCTTTACGGTGTTTGCCACGCAAAGCCGCCTCGCGAAGCAAATGCTCGGATACACAACATGTTTGGAAACACTACTTCTGGGCCCAAATATTGACAGCCTCGCGGGCTTGTTAGTGTTGTGCAAGATTAACATAAGAGGTCCTATCCGTGCTTTAAAACAGTTTACATTGTTACTTGCCTGGTGGTATCTCTCTTCCCTGTTCTTGAAGAGGGCCCGTAACCGGTGTGATATTGGGAGCTTAGAACAAAACGTTTTAAACAGGTTTAAGAAGTGAAAAAACAGGTATTAATTTCTTGATCAAGTTTTACAAAGAGCTCTACAAGTAATTAATTTATACTTGCCTACTGGGATTCCATATTCTTCTGTTCGATAACGGGGTACCTTAACTTCATCGGTCTCACTACCTTTAAGGATAAAAAGTTTTAAGTAAACTTTGCCTCATTACTAAATCAGTAGATATCGAATGCAGTGATTCCTGTTGTAAATAAGCAGGTCCTATCCCATAAGCAGGTCGCCTATGTATTCAATAGCTAAGTCATAGAGTTGCTGTTTCGCCATCTATTAGACTAGAGGCAAAGCTGTAATATGTCATTTACAAAACTATAATATGGAATATTATTACCCGTACCCCTCCGAACGCAACACAGCAACGCTTTAGGGTTGCACCTGAACCTGGGTTGGGACTTCTTCGGACGAGTTCCTTCATAAGAATATCCGCTCGTTTGACTACCTTCGCTCTTGCTAGATTGAGAACCGCTACTTCTTTGAGACTGAGTTCCGCTACTTGCTTGAGAACACGAAGACTTAACGTCGTCGTAAGCATGAGCTTAAAGGACAAAAGGTTATAAGAAATAATGTTTCCTTTGATGCCAAATAAAACGGATTTATTATTTAAATTTTTGGAGCATGTTACTGCGACTCTGAGGATTTAGGCAAAGTACCATGCTATCGGAGAATTGTATAAATGCCAAAATATTAGGGATTGATCAAACAGTTTTATTGAATACGCTGGGTTAGTAATATGCACTTTGGCGCTTTCGGATCACATCAAATCCGGAAATCCTGGATTTGATGTGATCCGAAAGCGCCAAAGTGCATATTACATTCTGTACTCCTTCATTGTAACTCGGTTATGTTTTAGGCCTAACGTAAAAAGTTCATGTGAATTTAAAAACTGTCACAAAGTTACTTGCCAGGCTGTGTCTCGGTAGCGCTAGATTGTGGAGGAATTCTTGCAACATCGGGGCTACGAGAACCCCTAAGCAAAAAATAAAAAAATGCTTCGTTATCAGCTCACGTCTATGTAAAAGCGTTTAAATCGTATAAAAACACACGGAAATGTGAAAAAGCGCAATTGTGTACTATAATAATGGTAGTAGCATAAGCATAACAAAAACATTTAGTGTCGTAATCCAGTATAAGGTTGGACTATTTTCTATACTTGACCTTAAACCTGATTAAGTGTCCGCTCCATAAGTACCGTTGTAGTACTTTCTATTGTCGTGGTTCATAAGAAGATTTACAAGCAAGCTCAGGGTTAAAATATACACCCTTGTGAGTATAAATCCGATCAATATAAATATGTGCTGAGGCAGTTGAATTAAGAGTTTATAATATGGTTGGGGTTATTTTGGAATTATCACTGAAAGTATCAGCACGGCCAAATATCATCATCATCATATCAGCCGAAAGACGTCCAATGCTGGAAATAGGCCTCTCCCAAAGAGGGGTTTTGCCATAATCGCCACGTTTGGCTGGCGGGTTGGGATCGCAGTGTGGCTGTTGCAAAGCACAGATAATGCTGCTGCCCATTCTCCGGTGAGTCCCTTAGTCGCCACTTACGACACCCACGAGAAGTGATGGGATGGTGCTATTCTTTTACGTCCGACACCATACAGATTGGGCAAATATGTGAAAAGAGTTATTTATACGGCAGTAATACTCTGCCAAAATCGCAAGTTAGGCCTGTCTCTGAATTAAGGATTTAAGTTGAGTATTGGTCGAACTACACTTTCTCCTAGAAATCGGTCAAAGATATAAGTGTCACACTTTCTGCCTTTAAGAGTGAAAACGAATCGAAAGCAAAGAAACAAAACTAATGCGAAAATAGTGCTCACGTTTTATGATCAGTGTAGCTTAGTTAATGTTAGATAATTGCGTAGTATTTATGTATAGATATTCCATTGATGTTGGACGGCATGTAAAATAAATATAAAAGAAAAGCGATACCTACATTCCGTAAATTGGTTTCGTTTCAAAATTATTGGCGACACTAACAAATTGTCTTGAATTGTGCTCGGTAGATACCTACTTTTAGGGTTCCGACCGTACGGATGAAAAAATTGAACCCTTGTAGGATCACTCGTCTGAAGTCGTGTGTCTACCTACCTGTTTGTCCTTCTGGAACTGGCAATTTGCTCTGAATCTCGCCTAAAAACCCACAATTTTGAAGAAAATACGGGTAATAAGTTTGATATTTAAATTACGGGAAAATGTATAAGAAAACTATGTTTTTTAAGTTACATGTAGGTAATAAAAAAACCCCGGACAAGTGCGCGTCTGACTCACGCACCGAGGGCTCCGTACACACTCATAAGTAGATAGTTATTAAGGGAATTGAGTCTCGATTTTTTCGAGTATACATTCACTACTAAAGTATATTAACTATGAACGCACTCTCATTACTATGACAAAAAGGTAGTAGGTAAGATTGCAGGACAATCTAAACTTTCCTGACGAAAACGTGGTTCTCTCATACATAGATGTACGTCACGGTCAATTTATTCCTCAACTGAAAATATAAGTTTATTATCGCAAAAATTGTTTTTTTTTTTAATATCAAACTACAAATTTTCAATTTTCAGACTTTTCTCTTTACTTGTGCTATAAGACCTTGCTACTTGCCAAATTTCATGATTCTAGGTCAACGAGAAGTGTCCTATTAGTTATGATTTACTTGCGGTTGTCAAAATATGTCACAAAAATGATGCATACATAGTCATATTTTTAATTGCGTTGATTTAGAGTTTTGATTTTTGAGTTCCACGGGGCCATAACCCTACGTATTTGATATTAATTTCAACATGACGCCTCGACGTGTTCCTGAGAAAAAGGGTCATGACAAACCGAGAGACAAACAGACGGATAACGAAGTGATCCTATTAGGGTTCCGCTTTTTCCTCTTGAAGTATGGAATCCTTAAAATTGATTCGTTCGAGTACGATTCACAATTGGTCGGTGTTATTATACCTAATAAAATTACAAGCTTATTTCGAAGACCCGATATAATGGAATCAATAATTAGAGATCCTTAATTCTGCGTCAAGTGAATCTTGAGTTTAAAACCGCCTAGTTTCTACGATAAGAATTATAGCACAAATCCTAATACCTATCAAATAAACTATATACCATAAAGTCTCGTAGTAATTGTAAAGGTGCGTGCTAAACGTGTCTTTCGTTTGTGAACTTTCGATAGAGAACGTTCGTTCGTACGAAAGAAATTCTTTCCTCGCCAAATACGATGAAACGCCGTATGTTGAATCCATGGAATTAAATTTTTAAGTCATGATTTTTCATCAGGAAAACCTGAGGTTAATTTGTTAAAATCGAATGATACATTTTATTAACTGATACTGACTGAGTGACTGACAGACAACGCACAGCCGAAACTACTGGTCGTAGAAAGCTGAAATTCGGCATGTAGGTTCCTTGGAGAGTGTATGGGAGCACTAGAGGACTGATATATTGGATGGATAGATAGAGGATTTCCCGAAATTCTTACAGGAACGGGAAAAAAACGGGATATGCGGGCAAAGGCTAGTTCGTGATAATTTCAATCCATCGCCACGAACTCAAGTATCGACTTTAGCGTTATATTTTGATTTGATTATTTGGTGACCACTAGCATTAAAAAGGCCCTAAAAAGTATCGGTTTGTATTGGAATTTGAACTTTGCCATGTATAGCATAGCGTTGGTGGTTCTAAAATATGATAATAAAACCAATTATATTGTTACGTTTCAGTAGTTGCTCCAAGAGCCTTAATGACATGAAAACAATATGCTCAAAACACATTATATCATGTAAACAAGCCTTAACGGTCGCCTTACATAAGTCATTACAATTAACGACTTGTAAGGAGCGTCCTTACGCCAGTCACTCCTTAATCACCGAAGTTACATCGACTTTACAGATAATACCAACTGAATAGTTTTCCATTATAAATCAAGCCCTAGAGGTACATATACTACTGAAACTGTGAATTTTTCTGGAGTATAATTAGCCTCAAATAGATAGTAATACTTTCTATTAGTGAATGAATTTTCGTAATCGAAAAAGTACTTCCAGAGATAACCCTTTACAGACATACTAACAAACAAACAATTTTACATGATTTAGTTTAGATTGAATAACACTACGACATTTAGCTACTAGAGAAAAGTTAGACCTTCAAATTATCAGTGGACGTTGAGGAGTGTTCGCTTTTTTCACGACCACTGTGACACCTCATCTATCAGATGTTCTGCAAAGGTTTTAAGGAAAAGAGAGGAGGGCCGGTTTTATACAAACTTTTCTTCCCTTATTAATAAACTCGAGGAAAGTTGTGTCAAGTTCATAACTTGAAAAATAGATGACTTAACTGGTATTTTTCTTGGCGTTTTACGAAAGCTTTTTAGCTGAGTACACGTTCAAATATTAGCCTAAAAGTATTTAGTGTTATTTGTAATCGAACTGTATTGCTACAGTCTATGTTTAATTTTAACTGATGATGTGTTTACATGACTAGCATTTTGTTTTTTTTTTATGTATAAGTATGAGTGTCAATGAGTAATTTCCGTTAATTAATGAATAAATTGATAATGTGAGTTCTAACACGTTATCTCCGTAGAGATCTTGGAACGAGCAAAACTGCAAGTAGCTTCATCTTTCGGAGTGAAAATATGGTTTCAGGTTGAGTCTTCTTTTCTTCTTAATGTAAATAAAGTTGAAGGCTGACTAGCAGGTTTCATGCAAACTAGGCACAATATACTTTTGATAAATCGATTTTCACATTCTTGGTAAATCGACTGCAGACCGGCGTGGCTGGGTACACTTAGAATACCTCGTTGAGTTGGCTAGTTATACATATACTTACGAGTATATTGTATATGTAGCGGCCAAAGAGTAGATTTGGCCATTTCATGACGTGGCCGATGCTAGGTTAGGTTTGAGGGTCACCCGGCCTCATCACCATCGAGGCTATTCGGCCGGTGCTAGGTGACTGGCTCGGGAGGAGGCACATCTCCCTGTCGCGACGATGTTGCCAGGGCGACGCAGGTATTCTCGGGGCATGGATGCTTCGGTTGGAGGACTTAAGTTGGAGGACACGACGTGGCATATGCTGGCAGAATGCGCAGCTTGGGAGGAGCCGCACCGTGCCCTCGTTTCGGAAGTGGGAAGCGACCTGTCGCTGCTGGCAGTGATTCGTTCCATGGTCGGCAGTGCAGCGTCGTGGAACTCAGTGATCTCCTGCGAAAATTTCATGTCGCAGAAGGAGGCACCGGAAAAGGAGAGGGAGATTTCGAGTGTTCTCCCGGCCCGGTCGGCGAAGGGCTGGTAATGCCCTCTTCTGGCCAAGGATGGCGGACTCGGGGACGTCCGCCGCCCTCCATCATATAGGACCCGAAGTGTCGGTGCGTATTCTTCCACGCGCGCCCCTTTTAGACGTCGCAGGGGTAGTTAAACACCTCACTCCCCCTGCTTAACGAGACAGGGTCCGCAGAGGCGGGTTGAAGGGGCTACGTTGAAGATTTTAGTCAATAGGAGTCTGGCAGACCCCTCCTGGGAGGACATCCATGAGGATTTCAACCCCGATAACAAAAAAAAAAAAAAGGTTTGAGGGGCACCCCAACACGGATAGGTTAGGTTTGCGGTGACTGACCAATTGGTCAAATATGCAATGGCTATGACATATTTATTGATAAACTAGAGAATAAAGCGATGATTATGATTAACAAAATGGTTTTTTTTGGAAAAAATCAACCAAAATAAACTTAGTTGCAGCTAAACACAACCCATCCATTATCATCCACATTATCATCATCATATCAACCGAAAGACGTCCACTGCTGGATATAGGCCTCCCCCAAGGGAGCCATATTCCATAAGCGCCACGCTTGGCAGGCGGGTTGGCGACCACAGTGTAGCTGTTGCAATGAACAGAGAATGCTGATGCCCATTCTCCACGGGAAGGTATGGGATGGTGCTATTCTTTTACATCCGACGCCATATTTGGGTGATCTATGTACCCATCCACGTCGAAACATAATTTGAATAGTTATATATAAGATGACTACTAAATAAGGATGTATTACTTCACCGTAAGGGTTTCTGCACTGCCTCTATTGGATTCGTGACTTTTACGAACATTAGGTATTATATCCATAGAAATAATCACGAATGAAAATCGAATACGAGTGAGTACGCTAACAACCTTATGTATAAACTTGTGTATAATGTAAAAAAAAACGGCAAACTTATGATTAATGACTTCGACGATGTTGCCCTTTACAATGTAAGTCAGTTGAAAGAGTCTCATAACTTTTACAATGTTTGCAACGAAATTAGGTGTAATACGCACAAGGGGCAATTTTAGAGTACAGACGACCCATTTGCGAAGATAACGCTGGGTTGGTAATATTAGATTTGGGCTTTTGGACTACTACTTCGTTCCACTTTGTTCTCTGCAATAACTTAATAATTAAGACGTGTTTTGGGTTCTACATCCAATATAATATTCATTAGAAATATTTTTTGCTTATTTTTTTTTCTAGGTTCCTTTTTTCAACATGTACCTTGTCACGATTAATTAGTTCATTTTCGCATTATTTTACTAAAAAAATAACAGGAAAGCTGATTTCTTACGCCAATAGAGTATTTTACTACCATCAAAATTTACATGAATGTATCTTCTTGAAAAACGAAGACTTAAATAGTACGATTTGTGAAAAAAATAAGAAATCGATAGAAAAATAGAGAAGTTACACGCTTTTGAACTTATTCTTCTATCCTCGTCACGCTAAACGAAGTTTTTACTGGATGGCGTCCACTGTGGATATGAAATGACTTGCGAGTGACGTCACATGAAATTAGTGCTGTCTCTGATAATCATAGATTTTAAAACACTGACAACTCCGACATTTTAATGAGATTATCAAAAGAAAATTTGTACCTGACTTATCTTTTATCTAGGTTTTGAGGAATGTAGTAAAAAACCAGTCAAATACCGAATTATGTTGGTCCGTCCTACAGCTACCGAACTGTCTGTAGGTACCTCATTAGTAAACGGCAAAACGGATTTCAATGCCGCTGTTCTATGGTTCTATGTATAGCTGTTGGTTTTGATTGGGAAGAAAGGTATGATGCTGTTTAACCTTTCTGTTGTACACCTACAGTCCTTAACAAAGCAGGGTAATGCCAAATAATGTTCATTGCGAAAAATGTGGTTAATTGCTAGTCAATACTAGTGATGGTAGCGTTGTGGTGATTGGTGATAGGTAAACTAAAGATGGCGATTCGAGGTGATGATGCGTTGATTACTAACAATGGGTGATGCATGGTGATTTCTGATGTGTTTCGACTTTCACTCGGACGACACAACTAGTTTTCTATTTCTATTTGTGATAGACAATTAGTTACCAACGTCACAGTTACTATAGTTTCTATTTTACGGTAGACAGACACAGACGTTTTTTATTACAAAAGCAGCTTAACGCTGTACTCACGATTCTGACTATTCCTGTTAGTTGGTTGTGGCAGTGATTTTACATCCTTTTCAAGTCTAGGAACTGAAAGGTCTGAATGAACACCCGACTTGTTTAGCCATTTGGAAATTTAAACTTCCGTACCGTTTGCTTTTTTTAATTTTTTAAGGGTTCTTATTTGATTTATTTAAAATTTTGAAAAGTTCGAGCTTTTAAAATCTGATTGAAGTTATTTTTGAAAAATAAAACTTATTTGGTATTTTTATTACGGTAAACGGTGTGGTTTTGGGTTTCATCATTCTTGAATCTAAATAAGTTCATTCAAGTGATTAAGTATAATATTTTTTATAATTTGGAAGATAATTAATAATAAGATTAATAATACGTTTGTAAAAGAATATCAAATTGAACCCTCAAACGGGAGAACTTTTTTGACGTTCATCAAATAATAGTTTTTTTTTCTCACCTACGAAGATGTCTGAAAATGATGAAAACACCAATTACCTTTCGATGACTCCCTCCAGGATAAAATACTTCATTACTAGAACTTGGTACTTACTGATGACCTTGGTGGGTGCTTCGGAGAACTCCTCAGGGTCGCAGCGGCTAGGCATGGGTCTGCCGGCGGAGCGGCGGCGGCCACTCGGAGCGGAGCTGGTGGTTGTCGTTTGCTGGGCTGTGGCAGTATACTGCACTGTGTTCTTTGGGAAAGAAAAAATATATAAATATAGATGCAGTCCAAATTCAAATCGGAAATAGTATGGGCACATTTTATCATTGCTACCGAGTCGGCAGAGGCCGATATAGAGCGTTTTTGAAACGACGTTTTTTTAACACAATTATAGAAAAAATAAATGATGTAGAAATGATATTTAGAAACAAATAATTGTGAGAAATGTAATATAATGCGTCTTGCTCGGTATCGCGGGTCTGATCGCGACCAGTGGGGGCTACCCGGGGCTCTGCGACCAGCCTGATATTATAAGTTTAAATATTGAAGAGGTGTGGGGGCGGGCCGCCGCGCTTTTCCGCTCGAAATACACTTCACTGTGCGAGCTTATAAAAAGGAGCAGGAGCCAGTTTTCGAGTAAATGTGTTGAAAAACAATTTAAATGTTCCTTTCTTCACGATCCTTTCGACAGGAATATTTCTGTTCTAAATGAAATAAAAAATTCCATACCCCGTCTGGTAGGTTCTACACGAGAGAACTAAGTAGGTACTTACTCCGCCCTATATAATTAGGCTCTCCTAGATGAAGCTCTTCAGAGAAAGAGGATATTACTCGTAGTTTGATGGAAGTCTATTAAATCTTGATAAAATGTTAATGTTTATCTCAAGTTTGTTCAAAGTTTAAAACGGCTGGAAATGTTTTAGTTAATCTTGAGTGGAAAGTTCTCGTCTTATTAAGAGTACGGGCATACGCCTAGCTTTGGCCAAGGGCAAAACTAACTCGGAGTCAAAGTCAAAGTCAAAGTCATTTCATCTATTTATTTTTATTTAAAGAAGACCATTAAAAGGTATACCGATAACAGTGGTTAACGTTCTCTCTTGGAATGTCAATACTTATGGTAAAAAAGTGACTTAGTGGTCAATTGGTAAAAGTTCTTATGGAGAAGTACGGACAAGAAACTCCATTGTTACTCTTTTCAAGTAAATGTTTCATAATATTATTTGCCCGTATTTTAAGCTCTAAGCTCTCATAATATCATACGTTACGAAATTCTATAAAAAAATATATGCAAATAAGCTACATGACATGACATCGATCATAGAAACTAACAGCCCAGAGACAAGCATTAATGAAACAACTACTATAATAGAAGGGAGGCATCCTAGAAAATATTAAAAAGTTGAAGCGAGAGAAGAGCCCTGGGCCCGATGGTTTAAAGAACGAGGCGTTAATAGAAGGAGCAAAACTACTCACCGGACCACTGACACTTGTATTCAATATGGTTCTAAGTACAGGAAAAATACCAGGACAATAGTAAAAATCAGACATAATACTGCTATATAAAAAGGGAGATCCACTCGAAATCGCTAACTACCGCCCGATAAGCCTGCTCTCAAGTGTGTATAAACTATTCACTTCTATTATACACAATAAAATCAGCCCACAAAAAGACAGTATGCAACCCGTGGAGCGAGCGGGCTTTCGGTTTTCGACTATGGACCACATTCATACGCTAGAACAAGTACAAAGAGTTTAACAAAAACCTGTATATACATAGGTTTCATCGACTACACAAAAGCATTTGATAGTCTCCATCATAACTCCATTTGGCAAGATTTACACAACTGCAACATAGACCCAATAATCACAAGAACCGTAAACATATATCAGAATAGTGAGAGCAGAGTTAAACTAGAATCTCGGGGTGATGAGATCAAAATAGCCCGAGGTGTGAGGCAGGGAGACCCGCTCCCGCTATCGCCAAAACTATTTATTGCGGTCCCACAGTGCATATTCTCCAAATTGAACTAGGTCTCGGAAGGCGTCCCAATCAACTACACACGCCTCACCCATCTAAGATTTGCTGACGATATCGATAGTCTTCGCCTAAATCTACAAAAAACTAGAAAATATGATATGTCAACTAAATACAGAAAGCAAACACGTAGGCTTGCACATGAACATAAGCGAAACAAAAATAATGACAAACAGCAAAAAAGGAAAACTCATGCTAGACGGAGTTGAACTAGAATATGTAGAGCAGTAGTATACACTTAGGAAAGCAAGTATCGTTTTGTAAAACAAATAAGAAAGTCGACAGCAGAATCACATGCATCTAGAACAAATACTGGGCGCATAAGGAAATACTAAAAGGTAACTACGACCTAGTTATAAAAAAAAACTGTCATGGACACTAGCATTCTGCCTTGTTTGACCTATGGCTCCCAAACTTGGACCTTTACAAACATTTATTAACAAAATAATTACTTGTCAGCGGGCAATGAAAAGAAGTATACTAAGCCTAAGAAAAATTCACAAAATAAGAAGTGAAGAAATAAGACAAAACTCACAGGTGCGCTACATCAAGCACTTAAACTAAAATGGAATTGGGCCGGCCATGTGGCGAGATACACCGACCAACGTTGGACTCTCAAGATTATTAAATGGCCTGGCCCACAAGGAAAGAGAAACGTAGGCAGACCACAAAAACGATGGGTGGAAGACATAATATCGGTGGCCGGGAAAAAATAGCTCAGAACAGCACGGGACGGGAAAAATGGAAGAAATTGGAGGAGGCCCATACCCTATCAAGAGGTCTCTAATAAAATACATAGCATTAAAATAATATTAATAAGTTATAATTAACATTAGAAATACTTACTAACACTAGACTAAGAATAATAATATATAATATATCCTGGGACAACTCACACACGGTCATCCCATCCCAAACTAGGCAGAGCCTGTGCTATGGCAACGAGACAACTGATAAATATACTTATATATTTCTAAATATATACATATGATTTATTCCATAAATACTTAACTAACTATACACACTAGAAATAAAAATAAAATCTCCTAACTAAATAAACCCTTAAATATGGCGTCAAAAAATTCATCCGCATCGTTGTCGACTGGAAGTGTACCCAAAAGACTGGCGGCATTGCCACGTTGTATGGCAATGCTTATTCTTTGACCAAGGTAAAAGCCAGCCCTTGGGTCACGTGAAGTGTCAACTAATCTCTTCTCTCTTCTTCTCTTCTTTCTTGATCTTTAAATAAGTTATGTGCACTCGGACCCCAAGACCCGAGAGTTTCAACCCCAAACGACTCGAAAATATAATTACCAACAAGTTTATTATATTTCCGCCGCTTTAGGTTCTCTACAGCCGCAGCGGCAGCGCCAGCACAGCACGAAGAGCTAGGAAGATGGGATGGCGCAAGAGTATCGACACAAGTAGCGTCCCACACTAATGGCCTACCCATCTTCCATGGAAATAACGACATGCCGTCCGGTCTCTTGCCATCGTCGCGTGCCAGGCCATTGGGTTCTAACACAGCCGGAACGCCGACGGTGACAAGAGCTCGTCGGATGATGTCGTTAAGATTCGCGTGCCGCGCAATGCGACCCGCGCTACGGCTGCATGACAGGCCGTGGTGTCCGAGGCTGTTGACAACTTCGCCACAGTGGCAGCGATGAGGAGAACAACAAGGAGCGCCAAGACGCAGGCAGGCAGCGAGGCGGAAAGTAGTATCGTCGAACATGGTGCCAATGTTCGACGACGGTAGTGCGTGAAGCCAGAGACCCGACTCCCACTCACCCACAGCCAGCAGGCGCGCACGCTCTGCAGTAGTAGTTGATGTGGCAATAAGTTTTTCCTGAACTTGCCTGCAGAGCGGCTCGTCCCACCGTCTCTGGGATGAAGGGTAGTCGGGCGGATTTGAATTCGGGCAAGCGAGTCTCCAGGCCTCCACAGCCTCGGTGAAGTACGGCACATCAAAATCAATCAGTGTAGAAACTAGAATATTCCTGATTAATTTATCAGTGCCGTACACCGAGGATATAAAAGCCGGTAAACTAATACTGGTAATTTTGCTGACGCCGAGGCCTCCCATACGGATGGGAAGGGTTGCTTGCGCCCAGGCTTTGTCGTCCATGGCCACATTTAAAATTAAAGTAAGTGTATGTTTGATAATTTGGTCTATTTTGTCCAAAAGGTCGGGGTGCTTCCATAAATGGGAAGCACGAAGGAAATATATTAATTTTGGGCCGAAACAGCAATAACGAATAAGAGTGATGGCCGAATGCATGTTAATTTGGAGCAATCTTTCCGAAACGTCATTAAAATTTTGAATTTTTTCTTCAACAAAATCTGGAAAAGAATTCTCAAAGATCGGGCACCCAAGGAGACGAAGAGAGCTTTTGTCCATAATTTTGATTTCAGGGGCTATTGTGTTGAATTTTGGTGAAAGTGTAAGTAGTCTGTCATTGTTGTTGTGTTGTTTATAATATATACATATTATAGAAAAATTACACCCAGACACAGTACAAATGATCATGCTCATCACACAAAGATTTGTCCTGGGTGGGAATCGAACCCACGACCTCCATTTTAGCAGTCAGGGACCAGGGTCACTAACCACTCGACCAACAGACCAGTCAAAAAAAAAACCATGTAAATGTTTATGAGGCTTATAGGAAATAAAAAGGCATTATTATTATTTGGTATTTATTATTTATTGACTGCGAAAGACTGACGTTGCTTTATTAGCTTTTTGAAGATTAAATCGAAATTTCTGATTAATTCGAAAAGCAACATCTAGCTTTTCATTGATTTTACTAGAACTTTCAACTTTTATTATGTCGCTTGGAAAATATCGCGGAATGTGATAAGGGCGCCAATTGTATGTTTTCTCAGTTTAAGGTTTTTTCTGTGTTTTTTTATGTCATATGTTTTAATTTATTAATATACCAGCTTTTGCCCGCGATTTCGTCCGCGTGGGAAAGTTACTTGGGGCAGACATTTTTATTTTAAGATTATGTAGTTTAGTAAAGTTTTAGACAATGCTACTGAACAGAGAAAGAATAGATAGATATACATAGTTTAACAAATGTTCGAAGTGATTCTTTAAATTGGCATAACTTTTTTATTTATGAACCGATTGACAAAAACACACTCAATGTTAAGTGAAGCTTACCACAACGTTTTAGTGAAACCACGTCGTTTTTGAGATTAGCGTGCACAAACGCACAGACAAACAGAAAAAAATTCTAACCATCATTGTTTTGGGTGCTATTTGCGTTGATAAAGGTCCCAATAATATTTTGACTCATATATCTTCCATGTACAGACAGCGATACGTTACATTTTTATTATATGTATATAGATATTCCTGAAAACATCATTAAGGCGGGCTTATATTTATTTAATTGAAGGATTTATTAAAAGCTTCCCTAGTTCGAACCTCATAACTGAATAGATAAGATGTTACTGATTGAAGTTTAGAGAAGAAAAATACGTTTAACTTCATTAAAATAATTCAAAATGTTCATAGTTCACTGTGCTAACAGGAAAAAGCGAATAAACCAATTGATTAAAAAGCTTTCAATAGAATACAATACTGTCATCTACATTTTTCTCACTCAACTATTTTACCTTCGCAATTCAGACCATATGTTAAAAATAATATCGTCGCGTCGTTTAATTTTCGTAGCAATTAAACTGCTTTAAATTAATTAAACCACATTTAAACTGTTGTGGGCAGTGGCTATCTCTCCAAAATAAAAATACTACAGCATATCAGAACAGTCGAATACAACACTAAAAAGAGTTGAAGAGGAAATTTTGCTTTTTTGAGGTTCCATAGTGAAAAATTGACCACCCATTGACGTGACTGAGTCAGTAGGTAAATATTCAACATTTGAAGTTTGACTGGCCTTTTGGTCTAGTGGTTAGTGACCCTGACTGCTAAACCGGAGGTCGTGGGTTCGATTCCCACCAAGGACAAATCTTTGTGTGATGAGCATGATCATTTGTTCTGTGTCTTGGTGTAATATGTCTATTATATGTATGTATTTAGAAATATATAAGTTTGTTTATCAGTTGTCTGGTTGCCATAGCACAGGCTCTGCCTAGTTTGGAATCGGATGACCGTGTGTGAGTTGTCCCAAGATATTATTATTATTATTATTAGAAGTGCTTCATCATTATTAACATTAATCATTGAAATAGTTTCCCAAATAATTGAATAATATTCAGATCATATAAACTCAGCAGGGTTGGTTGAATAAATTAGGCCCACAAACCACAATACATTTCGTATCCAAGTTTTACTTACCTACAATACAAAAAAAAACATGTCCCTCAAGATAGCGACACTGTCACCCATTTACTTTACGTGATATTCTCAATGTAATATCGTGAGTGCTTGTCTCCCAGACTTTTCATAGGAACTATTTTGCTATCGATCTCACACACAACGCACGCCGTAACGTTGATACGCAGGTTGATTGATTAACATGCCAACTGCCATCAAAAGGACTAATGGCCTACGGTGAACCAAACATTGTCTGCCTTATTGTTGGTGGATTACGAGCCGCGAGCCTCGACCAGCGCATTGTGGGCGCCGTGACTCTGCCAAACGTGTCCGCGCCATTGGCGGCCGACAATCACGAGCAATCATCTCTAAATGTGACCAGCTCGAAAATTCTCACTGAAAACGTTTTCACGCCCTTTGTCCTCGTTGTTTCCATTTAACTGTGAAAACGGACGGCTTTGGAGGAATAGCGGGTTAGTAACCGCAGTATGTTCGTATTAAACTAAAGAGAAGGCAACATCGTCTATCCTCCTCAAGGAATCCGTTTAGTCGCCTTTTATGAGCCCCACGGGTACACTAGCGCAGTCTATCTACGTATATCTTTATCGGAACAAGACGACCATTTTAAGGCGTCTCAACTTTCGGCCGCTGAAAGTTCGGTCGATATCAATTAGGCAACTATTTTAGAACCAAAAGTGCGTTAAGGGATATCGCTCCCAAATCGTAGCGATAAAAGTTTTTCGGTTGAACAGGCGATAAACAGTGTATTGATAGAAAGCCTCGCAAAATCCCTTGGCATCATGGAACTCGTAAACACGGTCGGTTCAGCTCTGTTGTTGGGTAGCTATCATCTATTGTATCAATAAATGAAAATGAGGGTTGCTGATATTACTCGTTAACATTCAGAAGTGATTATTCATGCACGTTTATATTTTATGAAAGATTTGAGCATTCATATGGTGATAAATAATACAAGGTCAGCTTTGGGGATGTCCCCCCACATGAAAAAAAAACCTATTAAAATTCTAAATATTTAACCTTCAAAATTCTATTGAAAAAACAACATTTATAGATAGAATCTACTCCATGGAACACCAAAAATAGTTTAGTTCAAGTTTAAATTAAATACCACGAACGTAAAGTTCATAGATTAAAATGCCGGAAGGGTAAGCGCCTAGTGTATCGTGTTGCCTTGACGAGTTAAAGACAGATAAAGTGACTGGCCAGAGCGTGCTGTTGATACGTTAATTGGGACACTTACCCGATCAACGTTTTCGAAGGCTGCAGTGCCGCGGCCTTCAAGGTATTCCTGGAACTGAGAGATCACGCAGACCATAGCATAGATCTGCGAACAAATAGAGACAAATGACATTTAATTATGATTTATTTTAATAATTTCTTTATTGGCACACACACATAAACAATTAACACAGTAAATATTTATTTTGTAAGGTTAAAAATAACACCCAGGTGAAACCAGGTATATCCTTATTCATCAAATACTTTCATTATTTCCTGATTAAGTGTGAGTCCCTGCCAGGGTTGCGGAATTTGTTTGAAAGAGTCACCGTGGCCCTAGAATGCAAAGGGCATTAGGAGGAATACGGAGTGTGAGTCGATTTATAAAACCTTCAATTACGCGCAAAATGATTAGAATAAGTTAGCATGGCTTGTAATTAGCAGGAAGTTTTTCAAACATAATAAAATAAAATGCCACAAAAATATTTTCAACACAAATAAAAGGTACTTAATTTAACAAACGACACGTGATTGCTCATTGGATCGTAACATCAGTAACCGCACGAAAATGAATTCCATGTTTCCAAGTTTCTCTAAGATGAATCGATAAGGGAGAGAAAACTAAAAGATAAATGGAGGTTCCTTCGTCATCGTCCAAGGAGCCGAAAAGATTCCGAATAACAGATACCTAGTTATAATTAAAAGGAACCTCGATCCAGATTCATTAATAACCAGTTTTATGTAACGGGAGACGGGCGAAATATGAAAGAAAATGGAATAGTTTCTCATAGATTAATTGTGTACAGATTTCTTTGTGAAATTATGATGTCAATTTATCTGAGTTATCTAACAGTCTTGTTGGCATTCAAATTGATTTGGTGTGTAGGAAAAATATGGAAATCCTAATATAAAAATGAAACAGTATCTGCTTTTTCATATTAAGAAGATTAAATACGAACTAGGTTTATCAGCCAAATCGATCGTGATTTCACGATTTTGTTGGACTGTTCTAAAGCCACCTTCAGTATGTCGACTGTTAGGTTGGGACTACCTTACCTTTAGGATTTTTTTATAATGGCGGTCGTAGAGGTACCTAATTACTTAGAACGTGCATTTCTGCAACGTCTGTCCTATTTTTCTTTGTGATATGTTTACATAATTTAACTGTGTGCTGGTCTCTGGGTGCTCAAGTCATGTTCTTTTCTGTTTGTTTTATTCTTTCTTTTGAAGGTTTTCTTGCTAAAATTGCCACCTTACATTAACACGGCAAATCTTTCAAAATAAGATATGAGCATTGGAAATTACAGCCTTTGTTTATTTAATTGTTCCCTTACGATTAACGAGCACACCCGAGCAAAAAACGAAGCTTACTTACCTATGTGTAAATGTAATTTTCTTAACATCATTATAATTAAATAGTAGAGGCAATAGTAACGGGTTGAAGGAAATCTATTTTTATTTTAAAAATATTCGGTAGTAAAAAGCTCGGGCAATCATTTTTGAACAACTTAATTTAACTAAAGAAGCTTTGCACTTATTTTTCACTAAAAACATCCAATAGAATAAGTTTAGATGGTTTACTTTAGGTCTTGGGCCACATTTACGGCTGGTGAGTGTATTTCAGAAAGGGAGGTACCTATCGGGGGGACAGGGAGGTCTACTAACATTAAATTTAATGGATCCACTCCAACCTGATTCAATTATATTATCAATCCGAGAAATGAATGAAGGTCGTGTGAGCTTTTGGGCTCTAAATGAAAAATCTCAGTGTCCCTTCGAGGTCACAAGTACTTATGAACTCGAAGGTGGCTTCGGGATCTACACCAAGCAATCGTGTGCTATCCATCCATACACTTATGCCAATTCGTGGTTAAAATCACATTCTGACGATTTGGAAGCTAGTGTACTAGTTACGGAAAAAAATAGATATATTGTTATTTCTTATTTTCTCTGTTGTTGCTCTATACGCCTTAAGAATAACTTCGTTCCACGTTTATTCCAGTCTTCAAAATTGAAAATAAATTGAAAAACAGAGTGTATTTTAATATATTTAGACACGGTATAATTAAAAATAACAATATTCGTCTACAAGATGAAAGCGAAGTTTACAACCATATTGAAACTTAGATCCAATTAAATCAGTTTATATATAATAAACGTTCCGTAAACTTAACTGACACTCACTTTGTAGATAATAGTAGTAATATAACCTGGTCTGGTGAAAGGTCAGGCGAAGATAGAAAAAAAATATCTACGAGATTTCAAAACAGAAATGTTATCAAGGTATGTTTTTATTTTGTCCGAGACAAAGAAAAGTGGCGGTAAATTAATAGCAGCCCACTAATAGCGCGGTGTAGTGGCATAGGGACGGGACGGACCTAAAGCTTTTAGTGAAGCGATACATTACGGCGAGAAGCCTTATCTCTATAAATGTGTAATTCGGACCGCCTGCGTCTGACTTCACAATGGTCTTAAGGTAACCTACATAAGTTCACGCATTTTTCACTTGGGGTAGGCAGAACCTACAGAGTGAAACGAGCAAGGCTTACGATCTTTTCTTCTTATTTTACAATTCTTGATTATCTAGTGAAAAATACTCGTTACTGGACACAGCGAGCTTTCACTAGTCCTGTTTGAAAGACGCCACCACCAAGGTCGGTGTTTATCCCCGTTCATCTAACAAGGTAAGTACCCAGTTAATGAGATAACACACCTCTCATAATTCCTCATATGCTCCGCACTACCTCTCTGCCATCCCCAAAACTCCCTGGAGCGTAATAAACCATGATTACGTGGGCACTTCAGTACCGCCGCTCCTACACAATCTTCTTTTATTTCATAATATTATCACATTTCGTACGAAGGACAATGTACAGATCTTAAAGTTCTGTTCAATAGGAGTTTAAGTAGTAGGTCGAGCATCATTCAGGTGCTGTTGTGTAACTTGAGGTATAAAGGTTTCGGATCTTCGAACTTTGTAGATTCGCTACGGCATTGGCTCGGACTAGTTCTAGCTGAATTTGCTACGACTGAAAAACTTCGTCGCATTGCAAAATGTCGAATTCAATTAGGTAGAGGATAAGAAAAGTTACGGAGTACACAATATACTTTTTGTGGAGCCTCTTTTTGCCATGTTCAGTACAATTGGTTTGTATCTACATTGCGATAGTATTTTAACATTGTTTGTTGAAGCAAAGACCAAAAGATTTTGGTAAATATTAAATGCCTCACATTGTATTTGTTTCACAGGTGTATCGCGTAACCTTTTAAGCACGAGCCCGACTGAAAATTAAACCCATTTTTAAAACAAGCAGAGCCAGCATTTCACGATCACAAGCGCTTAAATAAATAATCAAGGAACATTCCTCCCTTGAAAAAATTCAAGATCCAATCTCTGTTTCAATTCCCTTTGCAGGAGAAATAAAACATTTTATTAGAGTTGTTAGTTGGGCCATAATAAAGTCCGTATTATAGAGGAGCTACGTGTTTTCCATCCAGTCGCACAACTAAATTGTAGATAAGTGTCGTTTATTTGACAACCGATGTTCTGGGATTATTGGTAAACTAGTGGACAACTCTCTGATCACGTACGAGTATTTCAGAACTTATTGAAGGATTAATTTCGTGTATGATCATGTTGAAATTATTTAGTAGGAAATTATTTAGTAAGTTGCTTGGAAATTATGCGAAATGTATGCCGCCGTCCTCGTTTGCGTAACGAATTAAAAATATCATACATACATATTAAACACATGGCCTTTTTGCACGGCGACGTTTACCTGTTCGTGTCCCTGGATTATGTAGTATATAGCTACTTTAATATCTCCCAACGTTAACATGTTTTTGGACTCTGAAATGTATCAACACGTCAGGATTTAATGCCTGTTATGTTATTTGACACTGTTGTCCCAAATAAACATTTTTCTTTCTTTCTTTCTTATTAGTGTGACTTTATTTTGTATAGAGACACAATCTTGCGGTTTTTAAAAAATACCTACATATTATGAAAACCATGTCAAAATGACGCCTAAAAATAAGACTATTAAATTGTAGAACATCAAACGAAAAGCCTCAAAAAATACCCCACGGTATTTAACACCTGTTTCTTTTTGCCTTATGATGGGTACCTAATCTAGTCATAAATTCAAATAGAAATTGATTTCAATATCTCAATGACAATAACTGCCTAATTCTAGATAAGTATAGAAATCAGAATCTTTTCTCACGATTTTTCACAAATTCAACTTTCCAAAGTTTTGAAAGCAAACATTTTAGCTGAATAATGTCAGATTCCTGTTGAACTTGAATTGCGTGAAATTCAAAGCGAAAGTTTCGACTGTTCCAAGGTATTCAATGCCATACGAATGCACAGGAGTCAAGGAAGTTAAAGGATTGACGTATATTTCAACCGAAGCAAATTGCCATTTATGCCCTTTATTTAAGCCTGTTTCTCACAAAGCCCCAAAAAAAGCATTGTCGCATTATGAACACTATTAGCAACAAAAATTGCAAGGAAACAAGGCAAAGATGAATAAAACTACGCAATACAGTTATGAGGGAATCGATTTCGTAATATTCCCCGCTGGGATAGGGATGTGTATCAATATAATTTATTTTTACGCAAGTAGATGTCAACCAAAAGGGAAGATTGTCCACGAGAGCAGCCAAGCGAACGATATCAATGTATGTCATGTAAATGTATTTTATATCTACGTACGTATATCTAGATATCATACTTCTCAAGAATGTAAAATATTCAGTATCAGATCCTTATAACCCTTTCAGTTTAATAGCTGTAATTAACGTCATGCAAGTATAGGCATGCGGAACCATGCCTATAAAATTTTAATAAACCATGGGTGTCCCCTTGCATACAAGTCTTGTATGGGAAATCCATGCATACATACCATTGAATAATTAAATCAAGGAGTCTTTATATAATTTGCAGCAATTATATTAAATACAGGTGGCAGGTAAAAACCCCTTCTGGCGTCAAATAGGAGTTATTGGAATCGGCACAAACTTTAACTGGAGACAGACTACGCGGACGTTCACCTACTCAGATCAACCGTTTTATTCTGTCAACGCCTCACCGTGTAAACTTAAGTGGAGTGAGCATGAAGTGAACTGTCATTCCATCTTGTTTGAATGAATTTACAGTTCATGTTCACTTACACCTACACGTTGAGATATTTTCAGACGGAGCTGTTCGTCCGTAAAACCGTCAGTTTTCTCAAGACGGGCAAGATCTTCAGTTATGAACACAAATAAAAGAGAAACTTCAAAGACAATGGCAAAAGCAAGCGCGCAATCAATTTTAAATCGCAATAATATTTCGGTCGCCTCCGCCCGCCCAGAGCTTTCGCCAAAAAGTTTTGTATGCGATACCCTCGTCCTATACATATTCAATGGAACATGAAATGATAACCCTACTGACAATGTTTATACCTACTTATGAAGTTTATTCTGGAAAGGTCCATGAAAACGTAGGTGAACGAACTTTTTCTGCGGTGTTCAGCAGCAGCTCGTTCAATATATTTGTTTAATTTTATCCAGTCTAGTTGTTAAGTATTTTTATATAAACTTTGGTGAGCTAGAAACCACGTGGTTTGTTTTGCAATTTACTTTCGATTTCTGAATTTGAGTATTTCTAACTCTACTTCAATCCGTCAAACTTCGGTGTTAAAGAATGGTTTGACGCGTTCTTAATACTCCTTTCAATAGTTTGCATAAGATGAGAAGATAATTGGGTTCGTGAACACAATCTAGCGTAATTACAAAAATACTCGTAAAAGCTAAAAAAATTAACAATATTCCTATGTATATTATTTTTCAGCAAGTTAAAATACTTTATTTTAAGTAAAATTCACGAGGACATTCCTAACTAGGCCGAAACCAATCAAGACTGAGAGAAAATATCAAAGGTTTAGCTTAGTAATACACACACACACAGCCTCAGGAAATTCTATGTAAAGTAGGTTTTCTTTTCTGTTACGTTTTACGTGAGTACATTTAAGGAGTACATTTAAAGAGTACATTTAAAGAGTACATTTATCGATAGCTATGATAATAAATGTATTGATTTTAGTGAATTCCTTTTATTAATGTACGAAATTTAGTTCCCGTAGTCAGACGCAACACCACAAAGCAGCGCGTATTCCTTGAAATTTTTCTGCTTAGAAAAAAGTAGATATATATACCTACAGGAAATTTTTCAAGGGTGTGAATGGCCAAATCCGAAGCCATGAGAAATGGCGAAAAATGGTCAAAGGGGTGTCGGAGCCGATTTTGATGAAAACTAAGGCTGCAGGATTGGAATTATAAATAATATAATCAATGTTACCAGTAAGGAATGTACCCGCTGACTTTGAAAAAAAAAACGCGACTGTGTTTTTTTTTCTTCAAAATCAGCGTGTTGATTCCTTGCTGGTATTTGAGAACAATGAAAATCATTAAAAATAAACTAATCACGTGCTTCAGATTGCGTCAGATTGTGTTCAAATAATAGTTCTCGAAAAATAGCGATTTAACCTCTAAATATTTCAGCAAGGTGACACTTTGGGGCACCATGTTGTTTAAGTGTCCTCTACCCATAAATAAAAGTTTCATCGTGAGCCGCGATTTTGAAAAAAAAAAACAAAATCGCGACCGAGGGCACTCCCATAGAAAAATGTTCGAACCCTTTATTGATCACTAGTGGCTCGCCCCGGCTTTGCCCGGAACTTTTTTCTGACAATAAAAAACACAACAAAAAAGAATTAGCGAATTTGGTCCAGCCGTTCACGCGTGATGCCATGACCAAGGGAAATAGGGATTCATTTTTATATGTATAGATTAACAACAACAGATATTAGATGACAGTCATCGTGACAAATGCTTTGTAATCAGTGAATCAGTCCGTGTCTAATGTGACGGAATGTACTAAGTACCGCCCATACTGAAGGCTCTACATAGCTACATTAGCTACGTAGATACAACATGTCTTAAGTTCCAGTGTTGCCTCCTTGGTCTCAAGTTCTGATGAAAAAAATTTTTTTCACTAAGGACATACCCGCCGAGCTATTCCAAACCACTGCAGCTCCTGAAAGTCAGAATCAACAGTGACGGCCATCAGAAAAGCGCCGAAGCAATGACGTTCAACGAGTCCCGTAGGAAAAAGATTCAATGGTCTTAATTCATAGCATTAGGTGAAGTCAACTGAGTTCGGGTGGAATGTCAGTTCACTTCACTTCAGCTTTCACGGTGACATTTATAAACCAATGTAATATAAAATAAACCAATTTTCCAAATTTCAGCTAGGACAAACGATTAGATAGGTGTAGATAACTAAAGGTACAAATTCTGTTACTTCAGTTCGAAACAACTTCAGATTTTCATTCATTTTCAGACTCCTATCACAACATTACACAAAAGTTTTCATTATAATTTCCAGGACTTTCTATGCACTCACATATTAGAAACATTTATGAAATGAGCCTCTGAGATCATGTTTATTAATTATCAAACAAAGCGTCAGCTTAGAGCTTTTATCGGATTAAATGTTGCTGAGTTTGCATAAAATAAAAGTTCTTCAAGTTTTAATCTAGAAAAGTGTTCGTGTAAACCAGCGTGGAAATGAGAGCAATCGTTTAAAAAAAAACTGCATTTTAAAATGTTTTAGTCAAGATGTTTTCAAGACAAATGTTGTTCTTACCTTGACGGGCAGACAATTCATTCTAATGTCTTCTTAAAGTAACTGGGGATATTAAATGTCATTCAAATAAGCGATTAACTTGAAACGCTTGTTGGTAATAGCCCAATCGTTAGTTCTGACTGAAACGACCCTCACAGGCTCGTACTGGATGTCATGCCAAGGCTAGCTAAATATAATAAAAGCTGTTTGTATATGTGTGTAGAAATATTTAATAAGATACCGAGCGACCTAAAAATTCTAAATACCTGATTATTTAAAAGTAAATTGTACGATTGGCAGTCTACTAATAGTTTTTATAGTATAGTGAGTTTTTTAACAAAAAAATTAAATGACTTAATTGTATCCACGAAAAATTTGTACGCTTATAATGTTAAGCAAAAACATGTATGCTCTGAATTTAATGTTTATACCATCTTCTATACCATGTTTTTATGCCAATAAATTTTATTCTATTCTGTTCTAAAAAGTTTCAATTACTGTAATAGGACTTATAGGTCCTTACTGAATCGGGTATTGTATGCAAAATGTTGGTGATATAATTCTGCTGTGTATTAATTAAGTTACTTTCTGCCACTATGCTTTTGAAACATGTGGAGTTGAGGTCTTCCTAGATCTCCGCTAAGTAACTGAACAAGTTTGACATAATTGGTGGTTTTATAAACGATATGCCTATATCCATACCCTGTTTTTAAAATGAATGATCTGGAATTGATAGAATTGACGAAAAGTGTTACAATTTCGTTTTTGGGTTTGATTTAAATGCCCAATTTCTACCTCCTGAAATAAACAAAAATGTGATCAATCTTCATTAAAAGCTCCAAAAAATATATTTTTTGACGGATTGTTTAAAAAACCATGGAGCTGTGTTGGCAAAATGGCTAGTGGTCCGTGACCGCTGACTCGTCATTGTCAGGTTTGTTTACCGATCGACAAAAGTTTGCGTTAGGTTAGAGGTTTCGATTAATCATTGGGACAGGTCTCTGTTAAATTGGGAAGTTACATATTTAGCGTAGGTATATCAAATTTTGTTTGGACTGAACATGGCACAACAAGCACCTTTTGAAATCAACGGCGCATTCACGGCGATTAGGAATTGGGGAAAATGGGTAAAGGTACAAATATATGATATATATAGATATGCGTACAGAATTTACCTCACTACATACTTACAATGGCTGAATTGTATTGCTATCGTTATAACGCGATAACTTTCACCGTAACTAAACGAGTTTAGCGCAAACTGAAAGTTTCTGAAACTTCACAATGAGGAACAAGTAGGCGCCGCGGCCGTGAATAGAAGGATTAAACGGCGGAATAAAAGCAGCGAATGAAGCTTTATTTAATGATGCCCACATTTTTGTGGCTGACTTTTCGATGCATCGGTTTTCATACTGTTGGAAAAGTTTAAGATATTATGTAATTATTGATAGATATCATTTTAACACATTTCGGTGAACAGCACACAAAATCGACTACTCGTTCACAATGTCAGTTTTATTTTAAAATTTAAGAAAATAATTTTTACTTATTCGATTAGGCCGTATTATATCCCTGACAGTTTCAAAACCAAAAGCGGAATCCCAGTGTCCAACATAGCAGTAGGCTGCGAGCTACGCTAGTTCTTAATTATAATATAATCAAACGTGATTGGCACAAACTCAATATTTGGTCACAGAGCTCCGATAGCGACCCCGCATAAACCTTTAATGATCACATTAATCGGATTTTAGCAGCCAATTCTATTTCGAGATACCAAATACCAATTTTAAGCAAACTCCAATAGTAAGTAGATCCTCCCTAAATTAACCACTAACTCTGGAACCAAAGCAAATATGTCTGCTTTGAGCAAATATAAGTATCTATTCGAGAAGTTGACAATGGTCCTTTTTAATATTTCCTACAGAATCTATATTCCGGTACGTTATTAACGGCGCCGACCATTGTTGACTTTATTGACTCGTAAAATCTTTAACTGCTGGGTCTTTTTATACTATTTTTATTCCACATTAAATATTGAGTTATTGCGTATTATTTAACGTGTAATAGTCGTTGCGTACCTATTCGGCGCGGGTGCTTAGAGCCATGTTCTTCCCTTTTATTCAATGATTTCCACTTTTCTTGTTGACAAACGCGCTCTTTGGCGTAATTATTGTTACACGCATAGCTATTACTGATTGATGTCTTACCTGCATATTGTTTCCTGAAGACGGGACGTCGATTTTATGGGCACTATATGAGTCTGTCATCATATAACAACTAATATCATTTGATTTTTGACAAAAATAAACTCTATCTAGCTTATAAACGTTTTGTGAACGGATTGGATGACTATAATTTTAAGAGCAAAAATGTCCTCTATTGTGAACCGTTTCCAACAAGTTGCTGACTCCGTTCAAGAGCTTCTCTTCATTGTAGCTTTTTGCAGCCTGTATAAGTTCGCATAAATTAAAATTTGCTCGTTCGCTTTCTCAACTATACATGACATGAGGAGTCCTCGTTCTACGTTCGATTTTATGACCTGCATCCCTGAAGCATAAACTAGTTTATTGTAGTCATATAATGCATGTTTTATCATCATCAGCACTTTTGTGAATATTTTATTTAATGGGTCGTGTTGGTTGGTATATAATTTCACTAATAAAGTGGCTGTACAAACAAAAAGCGCTCGTTAAAGTACACGCTTGGCTCTGGCAGGCGCACGGCGAGTAGCGAGCAATCAGTCACTTGCACGGTGGGACATTAATCTATCGCAACTCAAACAAGTTCGTTAGGTAACTGTTTGCCCATACTCGTGTGCAGCGTAATACTGCATTTTAATACCAAAGGAAGTTAACACATATAAAATGTTTGAATAGAATAGAAAAGTCTTTGTCGTAGTAGCTTAATAAATCCTAACAAATATTGTTAACGCGTAACTGAATGTTTGCTACGCTTTTACGCCTAAATTGCTCAACCAATTTTGATGAATTTCGGTACAGAGATAGATGGAACCCTGGAGACGGTTATAAGTCACTTTAATGCGAGCGAAGCTGCAACCGAAGCTATTGTTTTACTAATTTTGTAAAAATGAATTGTCGTTTAAGAGTTTCGTTAGCTAAAGTATCCAAGTGTCTGTGATAAACAAAGAGTCGCTGTTTGGTGTCAGAACTTAATTGTGGTGGCAGAAATTAGTTTGGTCCAAGACTAGCTTTTTAGGAAAGAATTTAATTACTCGACAGATATAAAATTTTTCATTTAACACACACGGGGACCTTGTATTGCTTCTTTGTAATGGCCTTTAAGGACAGCCCCGTTAAAATGACCTACAACGACTAAATTCAATGTCTTGTGCATGTAGAATTATTAATATTTAAGTAATGTTTGCAGTGGCGCAGCGCAACTACAAAAGTGGCCTTTAGTTGAAATACATAGACGTCATGCAAATGTGTTCGCATTAGGTAATTGTGTTTGGTTTTACTTGAAAATTTATGAAAACATTCTAGAGTCGACTGTTATTAGTTCTTATTTCTAATGAAAACAATATTGTACTGAATCTGGTAAAAATAACATTGTAGGTAGGTATAGAGACGACCTTTTGTAAAATTTGAACGTTTAAAATCAACAATCAACTATGGCTAGCCTTGTCTCAAATATATATGTTGGGCTTAGCTTCCAAACAAACTGGATCTAGCTGAGTACCAGGTCATGGCACACAATAAACTACCGACCTTCAAACATCCATACGTGTGCGAAAGTACCATTGCTTCTTAGGCTCTTTTCTGTATGAAAGACTGAATAAACTTATAGATATGTACCCCTTAAATAAGAACAAATGTAAACTTACGGCAGTAGAGTACATTCGCAAACTAAACTACACCGAGATTGAAAACCTATTGGATGTGGTTAAGTAGCTTATAATAATAATACTCACCCTCCTACACACACTCACGCATTTACACTCAACTCACCGGAGGCCATCACTATACAACTAATTAAGATTGTTCTCCTACATCTGCCACTTCCTTGAATAATATTATAGAAATATATTTATAAGGTCTACTTTAGTTAATTCCTAAGTGTCGTCTGCGACGGGGGATTGAGCGCTGATGTCTGAAATACAGATATTTTATACCTAGTTCAGACAAAGATGTCACCATGTTATTTAAATGTCTGTATGTTTTAGAACAAATAAATTATTATTAATATTTCACACTGCGACTGTCTATCTGCCCTCCTATAAATTACCAAAAAAATATCTTGAAAAAGTCCATCTTAATATAACAACGAGTAAAACTAAAAACAAGCTTGTAAACGATAGAGAATGTCGAAACGCGTACCGTAAATTAGGTAATTTATATACAGGTTTTCCCTAATTACATGCCTTCATTTTAGGCCAATAATTTTAGACTCATATTAAAATAGACGTTGATGAAGATGGTCCAGAGAAGCGTTAACTTGACATTTAATTATTTTATTTATAATATCGTAACCTTTCTAGGAGACTGCATTTTAAAAGAGCAATGTCGCTGGTTGAAGTAGAACAGTCAGGTAGGTTTTATTGTAGTTGTAGGAAAGCCTGAGGTACCTCTACATCAGGCTTTCCTCGGGTTATGGTAGTTATTTTTACAATCTAGCGTTTTAGACGGGCTTTGTGACTCGTCGGTCACCTAGCACGCGATATTATCTTTAAAATAGAATCTTTAGAGAGGCTCTTTTACCCATATTTATTAAATAGGAAAGTTCGACGTTTTGAGTGATTTTAATATGCAGCTATCGTTTGGAAGGTTACATTAGAAGCAAGCGAAGTGACTGTATTAAGAGCATATTTCAACAACTTTTTAGTAGCTTCTTTTTTCTCTTATCGTGCTTGTCGTGTTACATTAATATTTAGTGTTTACTAACATAATTTTGATATCTTCTAATTAAGAATTCATAAGTTATTTTTTTTCTATTTTTAAGTTTTTCGGTTTATGTGGCAATTCAATATTTATTTATTTTTCTAGATTTTTTACTCACTGGACCCGTGCGTTGCGAGATCCAAAAAATAATTCAGAGGAAGTTTGAATCTAGGTGCTGATATATATATATAAAGACAGAAAAGAATACCATAACAAGAACTTTTTATTTTTATTCCTTCCAGATATTAAAACGTTTTTCATGACAACCGGTAGAGCCAAGAGCTACCATATACATACCTACGACTAATGAAGAAGGTATTGTCGAATCAGAGCTTCCGTCGAAAAAAAAACTATATGTATTCATTTTTCACCGTTTAGTAAATTGTTTATCACCAATTACTTATGCATTCGTTGGTAGCGACGCCTACTGTGGAAATAAACGAACATCGGTTGAGTTTTAAAGAATTTGATTACTCTTGTTGGTAATTTCCCATCTACTAACCCTAGGGGTTATTGTTTAATATGATACGCAATCAATAGCAAAGCTTTTCATTTAAAAAAATTAGCAACATTTATTTTATATTCATTCAATTTACCTTCGTTGTCGAACAGACGAATTTTTCAAACTTACGCAACAGTTGATTAGGTATTGCTGTAAAATCCTTCAAATTGTACTTCGCATTGGTTACTGATTTACTCTGGCACTGTTTATTGTTTGCAAGCTACATTTAAATACTTTAAACTTTTAAAGGCTTCTGAACACAAAGAATATCACTTAAACGTTTAACACACGAGTTTCCTTTACACTGTACTTAAACTATTGAATTAGCTGGTTTTACGAATAATAACAAGTTCGAAAGGGCCCGTATCGACTGCCGGCATCTCATAGGCCTGAATCGGATCGGCTGTTACGTTATATTTCACGGAAGGCACGCTGTAAAAGCAACGGAACGATTAAGGCACCCGAACTTCTCCCCCCCCCAGCATACCTCGTCCCCCCCTTCGTTAACACCCTAACCCGTCCCACGCAAGCCATTTGAAATATTGGTTTCGCAAACAGTTTTGTGCCCTTTGTTTTGAATACGGAATACCGTGACGATAATGTATTTTACTCATGTAAATATTCGATTTTATGTCAAACGGATAGAGAGAAATAAAATAGAAAGCAAGGGTCGTGTCTCGGCACTGACATTGGAACCGGGAGACACTGGAGCTTTCCTAACAGACGCAGTTTAAAGTTGGGGCACCCCTAACACAGACTTCCTCATCCCGCCGAACGGAAAGGCGGGTGAAACGCTAGCTCGGTATCCTGCAGAAAGTGAAAGCTGTACGGAGTCGACATAATGCCCTAAAAATACTGCAGTTCAAGATCACTAGCGGTCCCGACCCGCGCGCCCTATTAAGCTGTGACCTCCGGGTAGTAATCATTGTATCAGTTGTTTTTGGTATTATTAGGTATAAAACTTTTAAGTTACAGTGCAATTGAAAAAATCCGTTTTGTTCACACTACTAGCAAGAATTGCAAAGCTTTGTAGGTAAATCATAATTCCCTATAAGTTGTTTAAATAATGAATTTTATTTCCATAATGTGTTACAAATACGGCACCCCAAAATAGGGTGAAAATACATGTTTATATGATAGTTGCCGCAGAATGATGACCGTCCGAAACCCTTTCTAAATAGGTGAGACCCTACGCCAGCAAGCAATTCTCATCTCCGTCAGGAAATGTAGCTATTATGTGCAAATATGCTGGTGGCTTTGCCTGCAGCCTACAGCATTTTACTTTTTAATAGGAAGATTGCCTTTTGCATTTCACATAGATAAAGTGTAAAAGTAATTACATACTCGTACAACTACTTTTACAGTATAATTGTATAATTTTAATTAACAGATGAGCATCTGTTAATTAAAATTATTCACATGCTTAGTTTAAATACTAATTAGTAGATTCTTTATTTTTTCTATAAAGAACTTGAATGTAGTATCCGCTAACCAGCATTTAAACTGAAGCCTGTAATTATATTAGGACCATCTCATTTTTTTACAGTGATATTATTAACTGAAGGTCACATTGGTCGGTGCTATATTACCACGTTTTCAAATTAATATTTTTTTTTAAGTAGGTAATTCTTAGAACCGAAGTAGCTCTCTTTACACCGAGTTCCGTCGCCTTTTCATACGAAAAACGTTCGTCAAATCTCATTAACCATTTTCTTTTCAGAAAGGAACTCGGTAGGGACCGAATTCACTTTCGTCAATTCAAAGGAAAGATGTTCCGAGATATATTTTTATGTTTTTTTCAAACATAGAGAGCCGTAGGTATGTGGTAGAATTGAAGAACTAAGGAAACAGAGTTTTTATATTTAAAAAAATTAAATCTACAAATACGTCGGCCAGTCTTGCCACGTGTTTTGCTCGACTCCACAATCTTCTTAGCGTGTCGATGGCAAATACACTTGACTCAACAATTAAAGCGTGGTTGAATGCGCAGACCGAACCTAGTTCATTACTTTATAAACAGAAAAGAAAAACAGATCAATTGATTATGTGGGGTTTGGCAAGCTTATCTTGAACCTCTCAACGTTCGGTGATATTTTTTTTTCAAAGACCGTAAGTTTACTGGTCGGCTGTACTGTTTTTTAATGTAAGTACGTGAATTGGTCGTACAATATCATCAATATCAAGAAAATTAGAGGTGTATTTGACAAATATGCGAAAGTTCCTTTACGTCTTTTTAACCTTTTGAACGCCAGAGCATAAACGCATCGGCGTGCCCCCGACGCCAAGCCACAAATTTACCGTAATTTTTGTCACGTACTTGTGACGTTCGGCGTACAGGGCACGCGCTTGCTTGTCACTTATACGTGATAGTGGTGCAAAAGGTTAAGGATGGAGGAAGAATGGAAAGAGTAAGAAGGAAAGTCAGCTAGCTAGCTAATATGTAGTAAATACAGAGGACAGCTAGATCACTCATATTAATGTTACTGCCAGCCAGTAATTAATAAAGCGTTGCCGTTCCGGGATATATTGCTATTGGAAGCCTCGTATGTGCATGGACGCCCACACGGCCCACACCACAAATCAATCATAGTGGGCACGGTCGGCATAATGTTCGGTAACTCCGGAAATGTTATGCACCGAACAAATACATAATACATTATGATATTGAACAGACATGACGGATCGCAGTTAGAGGGAAGATATTAATTGAATATTTTGATTTGATTAGCTATTTAGTGCTACGTCCTAGAAGCACACAACTGGACAATTATTTAACCCCAACATTCTAAGTCATTTCCTCTACTCTAGTCAACCTCGACTCAATCTAATTGACTGTTTACTTGAAAATTGAAATTAATCGAGAGTTTTTCATGGCGACTGAGTCGAGTGGCGCAGAGGAAGTTTCCTCCAAAAGGACGAAATAATAGAGCACGATGTAACTTGCAAAAAGCATTTTGATAGTAAGGAATTTTGTCATAAAATTATTCTATTAGATTTGTGAAAAAAAATCAGTACTCAGTATAATTCAGTAGTGACACCTCTTCCTCATAATTGCTTGTATTTGTTGTTAACTTTGTTCTTTTTGTAGATCAACAACAAATACTTATGACATTGTGAACGATCGTCCATTTTTGGTTACGATTGAAATCTCGGCCCCTCCTCTAGTTAGCAGATAAATTAAGGGTCGGCCATTTGGGCGACCTTTTCGTTATAATATCGTGTTGTGTGACATTTATGGAAAACGGGAGGGTCAGCCTATTCGTGATCCGGAACCTCAAAGTGATATTCGATATTTAATAAATACGCATCACTGAATCCCTAAAATTACTTGCGTCTTTTACCAGTAAAAATCGGTTTTGAATTTCTTTTATTTTACAGCAAAAAGGAAAATGAGCAAGCGTTTTATTTGTTCCTATCAACCCACCCCGGCTTCGCACGGGTATATTTTTAAGCTACCAATCGGCATGATTTTTTATGACATATTTTATCGTCTTATTTCAGTCAACTTACAAAAAACTATATTTTATTAACCAGAATTATTCATCTAAATGACTACATGAATCACTATACAAGACCTTTTTTATATTTTTTCTTTTTTTTCGGTTTTCGATTCAGGAGTTTATGGCGTACAGATACTCGCATACAGACAGGTTGACGCATTAGGGGCACTTGGTTATGATAATACCAGCTTTTGCCCGCGACTTCGTACGCGCATATCCTATTTTTCCCGTTCCCATAGGAATTTCGGGACTTATTATACACCTCACCCCATCCATTGGTGAAAACGGCATGAAAATCCGTTCAGTAACTTTTGAGTTTATCGCGAACAGAAAGACAGACGCGGCGGAGTACTTTGTTTTAAAACAAATGTCGTGATGTAGTGAAATATGTAGTGAGCGTTTTCGCAGGTAGTTTGGTGGCAAGGTTTACAAGCAGAACAAAGAAAAATAGGTAAATTAGGATTTACTTTTTTTTTCACAGGCAGGTGGTAGGTAGGCACGCTAAAATATTGAAATATCCTACAGATTCAGATATTCAATATGTTCCAAAAAGCTATTCTACACCTTTTTCAGGGAAAAGCAACGATCCACCTTGGATTGACAAGGTTGAAGCTTCAGACATTTTTTAAATAAATTCCGAAACCCGTTGGCATTGACAGGTGTCCTTTGTGAAAAATATGTAGATCAAGAACAAAGAAAAAATCTTTTACCTACTCTTCTGCTGTAGATACATTTGTATATGTAACGTATTTGGAATTCCCGCTATTATCCGTTGTGAGAACATGGAAATTGTATGAGCATACAACATAAAGGCGAAAATTCTCGCAACCTTTTCAATCACGCATCAACGGCTGGATGCATTTGGACGAAATTTGGCATAAAGGTACAATAAATTACAGATACATACACGCTTATTCATAAAAAATCTAAACATATGCTTAGTTTAAATAATGAGTATCTTTTTTAGGGTTCCGAACATCCGTGAGAAACGGAACCCATATAGGATCACTCGGTTGACTGTCTGTCACAGCCGACCAAGAGACTTTTTATTTTACCTAATCTATCTATATATGTATATAAAAAAGAATTCCCTATTTCCCTTGGTCACGGCATCACGCGTGAACGGCTGGACCAATTTTGTTTGTTATTGTTAGGAGAAGGTTCTTATGAAGGAAAATTTTAAAAATGCATATACATCCGGGCGAAGCCGGGCGGGCCACTAGTTATACAGGGTGTCCCAAAACTCAACGTCAAGCCGAAACGGGGTGACAGGATTGATCATAACCATCACGAGAAAAATCTGAAAAAAAATCTATCCCATGCAGTTTAAAAATTATGGGCATTTTAAGAAAAACCTAGAAATTTGATCAAACTGTACCATTTTTCGGTTATTGTGGTTATTCTTTTTTATTTTTGTTCATTTGAACTTTGGAAACGTAATCCTAAATAACATTTCTAGAATCCCAATAAAAAATAATGACACAATTGCCTCAAGTTTCCGAGAATTGAGACTATTTGTTAAACTACGAATTTAAAATTTTCAAGATTCGTCGACTTTGACAGGCCCTCCTATAAAAAAAAATGTACTAGAGTGCCTTGGCAAGTGGCATTAAAAGTTGGCGCATTTAATCAGAATTCTAAAATGGTACAATACTTGTTAGTTCCATACAATAGAAAAGAGTAAAAAAATTAAAACCTCAAGTAACCCGATTTTTGCTATCTCATTTTACTCAGTTAAAATGTTTTTAATTCACACAAGCTCTAGGTAGGTTCTTAATTTTAAGACAAAATGATGAGAGAGATGGATAATGGGTATGTTCGCCATGAGTGAGCGAGACAGATAGTGACGCCACTTTTACCAAAGTGAAAAAAAGTTAGTAAAATAATTAATACGAATACGAACGTGCGCAGTAGACGAATGAGCGAAACGTACTAACTGGTTGGTGTCGGACTGGTAGCGTAGCCATTTGCTTGGCTGAAACTAGTGCGAATGAAACAGATAGATGCCATAGCATCTATCTGTTTCATTCGCACTCGTTTAAACGACGCATCTCCGTCTCAATGCGTGGCGTCACTATCTGTCTCGCTCACTCATGGCAAACATACCCATTATCCATCTCTCTCATCATTTTGCCTTAAAATTAAGAACCTACCTAGAGCTTGTGCGAATTAAAAACATTTTAACTGAGTAAAATCTGATAGCAAAAATCGGGTTACTTGAGGTTTTAATTTTTTTACTCTTTTCTATTGTATGGAACTAACTAGTATTGTACCATTTTAGAATTCTGATTAAATGCGCCAACTTTTAATGCTACTTGCCAAGGCACTCTAGTACATTTTTTTTATAGGAGGGCCTGTCAAAGTCGACGAATCTTGAAAATTTTAAATTCGTAGTTTAACAAATAGTCTCAATTCTCGGGAACTTGAGGCAATTGTGTCATTATTTTTTATTGGGATTCTAGAAATGTTATTTAGGATTACGTTTCTAAAGTTCAAATGAACAAAAATAAAAAAGAATAACCACAATAACCGAAAAATGGTACAGTTTGATCAAATTTCTAGGTTTTTCTTAAAATGCCCATAATTTTCAAACTGCATGGGATAGATTTTTTTTCAGATTTTTCTCGTGATGGTTATGATCAATCCTGTCACCCCGTTTCGGCTTGACGTTGAGTTTTGGGACACCCTGTATATATATATTTGTTTGTCTAATTTTTCAGTAAGTATTTTATTTACTATGGAATAAATTATACGTTGTAATGTAGTGAATTAGGATTTTATTACGCTACAATATGTAAATATAAGTGGTCAACAATGTTGCGCCTGAAGCTAATGCAACATTGGTGTTGATCTTAAAATGGTTATTGAATGTCAAAGCTATCGATAGTAAGCTTATCGATATCCTTGCGGTTACTATGATATTCTATATCCCATCACTAGCCTTTTCTGTGTTTGTTACTCAAACAGTGAATATAAACAAATAATAGTATGCATTGACATATAGTAGGATATCAGCTGTTGCTACTCGGCTTCGACGAAATAACCCACAAAAACAAATTTAGCATCATACACAGCCCGATTTCGCCCAGTGTTGGACTTTGCCCGCGTGACCCGTGTGTGTGATTTCATTCAAATCCGGTGAGCCGTGTAAACGTCATTATAAAACAACTAAATATCTAAAGTTTAATAATATTTGCAGGATTTATATTCCGATGGGTACATGAGCAATCCTGCATTCAATACCGTGTAAAACAGCTAGTTATATTTTATTGCACGGCACAATAAGGACTGTGTTTGTGATTGGCCTGTTTTGTAAAACTGGATAGGAACACTAACAAGGACCCATCATGACCGCACCTACATTGTCGTGCAGTGTAAATGGGCACTGCAGAGATCGATTTTTGTTGAAGGAAAAGCTGCATGTTGCCTTGTAAAAGAGGTAAACCTTGTGTGCGCCATTAGAATCTAAATATAGTAGTTTAGTGACTTGTCTTAGCATTGAGTATTCTTTTGAAGAAGATGAGCAGTATAGTGATCTGTGCTATTAACGAAACTGACAACAGAGAAGTGGGACCATTCCTGTGTTTTTAAGGAACTTTCGCATCTCAGTTGCACTAATTCTTGACATTGGTTATCGCTGAGATGATATTGTTACTTAAATGTGAAAGACTTAAGTACCTACGACAATTGGCCTTCTGATCGTTGCAGACCTTTCATATCAAAAGACAAAGTCCATTTTTTCCATTCGAATATGGCCGAACCTATGAACGCGGGCTGTGTTGGACCTTCATTGCTACAAAAGTGCCCATTTTTCATTAAATACCCGCGGGTCACGTCTGTCGCATTATCCTGTTCAATAGATCTGACCACTGAGCTCTGCCAGAATCTCTTCAGCCCCCAAAGAGACCAGCGAAGCGTATCGCGGTGCCCAAAATCATAGCTAAAAGAGGGAGCAATTCTATGTTGGTACATCTGAATAAGTCTAACACAATTAATTGGACTTGGCAGATATTTATATATTGCTATGTTTTTGTGTATTTTTCACCATTATATTATTTAACACTAGCTGTCGCCCGCGGCTCCGCCTGCGTGAATGTCGAAAATTATCCCAAGGAACATACTCCCGGGATAAAAACTATCCTATGTCCTTTTCCGGGACTCAAAAAATCTCTATACAAAATTTCATCTAAATCGGTCCAGCTGTTTGCGCTCACAAACTTTCGCCTTTATAATATTAGTGTGATTATGATCAGCAGATAACTTTTGGGTAACAGATCTCTCTGTGACAAGAGGTGGTGAGCCAGTCCACCACGCGGGCCCAGTGCGGATTTATGGATGTCACATCTTCAATTTTAGACTTTTTGCTCACAAAATGTTTTCATTAATCGTTTTAATAGCAGAGGTGCTGGAGTAAATTAGGTACACTTAGTGTCCTGATTCGAACCCACGACCTCTGGCATGTAGATTGGGATCGTCCTTAAAAAATGTTTTGAAATGATTAGTGATACTTCAAGACGCAAAGACAATAGACTAATTAATTTGCCAAGCATAATTTAATTTGCAATCATCTAATAAGTTAGCAGTATAAACTACGAGAGAAATGTGGTCAGCTGCGGGCGGCCAGTTTAGGATCCACTTTAATAATAATTAGCGGGTCTTGATAGAGAGCGCGGTACACCACAAAATGGAAAATTAATTTATAAATGATTTCCCAAAACTCAAACAATTAAACGCGTGCAAACACAAGAATGAAAGAAAGTTCAGTGAAATCTTTAGTGAAAATACTTGCTTTTGTTCTTAATTATGTTAGAATGTCAGTGTTTGAGTACGGTAAATACGTTACTCTGTCTGACAATATGAATTATATTATGACTTGTAATAAGTCAAGTCGTAATTACATAAGTCATTAAATTTAAATGAATCTCGCTATAAAAAAAAGAAATTATCAAAAACCTGAATTTCGCATCAAAATAAAATGTTTGTCACAATTTTTGTAGCTTCGAGTAGCATATCAATATATGGGTCGGGAATATAATCACTGCGCCCTTTGAAATTCAGTTACAGTGAAAAAGTGTGCCTTTGTAAAAATATGGAGCATATTCGGCCATTTTTTAATCCCAATCCTGATAATTTAAAAAATGCGAAAGAGTATTTGTTGCGCTTCCACGCTTAAATCCCTGAACGATTTTGATGCAAATATATATATATGAGAAAGCTTGTTATTAAAATAATGTAACTTGTCGTTAGGATCTAAGTACTGAAGTAAGCTGGTAATTTAGTACGAAATCGTCGTATGTAGGGCTCGGTTATTTTCAAAGGGTTTAAAGTTTCCTCTCCACGGTGGCGTTTACACACTTTCGCGGTCTCCCTCTTGCCATCGCCCGAGCTGTGCGTACCCCCTCTGAAGAGCCCTTGAACTAGTTTCACCCCTTATGCTCGGGTGAGCACCTTCACGCTACACGCTCGTCTCGCTGTTAAGTAAAATCTGACGAATTGATGTAAGAAACTAGACAAGACTCAATCATAAACAAAGGGTTTAAAAGAAACAGTTCCTGCGCGGCTAGGAACGTTTATCGTTCCAAGAAACATTTGTACTTCAAAGCCTGTTGTAAGATCGACTAGCTTCTGCCAGCGGCTTTGCCTGTATGAAGTTCGAAAATTATCCCAGGATAACATATTCCCGGGATAAAATGTATCCTATTTCAGACCATGGTCTACGTCATTCTTAGTAAAGGGTAGCAACCCTTTCCACTATTTAAGGGTTGAATTTTAGAAAATGCTGAAATAGATGTTTCATTAATTAATAATATCAAAAAGCATGGTCAGATTTACTTGAAACCACATCTTAATGTGGTTTCAAGTAAATCTGACCATAAACAAAAATGTTCCATACAAACTTTGCCATTCCATTCCATGCTTTTTCTGTAAAGGGGTGAACCCTTTACAGATTGCAAATACAAGTTATTATTTTATTGTTCTGGTACACATCATAAAAGACACCTCTGGGGGTTCAAGTTTATTTAGGCTGGTTTCACATCTGTCCGGGAGGCCCGTGCGGGCCGCGCGCACCGGTTTTACAGGCTCTGCCTGGAGCGGGTCGTGTACGGACCAATCCGCTTCGCTGTGAAACAATGTTCTAGCGCCTCATTCGTGTCGCCGTTCCGGGACATACGGGTCTCCCGAACAGCAGTGAAATCTGTCTCACCCAAGAAATACAATTATCTTTATATTTTTAAGCCTTTTGTGTCCCACTGCATGGAAAATGCCTCCTTTTTCCTTCCATTCTTCCGCGCTTCGGGCAAGTGTGAAGAAACCTATATTTTTCCATAGCCAACCAAGAAATATAAACATTCAATATTTTTTTTATTAATCGTCTTAAATATTTGTGAAAAATGAATAGTGAACAACTTTATTATTTACTTCGGGCAGTATTTCCCAAAAAAAAAGAGTCTTCCATACAAACTTTAGCACCCCCTTAATCGTATTTTGGGGGTATTTGTACAAAACGAATAATGACGATCTTTATTATTTACTTTAGCCAGTATTCGAACCAAGCTTCAATCATATTGACCCAAGGAATAAGATTTTTCATACAAACTTTCAACCCCCTATTTAAAACCCTTAGGGGATGAACTTCCCAAAATGATTCCAAGACAATTCCTTTCTTATCAGATGCCTATATCACATAAGAAATACGTCCTCCAAATTTCAAGTCCCCACGATCAGGGGCTTAGGCTGTGCGTTGATCCATCAGTCAGGACAAAGCATTTTATTTAATATAAAGAAGAAGATAAGAAGTCTCTCAATAGATATGAAAATACATTAAAGTAACATGTGACATCGGAATTCCTGCGAAACAATTTTTGGCTAATTTAAAGCTGGTTTAGAATTTAGAAGATACCGGATCTGTTTTTCAGAAACCTCTAGACTTGAAACATGCGTCGTTGTTACCTACTTAAATATGATATACTAGAAATATTAAACACAAACAAGCTCTGCTCAAGGGTCGCCAACTTATTTGCTACTAAGGTCTACAAGGCAAGATTAAGGTCCGTTTTCTTTACATAGGTTCTGCAAACTTTCATTAAGTTTTTCAGTTTCAAAACTCCATTATAGCCCGGAAATAATTGAGCGAAGAAGTGCCAAATTCCAACCCTTTGCAAATTGTGAACAAAGATTGCAACCGGAGATCAGGTTTCCGTAATAAAATTAAATATTGCAGCTTTTTATCACGTTCTTAGTAACAAAGTTGTTAACACTTTTTGCCTCTAATATTAAGTGGGCGGAACACGAGTACTAGAAGAATATCAAGTCCAAAATAGTCGATGATCTATCCGCACGATTGACTTCAGCAGCAGCAGGCGACGTGTCGCCGCGTAGCACTGGTTTCTTTGTATTTCTATGATAAAGCGACATGCGACGTGACGACGAAAAGTATTTCATAGAAATGCATAGAAAAAAGTAGTGTCGCAGCGACACATCGTCTGCTGCTGCTGTCCGCAGTCGGCTACGAACTCGTACCTTAAAGTAAAACATTAATTATTATTATTATTAACTCACAAAGCAATATTTACGAGCTGGCGTTCTACGTGTACCGTCAAGATGAATTTAAACCGACACTCTCTTGTATTGACAAGAGAGTGTCGGTTTAGACTAGGTCGCCTATACCATTCGAAATCGCCCGAAACCCGATCGAATTCGATTCGATGGATCTGACCGAATGACGAACGTGAATGATGAAACGGTTACACGTAGCGAGCTTGCCTGCAATCCGCCGTCAGACATCTGGCAATGGAAAGAAGCTGTCACTCATGCTTTATGTATATTGATTGCAAAAGTTCAATTGAAAACTGCTGAGGAAAAAATGGCCGTCTGAAATTCAATGAAAATAAAAATCCGTTATCTAGTATTTTTGAAGTGGGGTTTCTGTTGTATTCAGGTGCGTTCAATACGACCTGGGCATAGCGAGAAAACAGATAACCCATGTTTACGCAGCTTTTTTATTCCTGATGGAAATCGTGGATTCGTAAATTCCCTGTTTTGTCAGTTTATTTTTATTTGTGTCTGTTTCGTCAAGCGGCAAATCTGAATAATACACGATCGAAAAAAGAGGATGACAAATCCAGTAGGTACCAACGTTTACTTTTCGCAATACTTGGGAATAACAAATTCCGATTGTCATTGGTAGTTAAGTTAGCCTACAGAAACTGTAGGGCTCATCACAATAGAGCTTTATTTGATCGACGGTTCTGTAGCCGCTCAAACGACACTATTGAAATCTTTCGACCAAGTAGCCGGACGGTTGGTAAAGTGCCGTATATACCTAAGGTAAATTTTTCAAGTGGGCTGCATGACCACATCCGAAACTACGACGAATAGCCAAAATACGCAAAGGCTCGGTTTTGATGAATACTAAAACTACATTATTGTATATTTGAAAAAAGACATTACATACTTTAAAATGTGAATAATTTTAACACAATTCAGTATTTTCCGTAAGTGTTTACCGTATATCATTACTTTTAAAACTTACTTAAATGATTAAATCCTTATTAGCAACATTATCGGATGGTGTTAAAATATAGATTAGTTTTGTTTTAAAAAATCAACGGACTATTACGAGTATTGATTTTTTTAAATCCAGTGATGCAGTTTTTTCATCAAAATCGCTCCCGAGACTTTTTTGAGTATTTTCCGCTATTCCTAAAAGCGTGAAATAATGGCGTGGATAAAAATATATTCGTAATGACGTGGACTTGGCCATTCACGTCAACTTTAAAAATTCAACCTGTAGTTACCTATACCTACCTATACTCAGGCTGATTGCAATCACGTAAGTTTGTAAAAAATCTGGATTGAACTATAAACTCTCGATTTAATGTGATCATTTAAAATACAATAATTTACAATATTCGCTGTTTGTCTAAAAGAAAGAGTTTACAATCTTATTTGATTTATTATAAAGTTACCGTTAATCCGTTGACATACATAATCAGATAGTGACACATATTCGTAACGTGTCAACGAACAGTTCAATGGACAAGAGGATGCGGTTTCGATTACCGTATTGAGACTAACATTGAATTGATATAACTTTTCAAGTCATAATGTCCTGTTATTTTTAATTTCTCATTATTAAAATAACAAATACTAATGATAAAATATATATGTAGTTGTTGACGATTGCTACAGCATGAGGCACTCCACAGCTGCATTATAATAAAAATGTATTGTTTTTTGACTTTAACTGGGTCACTTTATTTAATATGACCAGGCCATCACAAAAGGGCAGGTAGCCAATCCATCAATTTATTATGCGACAGTCCATTCCCTTCAGACGACAGTCGATAAGTTAAATAATTTTCAGATCTTGCACCAAAAAATATGTTTGTCGTGTTAAAATACGGAGGAAAAGATTATTCCAACATTCGATTACCAACATAATTAAATACATAATTATAAATATTATAAAATGAAATGTACTACGTCATAATGTAATTGACTAAGAAACCTTTAGCTCCGTATGTATACAAACTTGAAAACCCAGTCGCAGAAGCCAGGCGATGAACTTTCAACTGCGAAGTACTGTCGAAAACAGAACATATTCCACTAAATAGCACCGTAAATTGATCTCGCTAGCGCTTCCAATAGCGCGTGTAAGTTGAATAGTGCGGTATCAATAAACTATGTATAATTAGGATACAGGTAGGGAAGTACCTTCGAACCCGCTGACCTCATTCCAGACACCGTACCTATGTGGGTTCGGGTGTTATAAAGAAGGGAATGTAGGTAACTATATACATGTCCCTCGGCGTCGCTCTAGTTATATCTTACAACGACATAGGCAAATTTATTATAAGTATTTCTTCATTAGCTATTTATGTTAGCTGCTTAACATAGATGACTACTCTGTCCCTTACGCATGGCTAAATATTAACAGCTGCTGTCGATCTTCTAGGTTAAATAACTGTTGCCGCATTCGGTCCACGGATGGGTGTCCATCTCGAAATTTCCTCTTTATCTCGGAAAATATGTTAAGCTGTTGGTCCCGTCTGTCATTTTTGTTTTAGATCTTTGACAGTCAAGAAATCTGACACTTTTCTTGCCTAGGGGTCAGATAAGCAATAATTCTATTTAAAATACCGGCACCTACTCAACTACATCCGGTTAGACTGAAAAACCTACTCCTACATAGTTGGGAATAGGCTTATAGAGGTATGCGGTACAGAGAGTAAAGTCCCTCATACCTCCTTTGAAATGGGAGGATCCTCCGACCAGACGGTTTTTATGTCTAGTGGGCAACTGCCCGATAGTTGATATTCGGACTGTTGTATATGTTCAGGTGCCTACTATGACGTGCTAATCCAATTCCGATGATGTAAAAGGGATAGTGTTATTCGCTATGTATAGCTCCGTCTCTCTCTTAGAGCGGAATCATGATCGTTTTAAGACTTCATAGTAGGGCCCCAGAGCGCACGGAGAACGTTGCTTCCGCGATGCAGGATTTTGTTGGTAGTTTGTCCAGACAGGATAGATGGCGTTGCGGTTCTTTTGTTGCCGTAAAAATTTCGCTTCGTTGTTTTTTATGTGGTGGCATTGATGCCGCTATAGGATTAACAGATTCATTGAAAATGACTTCAAATCTATTTGTAAGCTTTAAAATACGTCTTCAAGAAAAACTTTTAAGGCATACAAGATATGGAGTTGAAGGTCTAAATTTTGTCCACCTACTGTATATGGGTTGAAAACCAAAACGATATTTATCAGAAACGAATATACTTTATGAAAGGTAGGCAATAAATATAGTTAAAACCAAATTAACGAAGTGTTTTTTAAGAGCTTACAATATTTATTTTTTACAGTGCCATTTTAGAACCAACTGAAATACTGAAACTTAGAACGCCACAATTCGCGTTGACTCAAACAATACAAAATAACAGTTGAATAAATGGTATCAAAGTTATATAAAATTCACCTCTCCGTTCCGTCTCATGAAAAGGTTAGCTCGTTTGTTACACACAATTTAGTATAATAAATTAAACGATACACGATATTTTCCTTTCTGGAATGATCTTGATCAATTACATAATCAGATTGGCACTTACTTTTAATGAGGGTGGAGCCACTCTCGTTATACCCACAATACCCGTATTCCCTAAAAATATCGACAGCTATTCTTCCTTCCATCCAGCGTTTAAAATCTATACTTAATCTATATATTACAGTTATGTAATAAAGCTGAAGAGTTTGTTTATTTGTTTGAACGTGATAAACTCTGGACTACCAGTCGGATTTAGAAAATTCGTGTATAAATGATGGCCACATTCATGACTATAGGCTACTCGAGTACGAAGTCGCGTGCAAATGGTAGTTTAAACAATTAAAGTGCGTCAGGAAACAGTTGAGTCATGTGGTTTAATTAGTTATTTGACTTTAGTAATCAATTTCATTTAAGTGATCCAGTTGACAGTAAATTAATTTAAAATTCAATTATTTCACGCCATTATGACTGGGGTGACCCTGACGAGTCTTATGTAAATGGACCTTTCAACGGAATCTGCTCTACTCAGGAGGATCAGAAATATGAAGTAAGCGACTGGCGTCTTGTCTTCACCTATGATAAATAAAATAAAAGAGGAACGATCGTAATTGATGGCACAGTTCAGTTTGTTCACAAAAGCTGTTGATTTTCGTGCTATGTATTTCTATTTCGGCTGAAAGCAATAATTTTCATTCTCAATTCATAACACAAAGTTTCGTTGCTACGTAATCTTTGTGCCAATCTATCTGTTTCATAATACTTTAATCAAAGCGGCGTTGTCCTTAGCTTATTGAAGTATCTCGGGGGATATTTCAGTAATAAATCATAATCACGCTTCATTTCAATGCTTACGCAGCTGAAAGGGGACTTTGTTAGAAACCTCACCTGGCTAGGATATTAATATTCTCCAAGCAATATAGAACAAACGGATCTGCCAACGTTTTGAATGATAAACCTCGGGTATTTTTTATTTGTATTTGAGTCCCAACATTTCTTCGATTCGTTTTTTTTTCCATTAAGTAAAAAAAAAAACGTAATAACTGTAGGTGGATTGATAACTGTCATCAGCGAGGAGTTATAAAAGTGGGGAAGCATAAGTACATGTTATTGATTCAACACCTCTGACCGAACACGTTGCACGCATTCCATAAGGGACTTAATGGGACTGATTCGGGAAATTGAACGTTATAGAATACAAAGTGAAACGTTAAGCATGTTTATTTAAATTGAACAGAGGGGAGAGGAGAAACTATACGAACCTATTTTATATAGAAGCGTTCGCGATCGCATCGCAGTCGCAAGCTGACAAAAATACCTCTAATTTCATTCGACATAGATTGTCTTTATAGGATAGGCCTTCAGTTAATAGCTTTTGACTAGGCAGATCAGTCTCTCATACCTTAAGAAAAAAAATATTACGACGGTGGTAGCTCTCAGAATATGTCACTTTCCCTGTCGGGAAAGAACCGTACAACAAAGCGGTATGAACACTAGAAAAACGTGCGTAGATATTTCATCAAATTGGAGAAACCCGTTGGGGCACATCAATAAAATGCGTCAATTTTGTTCCCATTGTCTCGTTCCGTTCTCCGTCTGAAAGCGATACCTCAGTCGCAAACTGTTGACATGGCAGTTGATAGGCCTTCCAATTTGACGACATTTAACCCGGTACCGCTGTTACAACTGTCATTTAATTACAACCTCCAAGTAGTTCTGTATAGTTTGACAGCTGTGGTGGATGTTGCTTTGAATTGAATATTTCTCAGTGACACTCAGAATACAATATTCAAAAGTTTATTTGGATCAGACTTGAGCGTCCCATGTTTATCTTATTTGTTACTTTAGTTGAAGCTTAGGGACAAATTGACTAAAATGTAGTTAAAAGTTACCGTATAAATAGAGGCTGATAGAGCATTCACACAATGCTCTATGTACATCCAATAATGTTCATGTCAGCCGAAACGCGTCCACTGCTGGACATAGGCCTCCCCCAAAGGGGGATGGGGGTTGCCATAATTGCCACGCTTGGCAGGCGGGTTGGTCATCGCAGTGTAGCTGTTGCAGTACACAGAGAATGCTGCTGACCATTCTTTGGTGAGTCAACAATGTCTAAAAATATTACGTCTATTAATTATGTCCTTGAAACAAGTTGAAGGAGTTGCTTTATATTTTTAGGGTTCCGTAGTCAACAAAGATATAGGTTCGCCATGTCCGTCCGTCCGTCTGTCTGTCTGTCTGTCTATCCGTCCGCGGATTAGCTCAGAGAAGCTTGGCGCTAGAAGGTTGAAATTTGGTATGGATATACATACATATTAATTATGCCGACAAAGTGGTAAAATAAAATCTTGAAATACATTTTTTTAGGGTGGCCCTACATATAAAATGGCGATGTTTTTTTTGTATCGTCTACCCCATAGTGTGGGATGTTGTTGGATAGGTCGTTTAAAAATACTGAGGGTTTGCTGGAACCATTTTTCCATCCAATGAAAATCCATGCCTAGGCTTAACGAGTTAATGAGTACCTAATAGTCGACCAACTCACAAAATGGAACTGGGTAAGTAAAAAAATCTTTATAATTCCATAGAAAATTACTTAAACCCAAGTGCATTTGTAACTTTGTAATGGAATAATAGTTAAGTAGTTATTACTATTTTTCTGGACCGGTTTGGAAGACGGGTAACTGCGGAATCCTACACTGTGCGCGGTCCGACACGCACTTGGCCCGGTTTTATTGGCTGGTCTAAGAACGAAGATACATGGAATGATTGCAAAATTGTATGCGCAATATACTTCCATGCGACATGCTGTGTATTGAAAAAAGGAAAACGGCAATTAAATCCTAAATAACAAAACTAAAAACCTCGCAATACTGGCCGGGCCGGTGTTTAGTGAGATTAAAACGATTGGCACGGTGCCTGAGGAAGTTAACTATCAGTTATAAGTTTCAAGATTCAGTAGACTTCAATATGTGTCAGAACAGTGTCCCGTTTCAACTTTCAACTTTACAAGAATCGCTCGTATGTTGCAGTGTGAGTAGAGCCACTGTGCTATGTTCCATTTGTTTGAAGATAAATAGATACGATACGTTGTGAAAGCAAGATTTTTAAATAAAATTGTTTCAAAAGATTATGTATACATTAATTAATTGTTTTAATTTCTGCTGGCTCGGATGAACAACGCCTCAATGGCTGACCGGATTTAGATGAAATTTGGAACATGGGTAGGCCATCCTGAATCAGGTCATGAATTTTATTTTGTTCGTATAGACGCATTCACATGGCATATTTTTCAATACAAAAGCGGGCGAAGTCGCTAACAAAAACTTGTAATATTGTAAATAAAGAAACGTAAGAATCTATCAAGAATGGACACTTTGCCAGGGTTGCAGAATTTGTTCGAAAGAGTCACCGCGTCCCTAGAACGCAAAGGGCATTTGGAGGAAGACGGGTGGGTTTTAGTCAGTAAGAGTCTGACTATCCCTTCCGCTCTGCTCAGAGCGGAAGGAGTCATCTGATGACATCACATCCAAAAAAAAAAGGATCGATACTTAGTAATGCCCCTTTTTTTGAGACCTTGCATTAAGTGCGGAAGTAAAATATTTGCAATGGACAAAATAACTATGTTACAGGTATAGGAGGCCCAAGTGTTTACTTTGGGACTTCCAGCCCGATAGTTTGTTGTTTCATGCGCCATTCCGTCAAATCGTCATTCGTTATGAAACTTTAGTTGACGATATGACAGTGTTGAGTGATTGATTTTTTTTTGTTTGTAAACTTGCAATAGTTACTGCGCTGAATAAAAATAACGGTAAAAATAAGGTATCTACTTCATGTAACGCAAAAAAATCTCGCAAAAATAAACAACGTCGACTGGTAGAAAATGCCCAAGGCAATGTTAAGTCCGCCTTTGTACAGTGTTTTTCTAGTGCATACAGTTTTATAAATAAATAAAGTATCAAAGCCTTTCACTTCGTTTATTAACTTAAAACTTAAAATAATTTGTTTTAAAATTCAACAGAAGCGACTTTTCATTAAAACAGCGAGAGAAGAGCGAAGCGAAGTGCCCACAAAATGTGTAAAGTCTCATTTGCTGTTTATTACCCAGTTAGAGCCTTCGTCAATCCTAATTTTGTAGAACAAAATAAATTTAAATCAAAGTACCACTATCTTTTGAGCCAGTCTTGAGTATAGTCACATTTTTTGTCATTACTCCGAAACTGGGGTAAAAAGGTCCGGGGTAAGTCAGGATAAACTAATTAGAGTACATCGTGGTACCTACATTACGTGCCCGCCTTAGGGGTGTAATGTTCCCCTTTACTTGCCATTTTTATTGCCTTTTACTTTTTTGCAAAAATAAGGCGCGTCTGACTAGGTTGTTTTGGTTAAGATAAACAGTTGTAAGTTTTATACTTGAAGGTCTTGTAATTGAGTTAAATTAATATACATAATTCTCGTGGCTATATATATAGAAACAGCCGCGTGACTTGATCTTCCAGGTCAAGCAACGCTTGCCGGGGTCGGTCACTAGATGGATAATCATCCCATACCTACATATCGCGAATCCTCTGCACGTTATGACGTTGGTCCGGCTGTCATTCCAACTTCTTTGACAGTCGTTACAGAAAGCCAAAGCCCGGAAAATCAAACACCAGTATTTTTTTCAAAATCAAAAAATATGCATCAAAAGTAATTTATTCAAATTAGGCTGAGTACCAGCACTTTTTTAACGTCAAAGTTCTACATAAAGACAGTCCCCCAAAACGCCCGCCCGTCACCACGTCCTAGTGTTTTAGCTGGGAAGAAGAAGTGGCGCAACAAACTCCCCAGCAACACATCTGTCTCTTAGATTTTAAAAAACTTGAATTTAAACAGTAGTATGCAAAGTAAGTTTACAAAACATGACACAGAAAAAAGTATGTCTAATATGTACCTAAATAAAATGAAATGAATTGACACTTGTTAGTTAGCACACTCCATTATGCCATCAAAAACAGATATTGTCAAAGGGTACCGTGTTAACCAATTACTGGTTTGCGGAAATCAGACAGGCTGTCGTTCCGAGTAAAATACTGGTACTTAGCTGTATCAGTTCAAATGTATGGCAAAACCTAGAAAGTTAATGCCTGTCAAGTTGCTATCAAGTTACTCCTGGTATACTTGAACAATAATGTTAAAAGAGAATTAAGGAGAAAAGCATTTCAATGGAACTTAACTGATTACATTTCTCAGAACCAACATTTATATGAGCACCTGCGACTCTGCCATTGTTGTACGAAAAGTCATTATTTCAGAGATTTTACTTTCACCTGGATATTTAGGTACCTCCTATAAAGATTATATAAATTCTATGTCCATACATAAGTCTTCGTCTTTTTCTTCGGGGGCAGGTAGAAACTACAGAACGCCACTTGCTACGATCCTTAAGTATTCCCAGGATTCTAAGAGAAGGGCTATTCAGAGTATTTTCATCGCCGTGAAAGCTGCTGCATCAAAACTTTCAAGTAGAACTATTGTGATTTCAATAACGAATTCGTGTGATCGAGGTTTATGAATTTCGTATGAAGTCTAGAGGTACACAATACTCGTAAATCTCGCTGCTACTAAATTTAGGCCCTTATTTTTAACCATATGATTCGTTTAAAAACTGATTAGTAGGTTGAGTTGGGTGCAGCTCATTTAATTTAATTTGCTCTATTTTGAAAAGATATAACGCTCAAATTAGATAATGTTTACTTCATTTAATAAACTTTGCATAATTTTCATTTGTAACACGTTTAGTGTATATAGCAAAATATGTTATAACAACACTTTTTGTAACGTTCGTTTGATATATTCTCATTAATATAACGTTCTTTTGATGCATTATCATTTTGAAAAGTTATATTTGATGTAACCGCTGAATAAAAAGCGAGCGGGGGCAGCTCGGAAACTTAGGTCACCGACACGGATAGGTTTTTTTTTTTTTTTTTTTTTTTTTATTAGTTCTTTTTATCGCGGACATAGTCGTCTGCGCCTTTTTTTACGATTTTACATTTGTTTACTTTAATTTAATTTGTTACAGTATGTGCTCCTACATTGGACACAATTCGCTTAATCTACGCTTAAAACTACGTTATGGCTTACGATCTACGTGAGTCCATCATTTTTTTTTTATTTTTTTATTTTTTTATTTTTATATATTCTATATTGTATTCCATGAATTTTACGGTATCTGAATATTACAACTACAGTTTTACACACACTAGACACTAGGTATACGCGGTGAGCTGCATGGCAGTGCGAGCCGACCAGCCCCGACTGACGGCATCCGTTCACGGACATGACGCGCACATCTGCGCCGCTTAATTCAACCATATCTTAGGGAACTTAACGGCCAAATGCGCCCGTCACCATCGACAGGACATTTACGTGAGTATGACAGACTCATTCTGCCATGCAGCTTTACACATTATATTTTATTATTTTAAAACAGGGTGGAATTTAAGGGAGGGAGTTTTTTCTGCGGGACTTTTAGGTGTTATTTAGATGAGGTCTGATGACCAGGGACTTCGCCAGCCCGAGCAAAGCTTCCATAACAGCTGCGTCTCGATGCTGCATGGCCGTTTTAAGGTTGTAATCGACGACCGTTTTAGTCGGCGCATCCATCGCTCTCTTCGCAAAGCGGCCCGTGGCGTCATCGGCGTCGTCGGAATAATAGACGCAACTGACTGTATGTCTCGACACCGCCACTACCGCGTGGGAGATGCTGTCATGAATTTGGAGCCTCCTGGACTTGGTGTTAATGATAATAACGCTGTCGTAGGTCAAGCCCTGAGCCTCGTGAATGGTTAATGTGCGGGACCCCTCGCCCGACCCGTATCCCTGGCTCACAAGAGAAGCTTTCTCTTCCTGTGTGTGAACCAGGAATAGGGTATTTTGGGCGTTTCCTGGTATTTGCGCACCAGTGTAACCTTCTACCCTCAGGGAGTGAACCCGCGACAGCGACGACTTGGAGGAGTATATACCGGAGTATATTTCGCTCAGAGCAAATGCCACATCCATCGGATTGCGATGAGTGCAAAGGAGCTCCTGGGTGATGCCAGCCGACATATTTGGACGGGTATACCTTAACTCGAATAGGTTCTCTCTGTCCAAGAATGGTAGCTGGTTTATGTCTCCGATAAGGACAATCTCGCTAGCTCCTGACAACTTAACTGCCATAACTATGGCCCCAAAATGGTTCATAAGAGCCTCGTCTACCGTGAGGCGGTAGCACTTCTCTTGCTTCTTGAACCCGTTGACTAAGATTGAGGACATAGTGCGCACCTTTGTCTTTACTCGGTCTCCTAAGCGGTGCGCAAGCTTCTCTCTGAGATCTTTGGCAGCTTCAGTTGTCGTGGTGGCTACGACGTCCTTCTCCTCATCGAAGTGTTTCACCACCCAGGTTGTCTTGCCGCAACCCGGAACTCCGTTCACCCACCTGATCCTGGGTACCGCCCAATGTTCGTGGATGTCTGAAGTCTCCAGGATGGACTGAGCCATTTCAAGGATCTTGTCATCCAGCATGATTTTGGTACATTTGGCGGTAACCAGTACTGGGTCAGTGTTCGGTGCTCTGAACTTGATTTTGCCTGAACGCTCCGTTTCCTCCTCGTCCAGGGACACGAAGCCACTCTCCGAGCTGAACGCTGCCATGTACGACCCCGTCATTTCTCCTATAATGACCTGAGATTTGACGTTGTCGTACACGGCCGCCCCGGCCTCCTCGAGCAGTACCCCTAGCAGTCCTTCAGTTTTTCTGTGGAAGGTCTGCAGGATCTTTCTGCATGTCATGAGATTGACCTCTCTGGTCGCTCTCACGATTGCTACGTACTCGAGAAAAGCGCTCTTCACGTGGTCCGTAGTGCCTGACTTGACTGCGAGGGTCGGCGGGCTGACTTGCCCTTTGTCGGCTCTTGTTGGCGTGGGCTTCTGCGGTGCTGGTTCTTTCGGTGATTTTCTGAAGAACCTTTCCACTGCTGCACCCTGCTTCTCCACTGGTGACGAACGGCTGGTGCTAGGGAGCAGAGAGCTGAGGAAAGTGCCGAATGCTTTCAGGCGACTTCTCGTCCGAGCCTGGTCCTCCGGGCTGGTTGTTTTGCTCTGCTCCTTTGCAGCTTTTTCGGCGGCTGCCTTCTGCTGGGCCCTCTCAGATCCGCTTTTAGTGGTCGGGCTTGATGTCGGGATCGTCTCGCTGACTGTTGGGTCTCTGGAGGCTCTGAGGAAGCTTAAAACTTCCCCTCTGTCCTCATAGACGATTACCTCATGCTGTTCTGAGGCTTTTAAACAGCCAAAGCGGTCTGCGACGTCTCCTCTTTCCCCTCCGACCATCATCGCGTCAACACTTATGGCACGGGCTGTGACTGCCGTGCGTTCTCCTACCTCCCTGATCTTTTGAAGCAGTGAGCTTGCCTGGGCAAATGGAGTCTCCTCTCTCCACTCGAAAAGTGCGATCGTCTTGCCTTTGGTTCGCATTAGACGGCATCGGTGAGTGGCAACTACCATTTGGGGCAGTGCAGCATATTTGCTGCCTTTCATGCTCGTTTTGCTGGTACTTCCGTTGATCAGGGCGGCAAGGCCAGGTGATATATGTATTCGGGCCCGAGCTCGGCTTGAGCCTATGCAGAAGCTTATGCCCAACTTTTCCCTTTCTCTGTTCATGAATAGTGCGACACCTCGCAGTCTGACGCCTGGGACTCCGTCTCCTCCGCATGCCAGGAATTGTGTGATGGGCATGGTACTACGGGCTGGTTGCAGGCTGGCTTCTGCTGGTGCCGCTGCTGGCATGACTTGTGTAACTTGTGTAATGGTTGATGGTGTGCGTGTTGTATTATGTGCTGTTGTTGACAGTGCTGTGGTTACCGAGGTTGTTGGTGTGGTCGTGACTGGTTGTGTGGATGGTAGTCGGTTCCGCGTCTGTGAGGTTGCGTCTGTTTTGTTAGCCGCAGCTGCGACTAGGGCGACTTTGCTCGCGAATGCCAAGAATGGTTTCCGGGTAGCCGGTTTCCCCATGATGGTGTGGAGTGTGGACTGGCTTAGCTGGGTTTCGATCTTGATTTCCAGCTCCATTCTATCATGACTGAACCTTGGGCATTCGAAGAGTAGGTGCCAGACTGTCTCGTCGCAACTGGGATCACAGACGCACGAGGGACTATCTTTAAGATGGAAGCGGTGGAGATACGCTGAGAATCCTCCGTGTCCTGTTAGAACTTGTACATGGACCGGCTTGAGAACAGTGTCTCTGAGTGTCCTCTTTGCCTCAAGGACGTCTGGGAAGAACACTTTTGTAACCGCTCCTGTGCTCGAGGACTCGTATCGCGCTTGCCACTTCTTTATAGTTTCCTCGCGTATCTTCTTCCTCACGAACGATACCGGGACCTTGTTATAGTCTGCCATTTCTTTTGTAAGAGCTGCCTCTTTGGCTAGCTCGGCGCACGGCCTTTCGAATTTTCGAATTGGCGTTTCGAAACGTCACATCTATTCGAGACGGCAACATGGCCACATGTAAGTAGGGCGCACTTACTAATTTCGTGGATGAGTTTCAGAATATTGCTCCGTTCCTTTTTGGCTTGTCATGTCGAAATAAATCTTATCTTTAAGTGTACCTAAAATATATCGACTGAATTTTATATAAAATGAAATTATATCTCTTAGATGGATATCATATGTTTTATAACAATAGATGATTATAACAAATTAAAATTATATCAAACGAAATTATGTCTTTCGTTGATATATTAAAAATTGTATCCCTAACAATACACACCCGATTGAGTTAGGTTGATTGGTAGAGAATGCCTGCCAATTAACGTTTCGGTTTTCTGCTACTCAAATATGAATTAAGAATCTATTAATCAGTAATCACAATAATCCCCCAACTGAACTTTGATCACTATCGCCAATCTGAACGGAGATTAGCCAAGTCTTATCATCATCATTATATCAGTTGAAAGACGTTCACAGCTGGACATAGGCCTTCCCCAAAAGGGGGGTTTACCATAATCGCCACGCTTGGCAGGAGGGTTGGCGATCGCAGTGTTGTTGTTGCAATGTAAAGAGAATGCTCCTGTCCATTCTGATGGGATGGTGCTATTCTTTTACGTCCAACACCATACAGAACTTTAGCCAAGTACGCAGGAGATATTATAGTGCACAAGCGCAAACATAGGTGCACTGCCTGATCCTTAACTCTCATAGTACGATGGGTCGGAAATCCCTTACCTATTTTTATTTTAAGTTAAAACAACTTACTATTCAATTAGCATTTGAACGTTACATGAATATTTTCTTTGTGAAATGCAGCTGAAAATCAACAAGAGAGATACAACGAGCTGAAGAAAATCCAGCTGTCAGAATACTTCGAGGAAGTATTTGCAGTATTTACATATTTAAAGTTTTTTTTACGGCGGGGCAGACATAAGAAACAAAAAGCTGAGATACACGGAATCTCGTCACTTCTCCGACATCGTTTGTGTGATGGGGCAAAAACATTCGAGTTAAAACAATGGGCAGGGGAATAAACAAACGATTGATTTTTGTCTGTTCGACTGTATGTAGCTGGCTTGAAATGTGTTAAATGTTTTCAAAAGGTAGATTCTACTGCACACACAATCAAAATCGGCCTTTTGATTTGCATACAAATGAAGGTTTTGGGATCGGCGACTGCCACGTCGTTATCAGTCCCCTTATACTAAGGCTTGTAACGTGCATTATCCCAATTTTACAGGCGTTCCGTATAGGAATTTACTTAAGCCGAAAAAACCTTTGTTTTAGGTATGCCTGCATATCCAATAACAAAGGTGTTTTCGACCTGCCTCTGAAACTAGTCTTGAATAGGTACCTATTAAGTTTTTATACGTCTCATATAACACAAATTTTATTTTTATTAATTAAATGAAACTGAAAAGGTTCTATCAATATTGTGTTTGTTTTGCCTACGTGACAAGATATCTACTCGTAAAAGTATCTACCATTTTATATTCGTTTAAGCATACGAATCTCATATTTGCGAAGGTTTGAGGAAAGCTGTGGATATAAAATTTTACGTTATCTCTTCATGGTGTCGAATAACAAATGTATAAATGTGGCGAGAGAGAGAAACGTTAACCAAAATATTATGTATTAGATTAAAATTATTTCCAAGTTAACTTCTGGGATAAAACCCTATGTTCTATTCCAACACATGGTCTACCCACGTGCCAAGTTTCATCCAAATCCATTCAGACGTGAGGAGGTGACAAACAGACAGTTCTGTCTGTTCGTTTAGAAGCGCATTATAAAATTATTAAAGATGGATACTAAAAAGTCGTATACATTTTAAACATGAGGCAACCATTTTTAGTGTTCCGTACCTCAAAAGGAAAAAATGGAACCCTTATAGGATCACTCTGTTGTCCGTCTGTCATATACAGTCCGTTGAAGCTGTAAAATCAAACTTCTAAGTTAACGTAAAGAAAAGATTTGGCCGTTTATGCCGCAAAAAAACGTATATTTCGACACTCTCTCAAGGGAATCAAAATTTACAGGGTATATTAAGTATGGTAAGGTAACCGAAGTTTCCATTCATTAACATCGTGTCAATTTACAGTTTATTCAAACAATGAAAATTTGGACTCAATATATAACCAAAACATTTTAAGCTTCAGAATGAATTATATTCCAGCAACGTACTTAAGCGTTTATACTAAGTTCGTGTTGCCAACAAAAGGCGGCAACAATTCCTAGAAACTGGATCTAGGTCCAACAGTTACATACAAAACAAACTTGGATTGCCGCAGACCCCGCCAGTGTTGCCAACTACATCGGCGTATCATGCCACGCGGCGTATCAAGCCACACGGCGTATTGGACATGAAGGCGCGCCGACCGAATATCTTGCTGATTGGCACTAAATTGAGTATTATCATGGCCAGACAACCGTAAATACGCTCACTTATTTCTCTCCAAAATAAACAAGTATTTTTATATCATCATCGTGTTGTGTTCTCAATTCACCCGCGTTTTATATTCAACTTGGATACACCCTTTAGGTCGAGCCCTGCGTACGTCGAGAGGTTATGCAGTCTAAATTTAGCGGTCGGCCTTTGTTTATTTTTAATTTATTTTATGATACCAATGTATATTTCAGTAGCAGGGTAGAATATACTTATGACGAGATATATGTATGTAATTCTCTGGTATGAGGTTGTACATAACATAAATCTTACCTACCTACATCTTCAAACATCTACGTCTTCATTTGAATATTATTAAATTTTCTCTTAGTACTTATGTTGTTCTCAGTCTTGGCCTCAAGCTTGCTGTTCGTGATGTTACGTCAGGAACATGTTTGGACGTGTTAAGTTAATAACTTACAAGTGCCTGTGTTGTGTATACTTACGTGGAGGAATGAATGTGTAGTTTCTATTTAAGCCTTGCGAGAGAATATCACTTGTCGCTCAACTTATAATTATGTACAGTACAACCTACCTATCTATTATAAAGAGGTTAAAAAAAGAGGTATTATAGGTTATTTCTAGGTAAGCTCGCTCCACAATCATCACTTTCCATCGGATTAGACTACGGATCAACGCGCGCCTTTCATTAAAAAAATCATTGTTTATACATGTGTGAAAAAGGTACTTCTCGAGAAATATTTTTTTTTGTTATCTAATCGAAAGCTACATAATGCCGAGAGTCAGACGCAATCGCGGACAGAAGCTATTCGCCTAATTAGGAATGAATCTTGTAACGATGTTTCAAATAAACGTCTGGTGCCTATTTAAAATATCTACCTAACTGACAGCCGACAGGCGATAGGTAGGGGAACATTCTGGAAATCCGTCAATTTTGTTATTATACACACATATTTAATAAAAAGCACCTCCTGTCGCGAAAATTTAATAATTACGTAATTATACGTCGTTATACGTCGCATTGTCAGTTATATTAAATACAGCTCTGGTTTGGTGTAAGTACCTACTGCTGTTCATTTGTGACTCTTTGTTTCACTATGTACTCTGTACTAACTTTCAATGTTCCCCTTTTCGACGAGGCATCTCATTTCGTCTAAAAACCCAATTTCGTTTGATCGATCGCTCGGCTCCGACAGTAACCCTTTATCATTTCAATACTTGTTTTAATTAACATTTTGTTTGTATGTTTTATTTATGTTTAAATAAACATTTATTTAGCTTCTTGTGCGTTTAGAGTTGATGATGATATCCACATAATATACTAAACTTGTACATACATATTATCCTATCTGATATCTCCCTACGTGTGGAATTACTTTCAATAGGTATCCTTTGCTATGGTGACTTGATAACCTAAGCTCTGGTTATCTTATTCGGCGATAGTGAAACTATTCATTCTCTTAATCGCCGCCGGCGCAGCATTTGGTGTTCTGTGGTCGTTATAAACCTAAGTCTGCGCCCAGCCTCATATTGTGACGAATAAACCGTTCTTGTCATTCGCGTAATCTGCTGCTATCGTATCAAAGCAAGGGTACTCACATTCAGCACGATGATGAAGAAGTCCAGAGTGAACAAGAATGACGTGATCGGGTTGAAGTTCAGCTGTAACAAACGAAAGGATTAAAAGTACCTTCATAGTACCAAAACGAACAGAGAGGTATAATATCTTCTACAAAATCAGAAATTAAAACATTACTAAATAAAATGTTTATTTTCTGATTAAGTTTGATTGCAAAAAAAACCGACTTCCAAATAAAAAACACAAATGTTTGGTCGGAAACTAGAAAACTCAAAAAAAGTTTTTCCAACTGTACCGTGCGACATATCAAAACACTGCAAAGTATAAAATAACTTTGATTTCGGCAGTCGGTGTTTTTGGTTGTTTTTTGAAAAATATTTTCCACTTTTTAGTGATGATACCCCACAACTAAGTGACATTATTCATATAATGAGTGGTACTATTTGTGTGTGGTATACTATTTGCCGTTAAGGAGTTTCTTTGTGTGCCTTCGCAGTCCAGCTCATAGTTAAATATCTACTTTGCTTTGGTACTAGATTTACTGATTGTAAGGTGAGGAGGTCACTGGTTTATCTTTGAAGTTCACAGTACAGTGCAAATGCAATATAACTAAACCCAATGCAAAAATAATCATCAAGATCGGTTAATGAACAATAAAGTTATGCCCGAATAGATGACCCCATAAACATGTTAATTCAGGTTGACTTGTTTACATCTGCGTACCCCTTTACAGCGTACCGGCGTGATGTTATGTTGTGAACTGGTGTAATCAATAAACAGACATGCAATTTCAGATTCAGATTTGCTTTCATTTATTGAAGAGTTCCGTTGCCTATCTCCGAAATCCTTCATCAGATCTTCACCAAATTGAAACGGGGCAAGTTTGAAAAAATCCTCTTCCAAACAAAAAAAGAATCATCCAAATCGGTTGACAATTGGAGAAAATATCGTTAATCAAACATATGTCCTGAGATCCAAGCATCAGATCCTAACTTATACCTTCCGTCATCAGCTCAGCAAGATAAGATGTTGATTACCAGACACAATTATCTGGATTGCGTTAGAAAGTATTTGAAAAACATTATATGTGCCTTTAAAGTTTGAGGGTTGCCCTCGATTTCCCTAGGATCCCATCATCAGATTCTGACTTGATGCCAATGGGACCACCTCAGGAGTATAGGCTTTTGAATAAAAATAGAACCATCAAAATCCATTCATAATTGACGGAATGATCGTATAACAAACAAACAAAAAAAAAAATACAGTCGAATTGACAACCTCTTTCTTTTGGAAGTCGGTTGAAAATCGTTAAAATACTTTTTTCGATCAACAATTTATTAACCAATAATTTTGAACTAATAGTTATTTATTTGACCATTGGCTAAGCTAAATATTGGCCGAAAATGCACATTAACGAAAAGTGGGTGTCCATAGTTTTTAACCGTAGGTTTTTTACGGATAAAAAAAGTCACCCTTAGTCAATTTCTTGGAGTTGTTTTCATATTTTGCCAAAATTGGGACTTTTACCCATTACTCGGTTCTACAGTCTTTTGTAAGAAAAAAATAGGCAAAATTGCACTGTTCTTCAGACCGCAAAGACCCTTCGCTACTAAGGAAGTATTGTCTACGAAAATCGTAGCGATGCTTCGGGTCGTAAATAGTAGCATTTACCAAATTGAACCACAGTATATATAAACTCCCAATATTATGTTTTTTCACTCAATCTATAAAATGGTATTATCATAAAAGCATTTCGAGATGATAGACTCAAGCACTGGAGATCCGATTGAAATGACTTCGAACAATAGAAAATTAATTACGTGCAGTAATTAAACGCTCAGCTCAGAATGTTCGACAATTTAATTAACTGACTACCTATGAGAATATGCAGAAGTCGGCGTGTATTTTTTTGCGTTTGTTTACAGAGTTTTGTTCTGACCACGATTTAGTAACACATTGGGTATATTTCAAATCGTCAAACAAGAACAAACACCAACTGAGTTTTCGAAATCGAATAATCATCACAAATTAAGGTTTTTTTTTAACAAAATGAGACTTCCTTAAAAATATAAAACCAATCTTTCTGGCTTTAAAATGAATAACTCCACAACAACACTTTTCCATTTCATATTAGAGGTATCTTTCGAACAATCTTAAAGAAAACGCAAATCTTGTAAAACAAGAACGTTCTACATAATACATTATTTAATACGAATCCAACGAACACGAAACCTGATTTATTCGCTTGCCTTCAATAAGGTCGCCGTATCATGCAAATTGTATTTACATTGCAATTGTAAAAGCGCAAGCTACTATTCCTGAGAAGACGGTACACCGAACTTGTTGTTCTTTTGCTGTTTAGTGAAGCTAGTTGTATTCGTACTTTGATAGAAGATTTTGTAGATTAAAATAGACTACTGTTTTGTTGTTGTAAATACTTATAGTAGGCGCCAGATAAATGTGGAATAAAGTACATTGACCTTTCCCTAATAACTGTTCATAGGTACCTGAACAATTAAATATGAATCGTTTTTCATTATTAGACAATGTTAAGGATCACGAGAGATGATGATTCGGGACAGCTTTGTGTCATTAATTCCGTTTTTCAAATTAAAAATGTCAATAATTGTAGGTGGGTCAATGACCGTTATTCCACGATTATCTGGCGCCTACTATAGAGAATCAACCAACTAAGTTTGAACCTTGGTGCTTTAAAAGATATTGCCACTCATTTTGTCTTATTGACAGAATATATCCGGATAGTTACAGCTCCGTCTCTTCTCTGTCACTTACAGACATAAAATAAATAAAATAAAAATAATAACAAAAGAAAGGCTCTGCAAGTCTACAAAATTAAACCTTTCCTAAAATTCGATGTTACATTACATATTTGTGGTCAGTAAGGACCTACTCATCATATTTTACTATCTGATGAAGTGAAAATGATATTTGACGATAAAAATGTTTAATAAGATACCGGCGGAAGTGCCGCAAGTAAGAAGGCCGTACACATTCAGAAAAGAAATAGAAGCAATAAAACATACTCGTAGGCAGTCAACAATTTATTTGCACCGAAAGCGGTGCGGTGTCAGTGAGAAAGAAAATTTGTAGGCACGGCGTATCTTATCGCACATCGGGGTCATCCGGACCGAAACCCGACAGTACGCGGCGTATTGCGATACTGAACTTGGGTCTTTGTTAATTTTACTGTATTTTTTTTTGCAGAAGTACTCAATATAAATCCACGTGACCCCAGTGGCGGACTAAGCCCGTTAGAGGCCAGGAGCGGCAAAGTTAAATTAATTACTTTAAGAAGTTGATGTAATTTTACCAGTTTTTTATTCAGTTCACATTTGTATGTTTAAGTGTTTATGTTTATTAAGTCAAAATCTTACAAGTAGGTAACATTTAAATTTGACTTAAATAAACATACCTACATAGAGTACGGATATGGCTGGATAAAATAAAATATCGATCGGCAAAAAAAACAATTCGTAAAAATAATGAAATAGTTTTTATTTTCAGTAAGTATGTAGCTATTGATAGCATATTATATGTGTTTTATGCGTTTATTTTGCTGAACTCCTCAATAACTTCAGTGAAATCAATTTCTTTAGATTGAAAGCATGGACAGATTCATCGATTCATTTTGGCTCTTGATTCATCGATGATCGAAGATATTTTTTTTAATAGTTTAAGTTTTGTAGAATTCCTCTTGCATGATACAACCGAGATGCGAATGGTCAAGAAGTATTGAAGTTTAAGCGATGTACAGGCCAAGATACACTTAAGCCCCATTTTGCTATAAACTAGCTTTTGCCCGCGTTTGCATCCCAAATTTCAGCTTTCTACGACCAGTAGTTTGGGCTGTGCGTTGTCTGTCAGTCAGTCAGTCTGTCCCTCAATCAGTCCGTCACCAGTAACGGAAGAGTTTTATATAAATATTCATTGAATGATTTCTTGGGCTGTCCTTTTGGCAACAACGTCCACACTCGTATCGGTGGCACGTACATGCTTGCGGACCATTTTATTTCTTGGAAAACTTGCTCCTTGTCAAATTCATCATATTTTCAATTTTAATTTGTATCATATTGTCCACTGCGTCAGCCAGAGCGTAAATTTTGTTTTGATAATATGGACTATTTTGTTGTTTGTTTCATGGCCCTGTATCGTTGCGACAGTTCTTGTATAAATCGGTCTATGCATTCAAACATTGACCGATGTATTTCTTCTTGAATCGATAATCAAGCAGCATGAGCTGATTTACCCGGAATCGTTCTTTTTACCTTCCTCCTTTATTGTCTTCCGATGTTAACCTCCAGTATAGAAAGCCAAAATTTGATAAGGTCAAATCAAGTCAATCATCGTCAAGCTTGCTCCCTGATCTTGTATCTAGATATGCTTTTTTTGGATCTTGAAAATGTTTCCAAGTACACACAATCGTTTGTATTGGACCTCCAAACTTCAAACCACCTTTTAGATAGGTACAAAGCATATTTTTATAGCCTTCTTAAGGATTTGATCAAGGTAACATGGTGGCATTTGGTGACCCCTAGTCTATTTCCATTTCGTGTTTAACTTATAGGTATGTACGACTTTTGAAAAGCAACGGTAACTTTTATTTTCCTTTTAATTACCCGCGCCATCAGTGGATGGTAGTGACCTGTCCGTACATATGATTGTGAGAGAGGAAAACGCCGCACATAAAAACAAATTATAATATGCTTAAATGGAATTATTGTATTGTATGTATGTATAAGTATTGAGTTTATCGAAACAAATAGCTAATTTCAACTTGATCGTTAAATTCAGGTATCTGAATGACTACCCACATTTTGTCACCCAATATGGTATATACTCAAGCAGCTTTGATCGTCAACCTAGATTTGAATGTCCATGACATTCAGGTTTAGTTTGAACAAGTTAAGGCCTAGTCGGTCGGGCTTAGGTACCCTTCTTCTCAAGTTCGATCATTTACACTTACTATTGGTGATCAGGCTAACGAGCAAGCCTAATTGCGACATAAGTACTATCTAACGAATTTGTTCAAAACCAAAGAAATCAATGTACATTTAAATTAAAGCTTGACTATTTTATAATCATCACTTATATTACTCTAAAAATATCTGTCAGTTCCATGTTCGGTTGAAAGGGGAGTGCATGGCCCCATGGCGATTGAATAATACATAATGCATGCTCAATACACAGATTTGCAATGAAACGGAATTTGAATAAGTCAGTTTTCATTTCCATTCAGCTTTGGCAATCGTTTATGAAATTAAAATTATAGAAATAGAATTTACTGCTACCGTATAAATGTCTACTAATGTCAGAAAAATTAAACTTACTATTTGTTTGTAATATTGTAAGTTAGAGCCCAGCTTACAGGCGTGGAGAAATGGATGGCTATTATGGTGAGATTATAACTATTATTATTATGGTGACAATAACATAGACAATATTTTCTTTGTTGAGAAAACTTCTCCGCGTCGAGGCAATTGTGAAACAAAACTTAGATAATGTAGAAAATATTTTAAAATAATAATATGAATTGAATGAAATTGTCCTGGTTTGAGGAACGGAAGAAAAGAGTGGAGCACTCATGGCTTATAAAAAAGAAGTTGAAAGAATAGGGATAGACTGAAAATGAAAAAAGAGCTGACTAAAACTCACAGTAAAGATGTCTTGGTTATAAAAATTAAAAGGTCTTGTCTCCGTTTTCCGAGTTCATTTATTAAAGACTTCTTAATTACCTAAAACAGAAGATTGAACTGTATCACTTAATTATTCTCCATTATAATATGCATGTTTGTGGTACCTATTTTTACGTGTGTGTGTTTTTGTGATTATTTTATTATGTGTAGATAATGTGTGTGCTATGATCCGTTGTTGGTCGAAATAAACGTATATAATTATTATTATTAATCGTATGATAGAAGACTGCGCTTCTTCCGAGTAAGGTTCAGTCAAAAGAGGGCTGGTTGATATATATACCTGTGGGTGAATACCGCGATTGTTCCCATATAATGAATGATTTGGCTTTGCCAATGAAGAATATTGTAAAAAAGTTGTGTTACAATTTTGAATTACAATGAAGTATAATTATATTCTTATCTTCCTAACTGTAAATACCAGATATTGTATTTTTGTCTCAGTTTGATAATGACTCCGCATCCATAACAAGTCAAAAAAAAACTAACAGTCTTTTTTCCGGCTTCCAAACATCGACATTCGTTCACACTTCGCTTAGCGATTCCATTTGATTATTTCAATTTCCCTTTAACCGTTGCCCATACGATCGAAGTTCGAAAGTTAGCATATACAAGGTCATTGCAATCAATACTAGCTTTTTAGGGTTCTGAAAGACCGTATGAAAAACATTCAGACTATTTCTTTTTTTTTTGGTTACAGGAAAATCTATACCTAAGAATTCTACTATTTTAAATTACCATGTGTAGAAAATATGATTTGTTCGAAATGCTTTGCGCTGATAATACACGACTAGAAAATCATATGAAACTTTTGTTGATGGAGATTTTAATTGGAAAGAAAAGTGTTTAAATGCCACTCCTGCATTTTCACTTGATTTTCTTACATCTAAAAAAATAACCAATTAAATATTATTAAAACAAATGCCAAATAATATGCGCGAAACAAGAATTTTAATTAACTGTTTTTAGATACTTTGAGTTTGTCTAATTCAATATTGTAAATGCCGTGAGATAAGAAACAACTGTCGAAGCCAACAATGTCTTGTGCAAACAAACTTGGACATCGTCTGAAGGTACTCGATTATCGTCAGTAAATCTTGTTATCGATTTTATAATTAAGTCTGAGACTCCAAATGTTTTCCGTAACTTAGCAAATAGGTAGTTACGGTTTTACACTTTTAACTAATATAAGAGAGCAGTATAATGGTTTGTTTCTTAGTAAGAGGTTCTCGAAGTTCTAACACGATCACGATAATTAATTCACTGCCAGATAGCCATACTGTCTTCGGTGACTGTACTAGTTATTTTTTATTCTTCTCTATTTTTGTTTTTTTTACTTTTTATTCACGGGAGCAAATGCTTGTAACAAATGACTAATTAAAGTCTTTTCCTAAGACGTAAATAGTATTTAGATTCTGACGTATTATTTTCTACCTTGGTTTCTTTCTTTGGATGAATGGAGAAGAAATGGCAGCAGAAAATCTTATTGACTTAATCTATTTCGTTTCTTATTTGTTCTCACAGTGGGTATTTTAGTTTTAGAAAGTTGAGTGTAGTTTAAAGTTATTTAAGAAAATAGTTGAAAATTAACCGTTCCCGACAGAACATAAAAAAATCTTTCTTTGTTAATAGATTAAACGAAAACATAACATTTCAAAATAACATGTTAAAAAATCTTTCGAAAGCTTTTGCACGCGAGTCTGATCCGCACTCGCCATTCTCCCGGGTTTTTTGTCAAAATTCAGCTCATGGGTAGACCTTGAACTAGTTTGGGACAAAACATTTTATCCCGTTAATACGTCTCCGTGGAATAATTCTGTTATGTTGGTGAGGCACGTGCCTTGTTATGGTGGATGGGAAATCATCAAATGACTTCTGTCGCTGTGGGCGAAGCGGGAATAAGTGTTAGACTATTACAAACTAAAACCCACCTATGTTCCTCCTAACGCCGTTTACTTTCCAGGGTCGCGGTAACTCTTTCGAGAAATTCCGCAACCCTGGCAGGGAGTGACGTATCTAGGGTCATATCTTAACTAATTAGAGACATTTTAAATCTTTCCTTGGGAACCAGTGTTCATACAAACACTACTGAAACTGCTTTTATTTTCTTAAATGGTGATTCATCATCTGCTCAGGCTTTTCCCCACTATATTGGGGTAGGCTTCCAGTCAAACCGGATTCAGCTGAATATATACGACATTATTTTCTCATATGTTGTTGTTCTTTATTTAAGAGACTCAAAGACTTAAAGCATTTATTTCAATTAGACCATTTACAGGTACTTTTGAATTGTCAAGGTTGGTCGGTCAAAGAGATGAAGTTATTTGCGCATTGTGCATTAAAGAACAAAGACTTAAAGTTATGTTGTTTGTGTTTTTGACTGTACAGAAAATATTTGTCACATAAACAATTCGTATATTTCATTTTCTTTTTGAGCGTAACTTTACAACTTTACTCGCACAGTTACGTTTTGTGCAAGTTAAGTTATTCAATCAAACAAGTTGGTTTTAAAGTTTCGTAGTTAAGTAGGGTCCTACTAACCTAATTAACTAAAATCAAACCTGCAATATGTTAATCAATTCTAATGAATCAAAATCAACGATCATGATTACGAATTTTTCAGATTCAAGTAATTGTCAAACCATTGTTTTTTTTTTACCATGGTTCAGTGTACTCGTAACGTGTCCAACCGGCAGAAATGTAAGCACATCGCTGAGAGAGCATCCTCGGGAAAGGCGAAGATCCATCGAATACATGGAGATTTATTCGATGGGTATTCGCCTTTCCCGAGGATGTTCTCGATGTAACTCATGTGCGCAACCACGACCACTATGACAAGAGTGTCCATCGCAGGAGATTTTACTTCAAAAGTAGTATGTAAAGAATGTGTTTCGAATTTTCAATATCAGAAGGCATTATTATTATTTCAGTGAAAACCTAATCACGATTGGGGTAACCGGTTTCCACGAAAGCTAGAGCTTTCATGGAAACCGGTTAAGTTTCGTGAAAGCACAGACTTCCTCGTGGCCATTAGGAATTCTATCCGACCGCCACCATAAGGTTTGCTTTTACCGTCGTATTATGTGCCTATCCTTATGTTTGTTAAATTAGAACGCGGTTTTCAAGATCGTCTTCCATTTTTAGGACCTCAAATTCTCTTAGAGTGAGTTTTTTTATCCATAGTTACCGATTAGTTAACACAATTTAACTAAATACTTTTTGTTGAAATGCTCTTTTCGACCAATTATTAACTTATAGTTTTAACTAATAGGTCTTTATTTGACCATTAGTCTAGCTAAATACTGAGGTGCCCATCATTTTTATCCAATAGGTAACTACGGATAAAAACTCGCCCTTAGACTTTGATTTCCGTTCATCCGTCCATCAGTCTATCAAGACCCTTTGTGCCAGGAACGCGTAGAGGAGAGAGAATTAAAATTAATTTCAAATATGTAGGTCTTTACGATTCCTTGGAACTCTGAACTGAAATCTAAATGGCCAATGGTCATTCGTCACTTTTAAACTTTGATTATGATAAGGGCAATACTTTTACTTTGATTTAAAAGCTTGGATAAGCACCAGCTTGCTGGCATATTCTTCCCTTATAGCGCATTTTTTCCGCAAATATTTCGTAAATTGAGATAAGGCAGCTTCCACGTCTGCTTAGCCTCCTTTCCATACCACGAGGCCTCGTTCGCTTCCATTAGCAATGTGTACACACCTCAAAGCTTTTACCTCAGCAATTAAATTTCTACGATAATAAAATTGCCGTAGAAGACTTTATGTAGGGAGGTACCTACTGCGTTATCAGATTGCTGGTTTGTTGGTAATGAAATGTATGTACTCGTATATTATCTGTGATTGAAGCTCAGGAGGGTGTGCCTCTTTTTTTTTTAAAAAGTCAAACGTCATAGGCTGAGTGCCAGCACTTTCTGAACGTCAAAGTTCTACATGAAGACAGTCCCCCAAAACGCTCGGCCGTCACCACTTCCTAGTGTTTATATATATAGAAGAAGTGGCGTAACAAACTCCCCAGCAAACATTTTCAATCTGAGAAAGGAGGTCCCATCTCTTGATGGTTGCATTACCGTGATTTTCTCTCGCTTGTGTGCAGTTTAATACCTATCTATAAAAAAAAACTAGCCAAGTGCTTGTCGGAGCACGCACAGTGTAGGGTTCCGTAGTTACCCGTCTCCTAAACCATGTCAGAAAAATAGTAAAATCTACTTCGCTATTTATTTATTTATTTTTCAGTTGGTCGAGTATTACTCGTTAACTTGTAAAGCATACTTAGCTGTGATATTTCGCAAACGGATCCTTGGAAGGAAATAGTTTACGTAAACCCTCAATATTTTTAAACAGCCTATCCAACGACACCCCACAACATTGGACAAAAAAAAAATTTCGCCACTTTACATGATGGGGCGGGCCACCCTTATAAAAAAAGTATTTCAAGATTTTATTCTATCACTTTGTCGGCATGATTAATATGTATACCGATACCAAATTTCAACTGTCCAGCGCCAAGCGTCTCTGAGCTAAACCGCGGACGGACAGACGGACATGGCGAAACTATAAGGGTTCCTTGTTGACTGCGGAACCCTAAACAGCCCTTCACCGTATTTTTTGCTATTTAAGGGTAGTGAAGTTATTTTGAAAACAGACAATAGGTATTTTTCTTTTCTCTCCTACTTTTCTTTGTCATAACGTTGTATAACGAAATATTGAAAGCAAGTTACGTTATAAGTAGGTGGGATCAATAAAGCATTAACCACCCAAGTGAAATAATAAGCGGAGAACTGGCCTAAGATGTATTAAGCTTCTTTGAATAAACCTTTTTTAATAAAAAACGAAAGCTTACATTAGCAAGACTTGAATATCTCTCACACGTGTTTCACGTTTTTAATATAAATGTGCATAATATATTAGGTCTGTGAGCGTACGTTGAAGTGAATCGAAATACTCCACAAAGTTTAGTTGCGAAAACGTCTTATGTAAACACATACCTAGTACATGTAGCTAATCAAAAGAAACTAAACTGATTACTCACTAAAATAACTAACTTCGCAGACGATGTAACTCAAATAACATGATTTGCTCGCTTGCCATGAAAACACCAAGTTCAAGTGATCAGGAACTTTGAACTCAGGGGATGAAAGTGCTTATGAATATATAATTAAATTAATATATATAATTAAAAAAATAATTAATAATACAACACGACTTAAATTGGCAGTTACTACAACCTACGTCGTGGTCAAAGCCATTTATTTAGTAAGTACTAGCTACCGCCCGCGTTAATGTCCAAAATTATCCCAAGGGAACATACTCCCGGGATGAAAAGTATCCTATGTGTCATTCCAGACTATAATCTACCTCTGTGCCAAATTTCATCCAGATCCGTTCCGTAGTTTTTGCGTGAAAGAGTAACAAAGATACATCCATACTCACAAACTTTCACATTTATAATATTAGTAGACTAGTAGAAGTAGATAGATATATGTATATATATAAAGGAGTGGAACTCTCTGCCTGCGTCTGTGTTTCCGAACGCATACAACCCTAATCTCTTCAAAATTAGAGTGAACAGGCTTCTTCTGGGTAGGCTCGCTCCATCGTCGACTTTGTCTCTGTCATCTATGACCTAGACTAGAGTCAAGAGCAAACCCATATTAAATAAAAAAAAATAAAAAAAAATATTTTATATTATATTAGTAGGATCAAGTATTTGGTCGGAGCAAATGTTTTTTTACAAGCTTCAATGTAACATGTCTTGTTAGTTAGTATGTACGGGTCACATCTTGTAACTTAAATTTAAACATTTATCTCTAATGATTGAGACATTCAAAACAATATTTCTTTCTAAAATTTTGCTAACTCTTTTGGTTTTGATGGCAATGTAAGGTTAGCTAAGATTTAGTAGAAGTCATGCCAATTTCTTTTTTATGTGTATCGGACCTATTTCATGTAGGGATCAAAGACTGTCATTTTGAGACAGAAACAGTTAGACAGAAATTGTCAAAAACTTTTTCTATACATTTCTGTACACTGTTAAAGAGTCAAACTTCTATATTGGCCAAACTTTTTGCCCTGGGTAGATACGCTATAATCCGTTATAAAGAAGACTGGCTGAAAAAAAAAGTAAAAAATGAAGTTACAACTTTCAAACTTCGAATTCATTCTTTGCCATTTTAAATTTTTTTTCGCTGATTGTACATTTTATCTAACATTTGTGAACGCAGTTCAAAATATCTCAAAATGATATGATATATAATGGTAGTCTCCTAGGAACGTTTTCCTGTAACTTCAACGGTTAAGGTACCTGCCCTCACTATCCCGTCTCAAAAATCCACCCTGTAGAGTTAGTTAAGTATTTTAAATATAATATATACTTATTAATATAAGCGAACTTTTCATAAATCAAAGTAGTCTGCGTAATACACTTCTCATCAAAAAAATCGAAACACCTCGCAGTTTATGATTTGATAAGGATTATCATAAAAATGTGTATATTTAGGAATAAATGTAAAATGTCATTTAATAGTGAGTAGTATGAGGTTTTTAAATCCTAATGTTAATGTTCTAAATTCAAATTAAGTCTTCATAGGTTTCGTATTTTGTATAATGAGTAATTTTTACCCTGTATGGAATATGAAGGAAATGGGTAAAACAACACGCGTAAATGAAAAAAAATGTAAGAAACGTTTATTTAATAACTTGTATTCCCTCCGCGAGCTCTTATTACTGCTTCCATACGGTTCTTCATCGATCGGATGAGAGTCACGATCACATGTTGCGGTATATTATCCCATTCCTCTTGGATTGCATTTTGCAGCTGGCTAAGTGTTTCTGGGGCTGGATCTCTTGCTCGAATTCGTCTCTTTAATTCATCCCATAGATGTTCAATGGGATTCATGTCCGGGCTTCTTGCTGGCCATACCATAATGGAGATACCGACTTCGGTAAGATAATCTCGTACGACGCCCGCGGTGTGAGCTCTAGCATTGTCGTGCATGAATATGAAGTCGTTGCCAATAAAATGTGCATAGGGCATCACATGAGGTTCAAGACACTGTTCGATGTACCGATGAGAGTTTAGTGCAGGCAGCCGTGGCCCAGATACAAAGGCAAGTTCTGTCTTACCGTCGGCGCTGATTCCTCCCCAAACCGTCCACGAACCGCCACCATAGCTGACCTTTTCTTCAATGCAGCATTGTGCAAAGCGTTCTCCATCTCTTCTGTAGACCTTGTTCCTTCCGTCGTTACCATACAGCATAATTTTACACTCATCAGAAAACAGTACTTTGCTCCACTGAAGGTATGACCAAGTTAGGTGCTCGCGTGCAAAGTTAAGGCGCGCTCTTCGATGGTCTGCAGTTAATTTCGGCCCATTCGCTGGCTTATGCGGTGCCAATCCGCGTTCCTTCAACCTTCTTCTTATTGTAGAGTCACTTACAGCTACTCTTCGTACAACGCGAAGCTGCTGCTGCAGTTGAAAAGCGTTAAGGCGTCGATTTCGTAAAGAGGTTGTTACAATAAATCGATCATCTCGCTCAGAAGTGACCCGATTCCTGCCAGATCCTGAACGGCGCGTGAACGAACCAGTCTCCCGATAGCGTTTGTAGACTCTATGAACAGATGATAAGCTTAGATGCAATCTTGCAGCCACAACACGCTGACTAAGTCCAGAATCCAGCAATGCCACCACTAGGGCGGCTTCTGCGGGCGAAGTATCCATATGTTTTAGAAAAAAAAGTTTTTTCAGACGTCCCAAAGTCACAGTAAATGAAATAAGAAACAAAAAGTTTAAAGACAAGCGCTAATTTTAGTTTTTAAACGAGAAACGTACTCCAACCCTAAATACACATTTGTCTCAAAACAGTGATTAATTTCATTTATAGGATAAACAAATGAAATTCTAATTTCGAATTTTGATTTTTTTCTTCTTACTGTAATGACCAAACTGCCAGCTACACAATAATGTTTTTTTTTTCATGGAATTAATTCTCTTTTGTAAAAAATTAGGACAAAAACAATAAAAACGAAAGTGTTTCGATTTTTTTGATGAGAAGTGTAAAACAGCAAAGTCATAGATAAACATATATAATGTTTTCTTTAACCAATTAATAAAGTACAATAAAGTGCATAATTAGGTACTCGTCTTCGGCGTACGAGAGGTTATTACCGCCCACAATGAGAAACAATCCCGTGGGATAATGCAACAGATTTATCGGTGGACTGGTGTGATTGTGGTGTTAAACAATATTAAACCAACTCATCGATACATAGCATGTTGTTTACTCTAGGTATATATAGATAAATGAGTAATTTACTGTAATAAAAAACATTCTAAAGACAAGTTGAAGGCTAATAGGGTAGATTCCTAAAAAATCTACTAGGTCCGTTAGTTCAATTACCAAAAAACATTGGACACGTATTTTCGTCACGTAAACGAAAGTTGAAGACGATGTAGTGCGCTGAAATTTCGCGTAACGTCACGCCTAGGTTTTTAACATAGACGTGACTCACAAGCCCTCTTTACTGATCTTTGGAGTAAAACAAAAAATACAGGTTCAATATTTTTTGATAAATATTGCACGCACTAAATAGAAACAGACCCAGGAATCATTCCTATTCACGCAGACGTAGTAATAGAGTGGTTACAGGATATCGTTGGCTACATTTCGGGTACGGGACCCTAAAAGTGAAAGCAGACGTTGCTTTAGATAACTAAAACTATATTTACAGCAATCAATATTTAGTGTTCATAATCTAATCAGCTGTGTTTACTTGTTATAATTTTATCTAATCGCTCTCATTCCCTGAGTGCTTTTCAGCAGCTTGCCGTGTAATGTTGTTATGATCACTTTATTGTTCGTTAGGCTGATGTTTTACAAGCTATTTGTACTACTATTTGATTTTTGTCGAATTTTCCAAGGATTAAAAGCCTCAATAAGGTTACCTGTCTTAGTGTTAGGATTATAGTATTGTGGTGAAACTCTTTATTGTCTCCTGGTTGATAGGGACGGAAGGCGAAATAGTTTTTTTCTTACAGAATAGAGGGGGCTCTGTTCTGTTTTAATCATTTTCGTTGCGGGATTCAATTCTTTCAAAGTCAAAGTCAAAGCATTTATTTCAAATGAACCATTACCAGGTACTTTTGAATTGTCAAAGTCAGTCCGTCAAAAACATGAAGCTATTTGCACGTTCCATAGCGTAGATCTCTATGGAGAAGAACGTGCAAGAAACTCCACGAACACTATTTTAAATCAGGTACATATATGAGATCAATGTAAAGAAAGAAAACAATTTTTAGTATCAAATATTAAAATGAGCCAGTGGCAACTAAGGGATGACCAGTATCCACTGACGGCGCCCGTTCACGAACATGACGCGTGCATCAGCACCATTCAGTTCAACCATTTTGAAGGGAACTGAATGATCCGATACACGCGCTTTGATTCAAAACAGTTGAATCGTTTGTTCGGGACTGGTTGAGTTGCTTTGACGCAGCATGTTTCTTGTGACAGCGGCCGTTGATTCCGGCTTTCAGAAATTGCAATGATTGGGATTCGTGTTGCGGGAATTCGGAAATTTAATACCACTTTTGGTTTAAGGAATCAGTCACATGCGACCAAATTCCATGACAGTTCTATAATAGTACAATTCAGCGCAGCTCATATTATGGAAATTACGTCTAACCAAAAGATATACGCATACAAACGAGTATGTATGACACTATAGAAAAATAAAGTTAACACCGCCCACGAACTATTATTCATATGTAGAAGGTTTAAGTTTTGCGGAAAAACAAGCGAGTACAAAGTTATGTCATCGCAGTGACGGATAAAAAACTTGGCCCTGACTGCTTATGTAGAACTTGCTTTTGTTACATTTCAGTTTTGTCGAGAAACTTCCATAGTCTAAGCGAATGTCTGCAATGTGGGCAAGGGGAGGTGTATTTCTCTTACATAAGCAAGGAGCTCACCTGGCGGTAACTATTCGCCGCAAGCTCAGAAATAAAGCGGCAATTAGATATGCTATTAAATCTATAACAAACCCTTGATATAATCTACGCTATGAATAGCAACAAAACGATCTATGTACGTACGAGTAGTTAAGTCGTAGTCGTAGTCGTGTATTGATATTTTCAGTTACTACTTCATATTAAATCATCCCATTTTCAAAATCGTTTTCTAAGCTTCATCCGTAATTAACTTTTTGTTTGAGCGAAAAATCTGTTAACCTTCGTGTATTTCAACAGAATAGTTTCATACACACGGAAAATCGAAATGTCCTTGAATAATGGACTGTGAACTAGATATTTAGCAAACGATCCAATCACGGGTAGAGTAAGCAAATCAGCGCTTTAAAGCCCTCACAAAATTATTTTAAAGCATATTATAACGAGCTCGAAACGGCAGAAAATTAGCATTTAAAATAAAACATTTATCACTGGCTTTTTAATTACCGAATAAAATTAAGTTGAAACACGTTCCTCGTACTAACTGCTTAGCACATTGGGCTAGCCGTAATGTTTCTAAGATGGATGGATGGGGCGGGCTGTAAATCAGCGCTGACCAGCGCGGCAGCGTTGTGGCCATGCTAACACATTGCTGAAACCACTCGTTTGGCCACAATGGAAACTTTTTTTATACAATTAGTACAATCCTAGTTAAATAGATAGTAGAAATGCGAAATGAGTTTGTTTTGCTTTCACACCTAAATCGGTGAACGGATTTTGATGTTTTTTTTTTAAACTAAAACCTTAGTTTTGTGTTGGCAATATATGTCCTTTCTTATTTTGAGGCGCCTTATTCTAAAACTTGGCGCCATACTTACTGGCATGTATCGAAGGCACGTCCAGATCCCCTCATTACAAAGACTTGTTCAGTAACTAGATTAGACAATCGATGGAATACTCTGTGAGAATACCTAATAATCAAATTAGGATGGGTCGATATTCATTGACATACACGACTCAATAGTTAGTTATTTCAGTATAGGAGAGGCAATACCCGTATTTTTGAGGAACGTTCGCATTCGCATCTTAGTCGTAATCTATCAGAAACACCTCTAACTGTCTTACATTTTGACAAGTTCAAGCTTGTTATGGTTTGTCGCGGAGATGATATAGTGATCCAAAATTGAACGTTATATAAGTGCGAAAATTGGCCTTCTGGCCTAAATAAATCTCAGGTTAGTCATCACTTCGAAGTCATAACTCGTCTCGTCTATTTTAACTCTTGGAAATAAGTTCGATCTATTAAGAATCTGTACCTAAGTTCATGAATTATAGATGGTTTCCAGTTATAAAATAACAGAAACTTTTACTTACTTCTACAAAGCTTGTTACCCTATTTTAGGATCAATAGTATCAGTAGTTTCGAAGTTAACTTTAAGAACGCTTTTTAGGTACGACAAAATCGTCTATGGTTGTCCAATGTAGTGTTAAATTAAAGCAAATCATCATCATCATATCAGTCTAAAGACGTCCACTGCAGGACAAAGGCCAAGTTGGTTTATTTCATCCTTAATAAAAAGGGTTTGCCATAATCGCCACGCTTGGCAGGCGGGTTGGCGATGGCAGTGTAGCTGTTGCAAAGCACAGAACCACAGAGAATGCTGCTGCCCATTCTCTGGTGAGTCCCTCAGTCGCCTTTTACGACACCCACGGGAAGTAGCAAATAACAAAAAGATAAATGTAAAAGATGGATGTTTGTTACTCAATCACGTCAGAACGAATCTGTATGAAAAGGCACAGAGATAAATTATAGTCTGGAATAGCATATAGGCTACTTTTTATCCCGGGGGTATGTTCCCTTGAGATAATTGCCGACATTCACTCGGGTGAAGCCGCCAGCAGAAGTAAGTATACTTCAACGTAAAATAAGTCTTGTGCAGCCCTGGATTTAATACCATTTTCTGCTATTGATCTGCTAGCGAGTGGTTTATAATACCTTTTAATTTAATGCAAGCCGTCTAAGTCTCAGTTATTATAAGTATGAAAACGACAGCCTTAATTTCAGTTGTAAAGAAAGTTGGAGTTTTATTAACTCGTTATTGCACTGAGAGCCCCGCAATGCCATTTAACTTCTGTAAACGTAGGCGGTCTGTACTTCAATCATAGTTATTAAACGCCCAAGGTCTTTTCTGCCTGATTAAAATAAAGTTTTACCTCTATAAATACACTGTACCTATGTTTATGCTGCCAGTCTTCTGGGCACGTTTCCAGATGACAGTGATATGGCAGAGTACTTTTACGCCAGAGTGTACGTAGAAACAACCATGGGACCAGCCCAGCAATTGCGAAAAAAAATCTGCTTTTCAGTACATTTTGTCAAGTTATGCATATATGTTGAAAATGGGTCTGTAGATTTTTTATAGCAGTGTCGAGGTTGGTCCTAAAGTAAAAGTTATTCATAATGATAAGTACTGTTACCCCTTTTCATTTTGCGCTTTACCTTGTATATGTACTTAGTTAGGTTTAGTATGTATAGACAGTTTTTTTGTACATTGGGAAATCATCAAATGACTTCTTCCGCTCTGGGTGGGGCGGAAGGCCGTGTCAGACTCTTACTGACGAAAACCCATCCGTGTTTCTTCTAAAGACCAGGGCCAGTTCCAGGGCCCCGGTGACTCTTTCGAACAAATTCCGCAACCCTGGTAGATGTAGGTATAGTTAGTTTAGAAATGTATTTTATTAGAAGATATATTTTAGTGTTCATTCGTCTAAGGGAAGATGGAGAAAACCTAATGATTGCTGTTCTTTACAACTTCGCCGGCAAATAAAAGTGAGCGTAACTCGCCATTAAACCGAACAAGGAGAAGATTTGAGGACAAATAAAATCGTTTATTTAATTCAGTTTTTTATTTGAAAATGGATGAAGTTTTCTTCCCTAATTTGGTGATAAAACTAAATCAAGCACGCATTATTAGGGGGCTGTTGCATTTACCTGTCGATATCATAACGTCCATTTTCAATCGTGACAGTTAGGTTGGTACCCTATGTTTATAAATGTACTTGCTTTAGCCCACAACTTTGTGTGCGCTTATCCCGTTTTTTCCCTTCCCCGTAGGAATTTCAGGAAATCCTTCCAATCCCCGAGGAACCTACATGCCAAATTTTAGCTTTCTACGACCATTTGTTTCGGCTGTACGTTGTCTGTCAGTCACTCAGTAACGGGAGAGTTTTATATACGTGTAACAGAATCAAAGCATTATGAACAACTTGTACTATGGGACCAACACCGAAATCGCGAAAAAAAAATCGACTGCCCCATATAATTTTGTGCGCAGTACATTTTTTAACTTCACTAAAGGCACTGCACAGTAGACTGTTTTTTCATTATGAGTACAATGACAGCTTTTTAGGTGTTGCGTTTATTCTGTTACATACGTATATTAATGTGTGTCATTAGTGTGAATAACAGTTCGTCAGAAAAGTAGTCTGCCTTAAGAAACTATAATCAAATTGATAAGAGATGAAGAAAGCATCAACGTTTGAAGGAAGTCTACGAGATCGTAGCACGGTGCTACGCCGTAGCTCAAAAGACACTATCTTCGTAGCGAAGATATTTGACATGAAGTAATTCTTGGCACGTTAAATAAAACTCGACTGTACTTCTTATTTTCTACGGTATTTTGCAAGGAAGTCAACTACAGTATTTTTGTTGGTTATCAGTAGTGAATCACTGGCTATACTAAGCTGGTGACTACAATCACGACTGATATAAACATCGTTTATTGATGTTACTCAAATTCAAAGCCATTAAGGTAAGGTTTCTCTTTGTGTCTGACTACGCCATGACAACAAAACGATTGCATCACGATATTAGGAAGTCAGCGCACCATCATTTAATCCTCACACGACCAGTGAATCAAAAGTCTGCGGGCGATTTACACCCTTTGAACAAAAGGGACCGTTTTCTGTGAAACTGACTCGTTACAACCCGTATCGGAAAATGTCCCGGTAACTAGGCTCAACCGAGTTTTAAGCTTTTATTAAATCTCCACAGTTTTTTTCTGCAGGACTTATCTAGGTTCTCGTACATGCATATTGCATGACAGGATTTTTTTGTTTCGTTTTAGCATAGCAATAGCGGTCATTGCCCTTTCTGTATCTTAATATATATTTCTTGTGTACGTGTGTATGTCACTGAACTCCTCCTAAACGGGTGGACCGATGTTGATGATTTTTTTTGTGTGTGTCCAAGGGGATTTGAGAATGGTTTAAATTTACAATTGGACCCGGTAGGTGGCGCTGCAATCGATTTCTATAATTTTTCGTCAGACACAAAGCAAATGTTCGGACAGGACAACGTCTGTCGGGACCACTAGTCTCTTTATATTTTTATAGCTAGCCTGAAATGTCCTACTAATGGGCAAAAGCCACCCTCCACTCCTTCCTTTGTTTTCGATTTTTTGCCACATCCTGCACATTCCTAAGGTTTTGCGTTTTGAGCCATGTCCAGCCCAGTCCCATTTAAGCTGGGCAGCCTTACGAGCCACATCAACGATCTGTGTTTTGGAGTGCAGTATAATGATTCTGAACACCATGTATATTGCGCGCCATAGTACGGTATCAAACCAAGTCAAAGACCAAGTTTGTGCACCATAAGTCAAAATGGGGAGTATACACATGTCCATGAGCTTCCGCTTAAGTGACATGGGCAAAGTTAAATAGTTCTTTGTATAAACCCGAATAATAATAATAAAAAAATATGATAAATGTAGTTTCAGGATGGATATGAAATAACGAATGTTAATAATTAATGTAGGTGGTTCGATGAAAGCTGTTGCCATGCCCAAACAATTTAGATATACTATTATGAAGACCGTATCATTGTATAAATAATATTATCAGCAGTTTAACGGACTATCTAGGACACTTGCGCTAGCCACAGTTGAGCGATAAGTGGTCACCTTGCCTGCCTAGCCTTGTACCAACTATGTTGGGGTCTGCTTACTTACATATCTGAGTACCTACATGGGCTGCCTGCCCATCTGACCTCCACAACCCAGTAACTGAGTAATACGGTACCCATTGGCAAGACTGGTGTCAGCTGTTCTGGGTTCTGATTATTCATAACGACCGTCAAAGATCTACAACTGACAGGACCTTGTTTTAACGTGCTTTCCTAGGCAGGAAGGAGGACAGCTATTATATTTAGAATCGAGCTCCTTCACGATAAGTGGAGCCACCATACGCCAATTCTATTTTAAATAAAATTTATTATGAACGACGCTCGAGTCTGGGCGATCCAGCCAGGCCAGTAATAAAGTGGGTGCACTCCACTTCACATGACATTTTATATATTAAGATGAAATTGCTTGCAGCCATAAACGACCTAGATAGCCAAGCGGGTAGGTGTTTTATGAACATATTTAAACTTTATATACCCTACTGGTACATGGTCAACTTAATGCAACAAGGCATTTCTACCAGTCAACCTTAGGAGGCTGTGTCAGAGGCGCAGCCGCAGTGGAGTACGTGAAACGTTTTGTGATCATGCAACAACTGCATTGCTGAGTAATAACCGCTAAATAAACGCAACGTGGGTTGATACATTTCGTTCGTAATAAGTAGTGTTGCGCGCCATTGCAGCGTAACTTACGCCAGCGACATTTCAATCTAAAGAAAAGCTTCGATTTAGCTGTGTGAGCATTTTAGTAAGACGCTCTTAGTACATGAGTCTGACTCGCTCTTAACTAGTTTTATTGCTTGAGCCGCTTCTATATTTTTATTGGTTTATTAGAAAATCTATATATATCATAAAATCCGTAGACTTTCCATGTCTGTAGAGTGTAGGTACATTAAATGTGTTTGCACAAACTGAGAAACGTTAGGAAAAAGACAAAGAAAACGCATTTTTTTACTGTTTGTCTGTACGTTTGTGGAAGCCTCACGCAAAAACCACTGATCGGATTTGAAATCTAGGTACTTATAATATTCATCTGGTTGTAGAATACGGATGTAGACATATTCCACTTCACATAATTATTCGTGATTTGTTGTCTATGTAAAATTTTTAAGACTAAAGTTTTTACTTTTGTTTATTGTTTTATTCCAATGCTGTTCGTATGATTTTATTGTTTTGAATTCAAATTGACATTACAATTGTTTTGTGTTTAATATAATAATAATTTATAATTGTAATTGTTGACTTTCTTCACGTGTTGGTAATAACTGTTAGTGCAAAGAGTAATTAAAATAAAATAAATCAATCTTGGATTTTGATTTCAAGCCTATTTTCGTTATCGTGACTTTGAAAACCCAGAAAATGTCTTGAGAGACAGAGACATTTTCTGTTCCTTTGTTCCTTGGTTACATCGAGTCCGTATACTTCACTGTAAAATGTACTCATACAAATATGTCAAATCTGTTATTTAGGGCGCCTACCTTAATTAAGTGCAAGTATTTTAAGTATTTTATTTGTGTTTTGTAAATATACAGTTTATACAGGCTTTGGGTCTGCAATATGCGCCTCCCTGAAGGTTGCGCCACTGGCAGCCGCTCGCCTTGCCAACCCCGTGCTACGACGCTGGCATTTATAACAGCTAGTAGTAAGAAGTAAGATAATAGGCTGGGATAGATATAAGCCCACGCGGTCGACGTCGCCGGCACAGCTAGTTATTAAATATGGCTAAGATATACCGATAGCAAAATATGCACGGTGCGGCAAATTAAGTGGACGATTGTGGGCGTCTCGTAGTTAGCAACTTGGCATACTTTTACTTAACGCCATGAGTTGCAATCTCATATTTAACTAGCAATTTTTAGCTTAACAAAAACTACTAGTCTCTCTAATTTCAGATTAAGTTAGAAAGACTATACTTATGACAATTTGTAAAAAAAACACTTAATATTTAATAATATGAAAAGAAGGTGAACTGTGAGAAAATCTTAACACTCCGATTCAATTTTGAACTGAAATACAACTGCGCGATATGTCAAGTTTTTCCGAAGATAAATGCAGGGTTGTTTCGTAAGGATTCACTGTGTAATTGCTGCCAATTGTTAAATTGTAATCATCTTATTTTGACTTTTAAATTGTTAGTTGCCACTACATATAATGCGAAAAAAAAGAATGGCAGAACGCTTATATTGTTAATTGAATCACAAAAACTCTCTAACACATGTTTACTTTAAAATAGAAAATTTCAACGTTTTTCAAGCTAGAACAATACAGAATAGCAAAACTAACTCCGAGGCTATTGTGCAGTGTGAAATAGCCGGCCCCGGTGTTAGCCACAATGCTGAATGGTTTTTCAATTTAATTGTCGCTTGTCTCTGGATCGCGCCAACTGTTGCATGCGCTTGCAGGAATTATTGTTTGCAATTTTTTGCTTGCAGATATTGTGATAAGTACATGAATGTTTGAATTCGCCCTTTACATCACAGATAATGTTATGACTATTTCTGCATAAGCAGTGTTTTATTTCCTAGTTTTCTTTTCTGCTTTATTGGTAAAAACCGGCCAAGTGCGAGTCGGACTCTAACACGAAGGGTTCCCGTACCATGAACCGAAAAAAACACATTTCTTCCCTTTATTTATAATTTAATTTATATTTTTAGTTGTTATAGCGGAAATAGTACCTACTCAAAAATACACGCTCTGTAAAAATATCAACTGTCTACCTATTACGGTTCTTGAGATATAGCCTGCTGACTAGTAAAAGGGTTCCGTCGCTTACTCTTCGGGTACGGAACCCTAAACATTTCAATAAAACACACTGTACTTAAATACAAGCAAAAAGATTTGAATCGTTCCAAATGAGACACTGCAATACCGCATTCTAACTCAGAAACGGCTTTTATCTCACTTAACAAGGTTATCGACCCGCGGAGTCCAATTTATTCGGTCGCCCAAATATTCAAAGATCTTGTAACATACAAGTATGTGCCTACCGACCCTACTTGCAACTGACAAATGATATAATACCACTGAGCTAGAAACGTACGCACCAACAATTCGTATCTTTGGAAATTTCCTGAATTTCAATATTATATGCCAGCTCAGTTTCCACGTTTAGCAAAAGGATGTTTACCATGGTATTTAATTACATACGTAACTTACTACGGGGATTAAAGAACCCCGTGGGGCACATAAAACCAAAAATGGAACAGGGGGTGCCAATTCCACAAGTAATAAGTAAAAACGGTGATCGATATGCGACGTTGCGTACGTGGCTGAGGGCGTAGTATGTCACATTGTCGATGTAAAGACTTCTGAAATTGCGTAGGAATGGAAAACATATTAAGATTGGTTTATTTACTTTTGCGTTATCCTTAAACTAATAAATCTGTAAGCTACGAAAATGTTCCTTTGTAGCCGTAGTGCTACGCGGCTATGTGCCACGGATTTACGATACTCAAATGTAGCAAATCGGATAGAAATATTAGCCGTGATAATTCTAACATTTAAGTGCCTTTTCTGCCAATGTTTTAGTAGTTATAAAACAAGATATAAAGAAATACTATATCTGAAATATAGTCGTAAATAATGAACATTGATGTCTGTCAAAACAACATAGCTACTTTATTCTACTCAATGGTACATACAGGATATTGCATGGAAGAAAAAGGAAGTGACTTTTTCTTCCATGCAATCAGTATAGTAAAACGTTTTTTATAAGAATATAGCGTCACTGGCTTCACTTATCTCGTGGTTCAGTATCGAAATGAGTGAAGAGTGAAAGACTACTTAACTTCTGACTTTTTTGTGCGAAAAACGGTACAACAAAAAAAAAGTGTCTATTTATTATTGATGATCACTGCAATACGTATTTGCGCACTATAAATAACGAGGTGATATTGCTATTTCACAGTGAAAACTTATTCAAGTACTTACAGTTTGCAGGTAGAACAAGTAGAATAGGTTGATGATCTCAACCAGGGTTTCCATACCCATGGACGCTATCCAGGGCAGCAGCATATACTTCAGGTCCTAAAACAATAGAGATGATTTATATATACATAAAATCACGTCTCTTATGGATAAGAAACGATACAGATCGCCACTTACTACGATCCTTATTTACTCCTTTTGCTTCGTTTTAATCGATCGAGTTAACGTAAAATTTCATAAAAATATTTATTTCGTTATTTTCATCATGGCGCTTCTCAAATTTTAATACAAGTTGACGTTTAGGTTTACGCGATTCAGTACGCTTATGACGGGCTTGGCTATTATTTGGAGGCTCAATAATAACTCTTGGTGCATTACGACCTGTCGATAGATATTGACTAATACATTCGACCATCAATCGAGTGTGCTAACTCCCTCCGCGCAATCGGGCCAGCGACCACAGCCACCGGTGACATGTCGCGGACACTGAGTCGTGGGTGGACGCCACTTGCTACACGTTTGCGGCGATTCCATACAAAACGTATTAAAAAACAATGTAAACAGCTTGTCGCCAGCGACCGGTGACTGTGGTCGGGGGGTATTCGGAAAATACGAATTAGGAATTTGAGGTTGAGGTGATTACTTGTCTAACTCTACTTTCTCCTGAACATCTTTATAAGTATATAATTTACGGATTATGTAAACATGAACTCAGTTTAGTGAAGTCTTTCTGATATGACAGACAGCAGCAAGTTCAAATAAATGGTGTACACGGGTATAAGTAGTCAAAGTAGAAGTAGCACAAGGCTCAATATTGGGTCCTTTCTTCTTTTGACTGACTGACCTTGACAATACACTCGCCCTTAGTGTTAGTTCATTTTATTGTACTAAACTGATTAAAAATATGAAACTATAAAGCTAAATGTTGTTTATTAAACGTTGCCCTTGTCCTCTTTTCACATTTCTAGATTCCTGTCTCAAGCTCAGCGAGAGAATGTTTTATTAATAACAGCCGTATAATTAGAACGTATCTACTTAATACAAGCACTTCAGGCAAGTATTCCAATTTAAGTCCGCTCGAACAACAGTTTGCAGTTTTGTTTGTAGGTACGTCGGCTTGTCATTGCCACTCGTAAAGCTAGCAAATGTTTGCGTCATCTAAGATTCGCTAAAGGAATTTGTGCAAATTGTTTAAAACATTTGCTGCAATATTGTTTAAGGTATTTTATACGTAACTTGCTTTTGACAGCGTCTTCGCCTGTGTTACTAGAAAATCATAAAATATATAAACAAATATTGTATCTGGACCCTAAGTGAAATTCTGTCACCGGCGACTGTCAATATGAACCAAACGTATGGGATGATTATGGGCTAGATATGTGCTACTGAAACATTTTGGCATTTCAACGATATATCCACTGGTGAGCGAAGCAGCAACTTCTAAGCAGTGGGCGAAGTCGGTCTGAGGATGAATGTAATTTTGTACAGAAACTAAAGTTAAACTTTTATTTTTAAGTATTCAAGAACAAGACGTTGTTCTAAAGTATGTCTTGAAATACGTGCACAGCAATAATAATAATAATAATAATAAAGCTGGCAACTCTGGCTGTCAGATCAAGCTCTGTTTTTCGTAATCGTAATTTCATCTTTAAATAATACTTTTCGGTCTCACACATCCACAATTTTGCAAAAGAAATTCCAAGAACCAGTAAAATAAGCAATAGAACCTAAACAAATCCAAAAAGCAAACAATATGCGAGAAGAAAAAGAAAACTCTTATACGACCGACATATTATGACATCTGTCACAATTAAATCACACCAACGAAAATATGAAAGGAATGAAATAATGCTTGAACTATGCTAACGAGAGCAGCTTTACAACGCGCACGCCCACCACCTCCGGACCCGTCGCTCAGCTCCGCCTCGCCGCCGCCGGACATCGGATCACCATTGTCACCGGCGGTTGCAGTTGCGTCGAGCTCGAGTGACGAGTATTTCTCCCCGCCGACGTCGCCAACACCTGTACGTCGGCAAGGGAGAGGCCGGCCACCGAGGGGCTTGGGACCTAGGGGCCAACCGGCTCCGAGCCGGGTCCCCGCTACCGGTGGTTGTGTGCAGCGCATGAGATGGACGCAGTCCATGAATGAAAACGTCATGCGCGCATACTATGGGTCTACAGAGGGGGGAACTAACCTCACTGCGTACCGTGTCAGAATGCTGTCTCTGTTTCAGGACTTGGAACCAACTGTTAACGTCTCGGCCCAACGATTGTCGGATCAGGTGCGGGTCATTCAACGTAATCACAGGTTGGACGATGCCGCACTTGATAGGCTGCGCTCAGAGGTACTGAACAACCTTATCATCTCGACCCCGACACAGACCGCGGTACAAGCACCAGTTAATGGTAGCATCACACCGCGGCCCAATAATGTTAGCGATGAGGTAGATGATAGGGTTGTCACGGTAAGTAGCCAGTGCAACGATCGACTGAGGAGCGCGCTGGAGGATGCGCTTCGTGAGTATAGATCAACTCCGACCGAACTTCGGCCCCGATTACCACGGTTGCCTATGCACAAAAAGAATAGGGCGCTGGTGTGTGCTTTGGACTCGCTGCTGCAAAACATCTTCGAAAGCAGCGAGAGCCTCGTTGATACGCACTCAATCCTGTATTGCGGGGCTGTTGCGGCATGTCGTATAGCAAACGTAAAGTTTCCTGGGTGTGACGAAGCTATACGACCAAAGCCAGCTGCACCAGCCTGGCAGCGCAGGATCGAGCGGCGTATCGATGAGACTAGGGCACTCATCGGCAAACTATACTGCTTCAGGGAGGGCAATACACGACCACGTGTGATGCGCTTTGTGAGGCGGGCGTTTTCGGGGACTGAAATCAGCCCTCGAGATTTCACGTCCCGTGTCACAGAGCGCATTGACTTCCTGAAGCAGAAAGTTTGTGCATGGGCAAGCCGTATTCGGCGGTACAAGCGGCGGGTTGATCGATACTCGCAGAATCGCATGTTCCAGAGCGATGAGAGGTGGGTATACAGAGCTTGGGAGCGACCTGAACAAAGTGTGACAGACGTGTGCCGCCCGGATGATGTCGCCACGAGTATATTCTGGCGCAGCATCTGGTCGGTGCCCATCTGTCACGCTGAAGGTGGCTGGATGCGCGATGTCGAGCGCGTGTACGAAGCTATACCACAAATGGAAAAAATTACCATAACAACATTGGATACGTAGCCAAAGCAGTCCGTCCGTTACCGAATTGGAAATCTCCTGGACCGGACGGACTGCACAACTTCTGGCTTAAGTGGTATAGCAGCTCACACGCGCTCCTGGCATCTCAATTCCAGTCATCCTTAGATTCTGGGTCGCTACCACAGTTTCTAACAACTGGCGTTACCCACCTGCTCCATAAGACAGGTAGTCCCACGGAACCCAAGAATTATAGACCGATTACTTGTTTGTCGACGGTCTATAAACTTCTTACATCCATCCTGAGAGCGAAAATTAATGAGCACATTGAGAGTAACTCAATTATGTCCGCCTCTCAGAATGGATGTAGGAAGGTGTCCCGCGGTACTAAGGAGCTACTCCTCATAGACATGACCATAAGCCAACAGGTTCGTCGATCCCGCAAGGATCTGTCGACATGTTGGATAGATTACAAGAAGGCCTATGATTCTGTGCCACATACATGGCTCATGAAGGTGTTGGAGTTGTACAAAATAGACGCAACTCTACGCACCTTCCTTGAGTCATGTATGAGGCAATGGAAAACAGTCCTTCGCTATCCAGGATGTCGACCGATCCAAGGGAGTGATGAGCCTGTATGGATTAAACGGGGAATATTTCAGGGCGACAGTTTGAGTCCACTTTGGTTTTGCTTAGCTCTGAATCCTCTAAGCACACTGCTGGAGGATTCAGGCCTAGGCTATCGGTTGAGAAGAGGTGGTCAGGCCATATCTCACCTTCTTTACATGGATGATCTGAAACTCTTTGCACCCAACAATATGCGACTGATGGAGCTACTAAAGGTAACTGAAACCTTCAGTAGTGCCATCAGGATGGAATTTGGTGTGGACAAATGTGCAGTCATGCATGTAAAGAAAGGGGAGATTATGGAATCTGAGGGAATTCACCTCTCTGATTCCATACAGGTTAGATCCCTCAGCTCAACCGAAACCTACAAGTATTTGGGTATGTTGGAAGCGTTGGGCATTAACGGTACTGACATGAAGCAATCGCTGAGGGAGCGCTTCTTTGGCCGCCTGAAAAAGGTTTTAAACAGCCTTTTGTCGGGCGGAAATAAGGTGCGCGCCTTCAACGGTTGGGTCATGCCGGTATTAATGTACACTTTCGGCATACTCAAATGGACTCAAACCGAACTCGACGCCCTGGATAGAAGGGTCCGTACACTGCTGACCGCAAACCGGATGCATCACCCACGATCGTCGGTGATGAGACTGTACATCCCGCGGAAGTGTGGAGGTCGAGGCTTTTTAAATGCTAAGACTCTCCACAACCGCGAGATGTGCAGTCTCAGAGAATATTTTCTCAAAGCCGATGTGGGTATGCACCGAGATGTGGTCGCAGTGGACAAGGGACTCACCCCGTTGTCCATGGCTAAAGAGAACTGGCGCACACCTGTGATACTTACTACAGATGACCGCAAGGAGGTATGGAAAGGTAAGGAGCTTCACGGGCGCTTCTATCGGGCTCTTCATGGGTCCGATGTAGATTTCTCAGCGTCCGTGGCCTGGCTACGTTTCGGAGATCTCTTCGGGGAAACCGAAGGTTTTGTCTGTGCGATTATGGACGAAGTTATCTTGACGAATAACTACCGGAGGCATATTATGAAGGACGGGACGGTTGACATGTGTCGGGCATGCCACCGTCCGGGTGAGTCCATCAGACATATTATCTCTGGTTGTTCTCGTCTGACTAACGGCGAGTACTTGCACAGGCATAACCAAGTGGCCAGGATTATCCATCAGCAACTTGCTTTGAAATACAATCTTGTGGATTCTGAGGTACCGTATTACAAGTATGTGCCCGACCCAGTTCTCGAAAATGACCATGTCACTTTGTACTGGGATCGGTCTATCATCACTGATAGGACTATTGTTGCCAATAAGCCGGATATCGTGGTGATAGACCGATTAGCGCGCCGCACAATGATAATCGATGTTACCATCCCACATGACGAGAACCTCGTGAAGGCTGAGAAAGAGAAACAAATCAAGTATCTCGACTTAGCACACGAGGTTGTCGACATGTGGAATGTGGAATCGGCTGTCATTGTGCCGATTGTCGTTACGGCCAATGGCCTGATGGCCAAAAGCTTCGACGACCATCTGTCGAAGTTGGCGTTACGCAGTTGGGTAAAGGGCCTGATACAGAAGGCAGTACTCCTCGATACGGCTCGTATTGTGAGGAGGTTCCTTTCTCTGGAACCCTAACCACCGGTAGCTTGGACTCTGCTCCCGACACCGGCGGACTACTATTTTTTATATTTTTAAATGTTTTTTTATTTTTTTAATTTTTTAATGTTTTTTAAAGAAATATTTACAAATGTAAATTAGTATGTAAGGAAAATAAATAAAGAGAATAATAATAATAATCTGTGGCCCGGCTGTCAAGAAGACAGTCAAGAATTTTTTTTTCTCGCCGATTTTTATTGTGAATAATTTAAACAAAACCATCTTAAACCAACAAAATGAAATTGCATCCGAAAACCATTAAAAAAAAAACAATATCACAACAATAGAACTGGAAAAACAAAGATATGACGAAGAAATTATGAAATGCTGACGAGAAGCCGGGCACGTCACCTAGCCACACACCCATCACCTTCGGCCTCGTCGCTCAGCTCCGCCTCGCCGCCGCCGGAACCCAGCCCCACTGTGAGTGCTGTGACACCGGCCGTGGCAGTTGCGTCGAGCTCAAGCGACGAGTACTTCTCACCGCCCACGACGCCACCACCTGCACGTCGGCGAAGAGGACGCCGGCCGCCGGACGGCTTAGGACCTCGAGGCCCACCGGCCTCTGATAGGGTCCCAGCTCCCGGCGGAAGTGTGCAGCGCATGCGATGGACACAATCCATCAATGAAAATGTCATGCGCTCATACTTTGGGGCTACAGAGGGGGGAACTAACCTGACTGCGTACCGTGGTCGGATGCTCTCTCTGTTTCAGGTACTTGAACCAGCTGTCAACGTTTCGGCCCAACGACTGTCGGATCAGGTGCGCGTCATCCAACGTAATCGTATGTTGGATGACAGTGTGCTTGATCGCCTCCGAATGGAAATGTGTGGCCATGTCATTACTCCTCCGTCGCAGACTGTGGCACCACCACAGTCGCAAATATCCAGCCACGCTGACGAGGAGAGTAATGACAGGGTTACAAACGTAAGTACCCAGTGCAATGAGGAATTGAGGAGTGCTTTAGAGTGTGCTATTCGGGAATATCGCTACATACCGCCTGAACTAAGACCACGCTTACCTCGTTTGCCCATGCATAACAAAAATAGGGCGCTGGTAGCTGCTCTGGATTCGCAGTTGTCAAATTATTTTGATGACTGCGAAGACCTCACTGACACACACTCGATTATGTACTGCGCGGCTGTAGCGGCATGTCGTGTAGCTCATGTCAAAATGACTAATGACAGAGTTACACGACCAAAACCAGCCGTACCGGCTTGGCAGTGCAGGATCGAGCGTCGTATCGGTGGGGCCAGAGCGCTAATCGGCAAACTAATCTGCTTCAGGGAGGGCAACACTCGCCCTAGAGTGATGCGTTTTGTGAGACGGGCATTTTCGGGGACTGATATCAGCCCCCGAGATTATATGTCACGTGTCACAGAGCGCATCGACTTCCTGAAGCAGAAAGTGTATGCATGGGCAAACCGTATTCGTAGGTATAGGCGGAGAGTGGAGCGATACACCCAGAATCGCACATTCCGAAGTAATGAAAGGTGGGTATACAGGGTTTGGGAGCAACCGGACCAGGGTGTGACTGACACGCGCCTGCCGGATGATGACGCCATGTGTTCGTTCTGGCGCAACATCTGGTCGGTGCCTGTCAGTCACACCGAAGGTGGTTGGATTCGAGAGGTCGAGCGAGCGTGCGATCCATTGCCAGAAATGGGGGCAATCACAATCAGCCCCCAAGATGTAGCCCGTGCAGTCCGTCCGTTGCCTAATTGGAAATCTCCAGGGCCGGACGGACTGCACAATTTTTGGATTAAGTGGCTACAAAGGTCGCACGCTCGTTTGGCATCTCAGTACCAAACTGCCTTAGAGTCCGGCTCGCTACCCGAATTTCTTACGACAGGAGTTACCCACCTGCTCCACAAATCGGGTAGTACCGCGGAACCCAAAAATTATAGACCGATCACGTGTCTACCGACGGTCTATAAGGTTCTTACATCTATTTTGAGAGCTAAAATTAATAATCATATTAACAGCAACAACATCATGTCTGTCTCTCAAAATGGATGTAGGAATGGGTCCCGCGGTACTAAGGAGTTACTCCTCATTGATATGGCCATTAGCCAACAGGTTCGGCGTTCCCGAAAGGATCTGTCGACATGTTGGATAGACTATAAGAAGGCCTATGACTCGGTGCCTCATACATGGCTCATGAGGGTGCTAGAATTGTATAAAATTGATACAATGCTACGCACCTTCCTGATGTCGTGTATGGGGCAATGGAGGACAGTTCTTCGCTATCCAGGATGTCGAAATATCCAGAGGAACAGCGAACCGGTAAGGATCGAGCGGGGTATATTCCAGGGCGATAGTTTGAGTCCGCTTTGGTTTTGCCTAGCCTTGAACCCTCTAAGCACACTGCTGGAGAATTCAGGGCTGGGCTATCGGTTGAAGAGAGGAGGTCAGGTTATATCTCACCTCCTTTACATGGATGATTTGAAACTCTTTGCCCCCAGTAATCTGCAACTGATGGAGCTACTGAAGGTAACTGAAACTTTCAGTAGTGCCATCAGGATGGAGTTTGGTGTGGACAAATGTGCGGTCATGCATGTAAAGCGTGGGGAGATTATGGAATCCGTGGGAACTCAACTCTCGGATTCCATAAACCTCAGATCCCTCTCTTCAACTGAAACTTACAAGTATTTGGGTATGTCGGAAGCGTTAGGTATCAATGTTACTGACATGAAGCAATCGTTGAGGGAGCGCTTCTTTGGCCGCCTGAAGAAGGTATTCAATAGCCTTCTATCAGGCGGAAACAAGGTGCGCGCCTTCAACGGTTGGGTCATGCCGGTATTGATGCACTCTTTCGGCGTACTCAAATGGACTCAAACGGAACTTGACGCCCTGGATAGGCGGGTCCGTACACTGCTTACTGCATATCGAATGCATCACCCACGGTCGTCGGTAATGAGACTGTATATCCCGCGAAAGTGTGGAGGTCGAGGCTTCTTAAATGCTAAGACTCTCCACAATCGCGAGATATGCAGTCTCAGGGAATATTTCCTAGCTGTCGACGTGGGTATGCATCGAGATGTAGTGACGGTGGACAAGGGACTCACCCCGCTCTCTTTGGCAAATGAGAACTGGCGCAAACCTGCGGTGCTAGACACTAACGATCGCAGGGCAGTATGGCAAAGTAAGGAACTTCACGGACGCTTTTTCCGGGCCCGACGTAGATCAATTAGCGTCCGTAGCCTGGTTGCGTTTCGGTGATCTCTTTGGAGAAACCGAAGGTTTTGTATGTGCAATTATGGACGAAGTTATCATGACGAATAACTACCGAAGATTTATTGTGAAGGACGGCACGGTTGACATATGTCGGGCATGTCACCGTCCGGGAGAATCGATTCGCCACATTGTCTCTGGTTGTTCTCGTCTAGCTAACGGAGAATACTTGCATAGGCACAACCTTGTAGCCAGGATTATCCATCAGCAACTTGCTCTGAAATACTCTCTTGTGGAATCGGAGGTGCCGTACTACAGGTATGCGCCCGACCCAGTTCTCGATAATGGCAATATCACATTGTACTGGGATCGGTCCATCATCACTGACAGGACTATTGTTGCCAATAAGCCTGATATAGTGGTGGTGGACCGAATCGAGAGGCGTGCAATGATTGTAGACATAACCGTTCCGCATGACGAGAACCTCGTGAAAGCCGAGAAAGATAAGCAAATCAAATATATTGACTTGGCTCGCGAGGTTGTCGACATGTGGGATGTGGACTCAGCAATCATTGTACCGATAGTTGTGTCAGCCAATGGCTTAATAGCCACGAGCCTCGACCAGCACCTCAGGAGGCTCTCGTTAGGCAGCTGGATCAAGGGCCTGATTCAGAAAGCGGTACTTCTGGACACGGCTCGTATTGTTAGGAGGTTCCTCTCCCTTGAGCCCTGACCGCCGGTAGCTTGGACCCTGGTCCCGATACCGGTGGGCTACTATTTTTATATTTTTAAATGTTTTTGCTTAGAGTTGTATTTTTTTTAAAAATATTTAAAAATGTAAGAAATAAGTTTAAAAAAATGAATATACGGAATAATAATAAGCCTCCTAAACAACCACACGTCCTGATTGACCATCTAATCACGTGGGGGGCGGACACACGAATGAGAATTTACTGGCGTGGCTAACGTGGCTCTGGAAACCCATTCAACATGGAGACACGTTCAAAAAGAAAACGCTTAGGACCGCTGCCCGGGGGCGATCGCCGGGGCGCACCTGGAGCTGACGCTGGGTGTTTCAGCATGCGAACCGTCAGCGGTGAGGAGTTGAGCAGGCGGGCTCCCACCGACAAAGATGCTACAGCCGAAGTTACTGACGATGGTGACAGACAGACGGACAGGACAAACACCCCTGTAGAGCCGTATAGTCCTAGCACTGTGTCATACACACCTTCAAGGTCTTCATCACCATCTATACCATCGTCACCTTCAATACCGTTATCACCAATTACTAGTTTAAATATAGTCCAACCCACTCCAACTTTGAATGTTACGCGGGGGCTTAGTTCCTTTTTACCCGCGTCCACCAAAGCTGGAAAAACGAGAGTTCGCATGAGATGGAGCAAAGAAGTGAACCTATTTATAATGCGAACTTACCTATACATCACTAAATTAGAGACCGATATGACCACCTACAGACAACAGCTGCATGAACTTTTCACACGCCAATACCCAGAGATTAATGTTACAGAACAAAGAATCTCAGACCAAAGAAGAATAATAGTTAGGAATAAACTTTTGTCTCAAGAATTAATAGATCAGTTAAGAGAAGAAGTTCGTACACAGTTACAAGAAGAAACCGAAAATAATGAAAGCGCTAGCAATATCGCATTAACACCAAGCACAACTGAAAATATTCAACAGGAACTACTACAGTCATACACTCAATTACATTCAAATACACAATCTCAAACACATTATCAGTCACAAACACTATCGCAAACCACTGATACGTCTACTCAAACCGAGAGTCTCACCATAATGTTAGAAAATGATGTTGAGATCCTAACGGGTATCGATGAAATTCATCCCACAGATGCATATATTCAAGTAGTACTCGATAAATTCAAAACAGCCCTTACTCAATATTCCGGGATAGACCCGGCAGCTCGACCAAAGCTACCCAAGCTTAGGTACACTCCAAAACTAAACCAACTTGTTCACTTATTTAATCAAAGTATTCTCTACCAGTATATTAGCGAAGACACTCAATTAAAAGATGTACATACTCTAATTTACTGCACAGCATTAGTTATTTCCGAAGAACTTAATTATAATATCACAGAATATACTGGAAACACAAGGCCAAGAAATAAAAACAAACCAGCTTGGCAACAGAGGCTTGAAAAAGATATAGAAAAACTTAGAGCAGACTGTGGTAGACTAACTCAATACATTAACAACAATAGATCAAACAAGGTAGTTAAGCGTGTAGAAGCAATATTTAAAAACATCACCATTCACACTAGAAACGAGAGTGACAATAAGAAACCGGAAGATTTCTTAGATACTTTGAAACAGAAACTAGCACTTAAAGTTCACAGGTTAAGAAGATACAAGAAAGCACAGGAACGTAAAAATTACAACTCCTTATTTGCTATGAACGAAAAAAACTTTTATAGAAATTTACAGAGTAAACCACAAACTGACACATCACCTGAGGACAACATAGAATTACCGACATTAGAACAACTTGAAACATTTTGGTCTGGAATATGGGAAGAGCAAGTACAACATAATGATAAAGCTGATTGGATAACAGACGAAGTTACTAGACGAAGTTCATTAGAACAAATGGAATTCGTTGAGTTTACTGAGTTTGACATTACTAATATCACGGCAAGACTACATAACTGGAAATCCCCCGGTATTGATAAAATACATAACTACTGGTTTAAAAAATTAGAATCATTACACAAAATATTAGCTAAAAATTTTACAGATATTATTTTAGGGAAACATAATATACCAGAATTTATTGCTACAGGAATAACTTACATGTTGCCAAAAACCAAATACTCACCAGAACCTTCCCAATACAGACCAATTACATGTCTACCCACAATATACAAGATCCTAACGTCAGCTATCACTTCAAAAATCAACAAACATATAGAACAACACAACATAATAGCAGAAGAGCAAAAAGGATGCAGGCGTGGTCACATGGGATGTAAAGAACAATTAGTTATTGACTCAGTAATACACAAACACGCAGACACAAAAAATAGGAATTTGCACTGCACCTACATAGATTATAAAAAAGCTTTTGATAGCATTCCACATTCCTGGTTAATCCAAATATTGCAGATATATAAAATAAACCCAAAAATTATAGACTTCTTGCAAAATATTATGTCTCGATGGAAAACCACACTACAGCTAAATTGCCGCGATAAAGTCATAACAACACGACAAATTACTATAAAAAAGGCATCTATCAGGGCGATTCCCTGAGCCCTCTATGGTTTTGTCTCGCTCTGAACCCCCTGTCTCATCTACTGCAGCGCAGCCAAGCCGGATATTGCCTTAAATACACAACAGAAGTAGCCAATATCTCTCATCTAATTTATATGGACGACATTAAATTATATGCCAAATCCGAAAAAGAGATGAAAAAACTAATAGAAATCACGACAGAATTTAGTAAGGACATTAACATGCAATTTGGAATAGACAAATGCAAAACAGTACACATAATACGTGGCAAAATTAAACCTGGTAACTATGAAATTAACAATACAGACACAATTACAGCAATGGAACTAACGGATTTATACAAATATTTAGGATACAGGCAACTCAATGGACTAGATCACACAGCGATTAAACACACATTGAACACCGAATACAAAAGGAGAGTGATCGCAGTAAGTAAAACTCAACTAGTGGGAAAGCATTTAATTAAGGCATTAAACACTTACGCGATACCAATACTTACATATTCGTTTGGAGTGATCAAATGGTCGAAAACTGACATCCAACAAATAGAAAGAAGCACACGCACCACACTTACTAAACATAATAACCTGCACCCAAAGTCTGCCATAGAACGACTGACTATAAAACGGCAACACGGAGGAAGAGGCTTGATAGATATCCATCACCTTTGGCAAAAACAAATTACTAGAATAAAAGCATTCTTTCATACAAAATCTCACACAAGCAACATTCATAATGCCATAGTCACAAACGATATTAACTACACCCCCCTGAACCTAAACGAAGAGAATAAAACTTACGATATAAACAATGACCCTCAGAAGCAGAAGTTAGAAGAATGGAAAAAGAAAGTGTTGCACGGACGGCACCCCCACGATTTAGAACAGTCCCACGTAGATACAGTAGCTTCAAATAAGTGGCTCATGGTAGGAAATTTATTCCCGGAAACCGAAGGCTTTATTATTGCAATTCAAGATCAAATCATTAACACTAAAAACTACAGGAAATTCATAATCAAAGACCCCACAATAACGAATGATAAATGCCGCAAGTGTCACAGCCAACCAGAGACCATACAACACATTACAGGAGCATGCACAACGCTCACACAGACTGACTATACTCACAGACACAATCAGGTGGCAAACGTCATTCACCAAAAACTAGCTATCAAACATTAACTCATACAAAATACAAACACTCCTTACTACAAATACGTCCCACAAACTGTTCTAGAAAACACCACTCATAAACTTTACTACGACCGCGCCATTCTAACTGACAGGACCGTTCACTACAATAGACCAGATATCACTCTTCAAGACAAAGTTAATAAAGTTACTTACCTGATAGATATTGCAGTCCCCAACACGCACAATTTACAAAAGACAATAGGAGAAAAAATGAGTAAATACGCAGAGCTAAAAGAGGAAGTGACAAGAATTTGGAGGCAAGATAAAGTATATGTCGTGCCCATAGTTGTTTCCACTACAGGGGTAATACCCAACCATCTGCACAATAGCCTCAAAATAATAGACCTCAAAGATTCAGTTTATACAACACTTCAAAAAGCTGCAATTTTGAATACCTGCAGAATAGTGCGGAAGTTCATGCAGATGGAGGAAAATGAAATCTCTCCCCAAAACATCTATTCCACAACTTAAATTACTACCACACGCTACATTGACTTGGCTTGGCCCGTTAATGTAGCTTAAAACTAGCCAAAGAGCTAAGAAACAGTCCATGTTTTCTCTAAATAATAATAATAATAGTTTATATATTCGTATTACTTATTTAAATGTTTGTATGTATTAATTAAATATCAATCGCTTTTTATTCTCCATATTGCACCTACCACCATTCTCTGCACCACCCAAAGGTTGACTGGTAGAGAATGCCTATGGCATTAAGTCCGCCTCTGTACATTTGTGTGCGTAAAGTGTAAATAAATAAATAAATAAATGCACCTTAAGTGACGACGAGACGAGCTTGAGGACTGTCGAGTGCTTTTTATCGAAAGATCTTGATTCTAGTAACTATTGTAAGTGCTGTTTAAGTTTAAAAAACGGTTTAATTTTGAAGTGAAACCTTCTTTTGATCGTACCTACTTTGCGCTTTTTTTGAACACTGAACGATACTAAAACGTCGATTTTAAAGGTTCACAAGTCCGTCTGTCCGCAGTTTAGCTCAGTGTCCGCCTCTGCGGGCTAAACGGTAGTTCTTGGAGACGTGAAAAAGTTCATGGTATATATACACTTAAAATAAAAATAAAAACCCCTAACTAAATATGGCGTCAAAAAATTCGTCCGCTATTGACTGGAAGAGAGCCCAAAAGACTGGCGGCATTGCCACGTAAAATATAAATATTAATGTTATAATTCAAGCGTTCTGTTTAGACTTAAGTAGGCTGTTTTTGATCGAATCCACGTAAAATCCTTCTTATACTATGTGATATTGTATTTTCTACCCTAATCTATACATTTATAAGTAGCTTACATGTAATTATACGACTTACTGACGATTCGGACACAGTGTCCGAATTAACACTTTTTAATTTCACTGACAACTCGAACACGATCAAATTATTGAAGCCGTTTGGTACAGTCAGATAAAAAGTTGAAAAAAAAATGTGGAAAAAAGCGTTACCAAAATGACGTTTCAAATTGATGTATTATCCATAATAATCCTATGAAAATAAAAATGAATCGTCAAAATGTATGTACGCGCATAACGACTTGGAAGATTCAGAAAGGTGTTTTTAGTTCTATTTGTAATAGCCAGGGCGTGAAAGAAAATTTTGAAAAATAAACACGGCGGTTGCGCGAGATCTCTTATCACTGCGACAGCGCAATATAGTGCATATAAAAAGTATTTTGCTAAATTACTTTTAAGTGTGAAAAAGTAACATCGCTCAAAAACATGTTGGTTTTTTGGGATCATTGTTTAGATGAAACCGAGCATGTATACGACATTCTTGCAGTTGATTTTTTAACACCTTATATATGTAAGAAATATACATCAATAAAGTTTTCATTTGATTTAAGACTTAAAAAGTTTGCCTCATTGTGTCTCGTCGTGTTTTCACTCTGTGTTATGTAAACAAAAGTTATTCCATTACTCTAAGTTAAATTCTGTTCAATGACTTAAATATAAGCAACTAATGGGCTAACATAAGACCCTTGTATTCTTCATTGATGACGGGTACGGAGGCGTAAATATGGAAGGTACACCGACATTTTTTCCAGTTGTATCACAAGTCCCATATAAAAAAGGTTGCCATTACTCGGAAACTATTATGAATAACGGTTGTTGATGAGAATTTGCATTCGCCTGAGGTTACGCCGGAGTAATAGTCGAATAATAAAGCACGGAGACGTACTACCGGGATAAATTAGGAAGTATTCTATGTCCTAACAAATGCTGTGGTCCATCCGTCTTCCAAAGTTCATCAAAATCCGTGCAGACAATTAGCTACAAACAACTAAATTCAAACTACAACAGAACTCAACACTTCACAAACTGAATTGGCGTCTATGTCTAAACCCTACACCTAAAAGGCAGGCATCTGAGCATTACTTGGCAGCAAGATTGAAATACATCTTATACAATAGTCGTACTCATCTTAGCTGATCCTGATCTTGAAGTTAAATCGAAACCAAACGAGGTTAATTTTCCGGAATGAATATTGAAGTAGCGGACTCCGGAATTCTGGTCTTCAATTCGAAACTAAATGTCCGGCTCAACGCACTCCGGTTCCGCTCCGACCAAACACAAAAGGGTACATAAACAAGATATTAATATTGTACCTATATAAAGGTAGAATATTATCTACCTATTTATACAAGACTAGCGACCCGCCTCGGATTTGCACGGCTGCAAATTATAAATGTCGTAGTCATATCGTAGAATTGGCCATTGTATGATGTGACCATAGATATAATAAAGATTTCTATGGATGTGACTGAGGTTACGTTCGGTTAGGTAAGTAAGAGGTAACCATTTCATGAAGTGGCAAACCATTTAATGTGAAATGTAAAATTAGGCATTTCATGTAGTGGTGGTCATGAATAGGCCAATTTTACGTTATGACTACGACATACATATATACTCAACCCTTCCTCGTTTATATTAGTGAGCACCGTATTCAAATCGTTTGCGTGGTTTAGAAGAAGTAAGCGGAGAAACAGATATAGGCAACCAGCGAAATTTTAATACTATTTAGATATTTGGGTCTACATTATCGGGATCTGTGACATCAATTTTGATGCGCTTTCTTAGCTAAGTGGTTGGAAAGAAAAAAAAATGGCGAGCGTAGTTTCTAATTTAATTCTTAAGATTTATTCTATTTACTTCAGTTTACGTATATGTAGCAAAAATCTTTATATATTAGTTAAGTTTTTTTTTCTTGTTGACGACTCTTGTACAGTTTAGGTAAGAGTTTGTGAAGTGTAAATACACTTCACAAACTGAATCCAACCATTCACATTTGTGAACGTTTTGATATTTAGTTGTTTTCTAATTGGCTGCTAATTTTCATGTCATGAAGTGTTTTTGTAAGTATTCATATGGACTCATCTTGAGAGACATGTGTTTTCTGAGACTACGAGTTTTTTCAAAGTATGAAAACGTATTTCGACTCGGGTCGGACTCGCGCGCGTAAGGTTGTGAACGATTCATTTGTTTTTAACATGTAACAACAAAACCATAGACGTCTTATTACTATACTATTATAGCTGTATTTTTATTAAATATTTAAGGTGCAGTATTTACGGAAATCAGGAGGCAGAGAATGGTCAATGTTCATCTATTTTCTTAAATAACTATAAATTTATTTATTTCATGTTTAATAAATAAAATAATTTACTTTTGCGCGTCTGTGTTTGGGTCATTAAAATTCATACGTGTACCAAATTTCAGCTTCATCGGTCCGGTATTTACAAAGCAAATTTACCGTGACAGACGAATAGACAGAAATGCAAGTGACACTGTAAGGCTTCCGTTTCCTCATATGGACGTTCGGAACCCTAAATATAGACAACACTATCTGATTGACATGATAGTAGAACCGTATCTTGATCGAACCATAATGCCAACATAATTAATTAAACTCACGTCGTTTAGTGCACATGACGTCATGCGAAGTTACCGCAGCCCTCACGCTATCAACCTGTTTCAACGTTATACACCTCCGGCAAATAAGTTCGAGCCCATTAATCAAACAATGTTCATGGTACAGTGTATAAAATCAATAATACCCTCAAAATTCGATTTCATTCGAGTCCCAAGTCACGTAGATATAATTCTGCATTGTTTTTTAGATCACAACACGTAACTTATTTTTTGCAATACTTTGAGGCCGAGAGGAGCAGCTCGTTGATAATAATAACAGACGCACGGGTCGATCTTCAAAGTTAAGCAACGCTTGCTGAGGTCATTCGTGGATTGGTGACCATTCATTTCATATCGAGACTCCTCCGTGCCTCGGAAAGCACGTAAACTGGTGCTCCAGAACTTGTACTACCTAGTAAATGGGTTGTGCAGGTCAGATAGACATTCGCTGCATGTAAACTACTGGTACACGTTTCGTTGCATCAGCTTACAGAGGAAAAGGCTAGGCTGCTTGATCGTCTTATAAGTAATTTATCGTGTGCTTTGGCTTAAAGTTCCTTAATTATTAATCTTATGTTTTTGTTTTATCATAATGCCACAAAACAGTTCTAAAGCTTCGGCCCCGTTTCCATCTGCAAGCAACTCGCATGCAAGATGCCTAATGAATAATGATAGATGGCTACCGAGGCATAATGTGATCTGTCGTTCCATCGTGCCCGCAATGTAATTAAACTTGCATGCGAGTGTATATAACATATTTTTTTAATTTATTTTTTTATTTGATATGGGTTTGCTCTTGACTCTAGTCTAGGTCATAGATGACAGAGACAAAGTCGACGATGGAGCGAGCTTACCCAGAAGAAGCCTGTTCACTCTAATTTTAAAGAGATTAGGGTTGTATGCGTTCGGAAACACAGACGCAGGTAGAGAGTTCCACTCCTTTGCTGTGCGCATTATAAAAGACGTTTGGAAACGTTTAGTGCGAATTGGTGGAATAGCAACACGGTAGGGATGGTAACTTGCAGTGCGTCTAGATGTCCGATGGTAGATGGGGGCCGGTGGGATGAGATCGTGGAGTTCCTGGACACACTCCCCGAAGAACAATCTGTAGAAGACCGACAAGCAGGCAACCTTGCGGCGATGAGCCAAGCTGTGAAGCTTGGCATCCACCAGTTTTACGTCGCCAATGAGCCTTTTAGCTCTGCGTTCTACCGAGTCAAGCGCGGCATGTTGGTATTTAGCTGAGCCATCCCAAAGGCTGCAATACTCCATGCAGGATCGGACTTGTGCTTTGTAAAGGGTTAAAAGCTCCAGGCGTGAAGTATCGCTTCACCCCATTTAGGATGCCCAGTTTTTTGGCTGCAGTTTGGGCTTTGTGCTCAATGGTGGCACCGAAGTTCAGCCTGGGTGTCAGCTCCATGCCTAGGAGTTCGAGCTGATCGGTTACAAGAACAGATGTACCCCGAAAAGTAGGAGTTAGGTCGAAACGACTCCTTTTAGGATTAAATGTCGATTCATTCTTCAATCTTTCGGAGTCCTTAAGGGGACGGGCGTGTTTACAGTGCCCAATTGCACAACTTCATAAGAGTCACTAGACAAAGTGATATTCTAACAGCGGTAATGATTACCGAAAAGTAAAAGGGTTAACATACCTACGCTTCTGCAATGTCACGTCACTAATCCCAAACATTTCAGTTGCAAAGTTATCTGTTTGTTAAGTCATCTTATTTTTTGTTCATATTATGAAAACAAAAACTAATTTATTTGCAGTATATGTCGTGTCTTCTGGGAAAAATAAATTGATAATTTGACCAGAGCAAGCAAGTATTGCTACCGATTGAGTATAAATATTTATATCTGTCCCAGAAGGAAGGTAATGTGTGTTTTTAGATATGTATATTTTAGGGGCGAGCCCCAACCACGCAAAGGTTACCGCAGCCCTTAGATATTAGGAGCGAATATAATATAATATTAACGAGTTGGTCAGTGCTAACTTACTGACAACGCTGAAGGAGTTCCATTCACTTAATAAATAATGATGAAAGTTGGTACCTGCTGAATTTCGCTAGTCCGCTGCTGAAAAAGCAGTTTTATGCGTAGGTACGGAAACGCGCACTTACGCACGCGCGTTCAAATACTATTCGTTATTATATTCTCTCTACATATATGCGCACGCTTTGCTTGCATTAAAACGCAAGGTCTTAGTCCGTTTTTAAGGTCATAGCACACATATCAACTCGGAAAGGGATCGTCACCGTATCGCCTTTATCGCCGTATTGCCCCGAGGCGAGACCATTTCGTTTAGATTCCAATTAGTGTGCGTTGCAGTAGGGAGTTCCATACAAAGAATACTGCACGGCTTGAGTTGATACGGTGACGATCCCTTTGCGAGTTGATATATATGTATGCTATGATCTTTGACGTCAACATAGGTAAACGTCACTTTTTTCAACATTTCACCGTGTAAGCCTAAGTGAAATGAACATGACGTGAGCTGTCAATCCTCACAAACAAGATGAAGTGACAGTTCACTTCATACCTAAGTTCACGGTGAGATTTTGACAGAATAGACCAGCTGGATAATCGCCGTTTGGTGACAATGACGGAAAAACTCTTTTTTTCTGTACTAATTTACATAAGTGAAAGTTTACTTATGTCAATTGCTTCAGATTCTCGGAGCGTCTTATCCAAAATATTCGTGTAAAATGCCTTATCCGGACATGCACTTTAAATTCAATTTTGGACTTTGCTTATACAGAAATTGTGGTTTTGTTCAGTGAATTTAGCGCCGACAAGGCCCTTTTACGTGCTAGTTACTTAATGGCTCATTACTTTTTATGGGTGCAACAGTTAGGTGAGGTTAGACCTATGTATTATCTAGTTGTATGGCTGACCAAATTAACGCCCTACACTCTGCTATTTTTAACCCACGACCAAAGAAGTGTTATAATGTTGACGTGTGTATCTGTGTCTTCCTATTGTATAGTAGCTCCCAAATGGATAAACCGATTTTGATTTATTTAGTTTTGGTTTGAAAGGTGACTTCATCGAGGATATTTTTAGCTGAGATTCAAGAATGCTGAAAAGCTGATGAGCTGACTTTTAATGATACAAAACTCAATGTCCTTCTAACACGTAGAATGTTTTGTAAGAGGGGTGCCGTAACACCGTCTCCCCTCGAATGGGGTGTGTAGTGTAACCAATACGTTATTCAGTACTGTATCCTTTTTTAAAAGTTATTACTGTTTGTCAGGCGACCAGCGTATAAGTATTTATTGTTTTGTTCACGCTGTTAGCTCATAGCGCGAAGGGTGTATTTTATGACGGGTCATCGTGCCTTCTTTTTTTTGGTACTAGATTCATAGATTCGATATATTCAGTAGTAGGTACCAGTGGCGTAGCTAGTCTCAAAGGGGCCCTGTATAAAACTTTTTTGGGGGCCCCGTTTTTCCGGATGTTTATATAAATTTTGTATTATGTAAAATTTGCAAAATTCTATGCGAAAAAGTTTATTCCGAATTGGTCCCATTTAAATTTCGTAAAGATCTGATGGAGAACTTCGGATATAGACAGCTAAATAGATATGGACTGGTTGCAATTTGTGGCCCCAAAAAGTAAAAAAAAAATTGTTTTATAAAAAAAATACAACACACTTCCAAATTAAAATTTAATATTTGAAAGTCAGTTGTATTTTTTGTTAATAAAGTTTTTTATTATGCAAAGTGCTCAAAATAATATCGTTGTGTACATTTTACATGAACTCGTTAATACACTCGTTCATCTCGTCTGTGACCAGGACCAATCAGACTATGTTGTGTCGGACCACGGCCCGGTCACAGCCCTGCTGTATTTGGATCAACCTTTAGTCGGACTCTTAGATATACCTACCTCGTAATATGTATTTTTAAGCACAAAGGCTGGTTCGAGGTGGCGCAAGGAAAGAGTGTTTGAAAGCATATGGAGAGGCTTTTGCGCAGCCGTGAGCCACTATATTGTTTTTAAAAGAATATGAAAATATTTTGAAGATATTTTTAGAAGTACGGTTAAAAACATAGATTTCCCGCTTCATTGAATCTCTTAAATACCCGTTCTATTATAAAACATCGATTAGTTATGTGCAATTCTTTTGTAACTTTTTTGTAGACCTTAGAATTCCAAATTTTATACAAGACACAGTAAACAAAATTTTAAATCTGTCTTTCGCTCAAAAACAGTTCCTTAGTCGTCTCAAAACACAAGGATCTTTGTGATTCAACACTATTGTTATTTTTCGAGAAACAAACTGGCTTATGAGCTTATCCCCGATGTTTTGCGGCTAAGTGTACATTTTATCTCTTTAAAAGAGTGTCTGACGAGGCGATTAAGGGATTATGCCTCATAACACAAGATGATGAAAACCTGGTTCTTTAAGGCGACCCGAGAAAACAACGATCTCTTTTTATTTAATGGAATAAAGAGAGAAAAATCAAAAGAAAAAATACAACAAAATGACAATAAATTCAACAAAAAAGTTCAATTCAGCAGTGTTGCCAGATCGATGCTGATTGACGCTGGGATCCAATGAACGTTGAGTGACGACTGACACTAACAAACCTATAGCTTCTACATTTCGCCATATCCGAACTAATATTATAAGTGTGAAACTGAGTTTTTTATAACTCTTTCAAACCCAAATAGCTGGACTGATTTAGACGATTTTTGGTTTATTTATACATGTTCACAAATCTATATTAACGCGAGCGAAGCCGCTGGCAAGCTTTATTACTGAAGAAACTATTTCTGTTGCCGCTGTCGCAAATGAGCGCAAAGCGCTCGAAGCAGACCGTGGCGAAAGACTCAAAATGCTTGGATTAAGAGTAATGCCAGTCTAGCATGAAAAGTATGAAGCTACATTTGACTAACGATGTTCTTTTGTCAAGTTTATTTCGTTTCGGTGCAACCAACGGTTCCAGACATTGTCAAAACAAGATTGTAATTTGTAGGTCTCTTTAACAACTGAGGCCCGCAAGGTACAGGTTCTACCTGGCCCATCGTCCATAAAATCACTTATCAAAATAGATTCAGATAGAAATATAATACTTGTACATCATTATGTAAGTTAATTTTTGCAACAATTAACGAATAAACATTATTCTTATTCTTCTACATGTTTCAAGTCTGGATTCTTGAAAAGTTTGTAGGTACTACAAATCATCAACTGCCTAGACTTTTCCCAACTATATTGGGCTCGGCTTCCAGTCAAACCGGATTCAGCTGAATACCAGTATTTTACATGGATCGGTTGCTTAGCAGACCTCCGCAACCCATTAACTGGGTAATACGGTACTTCTTGGAAAGACTGGAGTCAGATTTATTTGCATCTGACAATTCGTAACGACTGCCAAAGATTTACAAATGACAGCCGGGACCAACGGCTTAGCGTGCTTGACGAGGCACGAAGGAAACTCGGTATGTTAAGATGGTCACCCATCCACAGACCTACCTAGGCAACCGTAGCTTAACCTTGAAGATCGAGTGCGGCTGTTATTATTAAGCCATGATCTCCTCGTAGGCTCCTTTGTAGGTACTACAAATATTAGAAGTAATAAGGCAATTAATCGTAACTTTGACTACGTAACTAGAACCAGGTATGAGCAGATTTGGTTTAGTCGAACTAGTGAAAACTTTGACTGCTCACGATTCCATTTAACTGCTTTGAACTGGCACAGCGGTTTAGTATGTAACGTGTTTAATGTTTAAGTAAATATGTAACTAGCCAGAGTGTAAGGTGAAGTCATATTTTAAAAACGACATCTGTCCATGTTAATGAAAAATTTTCTGCAAGGAAGCTTAAGACAATTCTCAATAAAAATTAGATTTCTGTACCATGTTATCATCTGCTGGATGGATTTTTTTTTTGGGAATTGACTATGACTGACTGGAAGAAAGTTGTTCAATTACCTACATGGGCAGAACCATTTTTTTAAATATGACTATACTCATACTCATTCCCGTAACACCCTGTAGAACTAGAAATATCGAAACACAGCTAAAACGTTCAACCTACCATATTTTTCGCTACAGTTCTATTTCCGTTCAACGGACCCATTCAGTCTTCTTATTATAAATCTGTATGTAAATTCCCAACTCATAAAAGGCTTGCAACACACGTTAATAAGACTTTTCCTTTTCTTTATGACGTAAAGTGAACTGGAAATAGCACGGGAAACTGCTAGCCTGTATATGAAGTATATGAAGTTTCATACATTTGCCTTTTATAAGAATTGGTGTCACAACAGTATTTCTTTTGTCACAGTCTTGCCAAAAGTACCATATTACCCAGTTCCTGGGTTACGGAGTTCAGATAGGTAGTAACTTTATGTAAAATACTGGTTCTCAACTGCATTCCTGCAGATCGGAAGCCGACCCAAAAAGGGCTAGGCTGAATAAAATGAACAGTATTTTCTTTAAGAAGATATGCATTTGCTCATGATAACTTTTTGAAGAGAACAATGAAGTTCACTAATGCTTATATATTTTATTTCCTAGTCTTGGCTTGAAGACCGGCGGGCAATATTATGTCAAGTAAGTTTACGGCACGAAAGCTGCTCATAAATCACAGAGGACATACACAATGCGGCGACGCTTGAATATTACACGAGTTTTGAGCTCGGAACGATGATCTAGAGAAACCACGAGCTACACGTGTAGCTCGTGGTTTACTCTAGATCATCGTTCAGCCACACGTCAAAGTTTTAAAGTTAAAGTTCATACGTCGGATATTCTTACAAAATAACGTGTGGACGATGTAGTGTGCAGTGATCGGTATTAGCGCATTTGTAGGTTTTATTCCTATTTTATTAAATATCATTTTATATACTTTTATAACACGGATAACCTGTAGAACGCCTGAAATATTTCAAGAAGATGAAGTTTGCTGTTTATTTCGTCAGAAACTATTTCTCGTTGTATGATTTAGGGATAGGTGTATTCCAAGTCATATCCTCCATCTTGATTCTACCTCGAATCATCGAATTGTTAGATTAATCGAGGATTTTTCTCCACTCATGGCACCGAGTCGATTGGAGCTCTTTCAAACTGTAGTATGGGCCTTAGTGCAGACGAGTCTACCACCGAATGTCAACAATCTATCTGCCTAGCCTTTTCCCAACTATGTTGAGGTCGGTTTCCAGTAACTGGGTACTACGTTACCCCATGGCAAGACTGCTGTCAGAGTTTCGGGCTTCTGAATATCAGTGATAAAGAAGTTCAAATGAGAGCCAGGCTTAACGTGATTACCGAGGAACGGGTACATAATGGATGTTCGCCCATCTACGGGCCGACCTCGGCAAGCATAGCTTATTATTATAAAGCCACTAAAACTTATTAGTTTATTTACCAACACCAATTTAGCCAAAACCTTAAATGACACATTCGATTATCTTGTACAGTCACCACACGTGATTCCCATCAATTAAAAACATTAATGGTTCAACATTGAGGTGCTATCAAAGTTCGATAATTACCGCAGCCGTGCCGTGTGACTGTAAGTAACAGAACTGTCCCGGTCATGCGAACATAACCCTGCGAGGGTCCGCAGTGATTAGCTACAAAATTATATTATTAGTTTACACGTAGACCCTCTTTCCCCTTGTATGTTATTATTACTGTAATCTAGTAATGTTTTGGTTTGTTGCTCTCTATCTATACTCATAAAATCGTTTGTTCTGACTGATAATTTATAATCATAGTGCCTACAGCCAAAAATGTCTATAAGGTTCAAATATGGAATGTATGTAGCTTTATTATGTAACATCTGCGAAGAAAAGCTTTGTTTATTCAAATAAATTCACAACTATTACTATTCATACACTTTAAAAAAAACTCAACTAACTAAAAATAAACTAAAATATGGCATCGAAAATCCTCCACATCGCTGGTCACTGGTAGTGTGCCCAACAGGCAGGCAGCATTGCCACGTAGTATGACAGAAAGGGTTTTTCGAAATGTCTATTTTAAGGTCTTTAGCTTATTGTGTTTCGCTACGATTTTCACTAAATAGTGATAATCCAAAAATATTGGTTAAATCAGGGTTTCTCAAAGTGTGCGCCGCGGCGCCCTGGTGCGCCGTAGATAGTAATGAAAGGCGCCGCAAGACGCTCCTCTTCGGGAACTAGACTCAGATATTCGCGGGAACAAAATATGATAAACAGTTCAAAACCTGCTCGCTGTTTAGTATTTCATTTTCTTATTGTGTATTTTATAGATACTCAACATAATATTTTGGTGGTTTTAATTATTAATTAAATGTGCCTAGCATAATTGTAACCTATTTTGGCAAGATAGGGCGCCAGGACATAATACTAAACGGTGTAAGTGCGCCACGGATTGAAATAGTAGGGAACCTCTGGGTTATACTATTTACACCCGCGCAAATTCAAGAAAATCTGTTATACCTGTACTATTTTGGACAGGCCGGCTTGGCGTGTGACGCTCCAACGACTGGAGCGAGGAAACAGGGTGTCGTTTTGCAGTCGAGTGTCTATCGTTTTTTCTATTTCAAAATGGTGGGCTCTTATGTCAGTTTTGTCTTGCACTAAACGGCTTGCTAACCAAAGGCCGAAGGGAACCGAAGTATCTTTAATTCATGCTCCCTCCAAGGGCAGCACTAAACTGTCGGCCACAAACATCCTTTAACACTAGTTCTTGCTCGAAAGAATACTCCGGCTGCGGTGACGGGCAGAAGGGTACAAGGGGGGGGGGGGAGTGCCACCCTCGTAAAATTCCTTCCCTGTTCCCCTCGCCGCGCCCAAAGCGTTCTCACAATTAGGAAGGGGCGCCCGTACGAATACGTCACTTCCCAAAATTATTCAACAATTGCATTGATTAAGAATGTTGGTACGACTACCACCCAGTACCAGCTATTTGTATTTCCTTATGTTTGCGTTAAAATAGCCAAGTTTCTACAAGTCAGTGTTTCAATTATGTATTGCGGGTAGGCGAGTCAGTTATTTCATTAAGAAGAAGGGCCAGTAAGTTGGTGTTATATGTTTTAGTACGCGTTTTAGGGGCGTGGGTACCTGAGCGTTGGGATCTCGTTGGCAAAGATAAATCGATGACTTGTGTAGTCGAAAATTATACTTGTTTAATTGTTTGGTAAAAAGTACAAAGCGAAGATTTATAGCAATGCATGTTTTTATTTGAAATAATTGTAAATCATAATTAATAAATTTTATAATCATTCATCAAACACAACTAACATCGTTATCATTTATCATTATTACTTTTAGATGGAATGTCAATTGACGTAAATTGATTCGATACCTATCTGAGTGCCAACCGGTCGATTCTGTAAACATGTCGAAGTGAAGGCTTGGGTGAAGTGATCACGAGGTGAGCTGTCAATCCATTTAATCAAGATGTCACGTAATCACGAAGTGAGCTGTCATTCCATCTTGATTATATGGATTGACAGCTCACCTCGTGATCACTTCACCCAAGCCTACACTTCGACATGTTTACAGAATCGACCGGATGTTTAAGTAACGTTCCCATTCGCATGTCAGTGGCCATCTGTCAAAACCCGCCTAAGTGCGTGTCGGGCCACGCGCAGTGTAGGGTTCCATAGTGCACGTGACAATAATTGATTCACAAGATTCGTAAATTAATATTTACGAACCATGTTGACATAGTTAATGAGTTTGATAAAAAAATAAGAATACAATGTATTTGGATTTTTCGAAAATAAACTGTAGGGTTGATGAAGTCATTAAGGGCAATTTTGCTTCAATTTACTTGGAATTTGGTAGGAACAATCTAAAAGTGGTATAATTGAATCGTCGATTTTTCATAATCAACCCAACGGGGTGAATGGCAAAACGGTTGTGCTGATCCTAAGACAATAGGCTCAGCAGCAAAAAGGCTGGCTAATTATTATAAATCGTTTCGATAATTTTTTGAAAAACAATCCGTTAAAGTCAATCCCCCTTAACGAGACGTTGAATTTTCTGGAGTACGTACTAAATCCGCGCGGACGAAGTCGCGGGCGATGTGCTAGTTGTTTACAGTATTTAACTACGGTTACGAACAAATCCTGTCGGAAAATCATCTTTTCACTGTAGATTTTGAACGTTCTGGAAATGGCTATAACTTTACGATTACGTCTAAAATTTCCTGTCTATTTTCAGAGTATTCGGAAGTAATAAGCCTGCCGGAAAGTTTTCCTCGTCCTTATTATTCAAAATTATGAATTGACGTCATCTTGATTTTTGTTGTCAATGTAAATTATATTTTGGGAACTCATTTTCTTACCTATTTATTTGTGACTCGTGTAATGAAACGTTTCTTTATTAGGCATTGCTTCGAAATAAAGTTACAAATGATTAGTGTCACAACACGAGATTTTTAAATAGACTTTTTAGTCTATTTCAAAGTCTGCTTTTGGGTAATCGCATTTTCTAATACCGATAAATATTGAGCAATAACCATTTATTTTTCCAATGTACCTACTTAGCTACTCACCGGTGAGCGTTCCGATTCGTAAGCGACACAGGAAAATAGATTTCCTACTAGTAATATAACAGCTGTAAAAGGAATTCCTCGTCTTTTTCCTCAAACTGCCTTGCCCCAGTTGTAGTTTTAGTGAGTTTTTATATGCCGCGACCGTCCGTTAAGGTCCACCAAAGCTTTACACCTAATATGAAACTGTGTCCTAGAAGTAATGAAATTCTATTAGCTATACGGCCTAGTTTCAAGGATCAGATGGCCTAGCAATAATATTAAAAGCTACAACCTCATAGAATTTTGGTATAATTTTATGCGACACACACAATTTGAATGATATAAAAATATGAATACCGATGAGTATCCAATTCAAGTAAATATTTCGTGCGAAACGAGTATAAATATGTACGTCAAAAAAATTCGTACTAGGCCCTAAAGGTGTGTACTGACCGGTGTTTCGGGGCGTTAGGTAACATGTTACAAAGCGAGCATTCGTGCAGTCAGTACGTGGAAACGAACACGAACATGATGCGTATAAGTTTTGTTTTACACGGATTTTAGGACACGGCATAACATAACACGCTCGCTGGGAACATTCGCTGCGAGCATGTTTCGGCCCGCAACACCGCCGGTCAGTACCCAGCTGTAGATTACTTTTACTAAGGAATTAAATGGCGTTGTGACAGATTTTGTATAGAAATTTGGCCAAGTCGCCATGTTTATTCTTCAGGTAAAATTTATTTGACTATCGATCACCCTTTGAAGAAATTTTCAAACTCAAAAATGTTTGGTTGACCATGAGAATTTTCGGAAGCGCATGTCAATTCCTTTAATTTTTTAACAATCTTGATTTTGCTGACACTCTTATCAATATTTTTATAGTACACACTCTAACATTTTGAAAAATAAAGTGTATTTGAGTCATATCTGTTACAGTAGCAGAAGAAAATGCTCAAGTCAAGTTATATTTTTAAAAAAAGTACTGTTTCTACTCTAATATTCTAAAAGTCTTCTGTACATATAGTATTCTTTAAGTTAAATAATCAAATCTAACTTCAAAGTCTTTGCGAAGACAGAGTGCTTTTAAGAAAGGGGAAATATTATTGGCATAGATACGAGTTTAAGTACGTACAGTCTACGACGAGAATCTTTGAACACTTAGGTTTTATAATATTTATTTTGAGCAAAATATTTAGTTCAAATCGAAACAGAAGGAAGTAACATGCATAAAAATATATTCGCTAATTTATGAAATGCCAGAAAACGTATATTAGACGGTCAATTTTACTCATTTTTAAGCAATGTTGGCATTTGCATCTCCATCGCAATCTGTCAAAAACCCTCATCCCCATCCTCATACATCTTTAGGGCTCCGTAGTCAACAAGGAACCCTTATAGTTTCGCCATGTCTGTCTGTATCAGTTTAGACGCTTAGCACTAGAAAGTTGGAATCTGACAAATTGGTAAAATAAAATCTTGAAAAAACATATTTTTTGGAGTTACTCGTAAAGTAGTGATGTTTTTTTTATCATCTATCCCATGGTGTGGGGTATCGTTGATAAGGTCCTCAAAAAAAGGTTGGTTGGGGGGTATACGAAAACCATTTTTCCATCCCAGGATCCTTTTACGAAATATTAAGCTTTAAAGTGCTTATTGCTGTTAGAGACAAGTGTCCCCTTCCCCCTCTGCCAGCTAAAGGGTTGTTTTTGGAGACGAAGAATTAATGGCAGTATTTAGTTTGTATAATGAATTTAAAAGGAAAACTATCACAGCTAAGTAGGCTTTACAAGTTAACGAGTAATAGTCGACCAACCTATAAAATTTACTTGGAGAAGGGAATTTCATACAAATTCCATTGAAAATTAGTTAGATAAAATTGTTAGTAAACGTAAAGAAGAAGACGAAATCATTAATTATGTCCGTGTTTCAACTTCATGGGACCAAGCATTAGATCCTTCCAGACATACTTTAACACCACCTAAACCCCCAGTGGGGGGTAGTTTAAAAAATTAATAATGGAAACCTTTTTATTTCACTTAGGCCAGTATTCGTACTAAATTTGAAGTTAATACACCCAAGGAATAAGTTTTCAATATAAACTTCCACTCCCTATTCCACCCCTTTATGAGGGAGTTTCTTGAAATCCGTTTCTTAGCTGACGTCTCCTACCTATAATCTATCTCCATGCCACTTTTATAGGTCAAGTAGTTTTCGAGATTGATCAGTGAGTGAATGAATGACCTTTCGCTTTTTATAATGTATACATACACGTTTCAAGTACAAACTTTTACCCCCTATTTCACCCCTTTATGGGGGAGTTACTTAAAATCCTTTATAATTAATTAATTATAAAGGATTTTAGGTAACTCCCCCAAAATCATTCACCCACTGATTAATAACGAAATCTCGAAAAGTACTTGTCCTATGAAGGATTTTAATAATTTTAGCTGACTTCTCCTATTTATAATTAATCTATCTCCATGCCAATTTTTACCTTCATAGGACAACTTTTCGCGATTTCGTTATTAATCAGTGGGTAAATGATTGACCTTTCGCTTTTATATCTATAAAAGAAGATTTACTTTAACATTTCAATGTATGAGATTTCGGAATATTCGGTCGCAATTAGCGGCGTCTGAAAGCAAACATTCCCTATACCAATTAGTAAAGGAACTTAATACAGAGCGAACACGATGTTCACGATTTTGGCACCCGACAACTGATACCTTTAATAATAACTTGGGATAATTAATGACAGCGATAACTTTACCTTGGTAAAGTGAAACTAGACAATGATTTGCCGCAACATAAAACATTAAATAAGTAACTGATTGAACCTTTCAAACAAATTATAACAATGCCCGGTTCGTTTATCTTATGATCAAGGCTCCCCTAACACAGGTGCTTCGCGACATTGCGACAAAGATGCTGAATTGTCTGCATCTTTGTCCTTTGTTACCTATGCAAATTATTGCACTGATGTTGATATCTATGAAACCGTTTAAAATTGTTATGATCCATCGAAGATCATAATATTTCCTAAAATAGAAAAGATAACCTCTAAAGCACCTATTTTCTAATCACTTTACGCTGTTACGATCAATTTCAATACATTCCTAACTTTGAACATAAAATTGTTACTAACACAAGTGTTGTGAACACAATTCGTAATTAAATACTTTTTAGTTAATCACTGTAAATACTCTTTTCAGATTCTTTTTTAATACCTTTTCATAGTTGAAAATAACTTATGATTTTGACAGATGTCATTCAAAAATATATTCTGATAATTTTTACTACCAAAATGGATTTACTTATTTTGTAATCCCAAATATTTCATTAGGTATATTATTTAGCAACACGCTAAACATATATACCAACTTTGTGGTGGTATAATTGCAAATGGAGCATTGGTCAATGAGAAGGTGGTATACGACAGGATTTCCTACCCTGAGTTTACGAACCCGCAGCATTCGAGAACATGCCTACTAATCACAATAGGTATTACCTACAGTTGGTACAGATATCTCTGTCAAAGTGTAAGCATCAATAAGTTCTTTAGATTTAGGCCCACTTGCACAAATCAGAGTTATTAACGCAGAGTTAATGTTAACGCGGTTAAGTAACAAATATTTCAGCAAGTAACTCTGAGTTAAAAGATAACTCTATATATGCATGTGGACCTAAGTCTACCGAGATTTCTAATGGTGTAACCTTGACAGAGATAAGTGTTCTAACTTTAGATAAATTACCTATTGTGATTAGTAGGCATTTATATCTATTGTGTTGTCAGGGAGTTTCAGACTGTTACTGAATTAAAACCTATCTTTATTCCTCCAAATGCTCTTTTGCATTCCAGGGCCGCGGTAACTCCTTCGAACAAATTCCGCAACCCTGGCAGGTACAACACCGCTTACGAGTTGGTTTAAACGAGGTAAAATAATAAAAATAATCATACATAATGGCTCTGTGTTAGTAACTAACGGTTTGTGCTGGCCTTAGAACGTGGGAAACTGAAGTAAATAACCGACGTGTTGCAGATGATACTAGGCGCGGGGAAGGCCGCTGGAGTGTTCTAACCTCCAGGGTGTTTTAGAAGTTCGCGGCCATATTTTGGGCTGATGTTCTGTACCTGGTTCCTGTAGGTATATGCACCAGTACTGCTTCCGTGGAAACCGAACATATTTCCGGGACTGTAGCCTATGAATTCAGAGATAGTGTAACTTTCTATAAGTGAAAGAATTTCGCTTGCAGATCAGTAGGTGTTTCCACAAAATTACCCTTTGCATCATAAATCAAATACCTATATATAAACATAACATATTGACTACCTTTAAATTATTATATTTGTTTACATGATGATTATGTTACACATCTGAAAGTTTTCAAGTGTTAATTGGCAATAATCCTGTAAAATAAGCTAAGTTATAAAGCCTAAATAATAAAGCCTTCAGAAATTAAACATAATCATAAAAGCGAGTATGTAGTTTCACGTTTTTCGACAAGTCAGCCTTTTCTCCCGCTAATAAATCTTTCAACGGGCTAACATTGTTCTGACTAAGTTCCAGTTGTTCTGACTATTACGGAGGCAGATCTTTAAAGACTTGGAATTTATCTGATCACACCTACACTATAATGTATTTACATAATTATGACGACTGAGAGATCTTTCTTTTGATTTTTGATATGGGTTTCAAGCTGTTTACACATTTATAACTGGCAATTACATACTTGAGTTGAAGTGCCTTTAGTTATTAAGATTTATTTTGTAATTTAGTTTTTTTATTTTTTGTAAATTTTATCAAATTTGTACGCCTTACGGGTGAAACATGTACGTACGAAAGATTAATATTGTGACATCCTTTTGACAAATAAAATAATCTTTATCTTTTTCTAACTATAGTTAAGGGGTTAGCTCTCAGTCTAACCGGATGCGAGTGAGTAGGTAACAGTATTTTTACATGAAGCGACTGCCGACCTGACCGCCACAACCCACTGGTACACGGTACTCTTTGGCAGGATAAGAGTCAGATCTTCCGGCTTCTGACTTTTCGCAACGACTGTCAAAACTCTAAAAATCACGAGTCTCGGTGTGTAATGGATGGTCACCCTTCCGTGGACCGACCTTGGTAGGACTTGCTTATACCGCGAAGACTGACTCGTACTGCTGTTATTATTAAGCCTTGTTAACTATTTTAAAATCGTGCCTAACTTGAAAATTTATTCACACTAGCTCCAGATCTCTGAAGTTAAATTTAAAGAGGATGTAGAACCTTTTTTTGTTTTTTTTTCAAATCATGGCGCGCGTTATAACAGGTTTATATGGATAGAGGAAACTTATAGAAACATTTTTGCAACATGGTGCCCTAAAGTGTCACGTTACCGAGATATTTGGAGATAAAGTCGTCAAGTCAGAACAATTACCAATATAAAAACGTCCGAGCCCCTTCGGTAAGGTTCTTACAACATAACATCAAACCAGTATTCCTGGAGGTTGGAATATATAGAACATTCAATTTATTTGTGTTTGACACACTACATAACCCGTACAAAATTAAAATACCTAAATTTTGTGTCAGACAGTATTCTGCCTACAAAAAACTCTTTTGTTGCGATATTGCCAATGTACGCGCCAGATTTGCATGCAGTTTATCGTGGGCATCCATCGTTTGAAGCTAAACTTTGAGTCTACCGATTTTTAGCTACAGTAGGTAGACTAAGTACCTATAAATAGTCGTTTAAACAAATTTTGCAGCTGCTTGATATCCATTTTTAGGGTTTCGTAGTCAACAAGGAACCCTTATAGCTTTGCCATATCCGTCTGTCCGCGGTTTAGCTCAGAGACGCATAGTACTAGAAGTTTGGTATTTGATATGGGTATACATACCAAATTCCAAAAGTCTAGTGCTAAGATAATAATCACACCGAGAAAGTGGTAAATAAAATGTTGAAAAAAAAATTTTTTTTTTGTGTAGTTAAATATAAAAAAAAATTCAACATTTTATTTTAGTTTGCGAAATATTAAGTCAGTGACGAGTCTAGTGTCCCCCTCTGCCAGCAAAACGGTTTTTTTTAAAGACGTAAAAATTCATGGTAGTAGCCATATTTAACGTGTTCCTTTTGATATCCCATAACTTTAAGGTTACATTTCATAAATAGAAATAATATTAAATGTCTAAGAAACATGGGTTCCAAAACGCATAGTTACGCAGCTAACATCAAACTTAACTAAGTGATAGCGCGCACGAGCTACTTTTGTCTCCGCAACTAATTTGTCTCTCACATCATGTCTCTGGACTTAAATGGAAAGTCTCACAACTGTCGCATCGCTACATGCGCGCACTTTCATATAAACCCATACACTTATTGTGAAAGAAAAATTAGTTGCGGCGACTAAAGTTGCTCGTGCGCGCTATCTCTAAGATAATTCAAATATTGTCACCAGTTGAACAAGTTCTTAAGGCTTTAATGTCATTAAAAATTTATAATAGTAAGATCTGAGTGACATAACTATCCACTGATTATAATGAAAAGAATACGACGTCATTTCGGTCGCAGTTTTGTCGAATTATTTTGTAGGAGAAATGGAAAAGATTTTTTTTTTTAAATAGGGTTTCTGATTGATTAATGCCCTAGAGTAACGAAATTTCCAAAGGAACACGTTGGATAACGAATTTAAAAGGAAAACCATCATTACTAAGGATGCTTTAGAAAATGACTTAAGACTAACTGCGTTTGTAACTTTGCAATCTTATCTATCTATCTTTTGTCATGGTTTACGACACGGGTTACTATGGAACCCTTCACTGTGCGTGGCCCGGCACGTACTTAGCCGTTTTTTTCCTTTGCTTTTAAGGTTCTGGAGCCGAAGGGTTATCAACGAAATCCTATTACTAAGCCTCCATACTAGCAGAACCTATAGGGCACTTGCCACTGACCTAGAAACCTAGAATCATCAAATATCGCAAGAAGCAAGATTCCCTAATGGTCGGACCATTTCGTATGAGAGTCCAGCTCGCACTTGACCGATTTTTAAAACCATGACATTATACTTTCCGTTATTGTGGTCTGAAGTTTAATTCGAAGATTTTTAAACAACTTCAAAAAAAGGTTCTCATTTCGTTTTTTTTTTATTTTGTGTTAAAACTAAATTATGTTCAAAAATTTAACGTAATAAGTAGGTATGATTAAGTATTTACCAAGGACCTCTTGAACAAACCAGTATTAACTTTTAACTCCGAGTTAGTTCCTCGCCTGGGGCTGTTAGCAACTAACTCAAGATAACTCTGGTTTGGGTAAGTGAACCTTACTGAACCGAAACAATTTGAATGTATTATTGACAAATGTTATCCCCCAGTAGTGACAGTGCTAGTAGGTACTAATTAAGTATAATTTTCGAAATTCAATTTAATTTTTCAATTTATTTATTACCAATTTTACTGGACAAATTACATAGAAGTCTTAAATATATATCTTAATTCTAAGGATTACGAGCCTGAACTAGGAAAACCTGTGTTTCAGGCGAGAAGATCTAAAATAATTTAAAATTAACAAATAATCAAAAGGATTCTATAGTACAATACATATGTGTAAAAAATCTGTGATATAGACAGTTTACAACTTAACTTCTAGATAACTAACTAAACTAGTAAATAAATAAAATAATCATTAATTAAGTACCTGCAGGTTAAGTAGGTATAAATCAATGCTAATCGATGTGGCTGTAATGATATGCTTCAGTATTTGTTTTGCGGTTCTGTCGAGGCGGATAACCAATGACCTGGATTGTATCGTTAGCCATCCAACGTGAAAAACAATGGAGGTAAAAACACGTTTTAGTAAAAAAAACCGGCCAATTAGGGGTGGTGGGAATTGGACTCGCGTGCTAAGTGTTCCGAACGAATAATACTTTTTAAATCTTAGACTTCTTATAATCTAAGTCTGCGTAAAAGCCTATTTTCTGTTATTTTCTTCACAATTTTAGGCTCAGTAGTTTTGGAGATAAGTGGGAACGGTCAATTTCATCTATTTATTTTAATAACTTCGTAATGGAATATTTAAAAATAAATAAATAATTACGATGAGTTCTTTGATTTGATATTGGAAAAAGTTGTGTTTAATGTTTCTAATTTTCCCCCTGAAAAGTAAGCCTATTATATAAAAAAAATTGTTACGTGTCCCTGTTTAAGTCATAGAAGGTATGTGCTAAATTTCCAACTGAATCGGTCCAGTAGATTCGGAGAAAATCAACTGTGACAGACGAGCAGAGACAGATAGACAGACCGAGTTATCCTGTAAGGGTTCCGTATTTCCATACAGAGATTCGAAAACTTAAAAAAACGGCCAAGAGCGTGTCGGGCTACGCGCAGTGTAGGATTCCGTAGTTGCACGTCACAATTGTCGACTAAGAGTGGTGCATTTCACATGATTCGAAAATTTATATATACTACCTTCTTTACGTAACTAACAACTTTATCTAACTAATTTTCAACGGAATTTGTACGAAAATTTCCTTCTCCAAGTACATTTTATAGGTTGGTCAACTAATTATTCTTTAACTTGTAAAGCCTACTTAGCTGTGATAGTTTTCTTTTTCTTCGTCTCCAAAAACAATCGTTTAGCTGGTAGAGTGGGGGACACTTGCCTCTAACAAAAATAAGCACTTTAAAGCTTATTATTTCGCAAATGGATCTTTGGATGGAAAAATAGTTTTCGCACACCCTCCAAAACTTTTGAGAACCTATCCAACGACATCCCACACAATAGGATAGACTATAAAAAAAATCTCAACATTTTGTACGTGTACTCAAAATATATTTTTCAAGATTTTATTTTACCATTTTGTCGGCGTGATTAATATGTATGGATCTACCCATACCAAAGTCCAACTTTCTAGTGCTAAGCGTCTCTGAGCTAAGCCGCGGACAATAAGACAGACGGACATGACGGAATTATAAGGGTTCCTTGTTGACTACGGAACCCTCAAAAGAGAAATTTATTTCAAGCAGAAAATTATCCATACTAAATTATTATGCATCTTGTTTAATGGCACCGGTTGTTGGAACCTGCCTGTTACTGGCAGACATCTGATATTCCACGTAAACTCTGACACGGGTGCGGATATACACAAGACGCATGGAATCGACAGCTCGACGTGCTCTCCGAGGAACGGACGTGTCTAACTTGATGCTTTAACAGTGCTTCCCACACAGTATGTAGGTATAATATTACGTAACATAGTACAGGGTGATTTTAAAATTAATAGCATTTATCAAGGTGTGAACGTAACAACTTGCACAATGGAATCAAAGCCGAAATCGCGAAAAAAACATCCTTTTTGTCGAGACGTATGTCACGTGTAGCATCAGCTGTTGATTCAAATTCTGCGTCGATTCAGCGGTATTTGTTTGTATTCATGAGATCATTATTACACCGTGAAAATAATAGCCAATGCAGGATCAATTTCCCAAGTGGGCGTGGATGGCCAAATCCAAGTGGAATATAGCGAAAAATCCATAGGCCTCTCGGACTCGATTTGATGAAAACCGAAACTGCATCACTCGATTTTATAAAATTCACTGTGTTGTCCAACGTCGTATACCAATTATTGACTTACGCTGTGTGTCAGACGTTGGACCAACGTAAATTGATTTGATACCGATGTTATCCTATTGGAAATCTATTTCCCCATTCCTAAAATAATTTTCAACTTGACTCTTTCCTCCTTCTGCTTGTCCTTCGAAACTGTTTTTTCTGTATTCACTTTTATGGAAGGCGCTGGTGCCTGTGATACAATGATTTTCATTAGTACCTACAGGTCCCAACGATACTTTTTTTTTCTGTTTCCACTTTTTACTAGGAAAACTGTTCATCTTTTTTATCCTTGTTAAATGTGTATTTTTCTGAATAAACTATTTTTATTATTATTTCCTGACTTTTGAATTAAACTTTCATAGCAACCACTTTCAACCTCGACAAGATCGGCCCTCTATAAGAAACGTTTCACCTGACATGTAATATAGATGATCGGCAAATATATCAGTCTTCACTAACTAGACACTATTAATTAAAATGTCGTTCTGCTAGAGACACTGTATGACGGCAATTGATTGCTCGCTTTTGTTCTTTTATTAACCTTCCCTACAAATTGACACGTAGGTGATAGGGAACAACAGTAGTACCTTCCATGGTTTTAAGCGCCACTGGCGCAAATACATATAACCTACATTTTATCATCTGCGTTGTGTTCCTGTCACAAGTGCCATCATACTATGTCGCTTGGGTAGTTCATCAGTTGTTTTTTGCAGGGCAATTAAAGAGTACTAACCTTATACACGCCTATGATCAGGAGAACGCAAGCCACGAGTCCGATGGTGCTGCAAGCCAGCAGGGTTATGTTCAGCGACACGGTAACTAAAGAAAAAAAAATTAAACTTTTATATCACTGTAGTATATCTGAAACAAATACAAAAAACGTTTAATTTAGGCAATTAACAGAAGTGGGACAAACAACTAGACAAAGTGATATTTTATCAGCAATAACGATTGGCGCAAAAAAATGTATGTGATTGCCAAGTGCTACTGAAAGTAAGACAATCGCTATTGCCGATATTTTACTGTGTCTAATTTAGTACAGACAATTAGGTACATAGTCACTTTTTTGCAGCGTTTTCGAACCTGGGTGTATTTACCCCCGCGGGGGTATGATGAATTTGTAACAGATATTCTGTAGGATAAAATACAGGTCAGACCAATATCTGAAGAAATCGAATCTTTCCGAGACGGGGTTTTAAAAACTGGATACCAATTAAGATTAATAAAGTCTATTCGTATTTAGATACACGTACTTAATTTCATTGATAACATTTTAAAGGGGGTAAATAAACAGAATTCCTGGTCATAGGTAAAACAAGATTGAAAAAAGTTAAAAAACACTACTGATACATGAAAACAATGAGTATCGTGTGAAAATGAAATGATAAGGATTTTTTACTTTATTTTTTTTTAAATCTATTCACAAAATGGATATTGATTTTAAGTTTCTAAATGGATTAATTATAAAATAATAACTAAACTAACAAAATAAATTAACTTAACATAAAGTGTATTGACTTGGGCGTGCTCACTGCTCAGCTCACTATCATTTCCTCGTTTGCATAATCGCAAAAAAACACTTCAACTGCTTAGGATTGACTTATTTGTGAAATGCTGTCATTATCAACAATCTGTTTGCTATTAATTTATTTTCATGTAATTTTCTTTATTTTTGGTTCCTTTTCGTTCTTTATGTATAACAGAGTAATATGATATTTTTGTTATTATTTTACGGCTTGTTGTCGTTTATCAGTCATTAAACACACAAATCGTCTTCACAACGTAGGTACAATATTGTACCCCTTGTAATTGTAGAAACCCGACCAAGTGCGAGTCGGACTCGCGTGCAACGCGGTTCCGAACGAATATTTTTATTAACTCTACTTTTAAATCTTACTTCGCCTTCTTATACATAGGTTGTCTGTAATCTATCTATAGGTAAAGACCTATAATCCGTATTTTTTATTTTATTTTAGACATTAGTTTCGGATATAAGGGTGCGAAAATGGTCAATTTTCGTCTATTTTCTTAAATAACTTCGGAATTATTTAAAAAATGTTTTAGAGACCCTTAAGATGAGCCCTTTTTATTACATATGTCACATGGTACAGTTAAAAAATACTTTTTTTTCAATTTTCTAATTTTCCTACCATAAAGCGACCCCATTTTCGAAATGTATTTATTTTCGTTACGTGCCCATATTTTGGTCACAGAAGGCTTTCTGCATTTTAACTTTTAGTTCATTAAATTTTACACAAAGTGTGTTACTGAGAACTGTTTGAAGTTCAAACGGGTTATTACGAGTATTTTCTTATTTGAAACGTAGTAATATACACATTCAACGTAAACTGTAGACGATTAGTTTGCCGACTGGAATATGTAAGTGGTCATTTGCCTTCATCACCATAAAACTATGCAGAATTTTAGGTACTTACTTATTGTGTGTTATGTCAAATAAGGGACTTTGGTGAAATTTATTTTATATTATAATTATATTTTGTTACATTGTGAAATTTATTTAGAAAAAGCTAATGGCCTAGATTTTTTGTTACACTCTCAATACTTTATTACATACATCGCTACTACTCCAGTAGTCAATGCATCCAATCCAAGTAGAATGACGGTTCATTTGAAGCTCACTCCACCTAAGTTTCAACGGTGCTCGGTAAGAGGTTTACAGAACAGCCCGGCGGCAGCGGATACCCAGGTCAAGCCAGAGGATATATCTGCGGCTTTTTGAATCTGTGTTTATGAAACCAACGTTACGAGATAATGGATCTTCAAAGACTGCTACAAAGTTATTAAAATGTATTATTTAACTAATCCACGCGAATTACTTAGACAGAAATGTAACGTTGCAAAAATATTATATAAGTACATATTCCAGTACATGGGCTGAGGGCGTACCGGCTTCATTGAAAAGGTTCTATTCAAAGTGATTGAGTTACAAATTGGGAAATATTCTCGCCGTAATCGAACGCGGCAGCGTGTGTAAAATGTATAAGTACAGCTACCTCATATTGGGATAAAAAATGTATCCCAAAATTGGAACCATTTCACTTAAAACGATTTATGTTCATATTCGTCTGCCATTGTGGTTATCGTTTTCTTGGGTGTCAATTTATAAGTGCCATGTTACTCACGGCCTATACATAGATTGAATACATTTTTTAATTGTAATTCGAACCAACAACTGGGTTTCAATCTGTGTTTCATGAGCAAGTCTTCCAGTAACTTCGAGAAAATTGGCGTTGGCGGGTTTGGTATTGATATACGTGGACATGTGTCATTGCAGTATTTATTTTCCATAACGAGCTCGCCTTCGGTAGCCAAGTTGCTCAATTTTCATTAATATGTTCTGTGTGCGTCATCGGTGTCATTTTCATAGTTTTCGGAGTCGCGTAATGGACACAATGAACTCGAAATTATTACTTTTCTCGAAATTATCATGCACAATTGCAGTGTAGGGTTCCATAGTTTTCTTATGGAACCTTACACTGCAATTGTGCATGGCTCAACGCCCATTTGACCGTTTATTTTCAAATATAATATCTTTATTATAGAAAAATAATCAATTTGTCCTTTTTCTAATGTGTAGGTACTATCTAATCATCGCTTACCATCAGGTGAGATGATGGTCAAACGCCTATCAAAAGTAAAAAAAAAACTATTGCACTAGGTACTAGACTACTGCTGTAATAATGGATGAAATATGTATATTTATCCATAATTTGTTCATAACTAAATGTGCAGCTTTCCTGAACGCTTCAGCTTCAGCCGAGGCTGCTGGAGTTTGTCACACAAACTACGGCGTGTGGTGAGGTGAAAGCATATTTAATAAAATGTGCTATTAATTTATTTATAAAATTGCGTCAACACAAAATCATGGGCTTTATCAATATAGGTATATGAGTATAAAGCTCTTCCGTTACTAGTGAGTGACTGACAGACAACGCACAGCCGAAACTAGGGATCGTAGCTAGAACGCCGAAATTTAGCATGTCAGTTCCTTGGGGAGTGTAGGGGAGCACTTAGAGATTTCCCGAAATTCCTACGGGAACGGGGAAAAACGGGATATGCGCATATGAAGTCGCGAACAAAAGCTAGTTTATTTTTATACTTTTTAATTAAAATAACTCGAAAGATTGATGTTTTTTTATTAATCCTACCTCTGAGATTAAAAATGTTCTTGAGAAATGAGTGTTCCTTAGAAACCGAAATTTTCCCTAACTTCGAACTCAATTAAGTTTATTTTATTCAATGTTAACCCTTAAACGTGTTTGAGACAAAAGTTAAAAAACAATTAGATTTTTTGGGATTAAGTACGTTGTGACACGTTGTGGTCGCTCCAATATAAATATTAAATTGGAATACGACTCTGAAAACGAGACAATCGGCCATGATTGAAGACTAACTTTTCATTTTACTGTGATCTAGTTTTACTCATATATTTTTTAAAGCTATACATTACATAATAGTACCTAGATGACCGTGTTTTTTTTTGGTAAACGTTTTCTAAAAATAAAACCTAGATCGATTTATACCGAAATCTCCTGTATACTAAATTTCATATAAAATCGTTGGAGCCGTTTCCGAGATTCAGGTTATATATATATACATATATATATATATATTTAGATATTCCTTAATTTAATGAGGGAAACCGTTGTGGCACCATTTATTAATCCGATAAGTGGCTTTTATTGTACCGCTTATAGGTTCCCAATTCGCTGTATTACACACGAGTCCATTTTAATTCCATAAAGTAAACCGGTAAAACAATTTTAATGAGGTAGTACATTTTGATGGTATCCATCGTGTTTATTATATATGAAGTTGCCATTTTATTTGGACCACTTTGTATTATGATAGTTCCGTTTTGATTGGGAATTTTTAATTAAAATAAAAGTTTATGTTAAAGCCATATCATTCCGTTTTTGAAATCGGTTATTCATTTTGGAATTTTTCATTAAAATTAAGTTTATATTATAGTCTTGTCATTTCGTTTTTGAATTCGGTTATTCATTTTGTTTATCCTTCAATAAACACGTTTATAAATATATGTATAATATATCTAATATAATGCGAGGTTCATGCGTGTGTCAAGCTGCTTGTTCCAGCAGCAATATGAAAAGCCGTGGTCACACATGTTTCCAACAAAATATTTATATTGACAATTCGGGTACTTTTTAACATAAACATTTCATAACTCGAATATAACAAAAGTATAATAGTAGGGGAGGCCAATGGGTGTATTGGGATTTACTCGAGCGCGGCAGATGAACATAGGGGGGATACTTTGCATCCTGTTGAGTACCTCCACCATAGACATAATCCCTGTTACTACAGGGCTTAAATCCGGGCCGTGCTTCTAGGACATCCCATCAGATTAGTAAAACAAAATCGATAGAAAATATTGAAGCGCGTCAGATGGGTTTATTATTAGCTATAATAAAAATACTTAGAAACTCTGACGATTTCAGCGTAACTTAATTGAGACAACAATAACAACATGACATTTTTTTTTTGCTCTGGAGGAAATAATGTCAGAATCACGAAAAAAATATAATCTGCTGATTTCCACAAGCCGAAGTTATAAAAATCGAAATAAGAGCATGCAGCATTGTTGCTCTTTCACTTTTCATTTTTCCCAATTTCTGACTTTCGCACCCTAACACTGTTTTGCGTCGCCATAACAGCTGATCACAAAACATCGCGAATAAAAAATGTCAGATTAACGATACCCCTCAAAATAATTTTCAAACTTTAGGTAACCATGACTGGTACATCCAGCTGAACCTTCAGTATAAAAATCTGACACGCTCGTGTATTTGACGACGGCGATTATTTTTGAATTTTTAAAAATTCGCTATGAGCTTGCGTCGCTTCCGAAATGTCAGTCTTGAATGGGAGCATTTTTAGGGTACCCTGACACGCACAAGTATTTCTACGTAATTGCTTTTTTTACATTTTTGAAAATCTGTAGACGCTTCCCACACCACTGAAAGGGGAACATTACATAACCTTTTATTCTTATCACCTAAACTACAAAATCTAATAGGTCCCCGTGACTCTTGAGAAAATCTCTATTTAGCATCATGGCCTCTCCTACTATTAATTCCTTTTATAAAATGTAGGTTCAGTTATTTGCGAATTATAAAATGTCACTTCAATCAAATTGTTGGAAACACATTGACCACAACCGAAATTTACGCTAGTAAAATATAGTAAAATATGTTATACATAATCAGACAATTACAAAAAAAAAATTGACGAACGAGATCTTAATTTTATTAGATAGGTACAAATTATGATTGAGATTGATATGAGAATTTTATAGGCAAAAGTAGGCTTTTATACAAAAAGCCTACTTTTGCCTATAAAATTCTAGTCTGACGAGGAACGTAATTTACATTAAGTTAACTTTTTGGGAAAATAATAATTGAAACATAAAAAGTATTTTGAACTGTGCCATATCTTGAAATATATATTTTTCAAAACTTTAAAGTTAAATAGATGAAAATTTAGTAGGATCATTTTACCATATTTTTTGCGATTAGTTTCTGAGATAAGGGTAGGCCCTTATCTCAGAAATCAAGACCGCAATAAATGCAGGAAAAGTTGTTTACTCACAGATTACAGGACAACCTATGAAAAGTGTATGGTTATAACATTAAAAAAATACAATTCCGTCGGAATCCTTTGCGAGTTCGACTGGAACTTAAAAAAAAAAATTAATCCTTTCAACCCTAGTCTTACAACAAAGGCTTTTGTTATAACTTCAATGATTTAGGCGTAGTACTGTTGCGTTGTTCAATTCATTAATGTTTTCGTATTTATTTATTTTTTCCCTCCTTTTGTTATTTGGATGTACCTACTATGCGATAAATCATTATTCGGGTATTACTGGCTTTCACGTACGACATGAATACATGTTAAACTCTATTCATTAAAAGGTATACGAATTCCCACAATTTGTTTTCATCCTACTTGCCTTTTATGTTACAAACATAAGCTGTAATCAATAAAATTTCATTTAAACTGAGTAAGCCGATCAGCATTTACGTTCAGCACCCAGTTGTGATATTTTTATAACATCCACAACAAAATAATGATCTTAACATAATATATCTATCTACTGAGAAGAAGATATTTACCTTTTTTGCGATAGTTTTGGAAAGTGTAAAAATCACCGTCGTCTGAGTACTCATCGTAGTCGTCCGAGTACTCATCATAGTCGTCTGGGTACTCATTATAGTCGTCTGAGTACTCATTATAGTCGTCTGAGTACTCATTATAGTCGTCTAAGTACTCATAACTCTCGTCTGCTGTCGCTGCATGATTCCATTTACGCTTTTCAAATAGCGGTTTACTTCTCACAACAGCAGCCGCGTTATTATCAGCATCAACGTCAGTATATGAAAAACGTTTCTGGCTCCCTCGTAATCGCCAATTAATTGACATAGACGTACTGTTTGCTGTATTCAAATTCATGTTCCCATGGTGCCCATAAAATCCAACTCGTTCTACCAAGAAACGACCAACAGATGCACGCGAAGCATACAACGGTGTGGATGTATTATAGAAGCAATTCTTGGCCGCCATAAATTCCATTTTCTTTTGCTCTTTTATAAATAAAGGACATGTTCTGGATAGTGCCATGTGATTTCCAGAACAATTAGAACATTTATACACCGTAGTCGAGCAGTTCCAGTGATTGCCACCACACTTACAGCATACTAGTTCAGATGGACAATCTTTGGTTATATGTTGTCCAACTTTAAGACATCGAAAACACCGCGTCATAGGTAATTTATACGGTTCCACTTTCAATCTTAATCCATGCGTATAAACATACAGCGGTAAAGTATTTCCACGAAAACACAGTTTCACTACTTTACTGGGCTCCCAGGTTGTTGTGCCAACAATTTGGCGCTCCAGACGTTTTATATCTATAACTTCACTTCCATCAGAAGTGTGTATATCATGCATCATCTCATCGACATTTATTTCGTAATGCACATCTTTTATTAGACCGTAAATGAATTTGGCTTGAAAATGTTGAGTGAATTTCCACCCTTTTCCCAAAAGAGGTTCAGATGAACAAAGTTTTACTGCTGTCAATTCATCTCCTAAAACAAGACGAAATGTATATGGTGCAAGATATTTAATTTGAACAATGTTGTTAATGTCCAGTGATTTTAAATACGAGATTAATTGCAGAGTCCTCGGAAATTGAATATGGCACAACACCGTAACTTCTTTGTTATTGTCGTCACCAGCAATCGTGTTACCTCGCCACGGGGTCCTATTCTCTGCCGGCGGTATGTTCCTCGCCTTTTTCTTATATGTTACTGTCGTCCATTCCCCTCCGTCATCTTCGTAGTCCTCAGGATTCCTATTGCTTGGCCCTGCTCCGTCTGCATCGTCCGCACCATATTTTTTATAGAAGTTATTTTTATCCATCTTGAAAATTTATAAGTTAGAAACACATATCATGTGTTATGAAATGATAATCCGTGAACACAATATAAGACAACGCGCTGGCGCAAGGGGCGGGCGCGGGTGGCGAAGCGGCGCGCGACGATAAACCGCGCGGCTTTACAAAAGAAATTTCCGGAAATCGACAGAAATCTTTCAATAAATTTATTATGAAAGCGCAATTTGCACTACCTGTCCGGGCGCGTGACGAGAGACTACTGAAGGACGCGTAGTGTGTTGCATAACATATATAAGTAATATTTCTGCGTGTTAAAAACTAAAGGCGATGTTACACTGACGGTTGCAATTTATTGGAGCGTAGGTAGCTGCGGCGACGGTTTGTTTTTTTTACCAAAAAATCAACGGCCAGTAACGATTTTCCTTTATTCAGCATATGTTTTACTTCTTCTGCTACTTTCTCACAAAAACTATCTCAGCACTCTATCATCTCATCTCAGGACTAGATGCTCATTGTGTTCGTGCCTTTGTCGATCACAGCGTTGTGTGCAAATAGTGTTACGTGTCCGTTACACTGAAAGGTTCCAGCATAGGTTTTAGATACACAAAGGTTCCATGTATGTACTGTATGAGTTACCCGGTATGTAACTAAATTCCCATAATCTGTTATTAATCCGGAATGGTCAAAGCTTCTGCAACGTTTCTGAGTATAGAATACAGTCCTATGATTTTAGTGATATTTTATCTATTATCTCTATCAAACCAGCAATACCATTTTTATAATTAAATATGTTGTGTTATAAAAATGTTGAAAAAAGGAAGGAATACGATTAATTACGGAATACGACAAAAAAATTACAGATAAACGATGTAACGTTGGTACGGTTAGCAACATAACTTAATTCAAAATTGTTCCATAATCTGCTTTTCGAATTTAATAGACAATGCTCTGTTATTATTTAATTTTACAGCTTTTTGCGATTTGAATTCAATAAAGCTCAATTAAGAAAGTGTAGTGTTTTTTATTTATTTTTTGCTGACTATAACAAATATTATGTTAACTAAGGTATTTTGAAGCTTTTTTGACAATTGTTTTTGGAGTTTATACTCCATAGGAAACGATTTTCATATTTAGCCCGCATGAAATTTTTTTGAGGAGTAAAATCGAGCGTTAACTAAAAGTGAGGCGTTACGTTCTTTTGTGCACCGTACTTTGCGCACCTTTCACTTCTAGATTATGTATGTGTTTGAAACATTTGAAGTGAAATAAATATAAAAACCAAAGCTGATTTTACTCCGCGTCGCTTCAACATTTCGAGATTGGTCCTTATTGAAGGGACGGAATCTTTTGTTCTTGACGTCGGATATTACAAAGCCACGTTTATTTTCATAAAATTGAATGAAATCTTTTCATTCAATCAAAAAATTCACAAGCGTGTTGTGGTAGTAAAAATACTTAATCAATGTACAGAGGTTTTGCAGCGGTATTGCATATCCGTGCTACTTTATTTCTCGATATTTTATTAGGGCCCATTGGTTCTTCCCCATGTATAAAACATTCAAATGAAGAATAAAATTAACTTCAATGAAGAAAATAGTATTTTAAAGCTGAACTTACACAAAATACTTTTTTTAAATGGGACTTTTTATGAGTGAATGATGAAAACATGACATATCTAAAACTTTGACTAACTTATTCTTATTAGCAAAACTTTCGTATGGTGGAAAATACAGGTGTGTTGATTTGACAATGTGCGTTTGTGTGTTTTTATCCAAAATCAACGAGTTTCCTTTGTGCAATTAATTCTACAAGAACTGAAAGCATAAATTGATTTTTATACGAGTGATGTGATTTGGAAGTGTTCTAATAGGTATAATATATATGTTAATTTATCCATCACATAGATTTATCAAAAATATTGGACACGTAGATACAACGAGTCAAAGTTCAGGAATGGGGGTTGATGGCGTCATTTGTTGGTAAAAAGTGTATCACGGCGTGACGTCACGCGAAATATCAACGCATGCATTTTTTTTTTTTTTAAAGACAAGAAAAAATACGTGTCCAAATTTTCTTGGTAATCGTCTCACGGACTAAACAGATATTTTTAGGAACATTACCAGTAATAAAGGTACAGTCAACCGAACAGTGCTTAGGTACTGCTATGATATAAAATAGCCGTCGATGTCATATATCTAACAATTATTATTGTAGTTGTCCATACTTACTTTACAGTCAATCTAAGATACTTCGTCGCAGCTGGGTTCAACCTGGCTACGCTTGAAGTTTCTTAATTTAGTCCGATTAAGTTGCTAACGTAACAAGGCCGTTTAAAAACGTATTTTAAAACAAACCACATTATATAGCGGATAAGCCGTTGACGCGTGCGTTCCAACTATGGCTGGTAAGAGACGAAATGGCACAGACAGGCACGACGTGACAACATGATTTAAAGCCATAGATTTAAAATTATTCTTGGTTAACTTTGACCTATTTGTCACGTAGTTCTGTCGAAACCTTAATAGTCCAGGCAAATTACGCCGAAAATGAAGCCGACATTGCAATAATTCTTAACTCTGTATCTTGTATAGCTTGTGTATCCTGCAATAAATCAACAAAAACCCGCGTTCTTTATAAATATAACAGCATTTCAATAATAACTCGATGGGAAAAGTATTAACTGGCATGTTTGTTTTGAGTATTGGTAGAAGAGATCGAGTTTTACAAGTAGGTCAGTAAATTAAACATTTTTAATACACGCGTGCAAATATTGTTTTTATACAAGAATTTTATTTTGTTGATTAAGTACTTCAAGCTTAAAATTCACTACTTTCTTTTCATAAAATTTGAATTTAATATCTTAATTCGCTAATAATAAAAAAATAACATTATCTGTTAGCGCAAGTTATTAATATCAGTTTCAAGCAAAATTGTAACTGAATTAAATTGGATTTAATTTAATTTATATATCCATAATCTGACTTATTATAAAAAAAAATAACTCACCTATAATTTTTTTCTAAATTTCGTATTTATTTTTCAACGACATTCTTAAGGGTAAAAATGTTTACCTATTCTTTACAAATTGTAAAAAAATAAGAGATAACTTGATTTTCCTAGCTTTCATTTAAATAAACGCTATTTTGCCTTTTTCAGAATTACCCGGTTATCGAAAATGTTTAGGTAATTTTAAATGTATGTTATTAGAAGAACTAAGATCAAACACACGATTCAATAAAAAAAACAGAGTTGTGAATTTTTGTAAGGTTCACAGCTAATTTGACTGGCCTATAAAGCAAAAACAGACTACGACAATTTTCATACGGAATACAGTTGTCACAGTTTGATCACCCGCTCGAAGCGGTCACTATCACAGCACTAAGCCCATCTGATACCAACAAATAGCAACTTAATCGGACAGCGCAAAGCGTTTACTCACTCGGCGTAATCTTTTCTGGTTCCAAGAAGCTCTCAGACTCCGGCTCGGTCATGTCCCCACTGAGGTAGCGCTGCTCCATGTCTATGAAGTGGCCCATGGTCACTATCGTGACAGAAAAGTATACCTGCGACAAAGAAATCTATTAGATCAATAGTATCCACGATTTGCAAGCTAGGACTTAAGACTAGACGGGCAATTTGGAAAAATTAATGATGTGCAGGTACTGATTGAGATTCGCAAGGCTATTAATTTGAGGCCGTGTTTGTGAAAAACTGGAGGATTCTAAATTAAAATAGTGGAAAATTAAGCATGTTTAATTTCAGAAATTGTCAGAGACAGTTGCTAACACGAGATTAACAAATATTTCATACACAATAGAGCCGCGTTAGCAACTAACACAGAGTTAATAAGATGACTCTGGCTGGTGTAAGTCGGACTTAGTCCCTACAAAACATGTACTTCGAAACATATACTATTAAAAACAAATTTTAGAATGATTAAACTAATAAAAATATCAAGTTTAAAAAATCAACAAACACAATTAGTCATCTTAACAGCACATTTTTAGATTCCACGCGTCAATTAACCAAGCTTGTTTGACACGTTAAGTAAACCTTAATTTTTTACAGGAATAGGTAAGGTGGAACGTACACCCACATTCCATGTCATTTTGTTTACATAACTCAGCAACAGATTCTGTGGCCTCTGTAGCACCAAAGTATAGATATTAGTTAGTGCGTCATTGCTGAGGGGGCTGTTAACGTGTTTAAATAGCGCGGTTATTTTACTTTATCTTAAAAAAAATTAGAAATTATATACCATAGTGTAGATTGCCGAGGCGTAGCATCCTCGGCGCAGGCTGCGCCAGCAGCAACAAGACTGGATGATCGGCATCTTGACGGCCGGGAAACTGCGCCACACAAACAAAACCATAATGTTACCTTATTCAACTAACTCGTTCATTTACTGACAGACAACAATCAGCCTTTAAGGTTGTGGACCGTCTGGAGATCCAGACAATATCGGTACGTGCATACATATATGAACTCTGTCACACACGTCCGTATCTGGGCCGTACCCGGGAAAATTATTGTTAGACCACGTTGTGAGAGACGATGGCCCGGACACGGTCCTTATATTAAGGTTCCACATTTGTGACATTTCGCCAGACCGAACTGCATGGCAAATGTCACGGGACTCGCTACGATAATGTGGACAAACGCAAGCCACGCGCTTGACAATGTCACTCTGCTTGTAGACCTATAGTACCTATATTTACTCTCAAGCAAATAGTTGCGAGTTGCGACCACCTCACCACGGCGCGGCGGCCGGTGGCGGAAGGGCAGGAGGGGGTGCAACCATCCACAATGCTCCGTGATCGTGGCTGTGGCTGAAGCCGTGACAAGTACCTAAGCGTGACAAAAACGGAAGTGTGGACGAGCAGGGTCACGCCGACATCTTTTGAAAATGATCGAGTTTAATTAGATCGGCTCGTGACATGTAACATTTATTCGTGACATAAAAAATGCACTGTCCACACTATCTCGTGAAACGAGCCATACATATTTCACTGTTACTGCCAATATTTTAGAAGTTCGGGGTTGATATTGTATTGTACCCATGTCGTGACTCTTGTTGCGTGATAGATATCGTCCACATCAACAGTACAGCCACGCATTGCTGACAATGCACGAAGCAATGTCACAATAGAATGTCACAAATGTGGACCCACCTTCAACTTTTGACCGCATGAGCGTAAGCATGAGAGACTTATACAAGGTGTAACAATTTAAACGAAAAACCTGATGTTTGCATAACTCGTCAAAATGTACTGAAAATTAGCTATTCAGCTGTGCTGTGCTGTGCTGTTGTATACCTAACGCAGTGAAGCAATAAAAACGGAGTTTTTATTAGTTTACTCCTTAAGGTGTAGGAGAAGAAAGTTTGTTATCGCACAGTGCCGACTATATAAAAATCTTATATTCATTCGCACTCAGATAATGTATAACCGCTTAGCCGCTCCATCTACAAATTGGAATTTTACACAGGAGTTTCTTATAGAACAAAGGAGTGCACTAACAAGAGGGATATTAAAATGCATTCCTTATGGCCTATAAGATTTAATAGGCTGATTATTTAAGATGAAAACAAATTGCAAAATGCAGGAAGGAGATCGCGATCATACGAAAAGCGACTTTCATTTGTGACATGCAGATTTTTGGTGAAAAACGATGTTTTACATTTGAAGGTCAAAATAATTAAAAAACCGCCAGTCGAACTCACACACTAAGGGTTCCGTCGTATCATCATCTGCGTTGCCTTTTCCCAACAACATAAATATTGGGCTCGGCTTCCAGTCAAACTGGATTCAGCTGAATACCAGTATTTAAGGCCTGGTAGGAGCGGCTGCCTACCAGGTCTCCATACCCATTGACTAGGTAACACGGTAGTTCTTGGCAAGACTGGTGTCAGATTAACTGGCTTCTGACAATCTGTAACGGCAGCCAAAGATCTACAACGACAGCCGGGACCAATCACTTAACCTGCTTTTTGACGCATGAAGGAGTCTCGATGTGTTAAGATGGTCACCCATCCACAGACCGACCTCGGTAAGGGTTGTTTAACCTTGAATATAGACCCGTGTGGCGTGTGGTTATTTAGCCCCGAGCTCCTCCTTTGTATAAACTGAAAAAAAAACACCTTCCTGGTGTGGATATTCCCTTTCATATAATTAATTTCTTATTATTGCAACACATACAAAACATTCGGTGAAAATTTAAACGGTCCTATATTGTTTATGTAAATTATGTCATAGATATAAGAAAGTAGTTTGTTTTTTTACATTTCTATGATTATTATTTTATATTATTGATATTATAAAACTGAAGAGTACTTACTACTACTTTAATTCATCGAGGAAGGCTATAGACTATATAACATCACGCTACGACCAATAGGAGCGGAGCAGTAATGAAAAATGTGACGCAGGCGAAGTTGCGTAGGTCAGCTAGTATAGTGTATATGTATATAATACTTATATGTTATGCCCAAAGACCGACGCTCATTGAGCGAAAAAACAACTCGCAACGCGTTGCAGCATTATGTAAGAGACCACACATTCTGAGTCGTAATCAAAATATATATTCTCGTATGTATACATATTCAATTTTGTGGGTCTGGTGTGTCTTTAGGCTTTATTTTCTTTTTAATTATAATCACGAGCTATATCACCGCTATCTACTGACTGGCCTGTTGGTCGAGTGGTTAGTGACCCTGACTGGTAATCCGGAGGTCGTGGGTTCCACTCCCACCCAGGACAAATCTTTGTGTGATGAGCATGATGTTATTTGTCTATAATATGCATGTATTTAGAAATATATAAGTATATTTATCAAGCACAGGCTCTGCTTAGTTTGGGATCGGATGACCGTGTGTGAGTTGTCCCAAGAGATATTATATTATCTAAACAAAGTATTACTGTTCGTAGCATTTAGTTTGCTACCAGCCTAGTCTTTTCCCAAGTGTATTGAAGTCAGTTTCCCGTTCAATGGGATGCAGCTGAGTGCCCGTATTTCACATGAAGCGGTTGCCTGTATCACGACACTTCTTAAAAGGCAAGACTGGAATCAGATTTCTTGGCTTCTGACTGCCCGTAATAACTGCCAAGGAACCGAGACCAACAGCTTAACGTGCTTTCCGAAGCATCTCGATACCTATCTTACGATTTTCACCCATCCGTGGACTGACCTCGGCAAGCGTAGCTTAACTTAGAAGATCGACAAGTGCGGCTGTTATTACTAAGTCATTAGTTCCTAGTTTGCTACCATAAATATTTATTTTCCCTACTCATTTTTCTAACCCACGGAAATCAAAGCCAGCGTAAGATGAAACAGCTTGCGGCTTACTTGAAACTTCCTTGTTCTTAAACCTTTAAATAAGAGCCCTCACCTGGGACCCGAGGCTTCTGAGCTCTTTGAACGCAAACACGATTGTTATTCAGAACCACACTCCCTTTCTTGAAAAATATATAAATAAACTATACTATTTTTGGTGAAACTATTCAATTTGTAGGCAGAACCTGTGATCTGTTTATTGAATTTCAATAGCTGTTGCTATCACCTCGTATGTCTATAAGAAAATATTAGGTTTTTTTCATAAGTTCAATGATAGAAATATTATTTGATATTTAGTCGGTTCAATAAAATTAAAATCTGCGGATGTAAAACAATTCGTAGAGCTGTTTTTGCATACAATCTGAAATATTTTCATCAATGCTACGAGTAAGTGCAATAGTGGCTAAAAAATCCTCCCGGTCTATTTGAATCTCATATATCACTGTGAATTATTTTTCACCGAGTCCCAAAAGGAAAACAATTTTAGCACGAACCTTCTAATCGAGATGTTTTCAGACATCCAGACGGACACATTTTACGACAGGTATATATGATTTAGCAATATTAAACGGACAAGCCTCACATAAAGTGCCTTATCGTTATATTTTTATATGGCGTCCCAAATGTCGACACCTGCCCTCTGCTCCATCTCACTCTGGCATAATACTTTAACGATCAATTTAGATTAATGTCAGATCACATTCTGCGGCGGTTTGTGTTCCGGTTTATATAGCTGACTCAGAAACATTCTGTTCGAATAAAATGAGTACCTGATAGATCATTACTATCCATTGATTTTGATGACATAAACAAACATATAAACATAAAAGATCGGCAGATTCCATCAATGTTTAAATTATAAGGCCTTAACAAAATCGATGTACGAAAGTACCTCCGCAAGAATTCGCAAAGCCACGAAATACCGCTGTAGTAAATGAGTCACGCTACGAAAATGCTACTAGTTGACGAACGGCCAGCGAAGCATCGTAACTGACCGTCACCGTAGCACGTAGCATGTTCGTAGAGGTTGCTACGATGCCAATGACCGCTTAGAACCCTCCAGATGAAGCGACGTCATACGCACATACAAAAATAATGTTAGGAATGTCAACACCAAGTCATTTTAAGTAAATACAAAAATAAACACTGTAAATATGCTACCTCCAAGTAGGTGCGATGTACGAACACTTGACTCAAAAACTCGATAAAATAATCATGCAATACGCGCAAATCAACAAACTGCCGAAATGAGCTCGATTGACATGTAAATACAAAGCTCGCGTGTTACATAAAGGTGAATAATTTATTGACGCCTGTTACTTCGTACACGCGCGTTGAGTCCCACGCTGAACGTCTCATCTGGGGAGTATCTTATAAAGTTTATGTTCGGTTTCGACGTTCATAAAGAAAATTAAAATATTGTTATTACTATGAGCCTTTTGTATCATAAGTTTATTTTTTTTCAAAATTAAAACGCTGTAAATAACCTTTTAGATTGTTGTAGGTAGTACATACCTAATTGGATAAAATTAAAATGAATACATGACTTTACTGCAGGGCTTCTTTTCGGAATACTTTAAAGTATGTTGAAAACAAACCCTGGTTTACAGCAGAGATCGCTTAAGTTAAAGTTTTTCTCATAACATTTTTGACGTGATAAACTGTGGGCCAAAGTTATAGTACTTCATTCATAAGCCACAATGAACTTAAACTGGTTCAACGGAGCGACCTATTTGACCAATAAGCCACGCTGTGTAACATTGTACCGGCAGAGGAAGCAGAAAGTTAGTCGAAGGAACTACCGCTGCAGTTGACAGATAATGCACGAACTACTTACTTCTTTAATAAGAATACTGCAACAATGGACCGACGAAGATTAATATAAAGAAAGAACGGCGCACTTTTTTTGTTATATCCTTACTTATGAACTGCTGCGATGTTTTTAATCCCTGATTGAACTAGATGTAAACTTAATTCTTCTAGCTCGAAAGTTTTTATTACCGACTCAGTTATTCGGTTTACGTCGGAAGGTAGCTGCTCGATGCGTTATGCCGAATGTACGTCAGTGAGTCGTGAGGCACTGTGCATCGGAATATCCAATAATTGGATCATGGACACACATACCCGACCACCCCCGAAAAAGGGTAATTATTTTCGAGTGTAGAGGCATATATGAATCTATGCAGTCATGTTAACTCTGATGCAGTTGGTATTATTACATTTGAGATCGAACTAAAATCATCAAGATCGAATCGAAAAGTCAACTTCAAGTTCAACTTTTATATTGCTTTTTCTAGTAGAGTTTTTGATACAAGTAAATTTTTGTTCCGTTTTATTTATGGACATCATCCGGCGTTTGGTAAACCAGTCAATGAGCGAAGGTTGGAGTAGGTTCCATGCCCTGCCCTCATCAAAATCTGATTGTTTCATTGAAAATCCGCTTAATCTTGCTTGCTGCAGCCGGTGAGCGGAAGTGTTGGCGCAGAGCAATCGAGCGGGTTTGTCGGAAATAGGCGGTCCTTTCGGTCTAAGCTGCATTATTTCAGCGAGCACAAACATTTGAAAACTCAGTTTCTGATTTCGAATTTAGCTCGTTTAGAAACATGTGACGACTTTATCATCATATAAAGAATTTATGCGCTTCCGAAGATCTTTCAAGGGCTTTGAAAGTTGGAATGTTAAACTTATGAAAGATCTCATTACCTATGAAGTGCATATTAGTCCAGTCAAAGTGACTGCACAATCCATTGGAATAAATTAGCGAGCCAAATCTAAGTAAACTGAATTCGATTAGGTTGATTGATTAGGATCGTCCAAACGAAACATGGGATCCATTTTTAATGTGCTAGATGCTATGAACCTGTACTAGTTTGCAGATTTATTACAAATAGGTTCTACTAATACTTTTCGATGCAAATCAATCGCTTCTCATAAAACGAGCTTTAAAAGTAGGTGCCTAAAAGTTTAAGATAAAAATACAATTTCCGAAGCCTGTATCGTTCGAGCCTGCTAGCGGCTTTCCATATCAGTTCGGCACTCGAAGATGTCTCCCATGGCACATTGTTCGATATCGCTTTGGAAGATTAAATAGCACGATATTAACAACACTAAAATTTTTAATTTTCTGACTGCGACTAGTGTTTCTAAGACGGAGTTAAGTGGCAGCTATTTTTACCTCTTTTAATGGAAAATCCTCAAAGGATCGGAACAACCATCTGGAACGGAGTGTTATGTCGGCTTTCTATGGACTAAAACCCGACAGTTCCTACTGCTTCTATAATTCGGGGTCCCGGTTTACAAATAAATTCACGCACACCCCCGACTAGAGATATTTTACCTTATATCTAAAATATCGATGTCTGGTGTCTTTAACGAAACAAACAAAGAAATTGTACACGTCTGTCTGTTTAATTTCATACATTCCTACCTCAATAAACATGACAGCTAAGATCAAGAATATCGATCACAAAGTATAAGGACAATATGAAGTGTAAGTAATATTTTTCTGTGATATATAAAACAACAAACAGAATATTGTCTTTGTCTAAATCGTACCTACGCAATACGCAGTAATTTCGCGATACTCGTACCCCAAACCCAGTTCAAGTGACGTCATCGTGACATCCGCTACAGTTTTTTACTTTCAGACTTCTCATCTTTTTCTCAAAAGACCGTTAATTACGTACCTAAATGACTATTGACTCATAAATCTTGACTTTTTGGCAAGACTTCGTTTTAAAGTCAACTGTTTCAACAATAGATCTATAGCAGTGTAATCAAACTTCTTGAAGAAACTTTTCCTTTCTGATACACAAAATGTGCAAGATTTCATGAAAGTCCAGATGTCGTGAATTACATTATTTCCTTTAAATTACACAGAAGGCTATAACGAGGGAGTGATGTTATGCCACGAGCTACGAGCGACACTTCTGACCACAACGGCACCGCCGGGGATACCGCGCAAAAAAAGTGGAATTTGTCGAGCAAATGTGAAAATATCCGTATCTTCGGTTCGGAGCCCTGTCCCGTTTGTAGCCGTACCCGCCGCCAGGTTTAACATTCCACACAGAGGAAAAAATATTTGCAACACATTTTTGTTCGTGAAAATGGCTCATGAATTAGGAATATTTGAAGTGGTATAACCTAAACAAGGCCTGCTAATTGTATAATACGGAAGCTTAAGTCAGGAAAACTGATAGTTCATAACTGTAAAATGGTTTTTTTTTTACTGAGTATTGTTGCCAAATGTTACCCTGTAGGTGTTTTTACGATCAAAATAATAGGTAGGTATGTAGCATAAACCGGTTTTTTATAACCAAAAATTTCAAAAAAGGCGGTATTTGCTACATATTGTTTTATATGCAGGATACTTATAATCCCATCCCTGTTACCGCGGCCTAAGAGTGGAACTCCCTCCCACTCCGCCCAGACCGCAAGAAGTCATTTGATGGTTTCCACACAACAAATATGTATATATGATTATTATTGCGATGTAGTTGTCCAACGAAGGATAAGAAGAACGAAGAGGCACGTAACAGTAAAATCCCTGTAGTTATTTGGAATATAAATTGCAAATATTTTTTTGAGAGACTACCTTCAGCTCTGCTAAAGATGGTAAGCTATAAGTAAGCCTACTTCTGTGTGGTCAGCTCAAAGCAAACGAGATGTTCCAGGACAATCGGCTTTGCGAAATGATATATGAAACTAATCTGAAACAAGATTCAACCAACTTATACCTGACGGGAAAAATACATATGATAATGTTTTAGGGGGCATTTTCAAAACTGTTTAGCTGAAATTATGAAACACTTTAAAAAAAAATACAACCAACTTGCAAATAAAAATACTACAAAGTATAAAATAACTTAATTTCGAAAGTCAGTGTCAAAAAACAAAGAAACAAAACCAAAAACACCACCAACATTTTTTGTGTAAAAAGTTTTATATTTTTCACTTTTTAGTGATAAATAATATTTATTTTGCAAGTAGGTTAAACATAACACTTTTACACGTCAATCTTTTTTGGTAATTTTAAGCTAGATGAGGCCGGTGTTTCCTAGCTGACTACCCTGAGAAGAAACACCGAAACAAAGTGGTCAAAGTCTCTTTTAAAGTCCATACAATCTGTATTGGTCAAATCACATAAGAACCATGTAGGTTAATGTCAGAGGTGACCTTTGAGAAAAGTGTCACACAGATTTGAGTGGAGCTGTCCAGTCAGTGCAAGCTTTTGTCAGTAGTCGAGTAGCTCGACTTAGTAACATTAAGGAGCTCAACGACCCGACGAACAATGCCAAAAAAGGACATTTGGGTAGGCCGCAAAAGTACACAAACTGCCAGACATCGTAAAAATACTTGAAAGTAGAAAGAAAAAAGATAACAATAATAACCCATATAGTCCTCATATTCACAAAAATGAATTTAATTAATAAAATACTTCAAAAAGTAAGTACCTATTCATGTCAAATATAATAAATTAAAATAAAATTAAAAAAAATATTACTTTACTAAGTAAATATTCATGACATAAAAATAGAATACTTAACAAAGTAATCATTCATGTCAACAGTATACAAACAGGAGAATATAAAAATGTCAATGTCTAAAAATTAGAAAAGTGTAATGGACAAACGTAACATAAGGCCATGTAGGTACATGATTGAAGCATCTCAATCCCAAGTCTTTTATCTTCAAGATAGTCTTTAACTGTGTAAAAAGCTTTGCAGCATAGCTCACGTTTCACAAATAATTTGAAATTATTTATACTAAGGTCTTGAACATGGCTAGGGAGTTTATTATAAAACGTATACATTGGCATCTAAATAAATTTTAGGAATGACAAAATTGTGTTTATTTAGGAATAAACACAATTTTGTCATTCCTAAAATTTATTATTTATTTTACAGTGGGATTAACTTGAATACCCTGGTATTCAAGTTATGGATACCACTGTACCTTTTAAACAGATTAATATTTTTATGTGCATACAAAAGATTCTCATAAATGTACTGAGAGGGCGCAGTCATTATCTATTACTGTCTGAATATCGGCGGCATTTCCCAACAACAGAATGCCGTACCTATGACATCACACTATGAAAATTACTAAAGTATGTTTTGCGGCTGTCTCTAAATCAGTTAAGCCACAAATAAACGTTAACTTGTCTAACCTGAGTTATGATACTCATCAACTAAGTTGACATTACACACATAATGAGTCAGTCTACACATTTGTGTTATTTGCGGTTAAGGAGTTACTTTATGTGCTTCGCGTCTACTATACTTTATGCGTCTACTATATTTTAATTTGAGGAGGTACCTGTGTATCTTCGAAGTTCAACGTCCAATGCAAAAGCAATATAGCTATGCTATAACTAAACCCAAAGCAAAAAGAATCTTCAAAATCCGTTGACAATTGGCGAAGATATCGCTGAATAAACATAACATTCAGTCGAATTGAGAACTTCTTCCTTTTTTTGAAATCGGTTAAAAATTTTACAATTTCCCGCAAAGCTAACAAAATCAAAACTAAATAAAGAAATAGCGGTGACTATAATGAAGGGTGATTTAAAAGCGTGTGATAAAACACTTTTATATTGCAGGACTAACACTTAATTCCACGAAACCATTCATTATGGTATCCCCAACCCCAGCAATAGCACGTGACTTTAGTATGTAAGTGACAATTTAAACATTACCGGGACTGGCGCAATTATCAGTCGCTGCATATTTAATGTCCATCAATCGAAGCGGAGGGAATAATTGACGGGAATGCGTCCCACCACTTGCAAGTTAAATTGTAACTTTACAGGGTATTCCTGTTTTCCGATTCAAAATTGAAGTCTGGCATAAAGCTGAGATGTGGACAGGAATGGGTCATAGTGAGGTTGTATTGTATTTTTAATTAAATTTGAGAAAAAAGTCAGTATCATTTTTAAGCGTAAAAAGGGAACATGGGGCGGAACTTGAGACCCCAGCGCGGGTGCTGTCAGACTGTCGTTCTCGTTGGCTATAATATTCCGACAGACCAATATTAAATATATTTTTAGTTGTCAAAGTGACACATGTTTTCATTTAAATTCTGCCTTGCTCGCAGGCCCTGGTAGGTATTCAAATTCAATAAAAAGCTCGGGAAAAAATTCGTTTCAGCTGACAGTGCCACTTTCAAAAGTTTGTTAGATTAGAGAGCTCGTTTGAACTCAGTTTTTAACAATTTTATAGGACATATCTGCATTAAACGAAATGTGGCAGCACGTAATATGGAAAATAAATATGTTTTACGCACACGTGCAGGCAGTGCAATCTGTAAATACCTTAATGATTTCATTCATCACTCGTAATCATCATCATCCTCAGCCAGACTTCCCCATGCTAATATGGGCCTCTCTTTTGATGTGTCAATCCCTACGTTCCTGTGTCACCCTCTGCCAAGTTTTACCCATGATGGCAACAATATCGTCTGCGCATCTCGCCGCCGGATGACATCTCCCAGCCTATATTATATTACCGTTCGTTCTCACTAATAAGAGCGGACTTAGCTTAACACGAAAGTCCTTACGAAAGCAAACATCAGAGTTACGGCATTTTGGATTTAAAGCTGAAGTGTGAGACCATGCAATCATTCAATATAGTTGACTCGATTATTTAGGAGGGGAGGAAGTTCCGTATGAAGTAATCGACTTCCCCGCAATTACGGACGCTACCCTATGTGGATTATAAAGTAATAGGTATTATTTTAGATAAGAACTTACAACCGATGGGTAAGCGCATTATGAAACCTTAACAAAGTTGGAAATGAATGTGTGAAAGTTAATTTTTTTCGAGAGCTAGACATGATAAGATAAGTTTAATGTTGAAATTAAATCAATAAAACGCAATTTTAGCAAACATTTATATTTATTAACTTTATATTCACAAAAAAAAAAAAACAATTTAAAATAAAGGAATAAATACAAAGAAAAGAGCACTAAGGTTAAGCTTATTTCAAAAGAAATTTCAACCAGCAGACCTGCGCAGGAGATTGGAGGTATTGCGTTTATTCTGTAACACATTGTACATATATATAGGTAAAGCGTGTTTCGAGGTTTACCTTCTAGATAGTTACATTACATGTACTTATATACGTACTTAATAAAGTAAAATCACTTCAGCGATTTGAAGAGACCGAAACACGCAACGCTAAATCTATTAATATTAACGTCCCGAAAGAAACGGCAAAAGATATTGAAACCAGATAACAAGCACTCTCTTCTCCGTTTATAATCTGCAACTTTGATAGCGTAGGTATGCATAAGCTATTAGTATACGCAATAGCAGTAATTATAATAAAGAAGTACGAAATAAAAACAAAGAAAAAGTTATTTACAGGAACAAAAAAATCGAATTGAGACATTTACAACACAGCGGTTGACCGATACACGCATTCTGACCAAACGCTCGATTAAGTACAGAATTATCGTACTTAAAATGCGTTAGGATTCAAATTACAATATCATCTCAGTGACAATATATGTCAATAACTTGCCAAAAAATGTATAGAGAAATTAGAGCAAAAGGAAGGTTCTTGGATGGTTATGATTTTTGTGAAAGCGGTGCAAATACGAACGCCCATTAAAAAATGGGAATTGTCGCCCCTGGTCGCAAAATATTTGCTGTCCTTACCGAATTTAGAACTTATTTTGTAATACATAGAGGACGATCGATGGTCCTAATGATACAGAGCAAAACAATATCGTTCTTTCGTAGGTACCAACGACAAAAACATCGTACAGCGTTTCAAATAGGTAAATCGTTCGTTTCATTTGATAGAACCAGTGTCGCAGGTGCATTTCATTGGCGAATTCAATACAACTCTGCGTAGAATGAGTACTTACCTACCTACCGTCTGGTTTCGAGAAAAATATTAAGATAACAATATGTGTGTAATCTACGTAGGTAAGATGAACTTATCTATTTGATACAGGACCGTAAGTCTGGTACATTACAGGGTGAACAAGAAACGTAGCAAAAATAAAATAACTTTTCAAAAAACCCGATCACATTTTTTTTTAAACGATTAAAATAAAAATTATTCTCTGTTGGTGGAATTTATTTTAGCTCAATCTTAAATTTTATTCTACCAACTGCATCAGACTGATTTATCGTGAGAGTGTCGTTTTCCGAAAATTTTAGTAATATAAAAAAAATAAACTGTTATCAATAAACCCTACCGCAAAAGAACCTTTTGCGGTAGGCTTTATTGATAACAGTTTCATTTTTTTAATATATTTGCATTTTTTTCTTTACTGTATCTCTATCAGATACAGAACATCGCCAATAAATATGACCACGCACTCCTGAATCATCCTCTGTATTCATTTAACCGAACCATTTAATTAATATTCAGTCAGTCACACATTAACAACAACGCTTATCCTTTGTTTACACGACTCATAATGGAGGTTCTGATCTTCAGAAAACGAGCAACGAAACTAGTCGTGTTCTTGGGTCCGACCATCCTTAGGGAGACTTGAAACCCGCAACAAAAACGAACCGAAATGGAATACATATTAGTAAGTACCGTCGAGATCCTCTTTCCTCACGACCTCTTTAGCAGCCTTATTTCATTAAATGCTTAGATTACTGATTAGTAGGTTCTTTATTCAAATCTATGGAGAACTTGATTTTAGAACCTGCTTATTTGTATTTAAACTAAGAACTACTATTATGATTGAAGTTTTTTTTTAAATATAGCTAGGTAGGCAGAGGTTCCAGATCTACGAACAGTGTACATCATGCACAAATAGTAGAGAAGTTATGAATGTTGCAGTGATTTTGCTCAATACCGAAAAATCGGCAATGCTCTTGGATTTTAAAACTTTGCAGATTTTTGTTAAAATACCAAAACAATGACCGATGATGTATCTTTTTCATGATTTGGTATGCGATATTCGAATCGTTGGCAATATTCGGCCATAAGCCGATAAGTAAAAACAGTAGCTGAATATCGAATAATTGCCGAATATCCCTGGCATCTCTAATAAAAAGACAAAGATAATCGCCAATTCGAATTTCATAAGGCAGACAGAAGTAGGAACAGGTCGGTTATCAGCCCCGAGATAACTGGGTGGGTGACTTGGACGGCTCGGTGGCCATCATTGGCGGGACTCTTGTCGACCCGTTCCGAGGTTACGACTGCGTGTCCGCCCTCGCGGTCGGCATTGGCACTGTTGGGGCGTATTTCTCACCCATAAAGAGCCTCGCGGATTTCGAGAGGTTTCTTGTCGAGTTGGATGCCGTCGTGAACCGGTACCAACCTCGCCCGGTGCAGTTGGTCGGGGATCTCAATGCATGTCTGCGGCGTGGGGATCCCCGGTCACCGATGCCGAGGGCGAGGCGTTGGAGGAGTGGGCGGTCACGACCGGCTTGACCGTCCTGAATCGACACGTGCGTGCGGCAGCGGGGCGGTTCTAAAGTGGACGTCTCGTTCGCTAGCCCGCTGTCGCGAACCGTGTCCGCGACTGGCGTGTCGCCGTGGAGGTGGAGACGTTGTCGGATCACCGATACATCCGTTTCGACGTCTCCACCCAGACCGCGGGCGGCAGCCATACATCGACCCCGCGAACGGACGGTCCGCGCTGGGCGCGCAAGCGCCTTGACAGAGAGCTACTAGAGGAGGCCGCTATTGTGCAGGCCTGGATCCGGGAGTCGGCGACGACCGGACCCATCGACGTCGAGAAGGAGGCGCAGTGGTTCCGCGGGGCAATGACGCAGATTTTGCGACGCGTCCATGCCCCGGGTCCACACAAAACCCAGAAGGCGCCGGGTGTACTGGTGGTCCGCCGAGATACGTTAGTAGTAGTAGAGGCGCTAGTATACCCAATACTGGAGAAGACGTCCTCGGGTACCTGACGAAGAAGCCGCGCTTATAATAATACAATCCACATGTCTTATATTTTGTTTTGAATAAACTTTTCTTTTTCTGTCTTTTCAAATTGATATTAATAGGAGGGCAAACGCTGCCCTCTTCCGGCCCCCCTAACTGGGTTCAGGGGCGGCGGACTTGGGGATGTCCGTCGCCCCCCATTCATTCATCCGGACCCGAGGTGGCGGCGCGTGGGGAAACACCTCACTCTCCCCGCTGTCCCGAGGTAGCCCGCAAAGGTGGGCCGGGGATTACGCAAGTCGCATACGTTCCCGCGATCCCCGACGTAGGTGGGAGATAGAATACCGGATTGGTTTTAATCAGTAAGAGTCTGACAGACCCCTCCACCCGCCCCAGGGCGGAGGACACCCATGAGGATTTTCCCACGTTTAAAAAAAAAGGGTCTGTTATCAGGCCAAAGGCGTTTTTGATATAAGTCTTAACAGAATATAAATCCTAAAAATACTCGAGCTAAGCTTAATGTTTTCAAGTATTACGCCCCAACTGCCATAGTGCATACTAAAGCTTTTTCACATGGGAGGTAAGAACACTGTATCATAATACATTAAAGGTTAAAACGAACACGTTACTATTGGCTCTAGTAATATCGCAGGGGAAGCTGCACTGACTGCTAGGATTTCCGCGCCGAGAATCAGAGCACCCAGATAAGAAAACTATGCACGATATTGAATAAATTAATCAGGGCAAACTGCGAGCAGCTACTGGGTTAAACTATGCTACATTAAAAATATTCCTATGCTTCATAAAGTAAAAGTGAAACTGCATTCATAGTTTTAAGACTGTGGGCAGTGCGATGTGAAATTATTTTATTCTCCTATTCCGATACTGTTTCTAAAAAAAACATCTTTTTTTTTAAAGCGATTTTTACAATTCCTACAAAGGGCATGGGATCCGCGTGCTCGTCGAGTTTTCGTGACACCAGCAAGCAGTTAGTAAACTTTTTGCGTGACCAGAGGGCTGGCCTTCTTTTCGGCCCAAGACTGCCATTCAATGTGACAATTAAGGATTGCAGTCCAGCAAATTGGAATCCTGCAATCCAGCGGGATCCAGCATAATAATAGGCCCTGCGGGATCCCGCAACAGCTTGTGGATCCGCAATCCGCAGGCACCGAATGGTGAATATTCATTCAAATTTGCCGCCTTTAATTCACTTAACAACGCGTTGCGCGACGCGACGTTGCCGAATGGGAACATTTGAAATTGATGGAGTGAAAGGAAAGAATTTAACTTTGTTGCACGACTATTTATTAGCTATGACACCAACAAGTGTTGAGGCTGAAAGAACCTTTCCGGCCGCTTGCCGGCTACATATATACTCACTTCTATAAGAAGTTTATTGGGAGATAACACCATTGATGCTATTTGTTTCTTAAGATCGTATTTGTAAATAAAGTGACTTATAATTTGATATTTCTGAAGTGACATTATTTTTATTGATGTTAGAAAAATGAAAATACTATTAGTAAACTTAAATTAAATTCATATGATATTGTGAATAAAGAAGACTGATCAGAGATTTATTTTAGTTAATTAAAGTACAAAAACTATAATTAGGTTGTACAAAGTACTATCAAATATTGATATTTGCTATTGTTTTTGAGTCTTTATTAAATAATAAGTAACAAAGTAACCGGAGCTGTGAAATAATTAGTCAATTACAAGGTTTTTTAGGGTTGTGTTAAAAAATACACACCGCAGACAAATGCCGTGCCCACTGTATGCCCGTTTGTTTTGTTGTTATAATATATTTCTAAAAAAATACATATTTTAGATAAATTACACCCAGACAACAAATGATCATGCTCATCACACAAAGATTTGTCCTGGGTGGGAATCGAACCCACGACCTCCGGTTTAGCAGTCAGGGTCACTAACCACTCGACCAACAGGCCAATCAATGCAGCTGTACATTTATAGCTATTATGGCAGCTGAAATGAGACATTTGCTGCCTTATTTCATCTTTATATTAAACGATCGCGGTCTCTATGCATAAAAGTTAAAGATGGAGTGCGTCAGTTTCTTGAATCTTAAAATCCCCCCTTCCCTTATGTCTTAAAATTGCATTTTACGAGTACTTTTGTTACTAAATTTTACGTAAGAAAAAATAAAATAAAATGTATTCAAGTGTTTCTAAATGTATAAATGTGAAATCCCATAAATAAATATAACGAATAGAGTGGGTTTTTTCAGTGATTTTAAAAAGCGGTTAATTATTTCGGAAGTTGTGAATGTATTTGAAAACAAACAACGTTTTTTACAATAATATGATTTGGACATCAAACAGTTGACCGTGACTTGTGTCTATCTAGAAGACTGAGATCACTTCAAACAAAACAAAGTTTTAAATTATGTATCTTCCAAACACACTGAAGATTTATTCGTTTGACTACGTTGTGAAAACAAATATTCCTCTCGGGCCATAGAATATATTTTGATTATTAAATCGAAACACAGCGCGTATTGTTCGTTATAAACAGGGCTGTTTATAAATAATATTGCGCTATTTCAAACTTTGGCAATAATAGTTGAATATGAATAGTATCATTATGATGGCTTACTGACTTTTAAGTTCCATTAAAGAGCAACATTTTATTGCGGTTCGTTTCCACTGGTTACTTTTTATTACTTGCGTTTCATTATACTCCGTGTGGAAATAACATCTTGGTAATTTAAAAGACAGCGGGAAGTTTTAAGAAAGAACTTGTACAAGTTTTTATGTAGTCAAAAAGAAAAATACAAGAGTTATACTCTGGCTTTGTGATTACAATAGATAATAGCGGCCCGACAGCTCACACAAAGCCTTTCATTATCACGGAACAAATTGAATCGCTGAACCTGTAAACACAGAACCAAATAAACAACTAACATATTACAGGGAAAATATTATTATAACAGGCGGTAAAAATTATACTTTATTGCTCAGTTTAAACAAACTTCAATTTGCGTAATGTTTAAAGCGTCTGCCGTCAGCAATCATAATAAGAACTGCTAGAATAGATCCACATGTTTATCTAGGTAAAACAGTAAAGGTATTAAGAATCTCAAGGATTTCTAGTATTACGTCACACATAGAGGTATTTAAGTCAATCTAGCTGGTCAAAAACCACAGAAGAATGGACCCTTACAAAATTTATAGAAATAGGTTTTAAACACATGCACTTGCTCTTTCGTCCAAACCATCGCCCAGTACAGATGTGTTGTCCAATTTCTTAAGGAATCTATTAATACTCTATTTGCGGTAATAGTTCTACTTACAAGCACAATAAACTAGATAATTGTAAAGCTCTGTGCAAGGAGTCACCGCGTCAGAGGCCCCCCGAGCCTCGACCCGCGAGAAAGGGAGCATTCTAATAATTGCTATCCCTTTCTGGCTTCGCTGAGGGCGGCCGTACGGACTACTCACGCACACAGCGACACTTGGTTATCGCTAGCGCTCTATAGTACGCAGCTTTGCGCAACAATTCCTGTCCTGCTCCGGCGCCGCGCTCCGTGTCACCGCTCCGCCCGCCATCACACGGCTTTGCCGCGTCGCCTGCCTACCACGAAACTTCCGTTCCTGGGCGGTGAGTCACCTTAGTACTTTTATTTTGCACCAAGAAATGAAGCGCACGCCGCCGCCTAAGTCTCTGTCAGCTTCGGATCCTAATTTCCTCAATAAATCTGTGTCGGACACGGAACTTAACACAGCTGACACACATAAAACTCCACCTAACTATGTGTTCCAACGCGTCAAAAGAAGCAGAGACGATATGGATGATTCGCTTATCAAACAATTGAATGAATTTAAGGAGGAGATGAAAATAATGCTCTCGTCCTTTAACGAAAAACAAGGGAAAGAGACACAACAAATTAATATAAAACTACAGGAGATTCAACAATCAAACGAACACATAGAAAAATCGATTGCCTTCTTAACAGCACAAAACTCGGACCTTCAAGAGAAGATTACTCGACTCGAAATGCAGTCTATAGACGACAAGAAATATATCTCCATTTTGGAAAATAAGATCGAGGACATGCAAACTGAAAATCTAAAAAGTAATCTAATGATTAAAAATGTTCCGAGAAAAAATGGCGAGACTAAAGAAGATCTTTTAGCAATGGCTATGTGCCTTTTTGAAAACATACAATGTAGCATACAAAAAATCGACATTAAGGACATATATCGAGTACGTGGAAAAGCAGCGGAAAAACAAAACACACCTATTGTCGTGGAAGTTGGCTCCACAATTCTGAAGACAGAGACTTTGAAAATGGCCAAGGCCTTCAACATGAAACATCAAAACAAATTAAGTTGTAAACACATGGGATTTAAAAGTCATGAAGACACCCTGGTTTTCATAACGGAACATTTAACAGCTAAAGGCTCCCGCCTCCACTTCCTTGCACGTGACTTAAGTAAAGCTGGAATCTACAAGTTTTGCTGGACTGCCTATGGCAAGGTTTACATTAAGAAAGATGAAAATTCGCCAACTATAATCGTAAGAAGTGAAGAACAGGTACATAAACTTTTGCTAGACAAATGACTATTTTCCCTTAACCTTATAAATCGTCTCCTTCTAACCGGGAAAATGTTATCATTACTTATGTTTCATTGGAAATTATTTCCCACCGAATATTGGTTAAGAATTTATTCAATTCATTATTATGGTTTCCCAGCCGTCATGCTAACCTATTTTGATAAACAACGAAACTGCACTATACATACACACTTACTATACATATCTATCTATCTTACTTACACACGAAGCTGCAGCACACAAATACATAACACACTTATACTCATCTATGCACACGTTTTACAATCCTATAAAATAAATATACCCACCCAAAAAACACAAACTAAAATCTCAGGTCAGAACTACTTACTGTCTAAATACATTGAAATAAATACTTACCTAATCTTCACGGTTTTTCAATTTATATTAAGTATAAATGGATAATACACTACATACTGTCTCCGAGATAGATAGCATTGAAATTGCCCGTACGGTGGAATGCGATTCTACGGAACTCTATAAACATATCTGTGTAAATAAAAGCGATCTCACCATAATATCTCAAAACATACGGAGTATTCACTGTAATTTTGACAACTTCATGATCACATTATCTACCCTTAAATTTGAACCAGATGTTGTAATCCTAACGGAATGTAGATTGCATGCTAATAAAGCGATCCCGCAAATAAACAACTATCACTCGTATATGACGACTCGCCAGTTGAACCAGAATGACGGCGTAGTTGTATATGTTAAGGGCTCTTTAAACCCTAAAGTTGAGGAAATACAGCTAGCTCAAGCATCCTGTTTGCGATTGGACATATTGAGTAACATTGTTTATTGTATCTATCGATCTCCCTCTAACTCAAATACCGACAGCTTCATTGACTCCCTCAGCACACAGTTAAACACATTGACATCACAAAAAAACATTGTAATAGCTGGTGACATAAATATTAACATCAAACACAAAGAGACCGAGTCATCTCAAGAGCACAAAAGTAGACTTAACTATCTAAATATGTTGTCATTTTTCGGTATACTTCCTGGACACACTTTGCCCACTAGGGAACAAAGCTGTCTTGACCATTTCATGCTTAAAATACACAAAAGATTCTCGGCATCTATCGCTATCCTGCACACTACGGTAACTGATCACTATACAACATTTATCTCTCTTACAAAGTTAAAAAATATACAAATCGTAAATAAAACCACCACTACACTAAATTATGAACAAGCTTTGAAAGATTTACAGGAGAGGAATTTATCAAACTTGTTATTTTGTAATGATCCAAATTTATTAATCGATAGTTTTATTTATATGCTAACCAACGTTATAAATGAAAACACTAGTTTAAAGAGTATTCCAAGCAGCCAACGCATCCGAAAACCGTGGATTACCTTGGGCATCCTTCGCTGTATCAAAAACCGAAATAAATTGCAGAAACAAAATCGCAATGACCCCCATAACGAAATATTAAAAATAACTTATACTAGATACAGGAATTACTGTAACAATTTAATAAAAAAATTGAAAAGAAAATATGAAAGAAATTTACTTGCACAATCAGTATCTAACAACAAATTACTCTGGAAAAATATAAAAACTATCACATACTCAAATAAATTGAAAAGTCAAAACATAGAATTATTAAACATAAAAACAACCCCCATAGAGTCAATAAACTACGTTAATGATTATTTTGCTAACATTGGAAAACAACTTGCTCAAAAAATTAATCCTGAATTAAATAATATTAATAACAACGAAACGAATACATTGAGATCACAACTTAATACCTTCGTACTACTAGATACGGACGATACTGAAGTGGAAGGTATTTTGATGAATCTGAAATCTGACAGTGCACCTGGCTGGGATAATGTCTCGACGAAATTCTTGAAATACATAAGAAAGGAAGCTGTTCCCATTATAGTTCACCTTGCCAATCTCTGTTTTCAAAAGGGTGTCTTTCCGGCTCCACTAAAACAGTCCATTATTACCCCAGTTTACAAGGGAGGGGACAGCGGCGATATCAGCAACTATAGGCCTATTTCCGTTTTACCATCGATATCAAAAGTGCTTGAAAAAATTATAAATATCAGATTAACCAATTATTTCAAAAAATTCAATCTTTTATCTAATTCACAGTTTGGCTTTAGACAAGGTGTATGTACTGAAGATGCAGTAACTGGGTTGAGTTCTCTTGTAGCTGAGCACCTTGACAAAGGAAATAGATGCCTGTCTGTTTTCTTAGACCTCAAAAAAGCATTCGACACTGTTTCTGTCCCAATCCTGTTGAACAAGCTGGAAAAAGCCGGAATAAGAGGGACTGCACTCAGTTTACTCAAAGACTACCTCTCCAACAGGAAACAAAAAGTAAAAATAGGACAGTGCTCCAGTGACGAGGTAGATGTGTCATTTGGCGTCCCACAGGGTAGTGTTTTAGGGCCTACCCTCTTTCTCCTTTACATTAATGATCTTTGCAATATGGAAATAAAAAATGCTAAAGTATTCTCGTACGCCGATGATACATCTATTGTGTTCTCTGGTTCATCCTGGCACGATGTTAAACTGAGTGCAGAGTCAGGAATGGCTCGGGTAGCTGAATGGCTAAAAAGTAACTTACTTTCCTTAAACACCAATAAAACTAACTACATATGCTTTAGTATCAGTAACCGAACACAACCTATTGACGCGTTAGATTTAAAAGTACACGTATGTGGAGACATGCCTACTATAAGCTGTAACTGCCCATGCATTGAGAAAGTTGCTGAAACTAAATATCTTGGAGTTGTGATAGATCAAGCACTGTCCTGGTACCCTCAACTTGAGCAAATTTCTGGGAGAATAAGGAAACTCAGTTGGATCTTTAAAACCCTCAGACATATTGTTCCAACTAAAATAGTGAGCTGCAAGAACCGTCCCAGAAATCTCCTAAATGAAATATATGTAGCTCTGGCCCAGTCTGTACTATTATATTGTATCCCAATTTGGGGCGGTGCAGCAAAAACAAAATTTATAGACGTAGAACGAGCGCAGCGTGCATTAATAAAAATAATGTATTTCAAAAATAAAAGGTTCTCCACTGCAAGCATATACCAAATAAGTGATTTACTCTCCGTAAGGAAACTGTATGTAACCCAAACCATACTAAAAATACATAAAACCCTACCATATACAGGTAATGATACCAAAAAATCCAAAAGGAGAAAAGATTTAGTTGTGCAAGTTTCTCAAACTAAAACTAGATTCGCATGCAAGCAATTTAACAAACGCTCTACTCAGCTCTATAACATAATTAACAAACATGTTTATGTATATAATAAAAGTTACCGTACTGTAAAAAAAGCGTAATAGAATGGATAAAACAACTTACCTATGAGGAAACCGAGGCACTCCTGGAATACGTTGAGTAGCCGAAATAAATCACATACCATAACTTAAAACACCACTCACCCACACATCTCATCACGCACACCACACACACCACACCATACACACCACACACACCACACCGCACAATGTCACACCACACCACACCACACACACCACACCGCACAATGCCACACCACACCACACCACACATAATACCGCACTACTAACCACACCATACTATACACTACATCACATGCACTAATAAAATTGGGAATAAGTTTTTTTTTTATTTTTTTTTTATGCCAATATTTAAAATTGCAACTTTGCTTTTGTATTTTTGTTTCATTTTTAATTTTTTTTTTTAAGATTAGTTTATATAAGCTAAATACAGAAAAATGTACATTGCATATTTACCCATAAGGTCACAACACTATATTAACTCTAGTTGGTATAAGTGTACGACAATGATGAGAAAGAGCGGAGCCTTCTAATACAGGCATTGTTTGCTTAAAAGGAGGCTCCAAACACATTTAAATGTAATGTAATGTTTTAAGTGTCACAATAAACTATTTTGTATTTGTATTTTGTACATAAATATATGGTTTTCAGTGTATGGTTAAGCGAAGGATAGAAAAGCTTTTTCGTACACTCTCGCTAGCATGACCATCGTGTTTGGGCTCATTTGAATCGTTCTGATGGACACTATTAATAGTGGTTGGTAACAACGATCTGATGATGGAGAGCAGTAAGGTAGATAGTGGAGTGGAAAAAAAAGTGGACTTTATTTTGGCATTTTTTAATATCAAAGGATAGTAGTTGGGTATATTGACGTGCCACCTGCAACACAACCAATCTTTTAATATAATAACGTGTCTGTATTAGAATTACCTGAAAGCTTCAATTTTCGCCACAAAGCCCCACTTCAAAATGATATTACAGGAAAAATGTTCGTGTCTCAATCATTATAATTTCAGTTCTATGATACATAAACATGTTCTTAACATAATTAGTATAAAAAAAACTTTTTTTATTTTTTTATTTAACCGTACCCATATCTTTAAAAATATTTTTTGCGATCGAGTTCAAACCATAAAGAGTTTTAGTTTTGTTCAAATACCTGTATGTGCGTTGGCTGAAGTTTTTCAGCAGAAATATGTGTCTTGAGCTAAATTCGGTAGATGATCCTAAGTTCTAGTACAAGTAGAATTGAACTTTGAAAACTATGTCGGTACCGCGAAGCTTGCTTGTAATAGATTCAAAGGAAATCAACCACACGAGCAGAACTTAGGTAGGACTATAAACTGAGAATGTGAGCGGAACCAGTTCTATGCAAGTTAGGACTTACGCAGAAATTGAAAATAAAAAAAAACGAGAGAGGCTGTGAACATAAACTTATCAGTGCAGTACCAAAGCAACAAGGGCATGGAATACTGCGGAAAATAACAATACAAAACTGTACATATAATCTTATTACAGCATTAAATAAACATGGGATAGAAACAGGGAATATGGGTTCGATAAATTCTAACTAAGCTACGGTAAAGGCCTCAAGAATCCTTTTGAATTTCCCTTTGTTTGTGACGTGATTTTTGCCTGAATAAAAGATTCATGTTTTTTAATTGATCCAGGATTAACTAACGTTAGCCTCTTTGTTATTTAGGCGCGTTCTTTTGCCGTAGAGAAAGGGGTCGAGGACGACCTCATTTGACGTGGTGGAGTATGACAAAGCTTCTTAAAAAAGAGAAACTACAAGACCCCACCTAAAGTGGGAAATGCTAGGAAGAAGAAGAATATACAATGTAGGTATATTCTTTGGTATATTTATTGTAAAAGTACTTAATTCATACTTTTATGTCAATGATACGAAAATGTTATATACGAATACTAGAATACCGGTTTGAAGCCTTTACAAAAAACAAAACATACCCAATAAGCGGGTACCTATAGGTACCTGTCGTTAAATGAGCAGGGAGCCCGGATTCCCGTTTTGTCCTTGACCCCGCCGCTGCCGGCTGCTTAAATCTCAAGCCCGGGTATAAAATAAAACTTTAATTCGCCTTAGACACGGGCTCGCTCATCGCAGTAAATTCGTTATTATTATTAAAATATCAAATGTACCAAGATTCATAGCTAAGCATTAAGAAGACCTAACTTGTACACCAGTAGCTTAACGTGCTTTCCGAGGTTCCTGGGTATGTTAAGATGGTCACCCATCCGCGGACCGACCTCCGCTAGCATTGCTTAACCTTGAAGATCGACCCGTGCCGATGTTATTATTTAGCCTCTCGAGTAGAATCTATCAACCAACCATCTATCTTTAAATTCATAATCACCTTTTCCTAACTATGTTTAGGCTGGTATGCATCGCAATCATATCCAGTTGGATACAGCTGAATACCAGTATTTTAGGAGCAAACTGCCTCACTTCCAAAACCCATTGCAAAGAGATCATCTTTCTTCCAACTAAATGTACCTATTCATTTATTTGGCACTTTCACACATCTTATTAAGCATAATATTATTCATCATCATCATCATCATCATCAGCCGAAAGACGGGGGGTTTGCCATAATCGCTGCGCTTGGCAGGCTGTAGCTGTTGCAATGCACAGAGAATGCTGCTGCCCATGTGAGTCCCTTAGTCGCCTCTTACGACACCCACGGGAAGTGATGGGATGGTGCTATTCTTTTACGTCCCGTCCGACCATACAGAACGTTAGTTATTCGCGATATGCGGGTTGTCATCACCATAACAACCGACGTCCTGCTGTACATTCATAGGTGTTAAGTGTCTAAGTATCACCACATCGACCGGTCCTATGCTTCTTACCGCTTCCTAATTTGTAAGTAGAGGTGCTGCGATCAACGTTTGATCATTACATAACCTCGTGAGTCGATCCATCTTCACGCTAATAAATTTACCGTCCCAAACTTCCTCTACAACATACGATCTCAATAAGTAATTGAAAATGGCAACTAATCTCAGTACGCATATTTAATCAGCTCTCGATAATTAATTTAAAGGTGTACTTCTGGGGGATTACTTCGGAAAGACGACATCATGTACTTGAATACTTTAACGGTAGACCGCTACGCATTCTGAACATAGGTGGATCTGAACACAAAGATGGAGGCAGATGTTAATAATTTTAACAATCAACAACTCAACAAATTGTTAATTAAGTAATTAACAATTTACTGCAAGGTGCAGCCAATGTAGCATAAAACACGCCTGATTTCGCAAAGCACTTACTAAAAGCATACATATGAACTTATGAATATGTTATAGATATTATTGCCAATCCCAGTAACCAGTTCATATGTTTTAGAAATAATAAATTATTGCAAGAAACTTATGTATTTAGGTTTTTTTTGAGAATTAATCTCATCTTTTCACTTATGGCTTTTTAAAAGATGCAGAAAATTAGAAAAAGTTAGAAGAAGATTTCGATAAATAAAAATGGGTAACTTAAAGATTTTTTATTTAGAACTAGCTGTTGCCCGCGGCTCCGCCCGCGTGAGTGTCGAAAATTATCCCAAAGGAACATACTCTAGGAATAAAAAATCCCTTGTGTTACTCTAGACTAAAATCTATCTCTGTGCCAAGTTTCATCAAGATCCGTTAAGCTGTTCTGACGTGATTGAGTAACAAACGTCCCATTCACCCAAACATCCAAATTTTTGCATTTATAATATTAGTATAGAAGTATAGATAAAATGTTTAGGTTCTGAATAAAATCTTTGCTTCACCGTGACTCGCAACAGCAAATCAATATTGAAAGGCTGAGATCATTTTAATAGATTGAATCAAACTATTTTTTCTCTACCATTTTCTTTCCGAATAAATTCAATTTCACAGAGGTCTACGAAGTTACTTGACTATTAAATAAAGTATTGAAGTATTGAAAGTCACTTTTTTAAGTTGCATCTTTTAGGAAAGATGAAATCTGAGAACAAAATAAAATATAAAGAGGTTTCTTCTTTCTTGTCTTAAATTATGGTATAGGACTCTGGACTAGGGATGTTACGGAAGTGGTTATATCGAAACCGAATTCTGAATCGGAGTTTTTATATTTTTGTGTCGGAACCGGTACTTACTGGAATCGAAACCAGAATCGGAATCAGAACCGTTCAGAATCGGAATCAGAGGCGGAGGCAGAAGAGAGATATTCTTATTCTCAGCTCAAAAAATAAAACAGGTAAGGTGTATACCTGGGTGTTGAAAATAAAATCGATAGAATTTAAAATTTTAAACGGTACTAGTAGTAAAGAAAATCAAATGGAGTGACTCCAAAAGAACAACTAACAATATTTAATAAGCAAAAGCTTTGCAGCTTTATCTCCGTCCAATCTATTTCTCTACGAATCATAGATTAGGCCAGCAGCCCAGCACCACTAAAAAGCTGTTCGTTTGACTGAGCTTGGCGGAGACGCAGCCGCCGCTGTGTGTTGACCTCCGATAGTAGTTCCGATTAAAATTTATCGGAACCGAAATCGGAATCGAAAGTGCAAAATCAATCGGAAGTTCCGAACTTTCGAAATCAGAATCAAACCTCCGTAACATCTCTGCTCTGGACTGCAAATTTTGACAACTGTTTAAATATCGTTAATGTTATAAAAAAGGAGAATGGACGTAATTGTACAAGTATTTAATCTACCCCTGTAGATCCACTACCCAAACAAACACATCAAAATAATGAACGGTTAAATGATATCAGTAAAACAAGGCTAGAAAAGGACATTATACTTCAGACAAGTTCTGACAATATACTACTGAAACTTGCAATTTCAGCCTCCAACCACAAGATAGTTCAAGAGATTGTGCAACTATGTATATCATATCGTCGAACTTAAGCGGAACGAACGTCTCTCTTAAAACTTTTAACACAGCCCTTTAAGACGCAGGCCTTTTCAAAATTATGAATAACGTTGTTATATTAAATAATCTTTTAACATATATATAAGAAAGCATAAATGGGACTAGGACGGACACGTCTGCCGTATATTTAATGGTGCATGGGCTTATTTAACCACATTGTGCAACATCGCAGCCGAACCCGGCCAAGACGACGGGACCAGTCTCACGCCACTCGACAGGATTGGTCCCACATGCCCAAAGCCGGGAGAAATGCAATTGTTTTGTATTTACAAAACCTCACTCTCCTCTCAGCATTTTTGCTCCAGAGCTGCGCTGTGCGACGTTAGAAAACGGAAGCCTAGTCAAGTCGCACACATCCCTCGCTTCCCTTTCTTACTCAAACAATTCCTAGTAAAGTACATCGCTTTGAAGTCGCGCATCCCTGTAGTTGTTTTCAACAAAACTATCTCCGTGTGTATGAATGTGCGTTGTGTTATCATACGCGTCCTTGTTTCCAACAACTAGAGGTCAAGTATAACACGAAAACACCAAGTTGTAGATAAAGCTATTGTTTGTACAAAATTAACTTGTCTCGCAACTGTTGTTTTGATTACATTACAGCTTAAAGCCCGAATCCCTTTCACGGAGTTAAGTTAAAATATTCCTCAAGTTACACTCTAAATGCTCACATTGTCTCTACTTGATTATTCTGGAACGGCCGAACTAATTAGTAAGCGTGTCTGAGATTTTCACCAAAACGTACCGAAATTATGAAGTATAATTTACCAGAAGTTGTACACATGGATATTTTATTTTAGTTTATGATCGAGTTGTTTCAATAGGTACCTATCGTCATAATATGTAGAGAAAGAGATAAGTAGCGATTTTTTATACAAACACATATTATTATTTTTTTATCTAGACTTACTGTGTTTTTCGGAAACACAAATTTCTCCACAAATTTCTTCAATGTCATTACAATCTTGTGTAAGCGTTTTAAGTTTCTTTGAAATCGTTTTTTTAAATTCCAAGCTTTCTGGCTTGAAATTTTACTTCACTCCATCAATTGGAAATAAGAATATGAATAGACTTTAAGTAACTCTCACTTACTATACCTATCTACGTAGGTACAACTGGCCGATTCCATTTCTTTAAGAGTTTCGAAACCAAGTCCCGGGGAAAACGACTAGAAGAGCTATTCGTTGAAGAAGGCACTCATGAAATGAGACCTTTTCAATTTGCCATAAACGTAAATTGATGGAACTGTGCGTTCTCCCTATCCTTACATACGGCGCTTAAACCTGGTCGTTGACCGTTCAGCAGAGGTTCAAGCTTCAGATTTGCTAGCATTCTTGTAGGCAGACTAACCGACCGTGCTAGGAACACAGTGCTGCGTTCCATAACACAACTCGCAGAATTCACCCAAAAAGAAGCCAAGCTAAAGTGTGACTGGGCCGGACACGTCTGCCGCATATTGAACGGTTCATAGGCTAAAGCAACCACAATGTGGCTCCCAGAAAATGACCGAGGACATCGCTGCAGACACAGGCGCAAAATGGCGGAACGAGCTTGATGCCTATCGGCACGATTAGTCCACACTTGCCCAAAGCCCGGATGAATGAAAGGAAGAAAGGGAGGCCTTTGTCCCTTTTTATTGGGACACAATAGACTAAAAATAATTAAAACATTGTTGCTGAATTAAATTTAACTGGAATAAGCCAAAAAATCTTATTCCTGTTTGTTTGTTTATCTGCATGTACGTTTGCAGTAGAAACCTAGATGAAACCCCAGGCAAAAGCAAGCAACCAAATAAGTAACAACCTAATTCTTATGACGAAATATGGTTAAACTAAACAACTGGAAATATGAAAGTATGTATATAGTAATCAAATGGCTTCAAGTCATTTGATTACTATTGGTTCATAAACCAAAATGCCCAATATTCCAAGTTATTGTGTGTAAAAGATTTTAAACGTCGCCCACAAACATACGTAAACTCTCGCTTCTTACACATGAGTTGAGAGTACGGTTGATAGAAACTACAGAACCCCATCTGCTACGATCTTTATACAAACAAATGTTAATAATAAAAAAATGTTTAAACAAATATTATGCTGACTCATTTCGTCTAAACCTACATTTACAGTTTATGGCAGAAAAACAACCTTGCGTGGCGAGAAACAGACATGTGTGTCATTTTGTATCGCAAGTTAATGAGTGCAACGTGCCGCCCCGTCCGAAGTTCCCATCCTATGGCCACCACAGCCGAGCAAGGTGATGGGCGGTCCTACAAAGAGCCGAGGCCACACGACTAACAGCCAATGGCGAATCAAACAATCGATCGTTTTCCGGTATTCAACGACGTCACTAAGCGAAACTACGACATTATATATTCAAGTGCGCAACTTCTAAGTCCTTTTACAAACCACCCTCGAAAGCACTAGTAATACATATTTTCTGAGTTCCATCGGGTTACACTACTCCTGCCATGTTCTCTGTTCACCACTCTACCTTTAGGTTGATTGTCCGCCTTTGTACCGTTGATGAAGTATCAAAAATATATAGGCAATGACTACTTTTTTCATAACTTCGTATTGCCTGTAGGCTCAGCAAAATGCCTTCATTTTCCTCCGACCACTCATTGGCCCTGCTGCTATCGCTTCTGTCGCAATACGGTCAAACGTTTTTAAGGAAATCGCTTGCTTTTAGCCTCAATTCACAAAATTATCATATTATTAGACTCCTACCTACAAATCATACTTTGGATCACGATTCGTTTGGAGCGCACAAACTTCAAAGTTTTAGTCCCTTTTTGATTTATTGGTTTGAATTGTACCTAATTCAAATGCGTTTTCTATGACATATCAACCTTCTTCTTCTTAGCGTGTCGATGGCAAATACACTTATCAAATTTTATGTTTAGGCCAGTACTCAGCAACGGCAACACCGGTCGCTGACGCAGCCATAAGGTCCTCACATGTACAGGGCATGCGGCGCAAGATAAGAGGTGGGCCATGGACTGCGGAGCGACGCCACACAAACACTGAAGATCGGATCCATCCGAGAACCTCCACTTGAGGAGGTAATCTTTAGAGCGACCGCCCTGGGTATTTAATCACCATATCAATGGTGATTGAAAAAGATAATGTCAAACTATTGTCATCTAAACTAGGTACTTAAAAGAAAGAAATGGGTTTTTTAATCCCAAAAAAATGCACGGTTTTTGTGAGATTTCTGAATGTAAGTAGTTTTATGTTTAAATACATAAACTATTGAACTAATTGAGCTGTCTTTTTTTTAACCGATGGGATATCATCAAATGACTTCTTCCACTCTGGGTGGAGCGGAAGGGAGTGTCAGACTCTTACTGACTAAAACCTATCCGTGTTCCACGAATTGCCATTTGCGTTCCAGGGCCGCAGTGACTCTTTCGAACAAATTCCGCAACCCAGGCAGACTGGCCCTGGCGGGCCCCGTCTACTATGCTGACATCTCTTTGAGGCGCGGGTGGAATACAACGCGCCGTTGAATTGAGCTATCTAGTGCAGGCAAATTACGCTGAAAATTAAGCTATCTTTGCCATCATTCCTGACCCTGTTTTTTTTGCTTTAACGAGTAACGCCTCTACGCTAGTATAGGCAAGGAAGTATGTTAATATGAATCCCGCAAAAAGTTTAACCCCGCGAGTTCCCTTTTATCCTCAAACATTTAATTTTAATACAAACTCGATGGAAAAAAAATATTAAATGGAACGTTTGTTTGGAGCATTTGTAGAAAAGAGTGAGTTTTAACAGTTGGTCAGTAAATTAAATATTTTTAATCCGCACAAATTATACTTTTTTTTTAAAGAACGTATTTTTTTGATTTTGTGGGTCAAGAAAGCAAAAAAAAGCATTAGAAAAAGAAAGCATTTAATTTTAAGCTTAAATAAAGTTATTTAAGCTTAAAATGAAATGCTTTCTTTACATAAAATACTTAATTCAATATATTAATATGCTAACTAACAAAATTAACCAATATCTGTCAGCGCAAGTTATTAATATATTTTTTTTGCAATCGCGATTCAAGAAAAACTGTAACTGAATTAAATTGGGTTTAATTTTAATTTTTAGGTTTAATTTTAATTTTTTTTTGTTATGTCAGACAGACAACAAAAAAAAATTAAACACGTCTTATTTTTTTTTCAATGCCTTTTCTGAGGGTGTAAATAATTCATTGTAACAAAATAAATTCTTAAAATTTTGTAAAAAAAAATATTAGAGAATTACCGAGCTCAACTTGATGATATAATGTGTAAAATCAAATCTGAAATGTAACATTTCAGATTCGATTCGATTTGACCTGGAGCGATCGCCTGCAGGACGCTCCAGGTGAGGGAGCACCTTTAGGTCAAAGACTAAGGCACCTCCACCTCCACCAGTTCTACACTAAATAAACCCAGAGAAGTATGCTACTACATCAGAAAAAAAAGTTATTGGAAAATCTCCATTTGCCTTAACTAACCTGAGTAGGTATATTTAATACATTATCTTCCATGTTAGGTTAATTAAATTAAACCTTCCGGTTTCTAGCCTTGATTTGCACTTGACGGAAATTAAACTAAACTTCAATTAGTTGTAATTTGCCCCAACTAATCTGTAGATAGGTACAATGAACGGTATTTGTTACCTACTTGTGTGATACTTTCATAGATCAATGTAGGTATTCTAATTCATGTGAAAAATAATATTTTATAATTATATAATTCCGTTTATTCATTTTTAACTTATTTCTTACAATTTTAAATATTTCTTAAAAAATACAAAAATAAAAAAAAACATTTAAAAATATAAAAATAGTAGCCCACCGTTATCGGGAACAGGGTCCAAGCCACCGGCGGTCAGGGCTCAAGAGAGAGTAACCTCCTAACAATACGAGCCGTGTCCAGAAGTACCGCTTTCTGAATCAGGCCCTTGATCCAGCTGCCTAACGAGAGCCTCCTGAGGTGCTGGTCGAGGCTCGGGGCTATTAAGCCATTGGCTGACACAACTATCGGTACAATGATTGCTGAGCCCACATCCCACATGTCGAGAACCTCGCGAGCCAAGTCAATACATTTCATTTGTTTTAGATATAATTATTATTAGCCTGCCTACTGTTGGTAATCCTGGCTGGCTGAAAAGGATTATTTTCAGCTCCACATTATGCAGTTCTCAACTCGCCAGCCTAAGGTTCGTTGCCTGACCGGCGCAAACAAACAACCGCTGAATTTTTTAATGCTTGAACTGGAGTAAAGACCTCAATAAAGGATATTGTGGTTGTTTCTAAATGCAATTACCTAATATGAACGCATATTTAAACACTAGCTGATGCCAACGACTTCGTCCGCATATATGACAGCTTTAAAGAGCAAAGACTTTCTAACGAAAGTCCTCCGCCCATTTCTCCCATAATAGTTGAGTTTTTAATAAAAATAAACCTATCTAAATTTCAGCTTTCTAGACTTAGTAGTTTTGGCTGTGCGTTGATGACTGACTACCAACGCACAGGGCAAACGTTTCAGCCGTAAAACGTTTACTGCTCAACCAGTCTTGTGCATCTCGCTTCCGACGGGCTATCAACCCACACCAGCCGGTCGATTCTGTAAACATATCGTCAAGAAGACTTGAGTGAAGTCATCACGAGGTGAGCTGGCAATCTATATAATCAAGATGGAATGACAGCGGACTTCGTGATCGCGTGACATCCGGATTGTATGAATTGACAGCTCACCTCGTGATCACTTCACCTTAGCCTTCACTTCGACATGTTTACAGAATCGACCGGCTGGTCATCGGTGACCTTCCAACTGAGTCTTCGCGGTCGCCACTCTAGAAACTTTCAGCCGCAGTATTCATTTAAATTCAGGTAGTATTAAATTGTACCTAAAACTATGCGCAAATGTATACCAAACGGAAACAGCAAAATGATGACGTATCCTCTTACAAGAAAACACTTTTTTTAGACTAAGATCCCAGAGCTGCCAGACCTCCCTTATTTTCTCACTAACAAAATATGTGGGATAGAGTAGTGTTAGTATGTACTTTTAACATATATGCATACCTGCTAGTTTAGGTCGACGGCCAATTTTACTTTTTTCGTCAAACGTATTTCAGTAAACAAGGAGGTAGTTTTGCATCCTCCCAAATCCAGGATTTGGGAGGATGCAGACTTTAGCTTTCGTTACAATAAACTATGCCCAAATTTCAGCCATGTGAATAGGATCTCACTGGAGGCGGCCAACTCTTAGACAATGAGTAATCAGTCGTTTAAATATTATTTAATTACTAATTATTTAACAATATTCTGTGAAACAAACAAAAATCAGCACCCAGACTTAAATAAAGTGATTTCATCTTTGGCACCTGATACCTGGAAATCGGCCGTCGACCTAAGCTAGCAGGTATGCGTAGGATGTTAAAAGTTTGTACTTTTAACATCCTACGCATACCTGCTAGCTGAAAAATGTGAAGGATAGAGTAGTGTTAGTTTGTACTAACACTACTCTATCCTTCACATTTTGCTAGTGAGAAAATAAGGGAGGTCTGGCAGCTCTGGGATCTTAGTCCATTTGCCTCATGGCAGTTTACAGTCATGACTCAGTTTGTGCACAGCCTAATGATCTCTTATCAAGGTTGAAATGTAAGCTTATAAATAACTTGCGATTAATATCATAGGATCAACCTTAAGCATTCAAATTATTTTATTTATACCATCATCCGATTCGTTCAATTTATTCAACACAAAAGCGCTCTAGCTTTTGTTCTACGCAAAGTAAGCTTGTACATTTATTTTAATTTGACAAAACGTCGTTATCCGAATTAAGAAAATTGTAAGTCGATTAATATACTTCGGCGGTTATTAGCAGACCACTACTTAAAAGTGACAATTATTTATCACTGGTCTGAACTCACATCAGCTGGAAACTCAAGTAATGACGTTCCGAAAATAACTGACTCTACTGCGGCTATCTTCGGAAACACCTCCGCCAAACGGCTCATATGAATTCTCTCTATTATTTCATTTCCACTCCGTGAACAGACCTCCAAAATTATAAGTTCATAACAATTAGTACTTACATTAGCTACTTGTAAAATAAAGTATTATTGAAATAATAATTAATATTTTCAAATATTTCGAAATATATATACCTACATATATAAAAATATTAGGAACAGTTTCCATGTTAGGTCTGGGTTCCAAATAGACGAACCTTTCCGCTTTCTGAATGAAACCCTTGATCGAGCTGCCTAAAGAGAGCCTCCCGTGACTTTTAAGTCATTGGTTGACTCAATTATCGGTACAATAATCCCGGAATCCATATCCCATAATTATGTCGAAAACCTCGTGAGCCACGCCAAAATATGTACTTTATTTGCTTATCTTTTCCCTTTTAAACAACTGATATATTAAACAACGCGATGTTTCAGAGATTAACATACCACAGAAGGACAAAGAAAACGATGTAGGTAATGGCATTACAGACTTCGTTTTCATCGCTAATATTTTAGTTACAGAGCACTAAACCCATTATTATTGAGTATCACTTTAGAAAAATGTTGACCTTACTAATCTTTACAGGTCGGGAATTAGCACGGTTGGCCTTTTGCGGAATCGGTAAGGGATGAGGGGGTAATATCATTTGTGCGAACAAAGCGAAAATGTTACGGCCCTACCCAAGGGCGGCCATTCTGTATAATATGTGTATTATGTTTATCTACTGGGACTGATTTTAAAAGCTGCAGGTAGACACTCAGTGCAGTTATTGTCTTTGTAGTTTATACAGTTTTTATAGGTATAGTCAGCGGCAGTTAATAATGAGCTTGTGAACGAACTAAACATTCCAAATTTTTTATTCAAATCAACTTGAGAAGCAAACGCCATCTTTTTCGAAGCTTTCGGCCATAAGACAATTGGCCAGGTTCATATTCCACAAGTCGACAACCTCGTGTGCTAACTGAATTTGTTTCTCTTTCTCAGCTTTCACGAGGTTATCGGTATATGGGATGTTGACATAGAACATCGATTAAATTATCATTGTGCAGCAAGCTAATCGGTCGATCGACAACAATTATAGATCAGTGATGACACCAATCGAAAATTTGACTGGGAAACTAGGTATTTAGAACCTATACCCATTGATACAAGCACTACTCGTCACACCCACAAAACCACGACACATACAACACACTCACCAACAAGTTCACAAACTCAACAAAATATTCTTATTTTATTCTTGTTTCTATTTTTTTAGCTATGGCGCTTCCTGCTACTGTTTTACTGTCTTCACCTGATATCATATAACGTTGTCCAAGATTAGGAGACCAGGAGTCCAGGAGCACAGGTTTTACTTAGTATGGGCTCCTGTCTCCTATCCTCATTGCTTGGACTACTCGGTTATTTGCGTAATTGTATTTATGGAAAAATAAAATAAATTATTATTATTAATATTATTATTGATGATGCAAAAACACATTAGGAAGTAAGATTAAAGTCTTTCAGAGGGTAACCACTACTTCAATCTGCCAATAGAACAAACTCTTGACTAATATCATTATTTTTCGGGTGGAGGAAATGGCTGAGAATGCCCCTATATTTTAAGCCATTGCTCCACTATCAGTTTATTCACAAGATCAAGTTCCGGGACTTGGGCTACGTTTACCTACTGCCGCTGAGTCTACCTATTTTTGCATATTCCAAGGAACATTCATCTGAACCAGAGAAAGAATCAAAGAATGACCAATGAACCAGTAATTAGCTATGAAGTTACTAAACTGGTACAATAGATATGTATGCAGATAATAGTTTACTTTACTTAGACTGTAAAATGTAGAATAGAATAGAATTTATAAAATAAGAATACATAATAATGTAAACTTAGGTAAACGCCAAACTAACTCATATGTATTTGTATTCACAAGATCGATCCTGATAATTACAAAGATAAAGATTCAAAAGTTTCAACCCTCCTATTTCACTAAACCGCAAGCTCGTCGACTTGTGTATCCTAACATAGGGCGCTCAGACTGTGTCTTTGATTGAGGTTCAGAAGTCCAAACTTAAGGTTTGCCAAAGAGTAATAGAGCGTAGCATTCTACAAATCAAACTGACGGAGCGAATCCGCGGCGCATTTATACGGTTCAAGTCATCGCCAATGTTGGAGACTAATCTGCAAGGCTAAAGTGGGAGTCACATTTGCAGATGAGCCGTGGGTGCCTGAATATGGCCCTGGTAAACAAGGCAGACCTAATAAATGCTAGCGTAACGATATGGACTCGTCCATGCCTGACAGATAAAACGGGCCGTGCCCAGCAGAGGGAAAACACAAGCTAACAAAAAAAAGACTATCAAGTACAGCCTTCACACCTGAAAAACTATGTGGCAACAAAACAGAAATAAATAATGAAACTAAAGATATGGTAAATAAAGGTCGTTTTAAAATTTAAGTTATGGCCTAGTGAGAAACCTTTATTTCGTCAACTGGGAACCTAACGTTTTGTCTGTGCTTTTTCATACCCCTGGGATTGATGACAGACAAAAAAGATCTAATCAACAGGTTTTTCCCGTCACTAAACGATTTTTTTTGTTCTGTGAAGTCTTAAATCTTAATTTCGGTCATAATCGAAACTTTGTATAATTTGATATAGGTAAAAAGAAATTTAATCACACAAAAAATAATTGAATATTGCGATAGCATTTCTTATAAAATCGCTTTGCGTAGGTATGTCATTCATCATACTGAAACAAGCGCTTATAATTCTCAAACAAATTGAAAAATGTACTAAACGTTTCTTATAAAAGTTTGAAACTTGTTGCTACAGCGTAACGCGTAAATAAGCAGTCACTGTGAAACGAATACAAAAGTGTAATAAACGCCGTTGTAATAAATGAAAGACTATCGCAAAATCGCAAGGCAAGGTAGCTAAGCAAATCCCCCCATTCAAAATATTACAAATTAATTTTCGTACAAGAATAACTAACGCAAAATGGTATTTTCCCTACTATTACCGTCACGAATTCCTGAAACGTGTTGTCTATCATTTATAGTAATTGAATTTAATATTTTGAAAAGTTACGCGAAAAGTAGGAATGTCAAACATTGGTCAAAGAAATTGCGGACCCCACAGTTTTAATGAAGCAAGTCAAAATCTTACCTTCTTCAATAAAGACGGTGATGGACAGACTGCAGCTCGGGATCAGATATGAAGATCATAACAGTTACCAAAATTATTTGTTTGTAACGTCGAACTTTTTAACTTTCAAATTTGGCAAGAAATACTCGTGAAAAGGCTTTTTATGAAGAGTTTAAGGTGGTAAAGTTCTGTATTTTTTTGTAAGTACTGAGATTTTATTTAGATGTTTAGGGCATCGTGTCGCGTATTCGAAGCGCGAGCTTGGATTGGAATGAGCTCGGAGCGCGGGACGCGAGCTTGCTACTCCCGCAGCGACGGTCGACTGACTGAAATGTTCGTTTCTTTCGGGTTGTGGGTTTCGGTAGCTTGCGACTCTAAGCCTATCCGCTAGTGACGTGCGCACTTCCACCGCTTTACATTACTTGCCATTTCACCCGACACCTCGCCGACCATACCTTCTGTAACTCTCGAGTTATCCTGTTAAACTTTCATGTTCAGTTAACTTTATGATCTGCAGAGCTTCATGAATTTCAGAATGCGCTAGCTAAGTTTTGTGTAGTGTTTTATTTTAAATTGAATTGGATTTCTTCTAATACCGATTTTATGCAATTTAGGAATTAATTTATTGCAAAGAATGCTATTTTGTATCCATAACACGGAGACATCGGACATGTTATAAAATATATTTTTATAAGAGAATCTCCAGAGGATCGCACTTGTATTATAAGTTATTAATAATTATAAGTTGGTATCAAACCAACAGCCAAACAAGAAATCGTAGAGCTGAGGGCCAGCACAAATAACGTATAGTATCGTAACAGTAGCGTTAAAGTAAGTGAATTTTGAATGTAAAAAACTAGAACCCTAGAAACTAGAAAGTATTTTGGTTAAATTTTATGCGACAGACACAATTTGTATAATACAAATATGTATAAATTATGAATATGGTATCCAATTCAAATAAATATTTTGTGCGAAACGAGTATTATGTTTATAGTAAAATTGTACGTTACTATACCTCAAAACATTCGCGCTAGGCCCTCTGTACGAAAATATGAGTCCCCTAAGCTTACACCTACGTAAATTAAACTTGATATAGCCAAATGTAAATACTCAACTTAAGTAATGGAATACAAAACTGATAACTCACACTTCTGATCTGATGAACACTAAAGAACCTAACAAAAATAAATGTCTCATCTCTCATCTTAATGGAATCGAGCCGACTCGATAATCTTTGTGTCCCATCTCTAGGTGTAAGTTGCCGCCCCCTTTGTCCTAAATGTTGGGTTTTGTACATCTCCCCGACACGTCTGACACGTCACGATGTCTCCGCTCCCTAAGAAATCGCGCTAATACTTCTGAGAATTATTCCTATCATGAAACACTTCAAAACTTCGAAAAATAACAATGAAATATAATCAATGTTCATATAAGAGAGGACTCACCACAATTATTTTAAACCATTGAAGACTAAGTCAACTAGCTTTCATCAAGTATCCTGATTAAGAAAAGTTACGGTGTTCAAAACATTTCAGACATACATAGCGCTAACTAAGAAGGGTCGTGTATAGTTTTGTTACTTTACAATTAAGCTCATGTTTGTGGTTTTCACTGAATGAATTATACACACACCTAACATAATTAAAAAAAAAAAAAAAATTAAAAACCCCCGACAAAAAGCTTTCAAACATAAAAAATAAAATGTAGTGGTCCTTGTAGTTTAATATAGGTACGATTCTTTAGCCAAACGTCATCGCGTCGGGGACCGCTAACACTATACTAAGTAATTCCAAAAATTTGCGGGTTCCCTACTTCCCCTACTTGATTTCGAAATTTAATTATTCGATTTTTATTATATCGAACACGGTGTGTCGATAATTCAGTTGTGCGATGTATTATTCCATCGATGCTTTATTGGTGCGATGTAACGTTTGTGCGAAAAATCCTGTTGCGAAAAACCCTACAGCGATTGCTCATTAGTTCGGTTATTTATTAGTTCGATGGTATGTCTCACGATGTCGTCGACCAATCGAATCATTAACATTCGAAATCAAGTAGGGGAACCCACTTATAACACCCTTTTTTTTTGGTCGGGGTTTAAAAAATGTTCTCCCATACACCGATGTACGTCACGGTAATTTCTTAAACTGCAAATATAATTTGTAATAAAAATTGTGTAACGATTTGTTTATTTACGTACATTATATTTAAAACCGTTTTAATAAATACTAGCTAACTATATATATACACTAGAAACAAAAATAATTCGTAAGGTCCTAGGTACCAGTCATCTCTCCACTTTCCTTATCAGTCTTAGGCATTGATCAGAAAAAAAAAAAATTAAAGGTTCTAGTTTTCATTTCGTTAGTTAATCCTCATTTCTTTTCAATAAAGTGTACATTATTCTACTAGTCAAGTCCTTTCATTTGATAGGTACACATATTGAGAGAGTTTTGAAAAAAATACGTAGGTAATCCGCCATTTTGTGGCGGCGGCCATCTTGGACCGATTTTCATCAAACCGACTAATTCACCTTTCAAACAATAAAAAACTAAATCAAAATCGGTTCATCCGTTCCGGGAGCTACGACGATGCCACAGACAGACACACACACAGACACGTCAAATTTATAACGCCCAGTTGTTTTTGCGTCGGGGGTTAAAAATTGTAATATTGCGTGCGCAAAACGGTCGACTTACTGTGAAACTTTACCGTGAAGTTTCGCAAAGCGTAGGTATGGGCACGTAAAAAAATACTAGTTACATAAATCGCGTGTCGTAGTATTTATTTGTGTCTGTTGTACGCTGGAGTTGGGTGTTAACTGATAATATATAGGTGTTCCCTTTTAACGACTTCAGCAAAGACACGCGCGTTTAACGAAAGTTGAGCGACTGAACACACGAGTTGTGTGTTTTACAGGACGCACGAATATTAGTGTATGTTTTGAAATAGCTTGCCTCAAATTCGTAACTTCAAGCTTTGACGTAAAAGTTTTAATAGCTACAGCAACGTTCTTCTTCTTCCCCACTTTATGTGAGGTGGGCTCGCCTCATTTTGGGAAAAATCGTTTGGATTAAAATTCACTAAAAACATCTTGTTCAATATCTGTCAGTGTCACATCTCTCTATTAGAGGTGTGTGAATGAAAATGATTTTTATAATTTTCATTCGATAGAATCATCTATTGTAATTACATCTTAATGATAAAACTCTATGAGATATAACTTTATTTCCTATAATCATCAGTAACCTAACATACATAAATATAATGTAACAGATAAAAGTTGTATGTTTATATTGTAAACGATTTCTTTGATCTAATAGTTACTTAATATAATTTTCAACACATTTGCTCAAAAACTGCATTTACGAAGCCTATATACATTGTTCGAAAGTTAAAAATTACGAACCATACAATGGAACTTGCGATAAGTAGGTACTCTCATCTAAGTACCTATTTTACCGCACTCCTCTTTTTATAGCGCCGTGCGTATCCTTTACGGTTTTTTTAATTACAATTAAAAAAATATAATAATTCTACCAAAGAGTTTCAGATTGCTGGAAAAAAAGCTGAATGATTAAACCTCCTTGAAAGCGCTTTGGCTCAATACGTTTGTCTCATTTTAATGCTAAAGGTGTAGTTTTAATTTTCATCACGCGCCTGTGTCCCCATTTGCGAATTCGCGCTATTTTCATATATGGAACGTCAAAGATTGTTGCGACTTTCCGACTAATATCTAAAAACTAAAAGTTTGTTTCATTACCTATAATGTACAGTTTTCTCGCAAATGGGTTTAAAAAAGGTTGTATGACACACGTCCGGAAATTGGTTTATACAAACTCGTGACTATGATAAGCCCTCGACGTTGTCCCGGGCTTACATTCGTCTACTCGTTTGTAAAAACCAACTTACAGCACTAGTAGGTATCATAAATAACTATTAATCGAATATAATCTCGGTTTAAATTACGGTTGTTTCAACCACTGTTAGTCAACGAAGCCCCGGTGCGCGGGGCTCCAATTTCTGCAGGGTTTAAACTTGCGAGTGCAAAGTGGGATCTATGTGACCCACGACATGTTGAAATGCGTCTGAAAATAATTGTGTAACGCTGCCACCCCACTCAGAAGCTGGAGCTGCACCCGTTTATTAGTGCGTTTTTAGTTAGGTAGATGACAATCTCGGTATCCATAGAAGGTCCATGAAGGAGAAGGAAGCCACTTTCTTTTATAAAGAAGAAACATAAGCCAGTTATTTTTATGCCTTCATAAAAATAGTACCTCATTTCTTATATAATGTTTAATTCCGCCGAAAACGTTCATAAATTTTCGTACACCCAACTATCTACAAGGTTGATTAATAATAGGAAAAGGAAGTGGCCACGATAAATAATCTTTTTAGGGTTCCGTAGTCAACAAGGAACCCTTAGGTATAGTTTCGCCATGTCCGTATGTCTGTCTATCTGTTCGTCCGCGGTTTAGCTCAGCTGCAGACGCTATATATATTAATCATGCCGACAAAGTGGTAGAACGAAATCTTGAAATACATATTTGATGTGAAACATCTATAGCCGCGGGTAAATCCGATTGTTGGCGTGGCGACGCAATTCGTTACGACGCAACGCGTTATGAAGGTATATATATACAGTCTACATGTATTGTTTTCATGTCCCATCAGTCTACTCAACGTTCTCGGTAAAATCTACGAGAGGCTTATTTATAAGCGGCTCAAGGATTATGCCGAAGCAAAGAGTCTTATCCCCGACGAGCAGTTTGGTTTTCGAACCGAACACTCGTGCATCCAACAAGTTCACCGCATCGTCGAGCATCTAAGCGCTGGTTTCCAGCGTGGCTCGATGACGGATGCCTTGTTCTTCGACATAGCGAAAGCATTCGACAAAGTCTGGCACAATGGCTTAATTTACAAGCTCTACCAACTCGGCGTGCCAGACCGTCTCGTGCTCATCTTGCGAGACTTTTTGTCGAACCGCACCTTCCGCTACCGCATCGAGGGTGCACTCTCGTCCCCTCACCCCATCCGAGCAGGAGTCCCCCAGGGCTCAGTGCTATCCCCCCTAGTCTTTACACTGTTCACCAGCGATATCCCCAAAAGTAAAAAGGCGCAGTTGGCCCTATTCGCCGACGACACCGCCATTTACTACACCGGTCGCGAACCTGACGTTATCGCTCGCACTCTCCAAACATCTGCAAACATCTTGGGCAGATGGTTCAGGAAATGGAGAATCGAGGTTAACCCCGACAAGAGTCAGGCGGTTCTGTTTACGAAACCGCGGCACAAACCCCCTCCCCCTCGTCCGATCACCATGTATGGCAAGCCGATCCCCTGGGAGAAGCAAGCCAAATACCTGGGGGTCATACTGGACAGCCACCTCACCTTTACTGAGCACATAAGGCAGGCCCGTTCTCGCGGCGCCTTCGCTCAGGGAAGGCTCCATTATATCACGACCGCCCGTAGCAAATTGTCACTCAAGTGCAAATTGCGACTCTTCACCGCGGTCATCCGTCCCATCATGACGTACGCTTGCGCCGTCTTTGCACACGCTAAGCCACGTCATCTCCACAGGATGCAGACGCTCCAAAACCGTTTCCTGCGCAAAATCACGGGTGCCCCCTTCTACGTCCGAAATGAGACTCTACATGTAGATCTCAAATTGCCCACCATACAGCAGTTCATGAAACGCATAGCCAAACGTTTCTTCGACACTGCTGTAAATCACCGTAACCCCCTTATCGCATCAGCCGCCCGATACGAACCCTCCCGCATCTCCAAGGTACGCCGACCGAGGCATACCCTCGTCACGCCCGACGACTCTACCACTCTCCTCCAAGAGAGTCGCAAAGAGACCAGCACTCTTCGCAAACCACGACCGCCGTCCTTCCGCCCTCGCCGTCGAGGCCCGCCGCGACGTCCCCGTCAAAATCCGCCCCGACCCTTGCTCGAGCCAGCCCGCGCCGCTGAGCCTGTAGTCTTAAATTCGCCCCTTAATAATAATTCCAGTTCGATCCAGCCCGTCCCTAGCTGTCCTCTCCCCAGCGACGCCCTAAGCCGAGGCCCGTACCCCACAAGGGGTGCCCTTAGCGTGTAGTCGCTTAGTTTGTAGGTTTTTTATAAGCCCTGGCTGGAGGCTTTAATATTATATTAAGGCCACCACAGGCAAGCCCGGTTCAGCAGTCGATAACCTTATAGGTTGAACTGCGAGAAGCCACTCACAAAAAAAAAAAAATTGTTTTCATTATGCCATATTTAGTTCCTGACGGAATCTGTTCTTTTATGCATATCACTTGTATAAAATAATTTCGGTGTTTCACATCTGCCAGGCCTCCCGTGACGGCACACATAATTTTTTTTTTAGGGTGTCCACCCTACATGTAAAGTGGCGATGTGTTTTTGGATAGGTCGTTTAAAAATATTGAGGGTTTTCTAAAAACCATTTTTCCATCCAAGGATCCGTTTGCGAATTATTAAAGTGCAAATTTTTGTTAGAGTCAAGTGTCCCCCCCTCTGCCAGCTAAACGTTTGCTTTTGGAGGCGTGAAAAAAATCATGGTAGTAGCATATATAATGAATTTAAAAGGAAAACTATCACAGCTAAGAAGGCTTTACAAGTAAACGAGTAATAGTCGACCAACATAAAAAATGGAACTGAGTAAGTAAAAACATCCTAATAATTCCATAGAAAATTACTTAAAACCAAGTGAGTTTGTAACCTAATAATAGTGAAGTTCATATTACAATTTTTTTGACATGGTTAAGAAAACGGGTAACTACGGAACCCTACACTGTGCTTAGTCCGACACGCACTTGGTCGGTTTTTACGTTTGATTTCTTTAGATGTAGGCAGACTGGAAGAAATACTGTTTATTAGACAGAATCTCGTCTCATGAAAACAATGATTGTACAAAGCATGAACATTTGAACAACATATTTATAAAAATTGGAATATGTGGTTAGTACAGATACTCTTTCTAGAATTCTGATTGGTCGACGTCACAGGCTGTCAGTGTCACCCTCGTCATTGCGACCTACAGAAAAGAGGCAAGTATTAGCTGCACATTATTTCTACAAATAAGTCAATTTTATACTTTAGTGCCCAGTCCTGTTCTCCATGTCTAGGGTTGAAGACCCTCAACACAAAGCAAAACCACATGTCCAATGTCTACTGCACTTAAAAATACGTACTTATCGAAGATACCCAAAAAAGTAAGACAAAAAAAAAGTTTTAAAATATAATTAGGAATTTATTTTAAAATGTCCAGAATAAAGTGTATCTAAACGTTACCAAAAATGGACGTCACTTTGTTTGGTCATCTGAGGGCCAATTCTACTCATTCTCAAGCAACGTTCACATTCGTATGTCAGTCGCAATCTCTCAAAAAAGCCTCCATTTCCATATCTTTTTGACAGATTGCGACTGAGATGCGAATGCGAACGTTGCTTTAAATTTGTATAATTGGCACTCTGATTTATTTTAAGGGTGTGTTTCCAGCATCATCATATCAGCCGAAAGACGTCCACTGCTGGACTTAGGCCGCCCCCAAAGGATTGCCATAATCGTTACGCTTGTATTGTAGCTGTTGCAATGCACAGAAAGAGAATGCTGCTGCTCATTCTCTGGTGAGTCCCTTTAGGCGCCTCTGACGACACCCACGGGAAGTGATGGGATGGTGCTATTCTTTTAAGTTCGACACCTTATAGAACAACTTTCCAGCATTCCTACCTATCTATTAATTTATTTTAATTTTGATTAATATTTAAAATTAAATACTTTAATTGACGAAATGCAGAAAATATTTTACCTTTTCTATTGCCATCTGGTTGGGCTATATAATCTCGGATGAAAAAGACAAAAAACTTTTCAGTAGTCGTACGTCTCCTTTCCCAAATTGGTCAATTTTAGACTTTGGAAGCAATCTAGCTAATTGATAAGTAAGTTAAAATAACATCGGCTGTTTCAAATCCTGGCTTTTCTAAACATGCACTCCTCTAAATAACTATAGGTCTTGATTTTATATTTTTTATTTTGTTTGCCTTTCAGTGTTTTGCGGCATCATCGTCGACGCCATCAAAAAATCAGCCCAGCAGACCACATGTCAAACGAGATACTGGCTAAATCAACCACAATGTGGAACCCAGAACCAAAGACGTAGCGGTGGCAGACTCAAACGAAGATAGTGGGAGTTACACGAGCTTGACGCCTACTGGCAGAATTGGCCCACCACACCACACCAGTAAAATAAAGAAAGGATTGGAGAGGAATAGGGGAATCCTTTATCCCGTAGTGGTATCACTGTAGGATAAAGGTTTCCCTTAAAAAAACGACTGACAGTACAATACTTTTTCTTCATAGAAATATTATATTATTGTGCTATTTTACATTTCTTTTAAAATCTTGGGATCCAAGGGTACCAGACCTGATACGCTTAAGAAGTGCCGAAGTCAACTTGCAGGACCTCCGTTAGACATTGCAAATGGAATACGTTATCAACCGACGCGGCGACGATTTAAAAAAAAGTATACCGAAGTACAAGCCGCTGTTGTTGCAGGACTATTGCAGAATATGAAAAATTAATTTGTAGGATTAGTTACCTACAACTATGGAAGGTTTATCTATGGCCCCTGCCTAACCAATGTTATTTAAATATACACGAAAAACATGGCAGAGATGACTAGCACACTCAAAAAATAAATTATTGTGCTTTACAGTGCTTATTATAATGTAGAACTTGCATAAATCGGGCTTTACTGGAAAATTAGCTGACTATGAAACATATTTAGCTGGGCAAAATCCTCCCGGCCTCCTCGAATCAGCACTCGCCGTGTTTTAGATCGTCGGCCTCGACGTATCCTTCCTTCTTCAAGCAGGTGTGAACAGATTTACAACATTACAATAACATAATTTTAGAATAACGTAATTTAAACAATAGTTAGAGGAACATTCACGGTGGCTCGCTGTCCGATAACCACCAGGCCCGGGTCGATGGCGCGTTGTGTTTCACGCGCGCCTCAAAGAGATGTCAGCATAAAAGACGGGGCCCGCTAGGGCCAGAGCCTGCCAGGGTTGCGGATTTTGTTCGAAAGAGTCACCGCGGCCCTGGAACGCATAGGACTTTAGAGGGAACACGGATGAGTTTTAGTCAGTAAGAGTCTGACACGCCCTTCCGCTCCACCCAGAGCGGAAGAAGTCATTTGATGACTTCCCATCCTTAAAAAAAAAAAAAAAGGGGAACATTCACAAACAAGTTACCATGTGTCTAAAACGATCAGAAATAACGAAAGCCCAGTCGTAAGACTAGCAATTATAACCGCAATTACGTCTTCAAGCAGCAACGTTAGTTGGCTGTATTAAGGCAACCACATGAGTTAGTATTTTGTACCCATTCAGGCGGATAGTAATCGAATTATCCGATCCCTGGCGGTTTCTCCGCGGATACGATGTTCGCAGCTCGCAGGCTCGCAAGGGAAGGCCATTTGGGAATAAATTGTGATTAGATTTTCTTTCCTTTTACGATGCGTTTATTATTATATTCAAGCCTAAAGTGGGACTTAAGTATGAGGTACTAGGTTTTATACGAAAACACCGTCCCTTAATAAACCTCATCCATCGCTTTGCATCTGGAGGTCAAGGGCGGGCTCACCAGGAATCGAAAAACCGTCCAAGTGTGTGTCGTACCACGCACTGTATAGGAGGATAGAAAAAAAAAGTTTCCGACGAATTGAGAACCTCCTCTTTTTTAGAAATCGGTTAAAAATGACACCATTGTCCCCACCATGTCAAGAAATGTGTGAAATTTTATTTCGAGCCCTGTTTCGTTTAGCACACATGAATTTTAATTTTGTATCAAATTATTGGCTCGGTGCGTAGGCAGAGCGTCTGCGCTTGTTACAGCGCTGTTGACTACAGAAAAAGCTAGATACGCACAAATTTATGTACCTGCCTACATAATTCAAAAACGTGACTGGAACACCTGACTTACCCTAAGACTTATTTAAAATTTAGCAAGAGCCTTGGAAATAAACACAAAAACAAATTTCCTTAAAAAAAAAGTTTTGCCAACCCATTGTCTACATACACGTGAGTGCTCCCCTTTCTTGTACCCTTTAAAAGTATTTTACACTTTACAAGGATTCCTGCCAATACCCCCCGACAACCTTTGATCTGAGGCACGTTAAAGTTATAAGGAAGCTTTTCGGACCTTTCATAAGAAATTTGTGAACTCACCCACTTAACTCAAATGTCAAAACGTGACACTACAAAGTCTTTGCATATTTACACGTTTTGGCCTGGCACGTACTGCAAGTAGTTATGTGGAAAACATGAGACATACTCTGAAAATATGTATGCTAGCAAAAAATATTGTAGCTCCTGATTTTATTTATCTCACATACAAGTCATATCTGTACTACTGGCAACAAACGTAAGTTGGTAAAATAAAAAAAAAATACGAATTATATTATTATAATCGTAATGCAGAACTTGTAAAACAAGTTCTGCATTGCATTGTTGTGTTGTCAAAAAGTGCACAAGTTGTTTATTTTAATTTACAATGACCTATCATAAATGTTTTAAAGTAATTCGTTGCTTTTTGCGCATCTATTTCTTTATGAATGGGAAATTATCAAATGACTTCTTCCGCTCTGGGTGGAGTGGAAGGGCGTGTCAGACTCTTACTGACTGAAACCCATCCGTGTTCCTTCTAAAGCTCTTTGCGTTCCAGGGCCGCGGTGACTCTTTCGAACAAATTCCGTTACCCCGGCAGACCCAGCCCGTGCCCGCGAGGCAGTTATCACAATGGGCTCATATGAGGTTTACCTTTATCCATATTGTGTTTCAACACCTGATATCTACTCCTGTCGCAGGACTGCTGGAGTTTTTTTTAAATAAGCTGTGCCCTTTTGCTTTTCTATCTATTTATAATTTTCTTTCACAAGTGATTTTTATGTTAAGTTAAATAATGAATAAATAGACATATTTAGATTGCATTTATTGAGTGGATACACCTTCAAGTACTTACACCTAACCTAGGTTTGGTTAGTTTGTCTTACGGCCGGTTTAAATAACGTATCTACCTATAAAGCTGAAACGTCATGTCTTAAAAGCAAACATGACGTTTCAGCAGGGGCGTAGCTACCGCCGTATCTGCCGTATCAATTATACGGGGCCCCCGGGCCACGGGGGCCCCTTGACGTGCGTAAGCAAAAATTAATAAAAACTACCCAAATTTTATTTTTATTTCAGAAATGACAAAAGTCAAATAAATTAATTTCTTTTTTTCCCGCGTAAAGCGTGCGTTCAAAAGTTGGCAACACCCTATATCAGTTATCGCAGGCTGTGGGATTTCCCTGTTTAAGTCATTTACTTCAACGGGGGAATCCCACAATAATCAATGTACCTACATACGATGATAAACCACGGAGAGCAGTGTTTATTGACGCGTTTTATATAATTGTGCAATACATTGTAATACAATACGAACAATTGTCCTTCTGTTTTAGTAGTATTAGTAGCGATTAGTAAAAAATAATGAGTGAAAGGAAAAGAGATTATCCCAGCGGAGCTACGAAAAGAAAAAGTAATTATGCAATATTTTTTTTTCTTTTGTGAGAAATATTTACCCACAAATTTTTATACGGGGCCCCGCCAAGGCACGCTACGCCACTGCGTTTCAGCTACTGTTGGTAGCTAATTTGACAGTTTATTGGTTTAGTTTATAAGTAATCGCGTAAGATTGTAAACTTATTCTTCTCGATAATAGTACAAAATTGTAAACTATCGTATTTGGACGGAATTTATTGTTTTTGAAATGATCCATTCACGATCTATCAAGAGCGTATGATCGCGCAATATTCAGTCAAACTTATGGTGCTTCTAATACTAATTAATCCAGTAAATAAAATACATTCTTATCGAATTAAGCGCAGGTTAAATAAAATTTTAAAACTAAATCCAAAATCTAAATATCTTGCAATAAGTATTATTATTTTTTATTTGCGGTTTTTAATTGCGCCGTTATAACTTGGAGTATAAACAACAAAGTGCGGTCACACTAATCTGGGTAGCGCGGTTATATTCCCCGACGAGTTACTGAATGACGTTCGCTATGGCGAGGAGGCTCGTGGTCAGAAGACGACATTACGACCTCATGAATAAATAAAAATCATTATCATGCTGTAAGTACCATAATTATGACATGTTTTGAAAAACTTGCCGTCACAATAAAAAAAAACTTTTATGGGAGCCCCCTTAATTTTGATTATGTGTTGTTATAGCGGCATTGGGAATACACACTGTGAATTACTATCTATTACGATTCTTAAGATACAGCCCGCTGACAGACGGACGTATGGACAGCCGAGGCTTAGTTTCGTTGGTTACTCTTCAGATACGGAACCCTAAATCGTAACATGGAAAACAAAATTAAAGTTCCGGATCGTATTTATCAACAAAGCAGCCAGCCATTCAGAGTACTTTTAACCTCCATCATTAGTACGTTATGCCTGCGGCTTATCCCACGTGGAAATTGAAAATTATCCCAAGGTAGGTTCATACAAGCGCGGCAATAATTAATTATCGTATACGTCCTCATGCAAGCCTAACGCGCACTACGCTTCCATTAAAATCGGCGGATTTCTACGTGCATTCCTATGATAGTACTACTAGAAATGAACTGTGATAGGTAGCGTAAATTCATTTGATAGTGTTAGCACTACCCACTAATTTAATTAGACCTCGTTTCACAGGGATGGGCACCAATTAGCTATATTTGTACTGTAAAATCTATTTTGTTTTGGCAATATTGCACGAAGAGAGGCGAACAAATTTAGGAAAAGGGGTAGTGACGAGAAAGGACGAAGATAAAAGACCCAGAGGTTGAAGCCCGAATAGATGGTCGGACCAGATCTCCGAACATATGTAGTTACATGTCAAAACTACCCTCCAACAGGCGACGGACCGGATCAGTTGGAGGCCGACCATTAATCGTCTAGTCCAGGCAAATTACGCCGAAAATTAGGCTCACTTTGCAATGATTCTTAACTCTGATTTTTTGCCGTTAACATGCAGAGGAGGACAGGGAAATATGTCAAAATTTATCCCGCAAAAAGTTAAATTCTAAAGAAATTAAACGCGCAAATGTTTAATTCTGCCAAAATAAATTAGTTTTATCCATTCTTTACATATTATAAAAAGAAAATTAGAGATAATTTGATTTCCCTAGCTTTTATTGAAATGCTTTTTTTCAGACTGGCGATTATAGAAAATGTTTAATTTTTTGATATTATTAGAAGAGCTTAGTTTATTTTAATACATGAATCAAGAAAAGAACAGAGTTACGAATTTTTTACAGGTTCAAAGCTAATTTGACTGACCTATAAGAAGGAGTCAGAAGATCTCTCTTTTCCTAATGGAAAAGAGAGACCTATTATTGACTACCTGATAAATCTAGAAACACGACTGAGATTATAAAAACTCACTTAATTTTTTGCGCTTCTTTTATATGTTTCAGGAACTTACTCAGACGACGAAACAAAAAAAAACCCAATCGATCCGTTTTTACGTGGTGTGCTTTCCAAATAAGTGATTTTATATGCAGAAGAAAGGGGTAGGTTTAGTTAGGGTGGTTCGGTTGAGAACATGTTATGAGTTGAGTCCTTGTAGTGTTTGTAATTGCAAGGAAGAAGAGTATATGAAAAAAAAATAGCGACTTTGCGAATCCGGTGTAACCCACACCCGATTCGCAAAGTCGCTATTTTGCTTGTAGAAGATAAAATCATTATTGTTATGCCTCTTTCTCTGTCTATATTCATCTTTATAGTGTATTATCTATCCGATTGAGCCATGAGCACGAACACCGTATTAGTATTGCTTGTATTTTTGTTTGTCCCTAAATACTTATCACACACTGCCCAGGAGACACGTAAATATTGAGGGGGATTTACGTTAATGTTGAAAAAATCAATAAATGTTACACACGAATACGAAATTATGAGAGATGAGAGAGACTGCTAGCATTGCAGTCTCTCGGTTCAAGCGGCTTTGCCATCGGCTAGAGCGTCTATTCCTTCTTAGCTGCAATTAAAAAGTTTGCCCATTTGAATTAAAATGTACCCACTGTAACACACTAACATCTTGTAAGAAAATAAAGGTTGATACGTAATTGGTTGAACTTTAATATTCATGGGGTCGTTTGTATTTCTAAAAAAACAGAAGCAGATAAGTTAAAAGGAGGACCTTAAATATCTGAAATATAGGCTGAAATATTCACACAAAGGGCATTTTGTTGTACACAGTATGTTCTCGACTTCTTCCTAATTTGTTTTAAAGGACTGTAATAGTGTGTCTTCACTGTGTCATTTTGTATTCTGATAATCGATGACTTCGTAGTGGATTGTTACTTCTCTCTCTTTTTAGTTGTAACTAACGATGTAACAATGCACAATTGTTTATTTCCTCTAATGCAATAAATCATTATTATTTTACTTTCTTAGAAAGTAAAAAAATATTGATTTATAAAAAGTTATAACAGCAGCTTTTGTAACTCTAAGAGTCTCCTCTTAGGGTTACAAAACCTGCTTTTATAACTTTTACAATAAACAGTTGCAAAAAGAAAAGTCGTTTTAAAGCAGCCTTTTTCGTCCTGGACCATAAATAGTACTTCTACTATTTATTATCATGATGGGCCACAATTACCTAGCTGCTTGAGTGGAATTTTTGATATTTTTACAAATGGTTCAGTTCAAGTTTTTGATAAAATAGCTTCATGCTAATGTGTGCTAGGCTACAGGCCACACAGAACAGCTTGGCGGGCCACATGCGGCTAGTTTAGACTTTAGAGGCTTATGAAGATCGAACGCTACCAATGCATTATATTTAGGTACAGTACAACTATTTTCTTAATGTCCCTCGGCAATCATCGCATTTCCGAATACAAACGATTTTGTACAATAATTTTAATTCAGAAGAGAGTTTCTACAAAATCTAATAATTGATGGACACGGAAATTAGCATTCGTTTGTAACTGCGATGATTGCCGAGGGATATTAAGAAAATAGTTGTACTACATTTATATTTTCTGCTCGGAATCAAGTAGATTGCATAGAACAAACCATACTTAAGTAGGAATCTACTGAAGTTCTTAGGAGTAATATAAGAAGATAAATAAACATAGTAGGTAGGTACCTGTATCAGGCTACCAGGTGACAGGCTACTAGGTATAACATACGTGGCCATGATATGTATATGATAGAATCATGTAATTTTGTTTTTCATTCCGTTTGTTTTTAACAGTGGTCATCCTACGCAGAGCAAAGACATAATAACAAACATCCTACAGGGTTGCTTAGATTTCAGACTGTTTGTTTTTCTTCATCGTATGATAGTTGGTAACTAGGTACTCCGTACCTAATTCAGTAATTTTGAGAATATGGTTTTTCGCAAATCTGATGTTTTTAGAATCCGGTATTATGAGATTGAAGCGGCTTAGCGGGCTTTTATTTTCCGAAGAAAGAAAAAGAAAGATAAAGTATTTAATTGCCACAAAACGACATAAGTAAACCCTAAACGTAAGGGTCTCGGTATGTAGTAGCTTAGCCTTCGATAGATCCATTGACTTATTTTGCAAACAAAAGCAAGTTTTTTTTAAATAAGTAGATTGCAAGTTATATAGGGTGGTAAAATCGGATGTATATGTCACCGGAAAATTGCAAACGCCGTAAGATTGCAAAATATCGTTGATAAAATATGTTTTCTTAATAAGACGTAGATACATTGGAAACTATTAAATTTGAATGGGATTTATTGTAAAAAAAAACGTTTTTTTCATAATATATCGAAAAATTATAATTGAATAAAGATATGTTACAATTTTACGGAGTGTGCAATTTTCCGGTGACATTCATAACTTTGTTGCGCCACCATTTCAATTTCAGGCCAAATTTTGTAGTTTTTTGGTATTTTGGATAATTTTTATGGCCAGATTTACCGAGCTAGTGTCAGTAAATTTAATTCGAAAGTTCATAAGCAGATGGTAAAACGACCAAATTTGACCTAAATGAGCTGCTAAAAAAAACACTATAGGAAGGAAGATCATACGTTACTGATCCACGCAAAATTCCTAAATCACTTCGACTGGACTAATAAGGTGCAGCCGTTTTAAAAATTCGAGTTTTTGACTTAATCAAACTGCAAATCTTTAGAGTGTAGAAATCCATTGGTTCGCCACAAGCCATGTGTCATGAATTCACGTTTGGGATAAACTTTTTCTAGGCAATAAATCGAAAGTGTTAATAATTGATCTCCAAATTCCACAGATTGGACAGGTCCTCATGTTTTCCAAAGAGTTATTTAAAGGAATGTATTGTGGTGTATTTAAGACGGTGTACCCTTGATTCGCAGACAGAAATTTCATAGAATTTCGTATTACATAAAATTTTACTCATATTATCATTTCATAGACTAATCAATACACAGAATACTTACTTTGAAAAAAATCAAATCATTAATTTCGATATTCATATCATAGAATAACATATCAAATATTATTTATCCTCATATTCTTTAGTTATTATAAAACTTATTACCAAGAAAAACATTTATCGAGTGAAAGACAAAAAATAACTTTAACAAAATGCATACCCTCCTATAAAATTACAACACCGCGCAATTACTGAAGCAATTATTATTAAAACGCACTTGCAGCAAAAAATTAAAAAACTTTGAGTCTTTTATTATTTTATTATATATTTCTTTAGGTACATTTTTGAACGTCGAAAATTAAAATACCTAGTACATATTTTGTGTTAAACTGAGTACAAAATGTTATTGATGTTGTAATTATGGCTGAAAACATTTTGAAATTGTTGGATTTTATTTCCCTGTATACTTACAGGGAAATAAAAATAATAATTCAACTGAATCCGGTTTGACTGGAACTCCAATATAATTGGGAAAAGGCTAGGCAGATGACTTACAGGGAAATAAAAAACGATACTTGTTTGCATATCTGTATGCTTCTGCATACAGACATGTAAACAAGCATACACCATGCATGCAAGCAATGGTTTCGGTCACGGCTCCGGCGTTGCGAGGCTCTGGCAATCCCACGCGAGCAGCTTGCAGGCCGCCTTGCCCCTCAACGTACAACCATTCAATACACTTATAAATCAAAATGTTTGTATTATTATGTTAATGGGATACCAACATTACTAGGTAGTAATGTTGGTATCCCATTAACATAATAATACAAAAATTATAATGGTATGTATATCATATTGTAAAAATTTGATGAAAAACACGATCAAAATGTCTCGCATTTTTGGGCAGCAAAAAGGTGAAGATATGGATGATATTATTTACCACACAAAATCGCAAAGTCAACTAATTATAATCAAAGAAAAATATCTGGATATTCTTGCTTAATAAAAAAAATAGAATTTAAAAGTTCTTAACATCGGGTTTATATAAGTAAATTCATTTTATTACAGATATTGTCCATACATTATAATAAAACCTAAAAATCCATAAAAACACAATACATTAAAATAATCAAGAATAAATTTAATAACACATACACATTAGAATTATATAAACAATGTCACAATTAAATTAAATTAAAATAAAATACACAAACAACTTAGCCACTGTATATATTTTCAGGACGGTTCGTTCCTAAAAGCTACATGTGTAGTTTTGCAGTAAACGTTTACCGGTAATTAGGTAGCGCGTCGAAGGTCAAAACCAAGTAGCTGAAGTTGCCATTGGCATATTAATAAAATATGATCTAGGTATTGTGCACTTGGTATCGATTTTTAAGCAACAAATAGTTTTCCGCCACGTTCAAGGTAACGTTTCCTATTGGTTTACGGCTGTACCTAACAGAGGATCGATAAACAATGTATAAATACAGGTAGATAATACTGAACATCACTGGTGTTGTTCGATGGAAGACATCGCAAGGTCGCCGTAACCTTCGGTGCAGGCGGCGCAATACACCGATGTAGGCTCTAATGACTTAGATACTACGAGTATGTCACTATGTACTATGGCTTAGGTACGCATGTCTATATAACTTAAATTGTACGTTCCTGTTAAGCCTTGAACATTTTTCTTTAGTAAGTTAAAGACAACAGCCATAGCTTCGGACATGTTATTTACTTTGTTACTGTTATTTATTTCAGTTCTATAATTTCGGGTTTAGCTGCTCTTTAGGTAGGTACTTTGTATCCAGAATAATCATAGATATGATTTTAATGTCAGATTTACTTGGCTTACCTTCGGGTTTTAGAAATAATTATTTGTCAAACTACACTTTACCCTGAAAACCAAGCGAAATTTTGGCTTGAAACTAGGATTTGACACATTCATAACTTGCCTGCAGTGCGATTCTGTAAACCGAACGAAGTGAGTTGTCATTCCATCTTGATTACATTGATTGACAACTCACTTCGTGATCACTTCACCCAAGCCTTCATTTCGACATGATTACAGAATCGACCGGTTGAATGTGATCCGTTTGTACCTATGACCAATGATTTTGGCAAGTTTTGATTATTACTGGTGAATGTTTGTATTTGTAGGATTACATTTAGGTACCCTGTTTGTCTTGAAATGAGAATAGTTTTAAAATGAAACGTGTCTCTGTCTGGTGAACTCTTGTGCCCTTACTTTAAACATGCCGTTTTATTTAGGTAGGTGTTCGTAGTCGGCAAATTTATTAAAAACCAGCGCACAACATTGCTTTCTTTTGAATATTCCTGAATATTCATTACACCTTTGAGTTTAGTGTTGTACACTTCGAGGAAGGTGGGACACGAAAGAAATAATTCAGGTTCAATCTTATTTTAAAAAGAATATTATTATTTGCTTCCTAAAATGTTTAAGGTAGATTTTTTAAATCAGCCTGAACAGCCGCTATATTTTGTGAGCACGTCATTTAACCTTAACAGTCCGGCAAGGTCAACTTACGGCCGGTCTCAATAACGTATCTACCTTTAACCAACTTTCAAATTAGCTACCAACAGTAGCTGAAACGTCATGTTTTAAAGGCTAACATCCGTTATTCAAACCGGCCGTTAGAGGTCAAATGAGCTGTCAAACCATCCAGATTTACAGCTCATTTCACATCTAAGTTTTCACGGTCAGTTTCTCACCGAGAAAACATATGTAATTGAAGTAAATTTTCACTGTAGCCAATGTTATGGATTGACTGCTTAGTGCTCACTTCATGTTTATTTCACGTTAGTTATCGCGCAAAAAGAACGCAGCGACATCTATACCACCAACAACGAACTACGTTAAAGAAATCCTGCATCACGGTATCAGAGTTTTCCGTGCAATTTAAACATATACAGCAGCCCAAATAACCATCAGGAAATAGCCCACCGGACACAACAACCGTCCGGTTTGAGGATTCTCCCTTTTCAAGGGAGGCCTGCGGGACTTTACACTCAGTTCCGCATACCTTTATACAAGAATACTACTCGGCCTAGCTCCGCACAGTCCGCAACTCCTCTCTGCATTAGTCCCTCGCTCCGAGTCAATGGACAGGCAGCCTAATCGTGAAAAAAGTTATCGATGTTTAAACATTCGCCTGCCAGAACTATTGTGTGATTGTTGAAATGGAAATCAGAAAGCGTAGGTACCTACTCGTTACTGTTTGCACTATATACAACAGTGAAAAGTTTGAATATTCCTGGGCTACACTTCAAAATTCACTTCTTCTTTTTCTACTTAGCATATCGATGACAAATATATTTATACCCATAGTTAAATTGTGTTTTGGATCAGTTTTCAGCCGGGGTGACAACGTTTGCTGACACATACATTAGGTCCTCACGTATGCAGATGACTGAGCAACTCACTAAAAATCGATACTTGAGTTGGTAGCGATGGACAATAATGGACAATTGGACATATCTCGGGTGGTTTGCCACGCTTGGAAGGCTTGTTTCTATAATTTTATTAAAACAATAATAATGTGGTCCTGAGCCCTTATTATCTGTTCACACTTATAATAAAAATAAGTGTTTATATTTGGTTTTATTTGAAAGTACATTTCCCACGGAAAACACATATAAATAATTTGACAAAGTGAATAATAATTAATCAATTAATTATGTTGAAAAATTAAATAAAGGCAGTTATTGTTACTTTTTTGAACTTTGAAGGCGATGGAAATGGACGTTATTGGTTAGTGGCAATGAAATAAAACTAAAGCTCATTACGATAAAAGGATTTTAGTGGGTAATTTGATGAAAAATATAACATTTATTGGAAAACCAAACCAAACCTTTTTAACAGCTAAAAACAAAGCGAAAAACGAAAGAGAATGAATTTTTTTTTAGGGGTGGGAATCATCGAATTACTTCTTCCGCTCTGGGTGGAGCGGAAGGGCGTGTCAGACCCTTACTGACTAAAACCCATCCGTGTTCCTTCAAAATCCTTTTTCGTTCCAGGGATGGTGACTCTTTCGAACAAATTCCGCAACCCTGGCAGGTTCGGGCCCTGGCGGGCCCCGTCTCCTATGCTGACATCTCTTTGAGGCGCACGTGGAACACAACGCGCCGTCGACCCGGGCCTGGTGGTGATCGGACAGCGATCCACCCACGTCCACCACCCTTACTATAACATCCTTGCCAGGAAATACAACAATGGCCAAGTTCCACGGCGTAAATTTTCATCAACTATGAGGAAAATGTCGTCAATTTTGAGAGCTTGCTCTGTACTGTCTCCAATCTGTCGCGGCTTCCTAGTGGGTAAAATTTATATTGTCCTTCGTTGCCAAAAATGGCCAGCCAGTCGTAGTGCTTTCCGCCAATCTGATCGTCTCAATAAGTCCCGGTCAGTACGCCCTGCGCCACGGTCAGATAAAAACGGCCACTTCGTACGTCATCAACGAGTGCCGACTTCTGGAATTTTACATCAGTTTTGTGTTTATGCGAGTTTTACGTTCGTGTATCGATAAATATGTGTAAAAATTGAGAACGGCTGTGGGTCTGTGAGGGGCTGTGGAGCAGTATCAGCATTAAGTCAAGCATTTTATCTTCAATGTAATCCCCAAACTTATAATATGCTTGCCTGCATAGTGTGCTTTTAATACAAGATTTAAATTTTGTTTCATTCAATTCTAGTGTAAAGGGAGGTAATTTATTAAAACATTTTAAACAGTACCTACCCCATAAAAGACGTGGCTACTTTAGCCAGTCTGAATCCTGGTTGAACTAATTCATTTTTTATTTCTACTTTTGTTACAATTCCCGTACAGAATCGCACCGGCGGAGATTGTAAACGGTTCTGATGGCTCCGTCGTAACATATCGCAAGACAGATACTATGAAAGTTACTAAATTAGACTAGTCTCGTGGTGTCAACATCCGTAATTTGGCGAATTCTTCTAACAGCATATGCTGCTAAACCAAGCCGCCCTTTTTTTTAACGGGGGAAATCCTCATGGATTTCCTCCGCCCTGGGGCGGGCGAAGGGATCTGTCAGACTCTTACTGACTAAAACCAACCCGGTGTTCCATCTCCCACCTACGCCGTGGATCGCGGGAACGTATGCGACTTCCGTAATCCCCGGCTAGTGCCGGCCCGCCTCTGCGGGCCACCTCGGGTCGGAGGCGGGAGTGAGGTGATTGACTCCCCCCGCGACGTCAAAGAGGGGCGCACTGGAACACCACGCGCCGCCACCTCCAGTCCGGATAAACGGGGGCGACGGACATAAACCAAGCCGCCTTGCAATAGCCTTTTGTCGGCCGGAAATAAGGTGCGCGCCTTCAACGGTTGGCTCATGCCGCCGGTATGAATACTCTTTCGGCATACTTATCATCATTATCATATCAGCCGAAAGACGGCAACTGCAGGATAACGGCTTCCCCAAGTGTCGCCATAACAACCAGTCATGTGCGTCTCGCATCCATCGGCTACCCGCGAACCTCACCAGGTCATCGGTCTAGCTTGTGGAATACCTTCCAACGCTACGTCTTCCGGTACGCGGTCGTCATTCCAGAACTTTTCGGCCCCATTGACCATCTGTTCTGCAAGCAATGTGCCCTGCCCACTGCTACTTCAGTTTGGCGATCCTTCGGACTATGACATACTGAAATGGACTCAAACCGAACTCGACGCCCTGGCTAGGAGGGTACACTACTGACGGCAAACCGGATGCATCACCCACGATCGTCGGTGATGAGACTGTACTTCCCGCGGAAGTATGGAGGTCGAGGCTTTTGAAATGCTAAGACTTAGATGTGCAGTCTCGGAGAATATTTTCTCAAAGCCGTTGTGGATATGCACCGAGATGTGGTCGCAGTGGAAAAGGGACTCCCCGTGTTGTCCATGGCTAAAGAGAACTGGTGTAAACCTGTGATACCTTAGTACAGATGACCGCAAGGAGGTAAGGAAAGCAAAGGAGCTCCACGGGCGCTTCTATCGGGCCATTTATGGGTCTGATGTAGATTTCCTAGGGATCCCTTCTTTTCGCATAATGTTTTTTTCCTACACACACTTCGGCATTACTATTTTGGTATAGTTTTTTTTTTGGTATAATAATACTTTGCCATATTTTTTTTGGCATACAGTTTGTGTTGACATAATTATCTTGTAAGCTTATATGTTTTGGCATAATTTTGAAATAATCACGTGCTTATATGCAGTCGATTGTATTAAAATAATAGTTGCCGGTTGCCTTTCAACGCAGCAAGATTGGATGGTATATTTTCGCCCTAGAAAACAAACAAACTAACAGTAAATTAATCTTTGAGTGTCACATGGACCTGGAGAGTATATCACTGTCTAACATAATCACCCTCCAGTGGATCAAGGAGCACAGTGGATCCTTAGGCAATGACGAACATGCTAAGAGAGGTTCCGAGATGGCAGTGGCCCGTGCGCACTCCTACCCCTACCTTTCTCACAGATTCGTACTAAACTTCATAACAACAAATGGTCACGGCGTACAGTAATGCCAAGTCTATCACCGATAAACAAAAGGATTTTTCAGCCTACGTAGAAATAACCTCAGAACAATAATAGAGACAATTACGGGCCATTGTCCCCAAACAAACATCTCTTTAACATAGGCGCCACGGACAGCTAGTTCTGCTACTTTACTCTACCTTACTACACTGTACTGTTTTTAACCCAAAGGTTGACTGGTAGAGAATGCTTTGTTACATTTAATCCACCAATATACCACCGCTGTACCTACATGAAGTTTAAAAAAATAAATAAATTAGGATTGAATAAGATAGTATAGAGAAGGGATAGGATATGGGTATTACGCCGACGCCGAATGGCAGCCACATTAATTTAGTTAGGAACTCCGACACGTGGTCGTTTTTCCGGAGGCCAAACATAAAGCGAATGCACAAGTTTTACAGTCGCTCTTGTAATTTAGGAGTACCTCCTTTGCACCTAGAAAACAAACATCCGCATATTTTATAAATGGTAGAAGAAAAGATTAAGGAAGACTGACCTGAGTGTGAAATGGTAAGAATTTATGGAGACGTTAAAGAGACTGGAAAGAGTAGAGTACCCTCTTACTAACATGAGCAATATGAAACTCCCAAATGATGTTAGTACCCATATGGAAGCCTTGGTTTTTAGCGCTTTTAGAGTATAAAATGGGCACTGAGTCATACGTTACTAGTGGCAAAGACTGGGACTGGGCCGTCCCAGTCCCAGTAAAAAATATAAGATCACCCAGTGGTGATCTTATATTTTTCGTTGCTTGATACACCTATACAACGTGTAACAGAATAAACGCAATACCTCTTAAGAGGTCATTGTACTCACATCATTATGAACAACACTTTTCCTATGGGACCAACAAACAAATCGCAAAAAAAATATCGAGTGCCCCATACATTTATGTGCGCATAACCCGACAAAATCTACTGAACTGTTGATTTTTTTTTCGCGATTTCGTGGTTGGTCCCATAGTAAAAGTTGTTCATAATGATGAGTACAATGACCCCTTAAGAGGCATTCCGTTTATTCTGTTACATGTTGTTTAAGGCCCACTTGCGCTGCTCCACTTAGCACTGGGCTAACGGTTTAGTCTAGGGCTAGCTTTACAAATTTTTGACTTAACTGTTTTTGAGAGGCTAGTAAAATAACTAAAAATACAATTTTAGCCAGTGCTAACTACGTTTCCGTATTTGTGCAAGACCATTCTACAAATTTGCAAAGTTAACCCTGGACTAGACCTTTAGCCCAGTGCTAAGTGGGGCAGCGGCAGCGCTAGAGAGCCTAACAGGACTTCATCTTCGTCTGAGACGGCATCTTTGCGCTTGCTTTGCGAAACATGTTCCGCCACGGCTTCGCTTCTCGTAAGGCTACACATAGCGGTAGCAATCTTCACGTAGGTTTTCACATCGCAGTCGCAAACTGACAAATATTTATATTTCCCTACATTTTGGCAAGTTTTTGACATTATTGTTGATATGATATTGCGACTCGATGTCTCGAAGTACTGAGGGCGAATTCTACTAATTTCAGGCAACGTTCGCAGAAAATAAAAGTTGTAAATTGTATAATATCTTAAAAATTGCACGTCACATCGCGCCATGTTGTTAGCTAACCTTAAAAATTTAACAAGATGCTCTAGACAAAGTGAGATTCCATGCGGTTATCGCTTATGTTATCAAAACCACTATCACTGATAGAGACTCTCTTCGTCTAAAGTTAAATTTGTTAAATTTTTAATTCAGAATCCGAATGTAATCAGCCAAACCGCAAAGTTTAATAGTTGTTCCGTTACCTATTGTGTTCTTCAGTTAAAATAAGTATTACAAGGTGTTACAACACGCCCCTATTGTGTTTTACTGGTCCGTTTACAAAACTCAAACATACACGTTTGTAAACACATATTATAAGCAATAACAGGTGCCAACGAATCTGTAAAATATCGTTCTTAGTAATCAGTACTACAGCTGCTACCCACGATGACGGCGTTACTAAGATTTTTGCTGCTCACAGTTTTGGTTTTATATTTCTCAAATGTCTGTGTAAGTAGTCTTCTATCAAATATTTTGGTTTAACACCGTTTACTGGGGTGCATTATAGGAGTCTCCCCGAGCGACGTATCATCCGACCTTCTTATACGTCCAGCACACCCTGGGTAAACGACGTCTGTTAATTGACTTATCCTTACTCCACGATTGCAAATATAATATTTTGTTATACGCAACTTAATTAAGGATTCTGTGTAACTTAAACTTTAGTGAGAGTATATGTACTTGATAGTATTCTCTTTCTTTTTTGTAAGCACCTGCCATGTTAAGTCTCCACTACCCTTGGTTTACTGGTGGAGAACACTTAAGGCATCCGCCTTTGTATCTTTGTGTTGCAAGAAGTTTTAATTAATGAATTACCTTTTTAATATCAAGAGGTGAAGTCTGCATATGAACTGGGATTAATCTCAAAATAATAAGTTAATCTAAAAAAGTGTCGGCCCCATTTTTAGTAGAAATCTAGTTTACATTTTCAATTGCTATGTGAATTGTAAATTCTTGACGAAAGATAAAATTACCTTTACTCCCGATACAGCCCAATTTAAATTAAAGATTTTTATCACCAATTAAATAAATATGCTCATTCAGTTCAGCAGTAGCAACATCGTATAACCTTATAAAGGCTGAGCTTTACGTTTAAGCGATTTGCGCCAAATAAAGCGACTCGTAGCTCTTTTCGTAGACCCGTGCTACGGCGCACCCCCTTACCAATATATCACCAGTTTATTGTGCCCTAAGAGACACTTGAGATGTTTACATTATTCACCAAGAATTTCTAAGAAACAATTTTTTGATTAAATAATAAGTCCTCAATTGTAAACTGGTCCATACATACTCTCACGGACCGGCTTACAAAGAATTTCGTAGCAACCGTAGCACTTTGCTACGAAACTTAGTACAGCCCTTAACCCCATTAACCTAATGGGAGTCTAAGCGCGGAAATGGAGACCCATCACTACGACCCCATCGTAGCTTATTAGAATCGATGCTGTGATGGATCATGTAAAAAGTATTGGCTACAACATCCTTCCATTTCGTTATTAAGTAATTATTTTGCGATCGCCTAGACGAGCGTGGAGATTAAGCTCATTTTGCTCCACGAATCGCTTATTGCAGCAATATGTAGGCATGGTCTTGGTCGCAGATGTGTTTCTAAAAAGATAAAGTTTCTTTCCAACTTTTAAGAAAAACTATGCCAGTAGTTTTAATATTTTTAGGGGAATGCAACTGTAATAGCACCCCCGTTCAATTTATATGAATGAAAATCAATCACTGTATATATGAAAGTTTATCACTTGAGGAAGACTCGTCAGATTTAGCAGATTTTTTATTTGTTGTGTTTGTAATTGTCGGATAGGTTTGCGTGAAAGAAATTTTGGAAAACCACCGAACATGAAATGGCACCCGTACAAACTCGGGGCGAGTTCCTACCTTACTACTTATTGAATAAATGTGAGAGTTTGTATGTTTCTGCAACAACCAGACAAAACCGCTGAAGAGATTTGGATGAACTTCGGCACACATATAGTGCATAACTTAGAATAACACATAGGCTACTTTTTAAACATTTGTATGCGAATGAAGCCGCGGGTGGAAGCTAGTCTTTTATAAAACTTAAGTATTTATATTTTCTTTTTAGCCAAATGAAGTCAGTTAAGCTTTTTTTATTTTTACACAGTATTTGTTTTTGTCTCATTAACAATGTGAGTGCGCGTTATTGAGTCAGAGTCCAGCGAAGTGAAGTGATGGGGAAGGCATGAATATCGATGGTAGAGGCCATTAGTGCGGACACGAGAGCCTATGAGGTTGTAACGTGACGCTTCGTTTTACGCTCTTTGTGTTTATTCACATCAAGATACAATGCTTTTGTAAAAAAACACATCGTGAAAACTAAGGTGAAGTGAACTTGAAGTTAGCTGGCAAACTTACTTCACTTTATATGATTTAATTTTGAGACTATTAGATATTCGAATTCGATTCGTACTTGTAAGCACGCGCAAAGTAACAGTACTTACTATATTTTTCTTACCACTATATTATTCTTCTCATTATATTTTATCCACAATTTTGAACGATTTTCAAAATCAATCATCGCTTTTATGCCAATGGTAGGTATTAGATTTCTCGTTAAAAGTTTACGAAAAACTCGAGCGTTTAGGTGGCATTTAAAAATAACTAAAGAATGGACCTAATTGAACGGTTTCCAAGATCAGCTCTGTCTTTATAACTTAATCCGTATTTTTTTGTTCTCACAAATTGAGTTTGAAGTTTAATTCAAACATCAAAAACATTTGCGGAATATAAAATGAATATTATAAAAATAAACCAGCAGGCGTTTTGCTGTTCTAACTTAGCTGAGTTCATACAAAAATCCCATGAAATAGAAACACCTTTTCCGGATTTTCCAATTTTCCGGGAATCTTTTCTGCCCTATAAGCCTTCTTTGAATTATAACGAATGCTTGCAATAATAGTTAGCCCCATCAGTGTCGCCGTTCGCAGGTTAGTTTATATACCTAGATTGTATGATAGGGTGTTTCTTATTTTGCTTTGCGAAGCCTTTTGTGGCGCCTGCATTAAAAAGGTGTTTTATTTAAAGAACAATGGCGCCATTGTAGTAATTGTCAATTATTCTGAGATTGTTTCTGTTTAGGCTGAGAAGTCGATCATTTGATGTTAAAATGTAATACTATTGGCCTCTGGGTATTAGGAACAAAACTTTGAGGATAGTAAGGGGAGGATAGGTTTATCTAGGGGTTTAACGCTACTACTTTGAGACGTTGTTGCCAGTATGGTAGTTTTATTCTCTGTGGTCGGAATGTGATAGCATTATCATTTAGAAAAAAATAAATCGAACAGTACAAGTTTACTTACGGAGCTCAAAAAACACCCAACAAAGGCTTTTTATAAATAGTCTGAACGATCAGTTTTAAGGTTTTGTTTAGTTCGAAACTTACTAGAAATTCAAAATAATCTCTCACAAAAAGAGTCAAGAGTAAAATTCAACAAACCACCAAACCATATCGTTATTTTCCTCATTACCAATGTGTTTCAGAATAAATGGTTACCTAACCTACACGTTATTAGGTATTTCGTAGTCGAAACTGTTTTTATTTTCAGTAGACAATGAAGACTGAAGGCGTCACCGAGGCCGGCCCCGAAACGGGTGACCAGACGACCTAGACGCGTACCGACTGTGACAGTTTCTGTGGTATCGATGGTAATACCTATCGGTGGCGTGGGACAAGAATCCCTAGAGAGACTTGGAGTAGGCCTATGCCCAACATGGCGACGGTATAGGCTAAAATGATTTGAAAGGACAATAACATACATACCTAGTTATTGATTAATAATTCAACTTTCAGCATTGCAAGATTGTTTTACCACACAAACTGCGGTATTTGGAAAACATGCTAAATGCTGAGGTCGTTGCCAAAGCTGCGAAGATACGACAGCAGATGGAAGCTAACCCTAACATCCAGGACAGAGAGAAAAGCTGGCCCATGCTGCTGGCCCAGTATCAAGCGACAGACAATAACAACATTAATAGCATTAACAGCATACCTAACAATAACTTCGGAACTTTATACAACAGACGCCTACCGAAATTTTAGTGATGGTTAAGACTTAGTACCCTTTAGTTAATGAGGTTTAATTTTAGTGAAATAAATAGTTTCATAAGTAAAAAACAGTGTTTAATATCATCAAAAGCAGAATCTACTTCTGATGTGCTCTCTTCGAATTTTTGTCCATAAAAATAGAACATGAAATTTAGGGGCACAGAGCCTCTGCCTGAAAGTGAGAAGTAGATTTCTAACCGCAAGGTAGGCAAATCCGAGCCATTTTTAAACTTACCTAAATACTGATAACACCAGTATTTGTTAAATCAATATTTGTAACAGCCAACGATTGTAATAAAGATAAAATAACAAATTAAATTTCAAATCGTTTATTGCAATCCATATAATTATGGATTCATGTGGAATGCAATAAAAGTATTGAGTATGGTAAATATAAAGAATATAAACCAAAATTATTAACCTTGTCGGGTACAGCAAATTTTGAGATGGGCATTTCGCATTACAAGATGGAAGGTGAGCCATTTTAGTGGTAGGTACCTGCACAGCTAAAATTATTTATTAACCTAAAATCACTTATTTTATAAAGTGGTATAAATTGATGACTATTTTATACGAAAAAAATCGTTCGTTTCCATTTTAAGGTCATAAGTAAAATCTCATACAAGCCCTGCGGTAGCTTAATCCGTCACTGCTCAGGGTGCACTGGATGATAGGTAGGTATGCGTTCCAGGGCTTCATTTAATCCACTGAAGTTTAGAAGGCCGGTTTAGTGGGTAGTGGGTACCTACCCAAGGGCGTACCAAATTTCATTTTTTTTGGCAATTTCTGGAAACTAGAACATGAAAATTAAAAACGTGTATCTCTGTGCAAAATGAAGTGTTGGAAAATCAACATCTTTTCACTCATTAATTATTCTTAATTTGATATTTATTACATTATTTTATCTAGAATATTCCACGGCATTCGATTCGCTATAGTATATAATTCCATCATGCAATCAAGGACATTCAAGGGCCATCCAGGTATTGCCTAGTAGACGTACCTATGCAGGATGGGCCGAATATTCCCAGTCACCCCCACATGGATTGCCATCAGACGGCATTCGGGAATAAAATTCCCAGTTGCTACCAGGTGGTGACTGTAAAAATGTTATTTAATTATCTGTGACTGATGAATAACTTTTGTTAGGTATTTTAATTATTGCAAATATTTGATTCTCTGTGATACGAATTTACACCACGTTTTTATGATCACGCACTAGCACTTCGCCTGCGACTTCGTCCGTGATTTAGTACCTAGGTAGTTCACAAATTTCAAAGGTTAGCTTTGAAATTTGTCTTGTTACACAGAAACAAGCGGCGGGAAAAGCAATTGTAAACATTGAGGTTATTTATGATACGTTTTTGTCAGATCACTTTCCCTTGAAAATAGAACGTGATGTAAATGTTATCAGATTGATAACTTGTGTAATTAAATCACCGCTTAACGGTGTTCGATGGGGTGAAAGAAGTCCTGATGAAATAAAGGAATACTCGTCTCTGTGTAATAATAAATTTAAAAGTTTCGATTTTCCTGAGGACTTTCAACTATGTGCTGATAGTTTTTGTGATAATTCCCACCATAGGTTATTGTTGGATTCGATGTATAAAGACATGGTATCTATATTAAGTGAAGCAGCTAGTTTAAAAAGAGTCTCTAAAGGCATCATTAGAAAGAAAGCTATAAAAGGCTGGAACAAGCATGTCAAAGAGTTTCACACTCAAGCAAGGTCTAAGTTTAAATTGTGGATTTGGTATGGGGAGCCTAGTAGTGGGCCTATCTATGAGGATATGATGTTAAGTCGTAAGGTATTTAAATCAAAATTGAAATGGGTAGGTAATTAAGAACCAAGAAAAAATAAGAAATGTTTATCATCTTTCTGGAAAGGCACTAAACAGCTTAATATCTCTCCAAGCTTAGCAGTTAGCGTGGAGGGTGAGAGTGACCACAATGGAATAGCTAATATATTTAAAGAACAGTTTATTGTGAGCTCACCTCTTGAGCCCGTGGTGAGGGTGAACGATGCTGAGTCCTATCGATCAGAAACACCCATTAGGTTTACGTGTATAGAAATAAAAGCAGTCACTAATTGTATGAAGCGGGGAAAATCTCCTGGTCATGATGGACTCAGCATTGAGCATCTTCAAAATGCTGGTTTGCACTTGCCAAGAGTGTTGACTATGTTTTTAAATCTATGTGTGGGGCATTCTCACCTACAACAGGAGATGCTGGATACATTAGTTGAACCTATTGTAAAGAATCGGACAGGAGACATAGCAGACAAAGGGAATTAAAGGCCAATCTCATTGGCAACGGTGATAGCCAAAGTGTTTGATAGTGTGCTTGAAGCGCACCTCAGTAGATATACAAAACTACACGACACACAGTTTGGTTTTCATGCGGGACTGTCTACGGACAGTACAATACTTGCGTTGAAGCACAGTGTCAAATATTATACGAACAGGAAAACACCAGTGTATACTTGTTCACCTTTCCAAAGCTTTCGACCTGGTTTCGTATAAGGTTTTATGGGAGAAGCTTCGGGAAGAGGGAGTTCCTGCTGCATTGGTGTCAATATTATCTATCTGGTATAACAAGCAGAGGAACTTTATGAAATGGTCCACATTGTCGGACCCGTATAAACTCAAATTTGGTGTAAGGCAGGGAGGTCTTCCCCGAGACTGTTTAATATTTATGTTAACAACTTGTTTGTTGAGCTCAGCAACACTCATATTGATTGCCATAATATAGACGGAGTGAGTTTAAATAACTTAAGCTACGCAGATGATATGGTGCTGCTGAGCCCAACAATCCGTGGAATTAGAAAACTACTGACCATTTGTGAAAGATACGCCGAGCAGCATGGGCTAAAATATAATCCTACAAAGAGAAGAGAAGTGCCTCAAATGTCCCTCCCGTAGAACTAAACGGTTCACCTTTACAGAGGGTATCACAATTTAAATATTTGGGCCATATTGTTACGGAGGATCTTAAAGATAACTTAGATATGGAGAGAGAGCGCAGGGCGATGGCTGTGAGAGGAAATATGTTGGCACGCAGGTTTGCTGGTTCCTTAGCACCGGTTAAAATAACACTTTTTAAGGCGTTTTGTCAAATATTTTACACCAGTAGTCTGTGGGCTAATCATACCCAACAAGCAAACAGCGCACTGCGCATTCGATACAACAATGCCTTCAGGGCGCTGTTGAGGCTTCCGCCTTAATGTAATGCATCAGGGATGTTCGCTGATGCGCACACGGACGATTATTTCGCGATCATGCGCAAAAAAGTGGCATGAGTTATGCGCAGGGTGCGGGGAAGCAGCAATAGAATTCTGAAGGTTTTTTTCAGAAAGGCTAGAAGGGCCTACAATGGACTGGTTTATCAAGCTACATGTAAGACATGAGCTTGATAAATCTTCCTCTAAGTGGATGCTGTGTTAAATTTTTTTGTTTTTGTCATTTTTCATGTGTGCGAAGTGTTACTACTAACATAGTTTGTAAGTTATTTTTTGGTAAAACAAACACGCTATGGGCCGTCGACGCCTGAAAATAAACGATTTTTATTTTATTTTATTTGGCAAATTAAGCACACCGATTTTCATCAATTACCCAGCTATTTCTGCTGCTGATTCTGTGGTCTTAGGATCAGCGCAACTATGTTTCCCGTTCACCCCGTCAGGGGTTGATTATGCAAAAATTATCCCACTTTTAGTTTGTTCATACCAATTTCCACGTAAATTGAAGCAAGCAATAATGTCCCCTAAAAACTTATTTTCTAAAAATCCAAAAATTTATAATTCTTTTTTTATCGAAATCATGAATGTCGTGTTTCAACTTCATCGGTGAGTCTACTAGTTTGCTTAAACCGCAACAGTTTTCTTACTTAGAGCATTTTAATACCCGTCGTAACTTATATTGTTTGTTGATCCCGGCACGAATACCTAAGACTTGATATTGGCCTCATTATGAACAAAGAGGTTACGCGAATTTGAGAAAATGAATATTATGCCAAGATACGTCCGCAACAGGGTAACATAATTTGGCTTAGGCGTGTGCAATTTGAGATCCTCGGTTCGATTCTCGAACTGGGCAGTGTTTTTGAGGTTTAGTTACATACTTCTTACGTTAGCCTCATAATGTTTTCCATAAAACTCTACTGACAGTATTGTTAGATGAGCACAGCTGCTCAGCAGCACTGACTACACACAGCATGCACACTATGCACAGGGTTGGTGCCTTGTTTGCAGTTTTAAGCGGAGAATTTAATATAAGTCCGTGCAGGGAAAACTGGGAAACACTATCTTGATAACAAAAAGGCTTGTGGTTGGGATTGAGCTGCTACATGGGCTAGCGGCGTAGCTAGTTCAAAGGGGCCCCACAGCAAACATTTTTGGGGCAACATTTTTTATCCGGCTGTGACAAAGCTCAAAATGGGAAATAATACCCCTTTTGGGCTTTTAGGAGTTTCGGGTTTTTATGCTGTATGCTATAATAGCACAAAACTGTCGCGGTCAGTGTTTAATGGATAGATTCCGTCAGTGTTGGCAAAAAACGCTTGCTTGGTAAAGAACCTCTGGGGCAATTTAATTCGGATAGGTTACATCAAATCATATTGGAGGGGTAAAATCGAAAACAGGAGTATATTATTATTACGACTTCTTGCTTTCGCATGTTGAGGCCTGTTATCTGGGGCCCCGTATAATTGATACGACTGATATTTACGGCGGTAGCTACGCCCCTGACATGGGCCAATTTGTTCTCATAACAGGTATTAAGAGGAAATAGAAAATCTAACCTACAAGAGACGGAATTTAAAATGTTCGTGGACGCTTTGCTCGCTCTTATATCCTGAATCCTCTTTATTCATAAGCTTTTCTGCATAAGTCGACAAATTTCATCTTTTTCTGTAGAAATGGCCAACAAACAAACTCGATTTCGGTTTTTCGTCCATTATTTCGTGAAAATGCAAAAAATCCGTTTGCACAAATTTTCGAGCAAGTATTAACTTACGTTCCAAATTCCACAAAAAACCACATATAACCTTACCTATTCGTGTCGGGGTGTCCTAAGCTCCCTGTCTTCCGCTTCTTGGCTACGCAAGTCAGTCAAAACTACTTTTAACCAGCTCCATTGGGCAAGACTAGTTTTGACTATAACTTCAGTCAAAAGTATCTATTATTGCCGAAAGCTGACAGTCAAAAGTACTTTTGACTGGTTTATAAGTCTAGTTTTCTTACCTATATTTTTATTTAGTATAACGTTCTTTTGATCCAATTTACATCTTGTAGGTATATTTGATGTTTGATCTAACCGCTGAACAAAGAGCGATCTTGCCAGCTCGGGTACCTAGGGCACCCTGACACGGATAGGTTCGATTCAAATGGGATGGTGGAGCTAGAGTGAGCGAGCGAACATAGAGTGGACTCTCCGTCCGCATACCGGCCCATCGTGCTGCTCGACGAGGTGGGCAAGCTCTTTGAAAGAGTAATTACAAACCGCCTCGTCGGGCACCTGGTGAGGGAGGGGCCGGATCTGGCGGAGAACCAATTCAGTTTCCGCACGGGACGCTCAACGGTGGACGCCATCATGCGTGTGAGAGGCCTAACGACGACGGGGGATGCGGTGTCCCGGGGCAGGGTCGTCTTGGCGGTGTCGTTTGACATCGCCAATGCCTTCAACTCCATGCCCTGGAGTTGCATCAGAGAGGCACTCCAGTATCACCGGATGCCGACCTACCTGCGTTGCGTGGTCGAGGCTTATCGTGCGTGGCGTGGTCGTTGGCACCGGGGAAAATGGAACGGCGAGAGATGTCGTGCGGTGTTACACAGTGTTTCGGTGCTGGGGCTGCACTTGTGGGACATCGGCTACAACTGGGTGATGCACGCCGACCTCTCAAGCGGCGTCAGCGTAATCTGCTACACTGATGACACGCTGGTCAAGACCAAGGCGCAGGGGGTGTCGCACCAGGCGGTGGCCGATGCGATGACACGCGGGATTGCGATAGTCGTTGAGAGAATCCGGCAATTGGGTCTCGAGGTGGCCTTGCACAAGTCTGAAGCCATGTGCTTCCATGGTTCTCGGAACAGGCCACCAATGGAATCCCAAATAACGGTAGGAGGGGTTCACATCGGCGTCGGCTCGACGATCAGGTACCTAGGGCTCGTTCTCGACAGCCGATGGAACTTCGAGGAGCAATTCCGAAGTTTGGCTTCCAGACTGGAGCGGGCCGACACTGCCTTCAAACGGCTCCTGCCATATCTAGGGGGACCAAACGCCTCCTGCCGGAGGCTCTATGCGGGGATCGTGCGGTCCATAGCCCTTTATAATATTATAATAATAAATTTTCTTTATTAAGGCACCAAGTCCCAATATTAAAATTACACAAGCTCATATGTACAAACATTTGACAATCACTCCATCAAATTCATCAGTTAATAATCTATCTGTACATATAATAAAAATGTAACGGATCGCTGTCTATACATGAAAGATATGTCATGATTACTATGAATTCTCTTAATCGGTATGATTATTATATATCATATTTATTAGTTTATTATTTTAGCATATATATGTATTTTATTAGTATTATATATATTATCTGTATATTCTTTCCGAATTGTTAAAATTCAATTTTGAATCTTATTTTTATTTATTGTACACCTACTACAGTATAGTCTTTATAACCCAAAGGTTGACTGGTAGAGAATGCCTTGATGCATTAAGTCCGCCCATGTACCACTTTTGTACATAAAGTTTAAATAAATAAATATATAAGAAAAAAAAATATTCGGACCTTTATCAACGCAAATAACATCCAAAACAATAATTGTTAGAATTTTTGTTCGATTTAGATTTGGTTTTCACTAATACATTGCGGTAAGCTTCACTTATTTAGTGTTTGTTTCATGTCAATCGGTTCATAAATTTATTTATTTAGGTTAGCCAACAATTGTTTAGGTACACATTACATTACATTTAAAAGTACACGATATACATTTATAAGTGCAATAATTAATTACAGGCTAACACCACATGCACTATTATATTTATATTATACATTTCTATTATTACATTTATTGTGATTGATAAAAATAATGTAAAACAAAGCATAAAACTAGTGAATTAACAAATAAATCAAAATCAAAATTAGTGTATTAAATTAAAAATGATTATAGGTACTGATTGGTAATATATTAACATAACAGATAAATACATTGAACTAAACTAAGATTAATATTTGTTTTACCTACATTAAAAAATAGTTAGAAAATAACATAACGTTAAAAAGCATGTAAATCAACAAATTGGCAATTCATAAATTATGTTTTAGTTTTGCGAATAGTATTCAATAATTAATTTACAAAAATTTCCTATGCTATCGTGGTGTACGTCGATCAGGTAACTGCAGCTGTTTAAGACCCTACACATTCGCGGTATTGGTGAGTTAGCACCTAGGACAGTTCTACGCAAGGGCGGGTAAAGCGGAGTGATGGGATTTCAAGGGATGCTGGTTGGGGCACGAAACTTGAGGGGACCCAGCAACTGAGGACAGTCTATTTGCTTTCTAAGGAGTTTGAATATAAATAGGGCATCCATTACTTCTCTTCGGGTCGATAACGAGAGCATCTTGAAAGTTTGCAGACGGGATACCTACATAGGAGTGCTGCTTGCTTTTCCCTTTGGAAAAAGCGAGATGCCATAGAAATCGCCACTGGACCCTTTCTAAGAGAAGTTTATGAGTGGCGTAATGCGGTCTCCATACGACACTACAATACTCCAGTATGCTTCGGACAATGCTATTATAAAGCAATATTTAGTGTTATTAGTGGTGACCTGTTTGAAACCCTTGGTATTGCGTAGTACAAATCCTAACATTTTAGATGCTTTTTTGACAATGTTTTCGATGTGGGGGATAAAAGTAACCTTTTCATCAAACAGCACTCCTAGATCCCTTATAGTTTCCACTACCTGAATTTTTTGGCTGTCTATAAAGTAGCTCGAGTGGATGGGGTGGACCTTTCTAGAAAATGACAGGTGGTAGCTTTTATTGAAGTTCAATTCCATTTTGTTATTCTTGCACCATTCAATTACTCTGTTCAGATCATCCTGTAGAAGCTTAATATCATTTGATGTTTCGATTTTCCTGGCTAAGTATCCGCGTACAAAAAGTTATGCCAATTTAAAGAATCACGTCGAACATTTGTTAAACTATCTACCTATAGCATTTACTGAAACTTTCTTAAAAGTCAAGAAATCTTAAAAGAAAAATGTCTGCCCCAACTAATTAATATTCCACGCGGACGAAGTCGCGGGCAAAAGCTAGTAAATAAATAAGTAATAAAATTACAAAAAAAAAACTAAAATTCAATATAATCGGTATGATTATTATATATCATATTTATTAGTTTATTATTTTAGCATATATATGTATTTTATTAGTATTATATATATTATCTGTATGTTCTTTCCGAAATGTTAAAATTCAATTTTGTATTTTAATTTTATTTATTGTACACCTACCACAGTATAGTCTTTATAACCCAAAGGTTGACTGGTAGAGAATGCCTTGATGCATTAAGTCTGCCCATGTACCACTATTGTACATAAAGTTTAAATAAATATGAAATCATTAAAATACAAAAACAAATTCATTAATCAATTAATCAAAATTGATAAAACTACAAAAAATACTCTAGAATTCAATATACGAATAATATCATTACAATACATACCTATATAAATAAATATATTAACAGTAAACAAAATTCAATTAAAATACAATAATTATTAAAAGTAGACATTCACTTAAGTAAGTAATTAGAATAAAACGTTTATCGACGGTTGGCACTCCGGTGAACTTCGAGCCTTCTGCCTTTGGATCGCACCACACCAATCCTCACTGACGACCCTCAGAAGTTGATTGGCCGATTTTTGTAGACTGCTAGAAAACGATGCAATTCGTGAGCGAATTACAGCGTGTAAGTCTGACACTCTCGCCTCAGCAAACATGCTCGACGCACAACAGTAGGTACCTACCGCTGAAGTTTCATTATAATACGGGAATCTAAACCGTAAAATAAAATAAGCATCGTTATATTGCACACGCATGGTACTTATCTAGTGTCGACATTTTAAATTTCGTTCAGAACTGGCACGTGTAAAAGCAAAGACAATAGGCTTATGAGGCCCCTGTGTGGGCGCTTACGTTGAAGGGCGACCTGCCCGCCAGCTCAAAGCGTCCCAAAGGGTCAAGGCCATCCGGCTGGCCCGGGGATACCGCACGATCACCGACGAGGCGGCGAGCCTCCTTGCCGGATTACCGCCATGGGATCTGGAGGCGAGAGACCTCGCGCACCTTTACGTGTGGCGCGTGGAGGCGCTTCGCCGGGGCGACCTCTCGCGTTGGCTGCCCTGCTTGGGCGGAACACCGCCGTGTCCTCGTCGACGCGATCGACGGCGGATACCTCTCGCGTCCGGCCCTGGTTACCTAAATCCATGGTCCGGAGCTAGGAGGCTTGGGAAAGGTCACCTCCTTCTGCGAAGCATTACTGCTAGCGAAGGAGGAGCCGGGCCACGCGAGGAAAAGACAAAGCCTTCGCCCCAACCGCCGCTACAGAAGAAAACGCCCCGGGCGTCGGGAGTCGCAGGGCGATCCCCGGCCACCGTAGGCGCAGGCCTGCGGTCGGCAAGCGTTGGGTGGCTTGCTGTCCGATCACCACCAGGCCCGGGTCGATGGCGAGTTTATTTCCACGCACGCCCTAAGGAGATATCAGCATAGAAGACGGGGCCCGCTAGAGCCAGACCCTGCTAAGGTTGCGCAATTTGTTCGAAAGAGTCACCGCGACCCTGGAAAGCAAAGGGTTTTAGAAGGAACACGGATGGGTTTTAGTCAGTAAGAGTCTGACTCGCCCTTCCGCTCCACCTAGAGCAGAAGAAGTAATTTGATGATTTAGGTACTTCAAAAAAAAGGCGGACTTCCGCGCCTAATGACTTTAAAAGAGACTTTGACCTTTGAGTACCTATGTTTGAAAACTCCGACTTAGGTAGGTACCTAATCTAGTTTAAAATTACCAAAAAATATTGAGTATCACTTGACGAGCCGTCTGACAGTGAACTCTCCGCTTTAGTGCAATATTTCAAGTCTGTCAGTTGTCTTTTTTTCTAGACAATATAAAAAGGATTTGGACGTATATGATTAATTTTAAGATCGATTGTTTGACAATGTCAAAATTCTCTGTTGATGTAATTTGTTTGTGAGCCATTCTTGCCTCGCAAAATTAAAATACACATGTGATAAGTCTCCTATCGCATTAAAATATGTCGTGCGTAAAGCAAGAGGCCGGTAGCGGTGATTACAGTTGGTTACTGTCGCAAAGGTTACAGAATGAATCAGTAGAACATAGATACAGAAAATGCGGGCTTATGAACACAATACAACATATAGACATATATGGCGTATACAATTCCAGTAACAGTGAGCACAGAAGAAGAAAACTTTTCAATTGTGTTCCAGATGAGGTAGCGACATCGATTTCTTTTGCTGCAAATACACGGGATGATGATACAGTGAATACTGTCAGTCAGTCTTCAGCTAAAAAGGTACAATCAAGGCTAAAGGGGTTCTCGATTACAACAAAATTGGCTGAAGTCTGCCCCGGGAAAGATCTTAGAGGTTCGAATAAGGACAGGCAAGGTTGTAAAAAATTGTGCTTTGGCGTCTACGTTCCTAACATGTAATATAAACTTACCTAAGAAGGTAAACTCGTCGTCATTGTTAAGATAATAAAGTGTTACCTACCCAGACAGAATAATTGCTTTAATTGTATAACAGCCTAGCACAGGCTGCACAGCAGGCACATTTCCGCCAAGCTAAGGCGCGAGCGATCCCGAATACAAGACGAAGATGTCACCACGCGTGCCCCCACTGTATTTTTCTCAAGTTAGGTATCTAACTATTGAAAAATCAACCCTTTACAAATTATTAGAAATTCTGTGCAAATGGTACATACTTACACTAATCCATTTTATTTATCTAAATCTAAACTAATGTTATAAATAGGAAATATTTAAGTATTGCTTGTTACATTTGGCTCAAAAACTACCTACTCAACCGAATTTAAAATAATATCTTTCGCCATTAGAAAGCTGCATTATTAACTTATTAAAGAATAGGCTATATTTTATTTTCGAAAGTGGAGAGGTTCTTACGAAAATCGCAATAATGTACCTACAGTCAACAAAGCTATTTGGTATGCATAACTTGCCACTAGTTTTAAAGAATGTTGTGAGGTTGCCGAGTAGACAATAATAAATTGAAAACCACACTCGCAAGTGTGTCATAAGCTTAAAAAGTTATAATGCGCACATTAGAAATAAATACCTATTGGCAGTGCAGTGGGAAAAATAATATGTTTGCCTGTATAGGTACCTCATAGCTTTGTTGACTGTACCTAACTCAAAGTAGCAAAATTTTGCCTAATAAATTCATTATTAAAAAATAATTTACCACATGATTAAAGTACTTACCTACTATAAATAAAAGACGCCGAGGGAATATGGTTTTGTTCAAATTATTCAACCAAAACCTGATATTGATCCTTATCCATTTAAATGATTTGATAATAATTAAGGTTGATTTGATGTGCTGTGTTATACCTAAGTATACAGACAAATTTCTTGTTTTCAAATTTATCGCTATAGCATTAGGTTCAAGGTTGATTGGGAAAATTTGAGTTTCGGATAGCTTGATGTGCTGGCGTCTGTACCTAGCCTTTGTGAAGATAATCAATGTCTTCAAATCAACGAATCGAAGTCATCCAAGTTAAGTCTATCTGCTACTTATTTCCTACCAATAAAATTTAGGTTAACTTATCGTGTTCGGGCTCATTCAATCAGCCGCGAGGATCAGTTGATATGGTGGTTTCTCATGACGGAGCGGAAAGGTGGTCAGTGAACAAGCCTTCCTGAACGTAGACCCAGCAAGTTTGGACTCACTGGATTGACAAAATGACCAGATGATGCAGCGAAGGTTCTGCAGCCTCAGCTTCTCTGCGACTTACAGCAGACGTTTCGCATTTGGGCTGATTAAATAGGTCTCAATGCGTAGTTGACGTAGAGATGATGATGAAGCTGCTGGTTGACAGGAACTCGTGTCTACTTATCCTAGACCCCCTGATTCTTCTTACAGGTACATATCTAAGCATAAATTAAGATAACAGAAACCCACATACCTACCTACCTACATAAGTTCTTCTGCGAGTAGAGGTGAGAGTTTAGGTAAGTACTTCTATAAAATTATCAAGATAATATGAGTCTTCGGGTATTTAAAATAAAGATTCTCATGCTATTGATCATTGGACTCAACAATAACATGTGGTCTGCACAACTTAGGTACTTACTTACCTACTTGGATTAAGTTTAAATATTACCTACAATAAGATATAAGTTTTTTCAGGCGGATTGGCTAACCGATCCGAAGGCGCTCCGTTATGGAGCGGTGATTGTGCATAAAAGGTTTTTTTCCCATCTCTTTCGAAACACCCAGAAATAAGTGGTCCTGTGTCGACATATAAAGTAAAAAGAAATAAACATAAAAGTTTGAGACTGAAGAGAATGTAGGATAGGTCAGAGCGAGCAAATCAATCTTCGCAATGTTAAGACCCCATCTCGGATAGGCTAGTTTTCTGTTTGTTGTCGATGAGAAATATGTACCTACTTAGTTATTTTGTGACGTCTAAAATGTAAAGGCGTATGTTTGAAAAGTTCGGACAATAAGGTAATATGGTGGTTTATAAGATTATGGTTATGATCAATTATAAGATTTGGCTATGACATATCAAACATAGACACAAGGGCGGAATCTAAATTAGTTTTAGATTGTACTATAAAATGACACTCGTAAATACTTTTGTAAATTATTTTATTTATTTATTTTATTGGAAATACTTTTCCGAATCACAATAGTTATGTAGCTACAATAAGTGTCATTAGCGCTGCTATCATATGGATAACGGCTAAACACAGAAACGTAGCTTATCTTAGGCCAGGCCCATTCATCCAATTTATTATTCAAACAAACTGCTGATAAGTATGAAAAAGAGAGAACTATTAATTCTTACTTTTTCAATGCTGTTTCGGTCTCTTGAAGCTCAATCTAAGTCATCAATGTGGCCATTACCGGACGAGAACGTTCATCAGATCTGTTAAAAACTAAGCTACGATGACACGAAGCAAGCTAGCCTCGTGTCATCTAGTCCGTAGGTAATGACCGCCTCGACCGAAGCATTTGGTAACATCAAGGGTATACATCATTTGGGCCTGACCTTTTCCCAATACCAACCAACACGTTCCAATAACACCGTGGTGTTCCTACCTACGTACGTTTACACGTTCAAAGCTCAGTCTCACAATTTCATGTTTCCTCCTGCTGTTTGAATGAACTTTCAATTGTTTAATTATGTTTACGACAAAAAAGACTAACAATTAGACATTCAGAATACAACTGCAAGCACTGACTATTTCTATTTAATATTTCGTACAATTTCATGTTTCCTCCTGCTGTTTGAATGAACTTTCAATTGATTAATTATGTTTACGACAAAAAAGACTAACAATTAGACATTCAGAATACAACTGCAAGCACTGACTATTTCTATTTAATATTTCGTACAATTTCATGTTTGCTTCTGCTGTTTGAATGAACTTTCAATTGATTAATTATGTTTACGACAAAAAAGACTAACAATTAGACAATCAGAATACAACTGCAAACGCTATTTCTATCTAAAATTTCGTACAATTTGATATTTGCTTCTGCTGCTTAAATGAACTTTCAATTGATTAATTATGTTTACGGCAAAAAGTACTAACAATTAGACACTCAGAATACAACTGCAAGTACTGACTATTTATATTTAAGATTTCGTATGAATAATATCAATGGAATTTAATTATATTTAGGTAATTTCACCGTTGGTGGCTGACGAACACGGCGCGTTGACAGCGGGGCGATGCTTAATACTGGTGGAACAGACAAGTCCCTCTACCGGACGATAGCCGCCACTCGCCAGCCCACGCGGCATGTTCGCGAAATGCGGCCCAAGATATAGAGACAAGATAATGTTTTCATGTTGTCTAAAGTAGGATCCTTATGCCTTTCTAAGCATCATAAGAAAAAATTGTATAAATATGTTATATATTGTGAACAAAATATATAGATTTAGAGTAGACAAAATAAATTGAATATCTTATAAATAGCTAATTGTACTTTTAATTACATAATTATACTGAATTAAATACGTTAGTGTAAATATACAGGATGGAGAAAAGTGAAACACAGGAAATAGAAGGAAAATAATTTAGTAGGTACCTATCATATTATAAAATATGTTCTAAACATTTTCGTTACCATAAATTATAAAAAGAGATCGGATATTCGGTGGCGTATTGCCGTGGCTATTATGGAAAGCACTTTGTATAGTTTTAAGCGTGATCATATTAAGCGGGTGCTTATTAAAGTTTATTTTATTTTTCACACCAGTATTTTCCTTAGGTACCTACACTCTACATACTCACATGCTTGCATGGAGCGTTAAAAATCTAACGTAATGTAAATATGCACCCGACAGATTTTATTTTAATAAAATTTAGTAAGAAGTAGCTTCTATAATGTTATCCAAAGAGTAGTTAGTTATACATCAGATCTCTAGTTATCAACAAGCAAGTTTATAATAAATATTTCTAATACGTCTGTCATTAAACGGTTTTGAATAACTAGATATTCTAAAAATAATAATGCTTCAGCCATAATCACAGGACAGAACCGTTATGATGAATTTCCTTCAAACGTAGTCGTTAATATGCGTCAATACCTAGCCCTGAATGCATTACGTAAAGTCAGTGGGTACAAACAGTAACAATTTTCATTACGCAGTTAAAATTACAGACGAGAGATGTTAGAGATGTTATTCCCAGTCTATAAAAGCGACTTTACCTATATTTATTGGATTGCACTTTTCCCTGTGTTGCGTTGTTTTTTTCCACCCCGTATATTTGAAGCTATGTTTCAAGATATAAAACTTACAATAGGTACAAAATATATCTTGTGAGATTTTTTCATTATTTATAAAATTACTACGAATGTCTTAAAATCGATCAATGATTGAATTTAATGATTTATAATATGACACAAAACCTCAAACTGAATCCATAATACATGAAAAATAGTAAATAAGGTTCCAGAGAAGTGAAAAATTAGAAACAAAACAAATTATGAAATTAGAAAGAGATGAAGTACTTGGGTCGCTTATAAACAACGATCAATTTGTTATTACTATAAATATTAAAATTACATTTATTATACACGTGGAACAATAAAGTCACTATAAATCATAATATACAAAAATCATTGTTTGATTAAAAATCATAAAATAATTTACAGAGTATTGATATGTACAATATTTCATAACTAATATTAATCACTTCCTCCACAATAAATAAATTATTAAATGTATATAAACAAAAAAAAAATATATAAGTATATGATATAGAACATACGGTTACGATTCAGACAAGTATACACTATTTAAGAAACGACATGGATTAATTAAATGTAGTCCAACCTTGGGGTACACTAGGTGTGGGCTCTTGTCGCGTGCTCGAACCTGGGGAATAGTCTAATAACCCAAATTGGCTAAAATCTAGCCCATATTCGTGTAAGAGAGCACTGTCTGTAGATTTGATTTGTTCAACTTTCTGATTTTTATCACGACACTTGAGCGGATCGAAATCTTCTAGGTTTGTCGGCGAATCGTCCAGTTTAATGAGATCAGAATCTGAGCCACACGACTGAAAAAGAAATATGTGAGTTAAACAAGCACAAAGCGAGACACGTCCCTTGGTAGGCCTTTTTGTGTCTGTGTCATCATTACAGGAAGACCAGCTGTAGTACTACAGCTAGAGCTCAACGTTGGCACTTTTCCCATTTCAATGGCTCATTTACATTAGTCGCACCCCTGTCAATATGCAACAATATGTCCTGAACGTGAGTGACGTTGTGGATAAATATTATGGTGCATGCGAACATGCATACTGATGCCGGTGTATTCTGTCGACATCTCACCGTGTACGCTTAGGTGGAGCGAATGACAAGTCATCTGTCATTCCATCTTGTTTGTATGGTTTGACAGCTCACTTGTCGTGCACTTCGCTTAAGTTCTCACTGCGACATGTTTTTAGTCGGTCGATTCTGTAAACAGTCAAAGTAAAGGCTTGTGAAGTGATCACGAGGTGAGCTGTCAATCAATATAATCAAGATGTTACGAGATCAGAAATGAGCTGTCATTCCATTTTGATAAAATGGATTGACAGCTCACCTTGTGATCACTTCACACAAGCCTTCACTTCGACATGTTTACAGAATCGACCGGCAGAATCGTACTGCTGTTTCGACCACATAGTGAGTGTTCTAAACGTCTACAACAAACAATATCAGTAAGTAATCGGAAGTCCATTGTATGCAGTATAGAAGAAACATTTGTCTCGGTTAACATTACAATGTAAAGAGACTCACAATCGCAGCTAATGTATATCAGCCATGAATGGTCGACGTAAATACATTTTAGTATTCAAATTAAATCCAAAACGGCTATTTGTATTGTTTAACTGTATAGGTATTTGTGTCCGGTTTCAACACACCACATTTTTTATCAAAGGGCATTAATTGGCATCCGGCATTGACTGGTAAATAAATATGGGTTTATTCGTTTGTCTGTATTTGCTGATAAACAGGTGCCAAAATGATGTCTCAACTGCTAGGCAGCTCAGTTCTTTATATAATATTCATATATAAAATCCCTCCAAAACACGGTGCTAGATTCTCGCCATTCCTCACAATTCACGTTTTGTTACCAAATCTCTTATTATGTGTGTTAAAAAACGTCGTTTGATCGCATTGTCGCTTGAGTGCATTTGTCATTGCAGGCTACATAATGGTCTCGCCTTGGGCTCAGGCGTCTATTTTGCCTCGGCTGATCAAGTTTGCCCACTAGCATCAATATGTATTATTTCGGGATGTGCTATCATTTATGAGGATATTTCTGTACCTAATTTAACATACAGTCAAAAGTATAAAGCCATCCGATGTCATTTTTATTTAGAAACAATATTTGAATATTGAAACCGGACTTTAGAGTCGTTGAGCGAACGCTATTTTGATAATAAATTAAAGATGTACATAATATTGTAAAAACAATATTTTCATAAAAGTCAAGACATTCCGCTATCAACGTAATATAATAAGCTAAAGGCGACAGCGTGTGTCCGCTCGACGGCTCTTAGTTCACTTGATTAAGGCTGCAATTATATAATGTGTTAATCAACTGCAAGAAATTTAAGTTGTTAAGAATAAAAAAAATAATAAGAAAAACAAAAAAATGCCGTTTTAAAGAAATAGAATATTTCCACTACGCACAAATTTATTGATTATGCGCACTGTACTCCGCATAGGCCGGCGCGGGGACCGCGGGAGGGGGCGGGTAGCGGGAGCCGCGGTGCGGTCGCAGGCCTACGTACAGTCCATATAAAAATAATTTGCTACATTTTTTGGAAATGTAAAAAATTTTAGTTACACCGATTTTTTTTTTTTTTGGTTTTTTAGATGTTTCTGAACATGTACACGAAATTCTTGCAGTTAATTATTAACACCTTATATAGTAAACAGGTAACACAGCCTTTTAAATCATGAAAGAAATAATCTTAAATGAGTTTACGACTACTTCTATTAAATAAAAATCCAATATTTATGCATACGTAGATATATTTAGTAACATGCATTCGCAAGTTCTATGTAAGCATGATCTTGCTAAAGGACGACAAACTGTGTATTATATACAAGTGCTCGTGTCATTCTATTATTATATTGATATAAATATTATAAGTACAAAATACAGAGTCGCACAGTCATGGTACTTCCCACTAATTTTATTGTCCTCATGTTAAAATAACACTGATATCTGGATCAAAACGACCCGATAACTCTCTATTCATTATAGGATGAGTTGCATGATACATGCTAAATGCCTATGGCGAAATCATATAGATAACGATTAAACGCTGTTACCTATAGATATTGTAGATCGCCTAAAGGATACCTACTCGGTTCATTTTACCTTTATGCCATCTGATCTGAATTAAAATTCGAACGTTTTTTGCTGTTGTTCCGATTAGACTGATCCGGATTGGCAGAAACGATAACTTTTAGCAAAAAATCATTAAAACTTAGTTCCATTGTTTCGCATATAGCTGTTGCGTATTAGCTAGGCAAAACTGGTCATAGACTAAGACTCACCTTTGACGTTAATTTCAGAAATAATGACATTAAGACGTTCTAACTCGACATTTAACGTTATCCTCAACATTTTTACCAACGAAAAACGATCGACGATAATGAGGGCGATCGCGTTTGAGTTCGCCGCTAAAGGCGCTAGTGTAGAGTGAGGTCTTCGAAATGTCAAATTACACTGCTGAAATGTTAAAACAGCCTGAATTTGACAGGTTAGTTACGGTTCTACCGACCACTGCATTGGATTTATTTTTTGTCGGAAATATGTAATATTCTTATTTTTTTGTCCATTATAATGAGTCCAAGTAACACTGTGACACTATAATATGTTGTATTAAATCGCAAGTTTACGGCATCATAAAATGTTTTCCTTCTAACTTTGTTCACATGCGCGTAATAACAACTTTAATGCGATGCTATGCTTCATGCTCACCAGTTAGCACCACTGACGAGTAACTCGTCAGTGGCGCCAACTGGTGAGCATAAAAACGGTAGCGCCCATTGAGAAAGCAATGACCGCTGCTATTGCCATGCTAAAACGATACAACCATAGACTACGCATCTGATCAGATTCGTTTGGTTATTTTTTAAAGCTATAGAACTTTTACACTTCATTGTGACAGCTAATGTATCTCTTTTGCTGCCTTCATCAATACGCACCCCAGAGGCGAGATCTTTATTTTTAGGCAAAATATATTGACAATATATTTTGCCTAAAAATAATGATCTGCTTTCATATTTTGTAACTTGTTGCTGTTTTTAGTGAGGTATTGACTGACAGCAAGTTTTGTGTCCTCTAAAAACTTATAGGCGTTAATAACATTAAAATATACTTTTGATAGCAGTGAATTTAGTTTAAAATAGGAGACGCAGTGCATGTTTCCACGACATCATAATGTTTGATCTATGGATAAAGTGTTATGCAAATCATCCTATCGCAAATAGTAACCAATATATTTTTCAGCACTTGTTAATCTACTCTTAAATAAAACGAGCTAGCATCACAATATGAGATCATTAATTTTTATACTTATTATTCATATTATTCTGATCTTAATACCAATAAGCAAATTATGCAAATCAAAGGAGTACATGCGTGGGCCACGTATAAAAATAAAATAATATAAGGCACTTAATTTGAACTGTTAATAATAGTTATTTAGCAAAATAAAATCTATTTTAATGTAGCCTGAAACGCACATTCTTCTAATATAAAATTTAATAATATTCCCACAACAATATATTATAGAAAAGTAATTTACAACAAAACATTGTAATATCAAAAGAAAAAGTAAACATTCTCAATAGAACTAGTAGGGCGATTCTATATCAATACCAATGGTAACATAACAAAATATCTCTAAGAAATAGCGTCTTAGACCAAAAGAGTTAAGCATCAAATAAATTACAAAGCAAGGTGAAAATATATAGGATAATTTATTTTTCTAGGATAACTAAATATATTGGTCAAGGATAAAACATAACTGGGAATAATTAATATTTGTGCTAGGCACGCAATTTTGTTAAATTTTTGAGAGGTTTTTTCGTTTTTGTTGTGTTACATTTAGAATCACTTTTAAATCACTTTCAGATCATACGCTTAAATTCTAAAAGAAAACGAATGACTACATTCGAATCTTTTCAACAAGTTTGCAAGAAGCTAACTATATTTGACTTTATTTGTGTTAACCTTTGCACATTATGACCTAAAAATCATAAAACGTGATATTTCTTTCTCCACTATATAAAATCACAGCAACATGTTTGTAAAGTGATAACTAAAAGTAATGTCATGTGTTCCATAACATTTCATGTCAAACCATTACTAGTAAAGAATAAGGGGACCGCATGTGTTAGATAAATGTTATTAATTCATAAACATGAATCTTATAATACCCCATATGAATGGTTAAGTAAATATATGTATAGTCAACCTTCGTGTGTTAGTGCAAACATATTTCACTCAGTTGCAGTTCAAGGCATGAATTCTATAATTTTCTGCTTTACAGTTAGGTATAAAATTGATATGATTACAAATGTGCATATCAGAATTACCTCTAGAATTTTCCCCTTGTACGGAGGTAGGTCAGTGTTGTGTCCCGCGGCGAGCCTGGGCCTTACGCTCTCTTGGCTCGGTCTACCTATCGAGGGTGTCGTGAGTTTTGGCGCTGTGCCGTTACACGGCGACGGCACAGTTGGTTGTGACACCTTCCTCTGATTTGTTGACAGGGTCAACTTTAATTTTGCCTTATCATTGCCTTCTGTGAAGCGTATCGTGCTGGTGTGAAAGTCTGACGTAGTAATCACATCGTTTTTTGTGATATTACTGACAAAGTGTAGATTTTGGAGCATCGAAGTGGTCGTCGCTCGCGGTGGCGGCGTTGGCGCGTCAGACAAATCAATTAGTTTCCTCGTGGAAATTATTGGGTAACGGACTGGGAGTTGGGGACGTTCCGGTAACCGGGGTGGGAGACATGGTGACAGTGTTTTCTGCAAAATAAAATTGAATGATGTGCCACGGTGCTCCTAGGAGCGTTCATGCTGCTATCGCATTCACATGGTACTAAACACAATAATGTGGACAGTACAAAATATAATGAAGCACAGTATAGGTGGACGAAAGCCTATGGATGTCATTGAATAAGCATAACATTTCTTATGACGAAAATCTAAAGATGGGATACCTTTTCAAAAAATTGTGGATGTCTTAAGACACTTAACATGCCAATATAAAAAAACAGTAGTTACGCTTTGTGAAAATAAAATAATACAAAAAAGGTATCACAGTCTATGACAGCTATTAATGAATATGTAATCATACTTCCGATACGACCAAACAAATAACGTTGATTCACTGGGACCTTTCTACACTACTCTCTTTTGACGGAGAATACATTCACACAAAATCGAAATATATCCTAAAGATATATCTCAATATGAATCACTAAGATGAGATGCTTGTACCGGCAGAACTAATTATAATCCACTAAATATAACTTTCATGAAAAGTCAAAACGAACGACATCAGAAATTAATATATGCAAAGTGCCGTATCGGAAGTCGTGATTCTACTCTAACAGGCATGACGAACTGATGGAAGAACACAAGCGTTTAACAAGGAATCTACACTCATTGTTTTAAGATGCAAAGTCGTGTGTCACTTACGGCTTTGTCCTGAAGACTGATGTCTGAGTTGTTCGAACTATTCGGGAAGCTCTCCCGGCGGTGTGCTTTCTTGCTGTCGAACAGGTACTCCATCTCCGTGAGCAGGTCCAGCGGAAGCGCAGGCGGCGCCTCCCTCGGCGGCGTCTCCCCCGGCGGCGCCTTCCTCGACGGCGTCTCCCCCGGCGGCGCCTTCCTCGACGGCGCCTCCCCCGGCGGCGCCTTCCTCGGCGGCACCTCCACCGGCGGCGCCTCCCCCGCCGGCGCCTTCCTCAACGGCGCCTCCCCCGGCGGCGCCTTCCTCGACGGCGCCACCCTCGGCAGCGCCTCCCTCGGTGGCGCCTCCCGCGGCGGCGCCGTCCTCGTCGTCATCGCTTTGTTCGTCGGGGAAGAATCCGATGAATCTGACGAAACGGGGGTCGTAGTCCCGCATGAGAACCTACAAAATTACACGTTAATTAGATTACATTCGACACACGTGGAAATGTTTCACAACTCATTATTTCTACAGAGATGATGCGTGTTTAATGTTATCCGGTGTTGCTACTGAGGTGTTATCGTATTAGCAGATGTTACCACTCCAAACTGCTGTAACGACAGCGCCGAACTTGTGATATAACACAATAAACACTTTCTATAACCAGGTGCAGTGATCTTGAATGAAAATGGCTGTAGAGTCTAGCAGTCGTTTTTAAAATCGGTGTTCAATTCTTCGTGATCATCTTTTTTCATAGAAGTGCGCCGAGTCTCGAATTATGGTTTATGTATTTTCGGTAACGGAGCTTTTCGCAAACGCAGTTTGTCACCAGCGCAGTCCGCACCATAACGACTAAATTCCTAAAAAAACACATTGTTAATCATATCTATAGGATCAAAGAGGGCAATTTCAAATTAAACATCATGGTCTTTTTAAAGGTTATTATTAAGTGTACAATTATTGTCAATAAAGGGCTAAACATTAAATTTATGTGTACGTAGCCAATTTGAAACAAGCACGAATTTAGGATGTTACGAAGGTCAGGTTCACAGATGGTTCGCTGTGAGCGAGCAGAAACGGCTACCATAGCTCCATTTAGACATACAGGGCCACTGCATGCTCTTCCTGGACGAAACCTCAGATGACGACAGCGGACGGACATTTCATGCATACTACAACATGTAAATATGCTACATGGACCCAACTGGTGTCTCAATACTTCTACACTACACATACGTTCAACACTGAAGCTTCTAAAATATAATAGACATAAATATTTGATTAAATTTTTACACACATAGTGAACTAAACTACTTATATGATTACAAAACAATAGAACGTAATTAATGACACTGACCCAAGGACGGTGGCGGCGACATGTCTTTCTTATTGTAGGCCGGACACAATTCGAAACTCTTGTGCACCGCCTTCAAATTCCATAGTTACCTTTAATATTGTCGCCCGTCTTATTTACATTAAATGCCCTTTCGGCTTGTTCTAGTATGCTTACCTAACTTTATATATGAGTTTAAACATGGCCCCCGCCATATTCGATCGAAGCGTAGCGCGTAGGGACAACGGTATCCACCCAGCTATGTCGGCTTCAACTGATAGCCTTGCAATAACTTGCAGCGGTCGCGTAAGCCTGGTAGCTATTCTCGGCTACATCAGCAATTTAGCACAGCCCACTGCTTTTCGGCCGGTCGACATACAGAACAATCTTACCTAGTTGAGGGTAACATTGCAGCAGCAAGCCGCGAGGAATCAGTGCACCGGTGAAAGGTATTGAAGAATACACAGCACCGCCTCAACTTATTGACCACTCACCGTATTTCCGACTCACTTCGTCCAACCAGGCATAACGAAGCGCCTGGTTGGACGGTTATCCTCTGAGTTGATAGAACGTCACTTAATGTCTTCCTTTGACAATTCGAATTCAGTGGCTGTACCTTCTCACAATGAGCCGTCAAATAAAGCTTTAATATTCAAAGAATTTGATTTTATTAGGTCATAAAAATAACATTATCATTAGGCCAATAAAAAGCACGAAGCAAAGAGCACTTGAAACTAGACAGTCTTGAATTTTAGAATTTATCTAAAATACTGTTTCGTTAAAAGTAGTCAGAATATCGTAAGATCTAACGTGCACAACCCTTCTAGATAATAGGGATGTTTCCTGGATAAAAAGTTTGTAAATTTTTACTAAATAAAAAATATTTTATTTACATTTCACAAAATGGCCAGCTCAATAAAAAGTTTTTCAGTTTGAAGTCAATGAGACATTCTTAAAAGGTTTACGCTATTTTGACCTTTGTTTTCAAGTATTAAGTGTTTCAAGTATGCATAATTAAATATAGTTTTCTTTGCAGTTGGTTGCTCAGCGCCGCATTATGTCTCCTGACTTGATATAAAAGGAAATGATTAGACTGTTCCTGACAAGGGTATTTGTTGTGATTGCCCTGTTGTTAAATGATTGGGCACGCCACTGATTTCAATTTAACGAAAACAAAACATCAAGATATATTATACTCAATCATGCAAAAGTAAAGTGCAATTTTGAGCTCAATGCAAACAACTGGCCACATTGTCGGGGTTCACAGTTCAGCCGCGGTTATTTAAAATCTTACCAAAGCCGCGTCCATCACAAAAGGATGGTCCTTTGAGTCTGACAAGTTACGTGATTACTATATTTAAATCGATCTAAATGAAATCTCGGACTCTAATACCCTATTACGCATGAATTATGTGACCAATTGTTCACGTGGCAGTGAAACTGCCAGTGTGGCCCAATTCGTGTTTAGCATGCTGATAAATTAAATTTATTTCATAATTTACATAATTATGATTAATGAAAGTGACGAACTGCGTTTGGAGACCGTAGTTTGGGCTCCTGAAATAGTAGGCGGCTACTGTACCCCCCACGCCAACCTCCTGATAATATGTCGGAGTTGGTGTGGGCTAACAGAGCGGCCGTTTTAAAACCTTCCCAAATACCCTCCAATGACTCCGAAATTCCGCGCCTTGGTCTGGATATGTATATAATTTATGTTGTTAAATCAAATCATGATTAATAAATTAAGTATGTAAGTAGATACGTTACACTCTCACAAATTGTCTTTACGTTTCTCTTTCTATCTTCCTAAACCTGAATAGATATATGTTTCATTGTTTATCGATTTGCATTCTGCTTCCTTAAATTGAGACTCTATTTATGTAATGAAAGAGTACGGTAAGGTATCTACCTACCATAATTTCATCGGTTAAATGGATTAAGTTTTTATAGTCACCTGCTATCATCAGTGGTGTTAATTGACGATGGTCGAGAGCCGGTCTTGGGCATTTTATTCTTCAGCCCTTTCACCGCTGATTTTACGTTCTTGCCTCCTTGACGGACCTTCATTGAATAAAATGTTAAGCGTTAAAAATCACTTTTTTAAAACAATATGTACCACAGTTGTTAAAGAAGTTGTTTGGCCATAGATCAGTGTTGTTCATTGATCATTATTTCAAGTGGACTTGGGGGTTGGTCTTTAGGTGACAAGGGAAGCTTTAAATTAGGGAGGGACATTCCAATGGTAATGTGTCTATGTACATGACTATTGACAAAGAGTAGTTACGTACGTACTCGAAATTAACTCAATGTATTTGCGTTTTGGATACATCTTGGGAAATTATATAAATATGCAATTTTAAAGTAGGTAAATTCACCTTATATATGGATATATAAACTTGTATTCTTAAAGTTGCACACATTTCAAGCGTATTTGCATAATCTTTAAATGCAAACGTAAGCCCTCAAAGATTGCGTCCCCACGACTTAAGGTCCGTTTATATCTAGACATAGAGCGCGTCAGACGCGTGCCGTGCCCGACACCGACAGACGCCGTTTATTCACATCTAGAGTGCCGTGTCAGATGACAGACACGTCGGTGTCGTACGCGGCCGCCTCACCGGCGCGCTTATTACTGAATTTAGTTGCTAACGCACGTTATATTTCGTTAAAAATGTTCAAACACTCCTCAGTGGAAGATTTATCCTTAATCGCATTTTTTACCAGGATAAAACTAAAAGAAGAGAAAGACGCATGGCCGCACCTCCTATACTCAAGAAAAGCAAAATTGGAAGAAAAGATCATTACAGATTTAAAATTACGTTTATTTTTTCGTTATCCATTTCGTAAAGAAAAGAAAAATTGTCTGCACGGTTCCGATGCTCTATTCTTACTGCCCGGCAAACACAGACAGGTAGGTACACACATGAACCGCACAGACGAAATATAGTCTGTAGATATAAACGGACCGAAAGATGTTAAAGAGTAACAGCCGCAGTGGGAGTGGGTTTAATAAATAAAAAAGTATAAAATAGTTAAAAAAGGAAGAATTCAACACCGGTTCAAAACCCAGTAACATGCAGTTTCATATTTTACAAATTATTAATGATAAAATAAAAATATAGTAATATTGTCATAGTTGGTTTTTATAGAGTCACTTTCATATTCGACTAATATTATCGAATACGTTTTACAACTCATTTTTAGGGGCAATATTCCCCAAATTTTTGAATATTTAGTAGATATTATGCTGTCCAAGTTTTTAGCGAAACAGTTCGACGGGCATTTCTTTTAAAATTTCTTGTAGCTTAATAAAATCTTAGGCTACGACTAAACATCGCGAGGCATGCGGCGTAGTACTTTCTTAATTCGCCTTGCTTATGACGGCCATCGGGGTATTGAGCAGTTATAATAGCATTAATATTACTTTTCCCGCTAACGAAGTGGTCACAAAAATTGCTAAAGATTAGCATAGTATGGACTTCGTTTGTAAGCAACGAAGGACACATAACCCGCAATGTTTAGATGTAACTTCAAACACATGAACATATTTAGGCTGAATAAATCGAAACGACAGCCTGACATAATATCTTTAAGTTTTTCTTATGACGTGCGGTGGTGATATGCAGTTGCGTGCAAAAAAATACGGTTTTGTCTTATAGCCAGTAGATATCGGGACCCAGTGCAGTAAATAACACTACAATTTTGATCAGCATCTGTTATTCGTAACTTCGTGGAGTAAATACTTTATTTATGACAACAGCAACGGCATCTACGTTGTGCACTACGCTGTATAATATACTAAATACGATATTATCAGTAAATGTTTAATATAATTATTTACATACTATATATTATTATTCATAAATACTATTTTTTTTAAAGAATAATTAAATATATTATAATGAATATTTATGTAAAAGTTAATAGAAGGGTATCATACTAGGGGTATAAATACAATAGTAGAAGGATATTTCTATTTAGTAAACATTCGGTCTAACTAACTTTAATCAATCCATCGAAATCTATCATAACTTATCTTTAATCATTCTGGTCAAATTCTTATAGTATAAATATGCTAGAAATTGTGTGTAGCTCAACTTTAGTTTCGCATTTTTATTATATATATTTGATATGCTTAGCAAAAAAACGATTGTATCCATATACCAATAACCATACCATACCACATTGGTAACCATTTACCAATTAATTATATACATAAACGTAGATATCTAATATTTAACTTAAAGCTACATACGATTACGACATATAAATTAGAATAACTATAGAGGCAGCTAGGCATAGACCCAGATATACATACTTTCACACACACACACACACACGTAATACCATCACCACAACACGACAACCTAATAGTTACGCAAAAAGTATTCTCCACCAAGTTATGTATAACAGTGCGAGAACAGAAGGTAGTTGTCAGATAGACAACAGAGTTCACTAGGACTCACCGTTTTGACCGCCGATTGCACTGCTGGGTTCGCCTGCAAATATTCATAATTTAAAGCAAAAAAAAAAGAAAATATCCAGTACTTGCAGCAAGCATGCATTGAAATTATAATATTACCTTATCTACTATGAGAAAAACTGAAAGATTTATTTTATGTTTTTTGATGAATGGCAGATAATTGTATTTATGAGCCCCGCTTTATAATGAAATATTAGTTTACAGTGAAGCTGCCGTTTTGGGAACGACCGCTGAGTTGATTCTTACATTTTAAAATAATTCAAAATCCGTTCATTTGAAGTCTAAAATAGCGTGTCTAAAATAACAACAGAGGACCAATTCTACTAATTTATTAAAAATGTATGGAAATTGTGACTTTTTGACACATTGCGACTGAAGTGCGAATACAAACCTTGCTTTAAAAATTAATAGAATTGGAACTCAGATTTCGATACTTTAAAATAGTTCATAACAGGTTTAAGCGAAATGTGACGAATTTTCCTGGGTTCTACACCCAGGAAAATATGCAGTTGGCTGTTAAATATTGAAAGCCACATTATGACGTCTTCGATAAATCCGGACGTGTAGTAATTCTATAATTGAAAATCTAGCCAATAGAGACAAATGTTTAAAATTAATCATTTTCACTCACAAACTATTAGCCAAGCAAGAAGCCTTCCAATTAAACGGAAACATACGGAAGTAAGGGACATACTCATAGGAATTCAATTTTTTATACCGAACCACTCTGGTCCCTGGTAGCACCCGAAGTGATCAGCGAAATTCGATATTTTAGCACAGCTGAATAAATTGAATCTTAAACGGCAAGGGTCAGAAAAAAAGAAGTGGTTAAAATAAAATACGATACAGACATGAACAATACTTCTGAGATAGGAAATTAATCTTCAAGATTTTTAGAGGCAAAAAAACAATCTTTTTCGTGCCAGCGACACGAAGAAGAAGAGCACGGATGTCAGCGCCAAAATGCGTTTAACTTTGAACAGCGCTAAACCATATCGGGATGTTAGAAAAGTTTAAAATCACAAAAAAAGAGTGTGTGTACTTATGTACACGCGTTAGAAGTTATACTTCTTTGGCGTATGGAAAAAAAAAACATTCACAACTAAAACAATATAAAAGTTTTAAAATATTTGTATTGTTTTCAGCAATTTGTTGCGTTCGAACGATCGCCTATTAAGTCTATTTCGCTAAATAACTGATACGTTTCATAGTTTTAAAACTGTTTGTTCATAAAATAGGGCAGATATCATGCAACATTTTTTTTTTATTCGAATGTTTTGTTAGTAGTATTTGAAATTAATACCAACTTTCTATTCTGGATGGTGTGTACCTGAGAAGTTTATGGGTACCTACTTACAATGACATATGAGTTACGAGACTCCTTTTTTCAAAATAGTCAATACTAATAATTATTATAAACGGTAAAATTCTTTGTTCCGTTCTACTGTAGATACAAATCCGATTAAGAAAACTCATTCATGAAGAGGCTGTTTTTTGTCTTCGAAAAATCATCATATTCCAATAAAATCTTCTAGGATAGAATAGGATAAAAGGAGCTGAGCCGCGGGAAAAATTAGTGTCTAATCAATTACTTTTATCAAAATATTTGTATCTTATATTTTAGCGCATTATTTCGAAATTAAAACCACATTCTTCTTCGAAATTCAAACATAAAAGAAACAAAAGACAATCAAAAATACTAGAATATACAACTTGAACATAGTTTTCGATTTTCATGCCACCTAGAACTAACTTCACGATGTAGAATTCAGGTGTCGGTGTGCGCGCGCATCGTAAAAATTCACTCTCATCAGTTTTCTCCATCGCGCCAAAAGAAGTATAACTTCAAAAACATCGCTTTCCTTAAACCTCCAGAAAGCTGATGGACGATGGTCCATGGGAAGACAAAAGTTTTTTCAAACATTCCTTTATGGCTAAAAGGGAACCACTGAACTATAGCGACTTGATAAGCTTGGCACAAACATCAAGAGTCCCAGTTAATGCGAGAACGTTAATAATGAATGTCCAAAAACAGAAGCATACCGGATTATAGGATTCCGTTCAAGTCTTGATTTTTTCAGAATATACATTACACCTACGGAAGTTTAATAACTGTGAAATGGAAGCAAAATATAGCAGGTAATATTGGAGGACAAACTTAACTTTGTTGTTGAAAAAATATTCTTATTCACGCGGGCCGCAGCTAGAAGGGAATACACAGAAGAGCGCAATACCTCTTCCAATTCAATTTTCATGAGACCAATGTCCTGCACGGAAATTCTATAGACAAACTAACCTAAGAAAAACTATACACGACATGATGAGTGCCCCGTCATCATGGTAGTTACCATGATGACGGGGCACTCGAGACGTAAAAAAGAAAACATGTTGCTAACATGACAAAACACCTGTCAACATAGAAGCGAAGCCATAGAAAAACGTGGCAGTTGACGGTAGAATTTGAACTAGGACAAAACGGAAGGAACTAGAGGCCTACGTCACTGAACTAACAGATACCAAACTTGTTTATGATTGTTGATCTTTCACACGTAACTTTGGTAGTGTCTAAACTAAAATATTTTTTTAATATAACTCTTAAAATGTCTGCCGTGCGCGGGGCCGAAGCCTACTTGCGGAAGCCCGAGTCTCACTTTTAATGGAATAAGGCACCAAGCGAAATTGTACCTGGATGCACTAGTAAGTGCACCCAAAGACAAACCTCAGTTAGTGTAGGGCTGAGTACGTCTAGTCGGGATATCGACCAAGTGCGAATGGTACCCAGGCGTACGTATACTGGTATTCTGGTAGTAAAAGGGCGATGGTGGGATCAGGTAACACAACAAGCAACACTACGCCGATGAGCCAGGCTGTGATGCTTAGCCACCAAGGTCTCGTCTCCTATAAGCCTTTTTGCTCTGCGTTCCAAAGAGTCCAATGCAGCAAGCTGGTATTTTCTGAGCCAGAATTCTCTTTGTACAGAGTCAGAAGCTGCCCGAATGTGAAGCCAGCTCAGCTTCTTGGCTGCAGTCTGTGCTTTTGATTCGATGGTTAAGCCGAAGTTGACATAATGACGTCAGCTACATGCCCAATAGCTCAAGGAGGTCGGTAACAGGTACAGACGTGCCTCGGGAACTAGGAGATCACTGGAACGGACTCCTTTAAGCAGTGAAAAGACACGCCTGTGTTTTCAGAGCATTGAATTTGACCAGATTGTCGTCTCCCCACTGGGAAATGAAATTTAAGGTCAAATTCATTCGTTCCACCATGGCCTCTCTCAGAGTAACTGTTACCTAGACCTATGGACCCCTTGACTATTATTACAATGCATGGTTATAAAATAAGATTCAAATACGTCTTGCACTTGATAAATGTTTTCACAAAAACGGTCGCTAGCTTAAGTAACGTAGCAACAAGGGGCAATATATCATAAAGAGCAAACACATTTGCACGCAAAAGCATACAGCAGGCTGAGTGGAATTCCCTGTCGGAGTATGTTTCCTGATAGCTACAACCTGGGGGTCTTTAGGTCAAGAGTGATTAGGTTACTTCTAAGCCAGCGAGTTTTATCGTCAACCACATCATCGCTTTCCATCAGGTGAGATTTTGGTCAAACGCGAGCCTATCAAATATAAAAATAAAAATCCCATAATTGTTATAGAGCTTGTCGCGTGCTTGTAAAAGGTTTCTTCACAATAATGCGCTGGCTGCACGAGTTATATGTTTGCTTATTTATATATAGACTTCCAAAAAAAGGTTCTCAATTCGTCTTTTCAGGGTTTTTTTTAGATTGTTAAGACATCATTCTTAGCTACATGGACCGATTAGTACAAGCTAACTTTCAAATTTATGGCTGCAACGTTTTAATAAGACATTGTTTCAATTTTCTGACACAAACCATAGACCACCGTAGGTTCAAGGCAAGTTCAGGTAAGTCGAATAGCAAAGTTACATGGTCCTATCGACGGGAACTTTATAATTTTTCTCTATTAACAGATTTAGGCATATTCCCTATGTGCTTAACATGCTTCCCAGCACTACGTTGTTCGCCTTCGTCGTTCACCGAAATAATAAACAAAAACACCGCATTATAATGCATTAATTTAATTTTACTTACTATAAAAGCTTTCTATTACAAGTTAAAGCGAAAGTACACGCAATTAAAGTACAGGTATCCCAAGAAAAGTATGCGCTTCGGCTTCAGAAATTATAATCAAACGCGCGATGACGCAATAATGTAGAAATTTCATGATGTTGACAATATCATATTAAACGCAATGGGATTCAAATATACATCAAAACTAATAAATAAGTGAACAAAATAATTGGAATGCATGAAAGTGTCAGAATTGTATTATTAGTTAAGACACAACTATTGCAGTTTGTCACTCGTTTGCCGTCATTGTACCTAGCCGGAAATATCGCACCACAAATAACCCAATCGCTCAATAGTTTCCAAGTCGCACGCATGCTGGTCTTTCGCAAGTTACTGTACACTGTGAAATGAGCTTAGCCGGGCCGTTCGTTTAGGCAATGTGACGAAACGAATTAATTCTTTCAAGCGCAACTTTAAAGTCCTATAACTTTTTAAATTGTTCTTCTAACTTCATACAAACGCTTAATGACAACTGCAAAACTACGAAACGCAGCAGTATAAAACATAGAAGCTTTGCGTCTGTGCACTTGCGTATATTTGGAAACACAATTACCGAAGCGCGTACTTTTTCTGATTTAACTGTATGTCTCATTTCAAATATTCTTAGATGTCCTACTAAATTAATGAACAGGTATGAATCACGCCAGGCTTTGTACTTTGGCAGCAACTAGAGCAACGTTGCAAAAAAATAATTCATCCCAAACTTAAGAAGCGCGCAAAAGTGCAAACCTAAGATTATAATTACCTTATCTTTCACAGTTTTAAAGAAGGCCCCGCCTTCTTTTTTCACATTCTTGGCCCATTCCCTGTACTGTTGTTTCAACTTCTGCCCGCTGCCTGTATTTAGTTTGTCAGCATAATTATTGCATTCGATTTCAAACTCATCGTTAAAGCCACGCCCCGAGTTAAGCAAGTCCAGTCTTTCATCAATAAACTGTAATAAAATATTAGTTTACAATTACTGTTTTGTATTTGCAGTTTCATGGTTTTAAACAAACTGTTAATTTTGGCTTTAAAGCATCGTTTTGTAACTAAAAACCGAATATCATTTCTTCGTTATATTTTGTGCACAAGACACCATGCATGTAAGTTGCAACATGCTTGCAAACTTCGATCATGATCGAAGTGTGCAAATAAACAAAGTATAATCAACGATATTGTATTGAAGCATTATCTCACCTGGCGGAATATTTGAGATTGTAGTATTTTTGTTAGGAAGGGTTGCATATTTTTTCGAGTTTTAACGAAAGCCTCTGGATGGAAAGTTATGGACTGACCATTTTCAATTCTGAAACAAAATAATTAAATTAGGGTTGTGACCTAATTACAATAATTTGATTATTTTGGAAACCCCCTTTTTTGAGACAACTTTCTCTTTGTCAGCTTCATTTTGGAACAATCGCAACTTACTTTATCGCATCACGATATCCACCTATTAGTGCGACTAAAGCACACAAAAATGCTCGAGACACGGCATCGCCTAAAGCATTCTTATCACTTAGCGCTTTCTTTAAGTTCGCCACCTGAAAATTAATTTTAAAAACCATTTGATTACATTTTACACATTTAAATACCAAAAATAATATTATTTAAATAATTACTACATAAACTCTTCAAAGCCACTTATTCAAGTGTCTTACAGTAATTTTGTTTGAATGATTCTTTAACTGTTTTCTTTCTTTACTCCATGTATTACTAGAACAAAACTCCATGTATTACAAGGCAAAAGTACATTGTCTTACCAGATCAGAGGGGAGGCTTTCCAAATCGTTGAAAGGCGTTTTAAGCTCATTTGCGTCAACATCTAATATGACCACATCACCTATTTCCGACATCTTTACGGTCTGAAATGTACAAGATTAAGTTATTGATATTATTTTCACTAGGATAGGTACTGCGATTTCATGAAAACAGTGCGCAAATCATGTTGTTTAAATTTATTTCAACTCTAACCTCCATAACACTCCTTGGGACTCCAATAAGGAATGGCATTGGTGCCAACAAGTAATCAACCAGATGTTTTGGTAGAATTGGAATGAATATGTGCTGCCAGGACATCGGAAACAGCGTAGCATTGGCTGCCTGCACGCATGCGGACAGTCGCGAGGGCTTGGATGCCACGATCGCAACCCTACGCTCATGAAGCAACGCCGCCCACAGCCCAGCCATACATTTAGTGTCCATGGCGCTGAAGTATTCCGTCAAGTTGCACTGAAAAACATAATAGTGTGTTCATTACTCATGTAAACAACGTAATAGGCTATTTTACTGAAAACATCATCATTAGATAGATTTCCAAAAAATATTGAACACAGTTTTTTTTCTTTTTCATTTATGTTTACAAAAAAATTAAGACGATGCAGTGCATCGAAAACACGCGTGACGTCACTTGGCTGGTAAAATTTATACCATCATAGTGATGCCACGAGTGTCTTCAATGCACTGTATCGTCCAATATTTTTTGGAAATTTATCTGACGGAATAATTCGATTTTTTCAGTAAAATAATCTATTGAAAGCGAATAAACAAAGAAATGATGTAAATGAGTCTTTGGGAACACTTAGCGCTATTAATTGTCGTCTCACCTGAAATGAAAATGGACAAAGGTTAGTGAGAAACATTACTATACTATTACTAGTTAGTTTCAGTTCCATGTAATAAAACTGACCACTGATGATTTTATTGAATGCCCATTATTATTTTATTAATGACTATACTTACATTTTCAGGGATACTTGGTAGTTTACCGTCAGGACACTGGCAAGTAAAAACGCTATGACCCGCGTTGTAGGTCACTTTAAGCGTGTGCCCGGGCATAGGTGGACGTATCCGGCACGCTTCTATGAATGATGCCAATTCCCCTCGCTCTGGGCTATTTATCAGATTCGCTATGCAATTCAGTAGCCTGAAAATAATATTTTATGATAATATTCACAGCACAATTTATCATTAAATATGATATTTATAATAAACATTTGAATTTTTTTTTCATATTCATAAGAAAAAACTTAATATATTTTTATCATTTTGAATATGAAGTAGTGATTCAATAAATTAAAAAAAAGATCCTATGCAAAAAACCCAACATTTATCACAAGTCGGAAACAAGCCAAAAGTCGCGCAGGCTTCGATCGCGCAATGGCATGTGTTTGTTTTCGCCTGCGCACCTCACAAAGACAACTGTGAGTCTATGAACAAATATATGAGTGTTATCATTCTATGCATGTAAGTCGCAATAGATCATACATTCAAACAAGAACAAATAATAATAATCAAAAAATCTTTGCACAGCATATTATTATAAGTTAGACAACGCTAGTAGAGAAGGTAATTTCTCACTTGAACTTAATTGTCATTTATCACATTAATTTGGGATTGAATACTTGGAAAGCGCATTGTCAAATTCACATTGGTAGTGAACAATAAATTAACAATGGAGGCTTATCATTTTAAGCCTAAGCGTCCAACTTGCGTCCAACTACCTACGACGATACAATGTTGCCGCCAATATTAGGTAACTATTTTGTAAAGCACATTCGAAATTAATGTAATAAATAGTTTACCATCTATCAATCTATCTATTGGGGTATGGTTTCCGCACTTAGTCCTGATGTTGGACCATTGTGCGTGGGCCATGGCGGCCGTCATTCTAACCAGCCAACCTCCCTCCAGAAGCAGATCAAAATTATGTATTTTTTATTTATTGGATATAATTATATTTTTTTACAAATTATTAATTCCTAATGTTAAGATTCGTTTTAATTTTTTCCAAATATTGTAATTGTTTAGGGTCAATGTAAATAGAATTAAGTAGTTACCTGCCTTATTTAGGTTTATACATAAGGGGGGAACATCATTACGTCACTCGAACGAACTTGCTTGCTGAAAAACAGCGCCGGCGATTTTTGGATTTGCCCATAGTAACGGCATTTATGCTGAGCAAATGACCGATTCTTGCTCGGATGCGACGCACAACTTATATTTTCTACAATTACTTTCTGTCTAAGTTTATTGTTGTTTTGTTTGTTTCCTTGTTGTCGCTGTCAGTCAGTCGGGCGTCATGCCATAGACAACTGCTGAACTTTGTTCTGTTTAGTCTGTGGTGTGACCAGAGACACGTTTCAATAAATGTCCGGTCCAGACATGGGCTAGTGATGTGTTTTTTTTAGTTTTTATTTATTTTTGTTATAATTATTGTAGTTGATAAGTTTTTAAGTTTTTAGTGTTCTGTGCGTTTTTTCCTGCAGAATAAACTGATTTTCTTTCTTTCTTTTCTTCTTTTCCTTCTAAAGAGTTCAGGATGTCTGTAAGTGAATTCGGTGTCCCTATTGTTTGTCTGCGTATCTCGGCGACGCCTATGCACTCAAGGAGCACGTGTGACACCGTTTCCTCCTCTTCCATACATGCTCTGCACAGAGGACGTCTGTTATACCTATCGTGTGGAAATGCTTATTCAGTGAGCAGTGTCCGGTGATGGTCCCCGCCACCATTCACTGGCCGCCCCTATCCAGTCGCAGAAGGCGCTTGGTAAATTTCCTGTCTAGGAGTGGTATAGCCTCCTTGGACTGCCTGCAGCCTGGTGCCGAGGCCCACCAGCGTTATGCTTGTGTGAGGGTATGTTCTTGTAGCCACGTGCGCAGCTGGGTGAAAGGGAGAGACTATGGGTTCGGGTCCAACAGCCATCGTACCAGATCCCCTCCTGGCCAGCTCTGCAGCCGCGTCATTTCCTAGTGATTCGCTGTGACCTTTTATCCACTGCAGCGTCACAGTGTTGCGGTTTGTCACCGTGACGCGTTCTAGTGCATTGTGGCATTCTTGTATTTGTTTCGAGATGATGTAGTTTCTCTCTAGGGATTGGAGAACTGAGGCGCTGTCGGAGAGTATACGAATATGAGTGTCCGTGACTCCCCTAGCTTCTATGGCATGGATCGCTAGGATAATGCCCACGCATTCCGCCTGATAAACGGTATTGAGCTTTCCTAGTGGTCTGGATATTCTAATGTTGAAGTCGCTGGAGTAAACTCCAACTCCGGTTCCGGCACTTGTGTTTGATCCATCAGTGTAAATTTTCAGCTCTTTGGGACCTGAGTGGTCATCTGATTCTTGCGTTAGCACTATGTTATAGTGCTTTTGAAAATGGTGCATCTTTTGAGCTTTGTCATTGGGTGATGTCATCACTTTGCATGTGTGCTTGATTCGAGTCTTTCCCTAAAATGCCAGCTGTGCTGAGCCTGAAGGCTGCTAGGGCCGCTTCCTCCTGCACTATAAGGTGCAGTGGGTGCCGTTCTCATACTGCCAGTGATTGCCACACAGGCGAGCCGTTGCAGCTTTTCAAGGTCTTTCTGTGCCATGCTCAAGTCGGTCCTGGGCCACCTGACTAGGGAGCCATATGTGATTATCGGTCTGATAACTGTGGTGTATAAACAGTGGGTTGTATTGGGGCTGATACCCCAGTTCCTACCTAGGATTGCCACATGCATATACTGGCTTTTGTGGTGGTGTATTCAGTGTGCTTCGCCCAATTCAACTGCATGCCAGATATATGCCCAGGTATTTGGTTTCAGTTGAAAGGCTGAGGGTGGTTCCGAAAACCCGTGTTACCATTAGATAGCTAATGGTAAACTATTTATTACATTAATTATACCTAAAGTAGAAACGCTGGCAGCAGCTTTATTTGTGAATTCAGCATTATAGCTCAGCTACCATCGACATCAACCTCTCAAAAAAAACACTTGTAAACCGAATAAAGCAATATGTACTTACTTGTAAAATATATCATGCCACGGTAAGTGTGACAGCAACACTAATGCAGTGTTGGCTTTGGGGTCATATCGGCAGAAACAAAATGTATATTTGGAGTCCTCCGATGTCAGCACAAATGAATAGTGTTGTGCGAATGAGCTGAAAACAATAGATTGACCAGTTTATTACTTTATACATCCTGGAAAGCTAGTTTTAGTGATTTGACCTAGTTATATTATACTCTATTCAATTATAACTTCTTCATACTGTCACACACTTACTTTTCCAGTTGACAAGGAAATGTGAATTTGGGGATATTCTTTAACTCCTCTTCATTTTTATATGTTTCTGGATACTTTCTTATTATGTATGGTTCCCGCAGGTGATCACCAGGTGACACTTCACAAAATAGTTCGAACAAGAACCTCACAGTATCTCTGAAAAACCGTAAAACCACTAATTTATTATGATTACAACAATATGTGGTAACTGTTATGAAGCTTAAGATTGGACAAAACAGAAATATGAAGATTTTCTAAGAGCTAAATCGTGAGCTTTTTAGAATCCGATAGGTTTCTGATCTCAGATGAAAAAAATAATAGATCACTACCATACCCAGCCGAGAAAAAAATTGAGTTAACTGTAACCCTGCATATACACCAATATAAAGTAAAAATAAATATATACATTATATTCAATATTAGCCGCAGAAGCCCGATAATCTGACACCAGTCTTGACAAGGAGTTTACCGTGTTACCCAGTTAATGGGTTATGGAGGTCTGGTAGGCAGCCGCTCCACGTAAAATACTGATATTCAGCTGAATCCCGATTTGACTGGAAGCCAATATAGTTGGGAAAAGGCTAGGAAGATGATGATTCAATATTAGCCGCGGCCAGCCACTTCAGTCTGCGTTAATGTCAGTTTCAACGAACAAAGGCTTTCATACAAAGTTCCCTCTCCCATTTCCCATTTTTAGGGTTCCGTACCCAAAGGGTAAAACGGGACCCTATTACTGTGACTCCGCTGTCCGTTTTTTTTTCCGTCTGTCACCAGGCTGTATCTCATGAACCATGATAGTTAGACAGTTGACATTGTCACAGATGGTGTATTACCGTTGCCGCTACAACAAATACCAAAAAACAGAATAAAATAAATATTTAAGGGGGCTCCCATAAAACAAACGTGATTGTTTGCAGTTTTGTAGATAATGGTACGGAACCCATCGTGCGCGAGTACGACTCGCACTTGGCCGGTTTTTAATTTTCCAATATCTTTTCTCGACGAAAACAAACCTAACCTAACGTTATAAAAAAAACAATATTCCAAATTTCAGCTTCCTAGACTTCGTAGTTTTGGCAGTGCATTGGTAGTCATTGAGGATTAACGATTATATACGAACTCCACTCCAATCTCACATACTTACACAGTTAGTCGTGTCTAAATTACAGCACCAACCACACTTGCGCGACCAAAGCGACTGCGAAGCGGGATCGTTATAAGACGCGCGGCGGACGCTGCTCTTGTTTATCTATGACTCCTTGCACGCCTACGCGACCAAGTCGTAGTACTAAGTAGGTACGCCTCCGCTTCGCGTCCCGCGTATTGAGCGCAGGGCGTTGTGAAACCAGTGTTGCCAATTTTTAAAAACCTCCCCATAATCGTCCTCGCTGAGTTTTAAAAATAATTTCAATATTTATTCTTTTAATAACATAATTGAAATAGTTTATTTTTTAATAACATCTTAATATAATATTACTATACTAGTTCAGACAAATCACTTACGGTCAGGGTGATTTAGATTAACTGTTGGTAACACTATCACGGCCAATGTGAAAGACTGTCAAAAGTGTCAGTTTTGTTTTGGAGACGTTTTATTTTAGATAGGGCTTCAGAGATGTAAATGGCGAATTACACAGCTATGGCTATAAAGAACATAATTATGCCTGAGTCTCTTTTGGAAGGCGAAATTCAGTTAACCACAGAGCAGGCAAATCGATCAAGATGTGTTACAATGTGTCGATGGGTGGTTGAAGTTGTAAATGGGCGGATAAAACGCGATTTTAAGTTATTTCGTCAAAAATACTTCAACCGCGCATCAACACACCCGATGTTAGATTTTAATATTGCATGTGCACTTCTAAATAAGTTCCATGCACTAATTGTGGACCGACCAGATGATCCAACATTTCTTGGAAATAGCTAAAGCTAGATTAAATACAAGAAATTATTTGGGAGAGTACTTTCAAAACGAAAATATGAATAGGAGATCTATTTGAGATGCTGAACATACACATTTAGACACATTTCCAAGTCTGTCATTACATGATTTGATTACAGTAGCTCTAGGTTCTTATCAGATTCAACAGACTCGCTCGTATTATGGGGAGCATGTCCGTAGGAGCGGAAAATACGAAAATAAATTAGCAAAAGACATTGAGGATGACTTGCCATTGGTATTGGGAACGGACAAGTGTTTAGTAAGGGGAAGAATTAAGTCACGACATGTTAGCAGTAAGGTGTACTGTGCCTACATTTTTGTTAATAGACCTACAAGGAACTCAGTGGTTGATATTACTGGCTATTACTGCAATTGTTTGGTGGTTAATCGGACAAAAGGATGCTGTGCTCACGTTATGACCATTTGTGGTATTTAAGTTGGGTTTGATTTAGGTCTATTGAGCCACCGGCTCCATTTTTAGACGACATATTTTATGATGAAAATGCTAAAAAGCCCAATAAAACTATTTCATTGCTCAATTCAAGCATTTTTATTTACTACTTCCTATAGGCACAAACCTACATTTAGCACCTACCTATGAAATATTATTTATTTAGGATCATTCATTGGTTTCTTGAAACTGTTTTCTGTTGTCATCAACATCACAATCATATTTTCGTAAAGGACTGATTTTTTTGGTAAAAGTATTGTTACAAAACTAACCTCAAATATGAACAGAAAAATCAAAGAACAACAAAACCCCACAAAATATATGGATGATTTTTATGTTCTTTGAAAGTACGAAATCACCTCTCTTTTATATCCAATTTATGCTATCATCAAATTTTGCGCAACCCACAGTCAGAAGAAAAATGGGCATTCTCCTTAGAGAAAAACTGCTGTTGGCTAGGCATTCTATCTTAACTCATCCTATAATCTTAGTTCATGAATACCCCAATATTTTAGAACTGTGATATAATTAATATTAGCTCTTTGAACATAAAATGAAAAACAAAGCGGCCTTAACAAAAATATGAGTCCTACTACTACTTGTTTGTGTTCGGTACCTTTTTATCTTAACTCGTCAAAAAATGACGAGTTTAGAATAGTGTATGTTTATAAAAAAGCTTACATCAATTGTAGTTTTAAAATATTATATATTTTAAAACTACAATTGATGTAAGCTTTTTTAATATGACATGAAGAACTAAAGCAGCTCTTTAAGAAATTATGACCTGCATTGCTGTACTTTAGTTCATCATAACATTCATAATTCATAAAATAAAGCCAGTGTATGCATATCTTGTTCTTATTTGAGACCATTTGAATTTGAAATCCGGGTGGTGAACGCAGTCAATGAGAGACTGGATATTTTTTTGTGCACTTTGAGTGAATTCACATGAGTTCTATTAAATGCAGTTATGTAAGGTTTTTAAAGTAAAACTTTATATTTTTTGTTAGGTATTTAAGGTTAAATAAGTATTTTTAAGTTGAATATTGTCAGTACTTAAGTAATTAGCACCTATTAATATTCTTTTATTTATTATAAATAAGTAGATTTGTTATTGTATTACATATTTGTGATACAATAACTAGCTCATAATGGTTGATAACTACACTGGCATTAGGCTAATGATAGTTGTAAGGAGATAAATAAATTAATAAATGACTGATATAGGCCTTGGAATGTAAAATCCCTTAGGTGCCCGTTTTATTTGCAAAGGAGTGTATAATTTCTTCTGTAACCCGTGTGGCCTGAAAGAGTCTAGTCCCCATGACAACGGGAATCCTAGTCAGGGGTCAATGGTTAAAATTTACCTCAATTCACTTTTGACTAAGTATTTTTGGCACTATATGTTAGGGAGCTCCAGGACAAATGGAAAGAGGAAAGAATGTAAGAAATAAAACTATTCTATTTAGCAAACAGAGATACACACAAAAGTAGGTACAAATAAATGGAAACATAATTTTAAAACAATAATATTATGTGCCCCACGTCTTCGCCAAATAGGTCCCGTTAAGTATAATGCCAGACCACTAGGAGTTGCCTGACTCTAGTTTTTAACTGAACCTTACGTTGAAGTGTATGGATGTAAAGTGCCCGTTTTATTTGCAAAGGAGTGTATAATTTCTTCTGTAACCCGTGTGGCCTGAAAGAGTCTAGTCCCCATGACAACGGGAATCCTAGTCAGGGGTCAATGGTTAAAATTTACCTCAATTCACTTTTGACTAAGTATTTTTGGCACTATATGTTAGGGAGCTCCAGGACAAATGGAAAGAGGAAAGAATGTAAGAAATAAAACTATTCTATTTAGCAAACAGAGATACACACAAAAGTAGGTACAAATAAATGGAAACATAATTTTAAAACAATAATATTATGTGCCCCACGTCTTCGCCAAATAGGTCCCGTTAAGTATAATGCCAGACCACTAGGAGTTGCCTGACTCTAGTTTTTAACTGAACCTTACGTTGAAGTGTATGGATGTAAATTATATATCATAGTACATTTTGTTGAGTTTTGCGTACAGAAATGTATGGGGAAGTCTTTTTTTTTCAGGTTTTAGGTTGGGTTCTATTATGAAAGTTGTTCATAATGATGAGTACAATGACCCTTAAGAGATATTGCATTTATACTGTTACACGTTGTATATATCTAATATGAGGGCTTGGGTCTCTCTTTACGTACTTGGCATCTTTCGTTGATGGTTTCAAGTTGCTTTTCGCTTTTTTTTGTCGCTGTAATCGGGTATTTAAAACCAAATTCGGTCTTCTATCTTAGGGCACACGCTAGGAAGTAGTGTCACGGGGTCGCCGTTGTCAAAAATCGGCAAGGAGGACTATATTTATCTAATACCTTTAAACGAGCAATTCTCATACATTTTAATATATAATCTGAATATCGGAAACGGCTCCAATAATTTTCATGAAATTTAGTATGCAGGAGGTTTCGGGGGCGATAAATCGGTTTAACTAGGTTTCATTTTTAGAAAACGTTTACCAAAAAAAAATCCAAGCTAAGCTTGGTCATCCTGGTACTTATAGATAAAAGGGCAATTGAAATACATATTTATTAGCTTCATGGCAAAACAAAGAGACCTGCCTAATATTGTATCATCTCCCCCAATTTGTGTTTTTACCCCCAACCTTTTGTGTTTACAAATAAGATTCTAATTGAAACAATGCAACATATCCATAGGTGTTTCACCAGGATTATGTTTATTGCAGTAATAGCAAAGCGGTGTGTAAAGTCTATAACCGTGTTGAAAGCCATTCCATATGCTATTTCATATTTTCTATTTGTCACTCATGTTTTAATTACCTGTCTGATACCTACAATACATTAAATCAGGATATTAATGATACTGAAATAGACCCTATAACAGTGACATTACTATAGAAATGAAACAGTTTCGAAGAGAAGAGGTATAATATCTTTGAGAAGTAAGCAGCAAACCAGGAATGTTGAATTACAAAACAACCTACACATCTTACAATGCTGTCATGATTCATTTGTACCTTTGCTTTTGTGCAACAATATCAATAAAAAGCAATATCTATTCAATAGAAAACAAAAATATTGTAACACCAACATTTAAGCTGTACAATGTACTTAAATCTCAAAATCTATTAGTCTTTCGTAAATCTTGTCAAGGTACCTTTTGTGCAAAATCATCATCATCATATCAGCCGAAAAACATCCACTGCTGGACATAGGCCTCCCCTAAGTGTCACCACAACAACCGGCCCTCTGGTCTTGCATCCATTGACTACCCGTGATCCTCACCAGGTCATCAGCAGCCCTACTATGACGTGCTAATGCCATCCAATTCCGATGACGTAAACGGGATAGTGCTATTTGTTATGTACAGCTCCATCTCCCTCTTAGAGCGGAATCATGATCGTTTTAAGACTTCGTAGTAGGGCCCCAGTCCACCTTATGGGAGGCCTTCCAACAATACGTCTTCCGGTACGCGGTTGCCACTCTAGAACTTTTCAGCCTCATCAACCACCTGTTCTGCGAGCAACATGCCCTGCCCACTGACACTTCAGTTTGGCAATCCTTCAGGCTATGTCAGTGACCTTAGTTATCTTGCGGATATCGTCATTCCTGATTCAATCACGCAAGGAAACTCCGAGCATTGCTCTCTCCATTGCTCTTTGGGTGACTTTAAGCCTTCTGATGAGGCCCATTGTGAGCGAATGATTGTGAGGGATGGAAGGAATAAGTTGAGGTGAAAAATATGATTAGTGTTGTATTGATTAGTAATTTCCTACTTACACATATTATCACAATGGACTTTTCTAATGCTTAACTTTTAATTAAACATTATCTACTAGAATTAAACAGAAAAAAAACCTATTTTCTTGTATGAGAGCATATTTGAAATTCTTTCAAGGCAAGGCCGGGTAAAGTCTTCCCAGGAAACACTCAAAATGTTAGATCTGGATATGAGGGTATCTTGTGATTAAACTGTAATTTTAACATTAAATTGAACCAAAAATAGTTAGTCACTAAATATATTTATATAAAAAACATTTTTAAATGACTTCAATACCATTGTTTATATAGTTCTGATAAGACCATTGAAGCTTCCATATAATTTTATCTATCTGTAAACACATGAACTAGATGATATTGTTATCTTCTGCTATGTACCAAATGTGTACAGCCAAAACAATGTATTGTTAGATTCTTACTATAGTTGAGAACCCAGATATTGCAATCTATACAAAAGAAACTCTGTTCTATATGGTGTCGGACATAAAATAATAGCACCATCCCATCACTTCCTTCCTTCTTCTTTAAGAGGTAACTAAGGGACTTACCAGAGAATGGGCAGCAGCATTCTCTGTGCATTACAACTGCCAAACTGAAATCACCAACCCGCCTACCAAGTTTGGTCATTATAGCAACCCCCCCCCCCTTGGGGTAGGCCTATGTCCAGCAGTGGACGTCTTTCGGCTGGTATGATGATGATGATGATGATGATACAAAAGAAAACTTAATATATATTTAACTAACATATCCTGAAGGCCTGCACAGACGATCATAAAAAGACATTATTCCAACAGCATACGTTTAGAATGAGTTAATATTTTAATGTAATTCGTACAAATAAATAAAAGCAAGATGGAGTTATGATACTCAAAATACTTAATTGAGAGGAAACACCTGGATCGATAACCAGAACCTCCCAGGTCCCCCGGACCATTTCACTAACCCACTTAAAGGGGGGCGAAAAACTACCAAACAATTGAAAATAATTACCTTACTCTGGAACCCATGTCTCGACGTGGATCATGTGAAATTTTGCTTACATCTTCCACGGCACACAAGCTGTAGTAACTTATTGGAAAACCAAATATTTATGAAATATCACCAGCCATAGAACTACCTTCGAATACCATGAAACATTTTTTAATGATTTTTACCTCTATTTCCAAACTGTTACGAAAGAAAGACACGGACGATGTTAGTCACTTTCCAGACACTGTAATTTTACTATTTCAACACGCGGCATGCTATCTCTGTCACTTGTAAGCGTATTTTTAAAGCCAGCGGTTATACAATGCTTAATTCTGTAAATTTGACGCACGCCACCACGGAACGCGTCGACGTCGTCGTCGAATAACGTTCCGTTCGTTTGTCAATAGTTAAAGAAGATTTATTTCAATGGTAGTAATGTAAAATAGTAAGTTAAAAGTAATTTTAAAATTAAAATTACGGAAATTGCACCCTATCGTTCTTAGTTATAAAATAACCTTTTCACTATCATAGCTGCCCGCTGCAGTCGGAAAATAATTTAGGTAATTTTTGAAAATTTTTGAAAATTTTTAACACCGTGTAACGGATCTTAGGGCTGCCATGTTATCTGTTGTTGGAGGGAGAGAGACTAAAAATTTCGAAAAATTTATTTCGATCTCTTTCTGTGATTGATCGCACGGCTAATAGGCGTAGCCCTCAATACAAGAGTCATTGCTCTGAGGCGGAGCCTGCATTGATTAAAACACAGATATCTAGATATGTTCACAGACTACAATATAAAGGGTAGCTATGTTCGTCGCACGTAGACAACTGGGTGATGGCCCTACCCTGGCTTTCGAGCCATAAAAAGGTTACTTTCTAAAGCATAGGTAAGTACTTCTCATTAACGGCTGGGTCAAAAGATTGAAAAAAATATTTTAGTTTCATGTGTAGGTACATACAGTCATAATTTCATTTGCTAGCACAGGTACAATAAATACCTAGGTAGTTACTTTATAAAAAATAACAAGCGCGTTATGTTATACCCGAAGGCGAACAAATATTCATGAAGGTCATTGACATTAAAATTGATAACTTAACTACATTAATGGAGTGCATATTATATTAATTGATTTTGACTAAAATAAAAACAAAGAAAAAATATATAAGTAGGTAGGGAAATGTCAAAAGGAAAAATATAAAATAATGTAAAAAAAAGAAAATATTAAAATAAATGTCACATGCAATGTTAAATTAATAGAACTGGACTTAAACATGCTAGGTAAATGAGTACCTACCAACTAAAGTAAAAAAATGTCATTAAGTACCTACATATTGTCTGTCAAAAATTCCGAAATGCTGTAATATGCTTTTCGACACACTTGCCCGTAAAGTGAGCCTTATTGCATCGCCTTTAGGGCCATAAACCCAAGGCTTGGAAGCCGTTTAAAAATAACCGGTTATTAAATGTTATAATCTGTTTTATCGTTTATTTCGTTCGGAGTCGAAACGTTAAAAGAGCGTTATGAAGAAGAAGAACCCTAATCAACCGGTTTATTCCGCGAGTGCCGAGCTACACGCGGCGTCCGCTTTCGGCGGGGCAACCGGTTCTTATACTGCAGCACGGCTGCGCATGGGGGAGGTAGGCGACAAAAACCGTTCAAAACCAGTTAATTCCACAAAGCGTACTTTTGTAGCTTATAACCGTTTAATTGGGGTTAAAGGTAGAACAAAACCGAAATCATAAGTTCCCTATGTAGGTACTAAGGCGTTTATCGGTTCGAATTTTTTTCTGGTTTCCAAGCCCTGCATAAACCGAGCTATAAAACACACATGCATAATAACATTACACACTAGTGCGTAATAGAATTATCCCAATAAAGTTAAATCCCTTTCCTACAAAAAAAAAACATTAACAATTTAATCGGGTAATACAGTTAGGTATTTTTCTTGAAACAACAAAGAGGTTTTATGCCGCTGAAAACCCATAATTATGCATTTTTGGAATAAATAAATGTGTAGGTACGTCTTAATTAATTCAAACAAGCATTTATTATTATCAAATTTTTCAAAATTCACAATACTTTGTTGTAATATATTAAAACATTTGCATTGTAGGTATCACAAATTATAATTTTGACAGCCTACCTACGCTGTATGTTCACTCACCTTGCGTATGGCGTATGAAAAAGAAAAACCAGCGCGCCATTTCCCTTAATTTTCGTATTTTGTTTTCATTGTATTTGTCGCTGTGTGGTCAATTAATTAAAAAATTACAAGTTTTAGTGCAGAAGATGAACAATTGATACGAGTTAGCCCCGCCAGAAATACTTAATGAAGCACAAAATGCAAACTATAGCCTAATCCCCGTAAAATCTATAGAAAAGTACATAGCTGCCGCCTGCCTACGATAGTTTCCTACTATGAAAGAGCAAGAAAAAACCCAGTCATTATATGAAAACGACTTATTTGGTGCCTTTTCTATGATTTGCGTTTGTCGCCGAGATTTACACAAAAAGAAAACAAAAGTACCTACTACAGAAGTGGCAATCACCAATGTAACACAAACTGTGAAATTGCTATCCAAATCGATCCAATATCGCTTTGAAAATTGTACGTTCACCAATTGTTTTAATAATGAAACGATATAAGCAATACTTACATGTTTGTTTTTTCCTCGCAAATGTGTTGAAAAACGTCGTATGAAACTCGTGAACTGAATTACGCCCTTGCCTTCTACTCGGGCTGCAAGCTGCAACCCACAGCTTCGATAATACTATTATTCAACAGCAAAGATTTAAGCTTTTTCTAAAATAAGAGTGTGTTTTAGTTATTTATGATACTAGTGCGGTACCCGAAGGCGATAGCAGAATGGGTTCAGATTCTATCGCTGCCATACTCCCCTTCTGCCGAGTTAAGTCGAAGGCTTACCATAGTTAGGTACGAGTTTGTATAAACCAATTTCCGGACGTGTGTCATACAACGTTTTTCAACACATTGCGAGAAAACAGTAGGTACATTATAGGGAATGAAACAAACTTTTAGGTTTTGGATCAGTCGGAAAGACGCAATAATCTCAAATGTTCTCAATTTCTTACCGACGACCTCAGTGAACATGTTGACATTGAACGGGAGCGCAGGGCTCTGGCGGTCAGGGGTCCAGCACGAAGATTTGCTCGGTGTAGGTACTGACCAAGTAAAGATAACGCTTTTTAAAGCGTATTGTCAGAGTTTTTACACCGGTTATCTTTGGGTCAACTACTCGAAAAGATCGCTGGATGTCCTGCGTGTCCAATACAACAATGTTTTCAGGGTGCTGTTGCGATTGCCTCGTTTTTGTAGTGCCTCAGAAATTTTCGCGGTAAGACACACTGGTGGGTTTCATGCCATCATCCGCAAGAAAACGGCTTCACTCCTGAGCAGAATAAGGGGCAGTCGCAATAGCATCCTGAAGGCCGTGGCGGCAGATACATCCTCTAAAATAATAAGGGAATTTGTGAGAAGACTTATACCCTAGTACCTACTCCTTTGCTCTAGTGGATGGGTGGTCCTCTCATTAAGTTGTTGAGTTAAGTTACTAACAATAGTGTTTAAGTGAAAACTGTTACTAACAATTTATGGATCTTTTAGTTGTCCGAAATAAAATGTTTTATTATTATTATTCCATTTATTTATTTTACATTACATATTAGTTAAATTTTTAAATATTTCTGTATAATTAAAAAAAAACATTTAGAAATATAAAAAATAGTAGCCCACCGGTATCGGGAACAGGGTCCAAGCTACCGGTAGTCAGGGCCCCTGAGAGAGGAACCTTCTAACTATGCGCGCCGTGTCCAGGAGTAGGTACTGCTTTCTGGATCAAACCCTTGATCCAGCTGCCCAACGAGAGCCTCCTCAGATGTTGGTCGAGTCTCTTGGCAATCCCACATGTCGACAACCTCGCGAGCCAAGTCAAATACTTAGTTTGTTTATCTTTCTCAGCCTTCACGAGGTTCTCGTCATGCGGGACTGCTATATCAACAATCATTGCGCGACGCTCTAGTCGGTCTATCACCACTATGTCAGGCTTATTGTCAACAATAGTCCTGTCTGTGATGATAGACCGATCCCAATACAACGTGCAGTTGCCATTTTCCAGAACTGGGTCGGGCACATACCTAGCGTTGCCAGGCGTCCGGATAAAGCCGGACACAGTCAGGCTTTTTGGTTGTGTGTCCGGCCAAATTAGACGGTGTCCAGCCTGTCCGGCTTTTGTTAGGCTTTTTGAATTCGAGCAGTTTTTACATTTGTCATGTGTTGATTTCTGCTCCGTCAACCTCAACTTGTATCGCTAGCTACGTAGGTACTATAGTAGGCGCCAGATAATCGTGGAATAACGGTCATTGACCCACCTACAATTATTGACATTTTTAATTTGAAAAACGGAATTAATGACACAAAGCTGTCCCGAATCATCATCTCTCGTGATCCTTAACATTGTCTAATAATGAAAAACGATTCATATTTAATTGTTCAGGTACCTATGAACAGTTATTAGGGAAAGGTTGAAGAAGACTGATTTATTCAATTTTATTGTTATGTTATTGGATTTAAAGGAAAAATTAATGGTTAATTATAAAAAGCCACGTTTACTAAAAAAAAATTGTCGTGTTATAGTAAGACTGAAAAATTAAGGGTGTCCGGCCTTTTTACCCAAATGTCCGGCTAAACTTGCTGGTCTATCCGGATGTTTGGTTTGAAGACCTGGCAACCCTACACATACCTATAGTACGGTACTTCCGTTTCAACAAGATTGTATTTAAGAGCAAGTTGCTGATGGATAATCCTGGCTACAAGGTTTTGCCTGTGCAAATAGTCTCCGTTAGCTAGACTAGAACAACCGGAAATAATATGGCGGATGGATTCCCCGGGCCGGTGACATGCCCGACATATGTCAACTGTACCGTCCTTCACAATGTATTTCCGGTAGTTGTTCGTCATCATAACTTCGTCCATTATCGCACAGACAAAACCTTCGGTTTCCCCGAAGAGGTCACCAAAACGCAGCCAGGTTAAGGACGCTAAAAAGTCTACATCGGGCCCATGTAAGACCCGGTAAAAGCGTCCGTGAAGCTCCTTGCTCTGCCATACCTCCCTGCGGTCATTAGTATGTAATACCACAGGTTTACGCCAGTTCTCGTTAGCCAAGGAGAGCGCAGTAAGGCCTTTGTCCACTGGTACCACATCCCGATGCATACCCACGTCGGCCTCTAGGAAGAACTCCCTAAGGCTGCATATCTCGCGGTTGTGCAGGGTCTTAGCATTGTGGAAGCCACGACCCCCGCACTTCCGCGGTATATACAGCCTCATCACCGATGACCGTAGGTGATGCATCCGATTTGCGGTAAGCAGTGAGCGCATCCTCCTATCCAGGGCGTCAAGTTCCATCTGAGTCCATTTGAGTATGCCGAAAGAGTACATCAATACCGGCATGACCCAACCGTTATAGGCGCGCACCTTGTTTCCGCCTGATAAAAATCTGTTTAGTACTTTATTTAGGCGGCCAAAGAAGCGCTCCTTCAACGATTGTTTCACGTCAGCAGCATTGATGCACAACGTTTCCGACATACCCAAATACTTGTAAGTTTCGGTTGAGCTGAGGGATCGAAGGTGTATGGAATCCGAAAGTTGGGTTCTCACGGATTCCATAATCTCCCCTCGCGTCACATGTATGACCGCACATTTGTCCACACCAAAGTCCATACTGATGGCGCTACTGAAGGTTTCTGTTACCTTCAGTAGCTTCATTAGTTGCAAGTTGTTGGGGGCAAAGAGTTTCAAGTCATCCATGTAAAGGAGGTGAGATATGACCTGACCACCTCTTCTCAACCGGTAGCCTTGGCCCGAACCTTCCAGCAGTATGCTAAGGTTGAGGGCCAGACAAAACCACAGTGGACTCAGACTGTCGCCCTGAAATATGCCACGTTCGATCCTTATCGGGTCGCTGTTCGCCTGGATCTGTTGACATCCTGGATAGCGAAGGACCGTACTCCATTGCCCCATACACGACATCAGGAAGGTGCGTGGACCTGCATCAACTTTATACAGTTCCAGCACCCTCATGAGCCATGTATGTGGCACTGAGTCATAGGCCTTCTTGTAGTCTATCCAACATGTCGCCAGATCCCTTCGGGAACGACGAACCTGTTGGCTAATAGCAACATCGACGAGGAGCAGCTCCTTAGTACCGCGAGGACCGTTCCTACATCCATTCTGAGAGGCAGACATTATTGTTACGAGCTTGGGGTTCGTGTCGTTCGTGACAATAAAAACAGCCGATTAAATAACCAAAATGACACTTTAATTTAAAAACACTAATTACAACTTTAAACTCACTAATTATTAAACACAAGCTCACCACTGATCACTTTATTCGCACTTGAAGATCGCTTCCGAAGTATTCGCTTGTATCGCTAATCCAATACTGACTCGGTCGCGGAATACGCGCTCCTTTTATAGGTCAGTTTATTCTAGAAACTTCCATTCTCGAAACATCTGGAAAGTACTCGTAACTACCGCTGCCGACTGACCAGATACCGAGAAGTGTAGAATGTTCTGGCAAAGAAATGTCTAGAAGGTACTTGACTCTACTAGTTCTGCTATTCGATACTAGATGGCGCTAGTAGTAACTTAATGTACCCGACATTAATTCTGGCGCGTAACACTGCCCCCTTCTTAGACATGCTCGTCCCGAGCATTATCGGTCCCATAATAACGCGCCAGTCGATCCACATGGACGATCTTAGGAGCACTTCTTGTACCTTTCTGTATACGGTAGGTCACGTCGTTAATTTTTGTCACAATCCGGTACGGCCCGTCCCATTTAGCTTGAAGCTTAGGAGATTTCCCTTTACTGCGAACTGGATTGTGCAACCACACTAGTGAACCTTCGTCGAACCCTTTATTGTTCATTTTACGGTCATAACGGGTTTTCATCTTTTCAGACATTTGCTGGCCCGATTGTCTGACGTGCTCATAAATGTCATTCATTTTGTTCCGCAATTCATTCGCATAATCGGTTATATTGCGTGGGGTATCAGGTGGTATTCCGGTAATCAGATCTGCAGGCAGCCGCAATTCTCTTCCGAAGTTGGCGAAGGCTGGTGTCACCGATGTACTTTCGTGAACAGCACTTCGGTATGACAGCAAAAACGGTTGTATATGCTTGTCCCAATCGCGTTGCCGGTTTTCCACGACTTTTGCCAGGTATCTCTCCAATGTCTGATTAAATCGTTCCACCATTCCATCCGATTGTGGGTGGTAAGAAGTTGTTCTCGTTTTATGAGTACCCATAACTCGACAAGTTTCCTGGAATATTTGGGATTCAAAATTCCTTCCTTGATCGCTGTGAATCTCCAAGGGTACTCCAAAACGATAGAAGACTTCATGAACTAGTTTATCTGCAACTGTTGAGGCTTCTTGATTTGGAATGGCGAAGACTTCCGGCCACTTAGTGAAGTAATCCATTACAACCATGAAATACTTGTTACCACTTTCACTTTCCGGAAAAGGTCCCGCAACATCTAGGGCTATCCTTTCCCATGGTGCACCGACGTTGTACAATTTTAATGCACCTCTACTGCGAGTCTGAGGTCCTTTTACAGCCGCACAACTTGTACATTTGCGACACCAGTCCTCGACATCGTCACGACAGTGGACCCAGTAAAACCGTTCTCTTATCTTCAGTAGAGTCCGTTTTACTCCCATATGGCCTCCTGAAGAACCATTATGGTACAGCTGTAGGACATTCGGTACTTTTGCTTTAGGGACAACCATTTGTAAATGACAGCTGTCTCCCCGAGCATTTTCCCATTTACGGCACAGGACTCCATCCTGAATCACTAAGCTGTCCCATTGGGCCCAATAACTTTTTGTGATCGAACTCATCGCTGAGACGTCACTCCACGTGGGCTTAGGAGCACTGGCCTTAATCCACTCCAGAATCGGCTTGATGTCCGAATCTTCCTGCTGTGCACATTGTAGGCTTTCCTTCCACTCGCTGCTGAGGTCTGTCTTGAGCATCCTCATAGGTACGACTTCTTTACCCTCTTGCCTAGTACAATGCTTGCAGTCTTCAGGGCAAGGTCTTCTTGACAATGCGTCGGCGTTGCCATGAGATCTTCCGCTGCGATGTTCAATCACAAAGTCGTATTCCTGCATTAGTTCAATCCATCTCGCAACTTGTCCTTCTGGATTTTTGAACTGCAATAACCATTTCAGCGCAGCATGGTCAGTACGTAAATGGAATTTCCGTCCCAGCAGATATTTGCTAAAATGCTGCAAAGACTTTACCACAGCAAGCAATTCCCGTCTCGTGACGCAATAGTTCCTTTCTGGTTTCGATAATGACTTGCTGAAGTATGCTATCACAACCTCTTGATCGCCATTGCGTTGAGATAACACACCGCCAAGTCCGATATCACTTGCGTCTGTGTCAACTATAAATTCCTTGTTCGTATCAGGATACCCCAGAATAGGTGTTCTGCACAGACGTTCCTTTAGCTCCTGGAATGCGACGTCGCAACTTTCATCCCAGTAGAAATGTCGCTTTTCCTCGGTTAGTTTGTGGAGGGGTTTGGCTATGTCCGCAAAGTTCTTGACGAATCGCCTATAATAGGAGCACAAACCCAAAAATGCTCTGACCTGTGTCTTGTCTTTTGGAATTGGCCAATCCTTGACAGCGGCGATTTTCTCTGGATCTGTGCGGATGCCTTCTTCCGACACTACGTATCCCAAAAAGCTGACTTGACGTTTGAAAAGTGAACACTTCTTTGGACTCAACTTGAGATTTGCACTCTGGATCTTCATGAGCACGCGTTCCAGGTTTTGAAGATGTTCTTCAAACGTACGGCCTACGATGATGATGTCATCCAAGTAGACCAGGCAGGGATCGCCAATTAACCCGGTTAGTACAAGTTCCATCAACCTTTCAAACGTTGCCGGAGCATTGCACAATCCAAACGGCATAACTTTAAATTGCCACAGGCCCTTTCCTGTCGAGAATGCAGTTTTCTCCTTGTCCTTAGGGTCAATTTCAACTTGCCAGTAACCACTTTTTAGGTCTAGCGTGCTAAACCACTTCACTCCAGTAAGCATGTCCAGCGTGTCATCAGTTCTTGGCAAAGGATAGCTTCCTTCAATCATGGTTTCCACTTCCTTTTCACGTGCTACCGGCAATCTCCTTGGCCGCTGACGGATAGGCAATTCTTCTCCTGTGTTTATTTTGTGTTGAACTAAGCCAGTCTTCCCGATATCACCATCGTTTGAAGAGAAAACACTGGCGTACTTCTGTAACATTTTCTTTGCCTTGACCAGTTCATTTTGAGACAGAGCGCTGCGACAGTCATCTAAAAGTGTGGTCACTTTCGTTTGTGCTTCCTTGCTGAGGGTCCCGGTCGAAAGATATTGGCATCGACGCAACCAATCCACTTCCTCGCAAGTACCAATCAGAGTGCCTTTTTCTATCATCTGTTCCTTATCACTAAGGTTCAGCACACGTATCCCTGAGATGTCTGTGGCTCTGACCAAAGTTCGTGCCACTTTCCATGGAAGGTCATTGTCTACCTTTTCCACGAGTACACAACGATGATTCTGCCCAGGATTCCGAGGAAGACTAACCGGCACAATCGTTTCCGATCTCGGAGGAAGAACAATCTTCTTTAGGCTGTACACATTTCCTGGTAACGCCCCTTCCATGAAAAGTTCCTCTTGTCCACATTTCATAACTCCTTGATTAACGTCGATCTCACAACAATTCTTCCTCATAAAGTCTAAGCCCAGGATGCAATCGTCCATTATATCAGCCACGACAACATTATGCAGGTAGATTCCGTTGCCTAGCTTCAACTCCATCTCTCTCTCTCCTCGGACGGGTATACGCTGACCAGTGGCTGTTACTAAATTTATGCGGTCTCGGTTGTGTACGGAGTCCCCAAGGAACCGACTTACAAGTTGGGAACTGACAACCGTGCGAGAAGCTCCAGTGTCTAAAGTCAGCTTACAAGGCATTCCGTTGACCTCGCCCTTGATGATTAGGCTATTCCCGTCATGGGTTTGTGAGATCGAAATCCTTGGGGCTCTTTGAACATCAGCCAGCACCCGCCCCGCAGTCCTGGCTTTCACTCGTTTCCCTGCTGTTGCTGGGCGGTGCTGTTAGCCGCCCTACCCTCTTGAGATTGGCTACCTTCCCTTTCTGCAGTCCGCTTAGGGCAACTGGATCGAAGGTGGCCCCTTTCCCCACAGCCGTAGCACCTAGGGCTGTATCCTTTTAAACGGTCGCGAACTGTAGGCGCTGCAACCTCCCTGACGCGATGGGAACGATGATCCTGCCGCACAGCTTCCACCTCCAGTGCATGAGCCAAGGCGTCCTTAAGCGTCCCGTGGTGCCCGAGCCTTACAGCAGCTCTTACTTCAAGGTCGCGGATGCCGTCAATGAATGCCTGCACCAGATTCCCTTGAATGAGTGCGGGTAAAGACTGGTATGCTTTACGAACCAGTTTCTCCACTTCAAGGGCCTACTGCTGCAGGTTTTCACCGCTGCGTTGCACGCGATCCTTGAGCTGGGCCCGAAACACGTGTTCCAGATGAGCGTCGCCATATCTAGCTTCCAACGCCTCAAGGAGCTGCTCATAAGTCACTTCCTTATCGAGAGCTTCTAGGACAGTTAAGGCCTGGTCGCGCAGGCCTAGGGTGAGAGCAGTCATGGCCTGATTTTTACTCCACCCATTCGCCTTCATAACAGCCTCAAACTGTCTTCTGTAGGCTGACCAGGAAGATGTCCCATCGAACGGCGGCACTTTGAATCCACGGAGAGAAGGTGTAGTAGCTACTGACACTGCCACCCCATCTCCAACTTTTAGGTTGTCCATTGCTTTTTTCATTTCAGCAATCTGGGTTTCAGCTTCTATCAGCCGGTTCTCGTGCTGAACTACCTTATCTTGTACGACTTTAATTTCTTTACCGAAAGTGGCGTGCAGATCCTTCATGAGGAACGTCTGTTCTTCTTGGCGGCGCATCTGCTCCTCCTTGTCACGCTGGAGCTGTTCTTCCAACCGACGGGCCTGTTCCTCCTGTCGGCGGGCCTGTTCCTCCTTGTCACGCTGCAGCTGTTCTTCCAACCGACGGGCCTGTTCCTCCTGCCGGCGAGCCTGTTCCTCCTGCCGGCGAGCCTGTTCCTCTTTGTCACGCTGCAGCTGTTCTTCCAACCGGCGGGCCTGCTCCTCCTGACGGCGGGCCTGTTCCTGCAGCATCAGCATCAGAGCAGCAAAGTCTGGTGCTGCAGATGCTGGAGCTGCTGTGGACGGACCGGCCTCCATAATCGGCAGCTGGCCCTCAGACGTCTGCGGCGTTGTTTCTCCAAAACGCCTCTGGTCCGTCTCCTGCTGACGTTGACTCCGGGTACGGATACCCTCCGTGTCGTCCTTTGGTAGAATCGGCATGGTTTAAATATCCCACTTCTGACACCAATTGTTACGAGCTTGGGGTTCGTGACAATAAAAACAGCCGATTAAATAACCAAAATGACACTTTAATTTAAAAACACTAATTACAACTTTAAACTCACTAATTATTAAACACAAGCTCACCACTGATCACTTTATTCTAGGGCATGCAATTATCGAAATATTTCGATAATCGATAAAATGAAAAATATCGTTTTTTTTTTCGATAAAAACCGGTAATTACCGATAATTATCGTTTTTTATTAAAAAAATACAAAAACTTGTTTTTTACATGTAAATAAAGGGATAAACTCATGCAATTACTTACCTAAAATGAAGGACAATATAATATACTGAAAAATAAATAAAACAAGGTTTTTTTTTAAATCAACGTTTGTATTTCTTAATAATTATGTAACATAACATTTTGGATTTACTCACTAAACTCTTCTTGAAGAGATCTTTTAAATAAAATCTTAGAAACCTCTTGCTTAATTATTAAAAAAGTTAGACTCTTCAAAATAATATAATAATTACGAGTCAAATATTGAAACTTTTGAACGTTTACTATAATTAAATTAACTTTAAATAATTTCGTGAAAAGACATCTGAGTCATAAAATTTTAAATAGACATCTTAACAAGATTTCTTAACGATTAATACAATAGTTAAATTAACATATAATAATTTCGAATTATAATTAAATGAGATCACATTTAAAATAAATAATAGAAAATATTTTTAAGGATTAATGCACTATAATTAAATTACTTAGCATAAAAATATTATTTTGTATTATAATTAAAAGAGATCACATTTGAAATAATCACATTTTAAAGAGATTTTTTAGAGTGTATTGTTGTGAAAATATGTCCGCAGAAATGACAAACAATCAATAGTTTTATCATTTAGGCTAGTCCGCAGGTTATTACATAGTACTCCAGCTGCGGAAAAGACACGTTCGCTTTCTACACTAGTTGGCTTAATTGAGCGAAGCCATCGGTATAGCTTTGTTAGCAGTTGACCACGATCACCACCGTTTTCAAATAGTAGCATTTCAACTTTTAGAAGTGTGAAGGCGTCCTCCGTTGAAGCTGAAATGCCTGGGCCTCTCGAGTCATAAGCAACCCTCTCTTCAAAGCAGCATTGTGCGAAACGCTCTCCCTTACGTCGGTAGACCTTCTTCCTTCCATCATTGCCATGTAACACAATTTTAGACTCATCAGAAAAGAGTACACGGCTCCAATCTTGCTGTGTCCAATTTAAATGACTGCGTGCGAAATGAAGGCGCGCTGTTCGGTGGGCTCGCGTTAGTTTGGGCCCATTAGCTGGCTTGTGTGGTACCATATCGCGTTCTTTTAACCTTCTCCGAACAGTTCGAGCGCTCACAGATACTCCGTGGAAGTCGCGAAGTTGGTTTTGTATCTCAATGGAGGTAAGGTGACGATTTCTCAAGCTGGTCGTCACGATGAATCGATCCTGCCTTTCAGTTGTGACCCGAGATCGTGGCCTTCCTTGGCGACGAACAAAGCCGCCAGTCTCTAGGTACCTCCGATAAACATTTCGGACCGCAGATCGACTTAAATTAAGTTGAGCACTCACGTTTCTTTGGCTGTGTCCGGCCTGAATAAGTGCCACAGCTTGGGCGGCGACTTCAGGTGTAGTATCCATAGATTATTGATAGAACCTCACCTTAATGTTAAGAATAAGTAATGTTTGTTGCAAAATCAAAGATATCAAACACTTTTTCAAGAATTAAATCCAAGTAAACCAATAAAACCAAGTTTTCTTAGTATTCGATTGTTTGATATCAACAAACAGGCTCCAAATTGTCTTTTGTTTCTTTAAATTCTGTGTTCGAAATTCAAAAAAAGACTATTGAATGAAATTGTGAATGTGCCAGGTTCAAAACTGCATAAAAACTTTTTGCTCGACCTAATATAAAATTTTAGCTAGGACCAAACGAAACTGAAAATACAAGGTGGGCCAATAGATGTGTCCAGAAGTGTAGGTAGAAATTGACTGTATCTATGTCGTACTACAAACTATCATTTTTTTTTCATTTTTAAGGTAAAAGCCTTGTTTAGGTACTACTTTCTGTATTTAAATTTAAATGTTTAAATGGTGTAGTATTTTGAACGGTAACATTTCGAGTTACAAAGCTAAATGTTTGCACCTAAGGAATATAAATCTGAATTACCAATAATATTATTATTGACGCAAAACTCTCGATTCAGTTCATCCGGGCGTCCTCACTCACATGGTACCATGGTAACGCAAGAGATCGACAGCGATCGACACGTTCACGTTCACACACAAATTGCACAATGAACAAATGACAGGAGCGGGAAAGAAAACACGCGCGGCGAGGGAACAGGGACGCATCGAACGTTTGTTCAGAAATGTGTTAGAATTCGTTATATAAAATTATCGATTGTCGGTATTTATCGTTTTTGTTTTCGATATTTATCGTTTTGTCAAAATGGACCGATAACCGATAAATTATCGATTATCGGTTATCGGTTTGCATGCCCTACTTTATTCGCACTTGAAGATCGCTTCCGAAGTATTCGCTTGTATCGCTAATCCAATACTGACTCGGTCGCGGAATACGCGCTCCTTTTATAGGTCAGTTTATTCTAGAAACTTCCATTCTCGAAACATCTGGAAAGTACTCGTAACTACCGCTGCCGACTGACCAGATACCGAGAAGTGTAGAATGTTCTGGCAAAGAAATGTCTAGAAGGTACTTGACTCTACTAGTTCTGCTATTCGATACTAGATGGCGCTAGTAGTAACTTAATGTACCCGACATTAATTCTGGCGCGTAACATTATTGAATTAGTTTCATTATGGTTATCTTTGCTTGTTTGTTTGTTATCTTTGCTCTCAAAATGGATGTAACAACTTTATAGACCGTCGGTAAACACGTGATCGGTCTATTTATTATTATTATTGTCCCAATGCACCGTTTTCGTGTTTTAAAAACTATTTCCCTGTTGGTTGAGTTACCCCAAAAAATTACACTGTACCTGTCGGCGACCAGACCCCGTCCGCGCTCCGGGCGCAAGTAGTGGTAGGGACGAACTAACGAATCGTGTATGTTAGGAATTTTGGAAAGAAACTAATTAGACTCTAAGTAGATTAAGATTTTATTGTTTTCCAATTAGTGTTATAAGGTTAATTAGTGTGCCAATTCATTTATGAAAATATGATGTATGTGCGGAAAAATCGACATCTTTTTAGTAAAATTAGTGATAGACATAATTTTAATACTAGAAATAAAGACAAATTCGATCAACCATTTTTTAGATTAGCTAAAGTCCACACTTCTTTCATGGGGTATTGTGTTAAATGTTAGGTACAATAAGATACCTTCTGTTATATTAGAACTAAATGAAGAAAAATTTAAAACTTATGTTAAAAGTACACTTTGTAAACAAGCATGTTACAAATTAGAAGATTACATTAAGGATAAGAATGCTTGGAAACATGCTGGTCCTGCTCCATAGGACAATCAAGGGTGTAGACAAAATCCAACTGGTTGATTTATGTATTAACTTTATAGATATACTGTTTCTTTTTTTTGTGTTTCTATTTTGCTGTTACACACTGTTTAATTAATGGTTCCAATGTTTGTAAATATGTGAGTACCATTTACCTAAATTTCTTTAGAAAATGAATAAGTTTACCTCTGCTGGTGACACTTTGTTCTTATAAGTAGCATACTCTGGGTGCATCGTCCTCACATAATATTAAATTAATTTTTGTATACCAAATTTTGTAAAATCATTATTTGAAAAGAGTAGGTAACTATGGAGTTTCTTGTCCGTTCTTCTCCAAAAGAATCTACCTTTCCGAATACTTAGACAGTAGAGTCACTTTATTAATGTAGGTAATATTATTATTTTTATTGAACTGTAAACGATAACGTTCAAAAGTGCCGTTTAATGTCCTAATTGAAATAAGTAAACGTTTTGACTTTGATTTTGTATTAGTTCTAATAAGAATCCAATAACAAAGTATTTGATAAGTAAAATTTTGTAAAGTAAATAATTACGTAACTTGAAAATGTTATGGTGAATATACATACGTCTAGTTTCAGAGATATGAGGAAAAATGTAAAATGAAAATTTGTCACTTAGTAACTTTCGCAACACAGCCGTCGATGAGGCAACAACAAGAAAGAAAAAGGAAGCCGAAACCTGCGGAACAAGAAACCTCAGGAAGAACTGTTTTATTTGTCTCTTCCCGGTTACCCGTCTCTTTCCCGATGTCCTAGTGGATCGTGCTGCACTCGCATACGCATTCAGGGGTGCATGCGTAACCAGCACAAGGAAGTAAGGAGCGTACGTCAATCCAAGTGGGAGATTGTCCCAGGACGACTGTGCGGGCACTGGACGTGTCCCTCCCGTCCGAAACAGTTCCGAAGAGTTCAGAAGATTTAGAAGATTGCGTTCAAGATGCCAGTATCAGGTCACAGAAGGATGCTCCCTTACGTTCCGAGTCCCGTCCTTCAGATAAGGACGCGACAGAAGAAAGGTCGGGATCAGAAGGGGTCACGTCTGCGTCAGCGTCATGGTCATCAGGAACAGCAACTATGTCGGATTCGAACACTTCTTCTGGCACTACGACTACAGAGGGCACCACGACGACTGAGACCACGGTAAAAAATATAAATCGACTGGTAGTCTGTTTCTTCCCACACGTTTGACACTTCCCAGAACGACGTTGTTGATATTGTTCTGAATTAAAATAATTCCAAACTTAACTGGGTGTAAAATGGTACCGGAGGTCTGGTCATCTTTCAGAGACACGTGTATAACAAATGGCGGGTTATCCCTCAAGGTGTAAGAGTATTTGCAATTGATTTTTTAGGTTGATTCGGGGTAGCTGGGGGAGAAGCAGCGGGTCTTTTTCTGTGTAACGATTCGGAGTCCATTGCAGTTTCGGGCGGGTTGTCGTGGGCAAGGGAAATTGTTAAAACCGGAGTAAAATCAAAGGGATCGGAAGGGTCTGGGGTTTTTTTGTTATCCATGATGGGTAACGAGTAAAATTTTTAAATGAAGTTAAATTTACGTTTAAACAAACTTTACGATACAATAAAAAACACAATGAATAATCTCGATTGAAGTTCACTCTGATAAAATTCACTTGAATCGAAAAAATTCGCAAGCACGTGATTAACCTTCACCGCTGGCAACGAAAGTCCCGATAGTATTTTATATTCAACGATTACATCACAACAAAATAATTTAAACAAAAAATCCAATTTCAGCAATCCCGGGCGATTTGCTATCATTGATTGAAGAGTTCCGTTGCCTACCTCCGAAGTCCTTCATCAGATCTTCACCAAATTGAAATGGAGCCAGTTTGGAAAATACTCTTACAAAAAAAAAGAATCAATAAAATCGGTTGACAATTGCAGAAAATATCGCTGATCAAACATATGTTCTGGGATCCCAGCATTAGATCTTAACTTATACCTTCCATCATCAGCTCAGCAAGTTGAGATGTTGATAACCAGACACAATTATCTGAATTGCGTCAGAAAGTATATAAAAACATTGTATCTGTGTGCCTTTAAAATTTGAGGGTTGCCCTCGATTTCCCTAGATTCCAGATTCTGACTTGGTGCCAATGGGACCACCTCAGGAGTACCTATAGGTTTTCGAATAAAAAAATAATCATCAAAATCCATTCATAATAAATTGACGGAATGATCGCATAACAAACATACAAAAAGAAAAAAAAACATAGTCGAATTGATAACCACAAGACAGTAGGTAAGTATGAGATTGACAAGTTTTGATGTTTTTTTGTTAAAAAAATAAATAAAATGTTCAAAACAAATTATTTTCTAGGGTAAAACTTCAAACATCTAAACAAATATCGCGCAATAGTTATTGGGAAGAATATTTTTTAACAATTAAAAGTATCACGTTTTAAAATTTATTATTTTACTGAGTGTAGTTACATAATATAAGTATTTTCATTTGCCAAGTTTATTCATTAGATTTTTATATTAATTAATTTGCAGTAATAATTCAGAAAGAACTGGGAAAAGGTATCAAACGAACCGCATAAGTTATTTATTAACAGAACACGCGACGCCTATAGTAGGCGCCAGATAATCGTGGAATAACGGTCATTGACCCACCTACAATTATTGACATTTTTAATTTGAAAAACGGAATTAATGACACAAAGCTGTCCCGAATCATCATCTCTCGTGATCCTTAACATTGTCTAATAATGAAAAACGATTCATATTTAATTGTTCAGGTACCTATGAACAGTTATTAGGGAAAGGTCAATGTACTTTATTCCACATTTATCTGGCGCCTACTATAGGTACGTCAATGCCGTACCTACTCTTAAAGCTTTCTGTGCAGATCATATCGAAAGTGTACCTAAGCGATTTTTTGGAATAAGTTTGGGCAAAATAACAAATCAATGAGTAGCTATACTGGTTCATCCGTTCTCCGTCATTCGCCGATCATCGGCACTCTTCGCAAGCGCAAAAATAGGGGAGAAAAAGATATTACTTAAAGCAGCCCATACAACCATTTCGGTGTAGAAACTGTTACTTATTTAAACAACTACACAGGTAATAAATATAGTAGCTTTGTCTACCTAGTTTTGACACCTCGACAAAAAGTGAAGAATTTAAGAAATGCAAAAGTGGTTACATTTTAGAAAAGTGGTTACGTGAAATTATAGTAACATTGCATTGTTATCAGATTGTTAAAGTTTTGAGTGAACGATAATCGAATGATTGAAGGTTTAATGCAACTTAAATTTAACATCCATTTTACTTTTATGTCAGTGTCAACCTCATCAGCAGAGATCGGAATAGGTAGACTATATTCTTACTTCCAAAACATTAGGATTCACCTAATGTTTTGGAAGTAAGTAACATAGAGTTGATAATAGATACCTCCTCTAAAATCCCGGAATCATAAACATGACGATTGTATCTCGGGATTGAAGAAATTGCAAATTACCTACTTATTGCGCTTTGAATACATTTGAACAAAATTATTATATTGAAGAATCTTATGTTTTTAGAGTTCCGTAGGTACCTACCGAAACTGTTAAATGAAATCGACTTATGAGGATAGGTGTGAAAAACAAATGAAAAAAACCTTTATTATTTACCTACTTCGGCCTGTATTTGTATCAAGTCTCAAAAAAATCTTCCAAACGAACTTTAACTTTAGAGGGTCTAAATCATCTTTTGGCTCGTTGTGAAAAATGACTACTTTTATTAGTTAGGTAGGTACTTCGGTCAGTATTCTTACTAATTATTAAGTAAATTAGCCAAATGAATAAGATTTTTCTGTAAAAACTTTAGCACTCCTTAATTCGTCTATTAGAGGTAGTTGTGAAAAAAATATTATAACAACCTTTATTATTTACCTACAATGGCCAGTATTCGCACCAAGTTTACGTACTTTGGCCCAAGAAATAAGACTCTTCCATACAAACTTAGAACCGTCAAGGATTGAGCATGGCACTGCGAATCGCCCCCGTCCCCAGGACCACACCCAATGGACCCGGACCTGTGAGGAACCCATCTTCCAAGTGCCCCCAGACTTATCCGAAAGATACCCTACTACTGGACCCAACTCGAAAAGTTTTCCCAGCTTTGCGACTTCTCAATCCCCGTCCATCACAGCGCTAACTGTTAATCCCATTCCGGCGCACTTTTCAGTGCTTGTGGCTCCACTGGCTACAGCCGCTCCATATCACAAAGTCGCCCTCGATACCTCCCCCCTGCCCCAGGGCAACGACTTCGTCATGTTACAAAGGCAAATATGACGTTTCAGTTACTGTTGGTAGCTGATTTTACAGTTAGTTTAAGGTAGATACGTTACTGAAACCGGCCGTTAGTGTTACTCAGGTTACCTACAAGGTAGGAGGCCTACAAGATCTGTATGACCGTTGCCGTCAAACCAATGACTAATGAGCTCCGGCCCTCAATAGGCAAGCTCGATATTATTTTGGCATTAAGCATTTTCGATGCGGAAGCTTTGGTTGCGCATGACCTAGGTTAACTAAAGTTTGAATGATTCAATGGATCAAAAAAAGGTTTGCTGTTGCAAAACCCGAACCTTCTAACTTGGTTTCTTCAATGTAAATGGCATTGCCTACGAACATGATGGGATCACCAAATTCCTCCGCGACCGTCAATTAGACACCTTCTAGCTAGGCAGACAGGTGCCAACTATCGCTTAGTTGTAATGTTCGAGAGAACTGTCCCCCGACTGCAATAAAAAACTGGTTTTTCAGTTAATAAATTTGGGCACAATGCTTGTTTTTAATTTTTTTGTGCATTTTTAGACATGGCAAGCGTGTTTATTTTTATTTTTTAGGCAACTTAAAAGTGTTATGAGGTTAGGTTACAGTCATTTGTTTTTATCAGAAACGATGCGTTACCTTTTCATGGGAGTGGTGCCAGAGGAGATGGGCACACCTCCACTCCCACATCCTCCTTTTGCCAAACGATACTAAATTTTAACCTAGTTTTGTTAAAATTTTCTATCCTCGACGACGTAGCACCGCGGGCCTCCTATTTCTGTCGGCAGGTTTTAAAGGAACGTAACTTATCTGTGTCGGGGTGCCTAAAGCTCCCTTTTTTTTAAGGATGGAATATCATCAAATTACTTCTTTCGCTCTGGGTGGAGCAGAAGGGCGTGTCAGGCTCTTATTGACAAAAAACCATCCGTTGCGTTCCAGGGCTGCGGTGACTGGCAGAATACACCCTAAAATAATCCAAACAACATCCAAATCGCTATAAAAAATATCAGTAAACAATATCAATAAACAATATCAATACAATATCAGTAAACAAATTAGTTAAACCAATATTAACAAACGAAATTTTAGACGAAAACCGCTAAGTTATGGGTTTCGGGGAACATTCGAACAACATCTAGTCCACATATTACCTACTACTATATTATATCTAATCGCTCGCGCTAATGAGATTGCTACCGTTATCGGTATTCCTAAACCAGGAAAGCCCAAGTCCTCCCCGTTCAGCTACCGCCCCATCAGTCTGCTCAGCAGCCTAGGCAAAATCTATGAGAGACTTATTTATAAGCGACTCAGAGACTATGTTGAAGCCAAGAACCTAAATCCCACCGAGCAGTTCGGCTTCAGAGCCAACCATTCTTGCGCCCAACAGGTCTTCCGCATCGACGGCATGATCCTCGACCGACACCTTACGATCGGTGAGCATATTGTTAAATATTCTTCTCTGTGCGTGAAGGCTTGGATGTTTACAAATTAGTGCTTAATAGTATTGTTTAAAAGGGTGAGAGCCTGGAGATCTGTCATACAGGTCCCGAACCCACTACAGACTCCAGCTCTCACAAAGGTTACAAATTTGATTGAAATCATATGTCACGATTGAACCAATGTCGGTACCTTTTGAGAGAAAATAAATCAAATTATTATATAAAGACGGTACGTTCACGTGCCGCTTTCGCTCTCGGTAGGCTCTATTCCATGCTGAATGCACGCAGCAAGCTGTCCCTAAGATGCAAACTGCGCATCTACATTACGTGCATCGCCCGATTATGACATAGGTATGCGTGTGCCACCTTCGCGCACGAAAAGTCGAACCAAATCCATAGGATGCAAGTACTCCAAAACCGATTTCTCCGAAAGGCCTCGGACGCCCCGTGGTTCATTAGGAACGACCGACCCCATGTCGATCTCAAGATCACGACAGTGAAGCAGTTTATGAAACGTCTATCCCAACGTTTCATCGAAACTGCATCAAAACACCAAAATCCCCCATCACATCGGCCACCCGATACGCTCCATCTCAGATAAGTAGGATTCGCCGACTGCAGCATACCCTAGTCGAACCCGACGACGCCATCACTCAGATTCAGGTAAGCTGTAGGGAAACCAGCACGCTTCGTAAACACAGACAGACCACGTTCCGTTTTCCGGCCTCGCCGCCGAGGAACGTCGCGACGTCCCTGTAAAAACCCTCCCCGACCTTTGAGTACCGAGCCAGCCCGCGTCGCTGAGCCAGTAGCTTTAAACTCCCCAAATAATAATATTATGACCCAGCCTGTCTCTTGCTGTCCTCCCGAAATGACGCCGCTAAGCCGAGGTCCGTATCCCAGAGGGGATGCCCTAGCGAGCGGTCATTTAGTTTAATTTAGCTTAGTTTGCAACCCTGGCTGGGGGCCTTAAATTCATTTGAGGCACCCACATTTAGATATACAGTATATAGGAAACCAGATTATAAAGTTACTTATTATTCAGATTGTATATAGCTAGAAAACAGGACTACAATTTGGAATATCAGAGTTTTACCTTGCTTTATAGACTAAACAATAACTGTGTTCAAAATTTGTAGCTTTAGGCTCTGCTAGAAGTACCTTAGAATGTTGATGATCGGTGAGTCAGTCAGTGACAAAATTAAAGAACTTTAACTTGCGATAATTCTTAAACTACTGGTTCAAATTTAATGTAATTTGGAAATATATCTAGCTATGAATATTTTGGTGACTGAAAATTTAGGCTTCTAGTTTTTTCCACAACGAAGTTACAGGGGGTCGAAAATGGCCCAAATGGCTTCGATAAAAGGATGGAACGGCCGTGCCTTTTTTATAAATTTGGCGCGCGCGCTTCTGTGCCCCCAGGTAGAATTTTTACGTGATGGATGTTTCATGACTTTCAGGTTAAAAAGAAAATGGAAAAATGAAAGGACTCGAAATCAAATTCTAAGTTGGCGATAGTGATGTACATTTCTTGACATGGTTTGGGTGTACTTTTCATGGTTAAACTAACTACGGGACCCTATACTGCGCGTGGCCTGACACGCACTTGCCCGATTTTTTATTCCTTTTTAAGAGCAGGTCAAAGCACGAATGAAGTATACATAAAGTTAATATTTACATCTCCTTTTATTTAAAATACATTACATACGCATTGAACAAAATGAAAGTACTTTACAAACAAGTTATATTATGTATCTTGAAACACATACTAAGGGGAGTTTCAAACTTAATGGCGGTTTTGAACACGAGGCGAGTGACAGCGCAGTAGCATATTTATGTGAAAGTGGGGGTTTGCAGCGAAAAGCGCACTTCGGTGCCGCCGTAAAGTTTGAAACGACTTATACTCGTACTAGGGGTTTGTTTGTTATGTTGGAGTATTTTTTACAGCTTCTCTTAGCTTAAGAGGGACTGACAAACTGACGAAGGTTTTGGGCATTTGTATTATACGTATTAGGTTAGGTAACACGGAAACACGACGCGACGCAATTAATTTCAAAATTAATTCTTGGAGTGAAGACAGCGTATCGGCAAGCATAGTGGGACATCGCTTAACTAGATGAACCGTCCACCTTGAAAAGGTAGCTAAGACAAACTGGACATAAAAGGTGGAGAACCGGCTGTTGTGATGCCACTTCGGTGAGGCCTATGTTCGGCAGTGGACTGCAATAGGTTGACCCGACGTGAAAAAAGTGTCTTAAATTCTGAACACGCCGCCTGTAACCGGTTATAGGCGGCGTGTCTACGCTGTTTCGGAGCAGCGAGCGTTGGTTATGCGATGCGTCGCGTTTCAGTGACAGACCCTAAAAGTACCTACGCGTCCATTGGCCCACACCGGACGCACCACACGCACGGCATGCAACGGATTTCAGTTTGCTTTGTATGGGCGAGGCCACAACACTGCGTTGCGGCGTCGCATCCTAAATACGACATCGCACAGTAATACAATTACAATTCAATTACAATTAGATTTTTGCGATGCGACGCCGCAACGCAGTGTTGTGGCCTCGCCCTATGATTTCATATAGCGCTGCGTCCACTATCCACGCCGCCCGGACCGAACGCGAAAAATGCGTTGCGTGCTGGTGACGTCACACAAATCAGTTCGCCGCTGGCATCACCCACTGCACGCAAATGGGGTTTGAGTAAACCATATAGATTCATGAATTTAACACTTGACATGTGAATGCAATTAAAAAATCGTTCATTACCATAATACAGTGGACGCATGCCATCGGCAAATCCGTTCAATCCGTTGGGTGCCGTGCGGTCCGGCGCGGGTTAATGGACGCGTACCTTAAACATAACGTTTAATAAGCAGAGATTGAAAACATTGGGGCATTATTGAGATGGTGTTTTACTTTAATTTTCATCAAGGCAAACAACTCTGTGAAGTGGCAGCTTGCCATATTAACAACAAATGATGGTGTTTATATATGAAAATTATACACAATTTTCCAAATAAATTCATAATTATAATAATTGATGAATAACAAAACACAGATGATTTAAACTAAAAAGGAAAGAGGCCTTTGCCCAGTCGTAGGACACAATAGGCTCACAATAATTAAAAAAATAATGATTTACAGTCATGCATGACCCGCAGATTTCATGCCTAGGTATATTTTTGACTCGAACTCTAGATTGAAATAAAGTTTAAGTTTTTATAAGTTAAGTCATTCGTTATTTAATACACTTTACCTGAAATCTAGACGAGATAATAATGTTTTTGCGTAAAATAAATTATAATCCGCTCTTTGAACACACCATGCTTAAGTAAAATAAGTAGGAATAGTAAGCGCCACATAATCGTGGAATAACGGTCATTGACCCACCTACAATTATTGACATTTTTAATTTGAAAAACGGAATTAATGACACAAAGCTGTCCCGAATCATCATCTCTCGTGATCCTTAACATTGTCTAATAATGAAAAACGATTCATATTTAATTGTTCAGGTACCTATGAACAGTTATTAGGGAAAGGTCAATGTACTTTATTCCACATTTATCTGGCGCCTACTATAGCAATAATTACCAACACTTAAAATAAAAGATATTAAATAAAGGTTCACACACAGTCAGGTCACCGTCACATCGCCGATAATACACGCAACAACATAGTTTCTTAGAAGTCGTAGGACATCGTCGGTCATGTACATACGATCAGTGACTGATCTATGACAAGACTTATAGTTGTGTATTAACTTTAAAACACAGTTTTTGGCGCACTTTAGGTGCAGTCGGGTATTTAAATTAAGTTACAGTACATAACACACCTAAGACGCTTTTTTGAGCGTAATTAAAAAGAGAGGACCCTAAAACCATATAAACTTATCCATAAAAACCCCTACAACGAATATTAAAATACAATATAAATAAAATATAAAACAGCTGCCTTGTATGAATACTCATAGTAAACTTTCCTAAAATAAAATGTGGTAAACATAAAATACTTAATATAGTCACATTTTAAGTGAACTGTTTCACAGTTTCAATTTGTGCTATATTCATGAAAATTGTTTATAAAATAATAGCTCTATCAAATCTATCTAATCACAGAACTCACTTAGTACCTAATAAATTGTCAGGAACTATTAATACAGCTCCTGTCCGGTTAAGCAGTAACCAGCCTTAGTGTGCTGAACTGCGAGCGGTCGTCGTCAAAAAAAAAAATACAGCTCCTTGAGCCAGACTTGATTTTACCTTTATAAGTACCCATTGTTCCGAACTTACGGCTATCACAATCTTCCTTCGGTCATATCCTCCAACATATAGACCATGTCGGTTGGTTGTTCATAGCGTATAACCGAAGAGTAACCTGCAATGCAGAATAACAAGCCATTGTCAACATTCAGTAGAATCAAATGAAGAAGTCATAGGATATTTAGTGTGTAATATCAACACGAACAAAACATTTATGAAGTGTTAGAACTGCAGTCCAAGCTATGTAATTGGCTGTACCAAGATTAGTAAGGATACCCTTTTAGTACTGTTAATCTGAAAAACGCAGTACATAACAAACATGACTAATCGTAAGACTATGCAATAATAATAGCCACAGATTAATAATTGAAAAAAAAAAATTTGGAATGTACTTCCTTCTATCTTTATCGAGAAAATGCTGAACACAGCCCTGAAGAAGCTCCAAAATTGGTGACCACCACTCGCATCTATATTCTGCTAAAGCAGATTTTTATATCTGAACAGACTGAAGAACGATAATAACGATTTTTAAGTAAGGTTACCAAAAAGCGAAGGCAGGTAATAATTAAAATAAACAATAAATTTTAAGTATCAATAATATATTTATAGTTAAACCATCACAGGAACATAGTGGTAAAAAATACAATAAAAAATGTACGTAGCTTCATAATATTCTACTCGAAATATAATAATTATTTAATTCCTACGGCAAGACGTGTGTAGACGACATCACGAGTAGTTTCCTGTTCTAATAATTTACAACCAATTTGAGTGTTAGTTTACATACGAGTCGAGTTTAGGAATGTATACATAAAACGCGTTATTAAAAAGGAACAAAAAAGCAAGAATTATTTGTTGATGGTTATAGCGATTTCGACAAATAGAAGAAGTGTAGTAACACAACCCAATCGACAGGACGCAACATGAAAAGAATTTCAATCTAGGCATAAAAAAGACATTCACCGTTTTAAAAATACATCTACACCTAACCTAGAAAAAAATAATAATAAAAAAGAAAAGAAATAAAATGTAAAAGATAACCTTTATAAGGTAAAGAGAAAAAAAATGGATTCACAGCACAAGTATGGCACACAAGCTACTACAAAAACTTAATATAATCAATACGTATTTAAATTATAATCTCAATTATTTCTATAGCAAGTATATTCCAAATTCAAATAAAAAAATCACCAAATATAATAAAAAAAAATCGATAAAAAGAGTATTAAAGTTTGACTTTAGGAACTTAAGGCAAATTAAGAAACGCCATATACATAAAATACTGCAGGTAAGGAAGGACCATAGCTTTAAGTGTGTTTTTATGGAGAAACAGCCTCAGAGCGCCTCAGAGTTAAAGTAACATAGACACCATCTAGTGAGCACTTATACTAATATTGTAGACACGATGGTTACTAAATGACGATGCAATTACGTTCATGTATACTGTTTAAAAAAAATATAATAGCCTCCACGGTAACTAAAGTGTCTACAACTGAAAAAGCAAATAATTGAATATTCTTTCCATAATAGGGTATTTGACCTGAATATTGCTTAAAAATCTCAAAAATTGGCGGTGTTGTCTGTGTTTTAAAATCTGTAATAAACAGAGACAGCACTAATTGCGTGTGACGTCACTCACAAGTCCCGCCATAACTAATTGAAGCCATCCAGTACAAATTACATTTTGTGTGACAAAGATAAAATAATAACTTCAAAAGTGTATAACTTTTCTGTTCTTCGACCAATTTTTTTTTTTACAAATCATAGGTAATGTTTTGATATTATCTTTCAAATAAGTTTTCATTCATTTAGAATTCAGATTTTTCATACAAGTCAAATTCCCCATACTTCTCTGATACTACAACTATAATCTACCTTTTTATATAAAAGCGAAAGGTCACTCATTCATTCACGTACTGATTAATCAAGAAATTTTGAAAACTGCTTGACCTATAAAGATTAAATTTAGTACGGAGGTAGATTCTGAGCAGGAGACGTCAGCTAAGAGAAGTAAAATCATAAACTACAGTAGAGCCGCATTAATCTGTACTCTGACCGATTCGATGATTGCAAAGATGTTAAGACACTCAATGTTAAAAAGCGAAACGTTCTAACATATCAGTAACGGGAATTGCTCTTCACCTACATTCGAAATCAGAATCTGAAATAACTAAGTATTAGTTCAAATGAAATTGCTTCCAAAATATGTTAAGAACCTTTTTGTTTTTTAAATAAATTGTAGTAAGCGACGAATTAAAATTGTATCTGTGATTTATGAATTCAAGTACAATATCTGTTCTTGTGAATATAAAATACAACCATAAACTTTGTATTTTGTATGGTAGAACACAACAATGGATATGGAATAACAAATTTAGTGAAGTTGTTTACCGGTTCCAAAGCATAAATTAATGTGTTTAAACATCTTAAGCTTCTATAATCTATAGCACATATATATTTAAAGTAAAGCCGTGTCTTAAAGAGTTCCAATTGACGGGGCTCTACTGCATGGGGATTCAATGCACGCGACTACTTAGGTTACTGTGTTTTGTTATATAATACTGAATTAAATGGTTGACGTTTGGCTTAGTAGATCAACGATAGTAGTCGAGCGGAATGTATACCTACTAAACTATGGCATTATCGTAGTAAATATAAAAATATTCGTTAGGTTCTTATAATCTAAATCTACCCTTCACCAAATAGAAACATAATAATTTGCATGTTAAATTTTACATCACTAGTATTTTCACAAAAAAAAATGCTTTCATGATTGCTTTTAAGTACTTTACGTATTGGATATCATATTTTGATAGAATAAGTACTTCTCTTATCTTAGAATGAGAGAATAAGATGAATCAGAGAGACATTAAAAACGAGTGATGTCACTGTAAGCTTACCGGTTCTAGACCAAAAGGATTCGCAAATTAAAACCATTGAGCCTCTGTAATAATATTAGGTAAGTCTTAAATATTACTGTTCAGTATTTTTATTACCTGAAGGCACTCGAGCGTGACCAATTTTATCCTTTAGTATAAAGAAAGCCAGCCAGTTCAATCCACAACACACCAGGGCACCGATGCCGAACGCACGAAATGTAATCCAGCCTCCATACGTCCCGTACAGATGACCTCCTATGAAGCTACCCAGCGAGGTCCCGACGCCTTCGAAAACAGCTCCTACCAAACCCTGAAATAAGATAAAAATTATGATAAACAAAACTTGAAAGTAGTTAATGGTATTGCCTATAATAGTGGGTCCACACGATACCGACGTTTGTCTGCGCAGACTTTAAACTCTATAGAAAAAAAATCTATCACAACTTACAACAAAGTCTGCGCAGACGAATGTCGGTACATTCGTCTGCGCAGACTATCTACTATCTTAACTTATCAAAAAACCCAATTTAAATATGACGCGCCGCCACTTAACATAGGTTCGCTGCTACGTTAAATGTAGTAAAATTACCCGCTAATTTTAGGCTTGAACATACGCAGAAAAAAATTGTATAAGTACTACTGTGATCAAAAAGTAGTAAGACAATTTAAAATACTCCGGCTTATGTATATGCATAATTATTTTTTCATATATTGACAAATTTTAATCGACATCTGTGCCAAAATTCGCGAGAGTAGCGTCAGTGGTTTATGAGCTATGCTTGTTAACAATTGCCTTCGTAAAATCATTCTTCGATTCATCTTTTCAAAATGTGTGAAAAAAATCAGCAAAGTAGGTCCATTAAAAAGGGTTTTCGGCTTTCCAAACGTTGGAAATCTTGGGAAGGCTTTTGGTGACAATAACATGTCCCGTGCATGTGTTTTTGATTGGTATAAATTGTTCAAAAAAGGAAAAACACATGTTGATGACGAAGAGTGCTCTGGTCGCCCTTCGACGTCTGCCGATTAGAACCACGTCAAAAAAATCAAGGCTTTGGTGTTGCGAATTCATCGATTGACAATAAGACACCTTGTAGATATCAACAAAATAGCATCTGGTCTATTCAATCGATTTTAAAAGACCATTTAGGCCTCAGGTGCGTTGCATCACGTCAGTGCCAGAGCAATATCAAATTGTTTGAAAAAGAGCGTATTAATGCGCACGTAAAGTTGATTTCTGACTACCAGAACGTCATCAAACGCATTATTACAGGAGATCAGACATGGATCTACGCATACGAACCGGAAAAATCCGGTTAATCACAACGTGGTTATTGTTTTGACTCGATTATTGAGGAAATAAATTTCGGAAATCGATTAAACAAACGATTCCAAGATTGGAAAAAAACTTTGCCATGAGTGTATGTGCCGAAGGGGAGTACTTTGAAGGGGATGAAATATTTTAAAGAATAATTCATAGTTTTCGTTTTATTTGAAAAGTCTTACTACTTTTTAATCACGGGGTTACATTGTTGTTACCTGTTTTTCAATGAATAAAACTCTGTAAGCATTATTTTTTTGGGGAAGGTGTGTTATACTTTTAATTTATTTATTTACTTCGGATATAAACGATCCATATGTTTGATAACCATTAACATAGCTAAAATACTGATAATCAGATGCTTTATTCAAAATTTCCTATGGAGGATTTGAATTTAGAATCTCTTAAACAGTATAGTAACTAAGTAACGGTTAAAAAGTTTTTATGAATAACTAAGTTAGATAACTAAACATGACTGAACTTATAAAATAACTTTTTAATTTTGTTAAAGTTGTCTGTGGATAAATTTTGCATGTGGGGATAACTTTTGATTTAAAAATTATTTGGAAGTTTACTATATATATGCACAGTAGATTAACGTTGTTTCTTTTTTTGAACATTAATATACAATCTGTACGCGACTAAACAGTTAAAATATGTACAAATCACATTTTTTCTGTGCAGTTTGAACATACACATGTGGGTTACTAAAGTTGACTTTTAAAGTGTTGTTATTTTGACTGCTTTGCTGAAATTATATCGAATTGACAGACACTTTAGCAAAAAAAATAGTTTTGTAAAATAGTTAGTGAAAATATCGTACCTGGACAGTGGTTTCTGTACCCGGTGGCGACACAATATTGGCATACGATGTCATTGTCGGGTAGAACATGCCAAACGTGACTCCTTGTAACATTTCTATAGGCAGAACCCACCAGGGGTTGCTCAGGAATGAGTACAATATGAACCTAACACCAAACGCCAGCAGAACTAAGCTCATCATATTGATATGTCCAACTTTCTTCAGTATATAACCTGAAATATAAAACCATTACATTATTATTGGATTTTTACAAATGTAAAAGACTAATAACCTTTGAGGTAGTGAGATTGATTACATATGATTATAAACAACCCAGAAAAATCGAAAAATAATTCATTGGCTTAATATTGCAGAGATATTATGGTTTCATTGTTAAAGTTGTTTATATTCATGTATACTTTCTCTCCCTATAAACACATAGGTAACACTACATCCCTATAGGGAGATACTTTAAAATAAAGACAGAAATCAAACATGCAAACGTACCAGAAACAAACAGGAAAGGTATTTCTCCACCAAAAGTCTGTATCGCACTGACCAATCCTTGCAGGGTTTTTATATAACCTGTTCCATCACAGTTTAGTCCGGATATGTCTTCGATTAACCAAAATAGGAACTGCCACAATAGACCGGTACACAAACCGACTGCTATCGTCCATAATAAAAATACCACTGTGGGTAGTGATGATAACAGAGAGCCAACATCAGCCAAAATGTTCATAGACATCTTAGTTGAATCAGTCTGAAACATGATTGAGAGTTGTTGAAAAATCTGTGTAGTATAAGTACATTTATTAAAGTTAGTTTTCGATATTAGTTTTAATTATATTGGATACTAGTACTGGATACTACATGAAACAAACACTAAATGTTAAGTGAAGCTTACCACAACGTTTTAGTGAAACCACGTCTAAATCGGATAAGCCGTTTCTGAGATACGCGTGCACAAACGCACAGACAAACAGATAAACACACAAACAGAAACGAAATTCTAAATCATTGTTTTGGGTGCTATTTGCGTTGATAAAGGTCCCAATAATATATTTTTTCATATATCTTCTATGTTATGAATTTAAAAACGTAAGAAATGCCATGCCCGAAATCCGGCTTACTGAACCATAGCAAATGCACACAAGGATAAGCTGTGAAGCAAAGGGATTTTCAGAATTTTGATTGCTAAAATCATATAATTTAGTTTTATCTTCCTCCCGTAAACTATGTAGAAATTGACTTTACGAGCAGGTTTACGAATTAGGCCAACAATATGATACCATTCATCAACACGCAATGGGCACGCATGATAGATTTTGGTGCTCCCTCTAACAGAGAAGAAACCAGTATTGAGGGGATATTGTGACTATGACTGACCTCTACAAAACATGAAACGCCGACGTCGCCAGCCATAAACACGAACATAAGAATAAATGCGATGGTGTAGTCCTTGTAAGCTCCGTCACTGAACGTGTCGATGAGGACGCCGGTCAGCAGAGAGAAGATCCCCCAACCGACGGAGCCCCACAGTCTTTGTTTCCCATAATTTGATACTTTCGTACCTGCAACAGCATACAATTATCGTCTAAACAAGTTTGCGTTGACATTTTTTTGCATTCTAATCCCCCTTTCTCTCATCATTGCACGCTTGTGAAAGGAAATACTACTACTATACTCTCGTTCTCTACTATTCCTACCCATCGCCATGGCGTTCTCGCTGAAAGCATAGAATATGTTTACCACGTTTTTAAACTAATTTGAGGCTTTAGGGCTTGGTACTTTAACAGTCAGGTACGAAGTAATTGTAAATTATACAGACTTTGTTATGTGTAGATATAGGATTTATTCCTACGAAAATTAATGTTTCATTATTCATAATTTACCACAGTAACAGGACACCCTTACTCGTTACGATCGATTCTGTGAGATCGCAATGACGGCTAAGGGTGACCTGGCCATGGTGACGAATCTAATCCATCTCTAGGTACATATACCACTGGAGGTATATGTAGACTGCAAGTTTTAATTGAGGAAAATTATTTTATAATAGGTATATTTAATTGCGGTTCACATTGAGAGAAAACTAACTGATATCCGGAGCTCATATTGATATTCCCGTCACTTCATCAACTTCAACGATTATTAAGCTTAGAAGATTACAAGAATACCAGATAAATGTAACAATTAGGAATAATATTATCCTCATAATAAAACTGAGGTTAAAAAACACTAAAAAGTTAAGAAAATTTGTTTTTTTGGCTCTACTGCTATTTTTGTTTTACGGTCGCTAATTCAATTTTATATCATTAAAACTAGCCTATAATCATTGCACGGCTTAGTTACATGAATTGATGGACGCCTCACTGATTGAAATCCATCAGTCGTTTGGATGCCTCGAGAGTATCAAGAATACCACATATATATATCTATATGCACCTAAAGATATACTGAAATATGCGAAAAACATAGCCGCGTTTACCGTTAAGTAGTCAAATGAAAAGGAACAGATCCAAAAAGAATGTACCCCTGGTGGGACTCGAACCCACAATCCCCGGCTTAGGAGGCCGATGCCTTATCCATTAGGCCACAAGGGCTCCTGAAAATGCTGTCGAAATACGCCTACGTATTCGTCTGTGATGTTTTTTTGTTCGGGTTTGATTTAGGAAATATTTAACTGTTAATAAAAAACATCACATCAATAAAAAGAGGTTTTGAAATACCTCAAACATGTATGCCCAAATACGCGTGAAAAACGTAACTCTGACTGCTGTCGCGCAGTCGGGTCAAAAAATAAGATCTTTACCAAGTAAACTGAAGCAGATAGCATCCGCGAAGGTGACCACTACAGCCTGTCCGATCCAGCTGAGGATCATCAATAAGAAAAACAACCAAAATTGTGATGTGTAGTCACTGCTGTCATTCCTGCTTTCTGATGCACCTTCCATCAACTCATTTACCTGAAAATGTGTTGAAAGGTCAAGATTTAAATAGAGCCATAGTAATATCAAACTCGCAGAGAACTAAGCTACATAAGCGAAGAAATGCATTTTAATATTTGATTGAGAAACGACCCAAGAATCTCATCGGCAATGATACACTGGTCGAGACAAGGCTCCAAACCTTGAACATCGACGCCAAGTTCCCATCCTGTCGGTTTTGTATTGGTTACACTTCGAAGAGTATCCATCGGAACTGCACAATTTAATTCCACCTAGCCTGTTCCATCATCGGAGTACCAGACGAATGACAATGCGCCACCGGTATACGTGAATATCCTTCCCATACGCAAACGTTTTGGGAATTCTATCATTGTACTTGCAGCTAAGGAGTGGAGTTCCTTGCAGGAGTATCCTAATTGAAATAAACTGAGGGTCAAGACAAGAATGAATAGGTTACTTCTAAGCAAGCATGCTCTATCGTCGCCCACATTATGGCTTTCCATCAGGTGAAATTGTGGTCAAACGCGAGTCTATCCATAAATAAATCTAATTATGTAAGTTTTAAAATTATTTTCTTATTACAATGACATACTTACTTCAGCATTATCACAGTGTATTTTGCAAGAAGATCGAAACAATTCAGATGTTTGTTGGTATGCAGGTTTTGATTCACAGTTTGGAAAGTGTTTAGTTACTGAAAATGAATGAAAAGTAAACTGTTATGTATGTATGCAATCACATTTTAAATTTTAACTAAGTAAGAAAATTTCCATCACAAAACGACTACCTACATCTTTGCTGAATGAAAATATTAGGGATGTACTCGTACATGGATAAAGAACGGCCAAGTGCGAGTCGGGCTCGCTTGCAATGGTTCCGAACAAATATTATTTTTTTTAAATCATACACTTCTGATAGGTTTCCTTGTTATCTTTAGGTAAAAACCTATTAACTGTTTTTTTTAAATTATATAAATTATATATATAATAATAGTTTGCGAAATTTCAACTGAATCGGTCCAGTAGATTCGGTGAAAATCGACTGTGACAGACGGATAAACAGACAGACAGAACAACAGACAGACAACGGAGTGATCCTATAAGAGTTCCGTTTTTCCATATTCGGTTCGGAACCCTAAATAAGAATATAATTCTATTTGGTCTGCCAGTAACCTTATCAAGACATGGTGTAAACAAAATTTGCTTGATAAAGATCAATAAAACAACCAGAAGCCAAAAAAAATGTTGATTGTATGGGAGCCCTTTTATTTTTATTTTATGTTTATTATTTTTTGTTATAGCGGCAACAGATTTTTTTTTATTTTAACACACTATGTGAAAATATCAATTGTCAACTTATTACGGTTCATGAGATACAGCCCGCTGACAGACAGACGGACGGAAGAGGCTTAGTAATAGGGTTCCGTTGGTTACTCTTCGGGTACGGAACCCTAAAAATTGCAAAGTTTGCTTGAAGGCTTCGTCTTACTTCATTTGTAGGTAAATAAATTCTCCTATTTAAAAAAAATAACTTATAGCTTTAACGCCCTTTCGTTGATATATGTACATATTAAGAGGGTTGGGAGAAAATATATAATCCGCCATCTCAGAGCGGCAGCCATATTGAAATTATTTTAATATTGAGTATTTCACATTGTTTTGTCACCAGATCTAAAGGTGTAAATCTAAAGTGGTGCAAGTTTTGACGGACAACTTACATACATACATATTACATACGAACAGTGCAAGTTAAATAAAAGATAGTAAAAATTTCACAAGACACGCGAAATTTCAACGCTTTGCACTGTGATTATTCTCTGGTTTACTTGACAATAGAAAAAGTACGCGTCCAATATTTGTTGGTAATGTAACTGACAGATTAAAAATGTTTTTTAAAGAATCTACCCTATTACAAAGATTTGTGGAATCGAATCTTATAATAATGATGGTTTCTTACCATGACCAGTCTCATCGGGTAGTTCAATATGATGCAGTCGCATATACACGCATTCGTGATCAGATATCGTGTGTTGCAGTAGTACCACTCCTGTAAAAGACAGGTTTTTAGGGAACTCATCACCCTGCCTGGTCTTCGGTTGACAAGAGCTGGTCGAATCCGCCTTCCACCATTCACAAATTTCCATAAGCCGCCAAGGCGTTTTCACGTCAAGATCGCACGACGCCTGTAAAATATAAAATTGCATAAGTTAGTCCAAACTATGATATTGATATTCACTAACCAGAAGTTAAAGTAACGTTTACAGTTTTAATACGTAGATATCCATACTAATATTAAAATGCGGATTTTTTTTTTTAACACGCACGGTCACCCGATCCCAAACTAGGCAGAGCCTGTGCTGTGGTAACCAGACAACTGATAAACATACTTATATATTTCTGAATACATACATATTATAGACAAATTACACCCAGACACAGAACAAATGATCATGCTCATCACACAAAGATTTGTCCTGGGTGGGAATCGAACACACGACCTCCGGTTTAGCAGTCAGGGTCACTAACCACTCGACCAACAGTTCAGTCAATTATTCAATTATTGTGTATTTCCGTTTCATGCCTTTACGGTCGAAAGGTTTCGTATAATCCTTTGGACACGGGTAGACCATGACCTGCTGTGGGACGCAGGATACTTTTTATTCCGGTGATAAGTTCACTTAGGATTATTATCCCAAGTGAAAGTGTTTTAACCGACTTCGAAAAGGAGGAGGTTCTCAATTCTGTATGGACGGTAGGTTTTTCTTTTGGTGTTTGTCATCATTCCGTCAATATGAATGGATTTTGATGATATTTTTTTATTCGAATGCTTATACTTCTGAAGTGGCGCCAAGTCAGAATCTGATGATGGGATCCGAGAGAAGTCGAGGGCAAGCCTCAAATTTTAAAGGCGCTTACAATGTTTTTCATATACTTTCTAACGCAATTCAGATAATTGTGCCTGGTAATCAACATTTCATCTTGCTGAGATGATGATGGAAGGTTTAAGTCAGGATCAGATGTTGGGATTCCAGAAAAAATGTTAGTTCAGCGATATTTTTGTCAATTGCTAACCGATTTGAATGATTATTTAATTGTTTGGAACAGTATTTTCTACACTGGTCCCGTTTCAATTTGGTGAAGATCTGATGAAGAACTTCGGAGGTAGGCAACGGAACTCTTCAATAAATGGTAGCGAATCTCCCGGGATAGCTGAAATCGCAAGTCTGTTTATTTTTTACACCAGTTCATAACATAACATCACGCTGATACGCTGTGAACGCAGATGCAAACAAGTCAATCTGAATTAACATGTTTTTGAATGCCCGAATAGATAACCCATCTATTCGGGCATAACTTTATTTTTTATTAACCTATCTTGATGATTCTCTTTGCATTAGGATTTGTGTTATTGGACGGTTCAAAGATAAACCAGAGACTTCCTCAACTTAAAATCAATAATATCTAGTACCAAAGCAAAGGAGATATTTAACTATGAGCTATGACTTGGACTGCGAAGGCACACAAAGTAATTCTTTAACGGCAAATAGTGCTACCATTTATTATGGGAATAATTTCACTTAGTTGTGGTGTATTTATTTTATTTATTTTATTTATTTATTAGAACAAAAAAAAAAACACATGTTACAATTTATTTGTGTTCGATAATAGCCACATTAGTTAAAACTGTGTCGTAGCTATTAACGCCCACCTCCAGGATAGAGATGACATCAACGTTCCAATTTAAGAGGTTTTATCAATCTATACTTTATTATAACTACGCTTAAAATCTAGTGTGTCAGTGTGCGTGCGTATGAGTGAGTGCGTGTGTGTGAATTTATGTATGAGTGTATCTGTATGAATACGAGGGTGTGAGGGTGATTGTGTGTGTGTGTGTGTGTGTGTGTGTGGCTTTACCTAAACGTATGAGAGGAAGATGTTGTGAGAGTTGGAGGTATGGAAAATAATTAGGGTTTCACTATATTTTCCAGCTCTTCGTATGTGAGAGTGGACAACCATTGGCTAGTGAGCCGTTTACACTCTCGGGAAGTGTGTGGATAAATATTCAGAACCCTATTCACTGTATTGTATAACGCAGGGGCAAAGAACTTGAATTGTCGACGTACCAATTTTAGATTAGAGGAGTAAGTTTGACAGACTCTATCAGACCTACGTTTATTTTTATTTAACTCAGGATCAAACGAAAGCTCAGCATGTTTACGTAGGACAATATTTAGCACGAATGAATGAAAAACTCGTATACTTACGAGTTTTTTTTTTCATATTATGTTAAACATTTGTAAAATGTCACTAATCAAGCTTATTAAATATTGAACGCTGTGTACAGTAATAATTGGGCCCCAGATTCACATAATGTATGTTGTCATGGCTGTGATGAATTGTTTTTAGTCTGTAGTCTGTCACTGTACTTGTCAAAATTAAATTAAATAAAATAAATACCAACCACTAAAGAGTGGAAAAAAAAAACATTTATTCAAAATAATATAACCTATTTCCAAATATAAACACTACAAATGATAAAATAACTTTACTTTCAGAAGTCGGTGTTTTTAGTTGTTTTTTCGTCGGTGTTTTTGACGCAATCGCGGATATGTGAGAGAACAATAATTAGGAACCATTAAAACAAGAATCATGAACGTAAAAAAAACGGGCTATCGTAAAAAAAAAAGACTTTCCTGTTACTTTATTTAAAAATAGATTTCAAACCTCTTTCTAAAAACAATGTAAGGAAAAATTAAATTTCACCCAGCTTACCATATTATCATTGTATTAGTAGTAGCAAATTGGATAGTGATAAAATCGGCTGTAGGGGAGAAATATTTTGCCTAAAGTAATAGTACTCCGGTTCGCATTTCTCCCGGTTCTGTAGTCGCGGGACCAAGTGGGTAATCAAGCATTAGTCACGAATGAATATTGTGTTTAGAAAACCTTTAAAAAATTATGTGAGTGACAATATTATTATCATCTTCATCTGACTTAGTTTGAATTCTTACGCTTATTATTACTGCACATACAGTGCAGGTGTGAGATACGTGGAGTCAGGACGTAACAACCAACTATTTTACCTATTGATATTTATTTTTTAAATAGGATTATCAATATATATTTAAAAAGTACAATTGTACACCTTTTTACTGGTCAAATCATATGACTGATGATAGGTCCACTCCCACAAAGGAGTCTTTGGGGAGTGGCTGGAGAAGCGCCACGGCGTCTTCACCTTCCGCTTGACGCAGGTATTCATCGGACACGGTTGTTTCGGGAGATACCAGTTTCGGATTCAGCGGGAGGAGACGCCCGGGTGACAGCACTGTGAGGATCGCCCGGAGGACACGGTGGAGCATACGGTATAGGTCTGCCTTGCTTGGGCTGAGCACCGCCGTGTCCTCGTCGAGGCGATCCGCGACCTCTCGCGTCCGGCCTTGGTTAAATCCATGGTCCGGAGCTAGGAGGCTTGGGAAGCGGTCACCTCCTTCTGCGAAGCAGTAATGCTAGCGAAGGAGGAGAAGGTCGCGCGAGGAAAAGGCAAGGCCTTCGCCCCAACCGCCGCTACAGGAGAAGACGCCCCGGGCGTCGGGAGTCGCAGGGCGATCCCCGGCCACCGTAGGCGCGGGCCTGCGTTGGGTGGCTCGCTGTCCGATCACCATTAGGCCCGGGTCGATGGCGCGTTGTGTTTCACGCGCGCCTCAAAGAGATGTCAGCATAGAGGACGGGGCCCGCTAGGGCCAGAGCCTGCCAGGGTTGCGGAATTTGATAGAAAGAGTCACCGCGGCCTTGGAACGCAAAGGGCTTTAGAAGGAACACGGATGGGTTTTAGTCAGTAAGAGTCTGACACGCTCTTCCGCTCCACCCAGAGCGGAAGAAGTCATTTGATGATTTCCCATCCTTAAAAAAAAAAAGGTTAACGTCTGAGGTGGTAATTTTAGGAAAACGCCACACAGATTTGAGAGGACCTGTCCAGACAGTGCAAGAATTTTTCAGTTATGGCGTAGTTCCACTAAAAACTTTAAGGTGCTCAACGATTTGACGAACAATACCAACGTAAAGATATTTGGGTAGGCAAATAATTTCCAGAAAATCATGAAATTTTCTACTAATATAGAGCAATAAAGAGGCAGTTAGAGCCAGCATGTACAGAGAGATCTTGTCTGTAGTCATATGAGGACCGTTTGGTCCTCATATGACTACACTACACTAACCTGTTTAGGTTAGTGTCTGTTATGGTCTTTTGAGGAAAGAACCACACGGATTTAAGTAAACCTGTCCAGTTAGTGCTTTGGTTAGGGCTTTGTTAGTAGTTGAGTACCTAGCTGAACTTGGAACTACTAGGATCACAAAGATACGACAAAAAATATATGAATGCATCTATATGTATAAAATATTGATGTTATAGTTGGCGCCAGATAATCGTGGAATAACGGTCATTGACCCACCTACAATTATTGACATTTTTAATTTGAAAAACGGAATTAATGACACAAAGCTGTCCCGAATCATCATCTCTCGTGATCCTTAACATTGTCTAATAATGAAAAACGATTCATATTTAATTGTTCAGGTACCTATGAACAGTTATTAGGGAAAGGTCAATATACTTTATTCCACATTTATCTGGCGCCTACTATAGTTATGTTTTTATAATTTACCTTACAAACACTATTTAACGGTTCTGTAGTCAGTTCTATTAGCTGCGCTGTGTCCTTAGTACATAATTTGTAGTTAACATTCTTATCTAAGCACGTCATGTTAACTTTTTCTGTTCCTATAGCAGTCGAGAGCTTGGTATTGTTACATTTGAAGGTGCAGGGTTCATTGACATCTACATAATCGGCACCGAGGCGGCAATGGGGACTGAATATATGACCTGAAACAATAAAACAAGTGAAGTTAGCAATGTTGTGTTAGCAATTTATAAATTGACAGTAATTGCTTGTGATTGACATTCATTGAGGGTATATTTCCGTTGTCACAGCAACAGAGTCGAGTGGAGTGGAGGAAATTTCCAATACAAGGACTTAGAATTAGGCAATAGCAAGAAGTTGTGTCTGAATAGAGTTAAACAAGGCCAATTCGCAATAAAAAAAACGCATAGCACAGTATTACATAATAATTTCGCCTGAAACAAATAAAGCCGTCGCTAACTTGCGCGTTCATGTGACAAAGCAACAAATACGCACAATTCGAATGACACGTCTATAAGAAAAAAAAAATACAGAGTTGTATCTCACCATCCAGGGTCACATTGTTAGCAGCTATGTAGGCACAATTATCTTTGTTCACAGTGACGTTACTGACTGACGAGGAATATTGTAGGTTGTCCGTGTTGCTGTAGCAGTACTGTGGGATGTGCCAGTGCTCGCAGACCGTCTGCCACATTTTAGGCGACGTCATATCGCAGTTCATCTGTAAACCATTGAACATAATAATTTATTAGCTATTAAAAATAATAAAGCTGGAACAAAGAACCGTTTCACTCAAGAATTTATGAAAAACCTTGACGTCTGTGCTGCCTTGTTTAACGAAAGAGTTGCTCTGAAATGGATGGATCAAAAATCCATAAACGACTACTATGAGAAACCTCATTTGCTTAGCGAAACCCTCACGGATAACCTACCTCTTAGGAGAAGGGAGAGTTATGATGCATACAGTTCTGACTGCTACCATAAGTCGCGAGCCCGAGATTTTCCATTCCATTTTTACTGTGTCTACTTATTGCAATTTCGCCACATTGCCTCTTGTAATCGGTTCTGGCGTTTGGTCATTATTTCAATTTCTGATAAATTTAAATAAAACAGTATCTACTAATAACGAGTCATTGGTTTGTGAATTATTCATTGCAACTTTTTTATATGAATGTGTACTTGACACCGCAAAAGATAACATGAATGTACTTACTTGACAAATTGCAGTTGCGTTCGAGCTTAGTTTACTCAGCGAACTCACTTTACACGTGTCTACTGATGCCTCATTTTTGTAACAACTTTGCAGCATAGTAACTCCATCATTGCAGTCCAATTCGACCGTAAAATTTCTATTTTCTGGTATCAAATAAATAGCTCCAAAACTGATTATTGTAATTATTTGGAATAGTATAAATATTAGCTTTTGCTTCTTAAATCTGAAATTGACAAAAATGTACTTCAGCATTGTATTTTATGCAGTTTACAACATACAGCTATTTATGTCTGGTGTCAGGGCAGTACGCTCTGCTTATTCATTTAGTACTAGCTTTTGTAGTCTACAACATACAGCTATTTATGTCTGGTGTCAAGGCAGTACGCTCTGCTTATTCATTTAGTACTAGCTTTTGTAGTCTACAACATACAGCTATTTATGTCTGGTGTCAGGGCAGTACGCTCTGCTTATTCATTTAGTACTAGCTTTTGTAGTCTACAACATACAGCTATTTATGTCTGGTGTCAGGGCAGTACGCTCTGCTTATTCATTTAGTACTAGCTTTTGTAGTCTACAACATACAGCTATTTATGTCTGGTGTCAGGGCAGTACGCTCTGCTTATTCATTTAGTACTAGCTTTTGTAGTCTACAACATACAGCTATTTATGTCTGGTGTCAGGGCAGTACGCTCTGCTTATTCATTTAGTACTAGCTTTTGTAGTCTACAACATACAGCTATTTATGTCTGGTGTCAGGGCAGTACGCTCTGCTTATTCATTAAGTACTAGCTTTTGTAGTCTACAGCTATTTATGTCTGGTGTCAGGATAGTACGCTCTGCTTATTCATTAAGTACTAGCTGTTGCCCGCGGTTTCGCTCGCATTAAAGTAACCTAGCTAGCTCAGTACCAAAATTTATCAATTTCGTTTCGGCGATTTAGGCGTGAAAACATTAGAAATAAACAAACTAACTTTCGCTTTAGATTCATAATATTAGGTATGCCCATGAGGTCCGAACCCCCCTTTCCCCCTTAGCATGCGACGGAAATAAAAGACTTGATCGGGACGCCAAATGCCCAGATGTTGCTATACTTTGATCAATATTTAAACAAGAAAAACGAATACTCTCTTATTATACTCGTACCTCTATAAAAATATTTTGCTTTCTCATATTTTCTTACGAAAATCGGACTCAGGCATAGCCCATTTTTTAAGCTTGTAGTTGAAAGCTACTTCAATATTCGAGCTTCTTTAAATTTGTTTGCGTGAGTTCATGAAGTAACTGCTGTTTCTGAATCAATGGTGAACAGAAAATCTTACATTGGTGCCTACCTTCCTATCCGAGGCGGGGTGCTAACATTTTGAGCTCGATTCGTTTGTTATTCTACATTCTCGATATTATTTTGTAAATGTAAAAGTAAACCTATCGTTTCCAAGAAAAAAATTTCAAGTTCGTAAAATAAATAATTTACTTGTTTTTTTTTTTATATATTGTTCTACCTAACCTGACATACTCGTACCATTAAAAAAACAGATCATGCGATATAAAGAAATTGTGACTCACAAACTCGTTATTTCGTCGCAAGTATTGTAGCTATACCTTCCTGTTATTTGACACACTGAATCTGGAGACGCTAATTCAGACACGGATAATACGTGCAATCCTTTGGACTCGCGGACCTTGCGAAAGCAATAGCTTTTTTTTTTTTTATGGATGGGATATCATCAAATGACTTCTTCCGCGTGGTGCGCGAGGGCTCTCGCCTCCAGATCCCATGACGGTAATCCGGCAAAGAGGCTCGCCGCCTCGCCGGAGACCGTGCGGTATCCCCGGACCAGCCGGATGGCCATGACCCTTTGGGACGAATTGAGTTGGCGGGCTGGTCGCCCCTTAAGTGTGAACGCCTACACTGGGGCCCCATAAAGGGCCATGGACCGCACGATACCCGCATAAAGCCTCCGACAGGAGGCATTTGGACCCCCTAGATTGGGCAGGAGCCGCTTGAAGGCAGCCCCGGCCCGCTCCAGTCTGGGAGCCAAACGTCGGAAGTGCTCCTCGAAGTTCCACCGGCTGTCGAGAACGAGTCCCAGGTACTTGATCGTCGACCCGACGCCGATGTGAACTCCTCCTACCGTTACTTGGGATCCCGCTGGTGGCCTGTTCCGAGAACCATGAAAGCACATGGCCTCGGACTTGTACAGGGCCACCTCGAGACCCAATTGCCGGATCCTTTCAAGATTCCATCTGAATAGCACACCGTCCGAAAACCTGAAAAATGTTCAAGTCTCCGAACGGTGTGCCCCTCGCGTGTGTGTGTCCCTCTTTGTCTAGTCTCTCACTTGAACCTTTCCGGCATGAGTAACTCTACCGGCAGAGCTCCAAGACCACTGAGACGCATAAGCCCCACAACGACGGCAACGTGGAGACGCCTTTGGTGGGATGCGAAAGCTATAGCTACGCTCGTGATATTGATATTAGGCTAGTAAACGCAAACTTGGCATCAAACAAAGAATTTTGTGTATTAAAATATCTATGAACATCTCTTTTTTATAGTGACCCCTTGTTAAAGAGTACGGTTCCTTAATGATGAATGGAAATTTATGCTTCTAAATTCATACAGACACTTTAGTTGCTTGGTAACAAATAAATAAGCGCCACGCATGTCGCTCTTAATCATTTTGATCAAGCGTTAAACATTAATTGATTGATTGAACTCGGTGCTATGAATTTGTCTGGTTTTCAACTTACAATAGGTAACAAATGAATAAGCATGTTAAGATAGCACAATTATTACGTTTGTGGCAATATCTCTGCGGATTAATGTGTTCAAATTTTATTTAGGTACACAATGACGTGACTGCCCCGTTCATGAAAATGCATTGAGATTAGAAAATACGTAGACGAAGGCGTCTACGCATTTTCTAATATCAGTTTACGTAGCAGTATACCTACGGATATTGCTACGTAAACTGATATTGCCCCACTCTAGATAATGTTGTCGCGGCTACTACCTACCTATGAAATGTATCGATTTGTATCTGAGAATTCTGAGTGGTATCTATAGCGTGTTAACGATTTTAGATACCAAACTGGAACGAATGTATTTATATGTTATATTAAATAGGTCACCATATCTATGGAAGAGCATTGAAATCTTTCCTAACTAATATTATATACTTATGCGAAAGTGAGTACGTACCTATTGTTTGTTACGCTTTCACGGCTAAATCGCTGAACCAATTTTTATGAATTTTCGTACAGAAACGGCCCATAAAAATTTGAGACGGTTATAGGCTACTTTTTTGCGCAAATCTATATTACCGCAAGCGAAGCCGCGGGCGGCACCTAGTTTCATATAAACCAGCTTAGAAACAATGTTCGACTATGATGATTTAAGATGCTAAATAAACAGATTAAGATAACTAGATTGTGTGATTATACTCAATAAAAGAATTAAAGTGTTAATAAACCATATTTATCATACTTTACCTGTCGGCAATTACACCAAATAGAGGTTTAGCGATGAGACCACATATTGGCAGTATTGTGTATATTAATCCAACGGTTGCAGATGAGAACCCTAATTGACGAGCATAAGTCGACAAGTATGGTACTAGAGGTGCAGTACCTGGAATAAAATAAATTTTCATGTTTTTAAGAAATTTTCTGCAAAAAAACTTTATTTGATGTGTGTGTTGTTAAACTTTTTAACTTAAATACATTTTCAGCAGCTGCTATCAGCATCTTCTTAGACTCACTCTAGATTAAATAAGGCATATCTTAATATGACAACTGACAAATTTCAAACCATTGTGCATTGGGGGGTATAAGTAAGTAAATACTTAGAACAAGAAAGCGACAAGTTTTTAATAGCAGTGACGCCCGTCTGATTATATGCATAGTTTGTAATTACGAAATAATGAAATTACGAAATAGGTACAGCATGAAAAAAATTTCATGCTGTACCTACACACCCAATCAAATTCCTAATTTACTTTTTAGATAAATAAACGTTGCATAATAACAGGAAAATTTCAGTGGAATTCATTATGTATTTCCCATTTAAATGCTATATCCGATGTGTGTGGCATGGCATGTTAATGCGAAAGATCCTGGTCTACTTTTCACCCTTAGTCTTAAGCAACAAGATTGTAATGTGGTTGACCGGGAACTTAGGCAGGTGTTGTACCTGCCTAAGTTCCCGGTCAACCACAACAACAACCCATACATACCTACAACACTATACAATGTTTGATCATGCTACATTATTTGCTGTTACATAAAATATGAGTACTTTGATAACAGAGTAACCCAACTCTCAATCAGACAGATGGTGTAAAAATAATGTCATTAAATAGTGCCCATTGGTTGGTCGTTGTTCCATGTACAAACGTATCATTGATGCTCTTGTTTTATCTTGCACAGTTTAAAACACTGATTTCTTTATTTAAATAATCACAAGGGTACATCCTTGTATTATATATAATTAAAATATGCCCTTGAAATGATTTAGAAAAAAACTTAATAGAGTGTTGATTGATATTAGTTGGCAGGAATGTTCAATGTAAGCCAATTTTATTCATTACAAGTTATTGTAAAGGTTAGATGATGTTTATGTGAACATACTTATTTATTATTATTAAGATTAATATGTTAACTAGGGAAGCTTCTGTTGTTTATGCTTGTCATCAGATTATTGCGAACTTTATAAGATAGTTTATGAAATAAAACTCTCATTAAATTGTGCACAGAACATTTTTTCAACAATAATTACGTAATTATTGTCTTTGTAAGTGCTGTCACTAATATGGGCCAATGCATGTACACAATTTAACAAGTCTCACAGAAAATCAGACAGATTGTAGAACTGTGCACTGATGGGTGCAGGTACCAGTTCATGTCTGTCCACAATCTCTCTCACAACGCAGAGAGATTAAAGTGAAACGAATGTCAAAGCATATTATGGTAGGTCGAAGACATTTTCTATTCACAGATTACCGATTTTTTAAAACTGTTTGAGACATTTTATAGGCTCAGTGTCATATACGGTTTTAGATACTTGATTCTTAAAAGGACCAAAATAGTTAAGTACCTAGGGAAAGAATCGAAAAGGGAGACATTATCTATATTTATTTTTTATAAATCTATATCTACGAGTATATCTATCTATATATATAAAAATCAATTGCTGTTCGTTAGTCTCGCTAAAACTCGAGAACGGCTTGACCGATTTGGCTAATTCTTTTTTTGTTTTGGTCGCCAGAGTGCAGGGAAGGTTTTAAAACAAAAAAAAGGGAAGTAGGGTAGGTAGAGTAGGGTAGGTATGTAGGGTAGGTATGTAGGGTAGGTATTTAGGGTAGGTATGTAGGGTAGGTATGTAGGGTAGGTATGTAGGGTAGGTATGTAGGGTAGGTATGTAGGGTAGGTATGTAGGGTAGGTATGTAGGGTAGGTATGTAGGGTAGGTATGTAGGGTAGGTATGTAGGGTAGGTATGTAGGGTAGGTATGTAGGGTAGGTATGCAGGGTAGGTATGCAGGGTAGGTATGTAGGGTAGGTATGTAGGGTAGGTATGTAGGGTAGGTATGTAGGGTAGGTATGTAGGGTAGGTATGTAGGGTAGGTATGTAGGGTAGGTATGTAGGGTAGGTATGTAGGATAGGTAGAGTAGGGTAGGTAACGGTTGACGGTTGTTGGTGAAAGGAGCGAAGCCGCGGGCACAGCTTGTCTATATATATATAAAAGTCAATTGCTGCTTGTTAGTCTCGCTAAAACTCGACAACGGCTGGACCGATTTGGCTAATTCTTTTTTTGTTTTGTTCGCCAGAATACAGAGAAGGTTTAAAACAAAACAAATTAGGTAGGTAGGGTAAGTAGGTAGGTACGATAGGTAGATAGGGTACGTGGGTAGGTTAGGGAAGGTAGGTGGGTACGGTAGGGTAGGTAATCAGTTGACGGGAGCCACGCCACAGCTTGTCTTTTATATATAATTTTAAATATTATGTATGTAAACGGCTGGACCGATTTTGATGAAAGTTTTTGTGTGTGTTCCAGTGGATTCGAGAATGGTTAAGATTCACAATTGGTTCCGGTAGGTGGCGCTGCAATCCATTTCTATAATGTTTCGTCATACACAAAGCAAACGTTCGTTCGGACAGCACAACGTATGTCGGGACCGGTAGTACTAACATAAAAAACTGAAGAGTTTGTTTTTTGAACGCGCTAATCTCTGGAACTACCTAACCTTCGGATTTGGAAAATTCTTTTTGTATAATATGATAGCCACATTCATGAGGAGGGATACGGGATCGGGAAAAAACGTGATATGAGCGTACGAAATCGCAGAAAAGAGCTAAGTAGTAGTATGATAAAGGACATAGAACCTTTGTGGCATAACTATCCGTTCGCCATTTTGATTTCTTTTTTTAAAAATTTCGGCGTATGATGAGACATGTAGGAATAGATGGGTAAAGGACACTTAAAGAAAGAAAAAATAAACAGCAGCATGGTGCGCTAAAGTGTCACGTTGCAGCAACAATGACTATCATTAAAAATGAATTAAGTGCTTACATCAGATTAAATTAAATAATAGGTCCCAGCTTCATTAACCCATTTATTGGAAGTAAAATTAAGAATACGTGAAAACACTTTATTAGGATCTTCGCAGATCTTCGCAGTGTTTAATTTATATAAATGGTTAAATCAAGCCGAGAACTATTATTAGAATACAATCTACTGCATATAAGCACATGATTAGTTAATTTTTAATGATTTTCATTGTTCTCACATGGCGAATTACCTTGGAGGTAATTCGCAACGTGTCACTTTAGGCATGTTGCCATTTTTTAATTTGTTTAAGTGTCTGAAAAAATGTACAAACCTCTTTGAATGCAGTGGCAATGGGAATTTCTCCTAGGATAAGTCCTATTGTACTTTATTATTGGACCCTTTTGTACTCTTGTAAGTACAAATGTGTAAAACAAGGTACCTAAGTCTTGGCTAAATAAATATTCATTTCTCCAAATCAAAATTATGTCATCATACCAGCCGAAAGACGTCCACTGCTTGACATAAGCCTTCCCCAAGGGGTTATCATCATCGCCACGCTTGGCAGGCGGAAAATGATATAATATAAACAAATAGTTCGCACGCTTGCTTGCAGACTTCTAGGTTATAAGATCCTATTTTTCTAAAAAATGTATTTCTAGGGAATAAATGTTTTGATTTAATTTGAATTTTATTTACATACTTAACTTATGAATACCCCTAAGGCAACCCACTGACCATTCCATTTTTGACAAGAATACCTTTGTCACAGTTCTACAATACTTGTAGAAAGAATGAAAGTCAATTTATTGTTTAAGCTGCTACAAAAATATGATTAATTTAGAAAAACCTGGTTATTATTATTACCAACAAATTATCAACTTCTTTCATTGGATGTAATAATACACCAAATGAAGGAAAGTTGATAAGTTGAATTTAATTTATCCTATTTCCTGTACCAGAACTGAAAGAATTAGGCAAATCAATCTCAGGTTAATTGATTTGCCTGAACTGATTCAAGGAAATCTGATGCTAATGAATGAAAGGAGACGTTTCATTTTGTATGGGACTCCGGCCATAACATGTACCTTTTAGCGAAGCTGGTAAACTAACCACTGAATAGAATATAGTAACATTTTTTTCATAATATCAATTGTTTTTATGCACAAAATAAAAATTTCAAAAGTTTGACGGTTATATGAAAACAAATGGTAATTTTTAATTTTTGGTTCAGAAGTACATTTCAGAAAAGTAGATTAAATATTTTTAACCATGAAATCGTCACACTTGCTTATAATTTAGTCCAAAAGTTATAATAATAATATATCTTGGGACAACTCACACACAGTCATCTGATCCCAAAGTAGGCAGAGCCTGTGCTATGGCAACCAGACAACTGATAAACATACTTATACATTTATAATACATACATATTATAGACAAATTACACCCCAACACAGAACAAATGATCATGCTCACCACACAAGGATTTGTCCTGGGTGGGATTCGAACCCACAATCTCCGGTTTAGCAGTCAGGGTCACTAACCACAGGATAATAATAATTGTTAATCATACAAGAACACACCTTTAGATTTCAGAACGACGACAGGCTGTACAAACTATAAGACACCAAGTAGAATAGAATATAGCAATAATTGAAAAACTATTACTTTTAGTGCAACAAACCAGACATTCAAAAAAAGAATAATTTTCGTCAATTCGAGTTTTTTTTTCTCTTTTTCGTTAAATGTACATTTGATGGCCGAAAATGAAACATTTCCTTTGGTAACTTTGTACATATTTATGTACTTACACTGATTTCATACAGCAAAAAAATAAAGTGGTTTTACTGCAAATCCCGAGATTATTTTTAAAGAGCAGAAAAATCCCATGATTTATTAAATAAAAAAAATAAAACTTATTTACTTCTACACAATTTAAACCAATGCACGTGTGACTTTGCCAAATTTACATCAACAACAACAGATGTCCGAAGTTTCAAAATTCTAATGTGTAATATTGTAGGCCACTCAGGATTGTCTATTAGAAATCCCAGGAAGATCCATATTATTATCAACATTTCGATGCAAGTACATAAATAACTCTACCTAATTCCAACCTCTGATAATAATAGATCCATTACCCTGTTTGGAAATTAAAAAATGACATAATTCAACCCTGATTTAGAATCATCAGACTAACTTACCAGCATTAAAGAAAAAGAAATGCCCTTTAATTGGTAGCAACTTCTTGTTGACTTGCATCTTTGAAGACAACATTTATAACCTGTAACAATAAATAAAGTTATTAACCATTTTATTAACCCTCAAGCGGGCGCGTGGTTATTTGAAACGGCAGTGGTTGAGCATAACCGAAATGACCTATGGAAGATTTCAGGGATTTAGAACACCAATTAATTGAAACTCATTTGTTATTTTTATTCTGAAATTATTTATTTTTGAGCTAGGAACCAAATTGTTTTAATTTAAAAAAAAAATAATAAAATAAACCATTTTCTTTGAATAAAGGACAACACTAACATAATATGCACGCCCAACCAAAAAGGTCTCTCCTTCGAGAGTTTTGTTGTTTTACTTAGATGTTTTAATTTTTACTAGCTATAATACAATCTTATAATTGGTATTGTTGTTTATTATACTCTAGTCTAGATTACTTCAGAAATAGTTGTATTGTCAAGGTAAAAATTACAATCAGGCGCGTGTAGTTGTTTCAACGCCTACTCCGCAACTTAAACATATGCATTCTGTTCCCTTCTGGAGGCTCAGAGAAGGAGGGAGTGCAGTAGTTTTCATGCATATTGAACTAATGACAAGTCTGTCATTAGTTCAATACGCACAAGATTTCTAGTCACAAGTGTTTCTCAGAAAATAGAAATACTTGTGACTAGAAATCTTGATATTATGAATGAAAATGTATCCAGTGCGGTCGATTCGACGCCGCGCGACCGCTTGAAGGTTAAGCAACTGTTCTATAGAAGAAATCAAAATACATAAGTATTTACTTGACGCCTTTTTTTTCATTTATTTTTTGTTAGTCACACAAGTTGTTGTATTATGTGCTGTTACAGTCAAGGACTTGTTTGAAGTTCAAATTCTGAACTGATGTAACACTTATAACAGTTCTAATGAGAATCCAAATAGTTTTGATACCAACCTTGACTATAAAAAGTTTAAGATGCTAACTGAATGTGATGTGTGACTTGATCTTTATCAATACAACAGACAAGTTGAGTCAAAGTTTATTTGTACCTATTGTGATGTCCGAAAAAGGAATGGAACATACGTTTCTGAGAAATGCTCGTTACAATACAACTTCAAGTTATGTTGTTGTAACTTTTTCGCAAACTGCTCGTTCAATAATATGCAGGTAACCTTAAAAAGTAAACAAAAATCTAACTAAAAAGAATTTTTAATTAAGCTACGTATACTTACATAAATATTAAAAAATTAAATCCTCTCAAATTCAAGCAGGGCCGATTGGATAACTTGTAAACACTGATACATTAAACTGAAGCATGGACGCGGCTTATAAAATTGATAAAGTTATCTGTGATAATGATAACCACGGAGTAAAATCTACCGACCTCATTAATAATATTGACAATCACAAGACACGACTACACAGCGCGACCTAAGAAATTAGTGTGATACGAATGAAGATTACATGATTTTCTAATAAAAACACGTATTATACAGCCAATGAAATGAAACGCTTGTTGACATTTCATAAATTGACATTGACAAAACAGAAACATTGAAAAGATAGCTGTCACACATTTGACAGCTGCCTTTTCACATTGCCACAGCAGATATATTTTTATAATCGACTAACCTATGAATTAATAGTTTGATTAAAAATTCGCGGTTTTTTAGGTACAAAATCTGTCGTTTGTGTTTGCTGTTGTGATGCTAATTCGTCTCATTATTTATTTCGTCACTATCCCTAAAAAGTCTCAGTCACTAAGTCACTTTGTATATTTAGTCGCTTTCCTAACTCGTCTCATGCATTAATTCAACTCATTTATTATTATTATTTTGACTCATTCCCAACTCGTCCGACGCTTGTATACAATGTACAGTTAGGTATAAAATTATAAAGCACAATAGTTCCCGATTTCAGAAGAGCTTGCCGCTTAATAATAAAATCTGCACGAGTCGATCTTCAGGGTTAACCTAGGCTTGCCGAGGTTTTTGTGATACGCAGGTCCTCTCGGGGCATGGCTACTTCGTAAGATTCCTTTGTCGCATAGACAGGGAGCCGGATGCTCGGTGTCACCACTGTGTCGATTGCCGGGAGGACACGGTGCGGCATACGTTGGCAGAGTGTGCCGCTTGGGAGGAGCCACGCCGTGCCCTCAACCTGAGCGTCTCAACCCAACGATTGTCGGATCAGGTGCGGGTCATTCAACGTAATCACAGGTTGGACGATGCCGCACTTGATAGGCTGCGCTCAGAGGTACTGAACAACCTTATCGTCTCGAACCCGACACAGACCGCGGTACAAGCACCAGTTAATGGTAGGATCACACCGCGGCCAAATAATGTTAGCGATGAGGTAGATGATAGGGGTTATCACGGTAAATAGTCAGAGCAACGATCGACTGAGGAGCGCGCTGGGGGATGCGCTTCGTGACTAGATCAACTCCGACTGAACTTAGGCCCCGATTACCACGTTTGCCTATGCAGAAAAATAATAGGGTGCTGGTGTGTTCCTTGGACTCGCTGCTGCAAAACATCTTTGAAAGCAGCGAGAGCCTCGTTAATACGCACTCAATCCTGTATTGCGGGGCTGTTGCGGCATATCGTATAGCAAACGTCATGTTTCACTTTCAATTTCGTGTCCCGTGTCACAAAGCGTATCGACTTCCTGAAGCAGAAAGTTTGTGCATGGGCAAACCGTATTGGGCGGTTCAAGCGGCGGGTTGATCGATACTCACAGAATCGCATGTTCCAGATCGATGTGAGTTGGATATATACAGCTTGGGAGCGACCTGAACAAAGTGTGATGGACGTGTGCCGCCCGGATGATATTTACGAGTACATTCTGGCGAGGCATTCGGTTGATACCCGTCTTTCATACCGAGGGTGGCGTGAAGCTATGCCAGAAATGGAAACAATTAACACCATCCCATTGGATGTAGTCAAAGCAGTCCGTCTGTTACCGAACTGGAAATCTCCGGGACCGGACGGACTGCATAACTTCTGGCTCAAATGGTATAGCAGCTCACACGTGTTCTGTCACGTGTTGTGTGCTGAGTCTGGGTCGCTACCATAGTAAAGATCTAAGAATTATAAACCGATTGCTGTTTTGTCAACGGTCTATAAACTTGTATCCATCCTGAGAGCAAAAATTAAGAATGGATGTAGGTCCCGCGGTACTAAGGAGCTATTCCTCATAGACATGGCCATTAGCCAACAGGTTCGTCGATCCCGCAAGGATCTGTCAACATGTTGGATAGACTACAAGAAGGCCTATGACTCTGTGCCACATACATGGCTCATGAAGGTGTTGCAGTTGTACAAAATAGATGCAACTCTACGCACCTCCATTGAGTCATGTATGAGGCAATGGAAAACAGTCCTTCGCTATCCAGGATGTCGACCGATTCAAGGGAATGATGAGCCTGTATGGATTAAATGGGGAATATTTCAGGGCGACAGTTTGAGTCCACTTTGGTTCTGCTTGGCTCTGAATACTTTAAGCACACTGCTGGAGGATTCAGGCCTAGGCTATCGGTTGAGAAGAGGTGCTTCTGAAAATAACTGAAACTTTCAGTAGCGCCATCAGGATGGAATTTGGTGTGGACAAATGTGCAGTCATGCACGTAAAGCGAGGGGAGTCCTCTTTGGCCGCCTGAAAAAGGTTTTGAATAGTCTTTTGTCAGGCGGAAATAAGGTTAAACCTTCAACGGTTGGGTTACGACATACTCAAATGTATTCAAACCGAACTCGACGCCCTGGATAGGAGGGTCCGTACACTGCTGACCGCAAATCGGATGCACCCACGATCATCGGTGATGAGATTGTACATCCCGCGGAAGTGAGGAGGTCGAGGCTTTTTGAATGCCAAGACTCTCCATAACCGCGAGGTGTGCAATCTCAGAGATTTTTTTCGCATAGCTGATGTGGGTATGCACCAAAATGTGGTCGCAGTGGACAAGGGACTCACCCCATTGTCCATGGCTAAAGGTAACTGGCGCAAACCTGTAATACTTACTACAGATGATCGCAAGGAGGTAAGGAAAGGAAAGGAGCTTCACGGGCGCTTCGACAGGGCTCTGCACGAACCCGATGTAGACTTCTTGATGTCTGCATCCTGGCTACGTTTCGGCGACCACTTTGGGGAAACTGAATGTTTCGTCTGTGCGATAATGTTCGAAGTTATCCTGACGAATAACTACCGGAGGCATATTATGAAGGATGCCGTCCCATCCTTGACGTGTGTCGGGCATGCCACCGTCCGGGTGAGTCCATCAGACATATTATCTCTGGTTTTTCTCGACTGGCTAACGGCGAGTACTTGCATAGGTATAACCAAGTGGCCAGGATAATTCACCAGCAACTTGCTTTGAAATATCAACTTGTGGATTCCGAAGTACCGTATTACAAGTATGTGCCCGACCCAGTTCTCGAAAATAACCATGTCACGTTGTACTGGGATCGGTCTATCATCACTGAATAGGACTATTGTTGCCAATAAGCCGGATATCGTGGTGATAGACCGATTAGCGCGCCGCACAATGATAATCGATGTTACCATCCCGCATGATGAGAACCTCGTGAAAGCTGAAAAAGAGAAACAAATCAAGTACCTCGACATAACACGATTGTCGTTACGGCCAATGGCCTGATGGCCAAAAGCTTTAACGACCATCCGTCGAAGCTGTCGTTGCGCGGTTAGGTAAAGGGCCTGATACAGAAGGCAGTACTCTTCGATACGGCTTGTATAGTGAGGAGGTTCCTTTCTCTGGAGCCCTAACCACCGGTAGCTTAGACCCTGCTCCCAACACCGGCGGACTACTATTTTTTTATATTTTGAAATGTTTTTTTTGTTACAACTGTTTTTATAAAAATAAATATTTAAAAATGTAAATGTATAAGTAAAGAAAATTGAATAAACGAAATAATAATAAACATTTATTTCGGAAGAGATTCCGTATTTGTTAGTAACAATATAAACTAGTGTTAGGAAACATTTATTCTAAGCTGCGTGAGGCACGCCGATCCTGGGGAATGTCTACTTGACTGCGTGCAGTCATATCCACCGCTTCAAGGTCGGAAAGTCCCACCTATCAGCGAACGTACCAAGAATGGTGTTGGGCTGGCGCGAACACTGCGTAGCAGGGAAGCACATCTCTTTTCCATTACAGTAACTGAATATTAAACTAATTGAATAATATTTGAAATGTGCATTATATAAAAGGTTCATTATAACATATAAAATAGGGAAAATTAAATTATATCAATAATTCATAATATCATTTTGATCGTTATATTAAACAAAAGTACCTCTATTAAATGAAATTAGGTCATATGATCATAAGAACTTTTGTTAATATTTCAAACTTTACACACTCCACTATAATGCGCCTTCGCACAAGGCCATCTTTGTGAACGAATTTTCGACCAAAAACTCAACAAATACCAACGGGCAACCACCTACTTCACCAGAAATGGCTCCAGCCGACTTCTTTCTTTTTCCTAAACTCAAATTACCACTTCGTGGCATCCGTTTTCATTCGGTAGAAAACGTGAAAGGGAATTTATGGAGAGAACTGAACTCAATTTCGGAGATACCGCACGGTCTCCAGCGAGGCGACGAGCCTCCTTGCCGTGAAGATCGCCCGGAGGACACGGTAGAGCATACGGTGGAGGTCTGCCCTGCTTGGGCGGTGCATCGCCGTGTCCTCGTCGAGGCGATCAGTGGCGGCGAACTCTCGCGTCCGGCCCAGGTTAAATCCATAGTCCGGAGCGAGGAGGCTTGGGAAGCGGTCACCTCCATCTGCGAAGCAGTAATGCTAGCGAAGGAGGAGGCGGGCCGCGCGAGGGAGAGAAGGCCTTCGCCGCAACCGCCGCTACAGGAGAAGATGCTCCGGGCGTCGGGAGTCGCAGGGCGATCCCCGGCCACCGTAGGCGCGAGCCTGCGGACGGCGAGTTTTGGGTGGCTCGCTGTCCGATCACCACCAGGCTCGGGTTGATGGCGCGTTGTGTTTTACGCGCGCCTTAAAGAGATGTCAGCATAGAAGATGGGGCCTGCTAGGGCCAGAGCCTGCCAGGGTTGCGGAATTTGTTCGAAAGAGTCACCGCGGCCCTGGAACGCAAATGGCTTTAGAAGGAACACGGATGGGTTTTAGTCAGTAAGAGTCTGACACGCCCTTCCGCTCCATCCAGAGCGATAGAAGTTATTTTGATGATTTCGCATCCTTAAAAAAAAAAACAAAGTGTATCACTGAAGGAGCATACTTTTAAGGCGGTAAAATAAATTTGGAAGAATAACTAACATTTTGTGTAGATATTATTTACCTTTTCCCGGTACTTTCTTGACAGAGTAGTACATACGCATTTTATTAAAACTATAAATGTCGACGTCCAAAAGTGGTCAAATTGAAATAAATGAATTGACTTTGACTTAAATAAGAGCCGGTGGAAAGGTCGATTATCATCTTTATTAATAACTACAAAGTAATAGTAGAAATATAACAAAACACAAAACTCCACAATAAGTCACATGGCACAGTTTGAAAAACTTTTTACTTTAGTTTTCAGATTTGTATCCTAAAAGATACTTTTAGGGTACAAATCTGAAAGGGTTCCATGTTTGGGTCACAGAAATTCATATGTGTATAAATTTCAACTTAATTGGTCCAGTTTATTCGGAGCAAATTGTCTGTGACAGACAGATAGTTTACAAGAGTGATCCTATTAGGGTTCCTTATTTTCATACGAATTCGAAACCCTAAAAACGATAGATAGATTTTAGGAAATTTTTTATACATATCTAGAGGTAGAAAAAAGGCGACTTGAGATGACGGCGAATAGGGATGAATCGAAGAAAAAGACATTCTGCGACGACCTCAGATAAATTGGAATAAAGGCAGGATACCGAGATAGAGAAGAAGCCTCAAATTGGGCAAAATCATACAGATTAATCTAACCTATCCGAGGCCGGGGCTAGTACATTTAATAACATTCTATATCCTCCTGTTTCTGAAGTTTTTTTGCACGAGTAGACAATGGAACCAAACCATATTTTGTTTTGGTTACAAAATACGGTCGGTTACGTTTAAAAAATTTGGTACGGAACCAAACCAAACTTTTTTAACGTTCTGTTCTGTTTATGGTGTGACCAGAGACTTAGTAGCAAATGTCGGTCCGGCCCTAGATAAATAAAATAGGAAATAGTACCTACATAATCAATAAATAGTTTTTGCAGTCAGTTTACTGAAAAATCACCTTTTTGTCTTTCCATAGCATACAAGTATTGCAGCAATACCTACTTGTATGCTATGAAAAGACCAAAATGTGAGTTTTCGAAACAAGAGCAGCTCATGTTTCGTATTAATTACAGTTACAAAAAACTAAATATATAAACGGATGGAGGAGGGATGTTTGCAGCTAATTATATTGATGGTTTTGCCACCATTATTAGAAATCCTATGACCACCCAACCCTGATGACTCGTGTTCGCGGCAGCACCAACCGGTCGATTCTGTTAACATGTCGAAGTGAAGGCTTGGGTGAAGTGATCACGAGGTGAGTCGTCAATCCATATAATCAAGATGTCACGTGATCACGAAGTGAGCTGTCATTCCATCTTGTTTGTATGGATTGACAACTCACCTCGTGATCACTTCACCCAAGCCTTCACTTCGACATGTTTACAGAATCGACCGGAAGTATTCTCAGTGTACCTATTGGCGGATCGGTGGGATTCCCCGATGTTGCGGAGGTGGGTGCGGCTCCATGCTGAATTTGTGATTGTGATTGTGATTGTATATCTTCATCTGTGTCTGTAACCTACTAACACTAGAACTTAAGTGAAATTGTAACTAACCGTGAAATTGTCATTTCAGACCGGAGTCCATAGCCTCCGGTCTGAAATAAAAACTTTCTATTCTATTCTCTAAACATATTTCGAATTAGCAACAAATCCAGCAAAATCATCGGTATCCATTCCGGTGCCTAAATACTTAATAGCGTTCGTGATTTATAACTGAAGGGTTCCGTATCATATACCGAAAAAATGCCGTTACATATAGAATTCCTTTCATTATTATTGTTATTCATTTGTTGTTAAAGCGGGAATAGAATTAGATACTGTAATGTCATGCAGACAGCCGCTGACAGACAGACATGCAGTAATAGGGTTCCCTCGGCTATCCTTCGGGTACGGAATCCTAAAACAAACCAAGAGTCCCCGAGACTTCAATTGCCAAGGGATCTCGTGATAACTGCATCCAGCCCTGGATTGCGGAGTTAGATACCATTACATGGCCAGAGGTTCTAGACAAGAGACATTCTGTTTGCGGTAGCGTAGCGAAGGCGATTTTCAAATCGACAAAAATGTATGGCATTGTCAAACACTATCGAAAAGTCACGTGATCAATACCTTATATTTTGGCATATTGACAACCGCTATCGCTAATAAAATTGCACTTTGTTTAGAGCCTTAGAACCCACACGTCATATGTAGAAATAGCGATCACTTGATCACTCTCAAACCCAGTCCCAGTATCAATATTGAGTTTACATCCATTTATGGTTTCGTAGCCAAATTACAGAAACGAAACCTTTATAAATTCGTGCTGTTCGTTTATCCGGATGTTTCAAGTCCACTCCAAAACTTATGTGCACTGCAAGAAAAGATGTGTGTGTAGATTTGTACACCGCTAAACAATGGATAGGTGAGATCACGAAATGGAACCGACGGATGGAAATACCCTCATCGGATAAGGGTGTAGGTATCTTTTGGATCAAAGATTTATCATGAATTGTTTTTTTTACGCCAAATTTCAGTACGACATGCTTCTTAAGGTACAACCGCACTGATAACTTAGCATGAGCACTCATTCCGACCCTGGAATTCTGTACTGTTTGTGGTCAGGCACCGGTTTTTCCTTCCTAAAGCTGTTTTTTGTCACACCTAAACGGGTGACGCAATAAATTGAGGTGAGGTGAAAATATTTTCGAGCTCGCTTCGCTCGCTCTTGCATTCTACGTTTTTGAGCTTACTTGCATTAGTCAACTAAGTTAGTTCTATTTGAGTATGAATAATGCTGTAAAGAAAATCAAAACTATCAAAGTATTCAAAAAAAATTCGAGCTCGCCTCGCTTCGTTCGTCTTGCCTTCTCTTAGCATAGAAATTCTAATGGAGCAACCCCCGAAAAATGGGTTGTGACTACCGTCACTAGAACGAAAGTATCAACCCATAATTATTAGGGGGGGGGGAGGTGTTGTCTATTTGTGGGGTGACACATTACCCGCTACTACCGCTACGCGACTGTTGCATAGGTATATTTCACTCATTGTTTATTTATCTGTAAATAATCATTACGTATATATTTCTAAGTCTGAACAGATTTATTGTGGCAACCCATAAATAAACTAACATTTCGGAAATACAATATTTCCTCGTATTTACGCTCATGCCTTTTAACCTCGATCAAAATCATCTCACAATTATTATTATTAGGTATTCCTACGCCGCAAATAACACAACCCACACTTACAAAATGGATAATAATATCTGTTTTATGTTTGCAAAGATAAAATTATTATGATGTAAATATGTTTTTTCAAAACACTTACTCGAAAACTGACTCTTATTGCCTCTAGTGTTAGGTCCAACATCCTGTCATTTTTTCTTTATTTTTCGGCTCAGGCGTCTATTCCGCCTAGGTATTTCTAACAAAGTTTAGCACCCACTTGTATCAAAATGTACTCACTATTATAAATGATATATTGATATTAATTACGTTGAGGTTGACACCCAGTTCTACAACAAAATATCTTATAGTGCGAGTTCTAGGAAACTACTTACGACTAGGGAACTTACGCATCTAAGTCTAGGTACCTTTTTAGGGTTCTGAAACTCTGTTTGGAAAAAAGGAACCCTTATAGGATCTTGGTTGTCTGCCTGTCTTTCGGTCTGTCTGTCCATCTGTCGCACTCGATTTTGTCCTAATCTACTAAACCGATTCTGTTGAAATTAGGTAAACATTTATAAAAACTTCTGTGACCCAAACGCGGACGTGTAACAAAAATAAATAAATTATGAAAATGGGGTCACTTTTTAGAGGGATATAAAATAAGAAAAAAATCAACTGTAACATGTGACATCCCTATCAAATCAAAAGGCTCATCGTAAGGGTTTCAAAATATTTTTTTTGTTAAAGTAAAATCCATTCCGAAGTTATTAAAGAAAAATTTCAATATATTTTTACTATCGATTTTGTATAACTACCTATTACTATATATACACTTAAAAATAACTTACTAAAATATAGTAGTAAGAATATAATAGTTTAAAATATGGCGTCGAAAAAATCCTCTACATCACTGGCCACTGGTAATATACCCAAAAGCTTTGCCAAGTTGTATGGCAATGCTTATCCTTTGTCCAAGGTAAAAGCCAGCCCTTGGGTCACGCGAAGTGTCAAAATTCAAAATTCAAAAGTCATTTATTCAAATTAGGCTGAGTGCCAGCACTTTTTGAACGTCAAAGTTCTACATAAAGACAGTCCCCCAAAACGCCCGCCCGTCACCACTTCCTAGTGTTTTAGCTGGGAAGAAGAAGTGGCGCAACAAACCCAGCAACACATCTGTCTGTTGAGTTATATATAAGAACTATCACTTATACAAAGGTATGTCAGTCAACCAAGCATCTTGACAGGTCTTTAAACAAGTTATGAGCACTCACACTATTCAATAATAAGGCCCCTATGACTTTGGCAGGGGACTATTTTGCAGAAAAGGCGAAAAAAAACACTCCTTATATTTATTCAACTGTTTTTAAAGTCCCATTGAATGAAAAGGTAATTGTAATAGTATCCGGAACAGCAAATCTTTTATCATTTACAAGTTAGAGCTTCAAACTATGTTACGTTAGATTTTCTTTAGTCATCGGTAGTTAATCTGGCAGAAGCTAGGGGCCCCATGGATCGCGGGGCCTTGGGCAGGTGCCCCGAGTGCCCAGTGGGAAAGAGGGGCTTATGCCTGAAACCTATAAGCGACGAATTTAGTTTATGTAGTAGGTATAAAATAAAAACAGCCATAAGTACATATTTTTAAAACTTTTATTGACCACTAGCGGCCCGCCCCGTCTTCGCCCGGATGTATTTTCATACAACCCTCGCCCTGACAATTACAAACAACAAATAATGAATTATTTAAATCGTTCAAATCGTTCTCGAGTTTTACGCTTAGCAACACATTTGGCGATTCATTTTTATTCATATACTTAGATTTAATACACATATCAGTACCTAGATACCTTATTTTTGTAAATAAAGGTACAGAAGTAGTTAAACTGTGCAAGAATTGACGTATTTTGTTTTACACCTACATCTATGTATCTAGTCGTTTTTTATCCCACTGTAGGGCAAAGGTTTCATCTTCCCACGCATTTGAACTGTCTTCTGCTAGGGCGGGCCAGTCCTTTCGGTAGGTAAGTATCAAGCTCGTCTCGCCATCATAATAAAAATAAAATTTCCTCGAACGTTTTTGCTGTTAAGTGGAATGTCGTAGACGTTCCTACAAAGTTATCGCGGCAAGCAAAATGAGAAACGTCAAATCGGACGATTAAGATTGTCGTAGGTGTATGTAACTTAAGAACACATTGCTTCTTTGTGTTCTCCGCTTCTCGGAACACAGTCATCTCGAAGCAAGCTCACCGCCAGCCGATTGTGTAAACTGAATAGTCCCAGCCATCCACCCGGTAATTATTTATGCGGATTCAAGTAGAGTTAAGTTATTAAAAACTGGCCAAGTGTAAGTTGGACTTACACACAGAAAAACACTTGAACAGGGTTCCGTACCATATGCCGAAAAAATCATGTTTCTTGTATGGGGCCACCTTTTATTTTAATGTTATTTCATTTTTTATTATTTGTTGTTAAAGCGGCAATAGAATCATCATCTGTGAAAATTTCAACTGTCTAGCTATCACGGTTCATGATCATGAGATACAGCCTGGTGACAGTCAGATGGACAGTGGAGTCTTAGTAATAGGGTCCCCTTTTTACCCTTTGGGTACGGAACCCTAAAAACCGGCCAAGTGCGTGTCAGGCCACGCACAATGAAGGATTCCGTAGTTATCCGTGTCGTAAACCATGGCAAAAATCAAGCAGCTAAATTTATTATAAGATTGTAAAGTTGTCATTTTCTATGGAATTAAAAGAAAGAAAGAAAACTAGTTTATTTGGCACACACACAGACACACATTGTAGATACAAATAAAAGACAGCTTAATTTTAAAACAAAAACATTGTATGCCCCGCGGCTGCGCCAAATAGGTCCAGTTCAGCAAAATGCCAGACAACTAGGAGTTGCCTGACGCTGAATTATTACGGTTTATTTTGTTATCCAGTCACATTTTAAAGCCTACTTAGCAGTGATAGTTTTCTACTACCATGATTTTTTTTCACGTTTTAAAAACAACCGTTAGCTGGCAGAAGGTCAAGTGTCAAGGCGTGACACTTAACTCTAACAAAAATTAGCACTTTAAAGCTTAATATTTCACAAACGGATACTTGGATGAAAAAATCGTTTTCGCACACCCACGATATTTTTAAACGGCCTATCCAACGAAACCCCACACCATGGGCTACACGATAAAAAAAAAAAATCGATGATTTTTTTTATCGTGTAGCTACCATATTTTTTATAGTTTTTATTTTACTATTTGTCGGCGTGATTAATATGTTTATCCCAAAACTATGAGGAATATTGATAAACACTGAAAGAAGTCTCTAGCCCGATTTTGATGAAAACTAAAACTGCATCATTGGATTTTTGAACAATCGTTTTTCCTAGCTAGGAATCGAACCGGTTGATTTAAAAAAAAACACCCTTCTTTTTCGTTGTCGAATGAGTTCTTCCCCTCCTCCTTTTTATCCCACTTGTACGTATTTTTCATTTTTGGTATTATCTTATGAATATCTTATTTAACACATATAAATAAATAATGTTATTGCGAATCCAACAAATCAATGGAAAAGGAACGAACGGAACGGAATATTACAAGTAGAAGAAGGTTTATCAAGAAAAGAAAACAGGGTAGTCAGTCAGAGCCAACCGCACCATGCCTCTAAGTTACGCGTACTTCTCTGACGAAAGGGTGATAATTTATTTTTACCTAAATTACAAGCTGTTTTTGACAGATATTACGAACCTACCAAAGAAACTTCCTTGCAAAAGTTTAAGGAACGAGTTCAAATAAAGAGTAGGTAATTGATAAAGATAATTCAGATAAATTTAAAATCTACATTTTTTAAGTTTGAATGCCTTCAAAAACATAAGCTAGTGCGTGATTTTAGGCATACGGTATGGTTCGCTGATATTTTTTCATTCCCAATTATTATCCATGCATCTAGAGAACGTTAAGTGCCACTACCATCCTTACACAAATACCTACCTACTGAAATTGCTTGATTTACGTACATACATCTGGTCATACAGGCAGGTTGTGAGTACTTACTACCGCACCTGGCCTTTCTGGAGAACATGACTAATAAGATCTATTTTTACCTAAGTTACGTGTACCTTTAAGAGCGTCCCCTCGCGGTGTGTCATAAATGCCTTGTGTTAGGCGCCTTTCAATCATCCTCTGAACATGACCAAAGAATACAATAAAAGTTATTACGATTTATAAACCATACCTACCTTATAAGTTTGATTCTGTATCTTCAATGTGCTAAGTATTATTTTACAAAATAATAAGTAATAAATAAGTACAAATACATAAAAGAGTAGGTATTTTAAATAACTGGCAAGTACGTTTTGTTGTGACAAACAAGGATTAACGCAGTTTGCTACTTAAAAATAAAATGAATACGCAAAACAAATGAACGCCCCGTTGTTAGCAACCCCAAGGAGCTTGAGTTACGTGTTACGTAGAGGCCTATTTTTGTAAAATACTTCACTCTAAAAAGAAGAAAATTAGTGAGGTTGTAGAGACGTGTCTCGCCGAACTTCGAAGTGATTGCTATGCGGCTCCTCCTTCCCGTGCCATTGGCGTTGGGCGGCACAGCTCCGCCAATGAGGCCGCGTTTAACCCCACTCGCTGCCATTTCATATTACTAAGATTACGTTTTCCTCGATTAAGAAAAATGTAAATTTTTCAAAAATTATGCCACAATTGCGCGGTAACATTTGCATTACGGGGAGTCAAATTGAGCTAATTGCTGCCGTAGAGAGTAGAATAACGAGATTTTTTACTTTTACAAGTAGAGTAGTTTCGTGTTTAGAGGTTGGGTAATTAACCACATATTCAGGTAAGAAGTGCGAGGGCCTACCACGACGGCGGCAGGCGTCGAGCTTTACGTTGATGTGTTCGAAGCGTGAGAGATTCGTATTCGCTCGTGGAGTATTTGAGTCAGTCCGTAGCTCGGCCACGGCGCGCGTCACCCGCATCGCGCTCCGCTTGTGTCAAACGTCCGACGACCGAAAGCGAACCTGCGCCCGCCCGCCCAGCGTGCGCCTATACTGTCGATTTAAAAATAAATCCCAATAATATTCACAATTATTGTTTGTAAATAGTCAGTAGTCTAGTTGAACAACTGCATGTGCTTAACAACAAGCGAATAAGTTTGACAAAAGTGATTTTACAAACTATTAAAAACTTTTTAGTGTTTAAACAAGGATGTTAATACTATAAGAAGGCTTTTGGATTTTCAAGACGTCTGTGGACAATTAACTTCACACCGAAATAGAAAAAGTGGGTGAGTACATACATAATTGAATTAGAATTAAATTCTTCAAAATACTATAACAATCAAATTTACTTATTTAGAAAGTAAGAAGTGCTTGTATGTAATTAGCTTTACTTTTTTATTGAGTTAATTTGGAGGTGTCTAATTAAAACAGGTGGTTATTTATTTCGAACGTTATTACGCTCATCAAAATTGAACAATCAGTAGTGGTTTTATATGTATCAGTCTGCCTGTCGGCGTTTGTCTTACAAAAAAACCACTGAAAAGTGCACCACTTTCAAATACAAATAATATAAAAGCAAAATATAACTAAGCAGCAAAATACCGTCTAGTTACGATTTTTGCTCTGATCGAAGTTTGCCACATAATTACAAATTTATAATCAGAATTTAAGTCCAAATAAAAAATAAACATGTATCGATCTATCTTAATAATTACGAATTTATGGCAATAATAGTTTGGAACTAAATTGAATATTAGGTTCTGATTGCGTGTGATACTTTGTAATTCAATAATACAACTAGAAAATGATACGTTCCCATTAAAATTATTTGATTGTGGCAATTCAAGTGATTAGTGGTGAGAGGGCTTATTTCATTAACTAAAATAATTTAATCAAGCAATTAGGCCTTATTACAAATGGGCATCTGTACCATAAAATGCTATATGAATTTTAATTCGGTATGTAAGTGTGCTTTTAATGCAAAACCTGATTTTGCATTAAAAGTATAGAGTTGCTAAAAAAAAAGGAATTTTGCTGTAGGTACTGTACATACATAAATTAACATATTTTATAGATTTCATGATACTTGATTGGTTCATTTTAGAAATTGGTATTTGAACATTGCAGCCGAGGCGGAAGACACTCAAGCCGAGAAACTGCAATGACACGTGTATCAAACGATGCTTTTCATACACAACTCGAAAAAATAAAATAAAATATATACAGAAAAATAGTTTGTAACAAAATATTTGTGAGAAATGGCAGGAAAAAAAAACTGCAGTTGCGGTCCACAATTGTTTTTTTCGAGCACTGCATTCGTGTGTTTCGATGGAGATTAGGTACCTAGGTACTGAGTAAAAAAATACAAATAAATATTGTTTTGTTGATAAAATTGAATAATTCCATGAAGCATAATATTAATTATTAAACCCAGTTTAAATCTTCACAAAACTATAATGCCTCAAATGGGTTGCACCTTTTGCCGAGATTTAATTAAACGCTCTTTTGTCAGAGGAGATCATTATTTATTTATTTAAAATGTACAGAAATTGAAAACATAAAAGCACTTTTAGAAAAATATTGGAAAAATACACTTGTTTAAAATTCACCATGTAACAGTAGAGATAATAAGAAACAGTTTTAGTGTAAGAGCGGTTGCACACTACGTCCGATCCGAATCCGATCAGAATTCGTCAAAATACTGTGCGAGAAAACTCGGACCGAACTCGGATATTGCAAAAGCTCTACTTCCGATCCAAATCTGTGATTCAGACGTCATTTTACGCGGAGCCGCTCCAGACCGTTCACTTCACTATATTATATTACTCTTTGCTCCATGCATTCCTGGTCGATTTTGTTTTTTTGTAGTCGTCTATAGATTTGTCCAATAAACAGGGTCTATTTTCAACATTTTCAATTAACGCAATAACACCGTTGAGTGTGTCACCCCCTGCCCCGCGGCCCCTCTGTCTCTTTTCTCGGACGCAGCTCGGATTCGGTTCGGTCGTAATGCGCAACTGTTCATGCAAATAATACTAGGGCGACTTCGGTCCGTCAAGTATTCGTAATGGAGATTCTCGGATGACGGAGAGAAATCGGATGACGGAAATCGGGTGTAGTGCGTAAGCTACCATACAAATTGTTCTACGACTACTGTCTTTTCACGGATACCTACTAATCGGGTTCGTATCGGACGTAGTGCGTAAGCGCTCTAAGTGTGTTGAAATAGTATCTACATGCAAGTTGGCAAACTCTTTAGTCAAAAATAAAATTTAATGAACATAATATTTAACTAGTAACAAATTATTGCAAGATTCGGGCCACGGATTTTTTCTTCGTGCACTTAGTTCGATTTTCGTCACCAAGCTGATATTATAAATGTACTTAATTAAACTTTTGCGGGTTGGCTGGCGCTCTTTTCCGTACTAGTGCAAAATACATTTGATTGCGTACCTACCTACTTAAAAGTGGGTAGGGTAGAAGCCAGTTTTCAAGTGTGTTTAAGTAGTAGGTACATTTTGATACAAGTGGGCAAACTTTTTTATCATACCCTAGGTGGAATAGACGCTCGATAATTATATCAGTAAGTATCTAGGCTCCATAACCGCCGCGCCTTCGGCCCGAGCGTCTGTTCCGCCTCAGCTGCTGGTACAAAGTTTGGCCACTTGCATCAAAATGTACTATTTTGTGACGCACTGCCACACAAGCTAACTGATTGATTTTCTAATATGTTTAAAAACAAGAATGTCGATACTTTAGGTCCCTATTGCATACGTTATAGATCTGATTGTACTTAGTTACTGTTTATCAAAGGGCACGCTTCCTATCCATAGGTACCATGTAGGCAATATTCTGCATTGTTTTTTATGGACTGGATTTTCTCCTACTTGCTTTTGTAAATAGATCTACGTGTTAAATAGTAGATAGGTACTACCTACCTACCTACAAGGTTTTTTTTTACAAATTAGCCAGTCTAAATGTCCATTGTCTACAGTGGCCCGGAGTACCGATGGGTCGGGCCTCGATGGAGGCTGCGAAGACGACGTCTCGCGGCTGACTCCAGGCCTGCATCCAGAAACAACCTTCGACATGAACGATCTGCCGTCGAACGCCTACACGTTGGACACTCGCAGAATGCAACTATACTCGCACCCACACGTACATCCCACGGTGAGTCAACGCCTTTGTTTCAGGTACTTACCTCCGGTTGACATAAATCGGACACAAAAGGAACGCCACGTCTAGAATTTTCTCGTACAAACCTCTGACGAGATGATAAAAGGACTCGGACTCGCGTGTGAAGGGTTCCGTACGAATTTCGAATATGGGTAAAGACCTATGTATTATCTGCATTCGTTCAGCTCAGTAGTTTCGGAGATAAGGGATAAGGTAAGAGATAAGGTTAACTGGTATAGAATCCCTTGATGCATCAAGTCCGCCCATGTACCACTATTGTACATAAAGTTTAAATAAATGAATAAAAAAGAGGCGGGGAGTGATTTTTCGTCTAATTTCTTGGATAAGTTCAAATACCTATATTTATTTTTAAATTATGATAAAAATATAATTGAAACTCTCGCATCTCTCATAAGCCCTTCTTTATGATATGTCACACGGTACAGTTTAAAATCTATTTCTTGATTTTTCTAGTGTTTCCCCCAAAAGATGGCCCCCATACTCAAAATTTATGTATGTACGTAACGCGTTCGTATTTGTGTCAAAGAGGGTTGTGAGTGAGCAAACTTTCAAGTGAATCGGTTCTGTAGATTCGGGGAAAATCGGCTGCGACAGACAAACAGACAGACAGAGCGACAGACAGACACACGAGTGATTCTATAAGAGTTTTGTTTGTAACGAATTTTCGGAACCCTAAAAAGACGTTGTTGTTTACCCTTGCACAAGAAGATAGAAGAAGTCGTATGGAGTCACACTTGTGACGTCTATGATGTGATGTCTTGACGTGTATCGATTGAACTGAAAACATCGAAAGGTCATAGGCTCGTTGCTAATCTGTTTCTTTCATGGAAAACATTACGCTTAGCGCCAGGAAACAAAACACGTTCCATGTGTCAAACAAAATGACAAAAAAAACGGTTAAAACTAATACGAATCGTATAAACTGAGGCAAAACAAATCCGTCTTTAAACCATAAAAACGTCGACAGCAAAAACAAAAATATAACGTTGAAAAGATGAAATGCGTGGCAAGGCGCAAAAATAAGAATAATTTGAGGGTATAGTACCGGCCGCGGCGTAAGGTTTCCACTCTGAAACTGGCCATTCGACGCGCCTTCGTTGCTCTAACAGTTCACACGAGCAAATTCATTTATTTTTTTCTGAGTCATGCTCAGTGACCCTACGATTTCTATTATGGTCATCGTTATTCTACTGCGTAGTACAATCATAAATTAAAGTAACTAATCCAATTAATAAAAATATTAAATGAATAGCTGACAACGCACAGCCTAAACCGCTATGTCTAGAAGCATTAAATTTTCCACCAAGAGTCCGTTTTGTAACTTAGGTTAGCAATACGAACGGATTTTGGAAAATTCATTTCCCTAAACGGTTGGAGTTTGGACCCGGGATAAAAGTAGGTAGCATGGAAAACCGCAATTTTTGCCAATTCTCTCGCTCCCATTGGACCCAACAAGTTTTAGGAGATAAATCACCTACAAATTACGAATGTCGTAACTCAAATTTTAAGGTGCTGAGAAGTGGTGTTTAAGTAACTGGCTCGTCGAGTTATAATTTGATAATAAACAATGAGACTATACATTCTAAGTAAATCTTGTTTTCTCGCGTACCAAATTAATTTATTTTAATAATATAAATACTTTCATAATAGCCAGTGGTGATCATGACGTTTAGCCGCCAGGCACCGCACTATCGCAACACTGAACTCGTGTTATCAAAGATGTCTTCGTCACCACCCGTTACATCACCGACCTTGTTTGTTTGACTTTTTCTTGCCATTTTATCACTACTTTAAAAGTTACTGATTTTTCTAGTGAATAATTATAAACCAACAAGATAAGTGCTATTCTATCTAGGTCTAGGTTAAAGTATTTAGGAAGACGATTTTTGGTCATAATAAGTTGTATAGGTTGAGATAGGTACACATCCTCCCATGAATATGTATCTTTCAGAAATGTTTTTTTTTTGTTATTTAATTTTATGCTAAAGTAGGTTTTCGAGAAACAATCACACTATGAGTATAAATTCAAATAAGTATGGATCGGTCAAAGATAAACGTTTGAAACGTTCGTAATAGAGGCACAATTTTATGAAAATTAAAGCAATTACGAGCGAAGCAGAGTTTTATCAAATGTCCGTGACATAAGTTCATCGCGAACCGAACAACAGATTGTCAATAAGATTCAGTAGGTAGGTACCTATCATAACTGTAAGTACTAAACTTACAAAAATATATCAATAATAAAATTCTAGCTTGGTCATGTGACAACTACATACTACATGTAGTTAGAAATGTTATTGTTTAAATGACCTATTGTTGTTGGTATGGCTAAGCATTGTAAAATATTTACTCACATTAATTTATTACCACTCCGATCGTAATCGAATCACACAGTGTTTTTTCACTCGTCGTTAAAATGCATTTAATATTGATTTATTATTACCTACATCTCGACAGCAACTTAATGTCTTTCAGACAAATGAGTGACTTTCGATATTTTATTATACGTACTAATTGTTAGTGCCTATTTTGTTATCGGAATTAATACCTTATGCCAAATATGTAACTAGCTATGGTGAAGGTAGCCTGATGAAGGGAACTGTACAGTATGTTGTTGACAGTAAAAATAATGGTTGATTTTGAACAACCATACGTATTTAAAATTAGTAAAAAATGCTAGATTGGTGGGATAAAGATGTGATTCAAAAGTAGCTCAATAAAGGAATAAATCCAATTAAGTATTAAAATAAACATCTCTTTGCCTATTATTCACTGACTCCGTAGCTACCACAAGAGTACGGCATAGTAAGTGCGTCCTTCTCAGAGCTCTATCTATTACTTCCGGTATTAAATTATTAATTATAATTATTAATAATTACCATTGCACTTAGGTAAATCTGACATAACATAAGTTAACAAGGACCTGATTATTGTTCACTGTAAAAAAAAACACAGATGTGTTTCTGTGGTTGTCATGAAACATCCGTTACACGTTAATGATCCTGCAAATTGTCGGATAATAGTATAATAGTTGAATATGCATCGAGCGGATAAAGTGTCAGGGTCTTATGTCATGAGCGTCCTATTGAACCTCGACCGTAATGAAGGATTTCAGTGTTACTACTGAGCGTAGCCAGCTTAGGTAGTTTAGAGTTTAACTAACGCACAAGCGAAGTGAGGGAGATAATACTGAAATCCCGAATGCTGCGAGGGATTCAAGCTAGCCCAAGGGGAAGACATCTTTATCCCTGAGGAGCATACTCTCTACTTGGCACACTAAATGTGAGATTATTGAAAGTAAACCAGTCGTGACTGGCAAAGCGAGCGGCGCTTGTCAGCCACCGCTGCTTGGTGCAGTTTGCGCATTCATTTATTAGAACCCGGACAACACTATACCTGTAAGGCCTCAAATAGTAGATTATGCACCGAGGGGATAGAGCAGTGTCTTATGTCATGGGCGTCATATTGAGTCTTGAACGCCATGAAGGATTCCACAGGTAACTCCCGAGCGTAGCGAGGGAGTTTAGAGTTTAACTCACGAACAAAACAAGGGAGTTAATACAATAATTTAGAATGCAGCTAGGGATTCAAGCTAGCGCAAGGCAAATACACTTTTATCCCTGAGGAGCATACTCTACTTTTCGAAATTTTAGTATCTTCGGATTTCTACGAAAACCCTAGTAAGTACTTGTTATGTACTATTTACTCGAAAATCTTTTTAGTTTCTGATATTCCTCGTCTTTCGCAGAAATCTTAGAATTTCCGCGAATGGGTATTGAATGACGGGATGCTAATGAGTCTGCGACATTATAGACAATCGTAGAAGAATCCAAAGAGCTACATTCAAGTTGGTAGCAGTCATAAGGCTAGTGTTCATCGCAAAGAGACGATCAAGTACCTATTTTAAGTATTAGTTAGTATTTTTAGGATACCAATAAGTATGGGACTTATATGACCCCCAAATACAATATGGTATTTGAGGGTCATATCAATGTAATAACTCATAATAATGATTAAAAAATACTCTTGACGCACTTGCCAGTTTAACTGACCAATGTTTGTAAAGTTTGAAACATATTTCACGAGTTGTGAAGTGAACATAAAGGCTGCGTTGGCAGTACTGGTGCGCGATGACGTCGATTCAGCTGCTTCGGCACGCGGCGACTCGAATGACTCCGCTGTAATTCGACCGGACCCTGTGACAAATGTGAAAAGTATTACGTTTTTAAAGTGCGCCCATGCGCTCTTGCTACCGGCCAAAGTTCTCTCAATACGTTTCATTCGATAAGTACATGCACGAATATTTTTATTCCGCAATTGAATTTTTTGTTTGTAGGTCTGGTTTGGTAGCGAATATTGTAATTGTAATTTTTTTTTTATTATGCTAGTTAAGTTCGTCGTTTTTGTCTTGCGAGGGTATAGAAACCACCAGGGTTCTCATGAGTCTCTTTTTGGTGGTAATATAGATCTTTCTGTTTTGTCATATACTCGATACCCGACTCATAGCGGCTTTGGCCATCCATGTGCAACTTCGCGTGTGCAGTCCAGATCGGTCGATGATCACGACATTGGTCTTTGACTTGTTAACCTTTTGAGCGCCATTGTCACGTATGCATGACAAGCAAGCGCGTGCCCTTTACGCCAAACGTACCTAACAAATATGTGACAAAAAGTACGGCGAAATAGTGGCTTGGCGTCGGGGGCACGCCGATGCGGTTATACTCTGGCGTTCAAAAGGTTAATCGACAGTCCAGTAGCTTGGTATGAGGATTCATTTTCTATTTTCAAGTATTATTTTTTATTATTGCGTGCCGCTAACTTTATCTTGAAATGGATAGCATTGTTAAAAAAATATGTGAGTGCAACAGGTGTCCCTCCCGTTTCTCTGAAGTTAGCAAAGCGAGAAATGTGAAGTAAATAGTTGCCGAACGCTAAAGAGCCTGGTACCTAATCCGCAAAACACAATTTTGGGGCAGCAAATAATTTCAGAGTAGCCTTATTCAGAACTGATGCACGTTTTCACGTCGTTACCGAGCGGGATAAGCGCAGGAGGATAATGAGTGTCGGTTGGTGGCAATTAGCAGCTGTGAAAGACGGACAGACCGACTAGCACCTTAAAAGTACATTTTTACCATTTCGGTAGGGAATCCTGAACTGAAAGAACAGTGATCTGAATTTTCTTAATAAAGCAGTTTGGTTTTGAAGAATATTTGAAAAAATGTCAAACATAAATGTCGCAACTGACCCCAATCAAAATAAAGCATAATAGTAAATAAATGATGCCAATGTTATATTGGTGACGAAATTGAAGATCGACCGTCAAGGCGTCGACCGCTTAGCCGGCATTATTATGAATTGTGCTAACACAACGGAAACTACTGTTCCTTGGGAACGTGTTCAACGTCTACACGCTGTAATCAGTTGATGAAATGTAATAGTTTGCTCGCTACAAAATGAAACGTTCTATTAACTAGAAACAAATATAATTTTGAGCAAGGATGACGCAGGAACCATTGACCTACAGATATAGAAATGTATGTTTTATCTAAATCAAGACCAGCCTAATTTAATTAGTTAATGTTATATTTTTGTCTGGGTTGTGTGAAAATTGCAAACGCCGTAAGATTGTAAAATATCGCGTGAAATATTTTTTTATTTTTTATTATTTTGGAAACTGTTGAATTTGGATAGGATTGATTGTATTCAAAATGATGTTATCACTACATATCGTGGATTAATATTCAAATAAAAAATTATTACAATCTTACGGAATTTGCAATTTTCCGGTGACATATACAAAACGATTTTTTCATAATATATCGAGAAATTATAATCAAGTAAAGATTTATTATAATCTTACGGAGTCTGCAATTTTCTGATTACTATATAATTTTAAAATGTGTAAAGCTAAATTAACAAGTAACATAGGTATTTCATAAAGCTATGGATATAACAAATGTATTAGGCAAGGTCATGGCAGTCATACTCAGTGGCAGTAATACAGATAGTAATCAGATTTTAAAAATTGCGTTTGTGCATGTATGTGCAGCTACCTACTGCTGATTTACTGTAAGTGAAAAATGATACCTCAACAATGTAGTCCCTTCATTGCAAAGTATGATAACAAGCTTTTATAGCATTAGTTACTTACTTGTTAAAATGTTCGGATGTATTTTTAACCTAGTTCAAAAAAAAGGAGGTTGTCAGTTTGAACCGTATGTGTATTATAATAATATATAATATATCAGAATTGCACAGGTTTTGTATATGTCAGTCTATTACCAGCTTCTAAACATATGTGCCAAATTTCATAAGTGTATGTATGTAAGTATGTATGATTGTATGTTTATCCATATCTCAAAAATATAAGTCGGATTGCAAAAAATATGTTTTAGTTGGATTACGTACAGTCCAACTTAGGGAACAGTGCAAGTGTCATTAAAATCGGTTGAGTATTTTTTGAGCCTGATAGTTAAGTGTGTATTTAGATATTTCATCGGTCGTTTATCTGTCCGTTAACCAATATCCAAACAATAGCGTTAACGGACAGATAAACGGCCGATAAAGTACCTCAGAAACCAGGCATTAATAGTTTTAATTTGACACTAGCTCCTGTAAAAATTACAATGACTGCTATCTTCTTCATAGTTAATGGAACTTTTAACGGTGAGGATAGTTTAGTGGTAATTGTTATCATTTGAATAAGTAGATACAGACAAACGTTGGGAATATGGACCTTATAGGGAAGAACGTAGAGTACTAATTTTGATCTTTTTAGTAATGCGTTCGTAAGTAGAAGCTATTTAACGTGTTGCGTCGACTCCAAGTAACAAGGGATAAGGACAGGAAGATGATGATGTTCGTAAGTAGAACCTATAGCTAGATTAGTTAACCAGTGTCCAGTGGGTGTTGGATAGTAATAATTTATTGTGTAAACGTTACGTCGGGCTTGGCAAAATATTGGGATTTTAACAATTAATATAAAAAATCTGTAGATAGAAATTGAAAATAACCTTCCGGAATCAAATTGGAAAATTATGGTGATAACCGCATCAAAATCAGAATCAGACACGACCAGTGAGTTTATATAGTATTGCATACAGTATGAGAGTAGGTTAGTAGAAAACTTCAAATAACTTTCACTATCACCATTATTGCATTGAATGAGTATTATTTCAAAAAAATATATAAAGTCAGTTGAAACTTAAATTAATGTACAGACGGCGTGTACTCCAGTCACATTGTGTTAAGAAAACGCGGAGCTAGCCGAAGTTACCCGCACCTGCACGTGCAACAGAATGTTCAGTGTTTGTACATTTGTTCAGTGATCGTGGGTGGCCCTGTACTACTTTTTTACATATGTATATTTTACTCGAGCGTCAACTTTCATTCGAAACTTACCTCCAACCGAGATTCAATCTTAAAGAGGGGATGTAGAGAACTAAATGAGCTGATAAAGCTAAAAAGTAGTTTATCGGAAATATTGCTAAGCCATACAGCTAATTCGGTCGTGTACAACATACAATGGGCCTATTTCACGAGCCAATTAACTTTGTGGCATTTTTATTGTTTTTATTTTGCTGGTATCGAATGTCTTTACAGATAGATTGGCGTACTGACTTGAAACGGCCAGAACAATATTTTCTGTCATGAAATAACTACACAATGTATTTAACGACCAAGTGTTCCTACTACTAGCGATATAATAAATGTATATTTGATTTGTTTATGACACATTAATAAATAGATTATTATTTATCTACTTGTATTTTAAATTTGATATGAGGTAACTTCTTTGAATTGGCAGTGGCAGTATGCTCCTGTGTTTTTTTTTTCACAACGTATACATAGGTACTTATTACAACTTGTTTATAGTATACTTATAAAACAAATCTTTATAAAATACCTGCTATTCAAAACTTTCTTTCAAATTGAAAATCTTTTATAGAACTTACATAGCATTTCCATCGTAGTACTCAAGTAGTCAACCTATTAGATAAGGACACATTGCAGTTAAGTTTTTCATTCTAGACTCTTCGTGCTTGTGGATAATCATTCAGAAAATTGGTTAAAAGTTATTAAAGCTGCTGCAACTTTAGAGGAGCATGTCACCAAATATTGACTTGACTATAAAAAGTCGGTTAAGAAAAAATCAAATCCACTTTTTTTGAAAAATGGTATCAAATTATTCCCAACATTAACCCCATATAATTATGGAAAATTAATGTAAAGCCGCAGCTACACACCGAAGTCTGTACATATTATCATTTCCAGTATATGCTGACCTTGCGTTGTTGAGGTTTTTCGTACAATCAGGGATCTGCTTATGATAATTATATACCTAAGTGAAAATTGAAATAACTGAAAGACAAAACAAGAGTACACATCATACTGAGCAAGTTTTTCTTAACTGCGGAGCAATCAAGGAAATCAGCTAACGAATGAGCAGCTCCATACAAAGTGACAGGTGGTCGCATAAAATATATACTGACTACCAAAATGAAAAGTCAGGTACTTTACATTTACTTTCTTGTATGAAAACTATTATGTATCTATCTATACAACTTTTTCAAAAACTACTGTAGTTATCTCGGAACATTTAAATTTTGACACTTGGTCGCTGCTGCCGGTTGCAGCCATGCAAATATTTGTTGTGTAGGCACTAGATTCATAATCCAAACAACTTACGGGTGATAGAATAATGAAAAGAAGTCTTCTTTTCCAAGACTCCTAAAAAATATTGAAAACGAAAAAAATGTCTGTTCTATCTCAGGGGTTATTGCGAATATTTGCATCCACATCCGCAACTGCGGTACATCTGCATAGATGTAGACTTCCGCATCCGCATAAACTAATGCGAATGTTTTCCGGATGCGGATATTGTGATGGGACTAGAAAACGGGCGGGACCAGAGTGGCGAATATCATGCGCGTGCTGACCATTTGCTAACTGACCAGTGACTATCTACAAATAGATACCTTACTTAGGTACGTCGCCTAATACCTATATATCTCCAATCACACACACCCACACACACACATACACACACATCTGAGTCACTGTCTCTCAAGATACAGGTTACCTAGTTTGAGAGGCAGGGTTTCCCATATTGTGAACAGATTTGTATTGAATTGTGTTTCTACCAAAGCTCATTTAAGTTGTCTGTATATAAAACATATTTCAATCTGTATGTTTATGAAATAAAATTATTATTTATTATAATAATTATTAACACATGACAAACTTTAACGAGTGTTTGTTTTGTTTGATCTATGTAAATTCTATTGAAAAAAATAAATTGCTTTCAAAAAATGACTTTAAGTAAGTAATAAAAAAGAAATACTTTCTTTCATTTTTCTATGCTCTAGCAATTGTTTTCTTAAAATGAACTTGAAATCCGCATCCGTAGATGTGACTCTTTAAAAATCCGCATCCGCAGCACTTCGCCCGCGACTTCGTCCGCGCGGATTTAGTAGGTACTCCACAAACTTAAACGCAGGGGGCGTCTACCCCTTTTTAAAGGTTAGTTTTGGAAAATTAAGCACAAGGATATTTGTTAATTACCCAGCCATTTTTGCTGCTGATTCTGTGGTCTCAGGGTCAGCGCAACTATTCACCCTGTACACCCCGTCAGGGATTGATTTGATAATGCAAAAATTTTTAGATCTGTTTCAATTATCCTACTTTTACTTTGTTCATACCGACTTCCTCGTCAATTGAAGGAATCAATAATGTCCTCCCCTAAAACTTCATCACCCCTTTTCGCCCCTTTAGGGGTTTATTTTAGAAAATTCCAAACATTTGTTAATTTTTTTATCGAAATTATTTCAACTCATCGGACCAAGCATCGAGATTCTCCCCAGTTTGCTCAAACCGCAACATTTTTCTTATTTGACCATTTTTATACCCGTCGTAACTTTTAAACAAAAGGTCTGATTTGAATAATTTAAAGTGTAAATTACAAACCATTTCAATGGATAAGGATTAATGTTATTATACCAAAATCACCACTTTTCATTCCCATTACCATTCTATCCGGGTTTTGATTGAATAATTTGAACAAAAAGTGGTCATTGTGACTTTACCATAATAGTGAGACATATACTCTTCCGGACTTTTATAGGTAATAATGTATGTATCATCAATAGTTTTCTCAGTGCACGCCAAATAATGAATTTATTAGGCAAAATTTTTATACTTTGGTTTACATTATTGCAATTTTCGTAGGGTTCTCTGTTCTTTTCGAAAATGAAATATAACCTATGTTTTTAAGTTAATAATGTAGCTTTTGAATGGCGAAAGCATTTTTAAAATCGGTTGAGTAGTTATTGAGCCAAATTGTAACACACAAACAAGCAAATAAATCTTTCCTATTGATGTAATTAGTTTAGAATTTAAGATTAACACTTGTGAAGTATGGCCAGTATACATGTAACCCCTAAATAATATTAAAAAGGGTGACAAAAGTAGGCACTTAATGACAAACTGATCACGACCTGACGACATTCGTAAGCCCGTAAAAAAGTTCTGAGAGAAAATGGCAATGAGTTTATGGGCTGGCGAATTAAAAAAAAACTAATTTTAAATTCAGAATTCGATTCGTGGCGCAATGGCGCGAGTTTTTAACAAAATTTTGAAGCATTTTCTAAAAATGTAGTCGTTTTGGGTTTGTTTAATATCGTTATTGTCCGTCTAAGTCAATCGTTCGTGGTGGCCATAGAGTTTTCGTGGTGACATCAATGGTAATTTATTTGTACATAATATCGTTTTCGTTTAAGTTTTGTTTGTGTTTTTCTGTGCGAGTTTTTTTCGTTTGTGGATTCGATAAAGATAATAGTTTATTGTAGGCTCAGTGAGCATTTTGTTTGTTTGGTTGTTCTACAAATAACGTGTGTGTCGAGTAAATAAAAAAATAAAATAGATTTTTGTGGACTGCGTCGAATATCATTCGGTTCTAAAAATGTTGTCCTATGCGGGGATTCTTTTCCCGCATACCTGCGAGAATTTGTTTGAGGGATGTTCCAATGGAGTTGAAACTTGATGTTGACGGTTAGGTATACAAGTCTATAAAAGTCGTTAGGTTAGGTCGGAATTGGCTGTTCCTTGAATCGGGAGCTTCCAACTCATAAAGAAAACGTTTGTCTCTCACTAATTGAGTAAACTTTTCCATTGCGAGACGAGAATATTATAAAAATTGTTAAAAAACGGAAAATGTGACGACAAATCTGTCGTGTGACGTGTTATCACTGCTAAAAAATATTGAACTCCTGGTTTCTAGACCGTTGACATGCGCACAGCAGCGCATGTGTGAACGCGGAATGCAGAACTTCTTCTGTTCGGCCCCTTACGGATAGCGTTATTTATCAAGCACGTAGTACTTAACGAAGTGCATTTTAGTGACCCTTTATCTATTCTGGTGAATAAAGGTTACGATAATCTGTTGTTTGTGAGTCCATAGGCATTAATGGTTTTTTGGCTATTGCAGCGGATGTTGAAGTTGGCTTTGGTATCATGTTTATTTAAGCATAAGTGTTTGTCTTTTTGTTAATAATGGTGTAGGTAAATCACTGTTAGGAACTATTTAGATCTGAATTTCGACATTCTCTAGATCTAGGAGGCCGGCATTTTAAACAAAACAGCGACAAAATGTTCTATTTACCTATTTAAATGATCCACATCATTCGCATAGCTAAATAGATCATTTGATTGGTTTTGATATTATAAGTTTACCTAATTATTAAATTATTATAACAATGGTTTTCAGTAAGTAGGTGGCTTATTTTCTTATTGACTTTGAGGAAACTATTTATTAACGAGGGGTTATTCGGTCAATTCGTTTTTACTCGACTACCGGAGAAGGGAGTTTTTTTTTCGGGAATAGGTATGTAGGGGAACCTGTTGAAAGCTAATCTAACCTATAGTTAAAACGTCTGGATGGAATTTTACAAATGAGGTATCATTAAATTCGAAATGGCATAAAGATAATACTTATTATGGGCTCAGCAAACATTTAGTTTGTTTAGTTGGTGTTGCGCATTCTGTTCTAAAATGTTATCCTATGCGTGCATTCGGGAATCCTAAATGCCATAGGTAGGTACCTACCTACATATTATAAAGTTATAATTTTCATTTCTGAAAATAAAAAACAATCTGGTAGCAGCCGTTGGGTACCTGAAGTCGTATTTTGTCGTATGTCACCTAGTCATGTGGGATATCAAAATCCAGGTTTTTCTCAATAAAACTAAAAAAAAACAACGATTAAAAAGTTCCAACGAGTCACTTTTCAATCAGTCTGCAGACTGCATTAGCAGTGTTGTTGATGGCATCAAAGGTTAATCCACACATGTCCGGGCCTTTCCCATGCCATGCCCGGGACGTGAACGGACCGTGGTCTGTCAGGGGCTCAAAACATATCAATGCATATGTCGCAGCCAAATAGATTAATCAGCCGTTTAGTTGGCAACCTAGCCTTTTCATTGAACGGCGCCGAATTATCAGCGGCCTAAATGACATCCCAGCATTTAATTGAACAGCTAGGCAAATGACTTGTTTCATTATCGTTAAATGGCTTGTCTAGCCAACCCGTCCGGTAGCCCGACATTGATAGGTTAGGTACCTTTAACCCTGCAGACAGAAATAAACAGGAGTCCCGCGCCGCAGCGGCCTTATTTTCTTAGTAGGTAGTTATAAATTTTTTTTTCTTAGCCTTTTGTGTCCCACTGCTGCGCAAAGGGCTCCTCATATCCTTCCAGATACTCTTTTCTTGCGCCACCTCGAACCAGCCTTCGCGGTACCTATGCATCCAGATCATCTCACCACCGCTTTCTGGGTTGGCCTCGAAGACGCCGTCCATCTTCTGGCACCCATCGTGTGGCGACTTTTGCCCAGCGGTCACTATGCAGTTGGTGCACCTTCCAGTCCTATTTCAAATTGGCCGCTATTTTGCCCACGTCAATGATACCTGTTTTGGAGCGCAGCGTGGTGTTCCGTACTCTATCAATTCTTTTTTAACCTAGAATACTGCGATCCATTGCCCTTTGAGATACCCCAAGACGAAACTAAGTAGTTATTTATAAATTTTTTTATGTTACAATACCTTTCCATTCCTGGACAGAGGGCCTACTCCACGTTTCACCTAGGAACTTTTCTGCCGTGCCCCCTTGAACCAGCTGTCGTAGTCGACAGCTGGTTCGAGGGGGCACGGGAATCCAGAAAATGGTGGCCAGACAGACTCTCTGGTCTGGTACGAATCAGACCATGAGGCTCTAGACAAAGTACCATTTTATTACCGAATAAAAGGTATTGATTTACGTGACATTTTGATGGCGTTTGTCAATCCTATACATCTTTGACGTTTTGACAATCACCATCGCCACGCTACTGCTGACTGAATGTGACTTGTTTAGAGCGTCATGTCGTCACGCAACCTTTTTGTTTCTGTGTTTGATACCTCATAACTCCGTCGTTTATGAACCGTTTTGAAAAATTGTAAAAGGATATACCTTCCAATTGGTCCCATAGAAATTTAATTAAAATCGGGTCAGTAGTTTGGTTTTTAAATCAAAATAGCTGGAAAAAATAAGTCATCTAAACAATGAAATTACGTATTTTGCTTTCCTGTGACTTTCCAGTAGTAGGTATTGTTAAGTGTGGGATACCACTCAAGAGTGAAAAAAAAATGCAACAAAATACAACTGACTTCCAAGTAAAAAAAAAACACTACAAAGTATAAAATTACGTTGAATTTCGGAAGTCGGTGTTGAAATACGATCCGAAGAAACAACCTAAGCAAGACTTCCGAAATTAAAGTTATTTTATACTCTGTAGTGTTTTTTTTTATTTGCAAGTCGGTTGCATTTTTTCAGTCGTCCATTGATTGTTTTTTTTTGCCCAGCGGCTGTTCGAACGTGTCGGCTGACGTGACTTTCTGTCCCGTTTGAGCCAAAAAATCCCAACATGCAAACTAGACATAGGCAAGAAAGTGCCTTCGTCTAGTTTGCATGTTTTCCAAACAAACTAACTACCAAAAATTAATAATACGAGTAAGTATAAGAATTTACAAATTTAAATATACTAGATATCTGCAGTAAACCATGTAAGTGTCATTTAGAATTTGGCTTGCAGCCCACGGGGGCCAATTGCACCGGTGTATCCGTGCCTGTAACAAGTTCCATTTCCGAAAAAATGGGCTACTGGTGATTTAAATAATATTTATTTCCGAAATCAAAACGTCGACCTCGTTGAGGTTTTTGTAATTCGGTTTGACAAGAGAATTTTGAAAAAATCGAAGATGAGATGATGATATAGTGTTAATTATTTTTTGGGGGAATGGCAGCGCTGCTCTAGAGGTGCGTAGTCTAAAGTATGGTATGTGGAAAAATAAAACTGAGTCTATCCTTAGCATTGAGTCATTAACTGTACCGGTAATTTCAGAGCGATATTAAACGTGCGTTCAATTGCTTCAAATCTAAATATTATATTCAAATGAATGACTTTATTATGTTATGATAAGATGGAATTCTCGTAATGCGACTCATTTTGAGATTGTGGGCTTGGAAACGCCCATTAATTATCATGCTATTTTCGTTTAATCCCACCCTGCGATCCACTGTGTCGTCTCGTCACTATCGTCGAAGTGAGCGGACATTTTTTTATCGTCGTATGGGTATTGTAAAAAGCATTTGAATTCTATGTAGGCATCACCTATTCGTATGTTTTTATGATACTTTGATTATATGTAAAAAATATATTATAATTCAGTGGTTTAATATTATTTATATCAAGCAATCATTTAGTGGATAGTATATTCTCAATACTATTTCTTTATTTTGTAACATAGGTATTAATGTGTAATCATTTGTCGGACGACATTACTTGTATAGCAGTATCCAAATGGTGGTCAATGTAATATCCATCTCTTCATGATATGTTGATAAACTAACGTTGATTAACTCACGGAGCATTGACTAAATATTTTTGGTTGATATTCAGCCAAGAACATATTTTTTCTTAAAACAGTGAACACGTAATTAATGTCTTTGTAATATTGTTTGTGATGTTACCAGTGGGATCTATAAATTTTCTTATGTAATAAAACTTCTTTCTCGTTACATTTTAAAATGTTCTTATTTATCCGAACCCCTCAAAACATACATTCTTGAGTAGTTTTATGTTTAACTAATCATTAAATAGGATAAGAAGTCGTTGGCCTGACAAAACTTTCATTCCTTGGCCAATATTTCTTTATATAGTAACAAGAAGAATGGCCTGCCAGTGGAAATCTCGCGTTTATATTCCAATTCTAATTTTTTGGTACAGGAATTTTTCTCGAGTGTCACGATGCAGCAAATAAATATTGGTCGTGAATCGGAGAAATGAATCGATCTCGCTCTTATATAGATGAATCCGAAATTTTATCTCTTTCACCCTAATAGCCGGCTGACAAACATGTATCAGCGGTTAATAGGTGCGCTCACGCAGCTGTTGCGAACAAATCAGCTCGGATATAGCTGACACTGTCAAAAAGCTAACGCTTGGGCGCACTTTATAGGCGATGAGCGGTGATAAATAAGTATCCATTTATTGTATATTAGTATTACAAATTGAGTTATCGTAACCACTTTGTAAATAATATCGTTTAAAAATTAAGACCGTCAGGTAAGTAGAGGAGATATTAAAAAAAACACCAAATTAACTAAACATTTGATAGTTTATTTTGTTTTTTGTAAGACTACGAGTTATAATAATTTATATAGGTAACTTTGCCACAAGAAAAAAATAGAGCCGCAAAAATATTCCCTTTTGAGCTTACCACCTCATCTTAATCATGATCATCATCCACAAGGGGGTTGCCATAATCGCCACGTTGGGCAGGCGGGTTGGCGATCGCAGTGTAGCTGTTGCATTGCACAGAGAATGCTGCTGACCATTCTCTGGTGAGTCCCTTAGTTGCCTCTTCCGACACCCACGGGAAGTGATGGGATGGTGGTATTCTTTTCCGTCCGACACCTTACAGTACGACCTCATCTTAATACCTACTACCCGTTTAATTAATTCTGTCTTTTACAACCATGTTCAGTAAAAATTAGTATTGACCAATTTCATGAGCGTTAGATATCATAATAAAAATAACTACCTACGCTTATTATCTTTAAGGTATCAATAGCCACGCAGCTCGCTTGTGTTTTGTACCCCGACCGTAACAAGCAAAGACATTACGAGGAGGGTCGACTCGTTCATTCAAGATCGGAGAAAGCATCCTACGTATTTAAAAATAGATATTGTAGAATATTTATTGGCCATCTCTTCGGGATTCGATTTAATATTAAGATTAGAAAAATATAGTACGCACGTGTTTATGCGATGGGTGCTAATTTGTTCGTGGATATTAGTATGGCCAGTATTTATTTATACGAGTACTAAGTGTTCATAGTCAAATTGTTTTGTAACAACGTTCGATTATATGTGTAAGCTGATACGCTTAAACTATTTAGCGGATTGAAAAGTAGGTAGGTATTCCGATCAAAAATAACAAATATTTTAATTTACATAGGTATTTACATATAATATTTTAACAAAAGGTTTAATAGTTCAGTCAAATGTTTGTTCGATTTTGGTGGATGAGGAAACCCATGTCCTTAATTGAAATAGGTTAAGCGTTAATTTGATTCAGTAATCCATAGCGGGTACATACCTACGTTCGTAGATCTAAACAGGTATTATTGATATAAGCAGAATTGAAAAAACAAAATTGTTTTCTTCAAAGCATTTAAGCACTTTACATTTTAATATTCGCAGCCTGCACAGGCTCTGGTCGGACTACGATAAATTTATGTGGTCACTATACCACAAAACAGAAGGCCTGGGCTGGCATAGCCAATTGAAAAGCAGCACTCGTTGTTCTTCGCACAATCAAAATTGACTGTTTGTTGTGATTTTTGACAAATAAGTCAACCTCGCTTGACCGAAGATAATAGATAACTTTCTCCTCCAAGTTGACTGTCAGTGTCTGAAAGACTTCTTCCAGGGTACTGGTGAAGAACTTCGGGGAGAGCGGTCGACTTGTTTGAATCTCTCAAGAATTTTAAACTTATGACCTCAAAATCTCTCATCTCTCTAATCTCTCCATCAAACTTGATGGCAGCTCTGCTATGGGTGTAAATGTTTCGAAAGTATTTGTATGTTGTATGTACCTCGGTTCTATCATTTGTTTCGTAAGGGCATTGAATATAGCAGAATGTTTGATATTGTCAAAGGCTTTAAAATAATCCACAAATGCAACATATAGAGGAACTGAACTGGAGCGTTTTTCAATCACTGATAAAAGTTTTGTAAATATGAGAAATCAGGCTAATTGGTAATAATCATTTATATCGGACTAATCACCTTCCTTGAGGAGAAGTATGATGTTGGCATGGCAAAAGTTTGTTGGGAAGCTCCCGGTATGAAGGGTGTCGTTGAATAACCTTGTTAGGTAGAAGAGTAGTGATGGTTCACCCTTTTAAACGGCTTCCGTGCTTACCCTATCTTGGTTTATTGGTTATATTTGAATTAACTCAGTGCATCAAATGGGGGATATATTTTCTGAACATGAATAGCTAGATGAAGGTTGTGTATGAGGTATATCGGAATAAAGGGTCTTATTGAAAGTTGTGCAAATGTCTAAAACTTTGTCCCTGCTAGTTAGTTTTTTGTTGTTGTGTTTGTTTTGCTGTCTCTATATTTAAAATTGAAGTAAGTGTATGACGGTCGGTATTATTTGGTCCATTTTTTTCCAAAAGGTGAGGGTGCTTCAATAAATGGAAAGCACGAAGGAAATATGTTTATTTAGGGCCGAAATAGCAATCACGAAGAATGATAATGGCCGAATGATGAAACATCGAAAGTTGTTAATTTGGAACTATCTTCCGAAACGTCATCGATTTTTTTTCTTCAATTAAACTGGGAAAGGCATTCTCAAAGATTGGCGATCCAAGGAGGCTCTTGTCCATAATTTTGATTTCGATTGCGTTGAATTTTGAAAGTTCATATGAGTTGGCGTCTGAAATGCCAGATAAAAAAAATTCGCATTTAAAAAAGTTCAGATTAAGTCCTATGGAATGGAGTTGATTTGACAAAAAAATGTAGATCATTAAATACCAAATTTAGATCACCTTCCAGGGTTCCAACATCGAGATACCTAACAAGACGTGGGTTTCTGTCAACAGACGTCTATTTATCGTGGAATTTGTTCGTCAGCATAGGTAACGGTACCTATCTATTATGGAACGATGGTTGAAACTTTGATTACATTTCAGTCAGAAAATACATTCTGGGATCTTAGCCGCAGGTATTCCTTATTTCTTCAAGATTTTCGAAGAACATAGAAGCGCATACATCGCCTTTATGACTATTGCTGTAATTTGTTTCAGCTTGTCTTTTCCAATTTTCAATTAACTAGGAATGACAGAAAAATAAAGAGACCCAGGAAAAAGTAGAACGTGCTTTATTTAACGATTTGATTCTTGCATTTTTATTTGTTTCTTTTGTTGTTTTTTTTAGTTTCTTTTTTTTGTAGACGTTTTTTTTGCGGAATTACTTTCCAGCAACACGTTTAATTGGACCACTTTGGAAGTTTACACAATAGTCTTTTCAATGTTGTGGGAAATGGTGGATAGAAACATTCTTAATTATCAGTTAATTTGCTTGAAGTTTTTTCTTGTCTTCTACAATATTGTCAAGATACCTTTCGAAAGTTTGTGAGTTTATTGCAAGCAGACAGATGCGGCGGTGGGGTTACTTTGATTTCTATATTTTTTTTTTTTTTTTTATCTTAATACGTTAAACCAATATTTCAGCGAAATATCTTTATACAGTTTTAGTAGAACGTTTCTACTAAAACATCATTCATGAATTACCAATATGAAGTAAAGATTGAGGGAGTTCCTTTTAAGCTTGATAACATTTAAACCGCGTGGTATCCAATTATTGTATTTTTTTTTCAAATTGTAAGGCAACTTCTATTAAATAATGTCGAGAAAATAAGTTTTGTAAACGTCACCAGTTTGCTAGAACGCAGTGGCCCTCAGACTGAGGAACAAAAACAAAACAAAACAAGACTTTTTTGTTTTTGTTCAACAAATTTTTGAATCGGTTCTAGATTTTTTTTACAACTTCTACTAAATTCTGCGAGCAGAAGCTGTACTGACTGACTGGAACTTTGAGCATGACTCCATGATTCTGATCTGGTTAATTATTCGAAATAATTTTGCGGCGTTCATTTATTAAACACGTAAGAAAAGACTCTCAGGTTGTGGGTATCAGGAAACATAGACTCAGGCAGGGAATTCCACTCCTTAGCTGTACGCACAATAAATGTGTTCCCAAAACGCGTGCGTGTGCTGGGATGTCCACCATGTCCCGGTAGTGCATCGCCGTACGTCTTATGGTCCGATGATGGAACGGGCTTGGCGGAATTAAACTATGCAATTCCATTGCACACTCCCCAAAATGCAACCGATAGAAAATCGACAGGCTAGGAACTCGGTGTCGATGCTTAAGACTTTGGAGATTCGACTCGACGAGCCTATCATCTCCTTGGCTCGTTTCTCCATACAACTCACTTAACTCAAGGGCATCAAGCTGGTATCTGGCAGATCCATCCCAAAGATGAGAGTAGTACTCCATGCAAGATCGAACTTGCGCTTGATAAAGTCTCAGCAGCTGTTCTCAGCTGTTTGAGCGTGAAGTACCGTCTCACCTTTTCCAAAATCCCCAACTTTTTGGCCGTCACTTGAGCCTTTGCGTCTATGAAAGGACCAACATTGAGGGTAGATGTTAACGTAACAAGCTCAACGTGCTCAAGTTGGTCGGTTATATGCCTCGGAAAGATAGAGCCGGGTGGAATTGGCTCCTTTTAATGGAAAAAAGGCACGCCTGGGTCATAGCAGCTTTGCACCTGACTAAATCGGCATTGCCTCATTCAGAGACAGCCTGTAAGAACAAGTTGAAACGCTAAACCATAGCCTCTCGAAGAGACCGTATCTGCGACCCACCAGCTCGTGCATTGAACATGTATCTCTCAGTGTTGTCGTCTGCATACCCAAAGGTACCGGGTTTTAGCAGATCATTAAAATGCAGTAAGAACAATGTTACAAGTATAGAGGCTAACGGAGACTGTGTCAGAGGTAGAAGCTCGGAGTCGGGTTGAAATCTAGAGCAACAAAGGCTCACAAATTACCAGGAAACCAGGAATCATGAAGAAGTATTTCCGGGGTTGTAAACTTAAGCGGTAAATAAATAAATAAAATCTTTTTATTTCGGACAACTAAGAGATCCATACATTGTTAGTAACAGGTTTGCACTATTGTTAGTTACTTAACTAAAGACGAATTAATGAGAGGACCACCCATCAACTAGAACAACGAAATACTAGGGTATAAGTCTTCTCACAAATTGCCTTACTATGGTGGAGGACGTTTCGGCCGCCACAGCCTTTTAGATGATATTGTGACTGCCACTTATTCTTCTCAAGAGCGAGGCCGTTTTCTTGCGGATGATGGCATGAAACCCATCGGTATGGGTTACCGCAAAAATTTCAGAGGCACTGCAAAAACGAGGCAATCTCAACAGGCTGTTGAGAGTTGACCCAAAGATTACCGGTGTAAAAACTATGTCAATAAGCTTTTAAAAGCATTATCTGAACTTGGTCCGTATACCGAGCAAACCTTCGTGCCAACATAATTATAATACCCGTGGCGGCCAGAGCCCTACGCTCCCGATCAATGTCAACATGGTCACTGAGGTCGTCAGTAATCGGTAAAAAATGCCCAAGATATTTAAACGTTTTCACTCTATGAATTGACGCACCGTTTATGACAAATTCGAGTGTTGGTACTTTCCCAGCATTTTCCAGCGGCCCCAAAGACCATGTAGTCACACTTATTGACATTATATACCAGTCAATGTACAGCAACGATGGTCTCACATACATTAAGCAACTCCACGATCGTTCCTGGCAAACGGGCCCAGCAGCACCATGACATCTGCATAGCTGATGTTGTTGCAACTAACACCATTTACCTTGCATCCGAAACACATGCTGTTGAGCTCAGCAATGAGGTCATTAACATATAAATTGAAGATCCGGGGAAACGACTAACCACCCTGCCTTATCCCGCATTCCAGCCCATATGATTCCAAAAGCGCATTAGACCATTTAACACGGTTTGTCTTGCTACGATACCAAAACTGCTATACACTGAGCATTTGCCCTACTCTTCAATTTGCTCCAAAGTACGTCGTAAGAAACGAGATCGAAAGCCTTGGAGTGGTCAAGGAATAATTTAAATGTTCTATGCTAACCCCATCACACCTAAAAGATTTGCCCCTATCAAACTATTTATCACCGATCTTACTTGCTTCGTAGCAAGGCGTAGGAGCTCCTTCGCCAGGACATGAGACACAAAGCTGATTCCCGACACTGAGGGGTCAAGTGGAGACCTTACTTTCAAATCGTTTCTAAATAAGTTAGCAATAGCCCACCCTCAGTAAAAAAACAATATCATAAGTCATTTATTCAAATTAGGCTGAGTGCCAGCACTTTTTGAACGTAAAAGTTCTACATAAAGACAGTCCCCCAAAACGCCCTCCCTTTACCACTTTCTAGTATTTTAGCTGCAAAGAAGAAGTGGCGCAACAAACTCCCCGGCAATACATCTGTCTGTTAGTTTTAAAAACTTGAATGTATACAGTAGTATGCAAAGTATTTTACAATACATGACACAGAAAAATAAAATGTTCAATCTGTAAATCAAATTAAATGAAATTTATTGACACTTGTTAGCTAGCACACTCCATTAAGCCATCAGAAATAGAGAAGCTCAAGCATTAACAAGTAAACCAAACTAATTATGCCTCCAGGCATAAATGGTGTGCGCGCTTACTTCTCTTAATCCCTCCTACCTGCGCCACAAGAAGTAAAAGGTAGGAAGGTAAAGGTTAAAAAGTCGCTAGTTTTGAATAACGCACCTATTTTAGGAATTGATCGCGAAAAAAACATCTAAGTTTTTACATGTAAAGTTTTTATGTGTGATGTGGTATGACTGTAATTGTCTCATTTTCCTCTCGTGTTTTTAGGACGTTTTGCTAATAGGATGATTTGCTAATTGGACTTTTTGAGTATAGGGAGTTTTCATACGGAGACGTATAACGAAATAAAATATACAAGCTTATTGGACTAGTTTTGTCCAAAAATGTTTTATAAATAATAATAGTTAATAATTTAATTATAAAAACGTTTATAAAAATAAAGTAGGACCAGCAATTTAGCCTACGTTGACAAGTATGGAATCGCTGTGGGAAAAAGTTTTGGCCAAAAATAAATGGTAAAAAAGTTATGATTTTTAGTGGTTATTAAATATTAGATAATGCACGGACTCCATCCCATAATGGGATCATGGGAGCTAAGTTCGCTCTTTGATTTCGACCCTTCAAACACAATGATTACATTTACGAAATGATCTTTGCACGATTGAAGTAGGTGTTTAGAGATGACGTATTCGGGGAATTCCATATAAATGATATGCCAAAAAATGTTTGATTGTTGAACGGTCGTTTCAAATCACGTCACGTGCAAACAAGAACATATTCTTCTTATATTTTGATTAACCTGGATGAAATTGGTATTAATGCAATATCGCAGTATTTGCGCAATAGCCTAACAGGGCTCGAAAGAGCCACCGCAGCCCTGGAACGCAGAGGGCTTTAGAAGGAACACGATAAGTTTTAGTCAGTAAGAGTCTGACTCGCCCTTTCGGTCTAGAGAGGAAGAAGTCATTTGATTTCCCATGCTAAAAGCCTAACAGGGCGACGCACATTGGGTAGCTATGCTCATATTTCGTCTATAGTTTGGCATAAGAAGACATGACCCATAAATCCTCCATCAGACTTAATACACCTAATTGACTTTTTTATAATTTCGATGATTCAGCGTTGAATCTCGTCCTTCAATGCACTGGTCGTTGTAGGCTTGTTTGCATACCTTTGATTTCAAATAACTGCAAAGAGAAGTTCAGTGGTGTTAAATCATATGGTCTAGGGGGGCAATGGGGGTCAATTCTGATCACCGAAATTATAAATTTTCTCTGACTACCGAAATAATGTTATTTTTATTAATATTGTTCAACAAAAACGTTGTTCTCTCGTGTCCATTTTTATTACTAACCCTAAACTATCAACTATCGAACTATTACCCTGGTATATTTTTCGGATTGTCATTTTTTTTTCATTTCGTACATGGTTTCGTTTACTTCATTTATTTTCGTAACAGGAGATGCTTTTAAAAAACCATTACCATTACACTGCGAACACGCTACAGTACAGTTACGAGCCAGTTTTTTTGACATGGCAAGCATTTTCGCATCCCTCTTTCAATTACAAAACAAAGTTTTCAATAAATTATCGGGAACAGGGGATTCTTTCATCATTATTAGTTAGTTCCACTTGAACAAACTACAGTTATTGGAGACGTCGCTATCGCACCTTATCACATTTGCACGCGAAGATTACTCTTTTCAAATGCTGCATAAGATGGTACTGTAGGTATAACATCTGGCAATGAACTGAACGCCGTTATTTCTGGCGGGGTACCCGTGAAATACGAATGTATTTAATCTTTGAACTTGAGAAAAAATACATGCTACACCAGGTTGAAAAATATTTTCAGGATCTTCATTGACAATTTTAAATACTTCAGCAGCTTCATGTATATCTTTGCATTTTTCGAAATTTGTAGCAAACTTCTTTCTACTTTTACTGAAAAAGCAGATGCCATATCACAATCAGTAAAAGCGTGAAAAAATCTGTGCATTTTTTCCTCGAGGGTGGCTTTTGAAAATAAATTTTAAGGTCGTTTGGAGTTAGTGTAGTTGATAGAACTAATATGTCAATATTATATTTCGATGTACTGCAATAATTATAAGAGCAATTAATTTACAATTGACTAATATTATAATATTAGTCAATTGTAAATTAATTGCTCTTTCAACAATCAAACGTCGGCATTACTTTCCGCCTGAAATGTAAAAATATTATAAAATTTGGTAATTTCTTTCTTAGCATTTGTTCCGGAATAAATTAATATTTAATTTATTAGTTACTTACATAGTTTTTTAAGTAGCGTGTATTACTAACACCATATGGATCAAGGTCTGAAATAAAAATATTTTATTTTATTTTTATTTATTTTATTAGACTTTTTAACGAACACCTGGCGGACCACCTCTAGAATATTTTGTAAAAAAAAACGATTACGAAAAAATAATAAACAAAAAAGGTTGCCTTTTTTGTTTATTTAGTATTTATGCATTTAACATAATTCAGAAGGTCAAACTCCCCGGGCACTCCACTAGTAGTTAGTTAAAATTATTTGCTAAGAGAAAGAAATTAACATTTAGTGATAACTAAAACATGTTTTTTTTTAATTAGGAGCTGTCAATACATGCGGTGTCTACGCACGAGTTGCTGAAGCCCAAAGATGAACCCTCATATTCATTGGCTGCTTCAAACAACATATGCTCGGTCAGCTTACATCACTCAGGTTAGTATACAATCTAAGTCAATGTAAGAAGGTCATAGATAATTTTATATGCCCAATTGTTTATGGCTGATTTGGATATAAGTCTGAGGAACTTTTGACCCACATGCGGGTGTAGTCCAGAACTAGGACTACAGATAAGTAATGAATTTACTTTGAGGTTTAAGTTTAAACATAAGTATCACACTCGGAAGATTTTTGACACGTTTGTAGTTGCATTTTTTTACTGATATAGTATGTTTGGTTAAGTTCGCTTTCATGTATTTGTGATGCGTGAAGTCGATAAATAAATTAATCATTCCGTTTCTTTGATTAGTAAAATGAATATTTATTAATTTACAGCAGTGGTGGTGATTTCTTCACAATATATTTTTTTACTCAGTATGTCAAATCTATCAATATTTCAACTGATCGCCCAGCTTAAATAGCATTCTTTGCATACAAGTGCCAAAAGATGCCTGAGCCGAAAGACTGCAAAGTGTGTTTTCTGTATCTTGAGTATTTCTTTAGACAAAGTAGGGGAAGTTATTTTTCATCCAGTCTTACAAGTATGTCGCGTTTGGGCGCATTTGAACCTAACCTTGGGCGTTCACGTTGTCAGTAACAGGAGTCTAATCATAAAGACAAGAAATGTACTGCTAGTGTAACCATAGGATTGGGGTTTATTTGAATCGTCGTGAATATTATGAGATAATTATGGTAATTATGAGAAAGGCAGATCTGCATATGGTGGCCACAAAGGTACTGATCTCTTCGTTGGCTAGTACTAGCACACCCAATGTACTTGAGTTATTATAATCGTCCTGATGGGTGCATACTGCCGGTCGATTCTGTTAACATGTCGAAGTGAAGGCTTGGGTAAAGTGATCTCAAGGTGAGCTGTCAATCCATATAATCAAGATGTCACGTGCTCACAAAGTGAGCTGTCATTCCATCTTGACTATATTTTGAGTAAACTGTTTCAATAACCTAAAGATGTTTCAATAAATTTTATAGCTTGAACTTAACGCGTCATTTCCAAACATATGGCAATTTTTTTATAAATTGTTATTTAAGGGACTCATTTGTTGCAGAGCTATCCAAAAAGTATCAGTTGACTATCTTGAGTGGATCAGATTTTTCACCATGTGCAGTTTTTGGTCGTGGCGTGAGGCAGAATATTTCTAAAAAAATTCAAAACATCGATAACTCGAAAAACCACCCAATAGGGACACTAACTGATCGAGGTCAATATCGTTGCAAATTAGCTCTTGTATAACCCATTTCAAGGAACGCACTTAATTACCAATCACCCAGTATAAAAATATTTAAACTGTAATAATAAAGTATGTAAAAGATAATGTCACAGTGTTTATGTCAATTAAATTGTCAGTGTCAGCTTAAGTGTAGATAGATATCTATAGTTTTTATAGTGGAATACCATTTTCAATAATAGCTGGATCTGGTAACTGGATACACGTTTTATTTACTCATAAGGCAGACGTATCTATATTGTATTTTGTGTAGGCCGCGTACACTACGTAGCCGTCGCCGATATGTTCTCGATGCCCGGCTCTTGGAAATTCTCAGAGATTTCTTGGAAAACATGTTACTAATTGTGGATGGGGAAACCCATCAGGACAATTCAAAGGTGGGTTGAATTAGGATAGCTACACTTGCAGGCAACTAACAGATCCATTATCTAGCTTTCTGGCTTCCATCATCACACCTTTGATGCGAATTACAATGAATAGTACCCATCAATTCGATCCAAAATATTTAAATAAGCCCAAACCCGATAGCCATGATAGTACCTACGAGTTTCGAGTTTCACTATATGTTTTATTTTGCGATTGGTTGTTTGAATGTTTCTATTTTTTAAGCAATTGAAATATTATCGCTGTGTCTTTTCTAACTTCCTTTTTTGCCGACACATAATCCAAACTTGACACAAATTTTAAATTAGTAAAAGTAAAAACCTGACAACAACCACCAACGGCTGTCTCCAAAATTGATGCAGAACGCAGCTGTCAATTGAGATCAATTTAGAAAAATTACGTCCAAAAAATCGAACCACGAAAATACGTAGGGATGTAAAATGCAATATTTCATCGAAGCAGTCAACAATAAGCTCAATAAACAGTCACACCAATAAGAAATAATTGCACAGCGAAAACAATAAACACAAACATTTAAGAACCATTAAAAAGACTAAGAATAAGTTTCTAATTTATAAATCCACCAGGAGAATGTATAAAAATCTTTTCTATTAATGATTTTATCTATTTACTATTTAGTTAATAATATCACGAAGCTTCTATTCCCGAAGGATGCCACGATACTTCCGTTATTCGTATGTAAAGTATTCTCTACTAGCATTTTGGAAAATTAGTCACAACGATTTTCATTAATTACCCAGCCGTTTCAGTTGCTGATTCTGTGATGTCATGATCAGCGCAACAGTTCATCACGTTCTCCCCATCAGGGGTTGATTATGGAAAAATTGTTAGATCTGTTTCAATTATCCCACTTTTAGTTTGTTCACACCAATTTTCACGTAAATGAAAGCAAGCAATAATGTCCTCCTGTAAAAACTTCACCACCTTTTTTACGAAAATCCAAACATTTATTATTCTTTTTTTTATCATGTTTCAACTACATCGAATCAAGCATTAAGATTCTCCCCAGTTCGCTCAAACCGCAAAATTTTTCTTACTTAGAGCATTTTTATGCCCGTCGTAACTTTTAAACGAATGGTCCGATTTGAATAATTTAAAAGTGTAATTTACATGTTTATAACCATTTAAATGGATAAGGATTAATATAATGCTACCAAAATCACCACTTTTCCATTCCACCCGGGTTTTAATCGACAAAATAAATGATTGGCAAACCTTTCAAGTAAATTGGTATTCTTATTTGATCTGTATATAAATACCAGTAAAATTGATTGATAAATAAAAAAAGAAACAACAAGAAAACGTATCTATTGCCTTAGCATTTAAAAGGGACTGTTCAGCTGGTTAATTGCCATAGGTTTCCCGAGCAATCAGCGGCTAGCCCTAAAATTTTTAATAATTTTTTTTCTGACAGATTGGTCGGAGCAAAGAAGCGATAAAGAGAGTTGTAAAAATACAGGTTAAACCTTTACTCAGTAGTAGGACAAAACAAACTAAGTAAAAAAATATGCCCGTACATATTTGGGTAAAATATTGATGCCAATTCTCATATCATCATTATGAAGTTTGAAATTTTTGGCATTCCTTCTGCCTACTATTTCCTACATAATTATTGATCAAACTCCATTTTCTATTCTTACATCTGCATGTGTGCCATCGTTTATCTTTAACATCTTTTAGAAATCAGCTTTTATTAGACGTATCGATTTGATTAAACAGAGGGATAGGATATTAATTAGATACACCTTCCCTTAGGCGGCTACGCATCCGATATCCCTACGACGACGAACGAATCGCATATCTATCATATTATAATTGGTCGGATAAACCTACTGAGTTAATAGTGTACATAATGAGTAGGTAAGTAGTTTATTTCAAATAAATATCCGTATAGGCAATACGATGGTAAAATATGAATAACTAGCGGACGTCACGCGGTTTCACCCGCATAGTTCCCGTTCCGATGGTAGTACGGGGATATAATATATCTATCCATTGCTAAAAGATTTTTTTAAATCGGTCCAGTAGTTTTTAAGTTTATTCGTTACATACAAAAATACAAATCTTTCCTCTTTATAATATTAGTATAGATTACGACGAGTACGTTGCGCAGTATAACTATATGTGAAAATAATATGTTTACAAAGAACTAATTTTGTTAGTGTAATTTATCAATCATTCTTCGATTTAGGCTTATACAAGTCAACTAAAATATAATATCACGTCTTATGTTCCGTATTTTTACACAATGTCCTTATTATTACTGCCATGACTTGTTACGTTTCAACTTACCGTCTGTGGTTTAACGTCGTACCACTTCAAACGTTTGTTGTGTTGGTACGAACTTAGGAATATTTAATTTACGACCCAGCCAGTATTGTTCATTCAGAACGGTCTCGGGTTGATTGGCGATATTAAAAGTGTCAAGCGCCCGCTGCCGGAAATTCATTGATAGATTTAATCGCCTTGCACTGAAATAACGTACCACGCAGTAGGATTTGATTTGAGGAGTAAATTGCTAAGTCATTAATGCCGTCCGGTCTCGACGCAGCTCTCCGCACTAAAAACTCGTGCTATTTTCAGGGAGCTAACTGGGATCCTTGAAGTTCGAAATTAAAGTCGAGTTGCTTCAGTATGTACTCGCTTGTTTACGACAATTTTCATTAAAAACCCTAGGTTTAAAAGCAATCACAAATATTTGACAAGTGTCAAACCTTTTTTTGGACGGTACTTGTTGGTTAGAAGATTTTCGAAATACGTTTATTTTTCTTACGTAAGTTGTGAAAATCTGTAAGTTTGTTAATCAATCACACCTCTACGACTGAATGGATTTGGATGTTAATGAATTTGGAATTTAGTACAGCTTGGATTCGTACATATTCAGGTTACAAGTTTATTCCGATTGTAGGCACGTTGCCCTGCTAAATTTTTTAAAAGTACTGTAGCAGTTATTCTGTTCTTGTGTTCGAATAGTTAGATTGTCTTTCTTTATTTTTGACAAGCAATCACATCTGTTGAGTGGATTTGAAAATCTCAACTGAATACACTGTACGTTTCTGAAGTTGTAAGCAGATTAATCGACCTCGGGGCCAAGAAGCTATTAAGACTATACAATACACAAATCGAAAGTTGTTTATGGTGCTTGTCAACAAATACTGAAGCTTCACGGAACTCGTTTAGTAAAAAGAGTTGAGATATTGCTTTTTGTAAATCGAAAACTTTCCCCGAATAAAAAGCTAGTCATTAAAGATTGTAAAACACAAAGATTATGCAAATGACTCTCTTAACTTTGCCTGCATCAGAGATTAAGGTACTCGTAATCTTCACGATTATAATCCTTAAAAGCATATAATAGATTGTTATACAAGGGGCTAAAATGACACATTAAATACGAGGTAGTTTTACTTCCGAGCTTTAGCGAGGTGGTAAATAGAAACCGAGTCATAATAGGTTTTAGCGCCGTGTTTTTCGCTGTACTTTTCACAACGAGTGCGAGAAAATAAAATAATCTAATTCAATATTAAGATATTTAACGCGATGTATTTCCGCCAACTTAATGTCAGTCCTCTATGATATGAATAAACGTACCACGCAGCTGTCTGTGGGGTAGATCTAGATTTGAAGGTCACTCGAATGTTGTGAATAGAGAATCAGCTGAGTTGACTCATCCCTTGATGTCGATGGTCGTTCTGTGATACGCTGGGTGATATCAATTTTTTTTTTAATGGAGTTCTCTATATAGCCTTCCGCCTCTTGATCGGATCTCCATCCACTGTGGCGTTTTAGCGTTGTATTTGCACCAGAACACACCAAGAGAGTGGCGGATGTTCCTCGGAAACAATGGCCAGTGTGATATTCCGGATTTGGCAAATTTAGATTTGCCAAATCCGGATTTAGATTTGATAGTTGAGAAAAAATCTCGGCGTGCCCACTCCACTCGGCCGTAAATCTTGGTAGGTTTTGAAAAGTTTTAGAAATTCTTCACTTATAAAGAATTTCTCCTTATTTGTCTTTGTATTGGGCAGATTTATGGCTTGAAGATGGGTTTCAGTTTCCACATCTTCTATTGTTATGTTAGCCGATTCTATCCCTCTGCAGGCACTGATGATCCCAAAACTTAAAGCAACCTGTAAAACAAAAAACAAATGTGATTACTAATTTTTATTTGATAAAAACCTTTGTTGGCAAGTGTTTTTCAGTTGGTGCCTTATTTACGAAATTCTCGATTATCTTTTCTCGTGAAAACTTTGGATTTCTTGGCCTTTGTAGCCGGTGGATTATTTCTTGAGAAAAGCCGCTCAATTTAAATATTTCTTTATATTGACATTATGTCTTGTTTGTGTTGTTCGTAACATTGAACATGTGCCCCAAAGGGTTGAAGATGTAAGCGGGCACACCATTTATGCCTGAAGGCTTAATTAGTTTGATTTACTTGTTAATGCTTGAGTTTGTTTGTTTTTTTTGATGGCATAATGGAGTGTGCTAGCTAACAGGTGTCAATTAATTTCATAAAATTTGATTTAGATATTAGACATATAATTTTCTGTGTCATGTTTGTAAACTTTGCATACTGCTGTAAAAATTCAAGTTTTTATAACTTAACAGACAGATGTGTTGCTGGGGAGTTTGTTGCGCCACTTCTTCTTCCCAGCTAAAACACTAGGAAGTGGTGACGGGCGGGCGTTTTGGGGGACTGTCTTTATGTAGAACTTTGACGTACAGAAAGTGCTGGTACTCAGCCTAATTTGAATAAATGACTTTTGATTTTGATCTTTGTATTTTTATGGAAAGTTCATGAAAATACGTAAGAAGCTCGTTTTTCTGTCCTCTACTTCATAAACTGTTCGTAATTACATCTATATCTATATCTATCTGTAAATATATCTTCTATTCATGTATATTACATGAATAGAAGATATTTTTTACAGATTTATTATATAATAAATCTGTAGAAAAATCGTTTTTGATTATCGAAAATATTTCGAAAAAATATAGCCAGGTTGTTAAAGGATAACGAACAGAACCCGTTTCCAGCATTTTTTCTTTTTATCTGTTTATCAGTTTGGATTTGCATGCATCACGTAAAATGTACGAAACAAATGTAGCTAACTTTTAAACAAAAATGTGCGTAACTTACGACGTATTATTTAGGTTTGTTTCATCGCGGTTCACTTTATCAAAAGATATACGAATTTAGAGAGTTCAAGAAGTAAAATATCACAACACACGTAATTCACATACTCGCAACGCCATCTGAAGACCAATAATAGAACTACTGTCGACAGTTGAACTCCATGTTTGATGGATGGCGTTGTGCATATGACGTCATTTTTTGAATGGCGGTGAAGCGAACGGTTAAGAATTTGGATTGTATAAATGAAATTCGTTTATTTAAATCAGCTCAAAAAAGACATGAAGCCAAAACTTAACAATCTGTAATTCATTTTTCTTGTCTAATAAGTAACGACAGAAAGATATTTATTTATTTAATTTGGGATATGAAATACAAATGAGGTTGCCGTATAATAGGTTAAATTACCACGCTACACTACCAGAGACCACCACAGATCGTCCTACGGGCGATAATAATCCGGTAATATCACTCTGCGGCCCGATCGAGTGTTTCTGACCGTGCTTCCTCCGGCGTCAGATAAGTTAGCATGACTCATATCCTGGATGGGAGTGTGAGTGGAATTTTGGGGTGTGAGTGAGTTTTTGTATGAGGCAATGGGTGATGACTTAGGTGAGTTGTGGTGTCTGGATCACGCAGTATGTAGGCAGGTTTTATTCTGCCGATCGATACGGTGACCATCTTACCTTTCACCATGAGCTGAATGCTTTATCGCCTCGTTCAACGACTTCGTAGGGACCAATATTGGCAGGCTTCAGAGATCCGGCCAGTGTCATCGCGAAGGAAGACATGAGTAGATGTGGCCAAATCCTTAAAAACAAAAGGTGTGCGACGACCACCGTGACGTGACGCTGGAGTAGGTTGCAAATTACTTGCGAAGCTCCGAAGCCGCGTCATGTAACTACTCCCAACAATACAAGAGGAACCTAACCTAACCCAACTGCTATCAGCGTGACAGGTTATGGCAGCTTTAAGCTGTTCATGGAACCTCTCCATGTGCCCATTAGATGCTGAAGGATAGGCTGTCGTCCTTTAATGTTGAAAACCAGCTATTTGCGCTATGTGGCAAAACAAAGCTGATACGAACTGCCTCCAACGGTCTGTAACGATGGCTAAAGGGCAGCCGAAACGGGAAATCCATCCGCTAAGAAGGGCCTTCGCCACGGTTTCGGCTGTGATATCTTGTAAGGGTATTGCCTCAGGCTATCGAGTAAACCAATCGATTGCTGTGAGGCAATATCGGTATCCCTGCGATAGTGATATCCCTACGATAGTGATAGAGATCCTTTTTTTTTTGTAAGGATGGGAAATCATCAAATGACTTCTTCCGCTCTGGGTGGAGCGGAAGGGTGTTTCAGATTCTTACTGAATAAAACCCATCCGTGTTCTTTCTAAAGCTCTTTGCATTCTAGGGCCGCTGTGACTCTTTCGAACTAATTCCGCAACCGTCGACCCGGACCTTGTGGTGTTCGGACAGCGAGCCACCCAACGCTCGCCGCCCACAGGCAGTGATAGAGGTCCTATGAGGTCAATATGCAGGTCCCGGAACCCAGCGCGTGGGAGTTTGTATGTGCCCAACGGTGCCGATACATGTCTGTGAACTTTTGTCCGTTGGCATGATAGATAAGTACGTGCCCATTCCCTGCAATGTGCTCTAATCTCTGGCCATTCAAAACGTTCGGGGATCAGTCGGACAGTTGCATTGGCACCGGGATGGCTAAGCGTGAAGGCTCTCAAAACCTGGCGACGGAACTCCTTCGTTACATAAGGTCGTGGCGTGGCACCACTGACATTGCAAAACAGTTCAGATTGAGTACCAGGTAGTGTAACCTTCTCCAAGTGTAGAGTGCTATTGGCATTCCTCAGTGATGGGTGCAAAGCCTGACGGGGATGATATCTTAGACCAATTAAGCTCAGGATCATATTAAGCTAAACTTGTCTTAGACGTCTGTTCCTTTGCTTTGTTTCGAAATTCTAAGGTACCCATTTACGGGCCCTTTGTACGACCCGTAAAGTAATAATGGCATATGACAATGATGTCTTATACCATTATTACTTTACGTTCCTTTCAGGAACATGAGTCCCTGAACTTTGCGATTGTGTACAATGTGCAGTAGTTCATAAGGAGATGTGCCCTCTCTAATATGTTGCTTGTGGTAGCTAGCTCCGTGCCAGGTTGATCTTGTATGTCCCAAGAGCTGTCAGATCTTCTTAGGTCTAAAGGGGAATGGAAATGTACGTGCGTTAGGACACATCTTTGCAAAGAAGTAGATACTATCTGAAGGCCAATTCTACTTAATTTTATAACGTTCAAATTACAATAAAAAACATAAATTTTACATCGGAGTCTCTGCTTCTGACTAGTTCGATCCAGCCCGTCCCTAGCTGTCCTCCCCCCAGCGACGCCCTAAGCCGAGGTCCGTACCCCACAGGGGGTGCCCTTACCGTGCGTGTAGTCGCTTAGTTTGTAAGTTTTTTATAAGCCCTGGCTGGAGGCTTTAATATTACCTATTAAGGCCACCACAGGCAAGCCCGGTTAAGCAGTCGACAGCCTCATAGGTTGAACTGCGAGAAGCAACTCACAAAAAAAAAAATTGCTTCTGAGCTCAGCCAAAAAATGTCAAGCACTTTTATGGTTGAGAACACAACCTTTCTAATGAAATAGTTTAATCTAAAATGGATTTTAAGTGGTCGGTGAGTAAAACCTGACTGGGTAATGCAACTTATTGGTAGTATATACACTCACACCAGCTAAGTTTTAGATTTTGGATTTCATGGACACATCCTTATGCAATGGACACTTTAAACTATAGCATGAGGAAGCAAGTTACTATGTCTACTAAGTTAAAAGTGATAGAGCTCTTGATAACTTGAAAATACTTAATGAGTCCGGTGGCTGTAAAAAAAAAATCGAGATTTATAGGGATTTCTTAAAGATCGTGTCAGTGGATTTGCTGGTGGATGTTCTACGAAAATTGCTTCTTCCGAAATTTGTGTGTCATTTGGTCCCAGTGTTTGTTTGTTTGTTTGCAGTTTCAGCAAATATTTACATACTTATATAGTTATATCCACGTTCTTTGACAGATTCGTTATATGTAGTATAATTTATTGTTCCAATATTGTATTTCTTTATTAATTGCACTTTTATGCTGCGTCGGTCGACATCGTCCAGTCAATGTGTGTCGCTAAAAACCAGCGCTATGGCTCCGTCTCGCACATGAGTCCTTGCATTATGCTGAGCGATGGTCGGTTTGCGCTGCTGAGACGAATATTTTCCCAACCAGAGGGTCTAGCATGAATGTTTTTGACGTATAGCAACGCTTTTGGCGCAAAAAAAAAGGTTTTTTTCTTTCTTTCTTTACAAAACTGGTGAAAAGTGCACATGCTCGTTCGCCGACGCTACTTCTATCTCTTGTATACGATGATTTTATTTATGTCTGGAAAAATCATGTCCTTCAACTTTTTACCTTTAGCCGGATCTTAGTTATTATGATGTCCAGTATGAAAAGCAACATCCGTCTTTATTTTACAAGCTTAAAAATGACGGCAGTTTTATAAGACTCGTCTTGTAATTCTTCCAATCACTCTCTATTACAGATTGTAAAAGAAATAATGCAAAACCAGAAAGGAGGCACCTACCTGTGCAGAAAGCTCGACTAAATGTACTGAACTGCTGCAGATCAGTACATTTAGTCGAGCTTTCTAGGGTACGGTACAAGTGGAGTCGGTTTATAATTCCTATGAATTATAATCCGACTCCACTTGTACCGTACCCTCCCGATCTTCTTTACTCTTAATTTTGCTTCGAGGAATTGCATAAAATCAGCGATATTTTCTACGATGTGTTCTAGAATTCATATGTTATAGAATTATAGAATTCATATACCCAGTGAAAACAGTAGTTACGTATAACCCAGCCATTCTACTTGCCAGGGCTCGAGCCATAATCTTATTAGTTACATAATGACACGTCATACGTAAGTGTTCATGTTTATAATATGTGGGTAGGTACAAAATATGTTTACATTACAATCACAGCCTTCTGTTCCTTGCTATACTCTATGTATGAGATCATTGTGTTACAAGTGATGGATATAAGTTCGTGTTGGTATACGTATGTAGTTATATTTTGTAGACCACTATCAGCGTCGTTATAGTGCATATTTTTATTGTGATTGATTCGGACAATAGTCAGGCGTTTAGTAAATGTCATTTATCATCAAAAATAAAATTACTCTCTAAAAAAAAACCCGACCTCAAAAAACGATTAATATGTTCCAAACAAGTCACTTTTCAAGCAGTTGGTGGCATTTATTTTAGGTTGGCTTGGCGTTGGGAGTAAAAATGTGTTTATAATACGGTAATAAACACATTTTTACTCAAACAAGGAGACAACCTACTTACATATTATTGGAGTTCACCTGATCGTTGCAGTGCTTTCGTTTCTGAAGTTGTTTTAAGACCTTTATTAATTTCCTTTTTTTTAACGACTGAATATTTTAATGATGTCCCATATTTTGCTCCCAAGATCTTTCCCATGCTCTTTCCCATGCTCTTTTCATAACATTAACCTTCAGTTGTTCCTGATAGTTATGTATCAATTTCATAATATCAGTTTAACCGTCATCGTGAGAATACATAATATCTTGTTAGTGTTCGTTTAATCGACAATAAACGCGAAATCATTTGAAAAGGCTGGTGGCATCTTCATTCCTATCCCTTATAATTTTTACGTTATTTATTTATTAATAATTCTTAATAATATCTAATTAAATAGGGTTGTTTTGGAAGTGTAATTTTTCTACAGTAATCAAAATCATTGCGAACCTGCTAAAAAGTAGCCTGTCGACCAATTTTATTTTGTTATTAGCTGTGCCCGAGACATCGTACGCGTGGGTTTAGATCTATGCCAACCTAAATTTTACTTTCTGCTACTGTTATAAAAATGGGAAAGTTTGGATGAATGGATGTTTGTTACAAAATCTTTCAGAAGAATCTTTGAGTCGCTTCTAAATAAGCCTCTCGTAGATTTTACGTGCTCCCGAGAATGTTGAGTAGACTGATGGGACGGTAACTGGCGGGATCAGACTTGGGCTTGCCTGGTTTGGGGATACCGATAACGGTAGCCTGTTTCCATGCTTGGGGGAATATGTTGTTGCTTAATGCGCCATTGAATATGACAGTCAATAGCACTATAAGTTGGGCGGGGAAGAATTTGAACACCTGTTTGGTGATATCCTGCATCTGTCGGGAGTGACGGGGAGCAGAGGATCATCAGGATCTGTTCTGTTCGACTTCAGCATCCACCATATCGACGTTAGCTTGGTCTAGTGGTTGAGAGCTGGGAGAGCATTGGGACTCTAGACTGTCGGTTAAACATTCCGCTTCGTCAGAGTTGTCGAAGGCGACACTCTTGTCGGAGCGAATGAGAGGGGGCATTGAGGCCTCTTCTTTGGATCGTAACTTCCTCTAAAGGTGCCAAAAGATAACACCCCGCCTTCCCACTTGAACTCAAGCCCATCGGTGGGTGGGCTCGGATTTGCTAAACGTTTTGTCCTAGCGCGCGGTACGCACCTCAGCAGTGTGTTCCCTCACAGCACGCTGCAAGTTGCGCATGTGAGCTTTGTTCGCATCGCAGGGAAAACCGCTGTACACACGGATGGCTGCGTTCTTCTCGGTTATTAGATTTCGAACATCGTCCGGGAGTTCCCCGCCGCCGTTGTATTAGCGACTGCGACGATACGGTCGGGTATGGTGTCTAGATGTGGTGACGTGGTGGATTTCAGCCCTTTTGCTTACTTTCCTCCAGACGGTGATCAATTGAGACGGGAAGACTGGTCGAGATCAAGGTGACCCGAGCGGGGAGCCTAGTGAAGCATTTCATAGATTGCAAACGGAGATTTACATTCTTTACAACGCCACATCCAGAACATCGAGCCTTTGTTTGGGATCGTGTGGGAAGTGAGTTGGAGTCATCGGAGCGATGACGTCGAAGTTAAGGGGTTTCTTTTTAAGGAAAGGAAATCATCGAATTACTTCTTCCGCTCTAGGTTGAGCAGAAGGGTGTGTCAGACTCTTACTGACTAAAACCCATCCGTGCTCCTTCTAAAGCCATTTGCGTTCCAGGGCCGCGATTTTTCTTACGAACAAATTTCACAACCTTTACCGCAAGCATTATTGCTTAGCAGAAGGAGGTGATCGCTTCCCAAGCCTCCTCTCTTCGGACAACCGGAGGGCTCAAAGGCCGGACGCGAGTAGTCGCTGCCGCCGATCGCCTCCGCCCAAACAAGGCCGACCTCCACCATATACTCCACCGTTTCCTTCGGGCGATCCTCACAGTGCTGACACCCGGGTTTGTCCTCCCGCTGAATTCGAAATAGGTATCTACCGAAACAGCCGTGTCCGGTGAGTACCTGCGTCAGGCGGAAGGTGAGGACGCCGTGGCGCATCTCCAGCTACTCCCCAAAGAGGGGCCTTACCGCCGCAATTATGGCGTGCCCAAGTTAAGGGTTGCACCTAGGTTTTACAACACCCTGCTTCTTGCATTGGTGGTGTTGCAATTCCACGCGGGATACTTGGCATTGTGATCACCCGCAACGATAACGGAGTCACTCACAAAGAAGTCGCTTGTGAGAGCGATGGGGCCGTCTAGCGTGGGAGACGATGTCAAGGGCGGTGGGTAGTAGGCGGAGATGATGATGATCGGTTGATGATCAGTCAAGCCTTGGCCATAGCCATCGTTGCCCTTGGCCGGCCTTGCTTGGCAGGCGCAGGGTTGGCGCTGGAATGGGCATAGGAAGAAACCCATTAGCGCTGGGATATTTTGGGAAGGGGTGGCCACCAAAGTTCGAAAAACTTCCTGGTGGTTCAGCTGGTTTCACGGAGAAGGCCTTTGTGGAGTGAGCCGTTTGGGCATCAGGGAGAAGGGTGTCCTCTTAGAAGTAGATTCGCGTTGCTGGCGGGCGTTGGCACGTTTAGCCGTTTTTTAATGCTCTCAATTCGGTTAATGTATTTGTGATAACATGGGTTCCATATTTCAGACGCATACTCTAAGTGACTTCTAACAAAAGTACAATATAGGATTTTAAAGTTTTGGCTTGAGAGAAGCACTTGGATAACTGCATTATGAAACCCAATGATTTAGATGCCTTAGCGACTACTGCGTCAATGTGTACTTCAAAGCTGATCTTGGAATCGTGATGAACCCCCAGATCACGGATGGAGTCTGATCTGGGTAGAATTTGATCACCTAGGGTATACGATGTGGCAATGATTGAGCGTTTCCGAGAAAACGTATTAACGAATAACCAAAACACAATAGTTTGGATGAAGTCAAGCAAGAGTCGATGTCGTTAATGTAGATTATAAAAAGCAATGAACCCTGTGGGACTCCACTAGGAATAGGGACCCAGCTTGATATATAATTATTAAGTACTACTGCTTGGGACCTATTCACAAGGTAAGACGAAAACCATCTGAGTAGATCGCCGCGGATTCCCAAGCTATTTAACTTAGGTATGATGATGCTATGATCGATTCGGTCAAAGGCTTTGCTATAGTTCGTTTAAACGACATCGACCTGCTTACCGTTCTCCATGGCATCAGTAATAAAATCATTAAGGAGAATCAGTTTCGTGACAGTGGACCTCCCTTTCAGAAAACCGTGTTGGAACGAGCTAAATAGTAGTAGTATATTAGTATTTTTGAGAGCAGTATAAACTATGATACACAGTTTAAATATCGGCCTGTAGTTCACTATGTCTGTTTTAACGCCTTTTTTATGAATGGGCGTTATAAAGGCTTTTTCATATTTGCGGTAAAACACAGGCATTTAATTTTTTTTAAATAAAAGCGAAATAGATTGCGCTACGAAGGTGCACACCGTACAAAAAGTTTGGATGGGATGTTATCTGGACCTGCCGATTTGCAAGTGTGTAACTTACGAAGCAAGTTGATAATCTCATCAATGACATACAGATATCATGACGGATTGGTGAAAAGAAAAATTAGTAGAGATAGTACCTACTATGACAAGCATTGGGATTGAGAAAAGTAAAATGAAAGTATTCTTAAAAAGCCTGACAAATAGATTCCCCAGTCCGCAAGGTATCACTTTTATAGTTCAAGGTACCTGGAATTGCATTTGAGTTATGATGTTTTTTTACGTAAGTCCAAAAGAATTTTGGGTTATTTTTGATAGAACTTTCTGTCAGATCCAAATAATTGCGGTAGCATTGAGATTCTAAGGTTTTCATTCATCCTTTCGCAAAGAAGCTTGAATGTTAGTTCGTTACCATAGGTTTTGAATCTTTTAAGTATTTATACTTTTCTTTAATTGTTTTAATAAGTGACAAACCATGTTATATATATACCATGTTGGGTAATTTTAAATATTTTATTTGAAAAAAAAAATGAACTGATTAATGAAACTTTACTGAATCATCAATAGACCGCGCAGAGAACTCCAGTTTCCCAATCAGTCGTACAAATGTCTCTGCCAATGGATTCATAATCACCTTTATCAAACAAGAATTGAGTACGAGGCGCGCACTCCAGCAGAAGTGTTACAAATAAATCCAAATCACAGAAGCGGGCTAGAACATTCGGACACATTTGTTATTTCGTGGGAAAGTACTAGGTCTACGAATCATCCATACTTATTAGGTATGACATTATACTGGCCAAGATCAAGAAGTGCACAATTCATCACAAAGCAAAGTTTAATCGTTACTGTTGGGATTCAATGGGACAAGCGATAGATTTTCAGATGGTACTCGGTTAAAATCGCTCATATTAAAGTCACCAAAAACGAGAAAGGTATCAGCAGTATTATCTATTAATTACTGTTTGATTTAGTTTAGCAACAAAATTAGACAATTGTGAAGAAAAAGAATGACCTAGGTTTTGTTGACACAAATAGATATCACAAATATGCAGTGTAATAATATTACGAGGGGCATGGTTTTTTAGGCATAGATAGCCAAAGATCCTTCGCTATGGAATGAAAATTAGGTTGGGAAATAACTGATAATTCTCTGCGAGTGGCAACAAGTACCCCCTCACCGCGTGATTGCCCGGTAAAAACGGACTCGGTCGCGGCGCCAAACAATGTACTGATCATCAAAACACTCAGAATTTAAAACGCTATCCAATAACCAAGTCTCAGTAACTACTATGATATCAAACGAAGTAAGTAGGTAACATTTGACGATAGAAAAATGAGTTTTAGTTTAGTTCTAAGACCGCGAACGCTCTGATAATATATGTTTAAGTTATTAGCCATTGGAAATGTAGTTAAGAAGAATTACAATGACACATTTCATTAAATTATTATGTATATTAAGGTAACGTACAAATATAAACACGCCAGGAAGGTAAGCTTTAAAAAAGTTTGCGCAAAAGTAAAAAACATACATTGTGATAAAAAAAAAATGATAATAATCAATCGATTTAAAACATTACCCTATTAACACGTAGTCTAAGATGATGCGAAACTTTTCTTTTCAAGGCAAATCACTTGTGATAATTCCATTTTCGAAATTGTTTTCAATTTGAACCAGTTCCATCAATGATTTTTTAAACTGCTTTTTCTTTATTCTCAAATATTTGAGTTTAAAAGTTTCCTTGTACTTTGATGCAGTGTTTTGAACACCAGTTTAGTTCTAAAGAATAACACAAATAAAAAAAATGGTTATGTTATTGTGGTATTTATATGAACAAATGTGAATGAAAAAAATGCATTTCGAACAGATTTACCGTCGTAGGTTAGAGAGAGCTTCATAAATGTCATAGAGCTCCCTAAATTTAATTGTGAGTAGATAAGGAAAATGCCTCGGCGTTCCAAAAAATAAATTTACACAACAGGAACCAACTTAAAAATATATAAACGTACATGCCAAAGGCCAATTTATAGTTTTTCAGTCTTTTCGGTAAGGTTTTCTTAGGCATTATTCGTTAATGAACACTACTTTTTGGATGATGGATGTTTTTCAGATAAAGAATTAGTTTACTTTCCGGAGCTAATTGCGAGGAATCTACTCCGATTATTTGCAGTTAGCATTTTTGGTCGAGAGGCGAAAAATCTTCACCGACCAGATTGAACCCCAAAGTTACTGGGCCAAAAATAGTGCATAATAGCCCGAGTATTATTATAATATGTATTAATTAGCCCGTAACAAGATTGCACTCACTTCTGTTACAATTTACGACTATGACATATGTTTTAAATGTCAGCATGATTGTCGAGATTTGATTTAGATATCGTGACTTGAAACTTGGTCAACAAGTCGAATCACCGCCTTAATCTATGGAGATGATTCTGATAAAATGTCGATCATTTAAAATAACCATACTTGCACCTTGCACCACAGGGTAGACCTAAATTTAATTATTATGTCAACTGTTTATTAAGGTGTAACAACTAAGGCTTATGAGTGAACAGCAGGCAGCCCTATCCCGAAGCATTGATTGTGGTCGTAAAGTAGCCCGCATCGAATCCAGTACAAATATGAGCGTGTACTTCTTGCTTTTATGTGTCGCGCTGAGCCACCTTTAACACAGTTTACACCTAAATCGATTAGACATCGAGAGAAATCGATTAGACTTGTGCTGATAATTCATTGACGTTAGAGACTTTATCATTGCAATTCTTGCGTTTATACCTACCTACAAAATTATCCTAGTTTATGTAGGTAAAACTGATTTTAGTACAGTTGTGTAGTTTTCAAAATGTTTGATGTTCATTATGTTATTGGGGATAAAACTAATTAAAATGAGTGAGCTCGACTGTTGTCTTCGGCATGCTTTCGTTTTCCAAATGATGGAAAGTTTTCTGAATAGCCAACAGTTGCCCGTGAATTTTATTGTACTAGTTAAATAACATGTGATTAACTCAAGCATTGGGCTTATCTGAAAGAACGACATCGTTCGTATCTAGCGGGCGCGGGCGCGCAACGATCTCTTCGAGCCCCTGACGTCAGCTCGGGTCGCGTCCCCTTAACCTCAGTGCTCTTGTTGCAAACTGTTCATAATTCAATTCGATTACAATAAAAAGTGCGATAGGCGCCATGATTTTATAATACTTTCTTAGGTGTGGGATAAGTTTAAAGAATACTCTAATAAAAAGCATGTTTCAATTACTGCTGAAGATTACATTGGAATCTAGTGCATTTTCATCCGTTTGTAATATAATAAGTCCCGCAAACTATTATTGCTTGTCTGAATTGTCAAATCTCGGCACTGAGTGTTAAAAATGCATTCACTTAGGTGTCGCCCAGTGTTAGTGGTCTCACTGCTCAAGACAAAGGATTCTTCTCATGGAAAGTAGGTTTGAACATCGATGACCCCGCCTGCTCAAGGCGGATTAATGATTGCAAAGTTATCTTTATCTACTTCTTATATAGACGAATTAGTGTCTGTCTTTACATTAGTTAATGTTCTCTGGCACATCAGCAATAATGCCCTCCGACGGGACCTATCTATAAACGTCGAAGCCACGGTGCAAAAGAGTAACGTAGATGTTGAAGAAACAATACTTCATCGCCACGTGAACCTCGAGGATATCCAGTCTGAAAATTGAAACAAAGAAGAAAACGGACATAATCTTCGAGTTTGTGTAGTGAATAGTAACTTTTAGTAAATAAACGACTTCAGAGCTGCTTAAAAAATTGGCCATCCTAAAAATAAAACTAGGAAATGTTTGTGTAATTTATATCTAACGTAATTTAGCAATTTTGGTTAGATATAAATTACTTACTACCTACACAAGTGGTTATAATGTCATCAGGATAAGGAATCGATCGGATTTTTTTGTCTATAAGTAACTATACATTAGCTTCATAAGTTTTCAAGAAGGCCTGTTAATATGCTTCAGAGAGTATCTACATACTTATGAACTAAAAGTTCACATGCAGGTTTTTGCCTGGATTTGAAGCCAAAACCTCGACCATGAGAGGAAAGGTCTTTATCACAAGTATTTTTGATAAAATGGAATGCCGCTAAATTTGACTGAAAAAAACAAATTTTTAACGAGACGTTTATTAATATTTTTGGCAAAGTTTGCCGAAGAAGTGTTCATGGTGTTAACAAACAAAACGCTATCAGATTAACGCGTTGTAATATATAACACCGATCGCCCGTCATCAGGGTGTTTCTGCGGACCACAATGCGTATGCACAGCTTACCTAGAACCTTACGTTATTAAACTTTATTGTTTGAGAGAACAATTACCTTTTGTACGAGTATCGACGCCATTATCAGTAGACGCGTTAAGTAACGCTGAAGGCTCGAGTTCTACTATTTAGCGTAAGTCGCAAAGGCTACCATTACCACCTTTTTAATATGTCTTTGTTTGCTTCTCATTGGAAACATAAGCTGAACTGGAAATAGATTACATACTTGTACAAAAACATAATAGTTAATAATATTAGAGGAATTCCTTTGAACAGAAGGCGGGTGAGGGTTAAAGGCGGACTCATTCAATGAGACTGCTTACTGTTTCATTAAGAAGCAAATTATTTACACAGAAATTAATTTCTGAATTGTCGAAAAGATAACTCAATCGTACAAATAAGCTAAATGTGTTGGTTTACAAATATAACTAGCGTTATTTACAAACAATGTCGAAACTCTTTTTCAGCAATTCCAAACATCTTACTAGAGATTAATGAATGTTTACGTTTTATTTTCAAATCAACCTTACTTCTTTTTCATTCGTAACCAGGTGTTTGATTATAACCGCCTCAAGGCTTTTCACCCCATAAACACGGATAGGTCGCTAATTGAGCGAATAGATTATGTTACTTGCCTCAAGGTATAGGAGCCAACGTAATTGCTACCTTAAAATAGGGGCGTCAATTTTTTTACCTAACTACCGTGACGGTGATGCCATCATGCTATCATTGTTTTTGTTAGTAAGATTGTTTGTCTTTTAGCTAACGATCCAATAGCCGGGGATTTTAAATACAATTTTCTTAATATTCCAACCTTACTGCCAACTTCCCCGCTAGACCCTTGCGCTAAAACGTTAATGTTGATGGAATATTGGAACAAACTGGACGTTTTGGTCTCTTCTATCACTTGCAAGAGGTGATCATTTTTGTTAAGTCAAAAATAGGCAGATGTAGTAACCCTATTTGTTGATTTTACATAATCATATTACATTTTTTAAATTGTCATTGTCATTTGGTTTTATTCTATGTTGTATGATTGGTTCAAACGCGGGTAATTCCTATACTGTTTTTGTTCCGACTTCCTTTTAGGCACGTCTTATCTAGATTTGAGTTGGCAAATATGAGTTCACAGAATTTTGAAATGAAACCGAATTAATCAGACACATGTTGACGTAGGGTTGTCAGGTTGGCGCTGTCAACGCTGCTTCCCAATCTGGGGGACCCGAGCACCGCCTGTAGGCGGTTGTACGTGGGGATCGTGCGATCGATGGCCCTATATGGGGCCCCGATCTGGGCGGCTGACCTGACGGCCAGCACCATCACTGTTCTGCGGAGGCCGCAGAGGGTGATGGCCGTCAGAGTCATCAGGGGATATCGCACGATCTCCTACGAGGCGGCTTGCGCACTGGCCGGATCTCCGCCGTGGGACCTGGAGGCGAAAGTGCTCGCGTCACTACATAAGTGGCGCGAGGGCGCGCGGGCGCGCGGCGAAAGACTGACGCAGCAACACTTGGAGCTGCGTCGGTCGCAGCTGCGCGAGGTCCTGGTGGCGGAATGGCGGGACAGGCTTTCGAGCCCTACCGCCGGCCTCATCACCATCGAGGCCATCCGGCCGGTGCTCGACCTGTGGCTCGGGAGAAGGCACGGCTCCCTGTCGTTCCGTGCGACGCAAGTCCTCTCGGGGCATGGCTGCTTCGGGAGGTTCTTGTGTCGCATAGGCAGGGAGCCGGACGCTCGATGCCACCACTGCGTCGACTGTCGGGAGGACACGGTGTGGCATACGCTTGCAGAGTGTGCAGCTTGGGAGGAGCCGCGCCGTGCCCTCATCTCTGTTGTAGGCGGTGACCTCTCGCTGCCGGCCGTAGTCCATGCTATGGTCGGCGGTGAGGAGTCCTGGGACGCGGTGGTCTCCTTCTGCGAGACAGTCATCGCGCAGAAGGAGGCTGCGGAAAGGGAGAGGGAGATCACAACCGCTCTCCCTGCCCGCAGCAGGCGCATCGGGCGTCGGAGGAGGGCATACGCTGCCCTCTTCCGGCCCCCCTAACTGGGTCCAGGGGCGACGGACTTGGGGATGTCCGTCGCCCCCCATTCATCCGGACCCGAGGTGGCGGCGCGTGGTGTTCCCGTGCGCCCCTCTTTGACGTAGCGAGGGGAGTCAAACACCTCACTCCCCTCGCCGACGCGAGGTGGCCCGCAGAGGCGGGCCGGCACCAGCCGGGGATTGCGGATGTCGCATACGTTCCCGCGATCCCCGGCGCAGGTGGAAGATGGAACACCGGGGTGGTTTTAGTCAGTAAGAGTCTGACAGACCCCTCCACCCGCCCCAGGGTGGAGGATTTCCATGAGGATTTCCCCCCGAGATCAAAAAAAAAAAAAAAAAAGGGTTGTCAGGTTCAGCCGGGGATTGCGGAAGTCGCATACGTTCCCGCGATCCCCGGCGTAGGTGGAAGATGGAACACCGGGGTGGTTTTAGTCAGTAAGAGTCTGACAGACCCATCCACCCGCCCCAGGGTGGAGGATTTCCATGAGGATTTCCCCCCGAGATCAAAAAGGGTTGTCAGGTTGCGAGTATGGAATTATTTATCAATACCTAATTACCCAGTCAAGTAATGGTAGTTGAAAGACAAGATTGCAGATTCAGTTTTAATAACAGTTAGGTTAAAGTTATAAAAGAACGTATCAGGTTAAAATCAATATAATTCGCACCCCCCCGGTGGGACACTGTCACTTTTGCAAATAAGCAATTTCTCAGGAGAAGCATTTAAAACTTTAAAAAAATAATGATTTTCAAGATTTAGACAAAACGAATATCTTGTACTACAACGTCAAACTATGTGTACTACGAAAGTAACGTTATCGCACCAAGTAAAGGGGTGCTTTAGGACAGTTATTACATATTTTACTCATTATTGCAATTTTTGCATATGTGACAGTGTCGCACCGGGGATTCGATATGTATATGTCACCGGAAAATTGCAAACGCCGTAAGATTGTAAAATATCGCGTGGTATTGTAAACTATTTTTTTTAATAAGACTCGAATATATTGGAAACTATTGAATTTGGATGGGATTAATTGTATACAAAACGATTTTTTCATAATATCGCATATATACAGCACCTACCACTTTACCTGTCGAATAAGCCGTCGCCGGGTCGCCGTGTGTGAAAGCTATAAGCAAGAATACCTAGAACTTTGTGCAGTCTGAACAGCTTTATAGCTTTTGTGTTTAAAAATACCAACATTTTTCCGTTAGCCAAAACTAACAATATTTTTAACAAAATTAATTATATGAATAACTTTGGATTGGACCTTGTGGAGATGTTAACAACATCGGAATATATGTAGCTAGTAAAAATCGTAAATTCTGTTGTCAATGCTTTCAATAGTATCCTCAAATTAGCCTTACGGGTTGTTGGGCGTCATAGTAATTGTGGTTCCACGGCCACAACAAAACATTCTCTCAAAACCTTAACAGGTACCTAATATTGTTTTTGGCTTCAGGTTGTTTCAGTCTTTTTGTTTTGCTATGTCACAATTAGTGTTTGACGCGAACATCTGTATTCCTCCTTGTCATTAAAATTTAATGACAAGGAGGAATACATTATAATTCGTCGTCACGGTTACATCTTTTGAAAACATTTTTTTAAGGACACACTACAAAAAAATAACAAGAATGAAAACATATTTAACCACGTAACTAGCAGAGGTAAACGAAATACATGCACACGTTTGATGACAAATCATATTCTCAAGAGATAGATAGGTACCTAAATGGTGCAGGTACATGGAAAAACAGATGTGGGAAAATGTTAGCAAATTGTTTTCGTCTCGTCTTTTTACAAGCGTAATCTGAAATAGAACAAAGAAAACCAAAAAAATCTGCCAGTATTATGCACTAAGTACCTATGCAATTCAACTCGAGTTAACTCGACTCGACAGGTGTGGTGATAAGCCATCTGTGTGCATATTACGTAATTCACCACAAGAATGATATGAGCAGTGTTTTCGTCTTATTTGGTAGGTACAAAAGGTGAATGAGTATTAAGTATTGAAAACATAGGAAGACAAGGCAGGAAAACCGTTTTCCGCCGGATCGGCTACCGATCGGCTACCAAAACCAAAGCTTTGATTGCAGATATTTTTGGAATAAAATGAAACACCGAACAAATTGCTTAATATAATGGTTTATTTTCCTATGAACTTAACTAGTTTTGAATGGAAAATTAATTGAATTGTGCCTGTTGCGCACCATATACTGTTGGGTTAAGCCTACATTTGGAGTAACAGGCAGTCCACGAAGATGCTATAGATGGAGTGGAGCCAGAAGTAGAAAGCATCAGTTGATCCACATCTTCTGGCAAGCATTCATCTGCAGTGGGTATTCTTTTAGCTAACACAGACATCTTCACTGACTAAAAATGAATCATCATCATGGACCTCTTTGCTGGGAACCTGAAAAGTAATAAATACATTTCAACTGTTTAATAGTGACAGAGATGAATTACGTAATAACTATGCTCAAAGGCAATAATCAAACCAGGTAGATTGTGCAATGTTACAAATTCTTCGTCGCCGGAATTTTCATCTGTTAGACTGAAACTTCAGTATTTGATTTTTCGGCGGAAAAAATGAAATTTCACTGAGCAAATCATAACGGGATCTATAATGTTGTAATTCATCATTATTTCGTTGAGTTTTAAAGGTCGTTCCGACAATAATCTGAGACATTTTCAGTAAATAAGTAGATGTCAATTATCCTCCCGGGCGTTATAACGCCACCAGTTTTTACATACGAAAATTTTCATAAAAACCCGTGAAATTTTAACTTATTTTATCGTAAATGTATAATACAATAATAATACTTTACGTCACTTTCCGTTCTAGTGTTTATTTAAAATAAATTCATGTAAGTAATCCAAAACGTACCTTTTTGAAGGCAAAGTCGCAAAGCAATCGCAGTGTTAATTTTAAAGAAGCCAGTAAATCAAAATAAATACATGCACTAGGTATGACAAATAGCAGGTAGGTAGGCACTGTAGGAGGACCATTACTGATTAATGTAAGACGATCTTTGTTAAAATAACATTAAACACATAAAATTGACGGGTGGATGTAACACTCAATTCGTGGCGTTATAAAGGTCGGTAGTAAGTAACAAGTGGGTTGGTGGTGGGTTGGTTTTGGTGTGCTTTCCTCAATTTTTTAGGTAACAGATTACCTGTCAAAAATCGAAGAAACCACACCAAAACACCTACTTCCAAAATTCTTTGGAAGTAGGTTGTATTTTTTTGTAAACAATTTTTCGTGGGTATTATCCATTCGGGCATAACTTTTTTGGTAATGCGCCGATCTTGATGAATCTTTTCATTTATTAGTTATAGTTATATAGCTATAAATAACTAAATAAACAACGTGGACGTTGAACTTCAAAGATAAACCAGTGACCTCCTCAACTTAATACCAATCAAATCTAGTAAAGTGACATGGTGTTAAGTTTATGTCCATCCCAAAGCAATGTAGATATTTAACTATGATCTGGTCTGGACTTGGACTGTGAAGGCACATAAAATAACTCCTAAACGGCAAATAGCGCAACCATTCATTATGGGAATAACGCCAATTTAGTTGTGGGGGTTTCACCACTAAAAAGCGAAAACAAAAAATACGACCGAATTCCAAAAAAAAAACACTACAAAGTTTAAAATAACTTTAATTTCGGAAGTCGGTGTCAAAAAACGAAGGAACAACCAAAAACACCGACTTATCTACTTATTTTTTAGTACTTTCCTACTGAGTGATATGTCCACTAACACAAAAATCAATTATTTCGTAACTCGATCTTAATAAATATAGGTATATAATTACGGATGGTGATAAAACATCAGGCTGTAGGTACCTATTTACCTTGTTTATAAAAGCCTGATTAATATCTCATCAGTAGTAAGTAGGTGAAAATCCCAATATGTACATGGAAGCTGTCGATTTTAGTTGACCAATCAGGAACACAAACAATAATATCTCTAATACAAATATATTATTTACATTGAAAAAATGAGCTTATGGAAAATGTTAATAGGTGTCGCGTGCTGATATTAACAACACATGCTTTGTTTGCCATTTTTAGTATTAAAAGAGAGTTATAGGTTCTATTATATGGTTACTAGTTGGATATCGCTTTGTAGTCGAGATGAGTCTCATAACTCGTTGAACATTCAGAAGCCAGTTATTCAACGGCATGGGTAATTCGCACTGCTCCCGAACTAACGTTTCACAATTGTTATTTGTTATTAATTTCACGAACGATACGCCGGCTTTTAATGTTTTATAAATACGACGCATTGTTCTATAAGCGACACAATACCTTGCGGTGTTCGCGGCTCGGCTCGAATCCGATATGCAACTACATCGGCGTGCGGCGTCTGTCTGACGCATTCTTCTACACGCGCAAAATGTGGATATTGTACTTTTTCATTTTGCTACATTACAGAAAAATCTTTTTGATCTCAAATGCAATTTTTAGTTTTACATACATATAAAATAGTGATAAAAACCATGCCTGCTAGATACAGTCTTAATACCTAAACCAAAAAATCTTTTACGAATCCTGTTTATGCTGCGTCCAATTCCTAATTTATAATTCTGAGGCTACGAACATTTAATCCAAGAAATATCGGATATGTAGCTTAGTTAGGTACCAATGTTACGCCACGTGTACCTATATGAGTGCATGTTTAGCTACCTACAACGTTAAGCGACGAATTCCAAGAAACCCGTATCGGGAGGCACGTACGCGTAAGATTGGCTAAATCTCAAATGTTAAATGTTACAACATAATAACAATAATGTACTTTAAACAGAACTTTTGTTGCACACTAGCACTGAACATTTGTAAGCAATTAGATATGGTGCATATTGGCTGGCTTCAACGAATTATTTTTCGAACGAGTCGTAAATAAATAATAACCCAAATGAAGCATTTAAGAACTTAGTTCGATTTTACTAAGTTATTGTTAAAGAATTACAAATGTCAGATTAGAAACGACCGAACGACGACGAACCCGACGAACTTAAACTTCGAATTCGTGGAAATTGATATTGATGTCAATTGAAAACAAGATCAATTATTATAGTGCTCCCTTTAAAACTAATGACAACGTGTGAATCTTTATTTTGACAAAGCGTAGCCTGATAGAACCTAAATTAAACTACTATATTTGTTTAATACAGTCGGTTCTGTAGCTACTCGACCTTACCTATGTTTTTCCAACTGTGCCTTATGGTCTAGGGTTTTTTTAAGGATGAGAAATCATCTAATTACTCCTTCCGCTTTGGGCGGAGCGGAAGGTAGTGTCAGACTCTCACTGAATAAAACCCATCCGGTTTCCTCCGAATGCTCTTTGCGTTTCAGGGCCGCGGTGACTCTTTCGAAAAAATTCTGCAACATAGTGTAGGCTACGTCAATGCATTATTTTTTAGTTGTCTATAAAGTAGGTTCATTACAATTTAATCTTGTATGAACAGTTTCTTAAGAATCCATGTTGCATTTCGGGGAATTCTGATTTATTTTACAATTATGATAATAATATTAATATTATAGTTGAGGTGTATCCAATCTTAAATGAAAAAAAAAAGTACAGACAAATACAAAACCCCCACATTTTTTGACGTTGGTTAATAAAAGTTATAGCGACAAATGTAATTCTGTTACTATTTTTTTAATATTGGGTTGTATCAATAGCAGCAATATGAATTAACAACAGCTTCACACAATATTATTGTCCAACAAATAGTTTTTTCTCCTTATGCCACTTATTGTTGTGACTGGCGTATGTGGATAATTTCACAAATGTGCATTTTCTTTGTATAGGTTCACCGTACGACAGTAGAATATGTCTTCAGGAGAGCAACGTGGATGGAGCGAATTCCCAAAGCGTCAAAGGGGAAGAAGAGCTATCGCGAGTGTACCAAACCCTCTCATTGCCAACACTTCCAAGAGACGACAATAATTCTAACAACAGGTTGGTTTCATATTGAATTTATTATCTACCTATTAGGTATTTTTCCTTTAAAGTTAATAATTTTTCCTTTAAATTTAAAAATAATAATTTCCTTAAAAGTTTCTGAACTGTTTTTTTTACTAGTTTTCTAATTTTGATGATCACTTGACCTAAAATCAGATTTTTAATCATATTTTGCTTGTTTACTATCTAGCAACACTGAAACAAAGAGTAAATCTAAGTCAACGACCCCAGCAAGTCCAGGCAACTCGGAAATGAAGCCACAGTCAACCACGCCGACGTCGCAAGCGCTTACAAAACCTCCTTATTCTTACGTAGCCCTCATCACGATGGCAATACAAAATAGCCAAACGAAACGTGCAACCCTAAGTGAAATTTACGCTTACATCACCAAGGAATTCCCATTTTTCGAGAAGAATAAGAAAGGGTGGCAAAATTCAATTCGGCATAATTTAAGTTTAAACGAATGTTTCATAAAAGTACCAAGGGAAGGTGGTGGCGAGCGTAAGGGAAATTATTGGACCCTTGGTAAGTTACTTCTTTGTTTGAAATTGTGGAAAATGAATTATTAAGCATTTTAATTTTCAAGTATACCTATGAAAATTGAAATACCACCAAGATTGTTTTTAAACAAAAACTGCCCTCCTCCCTTTTGTTTGTTCTGATTGCATTAACGCAATGCGAGTGACTGCTACGCGATCATTCACCTTCATCTCATGTTTCATACCTAAGCGAATTGCTTGCGTTGATTCCTGCTCCCATGTTTATAGACTCTTGGGTGGTGAGTGTAGTATTGTTGTAGATCCTCAATGCGGAGAGATGTTCGAAAATGGGAACTTCAGGCGACGGCGGCGGATGAAGAGGCCATTCCGGGCACAAATTACGCCTTACTCCAAAACACTGTTTGGAGACGGGTATCATGTGGCACACGTCGGTCAACACGTGCCACCACACATGCAGCCCCTGCCCCTCGGGGCCAGGAATTACTTCGGATCCGGTTCACCGTACCATCCACCGTCATACCCTCGATATGACACGTGAGTTAATTTTTATTTTTTGCTTTTTAAATTAATTAAGTAAACTTTTCATGTATTTTAGTTACGAAATCATTTATTCGATCATGAGTCGTCAAAGGATTAATAAAAATAGTTTAAATATTTATATATAACAGAAGTAAGAAAAGTGTCGTAAAAAGTAATAAACGTCGAAAGTCTACATGTTTACGAGCGCACGTCCAAATTATCTGAGTAAATTAAAATTGTCGTTAAAGCAATGTTTATGATATTTTTATGTAGGTAGGTACACACATTTATCAACATTTATATTGAAAATTATTCACATCGCTTATGTTATAATTCAAACGGGTAAGTTAACACTATGTCATTATTATAACATATTAATTATAATAAATATTTACGTTTCTCATACTAGTGTTTACAAAACAAATGCTAATAATTTACTGATATGTTGCTAAAGAATTTTATTTCCGATTTCCTTGACTGTTTCAATTAGACATTATCAATGAATGTCATAATAACATTGAATAATACATTCAGGTGTATCTAGTTGTGACCTTAATAACAATAGTAATGATAAGGACAGTAGGTAAACCTGAATATAATAAACAATATACGAGATGTAGCATAGCATTTGATAAGTGCGAGATACTTATTTAATTGGTTGAAAATTCGAACTTTTGAAAGTTTATCAAACGTAGCTGCGCTGTCCTTTTGATAAATAGTTTATCTTATATAACACATACGATATCGCAAGTATTGCCCGATTTGCTATCAGCTACTTTGTACCGAGACAAGTTCGTATAAATACACACTTTATATTACAGAGTTTTATCTATACTGATTGTGCTAGCTAAGTTTAAATCAACTATTTTGAATATTCAAAAGCGTTTTGCGATCAAGGTTTTTTACATTTAATTTAACACAATATCTTTTACCTATTGCTTGATTCAATACGATTAGGTGATATTTTTTCCTTTGTAAGTGGACGTCATTGACGTAAGAACAACCACTCGTCCCTACATAGGTACATCCATGAAACTTAAGTAGCGAAATTTGGGTGTACCATAAGGTAAGGTATGATACACCTCTGTGTAACCTTTTGGGGATTTCCTACAGCCACGACGGTATGGTTTTTTATTCTGTTATTTGTTGCTTTTGTATTTTGAAGGAAATTCACTGACCATCACAAAGTCGAAAAAGTAATTAAGTATAAAAAAAAAAAACAAAAAGCTACCTGGCGTACAATTTGATGCTTTAGAGCAGCAACTGATATACACGCATATTACGCGTATACACGCAGTAGCCCACCTCGTCACAAATTTCCACCAAACAAATAGAAAAATAAATGCTTAAGTACCTAGGTAGAATAAGACGCGATCCAGTCATCCGCGGGGATAAATACGGCGTAGTACTGGAAATGTCTATTGCACAATAATCACGGTCGCCGTTCCACACGAATAGAACCTCGTGTGTTCATAGAAATTTCTAAGAATTTAAATCATATTGTAACTACATGTTTTAATAGTGACATAATCGAACATGTACCTATTGTGTACCTAGCTAATTGTTAGTCGACCTATAAAATTAGAGCTAGGTGAATGACGACACAAGCAAGAAATAAATATGGATTCTAATAATGGGAAACAATTGTTAAAGGCACTGATATGCTATTGGTCGAAGGCAGGTAAGATGGGCGGAGTTTGTTTGTTTTATCTCTGCCCATGCTACGGCAACTTTAGAGACCGTTCAAGGTTTCCTTATAACGATATCTTCGAACGATTTAAACTGAATGTAAATGCAAAGTGGACGGATCAGTCGAGAAATGGTTAAGCTTTGTATTTACTAATGGTTTTAGTTCAAATAGGTCATAAATATACTCTGGATTATGTGTGGCAAAATGAAGTTAAATATCCTTTCATTAAATCTACATTCTATAATACACTAGGTTTATGTTTATAATATCTGAATATTATGGATAAATAAAATTAAGAAAATCTTAGTGTTTGACAAGCCGCAAAAACCCTGCGAAACGTGGGCGGGTCGGTAGATAATAATTACCTATTATAAGAGGGTACCTAAGTACCTAATATATGATATAATTACAAAATCTCTAATATTTACAAGATATAACTACTGAATAAAAATTTTTATGTGATATAATGATGAGTTAAAATAATAAACGATTGATATAATTTTAAAATAACTATTTTTTTAAGCATAACATACATTGAATATATAATCGTTAGATATACCACTCGAAAGACAAAAAACCTATTTAGTCTAATAGTATAAAACGCCTTAATAAAAACACGGGAAAGATACATATGATATAATTACAAATCTCTTCGCGCGTTAATGGTCACTATTCTAACCTTACCTAACAAAAACCTATGGCACCCGTTACACGCTCAATCTAGAACGTGATCCTTGATCATGATCATTGATCTCAATCCAGATTGACTGTGTAATGTATTTGATTGACGGATCGTAAAATCTGATCAGAAAATATCTAGATTTTTTTAAATCAACGACCTCGATCCATTGATCGAGATCCAGATTGATCGTGTAATGTAACATGCTGTCAAATTACGTCAGTCTGCGTTCGGATCGCGATGGAGTCGGACGACAACAGCGACGACATTCCGGCCCGGCCGCAAGTGCCATCAACGTCGAAAACGCCGGATATTTCTCCAGATGAAGATTTCATCTTAACTCTCGAAACTTTTTTATCTACCTACATACCCTTATATAAGACTGAAGAACAATAATAAGTGCTCTGCATGTATCAATAATGGCTTCTCCAATAGCCGCTGGGGACATAATGGCTGAAAATTTTAGGCATTCAATGGTTCTGCCAGTCGCGAGGTAACGCAATGTAACAGCTAGTTTTGCTTTGAGGGTTATGCTCTCTCGCATGCAGGTATCTTTTTTAACAAGTGTGGTGTAACCATTTTTAACAGATGATCAAAACATGCCTCCTTCATCCTGTAGTAATTTGCGTTATCCTCTTCCTCTTCCGTACTATAAATTTCATCTAACAAGTTCAAATGTGTATAGATGTTCCTTTTTAGTAGCCATGGTTTAACCCAGCGTTTCCTCTTCACGCGTTTTTTCAAAGAACAGGCAATAATTATTGCTGCACAAGCTTTGTTCTTATTCAGATCCATTTAGTGGTTGTGAACGCATGTGCATTTGACAATGTCGAACAGTGGACTGATATGATCTGGATTGACCATCTAATGTCGCGACGATCCACATAAAGATTCGTCAATCCGTCACCTGACTTGGATCGTGACCTGGATTGAGCGTGTAACGGGTGCCTATCAAATAACTTTATATGATATGAGACGCACCCAACGCCGTTCTTGAGTAAAACAAATTATTGTAACCTAACCTCAAAACACTATGACCTCAATATACTATGCTCGGCTCCGCAGCTTCGACTTACTGTTCGCCCCCGGCGATCAGCTCGCACGGGTGCTTAGGCTTTGTTACAGCGGGCGGGGGTTGCACTCACTTCGCGTCTCCGGTTTTTTATATACACTCTAGGGGTAGCAGCTAAAAGACTAGGTAGATACGTGAAGTCGGGGTATCCCGATTCGGTTTTGGAATAGATTCGACCTCGAATTCAAATGTGCATTATAGAAAATGTTATGGTATCAATATAATTTTAAACGATAGACCTTATGATTTTCGATCAAATAAACGTTATATCCAATAACGTTAGACGAAATAAGTTTTAGAGTATATAAATGTTATATGTAAATAAATTATATGACGGTTGGTATATCTCACGTTTATTACATTATGTGAACGTTATTGAAATGTAACAAATAATTTTATATGATACTAGCTGACCCACGCAACTTCGTCTGCGTCACAATTTTTCATGAATGCTCGGCTTCTATTGGCCGTAGCGTGATGTTATATAGCCTAAAGCTTCCCTCAATAAACAAATATCGCTATTAAAAAATAGGGGTTGGTGATAGAAGGGTGAAAATTTAGGGTTGTATGTATTGTTTAATGCCACGTTATAAAAAAATAAAAAAAAGATTTTGTCCAAAAACTAAAAATAAAAATGTCAGGTGTGGACAACCCTTATCACTTAGGGGTATGAAAAATCGATATTAGCCGATTCTCAAACCTACTGAATATGCACATAAAATTTCATAAAAATCGGTCAAGCCGTTTCGGAGGAGTACGGTAACTAACATTGTGACACGAGAATTTTATATATACGATGAGACGGTATGCCAACGTGCCATTTATATTGTCGTTGTCGAAAAGACTAAGTGTTTGCCTCTCATTAACTTATTAACTCTTTTCTATAGATAACAAAACTAAAGACGTATCTGAGTAACTGAAAGAGGAACAGAAAATAAAAAAAAATTGCACATCTAAAACATTTGTGTTAAATGAATATTTTGACTAATTTTACTTTAATTTTGGATTGAAATGTTTCTCAGCATTTCCTACTGAGATGTGAAAAATACAGCGCGTGCACCACATAAATCTCAGCTTTTCAGCCTTGACTAATAGCGCCCAGCGACTGGGCTGGAAGGGCCCAGGTCCCCACAAGCCCGGGTGTATAATTTGATGGGATATAATCGGAAAGTAATACAATAAACAAATTACTGATGAATGATTTTTTTTATTATTCAAAATCAAATAGAAGTAACTTTATTGACTGATTCAAGATAGCTCAAGAACTTAGAGAGTGTAGAATGCAAAAGCGAGCGAAACGAGATCGAAAAATTTTACTCCCCATTTTGGATAATTATGTTTGATTTTCTTTTAGCCATTTACTCTTACTCTTACCCAGTTAATGGGTTATGGAGGTTTTGGTAGGCAGCCGCTCCACGCAAAATACTGGTATTTAGCTGAATCCGGTTTGACTGGAAGCCGACACTAATATAGTTGGGAAAACGCTAGGCAGATGATAATGATTGAAGATAGGTATGATTTACTGGGAAGTGGTTCATTATTAATCCCTGACTACCGAGGTAGATTTGATAACTTTGTTAACATTTTTGCAAAGTAGGTATTTTGTTATATTGCCAGCAAAGTAACTACTATCAAGGGCCCTGCGTTCTGAAAATCTTTGTTTAAAATTACATGTTGCTTCCAAGCATTCCCTGTTCGAAGTGGAAGTAACATTTGTTAAGCGGTGTTTTAACGTTTGCAGTACATGGCTAACGCAGTCGCCGAGCGGGCTGGGGTACGCGGGCGCGTGCGGAAGTATGGGCCGCAGTCCACCCGGGTGTTCGCCACACAGCGCGCTGCCCCACCAGTCGTCGCCTGTCGCCGTCAATCCGTTTGCCACTCATCAAATTCAAGGACAGGTAATTACCTAACCAGTAACAAATGCAGCCTTGTTTTCTATGAATAATGTTCTTTTCGCACCTATTTATTTTTAGCAGTTGTAGGCACCGTCACGGTCGGTCATTCACGGTATGGAATTCTCTAGCGGCCGCGCGCCGTTGATGCGGCTGCGTTCGCGCACCGATATGTGTTGCTCGTACACATGCGCGCGCGCCGCCTAAAACGCGCTTGTTGAAGTGTTTCCTCATGTCTATGTCTTACTTTTGAGTTGCATTTTTTGGTATTTAACATTCATTTATTTTTACTAGTGGAAACTGTAGGTAATCCAACATTTTGACTACTTATAAGGAGCGGTAACATATTATAATGGTTGTCTGGGAAAGGAACGATATCTGTGCATCACTTGATCACTGTAATGAAAATCATATTAAAATGATTAACATTCATATGTGTACACAAGCCTGGGTGGAAGCTGACAAAGGTAGAATGAGGGTGTTTTTGAATAAAAATTTAAGGTCGGATTGTCGAATTCGTATTTCATATGGGTGATCAATATTTTTTTTTATTGGCGAAGTTTTTGTACGTGAGCTGTTCCAAAAATGAAAAATAGTAAGAATATGAAAAAAGTTTATTTAAAGCTTTTCAAAATACTCCCCTCCAACCCCGATGCACTTTTGCATTCGGATGAATCAGGTTTCGAGACATTTAAAAAATGTATCTTGGTCGAAAAATAACCGCTGAAATTCTTCGATGACCTCGTGTTAAATTTTCGCCCACGAGGCATTTTTTTACCAAGGAAAATAAAAAAGTCGCATGGTGCCAAATCTTTTACGGTATTCTAGCGGAATTACTGCTACTGAAAAAAAACCGCTATTTTTTTTTTATTAACGCTCCGACCGCGAACTACCTTTGTGGGCAACTCGTCTTCTTCAAACACCCATTGCGTGGATTGTTGCTTTTTAAGAGGATTGTAGCAGTAGATCCAAGATTCGTTAGTTGTAAGGATGCAGGATACTTTTCACGAAGTTTCTCTTTCGAACTTTTCTAGCTTAAATTGCTTGTCGCTAATAAACTCTTTTTCTTTCTTTCTTCTAAATTTGCCAACTAATCAACACGACGGGATTTTTGCTCTCCAGTGAGAGTATGAGATCATTAAGGTGTTCATGCAGGATAGTGGAAATTGCCTGTGATTCATTCTTCAGTTTACCCTGTATCTCTCGATGTGTAATGTGTCTATTCTCCCGCAATAGCCTCTCTACCCTGATGACATTTTCATGAGTTGATGCAGTTGTAAGTGGGCCGGGTCATCATTTTGGTTCACGAAACCAACAAGTAACTGTTGCTAACGCAGAAGCACCTTGCAATGGTGGAGAATGCTGCTGCCCATTCTCTGGCTGAGTTCATTGTGTATGATGTGAAATATATGAAGAGCTTGTTTGGGGAAATATATAGTTACCGTTTCCACGAATAGATACATGATGGACGTCCCACGGATGATATTGATTAGATCGGGTGTGGGTGTCATGAGTGATGCTTCGTGTAGGTAAATGTTAAATCCCTCTACCTCAATGTTGCGTATGTGTGAGATATACGTAGTAACTCGAATAAAAGCGTTTCCGTTTCATTGTTAAAGTGCGTCGAGTGTCGGACTGTGCGCCTTTGTTCCGATTGACATTTTCGTGTTAGGTAGACTGTTTTCCTATTACGATGTGCTGAAGGGTACCTATTTACAATAATAGGTGTGTATGTATGTAGCTCTTGTGCTTCATGCAGCCGCATCAAAGCGTGTTATATATTGATACGTTTGTCAATGCGTGGGAATAATGAACGATCGTTGTAGTCTACCTTGACCACCCTGTCTGTGCTGTGTCCGCTACCTTTGATTCGTACCAGGGAATTTTGAATGAAACACGATATCGTTGTTTAGTTTTCCTTGACCACCTTGTCTACGCCTTGCATGGTTACTGTTAATACATTGTTCAAAGCAGACAGTTCTGGTACAGTACTTACGATAGCAATAGTGCTGTTACGCAACTTACAACAATATCGAGAATTTTCAATAACACTAATTGGGAAACTCATTTGTCCACACCATAAGCTAGCGGATCGAAACCTACAATGATACATCAGAATTATCATTGCATTAGCAGCAAACTAATTAATTATGATTTTAGGTAGCTATTGTTTAGTTGATATAACATTTGTCTCTTACTTCGCCATGGCCATTTTGTTGCCACGTGTAGACTTAGCGCGCAATAGGTTAGACTTCATTGTTTTAATAATAATAATAATTATCATTTATTTGTCCGAATATGGTACATAATTAAGGTCTTAGGATTAGTCAGTGGAATCATCACATTCTACCGGTGTGGCGTGCAAATGTTTGGTACATACAAAAAATAAAGGAATACATTAAAATTAGGTATTGATTGCATAAATTACATATTAAAGTTACAATTATTCAGATGCGTCACTTAAAAATAAATCGTAGAACACAATCAGGTTATCAAGGATGACAAAGTAAGATTTAATGACAATCATATCAATAACCGACCGAGTCGGGTAAAAAGTAAGTATAGATGTCACAGTTAATATTGCAATTGAATTAGGATGTCAAATTAAGATTTGAATTAGGATGTCAAATTAAGATTTGAATTAGGATGTCAAATTATCAATCAGATTAGGATAGCAGATTTTTATAAAATAAAAGCTTGTAAAAAAAGAATCGCTGGTTTGACTTCGAATTAGCGCGCCGGTTTATCGGGTCATAAGTTACCATGTTTCATTGGACGAACAAAGTCATCATTAACTTTGAAGGTCTAATAAATATTATGAAAATTAGACGGGAACCTGACTGAGAACAAAGTTTAAAAAAAGAATGTTTTCTTTGTTCTCATTGACAAGTCATGAAACTCTACAAAACTGTTTTGGGGTTTAAGTAGAATTGAAGTATACAAATATTTTGGGGTTTAAGGTGGAATACATGAATGGACCGTATAGTTTTAAGAACAATGGCTTTGGGGTTCAGTGGAATAAGCTAAAAAAAGAATTACACATAGGTGGCCAAGGAGGTTTGTGTTAAAATTAGCCGTCAATACAAAGTACAAAATAGTTTTAAGAAACAAGAAATTGTGCTAACAGTATTCGGAACAACCTAGGTATATCTTGATACAATCCTATGAGGAAAGGTGACCATTGATCTTTTGCAAATCATGAATAATTATGATCTATTAGATATTATTGATAATTACAAAGCCCTGGAAAAAGTTAGAAATCAATCACTTTTATCGGTGATTTCCGTCTGTCTATCCTCCGTCCGTCCGTCCATGCGTCCGTCTTCCGTCCGCCCTCCGCCCGTCCTCCTTCACAGAGTATGCTATAATAACAAATAATAAAAATTAAAGTTAAAACAAAAAAACAAGTTTCTTTTATGGGAGCATATTAGAAACTTGTTTTTTTATGCTACGGAACCCGTCGTGTGAGAGTCCGACTCGCACCTGGCTTTTAGACGATAGGAGCCGCTATTGTTGCTAGAATTTTGTTCTCATAATTTGGTCAGTAGATTTGTTTGTAATCTGTGAATGCTTCATAACTTGCGTCGTATTTATGTAAAAAAGCCAATAGCTAGTGCCAGCTCCGATGCAGCACAAACCGATGCAGATCCGCAAACATTTCTCACATGGTATATTTTCTTCCTTAGAAGGGGTTCTAAGGAAGAAAGTCTTGTGTTTTGGGGTTTAGATATCTAAACCCCAAAACACAAGACTAGCACAAACGGGTAAGAAGGAGATGGCAGAACAGATGAATTGTTCAGAATGAGCAGATGAATTGTTCAGTCTTGTATTTATATTATTTGTGAAATATTTAAAAGAATAATGAAACAATGATTTAATTTTAGTAAACATAAGTGTCGTAATGCTCCTGTGAATTCCGATGGCGTGTTAAGAGGCTAATTTCATTTCAGTAATTAAATCGAGATTAAAATTTGAGTAGCGTATCAAAAAGCAGTAAAACTGTATGTTCGCAAATTGGCGCTATGACTGTTCAATAAACGACGGTATCGGTGTAATAACTATGAATACAAATGCACATTTCGGAGCGTTCAATGACTTAAGCCGTTTCGTCTAAGATCAATAAATAGTCACTTTAGATTTTATCTTGTCATTTCAAATGGGGCAAATTTGCCCTTGTGTAATTATTTTAATACAATGCCTTATTTAAATGTTAATTGTATGTTATGTAATAGGTATCTTATTAAATATTCTGTGGCAAAATAATACAAAAAAACCGTCATGGTATGAGTTCGCCTGTCTGTCTACAAGTGCCATCGATATATTTGTACACTAATAATGCTAAATCTTGGACTAACTCAGTAAGAAGTAAAAATAAATATTTGTTTTTTTTTTCATGTCCATGACAATGACAATAATGTGAAAGAATAGAAAATAGTTAGCTTATGCCCCATAGATACATTGATTTGATAGTGTTAACACAAATATTTATTTTGTGGGTCAAGTTTACACGAAATGGTCTCAGGTTCTCAGGTTTACACATTAAAAAATCATTTTTGTTTTTATTTATGCCATATAGATTTTTCCTTTAAATGATAAAGTAATATCAGTCAGTAGAAATATCATTCCCCACCTTATTTCCGTTTACAAAAGAAAAAAAACTTAATCTCAAATTTTATTTGGTATCTAAAAAATGTAAAATTAATTAGAAGATAGATCAATATTATTCCAACCAAACGGAAAATCCTTTGGCTCGCTTTTTGCCAGGTTATTTAAATTATTATCTTCACATCACATGTTACCGACAGTAATGTGAAATAGGTATTATCGCATGATTTGCCAATGCTTATTATTTAGTAAAGTAGGATTTCCAGAAAAATATTAAAACCACTTTAAGTATTAATTACCGCAAATTTCTGAAATTTTTGGTAAAAATAAAAATATCGTCTGGAAGATTTTATTATTCCCTTTGATACGGAGTCAGGAATGCACGCAAAATAATGCACCGTTTATTTAAAATTTTTTTTGGTTTCTTTTTCCTTCTTTTTTATCCAAACGATCAGCTTATCGGCTAATGGCGCCGGGCCCTAGTTACATGATGCGCACCATGCGCAAACTTTTCAAATCACCGCAACAAAATAACTCAGCGGATTTTTTTAATTTTTCACTTTTCATATTAATTTGTATAACACATAAATAAAATGTAGATTAACTGGACTGTCTTTGACCAAAGTAGAAGGTTTACGGAAACTTTGATCATCCAAATCAACTAAAGTAGGTGGCTTAGAGTGCCTGCTACGCACTTTTCTATATAAGTTTGATATGAATATTCTGTCGAGTCTTAGTAGAGAGAGAACGAGAAGTCTATTCTGCTCTACCCTTACTCCCATATCCTTGCCCCCTTCTTCATCTCTTTCATGCGCAAGGTACATTAATTGGCCTCGTACATGACGTTGATAACGACCTCGTTTACCTTGTCGGAGATCATAATGTAAGGTTAATCAGAGCCGTGATCTCCTTCAACAGCGACTCCTGCTGCAGCCTCGTGCTGCAACGGCTGTGATCACCTCTCGACCTGTAATGGTGAGGGAGTGAATATGCGGATCAGGTGCGATGGTTTTTCTTGTCCCGACCAGAAAAGAAAGACCATCCGTTGGGGCAGGGTATTTGCTCTCCAGAACTGCAAGAGAATCTGGATAACACGGAACCATCACGTTACTACTAAAAAGAATCCTGGCTGCTCCGCTAATGCTCCCCTGATTTAGATTCGACCAAATGGTAAATACCTCCTGCGGAAGTAAACCACTGCGTCGATAATTTTGATTCCACATTACGGGCCGAATCGTTCCAGTTTTCTTTCATTTGTGTTGTTGTGCTTTAATATCTGTTTTGTTGCCGAATTCTTATTAACATATAAAATTCTGTAAGGGACTGAGTAGATGGTCTCAGGCACTTTGCGTGTACTCCGGGATGGCACGGCGAACGCACCCTGCTAGGTGGGATCACTAGAGGTCTAGTGCCACTGAAATAGGAACAGAGTTTTGAATTTTGAAAGGAAAAATTCCAAAAGGAAGAATTACCACAAATAAGGAAAAATAAGGTTAAATTTATTACTATTATTTATTTCGGACAACAGTGATCCATATATTAGTAAAACTTACACACTATGTTAGTACATTAAATTAGGTGCAAATACACAATTAATCAAATAATTCAAAATAAAATATTCAATTTAAATTACAATTTCATAAAATTATTATTGAGAATTAATTATCTTTCTTGATATATTGTGTAATTATTATTTTTATTATTTATTCATAATCAAGTTACAAGACTACTTACAATATTTAGACACACAGTTACACTTACACTTATTATAATTTTCTTACCGGCATTTGAACAGCAACAGCAACATAAAGCTAAAATTAATAGGTTAACACGAATTACAAAGAATTTGTATGCCTTGAATACCTTACAATAAGCTAAAAGTTTTAGTAGTTCGACTCGAACAATAAATAGCTTATTTCAGTTGTAATTAAAATGTCGAGTAGGCAGTGTTAGCTAATTCTGATAGTTTTTGTTACATTTGTGGATGGTTTACATTTTCAAAGCTGTTTGCCAATTCTACAAATTTTTAAGCAACGTTCGCATTCGCATGTCAGTCGCAATCTGTCAAAAAGGCTTTTATTTCCATCCCTTTTTTACCGATTGCGTATGACATGCGAATGCGAACGTTTTAAATTAGTAGAATTGGCTCTCAGATCTAATAAAAACTTTTTTTTTTAAATATTAAACTTGTCTATTTCTGTATAAAAACTATCTGAACAAAATGATGTAAAATAAACCAAACGTTATAATAACAAACAGCAATAACATAACATTTGTCGAACATTTCTAGGACTTTTCATTTTTTGATAAGTATAAAAAAATATTATACACAAAATAATAAACCTGAAGAAACTTTTATTGCGTGATCTTGTTAATAATATAAATAAGAAGGGCTCCACAAAGCCAACAAATAAGAGGTTTATTATATCAATTTTTATGTCGTCATTTATTGAATTTTTTTTTTTTTTTTTAGTTTCCGACCAAGGTTTCCAAATAGTGTTTTAGCAAACTCAGTAATTTAAAAATACAATAGCTATAAACGTATTGGCTACATGAACATGTGCATGCACATGTCTGCCAGCCCAGAGCCTGATAAATGGTCCGCTAGTGTAAATACAATTAGGGCTGGGCTGCCCCTGAATCGCTGCAACATCGATGCACACCGTTTGCGCATGATGGCATGAAAGTCAAAATCTATGAAAACAGTGCTTAGAAAAAAAAATGTTAACAATAGTACTTATAACTACATGAAAAATTTACTTTAAAAAAAATCCATCGAGGATTTATTTTTTCAAGTGTGGATGATACGGTGTCATCCAAACACTTGAAGTCAAAGTCAAAGCATTTATTTCAAATAAACCATAAACAGGTACTTTTGAATTATCAATGTCAGTCCGTCAAAATCCATGAAGCTATTTGCACGTTCCAAAGCGTAGATCTTTATGGAGAAGAACGTGCAAGAGTTCCACGGACACTCTTTTAAAACATTTCATATTTACAAAAATCCTGGTTACATTAGCCTTGTTGCTTCTATATATGAGAACAATGTAAAGAAAGACAAAAAAATTACAGTTTCAAATATTGAAATGAGCCAGTGGCAACTAAAGGATGACGAGTCTCCATTGACGGCGCCCGTTCACGAACATGACGTGTGCATCAGCACCATTCAGCTCAACCATTTTGAAGGGAATTGAATGATCCAATACACGCGCCACCATCAGCGAGACATTGGAGTGAGCATGACACACCCTTCAACTGCCCTGCTATTTCAAACAAGGAAACTATCTATTAAAATAATGGTCCATGGTCCTCATATTTACAGAACTAGAAATAACAAAATAAAAAATGCTTGTACTTTATATAAAACTGTGAATAACAATTTAAATTAGTGAATAGCGACTTGGCGAAACTGCATAAGAAAATCATCGAACGAAAACGTGGAGCCCGTACCCCTAAAAGATACAACTTGCGCGCCATATTGCAATTTTATACATTTTCGTTTCCACGGGGTGGCGTTTTTTCAACCCCTGATTCAATTGACTTTTCGATCAGTTGAAACCTGAAAGATTTTCTTTCAGTGCCTCTACTCCACTACTTATGATGGCACCGGCGATACTAAGCACGGTATTCCTCAGGTTCCAGTTAAACCACTCGCACTTATTAAAAAATACCTACATTGCATCTGTCTTCACGGGGGAGACTTTACAAGTCTATCATACAAAACAATTGTTTTCTTAATTAAATTATTTGAATTGCTTCAATATTTTTGCACGATCCTTTTAAAGTTCCATCGACTAATTTATCTGACAGTTAGGTACGTACAGTCACAAAGGTTGTAAATGTCACAGTTATGTCTTAACAATAATTTATTTTTCCAGATTTCCTTCTAATAATAATTGTTCTAATTTTCTCAAGATAAGGTTTATATTATTCAATGAATTTGAATTTCGTCAATGTTTGATGTTGATTTGAGTTTGATCTTCATTAAAATTCCGAAAACATCTGCTGAAAGTAACTTCCACAACTGTTGTGGAGTCTGAAAGTAAATTGAAACATGGTCTAATGTGGATTGGTTGCGGTCATACATGTTTTCTATACGTCACCTGTCTCCATTCTGGTTTTGTGTTGAGCTGAAAGCTCATCGATGTAGCCCATCGCTAAGCATCATATTTTCGCTCTGTCGTATCTTTTGACCTGGGTCATGTGTGCTTTTGAAACAACAGTGTATGTCACAGCTGATGTTCTTCTGAAACAACGGCCCATGTATGTACATTTCGGTATTTGTCAATTTCAGGTATTTTGCAGTTTTTTTTATACATATCTTCCTCTGTAGCAGTGTGCAGTTCGTTTTTGATTCTGTAGGCCTCTTCGAAGTTTTATGCTTAACCAACTACTTTATCTCATCGTTCAGAAAATATTCACTGTTCGCCAATGGGGAGTTCCATAGACGCGAAGTAGGTACAATCCATGGTCTTGTTGCGGTTGTTAAAGCTAAATAGATTAGACATTTGGGAAAAAATGTGATTATCTAATGCCCGGTGGTCTTATGGTTTCTGAGGTACTATATCGGTCGTTTATCTGTCCGTTAACCACTTATCAACCGACGGTCGTTATGATAAATAGCGTTAGCGGGCAAATTAATAAACGACCGATAAAAACCTGAGAAACCGGGCATAAGAGAGCTTAATTATCTCCTGACTGTTATTTTAAGAGAAGTCGTAACTAGGCGAAAAATATCTTTGAAAAACTAATACTTTTTGTACTATTTTATCCGTAGAAATAGAGGTTGACAGTTTTTATACGGGAAATATGTCAAACGGCCATATTTATTCTTCAGTTAAAAGTTATCAAACTGTTGAAAAATCAGCCCTTACTCGATAAAATAATAGTACTAAGTATATAAAACGGCACCAATGTCTTCTTTTCATTTGTGTAGGTTTGTGTCTCTAATAACTAAAATAGCTACTTATTATCCCGACTATATTGGGGTCGGCTTCCTGTGTAACCTTGTTTTACTAGACCAAATGTTGTTTTCGTTTTCTCTTAAATTAAGTACCTATGTTTTATCTTTTTCAGCTTCAGAGTCCTTTGCAGCCCATGCAATCGATGTCGATGAACACCTACAATGCTATTGGAGTCAGTGCTTTAGGTATGTTTTTCTGTATATAAGTTTTTATAATAAGTACCCATTCCTTTATTATGGTATATTGTTTTATTTACAAGTCAAAACATAGTATTTTATCGTTACAACTTAGACATATCTACAAATTAGTCATGTACAAAATATCAATTAACGCACTTGTTACTTACTTTCACACAATGTGGGTTTTAGGATTCCGGAATCCATAAGGAAAAACGGAACTGCCTGTCCTAGACTGAAATAAAATGGCCTAGAGACGTATCGCCATTTTAATTTTTCTTCACACATACGACGCACTATGATACTGCTTTACAAGCATTATTACTTATTAGCCTAGGTTCCATAAAGAAGTTCAAACCTATTATTGTGAATTGTTCGGGGAACTCTTTGCGCACGAGAACGACCCACACCTGATCGTTTTTAAGGTTCTGTACCTCAGTCGGCAAAAACGGAACCAGTTTGTTGTCCGTCTGTCAAGATCCTTTTTCTCAGGAACGCGTTGAGGAATCAAGCTGAAATTAATTCCAAATAATCAAGTTTGCTACCCCTTGGAGCAGTGAAAAAATGAAACTTCTAGGTCAACGCAATCTAAAGATAAGGTCATTTATGCTCTGTTTATGGTGCATGTTTTGACGCTCGCAAGAGAATCAAAACCTTCCCGTTGAGCTAGAATCCTGAAATTTGGCAAGAAGATAGTTCTTACAGTATAAATAAAGGAAAAAGTCTAAAAATTGGGAATTTGTAGTTATATCAAATAAAATAAATGCGATAACAAAGTTGAAGAATTGACCGTGACGTACATATATGGGAAAACATTTTTTCAACAACAAAATTAAGTTTATCCTTCAATTTTACTTGCTATATTTCTGTCAGAGTAATGAGAGTGCTTTCATAGTTTATAAACTTCCGTAGGTAATATATACTCGGAAAATTACAGACTGGATCGGAACCCTCGGTGCGCGAGTCAGACTCGCACTTGTCTGGTTTTTTTTAAATGATAAGGGCTTATTGATCTAGTCAGTCGGAATAACTAGCTTGTTCAGTTTGTCTGACGGTATAATTGATATCATAATTAGAATCCATGAACGATTACAGTTTGATCAAGCTTCCTAGTTATAAAGAACTGTTACTATGTTTTTTCTGTATTTCTGAGCCCTAATCTGGAGACAATACATTTATTTTCTGTCTCGCAACTAAGTAAATTTACTAGCTTAAAGTGACAGTAATAATAAGTGTTTTTATGCAAATTATTTGTCTCCTCATTTACAGACGGGTCTCCTAGCCCCGGCCCCGGTTATGCTCCTTCCACCGGCGCTTTTTCACCAAACAGACATCACGACATCGTCACGTCGTCAGACGCGGCTGTTACTCGATTTCCATTCTGGCCTGAAGGTATTGGTTTTGGACTAAGTAGGTAATATTGTAAACTTTAATGTGTGTGAACTTTTTAACGAGGGCAGTTTGACAAGTCTTTGAATTATAGCCAAAAAGTCTTAATAATTATTAATATCCTAATTAGTTTATATATGTTCCCCGATTACTCGAAGACGCCTGGACCGATTTGGAAAATTATTTTTTTCAAATCAGTCAAGTCAGTATCCAATGATGGAATCCTGGAGAAATCGAGGGCAACCCTCAAATTTTATAGGCACATACAATGTTTTTCATTTAATTTTTAACGCAATACAGATATTTCTGCCTGGTAATCATCTCACGTTGCTTAGCTGATGATGGAAGGAATAAGTCAGGATCTTATGATGGGATCCCAGGAAACTTAAGGGCAAGACTCAAATTTTATGGGCATTATTTGAAATAGTGTAGGTACTTCCTATGTGGTCCTATGATCATAAAGGTCAGGATCTGATAATGGAATCCTCGAGAAATTGAGGGAACTTTACACACTAAAAAGTGAAAATAAAACCTTATATTTTAACAAAAAAATACAGCCGACTTCCAAATATATAAAAACAGTACAAAGTATAAATAACTTTGATTTCGGAAGTCGTGTCAAAAAACGAAGAAACAACCAAAACCACCGACTTCCGAAATTAAAGTTTACTTTATATTTTGTAGTATTTTTTGTTGGGCCAAATGGTTGGAATGTTTAAATTATTTAAACTAAGTCGTAGTTTAAATAATTAAACATGAAGTGACAGAGTACTTATTTTTAGATTTTTTAGATCGGTTAATCGGTATTTCTACTAACTATGGAAGGGTTATAATTTCTCTAAACTTATTTAATTTTATTCTGAACATGCTAAGTAAATTTAAATGAATGAAGTGTCATTCGATTATTTATAATAGTCCGGATGACAAAAGGTACCTACGTTTTATATGATGAAAATCAATAAGACTAATGTTATGTAAAAAAGTGTCTGTTGGTCTACAAGTACTTTTTTGTTGCAACTTTTTCAGCATGTCGGAAAAATATGAGTTGTCATTAGATTCGGAACAGAATGTAGACTTTTTTTTGTTTGTCCCTTGTGTCCCACTGCTAGGCAAAGGTGTTCCCTTTCTCCTGTCAGATTTCTCTATCTTGGGCAAAGTTTGCCCCGCAAACATTATGTTGGTTTTTGAAAAAAAGGTACGTTGACTTGCGCAAGCAATGCTCCAATACATAGAAGGGAAAAAATCTCAGACTTATAATTTAACAATTATCACACTGGAATGTTCATGTTCAAGCAACAAAAAATGTTAATTAACTATTGCATAACTAATTGTAAAATCGCGAATTTTTTTTTGCCAGCGGATTATTATTGTTCATTCATTTTTCTATCCAGTAAGTGCCTGATACTTTTAATTTCTTAATTTTCATATTGAATAACACCTCGTTCATATTTTTCCGAAACTGCTGAAAAAAGTTGAACAAAAAAGCACTTGTTGACTATACTATGTCTGTAATGGCGACTATTCAGATCCAATACGAGATGTCTGATTCCTTTCTAATAGTATTTTGATTACGTCACTGAAACTCATCAAAATTAGTAAGTAGATAATCATTTCCCGTTTTTGTTAAACGGTAATGCTCCTAACATTGCAGGGAAAAATAAGCTAAATAGGTTTTTTTTTTTTTTTGGTACTTCTGTGTTTTCAAACACAAGTTATCATCACAACAACAAAATCACGTTTAAGTCGTAGTAATTTAGTTCCTACTATCTACTAGTCATTGTGTGACTTACCTTTTCTCAAAAAGAAAATGCCATTGCCATGCTATTAAAGATTTTGGAATTTATAGTCAAATGAGAAAGCGATATCTGAAAAAGACATATTGGGGACTAGCTTTTGCCCGCGACTTCGTCCGCGTGGAATAGTTACTTGGGGCAGACATTTTAATTTCAAGATTTAGAAGTTTAGTAAAATTTCAGTTAATGCTACTGAACAGAGAAATAATCGATAGATATAGATAGATAAACAAATGTTCGACGTGATTCTTTAAATTGGCATAACTTTTTTATTTATGAACCGATTAACATGAAACAATGAAATAGTGAAAACCACTTCTAAATCAAATAAGCCATTTTTGAGATTAGCGTGCACAAACGCACAGAACAACATACAAAAATTCTAACAATCATTGTATTGGTTGCTATTTGCGTTGATAAAGGTCCCAATAATATTTTTTCTCATATATATCTTCCATGTACAGACATCGAACCGTTAATTTTTTAGTATATGTATAGACATACATAGATTTCTAAAAATATCTTGGTTGGCTTGTTGTAGCTTGGATGCTGTGTAGAAGCTGAAACACCGCTAGAATTTATATACTATTCGTCGGAAACGTCAAAACGGTTTAAATTGTTGCTCGTAGGTCTTTGCATATGCCAAGTTAGTGCTTCAAATAGGTACCTAGTTACATGGTTTTTGGTCCGTTATAACAAATCTATTGACACACCATTTACGCGTTTCGTTGATAAAGGTTAATTAAAAATCAATGGTTTTAATGTTTATCGTGATGGTAATTTAATGCTTCTAATTCTTTATTATACACCATAGCAACTTATATTTATTTGCAGTGGAGAAAAGTTCATGTACAAAGGCGAGCTTAACTCAAAGTTGAGTTATCTCCCGGAAAACCTTTGAGTGATAGAGAGAGATCACAATATCCAGTGCACATTAAAATACTAAATATGTTATAATACATAAATATAAATTATGTTTATGCACATAAATATAATACATGAATATTATGTGAAAACCGAAAGGAAATGCTCTTTAACTTTCCTCTTGAACACATCACACAATCCACACGCACATAACCGTAAACATTTATAATTAAGGAAAACAATATTCAGACTGATTTTTCACTGGACTCGAATTTACATTGCGATGTTCTTCGCCACGCTCTTAAATATGCTAGTTAGACCGTAAAAATGGTGCTATATTTTATTTTTTTCATTTTCTGCGGCGAGCATTGCCGTCATCTTCAAACAAAATATTTTTTTTTCTGACGTGACTTTTCGATTGGGTTTACATCTACGTATAATAAAAGTCAATGTTTACACACCTCAGAAAAAAAATATAGATGAGTTTCTATACCCTACAAATCAATTAATTCATGAAGAGGAACTGAATGTACCTTCACAGTAAACTACATCGTGAATAACAGTGGCTATAACATAGAGATACCATCACTTCTATATAGTTTTACTAATCATGTTTTCACTACCCTACACTATGGCGTTGTCTCATAGTTTGATATGTTTTTCAGGTGGTTCGCCAAGTCCGAATCCAAGTTACGTGCCGTCAAGCAGTTTCTCGCCAACTCGCCGCCATGAGGCCGTCACGTCATCAGATGCAACGAGTGCTCGATTCTCGTTTTGGCCAGATGGTGAATAAGCTTTGTGTAGATCATTATTTTACCGTATAAAGCCCACTTGCACAACCAGAGTTATCTTTTTACTTCGAGTTGCTAACACGAGATTAAGTAGCATATATTCCATATATAATGACCCCGGGTTAAAACTAAATCGCAATATCAAAATAACTGGTTTGTACATGTGGGCCTTAGGCTGATGTTTAATTCAGGAAATAAGTAAAATTACCAAATCCAAGGGGTGATTTACCTAAAAAAAGATTATGATTTTATCATATTCCTTAACTTTTTAGGTCCACTTGCGCAAACCAGAGTAATTTTAACTCCGAGTTTGTTGCTAGCCCGGGGCCATTAAATCTATAGATATAAAATGCTTTTTCCTGAATGACTGACTGACGGATCAACGCACAGCCTAAACCGCTAATCGTAGAGACCTGAAACTTGGAGGGTGTGTTCTTTGTATGACGTAAGTATCCGATAAGAAAGGATTTTCCCAAATTCTACCCCTAAGGGCGTGAAAAAGAGGGGCAATGTTTGTATGGGGCAACGTGATTCCTTGGTCCAATCTACTTCAAATTTTGCATAAACCTTTTTTAACAGATTGATGGAAGACATGTTTCGTGAAGTTGACTCTGTAGTGCTTTTGGAAACTCAATCCGTCTTTATTCAAAAAAATTTGAACTCACTTAAACACATAGATATCTACCTAAGCAAATACTCTTAAAAATTGGAATGTCTCGAAAGTCATCATACTATATTAGTAACTCATTTCAAGGTCTACGAGGACGAAGTCGCCGGCAAAAGCTAGTATGAAATATTTGATGTTTAACCTCGTGCTAGCAACTAACTCTGTGTTAAACGAAAACTGTATGTTGAGCAAGGGGGTCTAAGATATTAGATACGATGTGTTTTTAAATTAAAATTAGTTTTTTTTTGACAAATATTTTGTGGTTGGGGTGAAAATCTAGGTAAGTAACTAGGTAGGTACCTATATATTTAAAACAACATTATTTTATTCAAGAAAAACAGACACGGTTAAAGTTCGACTTGTATTATCTGCCATCTACTGCCCCATCGGAACTACTTAGCCAACGCGCACCCAGACACGGCGATGCCCTTGTATAATGTACAGTCGCAGATTTCGAACAATTCAGTGTTTCAGACATGTTCTCATAGATGTCGCTCAAAAGTTAACTAAACCCACCAACAGAGAGCGTTGCTAGAAACAAGACTAAATCTAGAATGCTACCTTATCTTAACTTTGGCAAGTGATCCAATAGTGGTAGCGTGTAGTAAGAATTAGGTTTTGACAACGACTTGTGTCGGCTTAACATTTTGATTTAAAATTGCTACATAAATCACTATCAGCTGGTCACACTTTATTAGCGTCTTCATAAATATTAGGAACTTTTCTATGCGTTTTATCTAGTAGGTATATAAAAAAAGTTTGGATGTGTTTTAAGCCTTAACGTCATGAATGGATGTGGATGGAACACGGGTAAACTAAGATTATAGCTTAGCTAGTTAGCATGAGAACATTGGAGATTTTTAATGAAAAATACGGAGTTTGAAGTACGTAGATCAACCCTTATCTACTATGTTGTCAAAGAAATTCGACCATAAAATAAAATGAAGGTTTTTCGGTTAGGTACTGACAGTAAGCCGCAACTCATTCGTATCAAAACCAGCACAAGCTTGGCTTTGCATTCAATCCGTAGCTACTTTGCTAGGTCAGCTCATGCAGCCTGTTAATCATCAGCCTATGGGTGTCTGGTCATGGACCTGTCATGGGTGTGATGGCTGGACAAAGGCCTCTCCTAATACACGCCATTCAACTCGATTTCCCGTAAGTCTTATCTAGTTGCTACCAGCCACTCTGCGAAGATCGTCTCTCCACCTAGCCTGAGGGCGCCCAACCTTAGATTCGTTTGCTGTTTCGAGGTCTCCACTTAACAACTCGTCTGCCCCAACGGTCATCGATTCTACGGCTAATTTGGCGGGCCCATTGGCCCACTTCGGCTTGCTTATTCTGTGAGCTATTTCAACAACTTTGGTTCTCTGTCGGATCACTTCGTTGCGGATAAAAATATAATAAAGTGAACATTAAGCTCGAAATTTAATAGATGATGATAAGAACCTCTTCCTTTTAAGTTGAGCATCTTTTGCCTACCATCATAAAACAGGAGTACACCATAAGTAATTGTGACTATCAGTGACCTTATTAAACTAATAAAATGTTTTCTAAAGTCTAAGTAAGAAACCCACAAGAGACAGGGCACGGTGATCATTATTATCTAAGATATTTCTTACTCACACACACATGTCGGAAATCTCTCCCTTGCTCACGTGCCTACTTTACCAAATGAAAAGTTCAAGGTTTCATTTTTATTTTGTCTGCATACTGAGAGCTATAAAAATCAATGGTTTAATACTTCGTCACCTCATGATAATATTTGGGCAGATAAGGGTACGGAGCTTCGCACACTAAAGCGGCGGCGCGTCTTCGTATCGCTATGTGTTGGTTTCAGTAAAGCTGCAAGTTATGTTGACAGTGTAATTTTGGAATCATAACAAAATTATATTTTTTACTGCGCCGATAGGAACCGGCTTAAAATTTTAATTACTGAACTCTGTTCAGGTCTAGCACCATAGCGTGTTGTCCGGTGTGCGTTATCTCAATTAAATGTAGACACAATTATTCAGCGCCGTGATTTCCCAGGCGTGGCGTATCGCATTTTAGATTGTCGTGCTTCAATAAATCAGGGAAAATACTTATTTATATTATTTCTTTGGCAGTTGGCGTGAAAGAAGAAGCGTCCTCAAGTCTCGTATCTAATGCAGCACCTTATTCAAAATGTTTTATGTAGAGTTGTCAAAATTGGAGGGAAACACAAGACTAGAATATCATAAGCACCTTGCGTGAATTATTGACTGTAAAAAAAGTTCGTGTAGTGATCAATGTAAAAATTGTATGATGTACCTAAACGTGCATTTTAATTTGTTGAACATTTATATGTGACACAGGAATAAGCAATTTGATTTAAATAAAAGTTAGACTAATGCACATGATTGAATATTTGAACGTTTCTTAGAATATTTTGTAAAATGTGGCAAAAAATATTCGCCTTGTTTATACTTATACGAGTAGGTATGTATTTACTTAAGGAGAACTTATATTCAATATGTATACATATGTATATATTTATGTATTGTAGTGTACAATATTATTGTGAAAATATATTTGTTAATAGGTGTTGTTCAGGAAACGTTTTGCTGTTATTAGTAGTACCTACCTCGACCTTAAAGCAATCTAAGAAAATATTTATCTCAACAAATTACAGTGGGATGGATCATTGTCTGCTAGTTTTTGGATTTAAAATAAAACACATGGCATTGAGTAGTTTAATATTTATCAAAGTTTGGACACAGTTGGAATATTTAATAATTATTTACTAAAACCTTATCTTCATTTCTACGGATTTGAAATATATGTAGATAAATAACTGGTACACAATCATTACATCTAAGTTTTTTTATAATATCATCAGAATTGTATTAAGTATTTGATTAAAAGTTACACAACATCAGAAATAAAATACATCATTTGCGACTTGAAAGATAGGGACATATTTTTATTATTTCCATATATTGACTGAATACCTATACTAGAAATCAATGATAAATTCACAAATATAGGCTAATAACGTGATATCTTTCGAGAGGCACTCGATTGGGTTAATAAAATGTTACGATAAAACGCGTGAAACCTTGTCAGGTTCAGTCATGTCAAAAACGTAGTATGTCCACAAATCTGTTACGAGTAGCTAGAGCACTGCTGGTGATAAGACATTTCTATCGAATGTTCTCCCAGTCAACGCTACACAATCTTGAAGGCGAGAGTTATTTTTTTCTACTAATGTTCTGTGTCAAACCCTTCGTAAGCTGGCAGTGCCTCTTTAATGCATTTTGAACTTAACATATTCTATCGGGTGCATTCATTTTGTTAACCCAAAATCTTTAAAATTAGCATCGCTGATGGGGCACGTGGTAAGAAATAATAGGGACCATGCATGTAATTTTGCAAAATATTTTTTTATTAGCTGTAGTAAACGATTTTGAAAGATATTTTAAAATATCTTCATCAGCCACGAAGATAAAAAGCTTCAAACTTGACATTCAGAAAGAGAAGTGCGACACGAACTCTTGACGTCAAGTTCATGACGCCCATACAGCTGCCATAGAAAACGGCGTCATCGCGAGAGGGAGAGTTTTTTTCAACTAGTTTTATCTCGTTTGTTTTTCGATTTTGTTTTCACAGCTAGTATTGTTATGTTTGTATGTTTTTTGATAAACTGCTTAGATAGTATTTTACTGTTCATGCATATTCCCTATTGCTTAAAACACGGCTGTGAGATTCGACCACGCCATGCAGACGCCGCTCAACATGCCACCAAAACAACACCACTCCTGGTCATTAAGGACGACTTCAGTTTTTCATCCATGTCATTTCCAATTCGTAATGATAATGTCTTATAAGCAAATTAATAATTCCTACTCCGTCTGCAGCCTGTCAACGTTCCAGCCGAAGTGATCACGGATCGAGCTGTCATTCCATCTTCATTACATGTATAATTTATTGATGTAAATTTTTAAATCTTAAATCTATGACACAATATTTTTGCATATTCGACAGTAACTTTCCTGCTATATTGTTATTATTAATGTATGAGTATGAATCTACTTTAAAATCTCGATTGAGAATAATAGACATATTATCATTAAATCTTACATTAGATTATCCTAAATTAATTAAAATTGTTTATGGAATCCCCTACAAATACCTACTACAATATTTAGGTCAAATCTAATTGAAAATATGAAAATTCATCATATTTTTTTTTAAATCGGTTATAAATGCAAACAATATACAACGTGTAACAGAATAAACGCAATAACTGAAAAGGAGTTTTTGTATCCCTAAAATCCCAAAATCGCGAGAAAAACATCAGCTGTTGCGTACAAAAATGTTGGTCCAGTAGTTGTTCATAATGATGAGTACAATGAACCCTTTGCAGTTATTGCGTTTATTCTGTTACTCGTTGTCTATATACAATAAAGTAAATCTAAATTTTAATGCTTGGTAACATATTTTATCATAGGTTTGAATATTTAACAAAAACTAATAATACGCCGTTTACACGCCTTTTTTGTCTGAAACGCCCCTGTAAAGTCACTTCGTATCGGCATCACCAGATTATTTTATTTAACAAGTTCCACTATGTATTAATATTATAAACTAACAAAGTCTGGCTTTGTTCGATAAACGTTTAACATTAAAAGAACTCCACAGATTTGTAAAAGTTACTTTGAAAGAGAAAAAATATTATCCTATGAATTGGTGGCAATTTATTTTCAATAAGCTCAGCTTTTCTTAATAATGTATCGTTTTGGTACAAACATATAGAGAGACCTATAAATCCTTGGCAACACAGGTGGTGAAAGGTACACATGAATATAATTAACTTTCACCATGGGACCAACCATGAAATTGATACTGTAAAATCACCTGTTCTGAACAGCTGATGCAATTAATATTTTAGATTTTAATATTTTTTTGTACTTATATCATATCCTAAGTATTTTCACCACCTACATAATGTCAACGAAATAAAAGTCACCATGTTTAAAACATAAGCCCCAATCGAATTTCAATATCAAATATGTATAAAACCTAAGTACTGTGGTATCAAAAATAATTTACATTTTTACAATTTTGAATTCCCCTCCTAAAAGTTGTAAACTCGTCTCCTTCTCGTTTAAAGTTCTTAACACTTATTTACCACAGTTTATTTAGAAGTGTCTTTGTGGATCCGTTTCAAACGAAGTGATTTACTGCGTGGCTCCGGAGCTCGATTCAATAATCCGGATGACCTTTCCACACTCAGAGAGTGGCCACGTTCACGCACAGGCATAGGGTGCGTCAGCAGATGCATGGAGGTGTTGTACGCCGAGATCATGGGTAACTCACTGTAACCACCAATATCGCTCCTCAAATCTGAAGCTGCCAACGATGTCAAATCATCAGAATCAGTATCGTCGTCTTCTGTTTCCAAAACCCTGAAAATTACCATTCCTTGAAAGTCTGATAAATGATGAAGCAAATAAAAAAAACATTCGCAATGATCCGCAGTACATGGGAAAAATAGAGACAAACAATCGCAAAGGCATCATATATTAAGAACTGTTTTGCAGTAGTGATAATACTCACCTCAATTCAATTTTGCTTATTCTCTGTTTTATTTTAGCTTGTTCTTCGCCGACGTCTGTAAGTAGTCCTTGTAAACGATTATTCAACATGTCTACTGTAGTTTCCAATTTATGCACAGTTTCCTCCATGCTCTGTTGGGTTGTTTGCGCATTTTCGAAAACAGCTTCATCAAGCAAGCCATCCTGTAGTTTCAAAAGAATTGTATATATTTGTATATATGTGTGTATGAATATTATTTTAATAGTGGTATACTTTATATGGTTATATTTTGTGCTTATTTTTTACGGTTATGCGTGGGGTTATTATACTTTGTGTGGTTATTATTATGTTTGGTTGTCACGGCTACTGTGACATTTTATTTACGAACCTTCCTCAATAACTGACAGCCTCGTTCAGTGAGTGTTGCTCTGGCATCCGGATAGTCAGCAAGTGCTTCCCAAAGGTCTCTTTTTGCCAAGCAAAACAAATCGGAATAGCCCAGTGCTCGCACGTTAGCTGTCCTTCTATTTCCGGTACGATTACCAGCTATCTCTAATACACTCACTTCTCCGAAAACAGAGCCAGCGCTCAAAGTAGCTAATACAGTTTTACCATCATCGGCAACCACTTGAAGTCTTCCACGTTTGACAATATACATTTCTTTTCCAACATCTCCTTTTCGGCAAATGTAATCACCAGGACTGAAAACTTGAAGTTTCAGTTTTAATACCAATGCCTCTAATAACCCAGGTTCGCAATCTTGGAAAATCCTCACTTTACGCAGAGTATCCAAATGAACGCGAATCGCAATTTCTGCCTTAAGTTTGTCAGGCAGTGAGGATAGGACATTCTCTTCATCAAGTGCTCCGCTTTGTGCCCAAGTGTAAGCAAACCAACGAATAACCCTGGCTTCAAGTTCTCCGCTAACTTTTCTGAATGCCATATACTGTTTCACACCATCCATTTTATTTTGAAATTCCACCCTGGCGACATTCATGTTTGAAATCATTGATCCAATATTTCCGACGATTGTAGCAAAAATTAAGACACCAGCTAAGAAGTCCGCAACGACAAATAGGTATTCAGCATCAATCTCCGGTTGAGGCGTTTCTCCGATAGTAGTAAGAGTCAGAGTGGACCAATAAAAACTGTAAATGTATTGATGTGCCAATGTTGCGTTACGGGATCCAGTTATATTGTATACCCAATTATCTGAACCGAAACCAATTGCATAACTTATGGCAAAATATAAACAGGCATTCCAATGAATAAGAACTAAAATTGCCATAACGACCTGCAAGTAAATAAGATAAGCAGTTAATAATAATCTCTTCGGTATCACCTTGTGAAAGATCTTACACGTAGACCAACCTTGCAAATCCTGAACGCGTTTGGATAACTAGTGGCTGTCTCAGTGCGATCGAACCACTCCCACATTCGCGGTAGGCGAAACAGTCGATTGAGTCGTACAATAACAGGGCAGGGCAAACCGAGCTGGAACAACAAATATTGACACTTGATGGTAATAACAAAGTTAAGGAATGTTTCAGTGGAATATTTTGCATTTGATATTGGTTTAAATTGTGATGAAAAGTGCATAAGCGGGGTCAACATCCAACTAAGATTAAGCTCACCTCATGTTAACACTTCTCTACTTTCTGTAAATTGCAGGTTACCCAGTAGTGGTGCAAAAACATAAAAGTTACTTGTATGAGTAAAGCTGCCTTAAGCCAAGATTTTCTGGAGCCATTCTTAACATAATTTTCGAAAGGAGATTGCCAAATACCGCGGCCCTTTTCTGCATCCTGTCTCAAACTTACGCGCCATAAAGCTTACTTAAAAATATGTTCCGATTTCTGCTGTACAAGTTATAGCGTTTATAGGGTCCCGAACTATAAAGGTGTACATAAGTTTTTTCCGTTGTTTCGTGCATTAGCCGGTGGGCCCATTGTGAAAGTTGTTTTCAGTAACATTTGGTCATCGATACCGGAAACACTTTGAAGAAACGAATGTCTCTTATCAAACTTAAGTTTAGTTACAAAACTCTTCTCACTTATCCAATTGTCGTCTTTATCTATACTGATAATATTATAAAGAGGAAAGATTTATTTAGCCCTGGCTGGAGGCTTTATTATTTATATTAAGGCCACCACAGGCAAGCCCGGTTAAGCTGTCAACAACCTCATAGTTTGAACTGCGAGACGACACACAAGAAAAAAAAGAAAGAAAGATGTATTTGTTTGTTTGTTACGATTTGGCTCAAAAACTACTCAATCGATTTAAACATTCCTAAAAAGAATAACAAATGTTTGGATATTTTGAAAATAAACCCCTAAAGAGATGAAAAGGGGTACATAATTAAATTTTTAGGGGAGGACATAATTGCTTGCTTCAATATACGTGGATATTGGTATGAACAAACTAAAAGCAGGATAATTGAAACAGATCTAATAATTGCGTGATCCTGATCTGCCCCTTACAGAGTGAACAGTTGCGCTGGTCCTGACACCCCAGAATCAGCAGCAGAAATGGCTGGGTAATTAATGAAAATCGCTGTGCTTAATTTTTCAAGACTAACCTTTAGAAGGGGGTACAGGGGGCGCTGAAGTATGTGGAGTACCTACTAAATCCGCGTTGATGAAGTGCTAGTCATTACCATAAACACGAGCTGAAGCACGTAGTGCAAATCAAATTGTTTCTAGACATTATAATGATGCATGCTTTAAAGGTAGGTACTGACATAGCACTTCATTCAGTCAATACGTGGAAACGAGCACGACCATGCGTTTGTTACATGCGTATGACGCGAATGTGTTGTGGATTTTAGGACACGGCGGCGTAACATATCATGCTCGCTGCGAATGTTACATTACCGTAACACCGGTCAGTAGGGACAACGGACCGAATGGGAGTCTAAGTGCGGAAAATGGAGTCCCTACACTACTCTACTCTAACACCGGTCAGTACAGTTAAGAACAAACACTTTAATAATTACTTTCAATACGTGGGTCACACTGAAAGTTTTTAGAAAATAAAGGCGGACTGATGTAGAAGCCTGTTATTTTTTTTTTCGCTTTTCAAGTTCATAAAACGAATTCCTCTAAGTTTATCTTTTATTTTTTGGGAATAAATAAAAGTCACAAGGTGCCAGGTCGGAATTGATAGGAGGATGATTTCTTAACTCCACACCTTCAATAGACTAATATTCGGTGGTCCGTCTGGTGGAGTGAGCTGGAGCGTTGCCGTGGTCGAGGAGGATTCTACTTCTTGGGCGCTGCTGTTTAACATTTTCCAAGACAACTGGTAAACAATGTCTGACATACCAATCTGCAGTAACAGTCCTTATATTTTCTAGGTCAATTGTTGCGAAATTAATTGATGAAGAATGAGGAGATCATCTTTTTCCCTTGACTTCTGCCCTTCTTTACTTTTGTCGGCAAATCTTCGAATGGAAACATCCATTGCGCAGATTGTCTTTGGTTTCGGGTTCGTAACAATATATATAGCTGTCATCACCTGTGACGATGTCATTTACAGCATTTGAGTCACCTCCGTCATATTTTTCAAGCATTGAGCGGCACCAATACAAACGATGGTGTTTTTTATTTTCCGTGAAATTATGAGGTATACCTACATACATAAGTACCTACTAAGCTTTCTGACGCCTAAATGTTCATGTAAGACTTTTCGTGCTTGACTCATACCAATGCCTAAAGCTGCCCGAATCTGTTGAATTGTCACCCTTCTATCAAAAGTCACACAGCACTCACGTTATCTTCAGTAGTCGCCGTAGAAGGACGTTCTCGCGAATCATCAGTGAGTTTGCTTCAAACCACGTTTAAACTCATTAAACTAGTTATTAACAGTGACACGGGATGGGTTCTAGATATGAAATGTTAATCGAAGTTTATCGTAACATCGTTGTTGAGTAAGACCGCAACGAAAGTCTTCATGAATCATTGAGCAAAAATTTTCTCTAGTAAAATCCATTTCGGTGCACGACAGACACTTTTAAATTGCCGACAATTTGTAAAAACAAATTTGAATGACATAATACACTTTTCTTACTGGCCCATTCTAAAGACTTTCAGTGTGACCCCCGTACAATAATAATGCCAAAGCAGTGGCCGATCGATTCTTGCCGACTGTTGTTGGTCGAAACCCCACTCGGTTTTGAGTAACCACGAATTGCTACCCGGGATTTCTGGGCTTCCTTTACCCGCGTTTTCCTGATCTTTACTAATATTATAAAGCTGGAGAGTTCGTTTTTTTGTTTGAAAGCGCTAATCACTGGAACTACGTGTCGGATTTGGAAAATTATTTTGTTAATAATAGCCTCTTTTACGAGAAAGGCCATAGGCTATACAGGCACGGGAAAAAACTATGTACGCGTACGAAGTTGCGGGCAAAAGCTAAACCTTATATAATTTCATCGAGACAGGATACACCCGAAAAGAGATGGTAAAGAGCCTTATACGTTTGTTGGCATTCTCCTTTACACACACTACAGAACTGAAAAACATTACCCTCCTTCTGGGACAATTCACCAATCTTTGACTTACTGTTTTAGGCACATATTGCAGTCCGAACACAGATTATTTAAATGATATACAAGAGAGTATATTAATACTAACATCATTACAAGTTCCAGGAATCCACCAGTAGTATGCTATATCAGTGGGTATTAGTGATATTAGATCATATCTCCATGAAACGGATTTTAAATAATGTTTCCTGAGCATTTTTGGATCTTTAACCATGAGACCTTGTTCAAGATATCCTGTGAACAATAAACAAGTGTTTTAATTACTCTAGATGGAGGTTTGTTACTTGACGACACTTCTACTGCGCTTCAGCGAGGGCGTCAATATTGTAGCGTGGAGAGCGCTTATAGCGCTCGAGTAACCCGAAGCGCGCGTACTGCTTGCGACGTCATCCATCATCACCAGCATCGACTTTAGAAGATCTACCTGAAGTGCTATTCAGTAAAAATCTCACCGTGATAACTTAGGTGAAGTGTGCCGTCAATCTGTAGCATCAATTGAAATGACGACTCACTTCACCTAACTTTTCACGGTGATTTTTTTTAGAATGGTCGATTCTAAAAAGAAAACACCGTGAAAAGTTAGTTGGATCTTTCAGTCAATAATTATGATGAAAGTGAATAGTAAAAAGAAAGTTAAATGCGCTGCATTGTGAATCTAAATGCGATAAGCAGGAGCCACACTAATTAGCCTGTTCCCGACCATGTTAGGGTCGGCTTTCAGCGACTACCCATCTAACCTCCACAAATCATTAAATGGGTAAGACGATACCAACTTACTGCTAAGACTAATCGGACTCGGGCTTTTAACCCTTAAAGACAGTCAATAATGCACACGCATGCCACGGGCATCTATGACATTTGTAGCATTGCATAAGTTTGGTAAATACTTTGATATAACAGGCTACAATAATATAAATCAGTCGAGACTATATTAGAGTATTCTTAGAAAAATGTTCATAAAATTTTCGAGTTTAGTTTGCAAGAACTTCTCTAGACCGTTCTTTCAACATCTTGACGTTACGGTAGTCAAAAGAACAGAGTAGAAAACGACCTTACCGCATCCTTGATGAAAAGTATTTTGTGTCAAATTTAAAATGTTAAAAACGTATGTTAATGTTATCGCGAGTGGGTTATCTGAAACATTTCTGTCAAGACTTTTTTTCCTGGTAGTGAGACCTGGTTTTTGGATGAAAATTTAAAACCAACAGTGTTTATCACCGTGTTTTTAATAAAATTATTTTTATTTTTTACTTTTCTACATAAAAACCGTGAAAATGTACATATTTCAGTAAACAAAAAACATGTTAAATAAATGTCTTTACGTGAAAATCTACGAAAACCACAAATGAAAATTTGAAACTAAGATGTGATCATAAAACGCTTTGCCAAATTTAGCATAGATAAATTATTTAAATTATACTACATATAAAGAGAAAAACATATTTGTTTGTAAAAGTAGTAGGTATATAAAGGAAAAAAATATTTGTTTGTAAAAGTAGCATTATCCTATTTGCAAAACTGCTAATTCTAATAAAAAAACAACACAGTTGCTGAGTGCCCCAGGCTATACCTTCATTTATCTCGAAAAATTCTCATTTCCTGAGAGAGAGCTACGAGAGTGAACCAGCGTAGCGTCACAAAAAAGAAAATCTACGAACTCAATTAGAAGCTTTTTATTGAGTAGGCGGGTTCTCTTTTTTGTACGTACGTTTTAGTTATTTTAGTTCCATAACTTTACTGTTATGGTGCATGGCAGCTGGGTGCTCATAACCAAAACTTCCACGTTTTTGAAGTGAAAACTTCTTTAGCGGCGTTGTGCACTTTTTGGGATGGGTAAAAATGTTAAACTCGCGTCAGAACACGTGACCTGATCGAAAAGACGGAGAGAAAGTTCTGAAATGTTAATTTTTTAATGTAATATCAATAATTGTCATACGATAGCGCAATAAATGAATATTATATTTTACCTCATAAATGATAGTACTTTTATACTGATAATTAAAGCAATTCGTGCAAAATTATTCCCTAACCATTTCAAAATATCAAAAATGCACAACGTTAATGTTCAAGTTTTCACTTCTGCCAGCACTCCCGGAGTGCACCCCGTTGTTTTTTTTTTTTTTGGAGTGGTCATTTAAGTATTTTCTCAAGGATTTTTTTTCAAATAAGCTCTCCTCTCACACTCATATATGTATGTCTGTTTTTCACGGATAAGGTATCTATCTACCTGTAGTACAAATTCATTTGAGATACTGAGAGCAGTTTTAACTGGGACAATATGGAGACATCTAAATCCTTAAGAATCGGAGCTCTCGAAGTGGAATAGAGGCCTGAGCGAAAGGTGACGGTGACACCGTTAGGGAATCGAGACTGCAAATATATTAATATTAAAATAAGTAAAATCGATTGCATCTTTTTAATGTAAAACGACTGTTTCTTTTGCCATCTTTTTAGTTTTTTTGCAAAGTTACGACGGCGCACAATGTTACTAGTGGGGTACCTATGGAACGAGGACACTCAAACAAACATAAAATGGCTTTAAGTGACGCGTTGCCGAGATATTAGGACGATATTTGGAGGCTATGCACACTATGTAATGGAAAAAAGTATCCTATTCCGATCATCTGGTTAGTAGGTGACGTAAGTATCGTTTTGTTATCTATTATTTTTATCGACAGAATAAAATTGCGGCCTCAACGTGATCATGACGAATATCACTTTTTAATTATTCATAAAATTTTGGCTTATTAAACTGAGATACAGTGACGTCAACTTTTTCAGGTTTTTTCCTCGGTTTCCATAAGCAGTTAAGAAATAATCAATCAATCACAAAATCCGTGTAAACATGTCCCTACAAGCGCAGTGCAATATTTGTGCGGAAAAAGCAACTAGGCAGGGTCGAATGTTTGTTCACACGTTAGCTAAATTTGATGACGCAAGGCGCGGCTCTGCGTGTGGGTGTCAAATTGTTGATTTGCGGGCTCACTCCAAAGTAATACTCGTAACTTACTTTGTCGTAAACTGTGTCGATTTTAATAGTTCTTACGATGTGTGACTACCAAGATATCATGACATGTTTGCAGATGATTTAAATGAACAAAAAAAAGTAACTACAGTTTGCTTGAACGATTGGCTATTTTAATTTTTCAGTATACTTTGATCTTATGTTTGTGTTGTTATGTCTGTTTTACTCGTTAGGTAGTAGCTTAAGGTAAAATACTTAACTATGTGGTAATCCAGGCGGATAACCACATAGTTAAGGAGGTAGTAAGAATTAGGTAGATACCTAATTCTTAACTTGGACAACTATTTTGAGCAGGTACTATAAATGTAGGCATGGTTTACCCCGGCATGCGAACTAATTAAATTCACAAAAAAAGATTTTTAGTGAGAACTTATGGTGATCAGGGATACCGATGGATAAATACTTAATTTGTTTAACACATGTAAAACAAGCTGGTACTTTATTCATCAGTGTTCGCAACAATAATATCGACTGACAGCGTTTGGGTGGGGCGACAGTCACTGAAAATCTCGTGACCGACCAAAACGCACCACTGCATAAACACGGGGCGCCGACTATCCGGGCGGCTCCGCACACATATGGGGCTTTCAGTACACAATTAATTGTTCTCTGGTTGTACATTCGACTTTGCTTTGGTATATCAGGTGTTGGTAAGTCAATGGTCCATAAGCGGTCCGTCAGATAGATTTCCAAAAAATATGGGATACGTATTTTTTCATTTTTATTTTTTACGTAAACAAAAAAAAATGTAGGTACAGTGCGTTGAAAACACGCGTGACGTCATTATGATGGTACTATTTTAACCTGCGAAGTGACGTCACGCGTGTTTTCAGTGCAAAGTTTGTAAAGCAAAATGATCCTTTTCAATTTCTTTTAAGTTGTGAAGAAGCATATTTCATTGATGTTATCAATCAAAGAGGCTTCTATTCTAAATAACCGTTTGGGACCTGTGTAGATGGGTGCACCTGTAGACCAAAACCCAAGCCCAAATAATAAATTCACATTAAGAAGCTGCATGAATTAGATGAAGACCTATCAGGCTTAATATGAACACTTTATACTAAACATGTATAAAACGCAACGTTTTTGGTGACACTGAATGATTCGGGTGTTGGTGTAATGGGATGCACGATTTTAGGTACTTCAGCTTCCGGCTTCCCCTGCTGGTCCTGCTGACACAACTTATGAAGTTAATGAAGAGCACATTTAGAAATTTTATAATATGGAATATAAAAGTAACATATATATTATGTACCGGTAACCAACCTAAAGTAACTACAAAACATTATTAAACAAATATACCTACTAATAAATTCGCGAAATTATGTACAAACGCGTATAAAAACAAAATAAATCATTGTGCATCAAAAAATTCATCGACATCTCAATCCATGTCACTCAGCATAGTACAATCAGCGACAATATTCGATGAGCAAGACCAGAACACCTAAAACATCACTGACCAGCTTTGGCCACAAAATGCTGTAAAAAATCAATCTTACAAAAGTCGGTTAAGTTTAATGTTTTTTTTGTAATTCCGCTCACGGTGTTAGTACACTTAGGACGTATTAAATATTAAAGAAACCATGTACAGGCCATACAGAGTCATGCAATTGTGATCAACGCAGTACATTATTTATTCAATTACGAAAACATATTTTTTTAAATAATGATGGAATTAACTGTAGTCCAGAATTATTTGCTGATAGAAAGGAGTACAGAACAATTTTATTTCGAAAACATAACAGTTTTTCGATTGAATGAATTGAACTTTAAGATGCTCATCGAATTTTGTCGCTGGCTGTACCTATGTTAGGTGACGGTAGTGCCTGTATCCAAAGACCCGACTCCCATTCACCCACAGTCAGCAGGCGGACACGCTCCGCAGTATCGGTGGACGTATTTATGTGGTTATTCCGTACGAACCTGCAGAGCGGCTCGTCCCATTGTCTCTGGGAAATGGGTTATCTGATAGCGCCGCGGGAAAGCCACTTTGCAGGCGTTTACTGCATCGGAATAAAATGCTTTTCATGTACACTAGTACACAGTTCACCTATATATAGGGACAGTGCTCTTATTTATATAATTTAAAGTTTATAAAACAAATTTGAACAAACAAAGGTTTTAAGGTTTTATTTTATTTGATATTGCTACTGGTATTATAATTACTATTTTTGTCAAGCGGCAACTCTGAATACGTACGTCATTCGACGTCACGATAGTGAAATCAGGGACATTTGCGTCAAAGATAGAAAAAAGAGCGTTGCCCGTTTGACCGCGATGATGAACGACGAGGGTGTAAACATTTCGGAAAGGACAATGCAGAGGCGGTTGGTCGAAGAGAAACTGATGGGTCGACGGCCTACTTAAAAACCACGCCTCATCGACACTATGACAAAGATACGACTACAATGGGCTAGACAAAACCGAAATATGATAGACTGAGATCCCAGAGCTCCCAGACCTCCCTTGTTTTATCACTAACAAAATATGTGGGATAGAGTAGTGTTAGTATGTACTTATAACATACGCATAAGTACCTTTTTTTTGTTATGTGTCAAAGGTATTTCAGTTGTCAAGAAGGTAGTTTTGCATCCTCCCAAATCCTGGCAGATTCTAGCTCTCGTTATTTGCACCTACTAAATAAACTATGCCCAAACTTCAGCTTTGTGAATAGGATCTCACCTGAGGTGAAGACCTGCTCTTAGACTATTACAACGACTAAACAATCGTTGAAATATTATTAAATTACTAATAATTTAACAACATTCTGTAAAACATACATAAAAATCAGCACCCAGACTTAAATAAAGTGATTTCATCTTTGGCACCTGATACCTGGAAATCGGCCGTCGACCTAAGCTAGCAGGTATGCGTATGTTAAAAGTACAAACTAAAACTACTCTATCCTTCACATTTTGCTAGTGAGAAAATAAGGGAGGTCTGGCAGCTCTGGGATCTTAGTCCATGACTTGCACACTGGAATCGAGTAAATATAACATTTTTGAATAATGCAATGTATCATTAATGATTTTTACTATTAATTATAATATTTTGCAGGTGTGATTTTCTAACGAATCGACATTCCAAGTGTTCTTTGACTGCAGGGCGATCCCCGGCCACAGTAGGCGCGGGCCTGCGGACGGCGAGCATTGGGTGGCTCGCTGTCCGATCACCACCAGCATTGAAGACGGGGCCCCCTAGGGCCATAGCCTGCCAGGGTTGCAGGATTTGTTCGAAAGAGTCACCCGCAGCCATGGCGCAAAGGGCTTAAGAAGAAACACGGATGGGTTTCAGTCAGTAAGAGTCTGACACGTCCTTCCGCTCCAACCAGAGCGGAAGAAGTTATGGGGTTATATTCCATCCTTAAAAAAAAAATGTTGATGGGCAAAAGATTTTTTGTCAAACGGCGCTCTGGAGAACAAATCAATGCATATTACCTTGTGGAGCGGGTAAAACACCCGGTTAGTGTAATGGTATGGTCGGTCAGTTCAGCCAAAGGCATGGGCCCCCTATACATCGCAGAAGGGATAATGAAACAAGATCAGTACAGTACAGTAAGAGCTCTAGAAACCCAGTTACTGTTCGGTCGGCTAAATGAATGGTTCCCTGAAGACGACAACTACATTTTTATGGATGACTCGGGACCTTGCCACAAAACCAGAAGTTTCACTACATTCTTTGCTGAAGAAAATGTCACTGACCTGGCCTAGGCCAGGGAATTCACCAGACATGAACCCTATAGAGAACATGTGGAAGCTCACCAAACGGGCCATTGAGAAAGAAGTGATCACCACCAAGCGGTGAGTGTTTCACCAGTTGGTTGAAACACTCACCAGAGAATAGCATCACAACGTCATACTCCAAGAACAGGCAAAGGTTTGTATTGAGATTATACCTCTACGCATAGAAGCTCTCATAAAATCATCGCAAAAATTCTCCAAAAAATAAAAAATGTTTTGCATATTTTTATAATCCGAATAGAAAAGAAATACAAATGAATAATACACAATAGACCTATAACCAACCTATTATTAGAAAAATCCAATTTAAATACAAAAATCTCAGCACTGTCCCTAATAATATGGCCACCGATGGTATATTGACGAACAATACGTTTCACTGTAAACCAACAAGTCATCAGTTTTTAACATAAATATAAACTGGTGTGCTTTTGAAATATTTTGTTCCTGGCATATTGTGTGGAAAACAACAATGATATCGTAATTATTATGTTTCAACGTTCGCTTGTTGCGGTTTTCGCTTTGTGATCGCTGAGCAATGGGAGATTAAATACAAGCAATTAGTTGAAAATAACATAACATATAACATGCATAGGCATGATGTTATTTTGTTTTGAGCCAGTTATATTTTGTTTTTGGCCAATTATATTTTATTTTGGGTGTTGCTGGCCATCAATAAGGTGCATATGCTTACTCTTTTATACTGTTGCTGGGAAATGCTTTATGTAAAAACCCAAAAACGCAGTTCGACCTGGAGATCGAACCAATTGCATCGCGCTGTTAGCAGTAGTGCTTGTGACCTCTTCGATTTCTTATACAAACATTTTGTTGAAATATATTCCGTAATATATTAAGTCTCGAAGAACCCCATTAGATTCTTGACAACTCGGTGAAGGCACTCAGTAAAGATCTTAAGCACTTTTATTTGGCTATTTCAATAATATGTTTTTTTTTTGCGCATACTGTGATTGGTTACTGCTAAGCAAAATTTAACTAAAGATTCTAATGAAATTAATTATTTAGGTACAAGTATAGATAGCGAAATATTTCTGTGTACATAAAGGCATTTATTTGTTTGAATAATAATTATGTTCATCGTGATTTTAGGTACTGTTTTGCCTACATCCTTGACAACGACATCCGACTCCATGACGAATTAAACTTCGTCTAAAAGTTATCGATTGTGTAGAATATTTATTTTGCTATTTTGATTTTTGCGTCCCGCGGCAGTGAGTCGACACTTCATTTTATTCTATTGAAATTTTAAATTCAAATATTATGAACTGTCATACTGAAGCTGTTGCTGAGCAGTTTCTTCTTGTAACGATATCACTATAATTTGGGTGCTAAGGCACACATACATAATCAGATTCAAAATATTTTTTGCTGGCAAGAATCCTTTTCTGTGCCTTGCTGCTTCTAAGCAAGTACCTACTGGTTTTGGGACGGAATATATTGAACAAGTACGGCAGTGTAGGAGACGTGCTGCATTTTACTAGGACGGCTTGGTAAGTCCGTAAAAACATATTGTGAGAAACGGCTCGTGGATTATTATTTCGTGTGTCTTGGCCGAATTTGCGGGTAGCGGCTGAAAGTCCTTGCGAATAAAATTAATAAACTGAATAGTAGTGGGCTGGCCGCCACTTTTTTCCGCACGAGTAAGAAATATAGAAAAATAAACGTTATACGCTTGAGATTAATACTGCATTGCAAACTTAATAATGGTGGGATTAGAGCCAGTTAAAATATGAAAAGTTTTTTTTAGTCTGAAATATGAACAGATAAGTTTCTTACGCTGTATTTCTTAAGGTAATACAAGCTTTTCAGACTCATTTAAACCCATTTTTACTAAATGAAAAGGAGGAAAAATCAAAAACGTGTTAAAGGGAGTCCTTATTATGTTTTTCGCGACTAATAATGAGGAGCCATATAAAGCTGTTCTGGCTTAGCATGGGAGTGGCACAGAAAAGGCTATTTAAAAAAAATACTTTAAGAGTTGCATGGTGAGAATCAGCAATAAGGATTTAAATATTCTCCACTTTGTAATAATCCTCGTTATTTGGTGAAGATTGGCACACTACTGGGATACAACTTGGTTCTTAATGTAAAAAGTGTATGTAGTTATTCCATTTTTTTTTTACTTTACAGTTACATACGGCTACTACATTAGAAAACACATTACTGCAACCCAACATACATTAATAATAAAAAAGACATGATAATTGATTGCTCACAGTTATATTGTAATAGCGACTATGATATAATTACTTAATAAATAAACGATTTGTCATCTGTCATCGAAGAATATTTATCGTGTCACTTCACTTAGGTACATAGTTAAATGAGACAGTGTCAAAAATGTAAGTTTAACAGTACCTTCTTCGCAAAAAATCTAAGTATGAACCTATTGGGAGGTTTGTCTGGACAGTTTAAAAAATACATGTATAGGAATCGATACATAAATTAGTTGTAAATGGACAACAAAGTTATTCAAGTATTATGACTAGGTATAATTCCATTAAAATTACGTACCTTCATGGACGTGCACAACGGTGTCGATAAGATAAATAGCATCGCACAGATAATCCAGGACAAACCAGAGCAATGTCAGTTTATCCAGCTGCCAGAAAACTGCTCGACCAATCACGAAGACCATGTTGTACAGAATTGCTAACGACACCACAGCGAGCCACTGTAAAATTACATTAAAAATATATTAATATACTCATATTAACTTTACAGATTATATATGTCACTGGAAAATGGCAAACTTCGTAAGATTATAAAATAACTTGAGATATAGTAAACTCGCGATAAATTGTCAACTGAACTTTTGGAATACTTTTTACGCATCAAAATTTGATAGTCTATAATCTCTCCGTGTCGGTTCGAGAAATTGTGGATTGACATAAACTGGCGACCAATCAGCAATCTGGTCCACAATTTATCTGTTTTGGTGTGATAGTTAAATTGGAAACTTGGCTCTCCTCATTGGTCTTGGTGTTGTGAGCACAAGAATGAAAGTCTTGTTTCCGGGTTTACTATCACACGAAAACGGACAAATTGTAGACTAGTGCTCTGATTGGTTGCCGTTTTATGTCAGTCCACAATTTCTCGGAATGACTTCGAGATATTATAGACTATCAAATTTTGAAGCGTAAAAAAGTATTCCAAATGTTCAGTTGACAATTTATCGAGAGTTTACAATCTCTCTAGTCATTTTATAATCTTACGGAGTTTGCCATTTTCCGGTGACATATATATAGATAATGGTACGGAACCCTTCGTGCGCGAGTCCAACTCGCACTGGACCGGTTTTTTTTAAATATTAACGCTTCTTTTTCCTGTAAGCTTTCGAAGTTATTACCAAGACATATTTTCTCAGTTGCGTTGTGGTCACTGCGCTTTTTGATTGATATCAAAACTGCGAAAACTACTGTTACGACTTCACTGTTATCATATTTATATATATTTTTTAAATTCTATTCATTCGGTTATCTGGCCCTTATTTGTTTGGAAATATTTATAGCACCCCGTTTAGGGTTGTAGGGAAAAATATGAGAAAGTTCCCGGATTATTTTTTAAATCTGTAGAATACATAAGGGATTGACAACCTTGAAAAGAAAAGTTACGCATGATCCTAGACTAACGTATGATTAGGGTAGTGTTGTAAATCGATGGATTAACAATTTTCTTTTATTGCAACCCAATTAACTGTCAATAGAAATTGAATAACTGTCTTTTATTCGTTATCTGAACATCAAGTTCCTCATCGTAAAATGGGCATCGACCGAGAAGGCCTCACAAAGAGAGATACAGTGTGGCTTAGAACTAACGACCAATGCTAGACAATCATTTGTAAACCAACCTATGGTTTTTTTAGTGTACAGAAGCTTTAAGGAGTGTTTTTTCAAATGATGACGTGGTGTGAGAGTAACATGAGTAACTTCCCCTTGTTATGCCTGGTTTATTGTGACGACCTTCTTGTAAATTCAGGTTTTAACGCCAAATACTTAACGTCAACCAAGAGCGTAATGAAGTGCGTAGAGTAGATAAAACCATCAGAAAAAGAATTAAACGAGATGTTTTGTTGTTTTTTGCCCAATTTTTGAAGTGAAAACTTCTTTAGGCGCGTTGTGCACTTTTTGGGTGAACAAAAGGCATGGAACTCGCGTCATCGTCACCGAAGGCTTCAGCTTTCGGTTAGTTTTCACTTCTATCGGCAGTCCCCAAAGACTGTCCCGAATGTTTATTTTTTGTAGTATGATATAGATTTACCATATTTATAAACTTAGCAAAAAAATTGTGTCTCAAATGAAAGCGCTTGAATGAATAAAGCCTAGTGCGTTCGTACGTCATTGATATTACCAGACATTTGGAACGCACCACATTGGGACTCATATTTACGAATTTTCTTAGATATTGGACAAATTTTATAAATATGGCGGTTTTACAGAAATTACGGTGTGATTGTGATTTAACGCGCTTATCAATAATAAAAATAATGCGCCTGTAAATACAAAACCAAAAGAAAAACTCTATTACTGATTTTGGAATAGAAATAACATGCTTTTAGTAACTTTAATATAAAATCAACCCAGGTTACCATTGTTCAAAGTGAACCAAAAAAAAAACAGCTATATTATTGATCAACACGCAATGCATCGTTACAGCCAAAGTCTGCTTATGCATTAAAAAAAAGGATTATTTAGACTCTAAATAATCCTTTTTTCCTATCCTAAATTTTAGAGCAACTAAGGCACTCCATTAATATTATTGTTTTTACGTTCCTCAGCTCGGCAGTGCAGAAATCTGAATTCAACAAATATGTCGATTCCCTCACACACATACATACTTGTGCTTTCTGCTTCCACAACTTTGGCGTAAATGATTAATTTCATAAATTTAACATTGATTAAATACAAAGTGACATGTTATAACTAGTCTATTCCATCCGTTGACCACCGGGAGTCTCACGAGCTGATTTAAATTGTACAATGTACTTACGTGATAGTGCCCAGGCAGTGTAGGATCAAACGCAAGTTTAAGCCCACAAAACAGTTTGGATCGTTTAGCCTGGTACAGGGGCTCCTCAGGATCAGTGAAGGTCTGCGCTGCGAATTTGTCCAAGAACCAGTCAGGCGTTTTAGAGTGGCCTTCTCCGCTGATGCGGTAGCGGAGATTTCGTGTCACTCTAGAGAACTGCCTCTGCATCCAGGTCCTGCCAGAGTCATCTTCGCTCGTCGTCTGTAGCAAAAAAAGTTGGGTATAAGTACTACGATTTCAAGAAACAGTATGGATAGAATTTCTCTACTTAGTGTTAATAAATTGGGTTAGCTTTAATTATGATTAAAATTTTAAAAATCTTGTCTTTTTTTGTGTAAAATATCACTTTTTTTTTTGTTATTATCGTTTAAATGACGATATGTAAGCAATAGTTACGAATAATCTAAAAATCGTCTGTGTATATATTTAGCACTTTACGTATACAAATGTACAGAGGCGGGCTTAATGCCACAGGCATTCTCTACCAGTCAACTTCTTTTACTTTTTCTATTTGTTTTTTCTTGACGGTTCCATACCTTCATAATAATGCTTCCTCACCAATCATCATTATAAAAATACAATTAATAAGTAGGTAAGAACTATCTTCTTGCCAAATTTTATGATTCTAGCTCAACGGGAAGTCCATAGACTTTGATTCCCTCGCGAGCGTCAAAACATGCACCATAAACGGAGCATAAACGGCCTTATATTTAGATTGCGTTGACTTAGAAGTTTAATTTTTTCACTGCTGCAAGGGGTAGCAGACGTGAATACTCATTCCTCCAGGCGTTCCAAAAAAGAGGGCCTTCACAGACGGACAACAAAATGATCCTATAAGGGTTCCGTTTTTGCCGACTGAGGAACAAACGGATCCCTTAAAATATCTAAAAAGGCACTTTAACGGAATTTAACCACAATTTTTGACTATCGTTTAACTACGGATAAAAAATCTTGGGACATATTGTGTGTCATATATCATTTAAATTTTTTGTTGCGAGAACAATGGATAAAATGTAGTGTTTTAATTTTATTTGTTTTGCTTACAGAAAGCTAATGACAAGCAGGTTGTTTTGGTCATAGTAGTGGTGGTGGAGGGTATTCTGGGGTTTTATTTCTAGGAGCCCAAAATAACCCTCCGTGCTCCACAGAAGGAGCCTCAGTCAGGAGCGAACAGAGGTTTATGACAGGAAAACCTTGGGTTTCCATGAGGATTTTCGCACAGGAAAAAAATTGTTAGCACCTAGTTAGTAATTAATTATTTCTTTATTATAGACCTGGAACTTCTTAGCAATGTGTGCACTAGCTGGTTGTCTTATTGATGTTTTTCTATAATTCTCGAAGAAGAAATTTTCCTTTCGCTTCTGTATTGTTTATTAACGTTTTTTGCATTTCAAATAGGTAACCTTGACCTGTGGACGTAGACAACCTTTGTCTCTTCAATTACAAAATAATTTATAAATAGCTTCCTTATTAAGAAGAACGACTTTCCTCATGACATTATTTGATACTGCTTAATATTTGTATCAAGTATAGTTTGTAGGTATCGCTGGCTTACATCGCGATCAGTGTCGTTATGCCATAGGTAAGTGTCATTCGGGGAATGTTAGTTGAATTTAAATCAGTCTCCATCGATGTGTATCATGTCATTGAATCAATTTTGGAATCTTAGTCATATATTGTTAGTTCTAAATCATCTATTCAAACTATTTGGAGTTCATAGTCGTAGTAGTTGGCATATTAAATACTAGCTTTTGCCCCCGACTTCGTACGCGCATATCCCGTTCCCTAGCCTATAGCATTCCTCATGAATGTGGCTATCATATATACAAAAAGAATTTTCAAAATCGGTTTAGTAGATCCAGAGATTACCCCCCACAACTTCACAAACTCACAAACTTTACCTCTTTAGGTATAACATTAGTTTAGATTTAGATTTATCTTCTTAAATCTTTTTCGTATGGACTGGGGTCTCGTCTGGCCTCTGTTCAACCTACTTACTTATTGAACGTGATTACAGTTCGGTATGATACGTTATTTCCAAATGGTTTGCTACACTACCTGTTATAAATATTTTTCAAGTTCATAGCACGTACCTTTATGTAACAATATATAAGAAAATACATTAAAACGTCACCGATTAGAAGCCGTTTTGCCAATTCACAATAAATTGTAACAATAACTTGAGGAGCGTCGGAACAAAAACGGATAAATCACATTTTGTCATTTTTTTTTATGATGCCAATTGGTTGTCCTCGTACATATCTTGCTCTATGGTTAATGTAACCCGGTCAAAAACTGATAAATCCGCTCTAAATTCGTCCGCAAAATATACGGATCTGAACATAAACCGATAAATACATCAATCGTACTAATCTACGATGATGATCGGAACAGATACCGATAAATCCCTAACATTTTCATTCAGTGTTTTATCAAAAACCGATATATCCTACTTTGTTTTATCAAAAACCGATAAATCCAGTTGGTTTGGTCAATAACCGATATATCCATTTTCATTTTTTTTATAACTCAACAGGTACCCACAGTCACGAATACAGTATTTAGGTTTCCAAACAGTGATGCTAACACCAATAAATTGATAGATTTTGTTTAACTCTAAATTAGAAACTTGGCCATATTTTTACACTTTTTCACAAAAAACAACAATGTGATTTATCGGTTTTTGTTCCGATGCTCCTCACTTTGGTTCGAAGCCGTTTAGAAAAAAAACTAAGAGGCACTTGCGCAAAATCTAGTTCGCCTAGATTTGTTAGTTTGGGCTTGCTAACCGACTTCAAAAAAGGAGGGGATTCTCAATTCGGCTGTTTTTTATGTTTGTAACCTCATAACTCCATTATTTATGAACTGATTTAAAAAATCTTCTCTCATATGAAAGAATGTACGTTTCGATTGGTCCCATAGAAATTTTATCAAAATTTGTTTAGTGGTATGGTTTTCAAATCAAAATAGTTGGGGGAAATAGAAAATATATCATCCAATTAAACGAAATTGCGTGTTTTGTTTTCCTATTACTTTCCAGTGGTTGTTAGGTGTGGAGTACCATTAAAAAGTGAAAACTAAAAAGTTTTTTTACAAAAATAAATTTCGGAAGTCGGTGTTAAATTACAAAGAAAAAAACCAAAAACGCAAAAATCCGAAATTAAAGTTATTTCATATATGTAGTGTTTTTTTATTTGGAAGTCGGTTGTATTTTTTTGTAACAAGTTTTTTTATTTAACTTATTAATGAAAGACTTGTTTCGAACAACGCCATTTCAAATGCAGACTAGTTCGTACGCTCGGGTAAACTATTTGGTTAGTCCCAGAGACACGCCATAAACAAAGTCTATGATTTTTCTAACATTGGGATATTTTGTATTACCAAAAATTCATCTTTCATTCATGTCGACGAGGTTGGCGTAGTGGTTGAGAGTTTGGCTGCTGCGCTGCGTGTCGCGGGTTCGATTCCCGCACAAAACATAATATATTCGTATGGCCTACAGATGGTTGTTCCGGGTCTGGCTGTTTGTGTATGTGAGTTTCTATGTTAGTAAACGCACCGGAGAAATTCCTAGTGTTAGTAGTAGTTTAAAAAAAAATATCAAAACACATTTTTATGAATGTATCCACAATAATCCACATATTATAACACAGAAGACCTAGTTAGTTCTGCTTCATTATCGAGCATCTTTATGATGCATTATTACTCCTCCACTATTTATTCATTTAATTTCAATTACTCTCTGCACTTACGGTAAGTACCAACAGGTACAGAGAGTCATAATCTTATAAAATAGATAAAACAGAATTATATTATTATTATTGAACAAGTAGGTCATAAGTTAACTGCCCGTTGCGTAGAATCTCAAAGTGCAAAGTACTTGATTTATAGGTGATGCTACTTCTTGTCCGTTACAAGTAGGTACTATTTAGAATTACGTCGACGTTTTTACTACTATACTATACTATAGTTATTGTATACAAAGGTTTTTGTGTAAATAAACTTATTATTATTACTACTTATGAATAAAATCAATTGTACGTTGGAATGACCTACATACAGGCAAAATTTACACAACTTACTGTATAGAGGTAAATATAAGGTACTGAATGGTTTCAGACGTAAAAGAATAGCACCATCCCATCACTACCCGTCGGTGTCATAAGAAACGACTAAGAGACTCACCAGAGAATGGGCAGCAGCATTCTCTATACATTGTAGCAGCCATGCATGGTCATAAAACTCACTTTACCGTGGTCATGGGGGATTTCAACGCAAAACTAGGCAAAAGAGACGGTGACGAGCTGCGAGTGAGGCAATTTGGATTTGGACGTCGGAACCACCGGAGACACCTACTGGCCAGTTTTATGGAGAAGGAGGGCCTCTATATGATGAACTCCTTCTTCAGAAAGCGTGAGCACAAGAAGTGGTCCTAGCAGAGCCCCGACGGTGAAATAAAAAATGAGATTGACTTTATGATGTCGACGAAGAAGCAGATATTCAATGATGTCTCTGTGATCAAGGCGGTGAAAACCGGAAGTGATCACCGCATGTTAATAGGCACATTAAGTCTAAATATCACGTTGGAAAGGTCCCGACTGATGAAGTCTACGCTCCGTCCAGCACAGATCCAGATCCAATACTCCGAAAGCTTTCAGCTCGAACTTCAAAATCGTTTCCAGTGCCTAAGGAGCTCCGTGGACGAATGCAACGATGGGTTCGTGGAAACTATCCATACTGTCGGGTTTAAGTTCTTCAAGACTCGCCGTACAGATAAGAACAAGAGGCTCTCTGAACCTACTCTCAAGCTTATGAAGGAGAGGTGGGAGATGATTCTGCAGTCTTCAGATGATGCGAGCAAATATCGGCAGCTCAATAGACGGATCTCCAAGCCCTTGAAAAGCGACCTCTAGCACTTTAATACCGAAAGGATTAAAGACGCGATAGAGCGGAATAAGGGCTCCAAGATCTTTGCGAGAGATCTGTCTATTGGGCAGCGCCAGCTCGAGAACGTGAAGACTGACGATGGCAGAACTATATGCGCCAAATTGGAGTTTCTGGGGGAGATCGAGACCTTCTAAGGATAGGTATACAAGTCAACGACTAAACCCAATGCAAACCTAGATAACGACCCAAGAATAAGACGTCATTTCTCCGAAATTGTTCACGACTGCAATGGAGGATGTATTTAAGGTTTTGGACTGGAGGAGGCTAGGCGTAAATGTCAATGGTGATTATATCACTCACCTTTGATTTGCCGACAATATAGTCGTCATGGCTGAGACTATGGAGGACCTCAGTACAATGCTCGATGACCCTAGTAGAGCTTCCGAAAGAGTGGGTCTTAAAATGAACATGGACAAAACCAAGGTCATAGCAAATACCCATGTAGCACCCACTCCTATCAAGATCGGAGACTCTACACTCGAAGTTGTATATGACTACGTCTACCTGGGACAAACGTTCCAGTTAGGTAGGGTAAACTACGAGAAAGAGGTCAACCGTCGAATCCGACTGGTCTGGGCGGCGTTCGGGAAGCTGCGTGGTATCTTCTCGTCTCACATACCACAGTGTCTCAAGACGAAAGTCCACTACCAGTGCGTGTTGCCAGTGATGACGTGTGGAACTGAAACGTGGTCGCTCACAATAGGCCTCATCAGAAAGCTTAAAGTCACCCAAAGAGCAATGGAGAGGGCAATGCTCGGACTTTCCTTGCGTGATCGAATCAGGAATGACGATATCCGCAAGAGAACCAAGGTTACCGACGTAGCCCGAAGGATTGCCAAACTGAAGTGGCAGTGGGCAGGGCACATTGCTCGCAGAACAGCTATGCCAGAAAGCATTTTACACAGTTAATGATTTTCATAAAGACAAAAGAGCTTGGGATTGAACTGCTTGAATGATGTACATGGCCCAATGTTTATATTTACGTTTATACGTTATTTTTTTTACTTTTATATTCTCATTTTTGTATACTTTTTGACATGAGTGTTTACTTTTGTTAAGTATTCTATGTTCCTTCTAAAGCACTTTGCGCTCCAGGGCCGCGGTGACTCTTTCGAACAAATTCCGTAACCTTCAGGCCTTGTCTCTCCCTCGCACGGCCCGCCTCCTCCTTCGCTAGCATTACTGCTTCGCAGAAGGAGGTGACTGCTTCCCAAGCCTTCTCGCTCCGGACCATGGATTCAACCAGGGTCGGACGCGAGAGGTCACCGCGGCTGATCGCCTCGACAAGGACAAGGCAGTGCTCCGTCCAAGCAAGGTAGACCTCCACCGTATGCTCCACCGTGGCCTCCGGGCGATCATCACAGTGCTGACACCCGGGCGTATCCTCCCGCTTAATCCGAAACAGGTACCTCCCGAAACAGCCGTGTCCGGTGAGTACCTGCGTCAGGCGGAAGGTGAGGACGCCGTGGCGCCTCTCCAGCTACTCTCCAAAGAGGGGTCTTACCGCCGCAAATTGTGGTGTGCCCAATTTTTTTGTAACCTACCCTCAAAACATTATAATCGATGCCCAGTTTTTGTACGTCCAACATTTAGTTTATTTTGTGATATGTTTAGTTTTCATATTCTCATGTGAGTGAATTGTAATTCTTATGAGAATAAATGATCTCTAACCTCAAAAGTATTGTGAGTTCAATATTACAAATAATTCTCACTTTTGTAATCGTATTTCATGTACCTCCTTTCCTATGAGTTGTATCAAAATTTACACTCTTATTTTTGATAAACTAGTATTGTTAATACATCGACATGAAATAATTTGTCCTTTCATGCACTTATCTTTTACAAAAAATATATGTAGTATTTAATAAAAACTTCACAATTTATCCGTCATTATCATCAAAACAATCCATGATTTCTTTGTTATGTACTGTAGCTTCTACAATAAATCATAAGAATCAAAAATACTTCTATTTATTTTGTAGTTAAGAGATATTTTAGGTTACAAGTTATGTCAATTTAACTTTTTGTTGGGTGAGTCCAGCGCTAGCTCGCTATTCTGGAGCGGCTAGTGAAATGACGAAAAATACCGTTTTAGCCCAGGGCTAACTAAAATTTCGTATCTGTGCCGACATACTATAGATTTGTAAAGTTAGCCCCGGACCGTTAGCCCAGGGATAAGTGGAGCAGCGCATGTGACCCTTCTTTATTTTTCACAAATTCATTGATATCCCTACACATATTGACATATAACTTTTCGTTTTGAATTTAGGACTTCCACCATTAATCTAGTAATTAAAATGCAAACACTAGCAATTATGACATCAGAATCGGGTGCTAAGGATGTTTCTATCGGTTATAACAATGTACTTAGCCATTGAATTTACGCCGACTGTTTATTAACGGGCTCATTAACAGCTAGCGATGTGTCAGTGTCAGGTACCAATGATCACGCGTCATCGAAATATTTAATTTATATTTCGCCCAATTAACCTTTGCTGGGAATTCGTTCAAGCCACATTAGTTTCGCAATTAAAATTTTACAGTCATTGGTTCATCATAAAGGTTTCGGTATTCAGTGAATTTGTTTTCGGCCTTTAGGTTCAGTCATGTGTATTTTGGTCATAATTGCAGTTGCATATTGTGTTTATTCGTAATAATCGTGTAGCAAAAATAGCATTCGGACTACCGACAACAATTTATTTCCAATTAACATGTGAGAACAAAATTGCTTCTGTTTATGAAAAATATATGCTTGAAGTGAAATTCATTAATAAAGCGGCACGGAATTCAGAGAATCTTCTCTTTCATTAGATTAGTCCAGGAACATGGAAATGAAAGAACCAATTATTTTAAGGAAACTTGTCTTCTCTTCATTCTGATAGGAGGCTTGCTTAGCGCACAGAGCCTAGCGATTCACCTGGCGATTAGCGAATAGAATATTTATTCCTGTAATTATTTCGTATCGTAAGTACTTTCCGTGGTTTTTGCATTGATTTAATCTTCCTTTGTAAGCACTAATTAGATAAATGGGTTTAAAAATGAGGTAAACAGAAATAATAACTTACGACATTTCAATTTTCACCTTAGAGATGAGGATGTGTGACTTTTATATCATGTTTAAAGCTATCTATGTACCTATAATGATAGAGCCAACTTGAAATTTGATTTCAAGCCCACTTTCGTTATTGCCAACACGAAAATATTGAAAATAGACCCATGACGAGAAAATTGCAAATTTATTGTTGGCGACTTCTAAAATTTTAATCTTCTTGTTGGCTATCAATTCTCTCTGCCTACGCTGTAAAGCAATATGAAAAGTTGTATTAGTTGTAGTAATAATAAAGTGGTTTAAGTACCTACTGTAATACTTTTTCATTCATGTACATTTTAGAATTGGTCGTCCATAACTCTTTAAAGCCTACATACTTTTTGCTAGTAGTTCTTAGAAATGGGTTATACTAGAGCTGATTTTCAACGATTTTTGACCCCGAAAACTTGGGGTCCATATTGGGTGGTTTTCAATTTATCGATGTTTTTAAGATTTTTTTTTAAATTTCTACCTCACAACCAAAAACTTTACTCTTTTTGGTTGTGAGATGGTGAGAAATCTTTTCGACTCTGGATAGTCAAATGATACTTTTCGCATTATTATTGGAGGGATTCATTTGTTCAAGAGCTATGCGAAAAGTATTTATAAAAACCTGCCATATATTTAATAAAAAATCGTCGTAAAATTAAAGCCCTGAAAATTTCTTGAAACACCTCTCGGTTATTGAGACAGTTAACTCAAAAAAAAGTTTGGCACTTGAAGTAAAAGTAACACGTAAAGCTTTCTAAAATGGTATAACAGTACCCACTTTTGGCATGTGCTGGAAAAATAAAACTCACTCGGTGCTTTGATGGTACTTGGTAGCATTGTTCGACGTACCTACGCCTTGCTTATTGCGGATTTTCTTAATTTTGGTATGTGACAGCTATTTGACTTAATGCAACTGATTTTAAACGATCAAATCAGGCAAGATCTACAGGAACAACTATCGGTACTGAAGAAAAGAGATTTATGGATAAAAAAACCATACAGTCGAATTGATAACCTCCTTCTTTTGGAAGTCGGTTGAAAACAAATGCATTATCCTAAAACCCAACCTGATATTGTCGATATATCGAGTAGGTCTAGTTTTGAGTATCCATGTAGGTGTACGTACTAACATAGTGCAGCAATATGAATGCCGCATTATAATTTTGGCAAAAATCGTCCTTCTTTAAAAATTAGACTGTACATTATTTGTCTTGATTAAACATTTTGTTTTGCGAGTTGTTTGAAATTTAAAATATTCCATAAAAAATTCAATAAACTATTAAAACTTAAATAAAAATGTAAGATCGTTCGGACTTATTTTTGATACTTATTTCCACATAACTCAGTAAATATTGAAGTAATAGTCGTGATTATGCTGTGTTTTTTGCTCCCCGTTTGCAGGATATGTTTTTCTCGTTTTACTCTTTCGTAAGAGATTCAGATTTTTTTTTCGTGTTCAATATTTAATTCAATTTTTCCTCTTGTCTTACGAGGAAGTGTGAATTTTTAGGGTTCGAGCTACTAGCTTCCAATCCATATTCCTGTTGAAAACCGGTACGCAAATATCTTTACTTTCTTAATAAAAAAATCTGCTTCAGAATTATATTGTTCGTATTCCCTTTATCACTATAGATATCGGTCGTTACAGACGATAAGGATATCGGTTTACCCCTTACCCCACGAGCTGAGGCAGCCCTTGGTGAGCCATGTCACAAGTCCAGTCTACCTTACGAACAGTAGGCGTTCATCAGCCTGTCACTAAGTGGCTTTGCGACAGCATTGGATCGGTTGTCACGCTGAAAGACTCGGTCAGGACATATCAGATAATTGATACCTCATTTCTATGAAATTTAAATTAAATAGCTCGCGTTACTAAATTTCGAATTCTTCAGATGATACGGTATTTTTTTTTATAAATACTACATAAGTATTATATTTCGATATATTTTTCTTATCAAACAATTTTATTTTATTTTTTTTATTTGAGATAGTTTGCTCGTGACTCTAGTCTAGGTCATAGATGACACAGACAAAGTCGACGATGGAGCGAGCTTACCCAGCAGAAGCCTGTTCACTCTAATTTTGAAGAAATTAGGGTTGTATGCGTTCGGAAACACAGACGCAGGCAGAGAGTTCCACTCCTTTGTTCGAATTGGTGGAATAGCAACAGTAGTGGTTTTTTCGATGAGCAAGTACAAAGCAACAAAAGTCGTCAACATCTGAAACATCATTAGTCACTGAATAGTTTTGGTCACAAAATGCGGTGAATAGATATAATGTACCTACAAATTTCGGTGATCGGACATGAAAACAAACATTTCTGAACATGTCAATGTTATAAAATTCGTTAAACTTTTATAAAATTGATTTTTAGTTCTAGTTCATCGACTTTTATTGCATTCAAATGTTCAGGTTATTCTGTTGCACTCCTTTCAAGTTGTTCGATTCTAGGTATTTTATTTTGAAAACATAAAAAGAAAAATGACAAATAACCGAATTGTCGTGTTCAGTATTTTTGTTAATATGTTCGTTCACCGAAATTTGTAACATTGATCTGTTCAAGGCATTTTGTGGCCAGAGCTAATCAGTGACATTTTTTTGGTTTCAAGTTGTTGACGACTTTTGGAAGTTTTAGATGCCTATCGAATACTGTCGCTGACTGTACTACTAATCATTTGCGAAGGTAATTGATCAAAATAATTTACATGACCTACTAATCTGTTTTTTAATAAATATCTAGTACAGTACCTAGGTCAAGTCAATATAAGTACGAATAACTTGATTGAAATATTGGGTTTTAAGAATGGTTTTGGAATTGATCATAAAATATTTTTTTTTTCTATCGTGTTTTATGTAGTAGTACCCTTACCCCCGATTTCTGAATAAGCATTCAAGTTCAGGTATTTCTTAAATTCTACCTGAAAACCTGTCATAATTTGGCATGAAGAAAGTAGGGTTTGACACTTTCTTAACTCAAAATACTCGATTCTAAAACCCACCTTAAGTATCAAAAAGTATTTCACTCGTACATAACCTATTGGATCGGTAGGTTTTGTTCTACACTTTAAATGGAACTTTTATTGAATACTCTTAGTGTTATTTAACTGCGGCTTTGCAGACAGTGTCAAATTGATTAAACACTGTTGTATTCCTTTGTGTAGGAAGCAAACTACGAATACCAAACACGAACATCGTTTGCGCGCACTAAGCCATTAAATGCTACAATAATTACTGAAAGTTTTGTCTTTTTCACTCCAGCCTGCAATTGAAAATGCTGTTTGTTTTGTATGCAAATCACTCGAACTAAAAAACATACATACTTTCTACCTAATATAAAAGCGTTTCGTTAGCAAATGCCTGGTTTTATGACTGGAAATTACAATTATTTAATTAAATTCATTTTTTTTATAGGGTTTCGAACATTTTGCTATGGGAGCTGGCAGCCATTTTGTTTTTTTTTCAAAATCGCGGCGCTTGGTGAAACATTTATATGTGGGTAGAGGACACTTTAACACACAAAAAGTGGAAAAAGGGTCATGGTGCCACAAAGTATCACGTTGCTGAGATATTTAGAGGTAAAGTCACCATATGAGAACAATGAAAATCATTAAAAACTTTATTATTTACTAGATTAGTTTGCAGTAGATTTTATTCGAATAAAAACTTCTTGGTTTAATCATTCTTTTGCAATTACGATGCGGTTTAGTAGGCAAGTTCTTAATATAGTGATTTTCATGTGTTCTTATTTTTACTTTCTTCCAATAAATCATTAAATCAAGCTGGAAAACTATTATTTGAATTTAATCAACTGCATATCATACATGCTAATAACTTAATTAAGTCATTTTTAGTACGGTCATGATTGTCATATGGTGATTTTACCTCAAAATATCTCAGCAACGTAACACTTTAGGGCACCATGTTCCTAAAATTTTTTGTTTGTTAAGGTGTCCTCTACCCATATATGTATGCTAAATCAGGCGCCGTAAAAGTTCTATCCTCTTTGCTAGTAATAAAAGGATGTAAAACAGTAATTATTGATGGAAAGGTGTAGCAATGTAGGTAGAAAAACTTCGTGTAGTCAATTACTAAGTTTACCATACGGTTTATTATATGTATATTAAAACAGGTGATTTTAGTATGCCTACTTAAGATTAAAATTATGAAAATCCCTTGAATAAGGCTTGCATAAAACCGGCTTGATTTAACTTGCGAATGTTGGTTTGCTCACAAATTCAGCGAAATTTTCCAACAAAAATATATGCCTCAAACTGAGATGAAATTCCCTTCAATTTGCGATCTCCGATGGTCGAAATTTTTGCTCGAAATAGGAAACGAAAATGCTTTGCAGAATTGTTAATTCGTACCATAATTGACTTGTACCTTATTATGATTTTGTAGCTACTGCGTCTTGTGTAACTAGCGAAATAAATGGTGAAAGAGGATTACCTCATTTCCAAATCTAGATGTTAAATAAGTAGGTAGGAACTTAAATTATCACAGCTACTTACTACTAACATAAATTGTTAAAAAAGTGTGCATTCTTGAGTCCTTATAATAGTAATGGGTTACATTTTATACCTACTGTTTACAAATAGTTTTTAACGACAATTCATTTAAGTGAAAAAAATTATGACTTACCGGGTCCATGCTGTTCAGACCTATTTTATGAATAGTGTAAACTGGACTCATGATTTGCTATAGGCACACACGACCGTCAGTCACAGGAGTCATTTCATTGTACTATATCCACTCTTATTCACCACAACGATGTCTTCAAAATAAATAGAGTCATTAAGACTCGTCGACAAACAGTATAGATCGGTATCAAAGTAATTGTTAGAAGGTTGGGTCACGATACCGACTTAGCACGAACTCCAATTAAAGGAATTTTGTTAACACGGCTAATAGATACGAGGGTGCGACGTATCTTCAATTAAGACCGATGTCACTATTATTTAAAACAAACTATGAAAGAGTTATATTTTAAATTTAAATATTAAATTCGCGGTGGGTGGATTCAGGCGTCCGTTGCTTCCACAGTTTAAAAGGGAATGAGCGTCAAGTCCAAATTTAATGGTTAGTCCGTGCTCGTCCAAGGCAGTAGCATCGAAACAATAGGCCATGAGGAGTGCGCCACACCACGAGCCACTTCCCGATGTCACGTTTATGACGCGTTCACCGTAGCTTCCGTCGTAAATACTGATTGCCGACCACCATCGCTGAACGTAATACTTCTAATTGCCCCTTTAAAAGTTAATGCATTAACTTGATCATGTTTCGATGCCTCATCACAATTACACTGCTGTGTTTGCGATGTAAACGTTTTAAGTAAATTAGTACATTTTCCAGAGAGTTTAAATTTTCTTTGTAAAGCTGACATTATTATGTTTGCCTTTAATTAAGGTGGCCAATTATCATCCATCATTATGAGTTAATTTACTCAATTGTTTTTGTTGAATGTTCTACATTTTATATAGAAGAAGATACCTGTGTATCTTGGATACATCATCGACTATGTACCTATATAAAAAAAAATAGTATATTTTTGTAATATCAAAATTTATTACGATATTTCTAACAAAACGGTGATTTTGCCGGGGCAGATAGCTTAAGGAGTTACTTAGAATACTTTTATTCTACATCAAAAGAGTTCCGTGCAAATAAATTAAAACCCATGAAATTGTGAGCAGTTTTACGAGTTTGATGCCAGCAAAGTCGCGGGCAACCACTAGTTATTATGAAGTGGGTCATCTCACAAAAACAAAATAGGACTGTTGAGAAAATAAAATATGAGTTAAAAGAATATTTAAAAAAACCCGCTAAATGATAAATACATTATATTTATTTTGTAAGTAGGTTAAACATAACACTTTTAGACGTCAATCTTTTTTGGTCATTTTTAAACTAGATGGTGCCGGTGTTTTCCAGCTGACTACCCTAAGAAGAAACACCGAAACAAAATCAGAGGTCAAAGTCTCTTTTAAAGTTACTACAATCGTAGTGGTCAAATCATATGAGAACCATGTAGGTTAATGTCTGAAGTGGTAATTTGAAGAAAGAACCACACAGATTTGAGTGGACTAGTCCAAACAGTGCAAGCATTTGTCACCGTGTAGCTCAAACTTAGATATTTAAGGAGCTCAACGATTTGACGAACAATACCAAATTAAGGACATTTGGGTAGGCCGCGTAAATAACTCAAACTGCCAGACTAACATGAAATGTACCCGTAATATTTGACGAACAATACCAAAGTAAGGACAGTTGGGTAGGCCGCGTAAAGAACTCAAACTGCCAGACTAACATGAAATGAACCCGTAATATTTGACAAACAATACCAAAGTAAGGACATTTGGGTAGGCCGCGTAAAGAACTCAAACTGCCAGACTAATATGAAATTAACCCGTAATATTGCGATCTACATGGTCCTTATATTCACAATACGTTATATGAGGACCATGCAGATTAGTGTCTGAAATGGTCTTTTGAGGAAAGAACCACACAGATTTGAGTGGACCTGTCCAGTCAGTGCAAGCCTTGGTTAGCAGCCGAGTAGCTCAACTTAGAACTAGTAAGGAACTTAACGACTCGACGCACAATGCCAATGAAAAGACATTTGGGAAGGCCACAAAAAGTACTCAAACTGCCAGACACCGTTAAAAAAAAACTTGAAGAAAAAAAAGAAAAAGGAAACCCATATAGTCCTCATTTTCACAATAATGAATTAAATATATTTATATTAATACTTTACAAAGTAAGTACCTAATCATGTAAAAAAAAATACAAAAAATCCGAATAGAAAAATGTCATTGTGTGTATGTCAATAAGAGAATAATAGGTATAAAAAGTAAATATAAACATTGGACCATGGACATCATCGAAGCAGCTCAATCTCAAGCCTTTTTGTCTTCAAGATAGTGCTTAACTGTGTAAAAAGCTTTCTGGTGTAGCTTACGTTTTATAAATAACTTGAATTTATTAATACTAATCATCAACATGGCTAGGGAGTTTATTATAAAAACGTATACACTTGCATCTATATATGAACCACCTATTTTTTTATCCTGGTTTTAGGAATGACAAAATTGTGTTGTGTATTTACGTTATGGATATCACTGTATCTTTTAAACAGATTAATATTTTTATTTGCATACAAAAGATTCTCATAAATATACTGTGAGGGCACAGTCATTATATTAATCTCTTTAAATTTCTCTCTGAGGGAGTGTCTAGTACTTAATTTATAAGTTGCACTAATACCTAGCCCTTTTTTGTAATACAATGCAAAGCAAGCGAAGCAAAAATTGTACCTTGGGGGACCCCCATCCTGACTACAGATCCGGGAGATCTTGTACCGTTAACATCGACTCTTTGTCGCTAAGTGCAAGTCGGCCTCGCATACAAAGGGTTCCAAACGAATCCCATTTTTGTAACATATTACTTTCAAACCATAGACTTCTTATAGCTTTTCTTGTAATCTATAGGCAAATTAAGAATCGGTATTTTTCACCTAATTTCTATAATAACTTCAAAACCTTTAATTTTAAAATTATGAAAAAAATATCCTGAAAATCATAAAAAGTACTCTCACATATAGTATCAGTACTACAGATAATGCTGAAACTATTGTAAAGAGTATCTGTTTACTACACAACATTATTATAGACAAAGAAGGTCAACCAAGGCTCAACTATTCCACAGATCAAAGGAGAAATTCAGATCACAGAAGTAACTTAGCTTCTAGAGGGCAAAACAGAAGTATGACAGAAGTAAGCTTCAGGCGTACCGTCACCCTGATTTTTAGAGCCTACAGTAGTGTCAGAAATCAGGGTGGTAATGAAATGTGTTAACAGTTTTAGTCAGAATAACACAATGCTCTTGATATATGAGATCTATAGTATTTTAATCTAAAAATATTATGACCCAAGCTTAGTAAGCGTACAATAAAAATAAATATTTTAGTGCTATAATCAGGCTAGCATTTCTAGTTTCCGTGTCTATGATTATTAACACGTAGGCGTAAATAGGAAAACTTACCTCGTCAAATGGTTCTATACATTCCATCTGCTGTTTGTACTGGGATCTCAAATGAGCGGGGCTTAGCATCTTCGGAGTGTTGGAATTCTCTGATCGTGAATAATATCGTTTAACACGGATTTTGCTTCGGCTGCGAGACCCTGAGGGTCCAGGGTTGGGGCCCGCGCGAGTCAACGTGAAAGCTCTTCCGTCACGGAATCTGCGAAAAAATATTTTAGTAAGAAAATAAATTTTAAATTGAACAAAGCACATTTATGAGTACGACACTTTTTTATACAAAGTATTATAATCTTTCAAGATGTTTTTCAATTGAAAGAAAAGTTTTTCAATATTATATTCCAAACTATCTTAAATGCATATGTCCCAAGACTGTGTTTGTGTTGAGTGTAAACTTTACCATTGTAGCCTTTGGAGCTTCTTATGGTAAATTTGGCCCCCCCCCCTTGAAAGTTTTTCTAGCAGCTAAGGAGCGGGCAAGATGGATGCCCATTCCTGATCCTAACTGGCAACATTCTTTAAAACACTGTGTTCATTTGGCAAACCTCATTTGGCTCCATTGAAAGGAACCTCCTCACTATAAAAGCCGTGTCAAGGAGTACTGCCTTCTGTATTAGGCACTTTATCCAGCTATGCATCGCCAGCTTCGATACGTTCTTCTCGCATTACAAGTATATGCTAAACAGACATCGAGAGTTAGTTGGTTGGTGGTAAATAATTCTGACCACTTAGCTATGCGACTACTCGCCGTTAGGCAGACGAGAAAAGCAAAGATAATTGTGACTGATAGACTCGTCAGGACGGTGGCATGACCGACACACATCAACCGCCCTGTCTCTCATAAAATGCCTGCAATGTATTCAGTGGCGAGCGGTAGGTTCAGCCATAGATAGGTTATATTTGGATAAAAAAAACACCGGGTAACTTTTTTTTAAAACTTAATATGGGTTTGCTCTTGACTCTAGTCTAGGTCAAAGATGACAGAGACAAAGGCGGCGATGGAGCGAGCTTACCCAGAAGAAGCCTGTTCACTCTAATTTTGAAGAGTTTAGGGTTATATGCGTTCGGGAACACAGACAGAGAGTTTCGCTGTGCGCATTGTTAAAGACGTTTGGAAACGTTTAGTGCGAATTAGTGGAATAGCAACAAGATAGGGATGGTAACTTGCAGTGCGTCTACATGTCAGATGGTAAAAGGGGGCCGGTGGAATGAGGTCGTGGAGTTCCTGGACACTCTCCCCGAAGTACAATCTGTAGAAGACCGACAAGCAGGCAACCTTGCGGCGATGAGCCAAGCTGTGAAGCTTGGCATCCACCAGTTTTACGTCGCCAATGAGCCTTTTAGCTCTGCGTTCCACCGAGTCAAGCGCGGCAAGTTGGTATTTAGCTGAGCCATCATAAAGGTGGCTGCAATACTCCATGCAGGATCGGATCTGTGCTTTACAAAGGGTTTAAAGCTGTCCAGGCATGAACCTTCATTCTATTTAGGATGCCCAGCTTTTTGGCCGCAGTTTGGGCTTTGTGCTCAATTGTGGCACGGAAGTTGAGACTGGGTGTCAACTCCATGCCTGGGAGTTCGAGCCGATCGGTTACAGGGACAGATACCCCGAAATGTAGGGGTTAGGTCGAAACGAATCCTTTTTGCGGTAAAAAGACTGCTTGTGTTTTGGTGGCGTTAAAAGAGACCAGATTGTCATCACCCCACTGGGAGATAAGACTTAAGGTCAAATTTGTCCGCTCTTCCATGGCCTCTCTCAAGGAACGAACTTCTTCCTCGCTGGTTTTTGCACTGGACAAGTATCTCTCTGAAACCGAACTGTCATCTGTATACCCAACAATACCAGGCTAAAGCAGGTCATTGATGTGCGGTAGGAAAAGAATTGCTGAAAGAACAAACCGCTCAGGTACTCCGGGATCAATAGCCATGAGGTCAGAGGAGCAGCCGACAAAGACTACTCGGATCGACCGTTCACTAAGGAAGTCTGATATCCAGCTACAAAAATCAGCTGGGATGCCACAAGCAGGAAGCTTGCTGAGTAGACTTGCGTACCAGAGCCTTTCAAAGGCCTTCGAGATATTAAGCGATACAGCAAGTGCTTCCCTGTGTTTCTCGATGGCTTCGCCCCAGTAATGCGTGACAGACAAGAAGATCGCCAGTTGATCGTCCCCAGCGAAAGCCATATTGACGGTCATATAGGAGAGAGATCATTGTCTTCAAGGTAGGTCAGCAACTTACTGTTCAGTACCCTTTCTATAACCTTGTACAGAATGGAGGTAATGGCGATGGGTCGATAATGAGTAGGGTCTGCACGGTCGCCCTTTTTTGGTGCAGGTTGTACATTAATTCCAGGATTTTGGCACCGTTCTTTTTTCAAGAGAGATGCGGAAAAAGCGTCAACACAGGAGACAGTTCAGGCGCACACTGCCTCAACACTCTCGCTGGAATGCCGTCAGGCCCGCAGGCCTTGTTCACGTCTAGACTGCATAATACTCTTCGGACCTCTTTAATGTGAACTGCGATCTCCGGCATCAAAGAGTCACAACGAGGTACAGTTGGTGGTTGCTTGGAGCCAGCATCCAAACGTGAATTGCTAGCAAAGAGAGATGCAAATAAATTTGCTTTTTCACTTGCAGAGTGAGCCAGCGACCCATCAGGTTTCAGCATTGGTGGTAGAGTGGGCCGACAAAAGTTCGTTTCAACCGCTTTCGAAAGGGACCAGAACTGTTTACTACCCGGAGGGTGCGATGCTAGTTTGGCCCCGATACGTCCGACATAGTCAAAACGTGCCCCACCTAAAACTTGCTTGCAGAACTTAGCGGCAGAATTAAAAGCTCTTTTCCTCGTGCGAACCCTGCGTGCTCTAACTTTTTGGTCGCGGGCCTTGATCCAAGCTTGGTAGGCATACTCTTTTCGAGCCTCAGCGTGGGCGCATTCTGCATTATACCAAGGCCGAGATTTGTGACCGACCGTTGTAGAATGGAATTAAAATATTCCATTCCCTGCCGAATCACGTCCGCAATCACGTCAGCACAACAAGACAGGTCACCCGAGGAGAAGCACACATGCCGCCATGGATAAGACGCAAAAAAGTGCCGCATCTCTTCCCAATCTGCTGACTCGTATCGCCATACTCGACTCGTGCCTCTTGGGCTCTCATCTGGAGGAGAGCAGGTCGACACGGATTTCACCAGGCAGTGGTCAGACGTTCCCAGCGGGGCTGAGACCGATACTGAATGACTGTCCGGATCAGTTATCAGCAGAAGGTCCAAGCAAATGGGTGTATGGTCGTCAACATCCGGTACCCGCTTTGCCAAATTTACTAGCTGGGTTAGATTTAGCGTTAAAGCAAACTTGCGCGCCTTCAACCCAGCATGGCTAGTTTTCACCACAAAGAATGGCTGTTCCCGTACGGAACAACCATTCTTTGTAGTGGGCGTTGAAGTCCTCCAGAAAAATGAGCTTCGGTGTTGGGTACCATTGCTGGGCTACGTGAGTCGACTCCACGAGGAAATTGAACAGTGCTTTTGTCTCCTGGTCACCACTGTGCGATCGGTAAGCGCCGATGTAAAGAAATTTCTCCACGCTAGTGTCCACAACTGGGTTTATCTGCCTTATCCGATTTCACAAAGCAACGGAGACGACGACAACAAATGTCAACGCGGATGTACACACAGACCCCAGCCTGCTTCTTGAACTTGTGTTTAAGAGAGTATCCTGGGTAGTTGAGGTACGCCACGTCCAACGGGGTTGCTATCTGCGTCTCCGTCAGGAAAAATAGGTGCGTCTTCTCGGCCTCAAGGTGATGATGGACCGGATCGAGATTGGAGTGCAACACCCTGATGTTAGTGAGGTGCACTTTAAGAAGAAAATTAGTTATGAGTAGTTGGGGGAAAAAGTCGAACTGTCGAGGCGCTGCTCAATGAACCAAGTGGAGTCAAATCAACTGAAAATTAACAGTATTTTTGTCAATTAAATGAAAAAGTGACATATTACAAAATTTTCGAAAAACATTAAATATTACATAAAATGTCATGCTGTCAAATTGATTGACAGTATGTTTACTTTTTAGATATGTCACTTTTCCATTTAATTGACGTTTTTATAGCAATTTCGAGCAATAAACGTGACAATTTAAATTGACTTAACTTTTTATTTATGAACTGATTGAAATTAACAACAGTAAATGTTTAGTAAAACTAAAACCACAAACACCGCACCAAAAATGGAGCAGTGAGTCGTAGCGCGCACAAACGCACAGACAAAAACGAAAAATATTGTTTGGGTAGGTTGGAGGACTTTTGCGTTAATTAAGAACCACAATTATAGGTAGTTTTTCTCAGATACCTTACGAATGATGATTGCAGTCATAATGGCAAAAGATATAAGAGCTCAATATTGTACTTAAAACAATATAATTTCATTTTTCATTTTAGGTTAAAAACGTTACTCCAAATAAAAAAAAGACAATAATATTAGTATAACCAATAAATAAAGCTATATTCTATCAAAATTTTTACCAAATTATATGTCATTCGAATTCTATTTGCGTATGTTCATCTCAACCGCTGCAGGACAAGCTACGAAATTGGATGCGATGTATTTTTATTTCATTTTGTTCAAGCAAAATATGGACAGAGTGTTGCATTTCTCGATTATTCTTTTAATTTATTTTTACAATCTGACTATGAGTATGAAAAGGAATAAAACAACTTTGCTGTTTTCAAATTTTCATTCAGAATTTTCATTTTTTGGAATGTTGCTGTGTTGCTTAGCATGTTATTTTATGCTTAACTATGCCATTTTAAACCCTAAGGGTTCGCTTCCAATGCGGGACAGATTTTATGTCGAAGCATTAGCGTAACTAAGTCCGAAGTCTTGTGACTGCTGTGAAAGTGACCAGTATAGGACCAGCCGCAACTATCAAGCAAAATCAAAATGTGTGAGAAGAAATAAAAAAAAAAGGTGTTGCATTATTTATAACAAAATAAAAATCATGTATTTCAGACGAGGTCCATAGCGAAGTTTGCACATAACTAAAATTTAATAATGGTCACCTACATTATAAATTTATTAATATATTATAATCATTCATTCAAATTTAATAATCATAAGACATGCATACCTAAATAAATTGATCACACATTTATAAATACATTAATCCTTGAGAGTAATTTGTATCTCAGTATGCCTACCTGACCCCATGACATGAAGTACTGTACCTACCCAGTAGTACAGTAACGGGTCTATCGCCCACCATTCTCAGTACACTGTTTCGGCTCCCTCGCACACATCGCACTACCGAAGCAACCTTCTTGCGCATAATTGCATAGAAGTTTTCTACAGTGGCATCCATCGAGCCCTCGGAGAACTATCCACCTGGGCACGCGTTGCCGAGGCCGACGTGGAAAACTCTAAATAGATTCCGCACTCAGGTCGGCCGCACTTAAGACCACTTTCACATTGAGTCGCGTGTAGTAACAGTCGCGCGAATAAAGTTTCTAGTAGTTTCTTAAGCGTTTGTTTCTACACAACTAGAAACTTTGAAGGCTTTTGCCGCGCTACGGTCGCGCAGTAAACGTACTAATGTGAACGCGGCCTCAGGAAATTTCTTCAGGTGAGGGTTCTGGGATAGTTCCGATCTTCAATGTTTGTGTGGTGCCTCGCTACAGTCTATGGCACACCTTTCGTATTGTGCCGTATTTATGGCTGCGTCAGCGAATGCTGTTACCGTTGTTGAGTACTTGGCCAAGCATACAATTTAGTAACTCTATTTGCCATAGGCAATAATAATGTTAAGAAGAAGAATAAATCCGATTCGACACATAAATGACAGTGTCTTGTTACTAAAGTATGAAAACATGCCACAAGTTGCAGGAACTGACTGAAAATGGCGGATTGTGCGGGAATACGTATTATGCGTGTTAATTTATGTATTTTTTAACCATTTGTTATACAATCCCGGAATCCCATGAATTTTTTTTTAACAAAAAATCTCAGAATCCTCCATAAAGTAAATATGCATCCGATTATCCGATCTGTAGTCAAAACATATTAAGTAAGTTTTGGATTTTTATATAGAATACTTACGAGTAAGGTTGGTCATCAAGTCTGTTGGCCGAAGTGTTGCGCCTACGTGAATGTATAGAGTGGCGCGAGTCTCGGCGAGCCGAAGCCATGATGTAAGTCCACATGATAGTGCAGCCAAGCCGCACCCTTCTTCAGTAAACCTAAAATACGAAATTCAGTTAGTGAAGGGTCTTAAAACTTCATTAGCAATGAAACAAAAGCAGTTGTTTTGTCTTAGAATATCTTCTTCCTAGAAACAAACTTGGATTCAGCTCGAAACGCTAATTGACTGTTGCGTTACCGTAACGTTTTATACCTTCAAATGTCTAGACGTGAAATTGAATTACTTGAGGAACGATCACACAATTAAGCGATGCTATCCACCAAAGCATGTGATGTCGTGTATAAGGTCTTTTTATTTGAAAAGTCGCGGAGCCCTTACGTGCTCTCGTAAAGGGACGTCCAAGCTACGGCACATCGAATCTTGAAATTTCTGCCAAGGCGTTATGTCGATGACATGTGCGGATACAGATGTGTGAGTGTACATATAGTGCTGTCAAGGCGGAGGGCTGCACTCTACTCGAACTAAACGGAAAACTACTACATTTCCGTAGCTGTCATCCCGCCAAACTCATGTGGCTGTGATATTTAAGCACCAAATCGTAACTTCTTCGAGGTACTTGTCTTCAAAAATAACATGCTAAACGCTAGGATTTCACATCGGTAATAATACGAATTTCCATTCCCTTTTTTACTCAACTACGAAAACGGGCGAGTAGTGAGTTTGATAGTTGTCATATGTGTCGTATGTATGGATATGGATTTCGACAAAGAGTAGTCCATAATTGTTTATGATTATTGCTTATGATTGAAAATAAGTAATTATCGATTATTTAAAGGCTGAAAGGCAGCTAAACGCATTAAAGATTTCCTTACAAATGAGACCTTTGATTTATCTTAACCCAAAAAGAATCGTAAGGATTTATTTTAAACATCACTGGACTTATGTAGATTTTAGATTTTCAGAAATATTGTAAATGTAAAACTTGCTACAACCAGAAAGTAAATAACTGAAACAAGCTATAAAAAAGTTAACACATAGAACCCGACTACGGAACGAACAAAAAAAGTATTGCTGAAAATTAGCAGAGTACCGTATGCGTCCGGGTTATGGCCGTAATCGCGTGCCGCTATGCCCTCAGGGTGTCAACGAGTTTCAGCTTTTTTAACTCTATTTTTTACTCCCTGAGGCCGCAGGGTATGAATTTTTAGTCCTTTTCCTTTTCCTATATATAGGTATGCAAAATAATTGTCAGTAATGGATTGAATTTAAGAATTATTTTGTACATTTATTTAAGTAGCTTTCTTTCTCAAACAATGGTAGCATATCGTTTATATCAAATTGGTGATGATCTTAAGTTGTGAATTTCTTTAGTGAATTGCAGGACTGATCATCTTATCTATCATTTACATTACCAACAGTGTTTTTATTTTCATAACACCGCGGTCTTATTTTAGATGGCATACGACATAATTATGCATACATTTTTGAATTTGATTTGATTATATATGTGTTGTCGTGAACAAAGAACAAGACGAATATGAGAGGTACAAAGTTCAGTGAATCCAAATCGAATGTAAAACGAACTTCACTGCTCGTTTAAGTAAATTCGTAGTACAGTCAGTTATTGTGAGTGTGTATTATACCTTAAGTGGACACATTTACAAAAAGTTTACAAACAACCAAAAATTCTAGATTTAAATTTATACACATTAAAACAGTAACAGAGTGGCTACTGCAGAAAGATTATACCTACACGAAGTCTTTACTCACTTACATCACCTAAATGAAAGAACGTACACTTACATACATATTCACACATACATCCACACACACTCACCCCTATCTTCACACACAAACCCACAACAAGCACACACCACATCACACCACCACACATTACTCGTACCGCGTGTACGAGTAAAACTATCACTGCTGTCAAGTTTATACGGTAGATCGACACTGTCCACTGTTGTATAGATAATGGTAAATTTATAAGCTAGACACTGTCTCTTAAAATACTGGTTGACTTAGTTTAAGAGGCAGGTTTACTATAATTATGTACAGAATTTTTTGCAACACACTGTAATGCCTACAATAAGTCTACTCGTTAGATATACCTACTTGTGTACATTTCTGTAATTATTTTGCTATCAAGAAATAAAATGGTGGAATAAAAATGTAAAAAAAATATCTATAATAATATCTTGGGACAACTCACACACGGTCATCCGATCCCAAACTAGGCAGAGCCTGTGCTACGGCAACCAGACAACTGGTAAACATACTTATATATTTAAAAAAAAACATATTATAGACAAATGACACCCAGACATAGAACAAATGATCAAGCTCATAACACAAAGATTTATCTTGGGTGGGAATCGAACCCACGATCTCCGGTTTAGCAGTCAGGGTCACTAACTACTCGACCAACAGGCCAGTAAAAATGATTGAAATTATATATAAAAAAATCGAACGTTATTTTATGTTGCTATTGTTAGATAAAAACAACAATGACGAAAATTCTTTGAAAAAAATAATAACTACATTTCTTGAACTTTTTATTTTTTGATAACTTACTTTAAGAAACTTTTATCGCGTGATCTTGGTAAGTATATGTATATTTTATTATGAAAAGGGCTCCACAGAGCCAAAAATGTATAGGTAAATTATTTAAACTTTTATGTCGTCGTTTATGGAAAACAGAGATTGGAAAAACCTTTATTAATTAACTATGGTATATCTTTTTGAAAAATTGACTTAATAATTTTTTTCAACGAGGATGTATCCATGCAATAGTGTCTGGATGATACCGTAATTGATATAAATTTACAAATTAAGTTTTATACTATAATAGTATATTATGATACAAGTGAGCACAGCTTACGAGTTTCATACGACGTTTTTCAACACATTTGCGAGGAAAAAACAAACATGTTAATATCGTTTAATGATTAAAACAATTGATGAACGTACGATTTAAAGCGATATTGGGTTGATTTGGATGGCAATTTCACAGTTTGTGTTACATTGGTGCTTGCCACTTCTTTAGTACTTTTGTTTTCTTCTTCTGTAAATGTCGGCGACAAAGGCAAATCATAGAAATTACTGGTAGCAGTAGGCACCAAATAACTCATGCTACGAGATGTAAATGGTTCGGTTAAAATGCCATCAAGTTTCAGTACGTTTTGATATCAACGCTGTTTGAGCATAAACATGCTTCTTAATCTGGAATAGATGCACCACAGGGAGCTGGGCTTGTATGTATTGGCGAGTTCAAAGAAATACGCCAAAAACGCGTTTTCAGAAACTGTATGTGTTTTTTTCTCTCTCTTCCATTGTAGGAAACTATCGTAGGCTATAGTTTGCATTTTGTGCTTCATTTAATATTTGAAAACTAAGGGAAATGGCGCGCAACATTCTTTTTTCACGCGCCAAATGCAACGTGAGTGAATATACAGTCTACTTCAAAATTATAATTTTAAGTGATACAATGCAAATATTTTACAACAATGTACCTATTGTGAATTTTGAATAATTTGAAAATAATAAATGTTTTATTTTAACTTAATTAAAGTTTATACTTTTATTATTCCTGTTGTTTCTAAAAAAAATAACTGTTTTACCCGATTCAATTGTAAATGCTCTGCTTACTCACCATATAACTAGCTCACTTTACGAGCAAGCTTGTTGAAAAAATATTTTTTAACACTCTTGCTCGTAAAGTGAGCCTTATTACCTCGCTTTTAGGGCCATAAAACGAGCTATAACACACACGTGCATAATAACATTACACACAAATTAGTACCTAACTGCTATATGTGAGTAAGCAGAACATTTACAATTTAATCGGTTAATACAGTTATGTTTTTTTCGTGTGTAATGAGCAAATTAGCTCACTTGTAACATAATAGAGTCATTAGAGTCACAACTGCACTAACTACTAACACTAGGAGGACAACTAGAGTCACTTATATTTTAATTTTAAACTGTAAATTCGACTTTCAAAAGTGTCTTTTAATGGTATAGTTGAAATAAATGAATTGACTTTGACTTTGAATATAACAATACATTATTATTGTGTTATTAACGAAAACCTAAATGCTCATTTTTTCATCTTAATTTGTTCATAACAATTGCAATGTTTTATGTGCTAATACATTCTCGAGATACATTTATCTAGACGTTATTCCGAATCGAACGAGCTATCGCTCATATTTTAGGGGCTTTATCAAGAATTTCCGCGTTTTAGAACTTGTTGACTAGCGTAATCCATGCAAAGAGCAATCGGTAATTCGATAGACTGCGCTCAAACGTTCCGCACTTTGCATGTTGTCCTTTGTAAATTAGCCAGTGAATGCAAGCTATGTACATGGCTACCAAACCAAACCGCAACAATGGATAGGGAAATGGGAGGCAGAAACTGTGCCAATAGTTTCCGCTTTCACGGAAGCCATTCTCTTGCACTTTGATTTATTGAACTATTATCATACATTTCTAGTAACACTCGAAAAGATTTTATTACCATTACCGTTCACAAACTTTTACTTGAAATCCAGAATGATGTTTCTAAAGTACTTTATCGGTCGTTTATTTTATTTGTTTGGACAAAAAAAAGTTACACGTAACATTTTAAGACAGGTGTTAAAAAAATTAAAATAACAAACATGGCACCCACACTATTGTCCGCGAAATTGCAAAAAAGACAGAGATTGATCATCGTGCACATATTGCTCAACGAATTCATTTAAAAGACAAAACAGAGAAAATTATTTTTATGATATTTTGGATAGAAAGTTTTTAAATTTGGTTAGCGTTAATTCGAAAATATCAAAATCGAAAAAGTGGGAGTTGGCGGCGGAGAGTTGCCCTCGTGTGTTCTGCACTTTTTAGTATGGAACAAATGAGGAACGCGCCCAAATTGTTCGAAAGTTATAGTCTTTCGAACAATTTGGGCTACGTAGTAGTACCTAGAACTGTTGCCAGGGTTGCGGAATTTGTTCGAAAGAGTCACCGCGGCCCTGGAACGCAAAGGGCTTTAGAAGGAACACGGATGGGTTTTAGTCAGTAAGAGTCTGACACGCCCTTCTGCTCCACCCAGAGCGGAAGAAGTCATTTGATGATTCAGGATGGGAAATCCATCCTTAAAAAAATAAAAAGTACCTATAACTGTCACGCGGCGAGAAGTGCGCTTTCCCCGTTTTTTTTTCATACTAAAAAGTGCTACACGGTATTTGTTACAATCAAACTTCTTGTAACAAATACCGTGTAGCGTTATGACCATTACAAATGTTCACCTGGACACCAAGTTTAATAAGTTGTAAAGTTTTAACAGCTCGGTGTAATGAATTCTAGTGCGAAGAAATCTGTTATGCATACTACACAAACATATTTTATTTTGTACCATTTCAATGCAGTTTTTGTACTTATTATAAAATGGGCTTCAAATTGGGACAGTGTACTACAACTGAGACCGTATTAATGTCTTGTATAGAATAAGTAAGTAGAAGGCTCTTTAAAATCGTTAAAGGATATCATGACGACACCATACCTACATCCGAAACGCTTTTGTCGTTATGTTGTCAATATGTGTGTCCAAGTGAAGGTTTGGGTCCAGCAACACACCGAGATTACGCGTGGACTAGACTTTGTTTAAGACCAAGCCATTTACCTATACGCTTTTATTTTTAGTCAAAGAGATGGAATTACATTTTTCTAAGCTGAGTTGTAGCTGGTTAACCACCCATTAGTCAGCAAGCCTATAGAGGTCCTCTTGGAGTAGCAAACAGTTGTAAGTACTTCTACAGGATCTATGTATATTCATATCATCAGTTGGTATCTATCCGTTAACGCTATTTGTTGCTTATTGGTTAACGGACAGATAAACGATCGATAAAGTACCTCAGAAGCCGGGCATTAAAGAAGCAATCATAGATTCGGGAAAAATGGTTTTAAAAATTTGACATTTTTTTACAATATATGTATCGCCGGAAAATGACAAACGCCGCAAGATTGTAAAATATCGCGTAAAATTGTTTTTTTTTTAAATAAGACACGGTTATATTGGAAACTATTGAATTTGGATGGGATTAATTATATACAAAACATTTTTTTCATAATATATCGAGAAATTATAATCTAATTGAGATTTATTGCAATCTTACGGATTCTGTTATTTTCCGGTGACATATGTTTACTGTGACATAATAAATTATTGCAGTGATTCAAGTAACAGCAATAACCAATGTACCACTCACTCATATTGAAGTCATATCTACTCAAAAAAGAAAAAATATATATCAGTCAATAAAGACTTAACGGCTATTAGTATTCTTGATTCGTCCACTTGTAATGGTGAGGTTGTGAGGGCCTATCTGGAGCTGCGGGTATTGATTATTGCGTAAAGCGCTATTTTATTGTGTTGCATTTTATGGGAGTGTCACTCGTTTAGAGCATAATAAACACGAGTGAATTTACTTGAAATAATATACTTGTTTTCAATCATTTAAACAATAATACTCGTTTCGCACATAATACTTATTTGAATTGATTACTTTATTCATATTTTTGTATGATACAAATTGTGTATGTTGAATAAAATTAAACCAAAATACTATGGGGTTGTAGTATTTTTTTGTTTATATTTACTTACGTTAACAATACTATACGTCAAAACATTGCATGCTAGGCGCTAGTTGCTGATTTACGTTCTGTTACAACTTCATAACATTGCAAACAAACAAAATCCCTGAATCTGTTGAGCAGTACACTTACGACATGCGTATTATTATAAATTGACAATATAATCGCATCTACCGCATATCGAACAGTTCATGGGCTATATCAACCACTATGTGGGTCCCTGATAATGCCCGACGACATCGCGGGAGACCCAGGCGAAGATGGCGGAACGAGCTTGACGCCTATCGGACTTAGATTGATCCACACAAGCCAAAAGCCGGGAGGAATGGAAGGAAGAAAGGGAGGCTTTTGCCCTGCAGTGGCACACAACAGGCTGAAATAAATAAAAAATAGATATATATATAACGAAAAACTATAATAGTTGACATCACTGAAGCGAGTCAGTACGGTACTAGTTTGCAGAAATTCACATTGGTTTTCGTCAATGTATTTCTAAACAGGCGGTGATTTAACGAAAAACGTCATAAATTCGCCGATCATGATTAACGTTGTATACAAAATGTTGAAAAGAACTTTTAATTGATGGCTGTTTGTGTTTAGCTGTCACCTTGAATAACTGTCTCGCAGTTTCGATCTGGCGCCCTTGTAATATTCATGCCTTTGATTAATTTGGCTACGATGCTATGGATCTGATGAATATATGTTTTTTTTATATGACTGGTTTCTTGAGGATCGTGGTGAACAGGTTTTGCGGTGGGGTTCATGGGAACTTTGGAAGTACCTGTGCTACTTAGAGAAGTAGCCGACGCCTGGTCGTCAATATTATGGCCTGCCTAGCCAACACGGCGCAGTTCACCCTTTACAGTATAAAGGGTGTAAAATTTTCACCCTTGAGGAGTACTCAGATTAGGCAGTGTAGCGCCGTGACTCCGTCAGGCGTTTTTGAATAAAGCTATTAGTCGTTTTGGTTTTGTAATTTGTCATGTGCCTTCTTTAGACGTCTTGGTATAAAATATAAATATTTATATTCCGTTTTTCGGCATGGTTTTAAATAATTAATCGGACCTAGACTGCTATAGTCTATACTCAAGTATACGTGTTATTGAGCGCACGCAAGCAAAGTTTTAATTTTAAATAACGTCTAATGCCGTAAAAGTGCGGTTAATACCTCTGAAAACCTTATGAAGGAATACCTATGTGTTGGCTATCTGGTAAGTTCACAAACAAGCAACTGTGAGCATTGCCAATCAACTAATGTACAGACACCGGACCATGCATTGTCAACATGCGACAACACCTTACCACAGCCTTGTGTTGATTTTGCAATTCCTACTATTAGTTCCAAATCAAACAATGTAAACCAATTGGATATGATATACCTAGTTAGATTTTGTGATGAGGTTGGAAAAGCTCTGGGCCACTTATTAAATTATGAATATCCGGGACACTTATTCATCAACTATTGTATGCCTGGTTGTCCTTTATTTGATATTATTAAAAAAAAAAAATACAACTTTCACCAGGATACGAAAATATTAATATTTGTGAGTAATAGAGCTAATGTAAATAAAGGAGAATTACTCCAACATCATAGGTCCCTGTGCAACCTCAACATTAATAAAAAATACATTTCCATACAGCGAAAGTTTGTCACAAGAAGAAAACTACCTTCGATTTAATATTAATATTTAATTTAATAGATGTTAACAATAGCATTGGTAATCGTTTTATTTTGACAAAAGAAAGATATCATATAGATAGGTACTATCTTGCTAATTATTATAGAAGACAGATAGCTTTCTCGCTATCATGTTATTTTTGCATAACAGCCAAGAACTTGGCTAAACTAGTAGCTCCTTTTGAGCGACATGCTTCATAATTCGCCAATAATTTGGCATCAAACATTGACATTAAGGATAATTTCAATTAGAAATTATAACAACAGCGACAAACTCTAGCAATAATGTAAAGAATATTGTACCAAATAAAATTTTCAGTCATCAGTAAATTGTATCAACCTGGTGCACCAAAACATTCAAGGATTAATTACAGAACATTGGCTTAAAAGCCTCGGTTCATGTTCACTTTTAGCTATCACTAGGTTGGTAGTTCGTTCAGCAGAATTTATGCCATACGTGGTGGCTCACTAATTTTAGTAGTGCCTGTCTGTTGAGCAAATAATTGAGATAGCCTGTAGAGAAATGGAGCAGTTAATTGTATTCAGTGTTTACAGTAGATGTTTCAGTGCTATAATCTTGTTAACTTATGGATGGAGTGCAAGATGCATAGATAACATTTATAAAGATATTGAACCAAGGCACAAATAAATTATAAATTTACTAGATTCCGATCATAGCGGGAAAATAATTACTTTCCTAAACCAAGATAACAAAGTGGCTAAACAGAAGATCACTGTTAACCCTATAACTGCGAGTCGTTTGGCAACTTTTAAAACTAAAATCATTTATAATTTACCAGTTTTGACTACCACAGATAATCCTAATAAGCTGTATTAGATTTTTTTTTGGTTCCGTACCCAAAGGGTAAAAACCAACCTATTACTAAGACTCCACTGTCCATCTGTCGGTTTGTCACCAGGCTTTATCTCATGAACCGTGATAGCTAGACAGTTGAAATTTTCACAAATGATGTATTTCTGTTGCCGCTGTTACTGAATAATAAAAATTAAATTAAACTAATAATTAAAGGGGGCTGCCATACAAAAACGTGTTTTTTTCGGTTTAGAGTCCGACTCGCACTTGGCCGGTTTTTCACATATACTGTAAGCAATTCAATTCCATTTTCATACCCAAGACTATCTCGTTTAGCAGTAATGTAGAGCTTACAGGCTCTATGAGATGTATGGTGAAAAAGTCCATGTAAATGATGAATTTAATTCACATGTTAGAAATTATTCAAAATTATTTTAAAAAGTTTGTTGCATTGCAAAATCGCGTTATTTGAGTGAAGTTTAAAAATAGTAATAATATAATCAAAACATCTGCAATATTATTAATAGTGAAACAGGAAGGTTCACAAATCGATGTAGTGCCGACAGACTTCTAATTAATGACATTGTAATCAATTCTGACTCTCAGGTTGCCGCAGCTTTTTTCAGAGATCCCCATATTATCAACAAAATCTCTGAACTCATCACCCGCTGCTGCAGAGTTTCTGCTTAAAGAACTTGTCAAAGTTTGCGAATTTAGTTTCCAACATGACACTAGTACAAATATTATTTAAAAAAATAACTCTTTGAATAAAAAAGACTGCTGTTTTATGGGATAAGTGGATATTTGATTGGCCTTGTAGCTCCTACTTGCACTTATTTTTAATAATTGTATTGATCATCGTGAGTTTCCTGACCTAATGAAGCATAGTAAAGGAATACCATTGTTTAAAGCGGGTAGTACATTTGGCCCTACTAATAATAGGCCTATTTTGGTGCTACCCACCTTTAGTAAGATGTTTGAGAAGCTTGTTTTAGAGCAATTGCAAAGATTTTTTAACAGATATAAATTACTACATACTAAACGGTGCGGTTTAACAAGGGGTCGTTCAAGTACTGATGCTGCGGTGTTGAACTTGCATGGGAAGACAAGTGCGATGCCCTGGGTATTTTTTTGCGACTTGTCCAGAGCATTCGATTGGGATCTTCATGAAACATTAATCAGGAAAATAAACCACTACGGGATTCCGAACTCTTCTCTGGATCGTCTTACTTCCTACTTGAGTGACAGGATTAAAAAAGATGACGTGAACGGAAAAATCTCCCGTATCTGCAGTAACAATGGTTCCCCCAGGGTTAAATTCTTGGCCCATTTTTGTTTATTGTATACATTAAAGACTTTTCTTACCTCATAAAGGATAAGCAAGAAATAGTGTTGTTTGCAGATGACACTTCACTTTTATTTAAACTTAAACGTCAGCAACTGGTTATTGACGATATAAATAGAGCTCTTTCAAAAATAGTACACTGGTTTAATGTCCAACTTGAATCTTAATGAAAAAAAAACTAAATGTAAGTTAAGTTTCTAATGCCTCATCGAGCCTTGATGATACTATTGTGTTCTTAGGCATAACCTTAGATGCTAAGCTTCAGTGGGCCCACATATAGACAAATTCGCGAAAAAACTTAGGTTTGGTGCATACGCTGTTAGAAAAAATCGAAATGTAACTGATTTTGAGACTACCCGTTTAGTTTACTTTAGTTATTTCCACCATGTCTTGTAGGTGGTATTCTACTATGGGGGAATACTGCTGATATTCAAACAACTTTCGTTTTGCAGAAAAGATCTATAAGTTCCATTTATAAATTGAATTCCCAAATACTCCCTCAGAGATAAATTTAAACATATTAATATTTATATTATTTTGTATGCACATAAATAAAAAATAAAAAAAATACAATGATATCAATAATGTTAATACTGGGAGCACAGACAAATTTATTGTTACTGCAACCAGGCTTAAAAAAATAGGGGGCTCATTTAGATGCCAACGTGTACGCTTTTATAATAAACTTCCAGGTCACATTCAAGACCCAAGACAAAACAAATACAAATCATTTGTAAAGCGAAAACTCAGCCAGAAGGCTTTTTATTATGTAAAAGATTACCTTGACGACAAAAAGGCCTGGGATTGAGCTCTTCCAAGAGAATACACACTATTATTGTTGTTTTTTTTTCTCTGGTAAGTATCGTTTTTTTTTTATAAACTGACATTTTATGAAAATGTTTGTTTTACAATCTGACATATTTTTTTATTATTGTACACTTTGACATGATTAAATTCTTTATGAAGTATTATATATATTTTATTTTATTTTAAATGTGTGAAATATGTAAATTACTTTTCTAACGAGTAATTTAAACGTTGCCTGGCAGTTTGAGTGCTTTGTACGGCCTACCCAAATGTCCTTCCTTTGGTATTGTTCGTCAAGCCGCTGAGCTCCTTAATAGTCCTGAGTTAAGCTTCAAGATAACAGACAAATGCTTGCAATGACTGGACAGGACCTCTCAAATCTGTATGGTACTTTCCTTAAAATACCATCTCAGGCTCTAATCTCCATGGTTCTCATATTGACGTATTGTATTTGTGAGAACTATGTAGGTCGCTATATGGCGGGTTCATTTCATGATGTCTGGCAGTTTGAGTACTTTATGCGGCCTTCCCAAATGTCTTTACTTTGGTATTGTACGTCGAATCGTTCAGCTCTTTATAGTTTTGAAAAGCATTTTTGCAAGCAGCATTCGTGTAACTCAAAGGAGTTACACGATAACTGACAAATGCTTGCACTGTCTGGATAGGTCGACTCAAACCTGCGTGGTGCTTTCCTCAAAAGGCGACCTCAGACGATATTCTATGTACATGTTTGCAAATGTTTATGACCATTGTATGGACTTCAAACGAGACTGTGACCTCTGAGTTTGTTTCGGTCTTTCTTCTCAGGGTAATCAGCTAGGAAACACCGACCTCATCTTGATTAATAAGACTAAAAATAAATTGACGTGTGAAAAAGTTCCTTGTAACCTATTTGCAAAATAAATATCATTTATAAAATAGAGAACTTGTATTCGACACAGACACAACACAACAGCAATAAACACATAGTAAAAAATAAAAACAATATTAAAACATAACAATGATACAGTAAACCTGTGCTGTATAATCTACCTCTGTGCCAAATTTCATCAAGATCCGTTGAACCGTTCTGGCGTGATTGAGAAACATCCATCCATCCATTCATCCAAACTTTCGCATTTATAATATTAGTATAGATTGTCCCTACTGTTTCCTCTTCAGCTTTGGTCAACAAAAAAAATTAAGCTATACTTCGAATGGAGAGATTTGCATTAAATGCGCTCTCAATACGCCAGTTTTGTTTTGGAAGAATTTAACCACAGAACATCTCACATCATACACATCTCATCACATTGCTCTTATAACATAATTTATCCTAGACACTGTGATATATTTTTACGATTATCTATTATCTCATCTATTTCAGTTTTAAACTGGCTTCAATAGCTACTCGGACAACCAACAATACATTTTGAATGTGTGTAGGTACCTAGCATTTTCATGATTGATACTGACCTGTACGTCTGCCAATAGCACGCAAAACGCTGTTGGTTCGTTTAATTTCCTGTGAAATTGTTGAACAGAACGATGCTCCTGTCAAGTTGGGAAACGGGTGTCGGCTCGGTCCGGAATTTTGGACTGAGTAGCGCTAAACTGCAATGGCTATGTTTTGTTAAAAGGAAGGAAGGCACCCTTTGTTCCCACTTTCAAGTCCTGAAGCTTGGATATGAATAAATGGATTTAAATTAAATTTTATACGCAAGATACTAAACGTCCTGTTGTTTGTACAGGATGTAAAGATTGGATTCTCAAATAATATATTATTGTGACTCAGAAGTGCCTTTTAATATTTAATATAAATCAATAAATTTGTTTTTTTTACCTGCCACAACCTCGACGACTCTACACTACACTAGTGTCTCACTATACTCGTGCAATTTTATTATTCCACCGAGTTAGTCAATCGAAGCGAATGTGGCCTTTTGAGGGTTTAATTTTTTTTTTATTAAGTAGTATTTAACGGTTTTGTTTGGACGTACGGTTCCCTAAATATGGTAGGCGCAAGATAAATTTGCTTGAAAGTACATTACTCTACGTTACGTTTTTCATTACTATAAAATGTAAAGGATCACGATAGATGTCGATTCAGGACAGTTTGTCTTTATTTCGGTTTTCAGAAAGTTTTTCAATAAATGTAGGCGGTTCAATGACCGTTATCGCGAATTTATCTGGTGTCATCCATAGTAGTCTAGATCTTATAAGAAACTACATTTTGGAACACACAATTATCTCGAATTATTTTTTTATTTGTTAATATTGTTTTTTATTAGATATGTAGTGACTTACTTGGAGTACTTGAATAGTGGTCAACATTCATCGGCATTTGGTTAGAATATGAAAAGCCTTTTAAGTCAACCGAGCGATAGCATTTTAATGACCCTTCTATTACCGGTGTACGTGTCCAACGACGCTTAATTTTTTTCTTAAAAGTAGCTTGATGTAGACAAGTTACTTTCAAGCTATTTATGATAATATAGTAATATAGTAGATTTTAGTGATAAGTATAGTAATTTTTAATGATAAACGACTTTTACTCAATAAATTGGTAGTTATTAAATAAAACTTACGCATTCGTTAATTTTCTAAACTAGTTTAGTTCGTAAAGTCAGAAAATTCGTGTCGTTTTTGAATATGAGGTTCCCACGTGGGAACTAAGTGTTCCATACGGTACGCACCTAATATCGATATTATATACGTGCTGATCCAGAAGCACTGCATGATTTCCGCGTTGGAAATCATATTCAACAATAATCCAAGTTCCTTTAAGTTTATCCCTAAAAAGATAGTCATATTTTTTGCACATTAGAGATAAATCATGCGTAAAAATGACGCCTGAATTTATTGTTTTGTTAGGAATAGAATTTTTTAATATTTAAATGAGCGATCTAATGCAAATGTCTTATAAAAATGCATTCTTTTCAAATATTAGCTTATAGTTAAATATCTACTTTGCTTTGGGATTGACATAAACCTAACTATATGTCTCTTTACTGTATTTTATTGATTCTAAATTTAAGAGGTCATTGGTTTATCTTTGAAGTTCACCGACCAGTGCAAATGCAATATAGCTATAACTAAACCCAACGCAAAAATAATCATCAAGATCAATATAGATAAAAAAATGAATCGCCGAAATGTATGTACGCGCATAATTTAGGAACGACTTGATTTTTGTTGTGTTTGTGATTGTCAGGGCGAGGTAAGAAAGAAAAAAAAAATACAGCCGGGCGAAGCCGTTGCGGACCGCTAGTAAGCAATAAAGTTTTGCCCGAATAGATAACCCCAAAAACATGTTAGGTAATTCAGGTTGACTTGTTTGCATCTGCGTACCCCTTCACAGCGTACCGGCGCGGCGTGATGTTATGTTATTAACTGGTATAATCAATAAACAGGGCATGCGATTTCAGCAAAATCCCGGGAGATTTACTATCATTTATTGAAGAGTTCCGTTGCCTATCTCCGATCCGATCTTCACCAAATTGAAACGGGGCCAGTTTAGAAAAATACTCTTCCAAACGAAAAAATAATCATCCAAATCGGTTGACATTTGCGAAAATATCGCTAAACTGAAAAAAAACAGAAAAACATTGTATGTGCCTTTAAAATTTGAGGGTTGTCCTTGATTTCTCAGGGATCCCATTATCAGATTTTGACTTGGTGCCAAAATGTCGAATAAAAAAAATGGTTGTCTGAAAAGTCGGTTTACGGACGATAGTTTAACGTGACAACGTCATAACAAAACATTGATGAAATTTAAACGTTACAATGAGCGTAACGTTACAATTAGTCATCCTTTTTCGTGCGTGCAGCCGGAGTTCATCGATTTATTAAACGTTGTCTCGTCAAAAGAATCATCAAAATCAATTCATAATTGACGGAATTATCGCATAACAAAAACACAAAAAAAACAACATACAATCGAATTGAGAACCTCCTCCTTTTTTGAAGTCGGTTAAAAAGGGAAACATGTAATATCTAATATCATTAAGAATGCGTTTAATATTTCATAATCGGGAACAAAAAATAACTATTGCATTAATATGCATACAAATGTTACGCCCACAATACTGACATTTAAAAACGTGAGTTATTTTATTTTATAAGCTAGAGTTAGTAGGCCAGTCACCGTAGACAGATTAAATGCGTTACGTTGCAATTAATTGCACTGGTCTGATTTTTAGGATGCTGTTACACATAGATGTCAGGTAGTGTTTACCTAATTCGTTCCAACCTAGTGTTTCACGACACTCACGCTTTTCTTTTACTATTAATAAGCGGAGAAAGTCATTCAGTCAGCACACTTTTTAAAAAGAGAAAATTTGCTACAACTTGAGGGTGATTGTACGTAGCTCTGTTTAATAGGTATTGAGGTACAATACTTCAAACAAAGGTAATTTTAATGTTACAATCAGGGGAGGTAGTATCGTTACACTACCGTTTTTTTGCATAACACGTCTGAGAGCACTTCAATACGTAAAGACGTATATTAGTATTTAACCGTTTCCGTCGAGGAATAATAATTCTTTGGTCTCGTAAAGTACATTTTTTTAACCCCTTCCATGTGTATGTATACGATTTAATATTGTACTCAATTTCATTTTATATGATAAGGACCATTTTTTACTGAGCTATCCTTCATATTTTTTCGAACAAAAATTTAGTTTTTGGGAAAAATGGCTCAAGACTGAAGTGCTGTATCACTCAATACCTAATAAACCTACGTACGGATACGCTCAAATTGTAGCAAATTTTATCAACTTTAAATGTCTTTGGATTGACTTTTTAAGTATAATTCACCGTTAAGAAGTTATAAGCCAAAGTGACCAAACATTTTGTAGCTATTCGAGTACCACGAAGTTAGCACAGGTCTTTCGATGTTGGGGTGCGTGCAGAAAACCTCCTCGTGTGTCTGACGGCTGCTGGTTCCTTACGAATGCGTTCGGGGGAAAGAGCAGTTGTCGGGCCGGTGCACCCTGGGAACGGCCAATAGTCTCTCCATGTCGGAGGGGCTATTGTCTGTGGCGGATTTCTGCGGGGGAGGGGGAGCGTATTGCTCCACGACGGTTCCTCCACGTGTCCCTCTGATTATCAGAGGGCACTGTGGAGGAACGTCTGAGTTGGGGTCGCTCCTGTCCGATCGACAGTCGTCGACTGGCGAAGGATGCGACCAATGCCGCTGCGGTGCAGGCGCACTAAAGCGGCAGTTGCTCTCTCTTCACGGAGCAATCCTGAAGAGAGAGTTCCCGGCGAGTCCGCTGAGTCGGGTTGTCCGGACAGCGGACGGAGGCATGTGTAATGCCGCCGTCGGGGGCTTGGCTTAACCGCCCGGCCCAGAGGAAGGATACCTCTAAGATAAAAAACCCCCAATCCTAAGCTCTGAAGCGCGGTGAGAGGATGCATGGCTGGAGGGAGTCCAGTCGTTAGCGCTTCCCCTGCAGAGCACCTGCCGCACTCTGCAGTATATAGGCTTACCGGGTATCTAGGCTCTGCCCAGTGGACATGTAGTACCTATATCTACTCGTGGGATTTATATGGATACCCTTAAAACCAAAAAGAAAAAGGACGGGCCAGTTATGGCGGAGGTTGATGAGTCGTCTGCCGGAAGCGGCAGCGACTTTCAAGGAGGCTCGCGCGCTCCCTCAAAATTTTGGGGGAAGCGGTCGCGCGGGGAGGGCATTAATCCCTCCTCAAGCGAGGAGGAACTGTCGGCCGCAAAAATGCCGACATCCCGGAGAGGTGGTCGCGCAGTGATACCACAGCGCGACCAAAAGGGTCGATTCTTGCGGCCCGCTACGCCGATGCCGGCGGCGGCGGTCCGCATGGAGCCCGAAGAGCTGGAGAGTGACGAGCTGCTGAGCGAAGATTCCGCTGCGTCCCCGCTATTGCTAGAGAGCAATAAAGCGGAAGCTAACGCTGCAAAGCGGGCGCAGCGGAAGGCGGTCGCTGCCGATGAGGTCGGCGAGCTAGCTCGGCAGGCTCGAGAGCGGCGGGCCGCTCAAGCGGCCTCTGGAGAGGGCTTAACGGCGGCGGCACTCAGTCGCCAAGTTTTGGACGGCGTGGACGTGGTCCTAAAAGTTGCCACTAAATCTGGCAGCTTGAAGGGCACGTTCACTCGTGCACTGAAAGAGGCGGCTAAGGGCATCAAGGAGGCGGCTGGAGTCCTCCTTGATCGCACAAGCTCTGAGGAGACGGCGAAGCTGTGGGAGGAGAACGGCCGTCTCCGAGCAGAGTTAGAGGACCTAAAAAGGGAAGTCGCCGCACAGAGGGCAGTCCGGCAGCGTGCAGCTCCTGCAGCTACCAGTTCTCCGGTAGCTGCGGCCCCGTCGTCGGCCCCTGCCCCTGCACTGTCGCCCGATACGGAGATCGAGAAGATCGTCCGCATCTGCATGCAGCACTGCGGGGGCATGATGAATGCCCGCCTGGAGGCCTTAGAGTCGAAGCTCCTCCCGGCCCAGAGCCTCCGGCCGCCGCTTGCGGCGGATAGACGGAGGATGGAGGAGGCCGCAAGGCAAAGGCCGCCAGCCGTGGCGGCCAAAGCTGGTAAGGGGGGCAAAAAGCCCGCGAAGGGTGCGTCAGCACCCCCTCCCAGCTCGACTGCGACCCCGGCGACCGCGTCCCAGCCCACGGAGGCTTGGACGACGGTCGTCAAACGGGGTCGCAAGAAGAAGGCGGCGCCGCCGACTCAGCCCAAGCCCGCGCCTAAAAGGAAGAGGAGGTCCCGGAAGGGTAAGGCCCCACGCTCGGCTGCTGTGGTTATCACACTGCAGCCCGCAGCTATCGAGAGGGGCCTTACCTACAAGCAGGTCCTCGAACAGGCGAAGGCTAAGGTCGCATTTCCCGACCTCGGCACACCGACCGGCTTCAGGATGAAGTCGGCGGTTACGGGGGCGCGTCTGTTCGAGGTATCGGGACCCTCGGGCAGCGAGAAGGCGGACATCCTGGCCGCCAAACTGAGGGAGGTCCTCAAGGATGAGGACGTCCGAGTGTCCAGGCCCGTAAAGACCGCCGATTTACGCGTCGATGGCCTGGACGACTCGACGACCCCGCGTGCGTGCGACAGCGGGGTGGTTCTATAGTGGACGTTTCGTTCGCTAGCCCCGCTGTCGCAAGCCGTGTCCGCGATTGGCGTGTCGCCGTGGAGGTGGAGATGTTGTCGGATCACAGATATATCCGTTTCAACGTCTCCCCCCAGACCACGGGCGGCCGCAATAAAACGGCCCCGCGAACGGACGGTCCGCGTTGAGCGCGAAAGCGACTCGACAGGGAGCTACTCGAGGAGGCTGCTATTGTGCAGGCCTGGATCCGGGAGTCGGCAACGACCGGACCCGTCGACGTCGAAGAGGAGGCGCAGTGGTTCCACGGGGCGATGACGCAAATTTGCGATGCGTCAATGCCCCGGGTTCGCACACAACCCAGAAGGCGCCAGGTGTACTGGTGGTCCGCCGAGATCGCGCAGTTGCGCGACTCGTGCGTGGAGGTCAGGCGCCAGTACACCCGATACCGGAGAAGACGTCGTCGGGTCCCTGACGAAGAAGCCGCGCGGTATGAGGTGTACCGCGCGGCTAAGAAGGCTCTGTGGCTGGCCATCGGCGAGGCGAAGACGCGAGCCAGGGAGGAGATGTTGGAGACTCTAAACGGGGATCCGTGGGGGCGTCCTTATCGCTCGGTCCGAGGTAAACTCGGACCATGGGCACCCCCGCTTACGGTGAGTCTCCAACCCGAGCTGCTGGAGGACGTAGTTGCAGCCCTCTTCCCGGCACGAGCGGAGCGCGCTCCGCCGCCGATGGCTCTGCCCACAGCCGCAGAGCCCGAAGAGGACGCCAGCGTCCCAGAGGTGACACAACCAGAGTTGAGGGCGGCCGTGACACGGCTCCGGGCGAAGAACACTGCCCCGGGGCCCGACGGGATTCACGGCTGCGCGTTAGCACTCGCTCTGAAGGAGCTGGAGCCCCGACTGAGAGGACTCTACTCGGCGTGCCTTGAGCAGGGCCAGTTTCCCGCTCAGTGGAAATCTGGTAGTCTGGTCCTGCTCAGGAAAGCGGGGCGCCCTGCGGACTCACCGTCCGCGTACCGGCCGGCCGGCATAGTGCTGCTCGACGAGGTGGGATCGCTGTTTGAGCGGATAGTCTCAGCCCGCCTCGTCAGCCACTTGTGCGGAGAGGGGCCGGACCTGGCCGAATGCCAGTACGGCTTTCGGCAAGGGCGCTCCACTGTGACGGCGATATCCCGAGTGAGAGTCCTGGCGGAGGAAGCGGTGTCGCGGGGCGGTGTGTTGTTGGCAGTGTCCTTGGACATCTCCAACGCCTTCAACACCCTGCCCTGGAGTTGTATTCGGGAGGCACTGCGTTATCATCGAGTGCCTCCCTACCTCCATCGTGTCGTCGGGGCTTATTTGGCGGAAAGGTGTGTCACCTATCTGGGACGTGATGGCAGATACCAGCGCCCCATGTCGTGCGGTGTTCCGCAGGGTTCGGTCTTGGGCCCGCTCCTGTGGAACATCGGATACGACTGGGTGCTGAGGGGCGAGCTCTGGCCGGGAGTGCAGCTGGTGTGTTACGCTGACGACACACTGGTCACTGCCCGGGGGAGCTCGCACAGGGAGGCAGCGTTGCTGGCGACGGCTGCGGTCTCACAGGTGGTGAGCCGCATACGGCGCCTCGGCCTGGAGGTGGCCCTCAACAAGTCGGAGGCCATTGTTTTTCATGGCCCCCGGCGAGCGCCGCCGCCGGGATTGCACATCGTGGTCGGGGGGGCCCGTATCGCTGTCGAGTCCACCATGAAGTATTTGGGATTGGTGCTCGACAGCCGGTGGGATTTCGGCCCCCACTTCCGGCGGCTGGCGCCCAAGTTGTTGGGCGCGGCGGGGGCGCTGTCAACGCTGCTTCCCAATCTGGGGGACCCGAGCACCGCCTGTAGGCGGTTGTACGTGGGGATCGTGCGATCGATGGCCCTTTATGGGGCCCCGATCTGGGCGGCTGACCTGACGGCCAGCACCATCACTGTTCTGCGGAGGCCGCAGAGGGTGATGGCCGTCAGAGTCATCAGGGGATATCGCACGATCTCCTACGAGGCGGCTTGCGCACTGGCCGGATCTCCACCGTGGGACCTGGAGGCAAAAGTGCTCGCGTCACTGCATAGGTGGCGCGAGGGCGCGCGGGCGCGCGGCGAAAGACTGACGCAGCAACACTTGGAGCTGCGTCGGTCGCAGCTGCGCGAGGTCTTGGTGGCGGAATGGCGGGACAGGCTTTCGAGCCCTTCCGCCGGCCTCATCACCATCGAGGCCATCCGGCCAGTGCTCGACCTGTGACTCGGGAGAAGGCACGGCTCTCTGACGTTTCGTGCGACGCAGGTCCTCTCGGGGCATGGCTGCTTCGGGAGGTTCTTGTGTCGCATAGGCAGGGAGCCGGACGCTCGATGCCACCACTGCGTCGACTGTCGGGAGGACACGGCACGGCATACGCTGGCAGAGTGTGCAGCTTGGGAGGAGCCGCGCCGTGCCCTCATCTCTGTTGTAGGCGGTGACCTCTCGCTGCCAGCCGTAGTCCATGCTATGGTCGGCGGTGAGGAGTCCTGGGACGCGGTGGTCTCCTTCTGCGAGACAGTTATCGCGCAGAAGGAGGCTGCGGAAAGGGAGAGGGAGATCACAACCGCTCTCCCTGCCCGCAGCAGGCGCATCGGGCGTCGGAGGAGGGCATACGCTGCCCTCTTCCGGCCCCCCTAACTCGGTCCAGGGGCGGCGGACTTGGGGATGTCCGTCGCCACCCACTCATCCGGACCCGATTTGGCGGCGCGTGGTGTTCCCGTGCGCCCCTCTTTGACGTAGCGAGGGGAGTTAAACACCTCACTCCCCTCGCCGACGCGAGGTGGCCCGCAGAGGCGGGCCGGCACCAGCCGGGGATTGCGGAAGTCGCATACGTTCCCGCGATCCCCGGCGTAGGTTGCAGATGGAACACCGGGGTGGTTTTAGTCAGTAAGAGTCTGACAGACCCCTCCACCCGCCCCAGGGTGGAGGATTTCCATGAGGATTTCCCCCCGAGATCAAAAAAAAAAGGTCTTTCGATGTTGAAAAATTGGGTGTCTATTCCAACAACATCTCAAAATATCAGGACAGTGCAATTTATTGCTAGTTTTTGGTCCAGGACTAGTGTGTAGATCATTGTTTGTTAATGTTGTCTAGATCGTCCCGCCATCTTCAGCATGTTCTGCCGCGAGCGAAGGTGAACAGCTGTCGAAATAGGTAACGTTCTTCTCAAACATCTACTTGTGTTTCTCCTGTGTGATATGTTGCGCTACTTTATTGGAACTACATGTGCAACTGGTTTTTTTAAAGAAGGTACAAACTAAACCTATCCGTGTCGGAATACCCTAAGTTCCCTTCACCCTAAGTTACTAGCCAAGTCATTTATAAATATTGAACCAAGTCATTTGTCAGGCATGTTACTTAGACCACCGATTGAACGGCTGATTAAGCCAGTTAGCTGCGACATGTATACAAATTTAGGTACTTTGGTAAGTTCACGCATTCTTTTTTTCTTGTATTAAATGCACAGGCATTTGCCTAGACGATCTAGATTCAATCAATCTGAACATGTTTCTTAACTAACATTTATTTTTTTATTGTCCGTAATTGGCAGTATCTGCCAAGTGGCTTTTGGTACAAGTGCACCAAAGAACTTTTCTGTTGCAGATAATTAAAATTCGTCCGTACATACCGAATTTGTATTGGATACCTTTCAGGAATTTCCAATTCAAACTAGTTCGTAGTTAACGAACTTGACGGGTGTATCAGAACCGGTCAACACACTCATTTTGAAGGAACAATCCAACACATGCCAGCATCAGCAGGTCTTTTGAGCGAGCATGACATGTTTTCAATGAACTGCCAGACTACACATTGGTTTTTTAACTTTGTAAACGACTACCTCCCTGGTAGACGGTCTGTTAAGTTATATCAAAACTACAAAGTTAGAATATTTTTTACACAACTTATTCCGCCTCGTTGGCCTAGTGGTACCAGCGCTTATAATTCCTCTAATAATTCAGCCTAATGCTCACTCCATTAGGCTCTGATTCCATTCCCGGGTAGGACAAGGTTTTATTGTAATTTTCCATCTGGAAATACTGGACTCGTGAATTTTATAATTGATATTTGTTTTAAACGTAACACTTTTTCACGTTAATTTGTTTTGGTAATTTTTTATTGTGCAAGCTGGCCGGTGTTTCCTACCTGACACTACCCTAAGAAGACACACCGAAACAAACTCAGAGATCATCATTTTCTGCCCTTATCCCATGTTACTTGGTGTCGGCGCAAGACGTTTTTTCTTCCATTCTGTCCTGCTATCACTAACTCCCTTTTCTTTTATATCACTCCTAACTTCCTCTCCCTGTCCATTTATCCACATTTATTTATATTCATCTCTCCTTTTCACGCGACCATACCAAAATAAGCGATTTCCTTTGAACTTTTCCATCACTGGCGCCACTTTTAAACTACGTCTAATGTACTCATTCCTCACTGTATCCATTTTCGATACTCCACACTCATCTCCACTACATGCAATCTTTTCTCACCAGTCTTTTTCTTTACAGTACGAAACAAACTCAGTCACTTTATTTTTTTTTACATACAATCCATACTGGTCAAATAAAATCATGTAATGATTTGTAATAATAATGTCTGAGGTGGCCTTTTAAGGAAAGTGCCACACAGATTTGAGTGGACCTCCAATGCAATGGACCTGCAATCCAGACAGTGCAAGCATTTGTCAGTTATCGTATAACTGTGTGAACTATAAGGAGCTTAACGATTTGACGAACATTAAAAAAGTAAGGACATTTGGGTAGGCCACATTAATAACTAAAACTGCCAGTCTAACATGAAAGGAAACCCTAATATGGCGATCTACATAGTCCCCACATTCACAATATGAGGACCATTGTCTGAAATGGTCTTTTGAGGAAAGAACCACACAGTTTTGAGTGGACCTGTCCAGTCAGTGCAAACTTTTGTCAGTAGTGGAGTAGTTCAACTTAGAAACAATAAGGAGCTCAAAGATTCGTCAAGCAATGCTAAAGAAAGGACGTTTGGGTAGGCCGCAAAAGTACTCAAACTGCCAGACATCGTTAAAAATACTTGAAAAAAAAAAAGATAATAGTAACCCATATCACAAAAATGAATACTTTAGAACGTATTCATGTCAAAATAATAAAAATAGAATACTTTACAAAGTTTACAATTCATTACATACATACACATACGTTTACATTCATGTCAAAAGTATACAAACAGGAGAATATAAAATGTCAATATCTAAAAATGAAAAAAAGTATAATTGATAAACGTAACATCATTGAAGCAGCTCAATTCCAAGCCATTTTGTCTTCAAGATAGTGCTTAACTGTTATAAAAGCTTTCTGGTATAGCTTACGTTTTATAAATAATTTGAATGTATTAATAATAAGGTCCTGAGAATACGGCTAGGGAGTTTATTATAAAAACGTATATATTGGCACCTATTTTCTTGAGCCTGATTTTAGGAATGACGAAATTTTGTATTTTCCTAATATATAAGTTATGGATATCACTGTATCGTTTAAATAAATTAATATTTTATTGTGCATACAAAAGATTCTCATGAATATACTGAGATTCATTATATCAATCTCTTAAAATTTGTCTCTGAGGGGATTAGGAGGACCGATCTCTCCGATTTTCAAAAATTATTTTCTCTGTACGCCTGCAGTGGTCCCATTGTTACCAAGTCAGGATCTGATGATGGGATCCTAGGGAAATCGAGGGCAACCCTCAAATTTAATGGGCATTGTATTGTTTGGAAGTGCATGGTCCCAAATCAATTTGGTAGATACTGAAGAAGAACTTGGGAGATAGGCAACGGAACTCCTCCTCAATAAATGATAGCTTATCTCCGGGATTGCTGAAATCGCAATTAACAATTGTATGAACTAAATCACTCTTGCTGCCTAGCCGTGTCTATTTTTAATCAAGGGAACTCCCTTGATTAAAAACAGGCACGGCGAATACAAACGACACGCGGAATATCATCGCATTCAACTGGATGCGATGCAATGGGAATTACAGACGGACACTCGCTACATTAACATAAAAGGTGGTATTTAAATAACTTAAAACCTCATTAGAGTATTATTGTATTTACTTATAAATTAAAAGCTGTTATTGAGCAACTCCTTAATCGAAAAGAATCAGCCAATTATTTTTGGCGAATCTGAGTTTGGTCCCATAGCAAAATTTGTTCAAAATAATGAGTACAATAAGAAACCCTAAACTGCATCATTCAACATCATTTAGATTATGTTATGCCTAGATCATAAATTTCTAATGAAGAACTTAGATTCTTAATAAATTAATTGTCGCCTAAAGGAAATTAAAGCCTGCGTGCTTCAAAGTCTAGATTTCTTCCTAATCGATGAGATTACGAATGACAGGTATTTCAAACACTGCTCGGAACCTTACCCAGCAGTGTATGAACGTTACGACACAATTTACCCTCAAAGAAACAATATTACATTTTATTTCCGTCGTGTACTGATAGTGTGCTCGAAAGTCTAGATCACTTCCTTCTCAACCTTCCGTCTTTGAAAGCCAGGTCTTTCAGACGCAGTGAGTTGTGTTATTATTAGATCGTTTCCTCACGCTTTCATCTTTATTTCATCCTGTTTGAAATGATGTGATGTTACATATTCAAGAAATTGTATTGTATAAAAATAATAATGCTCTTATTGAGACATTAAACCTATGTTACAAAGACAAAACTGAAATTTTGTTCTATGAGTTCACTGAAATCATTGAGACCCTGCCTCCTTAACTGGTAGAAACTTGTCACATAGTCTAGTGTTCTACAAGTTGATAACTTATTTTCTCGATGGCGCAGAGTCATGCCATATCCTGGCACCATGGAAATCTTACAAATAAGGAGTAAATGAGTCATTATTATTAAATGAGGATAAGTTAATATCCCAACACACGCACAAAACGTGCTGGGAACACAATCATTGTGCGTACAGCGAAGGAGTGGAATTCCTGCCAGAGTCTGTTTCCTGATAACTACAACCTGGGAGTCTTTAAGTCAAGAGTGAATAGATTACTTCTAGGCAAGCGTACTGCATCTTCAACCAAATCATCGTTTACCATTAGGTGAGATAGTGGTCAAACGCGTACCTATCAATAGTAAAATAGTATTAAAAAAGTTAAATTATATTAGTAGTTAAGTCTATGCACAGCAGCCCTTTGGAAGAATATACCAGCAAGCCCCGTTCTTTTTTAACGCGGAACACCACACATTTACTAGCGTTTGACGTCGTCCCAGATTCCGTCATCCTAGTTGTTTTAAATAACGTGACAAGACAATAAAAAAAGTCTTGGATATTTAGATAAAGGAGACGATTTAAGGTTCCTAGAAATTTAACCTATCTCCGGCGCAAACGTATTATATCTCCAATTAAAGAGTAAAAAGAGTACTAAAAAATAATACATTATCACCATCGCTCTATCAACATGTTTTTTTCTTATAGAATTTTGTAGGTAGGGTTTCTTTCCCAAGCCCTACAGTCTAAACGACTTGATAATTTTTTACAAACAAGGAATCGTTTGATTCGCCGTGACACACTGTTTGACACAGGCTAGAATACTTTGAAAAAAAGAAACATGTTGGCTGATAATGTGTCGTAATACTTTTTTTGTGACTTAGTCATGAAGGTATCAAAATAAAAACTGGCCAAGTACGAGTCGGACTCGCGTGCGAAGGGTTTCGAACGAATGTCATCTTTGTAACATGTTACTTTCAAACCATATACTTCTTATTGATTTTCCTGTAATCTATAGGCAAAGAACTATCTGCATTATTTCCAAAATTTTAGACTTAGTAGTTTTTAGATAATGGGAATGTAATTTTTCGTCAAATTTCTTGAATAACTTCAAAATCCTGTTTTCCACAGTTGGAAAAACTTTGTTTTTCCAGCTGCTGTTTGCAGCTGCTATAAGGATTCATTAAATTGTGTGCATATTTTATTTATTAATTTTGTGTGCTATGGCTAATCTGAGGGAGCGGCTATTAGTAAGAACGGCATGGGCAAGTTCGTGTTGTCGTTTCTAATGTACTTTCGTATGCTCCTCTTTACTTTGCGACCAAGTTTTTGTAACTTTTTTTTTTCAATCGTTAGATTGAAAAACTAATTAATTTCTATTTTGTGAGTTTTTTGCTTTGTGTTTTTGACCAGCGGTCTGTGTTATATCGTATAAATTTGTGGATCCTCCGAATATTGGATTTCTAAACGTCTAAAACTTGAATTATGAATATATAGGCTTGTGTTTTTCCGTGACTGCCTGGAGTTTGGAAGTTGGAAGTGTTACACCCCGTGCATCAGAAAGCACGTTAAGCCGTTGGTTCTGCGGCAGATCTCTCTCCGGTTGTGTCGGATATCCGTCCCTTCCGACGGACTGTTGAGATTGGCCGCCAGGGCCGAAATTGACCAGGAGGACTAGTGAGTAGTAACTTTTAAGATTGTTTGAGCCCAGTTAGGTATGGCTAAGTTAGTTGCAGTATCAGTGGCATTCATAAAATCCCCCAAAATACATGGGCAATTGGGACACTCCAACATGTGGATTATGTTCTGAACAAGGGCACCATACCTCAAATTGAGTATCCGACGCCCGTCTATAAATCCAAACTATCTAATGAGTTGGTTAACTCATTAGATAGTTTGGATTTACCCGTCGACACGAAAAGGAGAAGAAAAAGTGACACGCTTTACAGGTTTTATAATTTTTTTTTTATGTGGATTGTCATATTAAATTGCAAAATTAATACGGATGAGGGCAATTATTCGACTTTTGTTCGTAAATACAATGGATGGTTAAGTACAAAAGTAATAAATAAGTTAGTTAACATGGACGAAAATGCTTAAATAAGCTCAAACGTCTGTAGATTTTTGATATAACAAAATGTAAAAACAAGTTGCCAGTGATAAACATTTTTACTAACCCTATAACGATTGCATTCTATTAAAAATATTTTCGTAAGAAACACTAATCATATTCTAACACAAAGTGCCTTCACAAAACTCAGACCATAGTTTTTCTACCACCTTATCTGTGTTTTGCCATAAATAAGCAACACAAAGTGCTTTAGAAAATCAATTTAATTCAGTTAAAACCTCCAGCTGAGGTAATTTCCATTAATTGTGGGCTTAATTCTTTAGTCAGAGTGAGGGAGAAGCACAGCCTCGACGACTATTAACTAATTAAGCAAACGTATTACACATGTTTTTCTTGACTGCCCGTCGTTACTCAGGTAAACTGTGTCATATTGGTACACTGGGGTAGGTAGAGGCATTGGTTTTAGAATAACTAAACCATAAAAATATGTCTTATTTTTAAAGTAAGATTTGACAACATATTCTAATAATTTTACCAAAAGGTTTTTGATAAGACGGAAAAAAACGGTTCGCAAACTGGCAAAATAGCCTCAATTTACAACCATTTTTGACAGATTGTGACTGAGATGCGAACGCTGCTGAAAAACTGGCTAAGTGCGAGTCGGACTCGCGTGCAAGGGGTTCATTTTTGTAACATGATTTTTAACACGGTAGACTTCTAATAGATTTTGTTGTAATCTAAAGGTAAAGAACTCTCATCTGTATTATTTCAAAATTTCAGGAGTTTTGAAGAAAAGGGTGGCGGAATGGCCATTTTTCGTCTAATTTTTCAAATAAATTCAAAACTATTTGTTTAAAAATTACGAAAAATATATTAAAACTCTCACAATAAGCCCTTTAAATTGAAATGTCGCACGGAAAAGATTTAATTTTTATTAGCTTGCCCCCAAAAGTGACCCATGTACTCAAAAAATATTTATTTACGTAACGCGTCGGTGTTTGGGTTTATGGCGCTAAGAACCTGTTTACTTTGTTTTGGGAAATTAAACATGATCAACTAGGGAAATCTATTAAATTATAGTAATGGTCATCACCCCTTACATGTGGAACGGAAATTAACAGCATATACCTAATTAATTATTTTTTGGTAATGTTATTCATATTTGCACACTGGGAAAAGTTTATGGTTATTGCGTGTCAAGGTAAGGAATTCTATTCCCGGTAGAAAGAAGAAATTATAATTTAAACCCTCCTCTTGTCCGCCAAAAATTACCAAATTATGAAGTAAATACCGTATAATACGTTCATCATCAAATGCACAAATAACTCCAGTAAACATAAAGTTCTTTACATCGTTCATGTCCAGGAAAATAAATACAATTTATTAAGAAAATGTTTGAATACGCTTCTGTACGTATCAGCTATCGACTTGAATGGGTACTTCAAGTATTTCTTATCCAGCTTAAGAACATTTATGGCTATCTTTTTACTATCGCATGCTTTTATTGAAACATTAAGAAGAAATTCCAAACTAATACAAGTCATTGTCCTTACCTCAGCGCTATGGGTATCCGGCAAATTTCAGCTTAACACGTAATTTTGTATCACCAGTGGGGCAATTTGTCAAACGATGAGTTAGTAAGTAATTAGGGGCACATGTCCGAATGGCGTGCGTGTATCGCGACGGGCGGCCGGGCGGGCGGCGCGACAGTGCCGGATGAAGGGCGGGAACAATCTGGCCGGCCGGCTCGTGTTGTGTCGACGCAACACGCCGCCGACGCTCAGCGGCGCCGCCACGTTGCACCCCTCGTCTCCCCTGTTCTCGACGCTGCCTCTTAAGACAACTGTTTTGTCTACGTTAGTTAATTTTTGTTCATCAGGTTTGTCAGCCTTCATTCAGTGATGTGTCGTCGCCGTCGTCAAGAATTTCGCCACACAGTATTGTACGTTTTGTACTGTATAACTTATCTATACTTCTATATCTATACTTAAATGCGAAAGTTTGTGTGTTTGGATGGATACATGTTTGTTACTCAATCACGTCAGAACGACGGAACGAATCTTGATGAAATTTGTACAGAGGCGTGTTTATCCCAGCGTGTTATTATGTTCTTAGGATATTTTTCGGCATCCACGCGGTAGTAGTAAATAAGAAGTTTTTCTATCAAGTTATTATTGAAATAAGATGTTTTGTAAAAAAAAAACTTTTTGTGGGATACATCTCAATATACTCCCCTGTCTATAACCTACAAGTTAAAGGCAAATAATCATAGATAAGAGTTATTGGTGTTCAAAGAAACTTCATCAAATTACAAGGGAATACAAACTCAAATATTTTTAAAGTATGTTTAAAAATTTTACTTTTAATTTTAAAATGGAATTATCCCTACATAACTTGTTGATAGCCTTGAAAAGAAAAGTTACGCATAATATTTGTAAAACGTGTAATGATACTATATTGAATCACTTGGTATCGTTTTTTTAATCAAATTTAATTTAAAATTTTGCCTTTTATTGGTTATTTGAATTTATCACATAGGTAAATATTTTTTTGAAAACTTGTTACTGTCCAAATTTTTTTTTTGTACAATATTTAGCAGGGTTGGAACAAACAGTTTTTTTTCTAAATTTTATAAAACAATCAGTTCAAATTGTTTTAAACAAGTGTTTTTTTTTTAGTTTTTAAGGGCATTATTTCAAGTTAATTCGACCAATAATGTTTCATTTCTAGACTAGATCTTTTCAAATTCGCCATAGATCAATGGATAAAAAATAATTTTATGTTGCTTATCTCTAATCAATACTGCCGGTCGATTCTGTAAACATGTCAAAGTGAGGTAAAGTGATCACGCTTTGAGCTGTCAATCCATATAATCAAGATGGAATGACAGCTCACTTTGTGATCGCGTGACATCTTGATTATTCGGATTGACAGCTCACCTTGTGATCACTTCACCTAAGCTTTCACTTTGACATGTTTACAGAATCGACCAGCTGAACACTTAATATTCACCTTATATGTTCTAACTAATGACCATAAAAACCATCAAATAACTTGTTTCAATAATGCCAAGCCAGGTATTTAGTGATTTTTATGTTTTGCACGTATTTCGCCGACTTTCATATTTTTCTTGTTTGATTTACAGTTTTGCAACTTATTAATATGAAACTCTTTAGATTCGAAGTTTGACAAAATGCATACAGTCAAAGAAAGAGTCGATTAATAAACGTATTCCTTAATTCAATTATCATATAAGACATCTTTTATTGAAAAAAGCAACAAAATTTGTGGCCTTAGATAATATTTTCTAATGAACTAAACTAGTTTCTAACATCATAATTAGCTGCAGTGTGTTCCTATCAATGTTCAAAATTTGTCTCCGAATGCCGTAATCACCACGCTTGGCAGGCATTCAGATGATCGCAGGTTGTTTTTATAAGCAGATTTAGAGGCCGTTTCATTCAATCGTCTTTAAAAAAAATATTACTGTAAAAAGTAACATACAGAAATGTAACATGATAATTATCATTATATCTGATCCAAGCTTTCTTGAAAATCGGTGTCCTGATAGAAGATCACTAACGGCTTTTTAAATACGTTGACCACCTATTGGCTATTGGCTTCATCGTTCTCTTTTTCTGGAATAGGTAATGGACATACATTAGTTTTTAGGGTTCCGTAGTAAAACAAGTAACCCCTATAGTTTCGTCATGTCCGTTCGTCCGTCCGCCCGTCCGTCTGTGGATTTAATCAGAGACTATTGATGCGACGAAGCTGTAATTTGGCATGGTTATAGATATTATTCACGTCGAAAAAGTTGGCAAATTCAAAGTGGGATGTTGCTGTTTTGTTGTCTGTTGCATTATAAGGGATAAACCCTTTTATTCATTTTTTTTAAGGATGGGAAATCACCAAATGACTTCTTCCACTCTGGATGGAGCAGAAGGGCGTACTAAAACCCATCCGTGTTCCTTCTAAAGCCCTTTGCGTTCCAGGGCCGCGGTGACTCTTTCGAACATATTCCGCAACCCTGGCAGGCTCTGGCCTTGGCGGGCCCCGACTTCTATGCTGACATTTCTTTGAGGTGCGCGTTAAACACAACGCGCCATCGACCGCAGCCTGGTGGTAATCGGACAGCGAGCCACCCAACGCTCCCCGTTCGCAGGCCCGCGCCTACGGTGGCCGGGGGCGATCCCTGCGATTCCCGACGCCCGGGGCGTATTCTCCTGAAGCGGCAGTTGGGGCGAAGGCCTTGCCTTTCCCTCGCGCGGCCCGCCTCCTCCTTCGCTAGAATTATTGCTTCGCAGAAGGCCGACCGACCGAAGGTGACCGTTTCCCAAGCCTCCTCGCTCCGGACCTTGGATTCAACCAGGGCCGGACGCGAGAGGTCGCCGCCGCCGATCACCTCGACGAGGACACGGCGGTGCTCAGCCCAAGCAGGGCAGAGCTCCACCGTGTCCTCCGGGCATCCTCACAGTGCTGACACCCGTGCGTGTTCTCTCGCTTAATCCGAAACAGGTACCTCCCGCAACAGCCGTGTCCGGTAAGTACCTGCTACAAGCGGAAGGTGAGGACGCCGCCGTGGCGCCTCTCCAGCCACTTCCCAAAGAGGGGCCTTACCGCCGCAATTGCGGCGTGCCCAAAATAGACGTCCTTGATCCTTATTTTTGTTAAGCCCTACGACATCTTTTACATCATTTGCATCAGGAATTGTGGTCGTATCCCGCCCAAAGGATTACGCCCTTTACGGATTGATTGATGAAGTTAGATAGGTCTCTTATATCTCCCTTAATCCACCATAAGAATCTACCTTTCCGAATGAACAGTAGAGTCACTTTATTAATTTTATACTATTATTTTACTGAACTGTAAATGATGACGTTCAAAAGTTATTGAAATGAAACTTCTGCCCCTGTTGCTCGTACAGCTAGTTTGAGATTCATGATTAGTTTTGCAAATCAATATCAATTATTAGTTCATCACATGGATGTTAAAACCGCATTTTTGGGATTTTAATGGAAGAAATTTACATGAAAGTTCCAGAGGGGATAATAAGTAAAGACAAAGTTCATACAACAACCATTTAAAATAAGTTGATATGTCTGATTGCAATCCTTTAGAAATTAAACCAAACTATGAAGCTCTAAACATAGACAGTGAATATAATGCACCTTGTCGTAATCTTATTGGATGTTTAATGTACGTTATGTTGTGTACTCGTCCAGATTTAAGTGCATGTGTTAATATTTTGAGCAGATACACAAGCAGAAATAATAAACAGTTATGGTAATGTCTTAAAAGAGTGCTTAGATATTTGAAAGCCAAATTAATTTAAAATGAACATATAACAGGTGTATTAATTTTGATAATATCTTATGTAGGTATATGGATTCAGATTGGGGTGGTAATGATGTCAGTGATAGAAAAAGTACAACGGGTTATTTATTTAGATTATTTAATAGTTGTACAATAACCTTAAACACAAAGAGGCAAATGTCAGTAGGTAGTGGCTTCTTCGACTGAGGCTGAGTACATGGCATTATTCAAAGCTCTATCAATTAGTGTTTAACTTAATATTGTCACTCCTATTGCTAATAACCCGACTAGTCACAAAAGATCTAAACAACTTCAAAATAAAACTTTATAGAAGATTGGCCAGTTTATGGAAACTTCGCTCGCGTAGATTTACCCCAAGGGCATGTGCCCTTTTTGGGATATGGGATAAAAATATCTATTACCTTCTCCAAGGTCCAATCTATCTTTATACCAAAATTCATCAAAATTGGTTCAGTGGCTTAGGCGTCAATACGTTACAAACAGGCAGAATTACTTTCGCATTTAGAATATTAGTAAGTATACTACACCCTTGGTTGCGGAATCTGTTCGAATGAGTCACCGCGGCCCTGGAACGCAAAGGGCTCATCATAAAAGGGACATCAAATACCACTTCTCTAGAGAACAAGTTGAAAACAATGTGATAAAATTGCATTATGTACCCACAGGTTATCAAATGGCAGATGTGCTGACCAAGCCGCTACCAGCTGTCACGTTTAAACAGCACAGAGATAAAATTGGCTTATGTGAATAATATTTTTATTATTATTGTATTAATTTTATGATTAATTGATTATTATCAAATGGTCTGATTAGGTTTTCCTGGTTTTCCTTATCCTAGCAACAAATTTTGGCCCATAATATTGTTTTTCTCCCAGGGAATCAGTTGGAAGGCTTTTGTGTTCTAATTTTTTTTTTTTTGTGTGTAATTATTAATTTTTGAGGGGGCGTGTTGGTATTTAGTCGATTTTATGCGTGCAAAAATTACCCGATTATTACTTTTTAATAATGCAACACTGTTACTAAGTTCAGTATAAAACCAACAACCACCCTTAGATAGTTCTTCCTGGCTGGGGGCCTTAAATTCATTTGAGGCCACCACAGGATAGTTCGGTTAAGCAGTAACCAGCCTTAGTGTGCTGAACTGCGAGTGGTCACTTTAAAAAAAAAAAATAGATAGTTATCTTTTCTCTAATGGCTGTGTTAGGAATCAGACACTAAATCTTCCCTGTGAAACGTGTTCAATATAACGATATTATTTGAAAGTTTAAACGCTATCTTTCTTTACAATTCACGCCCTGAACCTGATTTTACAAAAGAAAACGAAATTAAATACAAAATGATACAGGTACAGTAACACTAGCGGACTCACGTTAGTGCTACTTACTGATATTATTATAAAATAAAACTATATTTGAGATTTAAACGAGGGCTGGCATCGGAGTCCCATATAAAAAACAAAACATATTTTCATATTCCTAACTCAAATTCTCTTTTACTTTTTGCCAGACGCTTCCAAAGGGCTACCTTGTCTGCCTGAGACCTGGAGCCAAGGAGATCCTCCTGACAGGAGCTACGCCCCTACGAATAGAGGATAAGAGGAAATACCTCGCAATCATCTATTCCAAATCTTTGGAAGGATCAAGCGTAACATACTTATACCTAATAAGACGTCCCTACCTATTAGCGGATGTGGACGAACAGGGGTGCGTATGCTTCTATAGAAGCAGCTTTGGCCATGGTCTGCGATTAATTACGTTATTAAAAATTACTATGCACCAATTGCGCTCATTAATAAAGCAATCATGCCGAAGCCCTGCCGGGGCAAAACCGCCAGAAATACTCCGGCACATCGCAGTTACTTTTACAAACTATGAGACAATTCACATTCATCCAGATGGGATTTACATCTATAATTTAAAATAACATTCTCGGACGCTGTCGAGTCAGAGAAAAATAATGTCATACTAAGATAAAATATACCTAACTCTTGAACCTACTCCAGCGATCCGCATATAACAATGAAAATCAAATAGATACATTAACTGACATAAACTAAGAACTGTGGGTCTCCAATATCAGTTGAACCAATGGTGACAACCAGTCACCCTCTGCGAAAGGCTATGCCCCATAAGCAGAGTTGGTATCAACTTCCATTACGCCCTCTTATTCCCCTTTCTTCAGGATGGGCCATAGTTCCCAAAAGTTGTACTTATATTTTTCAAAATGGAGTAACTTCAGCCTATCTGACCATAACACTCTGTCTTCATCTTTGAACTATTGACCTTCTCTTCCTCGCCCGGTTGCGTCTCTCACGCACGTGCGTACTAATAAATAAACTCTCTAATCTGTGCTTTTTATTTTGACTGCAGCACAACATGACAGATTATTTTTCATATTATGACAGCCTATGAATGAAATTTAATAATAAAATTATTTGTGTGTCGATTACGTTCGAACTTGATAACGTATTATGCCATGAGATCAGCAGAGATCTCGAAACATATGTAACATAATAAATCTATCTAATATAAAAATTGGAAACATAAACAGTTATAAAAAAAATAATTTCTTATATTCAAAGATTTATATTTGTGTGTGGTATGGGTGTTTATATAGTCCCCATCAAATAAAAACAAAATATTCGAAATATTTCTTTTGAAAGCATTTTACTCGACGGCTACGCCTTCAAATATGTCCGATACATTCAAATCCTTGGATACCATGGGGAATTGAACTTCGTATTGTACCATTTCCTTCGATTCGGTCTACAATGTAACGAATTCTTCGACTCCATTATCCTCAAACATGTGATCCATTTCAATGGAAGCATTGGATTCGTTGTTTGGATTACGTAGAGGTTCCGACAGCATTTTCTCTTGCTTTTCTGGAATCAGATTATTATTAAATATTGGAATGGACACACCCGCTTCTTTATCTTCATCCGTCATATCTACTTCATCATGGAATAGGCTGTTTTCTCCACAGCTCTGCTCATCATCGTCACAATAGTCATCATGGTCATCATGGTTTGGACCCTCAGTTTGAATTTGTGAGACGTCCGTCATCACGCTAGAATATAAGGGTGTATTATCATCAAAATTTATAAAATCTGGTCGTTCGCACTCGTCGGACACATCATCAGCGATCGTTTCCTCAACATAATGAGATTTTGCTATTGCACGCCAGTTACAAGAGGCATATAATACAGGGAAGTTCCTTTCTAATCTTATCGCATAGCGACTCGAAGTCAATATCATCGTGGTATGTATAATTATAAAAATATTAGCCGTAGCGTTTGACAAAATTCCAGGTGCATAAATGCGTCTTCAAATATAGGGACAAGCTATGTCTACAGCAAACTGACTTCCTTTTTGCATTGCGACGCAGCTTTAACCGTATTGAAGCAGTTTCAAGCATTACGAATGACTTACGCGTAGTCCTTAAATATTGTCACATGTTCCATGGGATTTGCAAAATGGTGAGTGGTGGTGGACAGAGAGTCTTTCTAGAGCTGTCAAAGTCACCCTGGCTATAGAGCCAGGGTGACTTTGACAGCTCCAGAAAGACGATCTGTCGGGAAACTAAATGATCACTGGTTTAAAACGCCAGGGTTAACAAACTGCCTGCACAAAGGAGATAATATTTGGAATATAGCTGCCATGTTTACGTAAACACATATCTACTTATCGATTAACAAACGATAATGTTGCTACTTTAAAAAGTCACGAACGCTCACTGAAAACTCGTGTGCGAAGGCGACGAAAACGACGTCATTTTCGCTGCCTTTCCGTCTCTACTGTCCTGAACTCGCCTGTGTTTCGTGAGTATGTCTGTCTGCGTCATCAAACGACATGCGAGGTGCAAATATAGCGACCGCGGGTCAAAACCACTCATACAAACTAGCTTTCAGGAGTTTCAGTGTGTTGAGAATAGTGTGGCTGGCTTGTCGATAATTCCTTTTTTTTTTAAGGTTATTTTTATTTAACTGAAACACTAAATACCATTTATTCACACTTTTGTCAAAATCCAGATATTGTATTTTTTAAATTAACTCCTACTAATTTTAGAATGTCAACGGATAAACAAACGTAGTCAACAGATTAATGGGTTATTTATTTTAACCCCAGTGGTTTCACATCCGAGATATTTGTCGCTTGACCAGTAAATGGTAATGAAACTACTTTAATTCCGGAATCGTAAAACTTGGTCAAACTTGGACAAAAGTTTTAAATCATTTCGACTGTCTTCTATTACAAGTAGCGTCCCACACTAAAGGTTTTTCTAATTTAATGTAAATAATGACACGAAGTCGTCTCTTGCTATCGTTGTGTGCCAGGTGTCTGGCCATTGGGTTCTTGTGAAACAATGCCTGCGAAGGTTGAAATGCTCAATATTCCACAACATCATTGCCGCCACTAAGCATTTCATACTGTAGCGAAATAAAAATCACTGCACTATTTTAAAACGTATAATTTATTCACAAAAATAAAAGAATACCGAAAATCGGACAAAAACATAAAAAAACACTTTTTTAAATAGAGAAAGCCGTATTTGAAATACCACAGAACAAAACTTAGACGTTAAAGTATCTGAGTTGAGCTACACGACAACTGACAAATGCTTGCACCGACTGGACAGGTCCACTCAAATATGTGTGGTTTTTCTTCTAATGACCTTCTCAGTCACTAATGTGCATGGTCCTTAAATAACGTAGTGTAAATAGAATATAATAGAAAATATTTTATTCGGCACAGACAAAAACGTACAGAATTGCGCTGAGCATGCCGTGCGATAGGGTTTTTATATTTATTTATTGTAAGAATTACCAACGAGTAAGTCAAAAACTTCTGCATAATACAAACTTGTTACACTATACGTTTTCGTGTGATGCACACTCAATTACAGGTTACCACAACTAATGTATAAGTTGTGGTAACCTGTAATTGAGTCATGTAGACTCAATTACAGGTTACCACTGAATACTCGTACTCATAGCTCCGACTGAATATTACTATAACAAAGTTAAAAAAATACAAATAATAGCGATTGACATACAATTCTAAGATTAAGATGACATAATTATAAAAAAATATAAAAACAAAATACAAGTTGATTTGAAATAATATTAATTCGGTCAGTTAAAAAAAATTACTATTTATGAAAGTATGTATGTAAATATTTGAAATTATTATGTCAAAAATTTAAATGTTTCAAAAATTATACTCAAAAAATCAGGATTCATTTAAAAAATATTGATTAACTGAAGAATAAAAATGTACGTCTTATATTAATTAATAAATGGATTGATAAATCAAATGTCTTCTGCCTGAAAGTGCTTAATCAATTTCCTTTTGTTTGAAAGTTTGAGACTATCGTGATTAATTTTGATTTCAGCTTTGCGGCATATAGCGTTGTACAATTTAGTTAGTTAGTTTTACGCCAAGATTCTCTAAACAGATTATTATAGGTGTGGGGGAACGCGGTAATATCCTGGGACCGTGGTGAACACGGTCTTTATATGATTTTAATTGATTCACGGTTTTATTTTTACAAGATAGAAGATGCAAGGATTTGGACTCGCTCAATGCGTTGCTTGTGAACGTTCTAACGAGGTGACTATACCTGTAAGCAGTATTCCAGATTACAACGAACTAACGTCTCATATAGAATCATTTTGGACTTGGAGTTGGTAAAAGGCTTTGAGGTTCTTAATACAAAGCTTAGCATTTTGTTTGCGTTTGGTATCTTATCTATATTGTAACACTAGCGGACTCACGCTAGTGCTACTTACTGATATTATTATAAAATAAAACTATGTTTAAGATTTAAACTTCATAATATATTTGGCGTCTGCCTTCAATGAACGTTGGTAACGGAGTCACATATAAAAACAAAACATATTTTGATATTCCTAATTCAAATTCTCTTTTACTCTTTGCCAGACGCTTCTAAAGGGCTACCTTGTCTGCCAGAGACCTGGAGCCAATGTGATTCTCCTGACAATGTGGTCATTGTAGGTACATTTCTGTCCATCATAATTTCAAGATCCCGGATACTGTCCACTTCGTCGAGTGTTTTGCCCGAGATAGAGGAATTTGTATAGTAGACTTTTTGTTTGTTGTGACAAAATTTGTAAACGTATATCTAAATTTAGGCTCATCCTATTTACATTGCACCACTCATATAATCTTTCCAATTCAGCTTGTAACAAAAAATTATTGTTTGCAATATGATTTTTCAAGTATACAGGATGGGATACACCAATAATTCAAAAACCTTCGGAATAATAGATGTAATCGAGATGGGTCTATAATTTTTTTATATCGTCTTTGCGACCATTTTTACAAATAGGTACTATTTTAGCTTTTTTCCACGCAGAGGGGAAGTGACTTGTTTCAAGTGAGTGGTTAAAGGTACTTTTATTTTTACGCCTATGTTTTATATAAATGTTCAAAAATATTTCGATTTGGTTTTAATTCTAGTTTCTATTTCCTTAATATAATTCAGTGTAAGATGATTTATGAAATGGCATCTCTCCTTCAGTAATGATAAACTAAGTTTATCCATGGTGTTATTGTACTTTTTTACTCTCATTCTAAGGTATTAAGTTTTTTTAAGAAGTTTAGTGAGATCTTTAGTAAACCAGTTGATAGAGTCAAGATTTTGTGTTACAGCTTCATAATCAGCATTGTGGCAGTTTCGGGTAGGCAACATACTGCAGCTCAGAGTTATCTCAGGAGGTATTATTTATGTATATATTGTCAGGTAGTATTTATGTGCTGAGGGGCGAGCGTGCTGAGGGGCGAGCTCCGGCCGGGAGTGAACCTGGTGTGTTACGCTGACGACACGCTGCTCACTGCCCGGGGGAGCTCGCACAGGGAGGCAGCGTTGCTGGCGACGGCTGCGGACTCACAGGTGGTGAGCCGCATACGGCGCCTTGGCCTGGAGGTGGCCCTCAGCAAGTCGGAGACCATCGTTTTTCATGGCCCTCGGCGAGCGCCGCCGCCGGGATCGCACATCGAGGTCGGGGGGGCTCGTATCGCTGTCGAGTCTACCATGAAGTATCTGGGATTGGTGCTCGATAGCAGGTGGGATTTTGGCCCCCACTTCCGGCGGCTGGCGCCCAAGTTGTGGGGCGCGGCGGGGGCGCTGTCAACGCTGCTTCCAAATCTGGGGGACCCGAGCACCGCCTGTAGGCGGTTATACGTGGGGATCGTGCGATCGATGACCCTGTATGGGGCCCCGATCTGGGCGGCTGACCTGACGGTCAGCATCATCACAGTTCTGCGGAGGCCGCAGAGGGTGATGGCCGTCAGAGTCATAAGGGGATATCGCACGATCTCCTACGAGGCGGCTTGCGCACTGGCCAGATCTCCGCCGTGGGACCTAGAGGCAAAAGTGCTCTCGTCACTGCACAGGTGGCGCGAGGACGCGCGGGCGCGCGGCGAGCGACTGACGCAGCGACACTTGGAGTTACGTCGGTCGCAGCTGCGCGAGGTCCTGGTGGCGGAATGGCGGGACAGGCTTTCGAGCCCTTCCGCCGGCCTCATCACCATCGAGGCCATCCGGCCAGTGCTCGACCTGTGGCTCGGGAGAAGGCACGGCTCTCTGACGTTTCGTGCGACGCAGGTCCTCTCGGGGCATGGCTGCTTCGGGAGGTTCTTGTGTCGCATAGGCAGGGAGCCGGACGCTCGATGCAACCACTGCGTCGACTGTCGGGATGACACGGCACGGCAAACGCTGGCAGAGTGTGCAGCTTGGGAAGAGCCGCGCCGTGCCCTCATCTCTGTGGTAGGCAGAGACCTCTTGCTGCCGGCCGTAGTTCATGCTATGGTCGGCGGTGAGGAGTCCTGGGACGCGGTGGTCTCCTTTTGCGAGACAGTTATCGCGCAGAAGGAGGCTGCGGAAAGGGAGAGGGAGATCACGACCGCTCTCCCGGCCCGCAGCAGGCGCATCGGGCGTCGGAGGAGGGCATACGCTGTCCTCTTCGGGCCCCCCTAACTGGGTCCAGGGGCGGCAGATTGGGGATGTACATCGCCCCCCATTCGTCCGGACCCGAGGTGGCGGCGCGTGGTGTACCCGTGCGCCCCTCTTTGACGTAGCGGGGGGAGTCAAACACCTCACTCCCCCGCCGACGCGAGGTGGCCCGCAGAGGCGGGCCGGCACCAGTCGGGGATTGCGGAAGTCGCATACGTTGCCGCGATCCCCGGCGTAGGTGGGAGATGGAACACCGGGGTGGTTTTAGTCAGTAAGAGTCTGACAGACCCCTCCACCCACCCCAGGGTGGAGGATTTCCATAACGATTTTCCCCCGACATCAAAAAAAAAAAAAGGAGGTATATTTATAATAATAAGTAGAGTAGGATGGTGTGAGTCTACCTTGGAAAGAGAGTCGTTGCATATGTTAACCCTTTTATTCGTAATATTATATTAGCTATAACTAGGTCTAAGACTTTTGATTTATAATTCCTAACATTTTAATCTGCTTCAAACCCTTCAGTGCAATGAACTCTGTAAAGAGGTGATTAATTAAACAATATGTGGTCTCCGGGACTAGGAAAATACTTTTAACGCTATCGAGCCAGTTGATGTTAGTGAGATTAAAGTCACCTGCTATGCAAAGTAGTTCTGGAAAACGTCAATTTTAACTGGTGATGGAATATTGAAGACTGACTATGCTGTGTTCAGTTTTAACTTGTACTTTTACCCATAAATCTTCACATAAGCAGTTAGATATGGAACGCCATTTCAATTCTTATGTTTTTTTAGGATAGCTACCAACAGTCTTCTTCTTATAGAACTTATTGAGTTCACGATCTCGTCTATTCACATTATAGCGATCATTAAAATATAATTCTGCACTAGAGATATCATCATTAAGACAAGTTTCCGTAAAAATAACATCATAATCATTAATTAAAATATAATGAAATAAATCATGCGTTTTGTCCTTAAACCTTTTTTTGGTAATAAATTTGAAAATTATATACATGTTTAATTAAACGTTCAAGAAAATATTTAACTAATTTAACCAGAGAGTCCATGTCAATTATAAGTAGGCGTTTGGAGTTTTCTCTTTTCTTTGCAAGAATGCGACCATTATGGGTGCGTAATGGTACAAACTTGTAGTTCTTAGCCGCCATCCGCGTATCATGGTGTAAAAATCTATTTTGTGGGGCTAAGTGCTCAGCTAATACATATACCGGCTTTTTTTCTCCCCCTATACCTAGGTGGGTAGTGTTAAGCTTGTTCGTTTGATAAGCTTTATTAAACTTAATCACTGCAGCTAGTATTTCGTTACGTACCGCAGGAGAAATAAGTTTGACAACTATGGATCTTGGATGCGTTCTCTCAGGGTTTTGCTTAGCAATCCTAGTGAACATGACGATATTATTTTCTTTTAAGGGACATGATACTATTTTACATAACTGCATCATCGTAACATTAAGATTCTCAGACTTGTACTCAGGCACAGATATGATTTCGATATTACAAAATCGCGCATGTTGTTCCATTTGAGTTAATCCAAAATTCAGATCTTTTATTATTGGTTTCATACTGTTGTTTTCTTTTTGTAGCTGATCTATTTGACTTGACTTCAAACATGGATTGCACGTCATCATACTGCTTTCTTGAAAAGTTTAGGGAATCTTTCATCAGGCTTAATTCAGAGCTAGAGTATCCTTAAGTTCCGCTCTCACGCTCTCCTGTACGATTTTACGAATATCGGTAGTTTATTTAGATTACGTAGTTTGTTGCGTGCTAAAACTATGTCTCGAACTAACTCGGGTGTAATGGACTGGTGAGTTGTTTTGTCGCTGGATTTCTCAGGCGAAGGTTCAATCGAGCTGTTATTATTACACACTTTTGGTTCTTGGTCGTTTATTTTGACGTGTTGTTATATGAGTCCCCGTTTTTAGTTCCATATCAATTGACTTGTCCATAGGCGGCGGCGTATGCCGCATGCTCATTTTGAACAACTCAAAGGAACTCACAAAAATTATTACAAATTGTGAGATCCGAACTCGAAACTCAGGCCTCCCCAGTTGTACTCGTTCCAAGCGCGCCGTCTGGTATTACTGGCAGTGGACGAAACAAGCTGATATATCCCAAACTCAACGATAAGGATAAACAGTTTGTCAGATAGCGTTATTTCTTGTTTCCATCTACCCCCGCCGCAAATTATTGAAACTCTATTTTTTCTTGTTATATGTCAGCGCAATTACAATAGTTTGTCATTACAAGTACCTATTCAAATAATTAAGATTCATAATTTGATTGTCCAAAAAATTGTAAATTGATTACTATAAGTTTATTACGATGTAAAATTAACGTTAAACAGCATGTCACTATTCCTGTTATTGTAATTTAAATGTTTCAATCAAAACTTGATTACTCGTGCACGTGGGAGGGGCGAACCCCATAAATACGGTCGCACTGTCGGCGCTCCATCATGTGCCAATTATACGGGTACTCGCAAAGCAACTGCTATGCGGAGCCCAGATGCGTCAAGTGTCTGAGTGAGCATAGCACGAGCGATTGCCCGAGGCCAAAAGACCTCACACAGTGCGCAGAGCCTCCCAGCTGCGTACTATGCGGCCAGTCCAGACACCCGACTATCTACCGGGGCTGCCCTAAAGCGTCAAAAATCACCCCCAAAATGGGTAAGCGTGCCAACGCCCACCACCAATGCGAAGCTACCTCCGTCAAAAGGATCTCCTCCTCCGAAATGCCCGTACGGCTCGCTCCTCAGAGAAAATCTCCGTGGAACATGCTGAATCACCAAAAAGCATTCCCAGCTTTAGGTGCCACCGTTCCCCAACCCATCCGGGCGCTAATGGATACGCCCATCCCACCGCCGAACCTGGAGCCCGAGACCTCTGTGGTCCCGGCTGGCCCCAAGCCTGCGCCCCAACACACTGCTGCGCCCACAGCAGTGCAAGAGCGCCCCTCTCTTCCGTTCACTATGAACAACCGGCCTGGCGTGGGTGAAACAATCACCAAAGCGCAAGGATTGTTCATGACCCCCGCGGCAAGGTTCATGCACGCTGAACTTAGCAAGTTCAGAGGCAACGAGGGACACACCGTTCCTCGGAGTCCATCACGGACGAGTTAGATGCAAGGGCTGCAATGTATGACATCTACTCAACCAAGCCCCGATCCCTAAAAATAGGGTTTTTGGAACGAAGTTCCTTATCGCGCGTTGTGAAAGGGGGCTAGACGGAAAAAATTCATACGAAAAGTTGTAACGAAACTTTTTTGATTGTCTTTTGTTTCTTTTATGTTTGAATTTCGAAGAAGAATGTGGTTTTAATTTCGAAATAAAGCACCAAAATATGAGATACAAATATTTTGATAAAAGTAATTGATTAGACACTAATTTTTCCCGCGGCTCAGCTCCTTTTATTCTATCCTAGAAGATTTTATTGGAATATGATGATTTTTCGAAGACAAAAAACAGCCTCTTCATGAATGAGTTTTCTTAATCGGATCTGTATCTACAGTGGAACGGAACAAAGAATTTTACCGTTTATAATAATTATTAGTATTGACTATTTTGAAAAAAGGAGTCTCATAACTTATATGTCATTGTAAGTAGGTACCCAAAAACTTCTCAGGTACACACCATCCAGAATAGAAAGTTGGTATTCATTTCAAATACTACAAACGAAACATTCGAATAAAAAAAAAATTGCATGATATCTGCCCTATTTTATGAACAAACAGTTTTAAAACTATGAAACGTATCAGTTAATCGGCGATCAGACTTAATTGGCGATCGTTCGAACGCAACAAATTGAAGCTGAAAACAATACAAATATTTTAAAAAATTTATATTTTTTTAGTTGTGAAATACTTTTTTAATTGATTAAATACTAGCTATTTCATGCGGTTTCACTTCTCCATCAAGAAACAGAACAGGGATGGTGTTTTTTTCAAGGATAACAAGTAGGCTACGAGAATGAGTGCTATGAGTTATGACACGGCGATACTGAAGCTTTCAATCTGCAGAAGAGTTGGTAATCCGATGAGTAGTTTAGATATTAAATGATAAATGATATTTATTTGGAACTTCGTTCCATCCGGGTGTCCCTTGACACCTCTCAATTTTTTTTTTTAATGCCAATGGCATTAGCAACCAACGGGATGAGATCGCCAAATTCCTCCGCGATATCAGCGAAACCCCACCGCAACGACCCTAAAATTGCCAACTAGTACATAGTTCGCAATGATCGCGTAACCACGGCGGTGGGACCCGTATTTACTACAAAAGTACGTAATTACTGCATCCCATTGACCCCGCCCGCACCCCGCTCGCAGCTCGAGTACCCAGCCTGTCGGCTAGGCATGCCTCTAAAATCTAAAATCTCCCTAATGAAGCCCCATTATATTAGTCAAGAAGAAGAATGGTGACGATCGACTTTGCGTGGACTTTCGAGAACTTAACTCGAGTACCTACTCTGCTGGAACATTATCCACTCCCATTGATTTCCGACCAGATTGACCAGTTGGCAAAGGGTCGTTTCTACACAAATTATGACGTGGCGGCTGATTTCCACCCGATTCCTATTGGTAAGACCTCCGAAGAGAAGACTGACGTCACGCCAGATGGACTATACGAATACCTCACCATGCCGATTGGTTTGAGCAATGCTTGTTCAGTCTACCAGCGTTACATCAACAGAGCTCTGACATCATTGCTGGGAACAGCTGCACAAGTCTACGTAGATAACAAGTTAAGCAAATGAGTAGATTTCCCTGAGGGAATCTCACACCTGGAATGAATCCTCATAGCACTTCAAGACTGGATTTTCTATTGCAGTATTTACATCATTCCAAGAAGAAGCAGCCATAAAACTATAAACTGATGCAAGCAGCCTAGGATTTAGTGCAGCACTGGCACAAGTGGTCATGGATGCCAACATGCAGTTACTTTTATGAGCATGAGAACCACGGAATCTGAAAGTCGCTACCACTCCTACGAGTTGGAGACATTGGCAGTGGTACGGGCTATAAAAGACTATTGCCAGTATCTGTACGGGCGAAATTCACTGTGATTACGGACTGCAATGCATTAAAGGCATCCAAACATAAAAAGGATCATCATCGCTGGTGGGCGTCCTACAAAATTATAATTTCGAAGTTGAGTATTCCAAAGGTAAACGTCTTCAAGATGCTGACTTTTTCAGCATAAACCCAACTGAGTTTGCAGTTAATGTCATGACAACGGACTTGAACTGGCTCAAAATTGAACAGCGACGGAACGATGAGCTGCTGCAGAATAATAGAGAAAGTAATTGGTCTCTCGAAACTTCGAACAGTAAAACTAATTTTGTTGACAAAATGAATTCTACTGTTCGAAGATTTGTTGATAACTGCGTGATATGCCGAACATCCAATGGAAAGTCAGGGGCAATTCAAGCCCAACTATACCCGGTATAAAAACCAACGGCTCCCTTCTAAGTCATTCATATAGACACAGGGAAGCTGGGAACTCAAGATGATCAGCAGTACGTGATAGTCACCATTGACGTTTTCTCAAAGTACATTTTACTGTATTTCAGAACCAACAAAAACCCACACAGCACATTGTCTGCTCTTAACATACTATGCATCTATTTGGCGCTCTGGTTCAAATCATAATCGATGGAAGAAGAGAGTTCCTCGGCGAGTTCAAAGAGTACTGTGACCAAATTGGAATAAATATCTACGCTATGGCTCCAAGAGTCAGCCGAGCGAATGGCCAAGTGGGAAGGGTTATTGCAACCCTCAAGAATGCATGGGTAATTATCAAAAACTTCGAAACAGAGCAGTGGCACACTGTACTTGAAGAACTTCAACTGTCAATGAACTATACAACTCATCGATCAGTCACCGGCGTTGCTCCACTGACACTTGTTACACAAAGGAAGCACTGCATACCTCCTAAACATCTCGATCAGATGGATGTTGACAACAAAACCGTTGATATTGAAGCGCTTACTTAACAGGTACAACAGAAAATGATTCGTTCAAGCGGAAAGGACAGGCAACGCTTCAACCTACGTAAGACTAAGATCCATCATTTTCAAAAAGGAGACTACGTTTTGATTAATAAGAATAATCTCCGCAACCAAACCTCACTAGACCTTAAATTCAGCGAGCCACATGAAGTCTATAGAATACTGGAAATCGACCGATATTTGGTCAGGAATGTTGTCGGCAGAGGATGACTCTGCAAGGTTGCCCATGAACAGCTGCGCTGTGCCCCTCAACCTGATGATTAGTTGACCGTATTGGCGGAAAACGCATCACCTACTAACCGAGATCCTGCAGCAGAACAAACCGAGCCCATTCCATTGACCTCACGAGAAAACCTACAAATACAGCCAAACCATGACCAGCAGACTGAAGATGATCCATCAGAACAAAGGGTAAGCAACTCAATTCAATCATTCCAAATCACTCGACGAGAACCTTTATCATACCTTCGAGACTCTACGCGAACCTCCGAGAACCCTATGAGAATCTCCGAGAACTCTACGAGAACCTCTAACAAACCTTATTAATTAGCATTGATATTCCCACTTACATGACAGTTATGTGTTTATGTAAGTAACTACCATTACACGGGTTATACGCGGAAATTTAGTATGAAAAGTAATCAAAGCTAATTTCTCTCAAAATACAACACTTAGGAATCTGAATTTTCGGTCACTATAACTTCTTTATGAGTACTAATTTTTGTATAAATTTGGGAAAACATTGAAATGTTTTTGAAAAGCATATCCGTGGGGTCGCTCACGCCCACGACGCTCATTGGTATCCCGATCTATGTTTACCACATTAGCGCGTTCTACCAAACAAATAGTCAAGAATAACTAACTGATCGAGTGGTAAATGATCAATTATCGACCGCCGAGAGTAGAAAATAATTAAAAACCCTAATATCGCTATTAAAAAATAGGGGTTGGTGATAGAAAAGTGAAAATTTAGGGTTGTATTTTTTAATGTCACGTTATAAAAAAATAAAAAGAAAAGATTTTGTCCAAAAAATAAAAAAGTAATGTTAGGGGTGGACCACCCTTAACATTTCGGGGGATGAAAAATAGATGTTGTCCGATTCTCCACCCTAGCCGATATGCACGCTAAGATTCACGAAAATCGGTCGAGCCGTTTCAGAGGAGTTCAATAACGTACACCGTGACACGAGAATTTTATATATTAGATGAAAATTAAGTCATGATAGGAAAAGGCGTCAGCTGAAAATTGACCATGTTTAGCGATGTGATCGAGAGAGGAGACAAAAATAAGATCGAGGAGTGAGGGGACTGAGTTAGGAAAATGGTGAGTGGCACCAAGATCGAGTATAGAGAGATTGGTAGATTCAATAATACGGAGAAGAGAAGTAGAGCGGTTGTCATTTTTAAGGAGACATGTATTAAAATCGCCTTCTAAAATATGACTTCAAAAGAAGAGAAGAAATTAATCCGAAGAGAAGGGCAGTGGAAGACCCCTAGAATAATCTTAGAATGATGAAGTTCAACTTTCAGGAAAAGATGTTCACCAGCGTTCGGCGGTGGCGGCTGAGTGGACATGTTAACAATAGAAAACGGAATGTGATTATGAAGGTAAATAGCCACACCACCACCGACCGCGCGATCATTCCTGATGAGTTGAAAGCCTGGAAGAGAGTAAGAGGAAGACGGAAGACAAGGTTTTAACCACGATTCAGAAACAAAGATCGCATGAATATTCTTACAGCGAAATGAGCCGGACGGAATACTTTGGGCATTTATGTGGACTACGTTAAAGTTCTTCGGCAAAATACAGAGACGAGAGTGTCTGCTAAAGAAGGAACACTTACGAAGCTTTCATCATCACTATTTAAAGAAAAAGAAGTATCAGTATCGCTGCCACAGCCTGGGCTGAGCATATACGTATATAAAAAAAAAAATCTAAAAAAAAAGCAATAAACATTACGATTTCAAAAAATTTGTCCACCTGCCTGTTGTGCTTAACACAATAGTAAAACGTGAAAAATAAATCAAATTATATACTTACAAAAAAAAGAAAAACATAAAATAATAAATAGAACCGTGTAACAGAGAGTTATTAAAACTGTTTAAAATAGTAAGTGCCGCGATTAGAGATGGGCCGGTGGGTAAAAAATGGGAAGGTAAAAATTGGAAGGAAAGGTAAGAAAAAATAAAAAAGAAAAAATACCCTTTTATACCGGGTATTTATAAAAAATACCGGGTAAAAAATGAGTACTGTCTTTATATTATTTAAATGGCTTCGTCATAAAATGAATACTGTCTTTATATTATTTAATTGGCTTCGTCATTAATACTACGATCTACCATGGTAATTTTGACCTTGACAATTGAAGATAAAATATGGATTTTAAATAAAACGAAGTCAAATTTCTTTTAATCTTTTTTTTTTTAAATTTAATATGGTTTTGTTCTTGACTCAAGTCTAAGTCATAGATGACAGAGACAAAGTCGACGATGGAGCGAGCTTACCCAGAAGAAGCCTGTTCACTCTAATTTTAAACAGATTAGGGTTGCATGCGTTAGGAAACACAGACGCAGGCAGAGAGTTCCACTCCTTTGCTGTCCGCATTATAAAAGACGTTTGGAAAAGTTTAGTGCGAATTGGTGGAATAGCAACAAGGTTGGGATGGTAACTTGCAGTGCGGCTAGATGTCCGATGGTAGAAGGGTGCCGGTGGGATGAGGTCGTGGATTTCCTGGACACTCTCCCCGAAGTACAATCTGTAGAAGACCGACAAGCAGGCAACCTTGCGGCGATTTTGCGAGTGGCGAGTGGTGGGAGCCAAGCTGTAAAGCTTGGCATCCACCAGTCTTACGTCGCCAATGAGCCTTTTAGCTCTGCGTTCCACTGAGTCAAGCGCGGCAAGTTGGTATTTAGCTGAGCCATCCCAAAGGTGGCTGCAATACTCCATGCAGGATCGGACTTGTGCTTTGTAGAGGGTTAAAAGCTGTCCAGGCGTGAAGTATTGCTTCACTCTATTTAGGATGCCCAGCTTTTTGGCCGCAGTTTGGGCTTTGTGCTCAATGGTGGCACCGAAGTTGAGACTGGGTATCAACTCCACTGGCCACCCCTCCACCCACCCCAGGGTGGAGGATTTCCATGAGGAGTTCCCCGCGATATAAAAAAAAAAAATGGGTGTCAACTCCATGCCTAGGAGCTCGAGCCGATCGGTCAAATCTTTAATCAACATAAATTTTCAAATAATATAAACCGTTTAGAATAAAAACAAATGTTGAGTACTGCACTGACTCTGACTGCACATGTTTTAAAGTTAACTAAAAGCTGCACACTACCTTTAAGAATTTTATTTAGTAGTGAGTTCGAAAGCTGGCTCTTTTTTATTGTTTTCACAACATCCGTAGCTAATCCAATAAATCCTTTAATAATTTCACATTAAATTATATTGTGAGTTAGTAAGCTCAATGTATGAGCTGCACAATTAAGAGGCACTACTTGTGGAAAGCTTTTTGAAGATTTCTGGCGTTATCTCCAGTCAAAACTACAAATTTTGATTCGCCATAAGCACGCATTACTTTTATAATTTCTTCGCTCAGAAATCTTAAAAGTATAACTCAGACGTTAGACACACGAAAACAAAAACGAAGCGTGACTGTGAGGCGCGTACACAACAAAATGGCGGAGTTCTAGCTAGTTAACGAAATGCACCCTCCCCTCCTCGTCCCCATTGGACAGTTACAGTACTATACTCTTCTCTTGTTCTAATGAGAAAACAATGTCCGCGTATGTTGTGCTGACGACGGTCTCAAATAAAAATAAATTATAAAATTGTGTATGTCAAAGTATCTATTAAAAAATACAATAATTAGTTTGAATTAAACAGCTTGGCATACGTCTATTAGATCGAGTTCCAAACGTTGAGATTCGAAGACGTACGAAGGTATTCGACATCGGAAACGAATTACGGAACTAAAATGGAGCTGGGCAGGACACCTGGCAAGGCGCGGTGATGATAGGTGGAGTAAGGCAGTGACCGAGTGGCGCCCGAGGACTGGAAGAAGAAGTGTTGGTCGGCCGGTGGCGAGATGGGCGGCCGACATTGTTGCGATCGCGAGTAGAACCTGGATGAGGCTGGCACAGGAACGTGGGGATTGGCACAAGAAAAGAGAGGCCTATGCTCAGCAGATGATGATGATGAAAGTGATTTTAATTTTTACCCGGTATAAATTAAAAATGGGAAGGTAAAAATGGGTATAAATGGGTATTTACCCAAATTCTGGGTTTTTACCGGGTGTAGTCCCATCTCTAGCCGCGATATGGAACGCAAACAACAAAATGACAGATACAACAGAAAGATAGTGACAGTGACATTTGACATTGATAAAGAATAACAAAAAATACGGTACACAAACAAACTGAAAATTAATAAAATTATGACCAGTAGCCAAGGATTGAAAAATGTACCTTCATAATATACTGAACTACCTACTGAAAGTAGACAAAACATACCTACTATCTGGACTACCTAAAAGAAAAGAAAAGAAAAATAATGGAGATATCACTTTCTGGCTGCAGCACGCTTGGTTTTAACTGCAGCGACTTTTCCAACTGTGATGGGTTGAACGATGCCAGTCTCCGGCTGTCCTGAGGGCTGCTCCGGTTGCTGCACGATGTTATTGAGATCGGCAAAGGAAGTGACTCGATGCCGGGATCCTTTTGAATCAAGGACGAAAACAGTGCCTTCCGTCGTTCTGCATTGGGCCACACCTCACACCAAATCTGTCCCGCGCTGCCATGAAGACGTTGTGCCTGGCTTTTGTAAGGAACTCTGAAACAGTGATGCCAGACCCCTTTAGCTTAGTTTTGCCAAACCAGATTTTGTCCCGGAGAGCCACATCATGCAATTTGAAGAGGATTGGTCGGGGTTTGTGTGATGTGCTGCGCCCCATCCTGTAACACCGCTTGATGCCAGACGTAGCCAAGTCCAACTTGAGATGTTGCTTGACTATTTGAACCACCACCTGTGCAGTCTCCTCATCTTGCTCCTCTGACACTCCGTGCAACAGCAGGATTTTACGCCTCCCAGGATCTCCATGTTATCGAGGCTTTGTGCTAGTATGCCAATTTGCTGCTGGAGAGTACCGAGCACCTGAACAATAAATGTCCAGAAAGATGCAAACTCTGCTGCCAAACCTGAGGTGGTGATTGTAGTGGTACAAGGACTTTTTTTGCAACTCCTTGTCAAATTCCGACATCCTTTGACTGAACATATTGCTCATATCAGTGACAGTGCGGTTGATTGCCTCCATTGTGTAGTGTTGTTATAAATAATTTAGAGCTGAAAACACTTCACTAGTACAATTCATTTATGAGAATATTATGTATGTAAGAAAAAATCGACATCTCTTTAACAAAATTGGTGATAGACATCATATTAATACTAGAAATAAAAATAATTTAGATCAAACATTTTATAGATTAGCCAAAGTACGAACATCTTTCATGGGGTACTGTGTTAAATGTTACAACAAAATACCTTGTGACAATATTAGAACTAAATGAAAGAAAATTTAAAACTTACATTAAAACCACACTTTGTAAACAAGCATATTACAAACTAGATGATTATATTAAAGATAAGAATGCTTGGAAACATGCTGGTCCTGCTCCATAGGACAATCGAGGGTATAGTAGAAAAAGTCAAACTTGTTTTATTTACTGGTGTACTTTCAGGTTTTTAATATGTAATTTAACTCACACACTGATCCATTGTTTTTAATTATATTGTAAATATGTGAGTACCATGTCCCTTACTAGCAAAGTTAATTTTATCTCTGCTGGTATTGCTTTGTTGTACCTATAGTATATAAGTGTGTGCTGTATATTAGTGTAATGTTGGATGCATTGTGCTCACATAATATAATCAATTGATCAATGTACCTATGTATACAAAATATTGTAAAACGTATATTTGAAAAGAGTAACTATGGAGTTTCTTGTCCGTTCTTCTCCATAAGAATCTACTTTTTGCGAATGGACAACTAGAGTCACTTATATTTTAATTTTAAACTGTAAATTTGACGTTCAAAAGTGCCTTTTAATGGTCTAGTTGAAATAAATGAATTGACTTTGACTTTGAGTAGGGATGACTAACTGATGTTATGTATCATTTATGTATAAAACTGATTAATATTACTATTTTTAATTTAATTTTTTAATAAAGACATAAAATTTTGCTGTTTCACTTTTGACTATCATTGTCATCTTTAGTTGATGAGTCACCCTGTTACTATTTCTGCAGTCTGTGGGGATAAGGGCCTTAATTTCATGATCCATTTGTATTTTTAGCTCAACAACAACTGCTTCAATCTCCTTTACAAAAGTAAACTGAATTTTCTCTTTTTTTTTTTCTTTTGTTTTTAATTGAAATGAGTTTGCTCTTGACTCTAGGCTAGGTCATAGATGACAAAGACAAAGTCAACGATGGAGCGAGCCTACCCAGAAGAAGCCTGTTCACTTTAATTTTGAAGAGATTAGGGTTGTATGCGTAGGCCTGCGTCTGTGTTTCCGTAGGGAAACACAGACACAGGCAGAGAGTTCCACTCCTTTGCTGTGTGCATTATAAAAGATGTTTGGAAACTTTTAGTGTGAATTGGTGGAATAGCAGCAAGGTAGGGATGGTAATGGATAGTGGGATGAGGTTGTGGAGTTCCTGGACACTCTCCCCGAAGTACAATATGTAGAAGACCGACAAGCAGGCAACCTTGCGGCGATGAGCCAACCTGTGAAGCTTGGCATCCACCAATTTTGCGTCGCCAATGAGCCTCTTAGCTCTGTGTTCCACCGAGTCAAGCGTTCAACTCGTTTCAAGTTGGTATTTAGCTGAGCCATCCCAAAGGTGGCTGCAATACTCCATGCAGGATCGGACCTGTGCTCTGTAAAGGGTTAAAAGCTGTTCAGGCGTGAAGTATCGCTTTACTCTATGTAGAATGCCCAGGTTTTTGGCCGCAATTTGAGCTTTGTGCTCAATGGTGGTGCCGAAGTTGAGACTGGGTGTCAACTCCCATGACTAGGAGCTCGAGCCCATCAGTTACAAGACAGATGTACCACGAAAAGTAGGAGTTAGGTTATATGACTCCTTTTTGCGGTAAAAAGGCACGCATGGGTTTTGGTGGCGTTAATAGAGATTGTCATCACCCCACTGGGAGATAAGGCTTTTAAGGTCAAATTTGTCCACTCTACCATGGCCTCTCAAGGAACGCACCTCTTCCCCGCTGGTTACTGCACTGGATAAGTATCTCTCTGAAACCGAACTGTCATCTACGTACCCAACAATACCAGGCTGAAGCAGGTAGGTATCTAATTCTGGGCGGCTGACCTGACGGCCAGCACCATCACTGTTCTGCGGAGCGCAGAGGGTGATGGCCGTCAGAGTTATCAGGGGATATCGCACGATCTCCTACGAGGCGGCTTGCGCACTGGCCGGATCTCCGCCGTGGGACCGGCGAAAGTGCTCGCGTCACTACACAGGTGGCGCGAGGACGCGCGGGCGCGCGGCGAGCGACTGACGCAGCGACACCTGGAGTTGCGTCGGTCGCAGCTGCGCGAGGTTCTGGTGGCGGAATGGCGGGAGACAGGCTTTCGAGCCCTTCCGCCTCATCACCATCGAGGCCATCCGGCCAGTGCTCGATCTCTGGCTCGGGAGAAGGCACGGCTCTCTGTCGTTGCGTGCGACGCAGGTCCTCTCGGGGCATGGCTGCTTCGGGAGGTTCTTGTGTCGCATAGGCAGGGAGCCGGACGCTCGATGCCACCACTGCGTCGACTGTCGGGAGGACACGGCACGGCATACGCTGGCAGAGTGTGCAGCTTGGGAGGAGCCGCGCCGTGCCCTCATCTCTGTTGTAGGCGGTGACCTCTCGCTGCCGGCCGTAGTCCATGCTATGGTCGGCGGTGAGGAGTCCTGGGACGCGGTGGTCTCCTTCAGCGAAACTGTTATGGCGCAGAAGGAGGCTGCGGAAAGGGAGAGGGAGATCACGACCGCTCTCCCGACCCGCAGCAGGCGCATCGGGCGTCGGAGGAGGGCATACGTTGCCCTCTTCCGGCCCCCCTAACTGGGTCCAGGGGCGACGGACTTGGGGATGTCTGTCGCCCCCCATTCATCCGGACCCGAGGTGGCGGCGCGTGGTATTCCCGTGCGCCCCTCTTTGACGTAGCGGGGGGAGTCAAACACCTCACTCCCCCCGCCGACGCGAGGTGGCCCGCAGAGGCGGGCCGGCACCAGCCGGGGATTGCGGATGTCGCATACGTTCCCGCGATCCCCGCCGTAGGTGGGAGATGGAACACCGGGGTGGTTTTAGTCAGTAAGAGTCTGACAGACCCCTCCACCCGCCCCAGGGTGGAGGATTTCCATGAGGATTTCCCCCCGACATCAAAAAAAAGGTAGGTATCTAATGGTTGGTAAATAAGAGTTGCAGTGAGAACAGATAGCTGAGCCATCCCAAAGGTGGCTGCAATACTCCATGCATGTTAGTTGTTAGTGTATGTTCAAAGGTATTAGAGACTAGAGTCATTAAATCGTAAAATCAATCGTAAATTTATATGTTCTGATTCACAGGTTGTGCTCGAATGGGTGAATACCCCATCTAGTGATCTTAAAACATTTTTGTGTAACCGAGTTAATGAAATCAATCAACTTGCAATTGGATTCACCTTTCATAATAAAACACACACAGATCAAAATTCTTCAGGTATTGCGTCTAGAAGTGTGACTCCTAAGCACTTGCAGTCTCTCTCTCTCTCTCCTCTGGTGGGAAGGGCCTTCGGTCCTCGCTAATGACCCAACTTGTTGGCCTACACAAAACCACACACACACAAATCCCTATGGAATAATCTGCCAAGTAAATTAACGGGAACTTAATCATAGGTGGTGAAACTGTCTTAGATCCCGCAACGATTATTATAAATCAGAAGATAAGGTGTGATTTTTAATTTAAATATGATTTAGGTAGGTCCCTAAGTTGCCAGTAATTTACGGCAACAGATCAGTAGAACAGTTTCATATTTACATGAAACTGTCACATTAAAATAACTTGTTTCAGAATGAATGCGTAGAAAACAGCGTTCTGTGTTAATATTTAACTTAGAGTTATCAATGGCTACTATGGTAGTGTAGTGTCTGAGAAATCAGATGGCGCTTTACGGCCTGTGATAATTGTCGACTGACTCCCGCTGTCGAGCAAAGCGTGCACTATCATAGTTTCGTTGGTGCCTCTGTTGGTAACCTTTACTCGAGCAGTAGGTACACAAAATTACTTCAGACGAGCATGCTGAGGACATAGTGATGAAATTAACTGAATTAGAATTTTCAGTTTCTTCTGATTTATGAAGAAGAGAATTAAACCGTAATTTACAATGAAGTAGGTAGCTGAAAGACGACAATGTTTAGCGATGTGACCAGATCTCAACAATAATTCTTACATAATCTGTTAGAAGAAACTGTAGCGGCATCGATGCTGCCACATGAAAAACAAAGAAGCGAAATTTGTACGGCAACAAAAAGAACCGCAATGCCTTCTATCCTGTCAGCGGCAAACTACCAACGAAATCCTGCATCGCGCAAGCAATGTTATTTACAACAGTCCGAATATCAACTATCGGGCAGTTGCCCACCAGACATAACAACCGACTGGTCGGTGGATCCTCCCTTTTCAATGGAGGTTTGCGGGCCTTTACTCTCTGCTGCGCATTGATGGCCCACGATATTGAACGTCAGCGCAGCCTTCAGGCAACGTCATCATCATCACTCCTCATCCTGACCTCAAACTCTCAAGCATCAAATCATACAGCCAGTCAGTACCCGCGGCTTCTACAAATATCCTGACCACCAGCATGCGCGAACGCGCATTCCTGGTCAGCATCCTCAGCATCTCATCAACCTCATTAGCGACCTTGGCAAGCACACTGCATTTTCGGCCAGTCACTTGAAGAGCCTTGAAGAACCTCTCCTGGTCGACGCCAAGCAGTCACGTCACTATGTCACACAGCTCCAACCCACTGGAGCCAGCAGCACCACTCTGACTCACTGGAGCCTGCATCATCATCCCGACTCACTGGGATGACATCACCCCGACTCACTGAGACACCGCAGACAGTTCCGACTCACTGTGAACTCTGCGACTTGGGAAGCATCTCAAGATGTACTGACGTCTCATCCACTATCGTCCTCCGGTCTCCGGAGGTCGATGATGTAGCGGCACAAATTTCGCTTCTTTGTTTTTCATGTGGTGCCAACCAAAGTCAAAGCCACCACATGAAAAACAAAGAAGCGAAATTTGTACGGCAATAAAAGAAACGCAATGCCTTAATTCCTGCCAGCAACGAACTACCAACGATATCCTGCATCGCGCAAGCAAAGCTCTCCGTGCGATTTGAACATGTACCTACAACAGTCCGAATATCAACTACTTATTGAAAGAAATAAAGAAAGAAAAGTACTTTATTTGGCACACACAGATACACATTGTGCAGTTGCCCACCAGACACAACAACCATCTGGTCGGAGGATCTTACCTTTTCAATTGAGGTTTGCGGGACTTTACTCACTGTTCCGCATACCTCTACAAAACAAAGGCTAACCTATCCTCTAATGAGCTCGACTAAAAAGTCGGGCAGTCATACATGCGATGACTATTCTTACAGAACATAGATACATTCCTGTGTTTTAGAAATAGAAATGTTACCATCGTTTGGTTCAGCCACTAAAGACTTGGAGCTATTAGATTTGTTTTGATTACTAGATAACTGTGTCTTGATTATCACGTTTATGGCGATAAACGGTCTCCAATACATCAGCGCGTCACTCAAACTATTCCTATGTTCTTCCCACTTGAAGTATGCATGGCTATTTAATTTACCTGCAATGTACCTATGTACTTAGATAATATAACTAATACATCCCATGTGTCCGCAGGCAGCCCTAGTGAATTGAGTGCGCGTAAGTTTTTTGTGACGTGGTCAATAACATAGCTTAAAGACTTGTCATTTTCTTGAACTGAATTAATGTTAAACAAAAACTTAAGACGGTTATTTATCAATTGACGCTAATTGTCATAACGTTCGCATAAAAGTTTCTATGCTTCGGAATAATAACTATGAGGAACTTCCAAATTGGCGATTACCCGAGTAGGTGATATTTAAGAATACTTTCGATCTTATCATTATTGTGAACTAGCGAAACAAATGTTTCTTTAAATTCTAGCCACTTAAAATACACACCGTCCAAGTTTGGACTTTTAATCATAGGTAATTTAAAACCCAACGCATTACAACTGTGATCTTTGCAATGGCACGTAGCCATGGAAGTTTTTTTTTATATTTTATTCTCATCATCCTGACTGAACTACTGATTTTAAAAATAATTCAATTTTGAACCAACGCAATACAATGGTAGAAATCGTTATCTATTAAATCTTTAGTAACTAACTCGCTACTTTGACTATCTGCGTGTTAATTTGTATCAGATTCTGCACCTCCTCAAATTCAATAAACAATGCCTCAATTTTTGATAATTTCAATGCGAGCTTACTTGCTACTTACAATTCGAGTTTTAAAATTGATTCTAATAAAGGTACTTTCGTTACGCGTCCTCTAATAGAACCGTGTTAGCTTATTAGTTCCTTTAACTTTAAAGGTTCGGACACTGTAATAAACTCGTATGAGCTAACACAGGTGTCAATAGATAACTAAGTAGGTATATTGCATACTATAAGCTTCCCGCTTTGTTGATCAGCTGATGCCCGGGGACGTAGACTGCATACTATGGTGAGATATGTACCTAATACCGAGGAAGCGCCGGCAGTCCGGTAATAGCGATACGCAAGCGATGCCGTGTCACACGTCACAACGCACGGCCCCTGGAATAGACTAAATCCGTGCACCTTAGTTAATTAACTGATAACAACAACTACTTAATCATCCAGTTCGATCCAGCCCGTCCCCAGCTGTCCTCTCCCCAGTGACGCCCTAAGCCGAGGCCCGTACCCCACAGGGGGTGCCCTTAGCGTGTAGTCGCTTAGTTTGTAAGTTTTTTATAAGCCCTGGCTGGAGGCTTTAATATTATATTAAGGCCACCACAGGCAAGCCCGGTTAAGCAGTCGACAACCTTATAGGTTGAAATGCGAGAAGCCACTAATAAAAAATAAAAAAAAACAACTAATCACTCGTATGACGAAACGACGACGGTTTGTAAGTTTATAGTTAAACTCGGGAGATATTTACAATGTAAGTGATATAAAGGTTGATCGGCGGCGGCGACCTCTCGCGTCCGGCCCTGGTTGAATCCATGGTCCGGAGCGAGGAGGCTTGGGAAGTGGTCACCTCCTTCTGCGAAGCAGTAATGCTAGCAAAGGAGGAGGAGGGGCGCGCGAGGGAAAGGCAAGGCCTTCGCCCCAACCGCCGCAACAGGAGAAGACGCCCCAGGCGTCGGGAGTCGCAGGGCGATCCCCGGCCACCGTAGGCGCGGGCCTGCGGACGGCGAGCATTGGGTGGCTCGCTGTCCGATCACCACCAGGCCCGGGTCGATGGCGCGTTGTGTCTCACGCGCGCCTCAAAGAGATGTCAGCATAGAGGACGGGGCCCGCTAGGGCCAGAGCCTGCCAGGGTTGCGGAATCTGTTCGAAAGAGTCACCGCGGCCCTGGAACGCAAAGGGCTTTAGAAGGAACACGGATGGGTTTTAGTCAGTAAGAGTCTGACACGCCCTTCCGCTCCACCCAGAGCGGAAGAAGTCATTTGATGACTGCCCATCCTTAAAAAAAAAAAAAAAAGTGATATAATGGTTGAATTAAGTGATAAATGGGATAAAAATCGGAGAGTGGAATGGTTTTATAAAAATTGCCAGGTTTGAGTAACAGTAAGAGAATTATTAAGTTGTAGGTAGTTAAATGTGCATCAATATAAGTGAAATTAATTAGGCTAATTTGTGCTTTGCCTATCCTGTTTAGACATCTTTCGATAGTTATATTATGGTAAAATAAAATAAACACAAATATAAAGGTAGGAGCTTCGCTTGTCTAAATGATACAGATAGGATACGTGGATTGATTCCTGTGACTCAGTCAAGGCGGACTTTGCTCGATCGGAGTTCCAGCAGAGTTCCCAGAATGGCTTGGCGAAGGTTAGGTTGCTCGACCCAGGTAGAAGTAGGATCCAGTCCACAGGCAAGGCGATCTTACATTCTCAACACGGCCTTGCTTTGGTACTGGTAGGTTTCGTCCGGCGTCGACGATGTCCTTCAAGTGCCCTTGATCGGAACCGGAACAATCTTGAGTGGATATTTTGCTTTGATCCGACGATTGTAGGTAGGTACTGTCACGGTCGCCTATTTTGTTTATAATAAAAAAAGATTTTTTGATAGATAAATAGGTTTAAGTACTAAGGTTTTTACAATTTCTATAATAAATTTAAATACGCAACGAACTGAGCTTTTTGCAAGATGGATTTTGAACGAATGTAGCAATTAATGTTATGTTGAATGAAGACTATTGAGCGAATGTGACGTAGACAACGCACGCATTCTGTTTTTACCCTTTCTCGTAGAAATTTCGGGAAATTCTGTCTTAGTGCTCCCTACAGTCCCCAACGTACCTACATGCCAAATTTCAGGTTTCTAAGACCAGTTTTGGCTGTGCGTTGTCTGTCAGTAACGGAGGATTTTGTATATTAGGATTAAATCAAGCTGAGAACTATTATTATTATACAATCATTCTAATAATACTGCATCAGCAAGTGATAAGTTCATTTTAAATTATTTTGAGTGTTCTCACATGGCGTATTTAATCTCCAATTATCTCGGCAACGTGACACTTTACAGCACCAAGTTGCAAAAAAAATTGCGGCTGGTAGCTATACCGCCACCTCCCATACCAAAACGTTCGAACCCCTTATTAAATCAAACAAAGTACCATACCCGGCCATGAATATGGTACATTCAGTTCTACAACAAAAAAGGTACTCTTGCGTCCGTCGTTTCGTTGTTGTGACTTAAGTGACAACTGTATCTTTGTAGCTGATTGTGCCATAATTCCGTCTGGGTACGGTTACGTTGGTAAGCTGGTTTAAAAGTTTTTTATTAAATTTATAACAAAAAAGTTCAAGTTCATGGATTCATCTTGTGAAGCGGCTAAGTGGCTTGTACAATTTAAAAAATTGATTACTTATAAAATAAATTGCAGTCAGGTAAAAAGTAAACCGCGTAACATAATATACATACAGCTATAAATAAACTTCATAAAATTGTTAAACTATCTTAGTTACTATAATATAAGGCACTTCATTGTGAATAAGAGAATGTTTAAGAATACTGATCCATTGATTAAAAAAAAAACGTCAAAAAATATCACATGTTTAAAATACATTTTCGACGGGTAATACATTACCAAGTAAACCTTGTAAATATGGAATGTGGCAAGTTTCCAACCTTCCAAAGTTTCCAACATTCAGCGTATTATAGTATAATTACATTCTCTTTTAAAGAGTAGCTTTAAAATATTCATACAATTTTATAAACTACGTACTCAAAACTTGATTCAGCCTACTAAGTGTGGCTTACATTAAAAAATAAATAGCAGATTATAAACTACTTTACTTAATAATCATAATGTTCCTAACTTTAGATTTTAATATAAAAACTGAATTAATGAAATGGTCAGTTATTTTGCAAAGCATCTACTGTCAAGAGCCACCGCACAAAAAGTACCTAATCGCGGATAAACTGGCAGTAGGAAGTTATAATATTTCAAGTAGCTACATACATCTTAAGTATTAATTACAATGAACAATGCATCGTTTGATTTTTACTGTCTTGATTCTTACATTTATAGAACAAGATGGAAGTCTCTATTCGATCTTATCTATAAAATCTTCAGTTATTTTCGTACATCATAATCGTTTAAAAATATTGCATCCGCTCAACGGATATATTAAGAAAAATTACCTAATGTGTAGTGGCTGTTTAAAACATTACAAGTACATATTTAGGAGTCTACAGCAAATAAGGTTTTTTACATTATGATAGTCTGAAAAGTAATATAGCTTTAAGTGCAGTTTGAAGCTCTTTGCTGTCGCCATGCCGCGTGGAACCCAGCAGCCGAATCTGAATCGGAGTCTCCTTCTTCACTCACACCCATTTGAGCGCGAGGCTGTAAAAAAAAAATTATGATACAGCAGTTTCTAACATTAGCGAAAGTAACTTAAAGTTTTCTATTTCCTGCGAGTAAATTTTGACTAATATTATAAATGCAATAGTTTGGATGGATGGATGTTTGTTACTCAATCACACCGGACGGCTGAACGGATCTGCATCAAATTTGACACAGATTGATTATAATCTGGATTAGCGCATGGGCTTTTTATTCCGGGAGTATGCTCCCTTGGGATAATTCCGACATTCACGGGCGAAGCCGCTAGCAGAAGCTAGTTATATTTATAAGCCATTTACTTATGGCAGTATTTTAACGTTTAGTATACTCGTCGGCGTATGTGCCATAGCCCATAGGTTCTTATTTCTTTATAATAAAAATGAGTGAGTCCAGAGATTCCGGTCGTTGCACTTGCGTTGAGCTCTTCTCGCTGCCGACGACACCACCACCTGCGTATCGGCGCGGCGGAGGCCGACCTCCGGCCAGCTCGGGACCTCGAGGCCCACCGGTCTCTGACAGGGTCCCCTCTATCGGTGGAAGTGTGCAGCGCATGCGATGGAGGCAAGCCATAAACGAACCGTATGTTGGATGACGCCATACTTGATTGCATTGCGTTTGATGGTCTCACTTGCTTCGCCACTGGCCGCAGTGCAAATATGTTTGTATTTGCACCGCGGCCCGACCACGTTGGTGAAGATGGTGACGACGGGGCTTTATCCGTGAGTACCCAACGCAAGGAGCGATTGAGGAGCGCTTTGGAGGATGCTCAGAACAACACAACCTTTGCCGCAAGGCCTTTTTTTTTTTAGAGGGGGGAAAATTCCCATGGATGTCCTCCGCCCTGAGGCGGGCGGAGTGGTTTCACCTCGGGTCCAGATGAATGAAGTGGGGGCGACGGATATCCCCAAGCCCTGGATCCAGTTAAGGGGGCCGGAAGCGGGGTTGAGATTTTCCTCTCCCTTTCCGCAGCCTCCTTCGCGCGATAACTGTTTCGCAGAAGGAGACCGCCGCGTCCCAGGACTCCTCGCCGCCGACCATAGAACGGACTACGGCCGGCAGTGAGAGGTCTCTGCCTATCACAGAGGTGAGGGCACCGCGCGGCTCCTCCCAAGCGGCACACTCTACCAGCGTATGCCGCGCCGTGTCCTCCCGGCAGTCGACGCAGTGTGACACTGAGCGTCCGGCTCACTGCCTATGTGACACAGGAATCTCCCGAAGCAGCCATGCCCTGAGGGGACCTGCGTCGCACGAAACGACAGGGAGCCGTGCCTTCTCCCGAGCCAGAGGTCAAGCACCGGCCGGATGGCCTCGATAGTGACGAGGCCGGCAGAAGGGCGCGAGAGCCTGTCCCGCTTTTCCGCTACCAGGATCTCGCGCAGCTGCGACGGACGCAGCTCCATGTGTCGCTGCATCAGTAGCTCGCCGCGCGCCTCGCACCTCGGTTGCAGTGACGCGAGGACTTTTGAGAGCAAAAATTAACGATTATATTCAAACTAATTCTCTCAGAATGCAGTCAAATCAGTCTGCCTCTCAGAATGGATGCAGGAACGGGTCCCGCGGTACTAAGGAGCTGCTCATCATCGATGTTGCCATTAGGTTCGCCATTCCCGAAGGGATCTGTCGACATATTGGATAGACTACAAGAAGGCCTATTTATTTATTTAGCTATAATTACTCTCTGCACTTACAGTACGAACCAACACGTAGACCAAAACCAAAAAAAAAAAAAATCCGTGGCTCATGAGGATGCTGAAGCTGTTTAACCTTTTGAACGCCATAGCATAAACGCATCGGCGTGCCCCCGACGCCAAGCCACAAACTCGCCGTTCTTTTTATCAAATATTTGTGACATTTGGCGTACAGGGCACGCGCTTGCTTGTCATGTATACGTGACAATGGCGTTCAAAAGGTTAACCCAACGAGCGGTAATAAAGTTCCTCGTTAGTAAACCGTAGGCAGGTATCCCACTAAACAAAAATTGTTTTCCGATTTTAAGGTACTAAAGGTCCGGCAAATGTGTATGCTTCGAACTATATCAAGAACTCATAAAATTACTCCGCCCAATAGAAACAAAAGCTCTATGATCAGTAGAAGACCCAAACCAGTTTTTCCCTGTATCTGTACTAATACTGCCTTCGCACGTCCGGCATAACGGCTACTTAAGTGCTTTGTACAATAAACTCCACAAAAAACTGCATATATAAAGGTTTAATACTTTTCAATGCAAATCCAAGGAAAAAGAATATCTGCTCACCCTAAACTATAACAAAACGGATGAACAACTTAAACCCACGACATGAGGAAGGTGCGTAGAACTGCATCAACTTTAATTCAGCTTGTATGTGGATTGTTTTAGCTGCACCGACCCATTCAACGATACAGTAACTTAGTATTGATTCACATAGAGCGGTGTATACCATTTTCAGGATGTACTTGTGTGCAGAAGTTTTAGATCTAGCATCAAAACTTCTGCATTTCATCTATTAAGATTCGTTATTGTTATAGTAGCCAAAAACTGCGTCCAGGGTCCCATTTAACTCTCTCCAAAAAATCATAAACATTGATTGGGCAATTTAGAAGTGAAAGCGTAACAAAAAAAAAACCACTCACGCATTTATAATATCACATAGGGTTGAAATTAGTAGGTAAGTACCCACGATTAGTACCCAAAAACATTTTCAGATTTCGTATCAATTTGATTATGGTCGCTATAATAGCTAACTCTTAGAGCACATGCAATGTCTAAAAAGCCTTTTTATATACATAGGTATATTTACTTGGTCTGGTGTAGACGGCGTGCTGCGGCTGTGCGCCGCCCCGAGCCCGCGCCGGCCGCTTGCGCCACGACGCCGTACCTTGTTGTTGTTAGGGGGCGGCATCAGCTTGTCGTCTTTCTGTTCAAGATACGATAGTCAGAACAGCTGTTTGTTGCGTATGAATCAAGTGAAAGCGTCCGTGGAAAAAGATCGTCTTCAACGATTTGTAACATCCACCCTACTCATTAAAAAGTGAAGTATTGGAAATTGATAGTATAGTGAAAACGAAGTGTTGGCTTAGTGAATCTACTACTCTATGTAATTTTAGTGAAGTATAACATGTCTTAGATACTTCGGAAAAAAATGTCAGCACAACCAGTACAAATTCGCTACCTAGGGAATTATGCAAGCACAGCGATACAGTGTCCTAAGGTCTAAACTTAAGGCTAAACAACTTTTTGCTTAGCCTAGATTTAAGTTTAGACCTTAGGACACTCCGTGTCCGCATCCGAATATGTGAACATTAGTCGTCATATTAAATACCTACCTAAGTAATTAATCAAAATACTTTTTTTTTGAACACTTATGCCACTCCCAATCCTAACTAGTTCTTTATAACCTTGAAGCAATACGTTATGCAGACGTTTTCTTACTTGTATATTGTCAGCCGAGCCCCAACTCTTGAGCTGGTCGCTGTCGCCTGACCGCCGGTCTTCGCGGTCGCGAGCAGACTTCGGTACGTACGCCGAAGATCTGGTTGCGCCCACGCCAAGGAAGTTACTAAAAGCTTCTGTGGTTTTCTTCACCCTCACGTTAAGCGATCCAATGCGGAGGAATCCTTCTTTTTCTGAAAATTATTAACATTTTAATATCAATAAGGGCAAAAAAATCACTGTTTGTGTTTGTGATGACAATACAGTAGGTAGTTATCAGAAGTTACATCGATGTGACTTGTACAGTCGACTGTACAACAGAATGAGTTTACTTTATGAGTAAGTAAGTATACTTATTTCACCATACTTATACAACTCACACTTCTTTCGGTATTTTTGGCAGGTCACAGGAATTTAGTATCCCAGTTTATTTGAGGACGGCGCAACATATTTTCTTCCACTATTTTCATCTCAGTAGTCACACCCTATCATCTCTCATAAAGCAGGTCATCAATGGTTTCTTTAGTCCTAGATACTCATATATAAATCACCTTCACGGCTGTTTCCTCATTATTATCCAATATCCTACCAAGACAAAAACAAAGTTGGTCCAGACACTGTTTTTTTACTTATATTTTCTCCTTAGGTTAAAGGGGATTGCGAGTTGTTCCCGTAATCTGCTGCAATTCCATCCATCCTGTTAATTCTGTCTATTAGATCTAAATATTGGTTTCAGCCGTATTAGATGGGGATAGGTTAGGCAGGCAGTGTTAATTCTCCTGCGTCTGGTCTCTTTTATTACTCTGCTAGTTCTCCATCACCGAAAAGAACCATGTCGTCAACAAACAGCTTGCACCAGGGTGCCTCTTACCGCATGTCCAACGTCGTGTCCAGAAAATTACATGGTTCAAGATTACAGTTCAGCCACACCGGGCTCGTCGTTGTTGCCATCAGTCGACCCAACTTGAACACTAGATTAACTTGACTTACAACGAATTCTTCCCGAGCAAAACTTTCTGTTTCAAAGCCCTCCACAATACATCCCTAGTTACTTATCTATCATACGCTTTCTTCAGATCAATAAACACCATGTGAAAGTTTCGGGGAAACATTCTTCTGTACTTCTCACATAATTGACAGAGTGCAAAAGTGCATTAGATTGACGCCAATTGCTTCTCGACAAAAGAAAACAGATAACATATTACAAAAGCAAACCCAGTAGAAAAGATAAGAAACACAAGAATCATGGTTATTTGCAGAAATATTGAGGAATAGGGATACTTACATTTGAAAACGTTAAGATTTTCATTGTAATAAGTTAATCAGCATTATCAAATAAATTTACATTTGTCTGTGCTGAAATAATCAAGTTTATACGTGGTTACATAACTATTTATAATTATATTTTTAGTGCAGTCTATATACAAAACATTATGACAAAGTTATTGAGGGTATTGGTGATTTAAATATAAATTGCATCTACTTGTATAAGATAAGTGCAAACGTTTCGATGTTTTAATTTAAATTGAACACTTCTATTTCGATGCATTTGCATTGAACGTTGAACTTCGAAGATACACCAGTGAGCTCCTCAAATTAAATTCAATTGAATCTAGGAAATGTAAGGTGAGATATTGCTAGGTTCATGTCAATTCCAAAGCAAAGTAGATATTTAACTATGAGCTGGTCTGAACTTAGACTGCGGGGCACATAAAATAACTCCTTAACGGCAAATAACGCAAAGGCGTTGACTGACTCATTATGGCTGTAATCTCAATTTAGTTTGCCACTAAAAAGTAAAAAAATAAAAACTTTTTTACAAAAAAATACAACCGACTTTCAAATAAAAACCCTACAAAGTATTAAATAACTAATTATGTAAGTCGGTGTTTTTGGTTTTGTTTCTTCGTTTTTTGTCACCGACTTCCGAAATTGTATTTTTATATGTGTTTAAGTTAAATTGTTGTGATTTTTAGACGTGTAGTCTAAAAATTTTACGTCTGTTTTGATTTTAACACTTCACCCAGTAACAATATGGATACAAATAACAAACAATCTTTGACTACAATGCGTGGAAAATTTACAATGATCGCAACCCTGAGATGTGCGCATGTGAAAGTATAAATCATAATATCACCCACTACGATTCAATATCCAGCACATTTAGTTCGAGTTACGGTAAAGTCGGGTTACTGTGGCCCTGGGGTCAGCCCCGGATCTACGATTTTTCCGAGTCTCCCAGGTACCGGAATGTACCATTTCCTTGCAATGTATTATTTACGGGCGGACACATGTTTGTTATACAGATTTTAAAATATGATATTAGTGCGAGGATGATATTACGATTTGATGTTGTAAGTACGAAACAATAACACACAAGTAAGCACTGTGAGGACGCAGACACGGTTTTGTGAATCTTACTTGATTGAGCGTTAATTGTGTTCGGAGTGACTCTTATGACCGGAGGAGAGGTTACCGTCCGGCGGATATCATATGTGTCTGGCTCTGCAAAATATTTTCTGCTTAGGAATGTCTGCAGCACGACGACTATTTATATTTATTCCTACTTCCACATAATCTGAACTGAAAAAATCTATCAGGCATTACATTCCCTAATAAATTAATAGATTCTTCTACAAGTAATATAGGGGAAGGTTAAAAGCTACCGGACAAATGTGCCGGAAACTTTCGGTAAATCACACTATAAAAACTTAATATAGTACGTACATAACAACACACTTAATTATATAATATCTATCTATCTTTACCTACCTGAAAGAGTTTAGTTAAGTCTAATTACATAGGTACTTAAAGAACCGTTGGTTTACATACCTTTTTGTAAGCCATCGGTTCTTTAAGATACTTCTGGAAATGTAAATTGCAAGGAGGATGCATCTTACAAAAGCAAAGGTTATTAATAGAACGCGACCTCCATTAAAATTACATACCTATATCGTTTTATTCGCTTTTAAAATGACTTGTTAGGACGAAGCATGCCTCTATTGCAACAGCAAAGGTCAAAATGGATGACCATTTAGAAAAAGTGAAAATGGTGACTAATCTTGACAGATTAGTCACCATTTTCACGTATACATTTCCAAATGGAAGTGGAAGGGTCTACCTAAAAGTCATTTTAGGTAGATCCTTCCACTTCCATTTGGAAAACATAAACTAAAGATGAAGTTAAGGTGACTTTTATTAAGTATGTCTGGCGTATCCTTCGTTACTCAGACATATTTAATTTTTGAAATCGTAAAAGTTAGTATCTACTTCCGGAGACGACTACCACTAAACACAAAAATATACTTTTATTATGTATTATTTTGGAACACGTTATTGTTCAAGAACTTTACCTATACGACAATAAACCTCAAAAGTTAAATTTGTTTAAAAAATAAATGCAGGGCCAAAACTTGAAGCGGGCCCTGGAGTAGGAAACCCAAAATTTGATGTGCATTAATTGATTATACATTTTAATTTTCACGGGCTACCCTGGCGCAACGTATTGGGTTGCTGAGTGAAAAATTTTCATTGTATTGTAGAAATAAGATGACCTATAAAAGTGAAGGATATTCTTTTCCCATTTGGGTTGGCAGGTAAGTTTTCAAAATGTTTTATTGTGTGCAGTTTTTTATTATTCGACAAAAATATTTAAGGTACTTCCACTCCAAAGCCAGCTTTCATAAAAGAATGTGTCACCACATATATTAAGTCAGTTGCTGTACGACCTTCATAAATTATTACCAACCAGCGTTACACAGCATCAGTCTGTCTGACATATCGCTGAAATGGACCTTTTTAGTGCAGCCGTGAGACCACACACTTAGTTCGCATACCTACACTTTTTTTTATTTCTATTTACCATGCGTGTTTCATGTAAGTGCCAAATAAGTATTATTCTTTCTTTCTTTCTTTTTAGACTATGAAAAAAACAATCGGTTCCTAACTAAACGAACACAATAAAATATATTTAAAATGATTTGAGTAAATATGATTTGCGGTGCAGCATACTTCTATATGATCCTGGTGACAGCGAAGTGTCCATGTGGACTAGATACTGTCTCGGCTTCCTGCCCGACCAGTCGCGAACATTTGGATCTGCATCTGAAAAAATTTAATTGCACGAGTCAGTATCAACTCATTCGGCTTACGAAATAATTAAAAATATTAATATGTTGGTTTATTATTCTATTTACAGAACTACTAAGAGATTTTGGTTTGGTATTATAATGTTAAACTTGGCGCCATCTTCCACCAAACCTAAATAACGTTTGAACGCTACGCCAGCTCGCGACCGCGCCACGGGGTAGTCACTGGGAGTTTTGATACGCACTTTTATCACTAGATGGTGTTGTGGCACCCGAAACATTGAGCTAACCATTGGATTTCATTCTGTAGCTGAAAACAATGGTTTTTTAGCATATCTAAGTTTGCAAAGAAAGAAAACTGTAGCATATCTTTTGGTCATGCAGTCCTTTGATTACTGAACTTCACGCTTGTTTACGTTGTGAAAAATCATTCACTTATCAGCGTTTTCCAGGATTGTTAATGGACACCAAGTAAACTAATCTTTATAGATACGTAAATAGATTTAACTTTGTTTTACGAAAATAAAACTCAAAAGAAGACTTCTCACATCACTTGAGAATGGCTGGACACAATTGGCTAGTTTTTCAAATGGTCTTTATCAATACGAGTTATGTTTTTAGCCAGAAGATAATAGAACTAATTGACCCGATTATTAGAAAAAACTAATTTAGTTATTTATGAATTCGGAAAGGAAAGGGTTTTGAACAAAATTGACAGTATAGCGCCATTTAATTTGCCTTCACAGCTGCGGCACAAAATGATACCGCCACCTATGGATAGAGGTCACTTTTACAAAAAATATTATTGTGCAAAAATTGTTTTCACGAAAAAAGATCTTACTGGTTTCTCCTAAGACAGTGTCCCTGTATCTTTTATCGACTTGGATTTCCCTACACCATCTCAGTTTAAAAAATAATATTAAAATAATGCAGTTCACATGCATCAATAGGTCACAAAATCAATGAGTTTCTTTATGAAATTATTCAAAAAACTTTGCTGTCGCAGATCTGTTAGTAATAAAGTCTTCGAACAGTATTATATCCTTAAATTAACATTCTGTATAGCCATCGTCCAAAATTGCAAAATATTTGTATAAATTCTTCATAGTAATATAAATAGTTTTTGAGGCTTTTTTATTTACTTTCCCATGTTCTTTATGATAAGTTTCTTTTATATGTGTCACCGGAAAATTTAAGACTCCGTAAGATTGTAAAAAATCTTGATTTCATTATAATTAATCCCATCCAAATTCAATAGTTTCCAATATACGCGTGTCTTATTCGTGTCTTATTTAGAAAAAATAGTTTACAATTTCACGCGATTTTTTACAATCTTACGGCGTTTGCCATTTTTTGGTGACTTATAAATCTAAATTATACAGCTACGACAAATTTTGATAGAGAACTTACCATAGACTTCGACTAATAGTCTGTAAACGTTCTCGTGGCGAAACTGCATCGCGATGTGGAGAGGTGTGTACCCCTGTAACACAGATTTTACTTTTCAAACGATATGATATCTCGTATGACATAATATATATAAGATCAATTTGCTTTTAGAGTTCCGTAACTACAGAGCAAAAACGAAACCCTTGTTATTTCGTCTCGTCTGGCTGTACATCCGTCCGTATAACACTCAGTTATTTACCCTGAGTCTTTTGACACAATGTCGGTGTAACTTAGAAGTTTGAGTGCATTCTACTTATGAACCGTTCAACAGCGGGGACCTAGCGAATAATTTAGGGTTACCACAGCAGCACATGCCACAGAAAGCACGTGTAATTTTAAATGTCACTATAAAAATTACGACGTTTCTCATTTTTATTTATTTTAGTCTTATATTAATTTTTGCGATATTTTTTTGGTTGGTACCACAGATATAAGATAGATTTTCGCAGTTTCTAGAAGAAATACAAACTGGTTTTGCTTTAGATAAAACTATACTGTGCATGCTCATACCGAATCACTTTAATGGGCATGAACCGTGAATTGATCGATTCATATTTGGTGAATGCAAACTTCTTATTATATTGACCACTTCAGACATTAACCTACATGGTTTTCATCTGATTTGACCAATTAGGATTGTTTGGACTTTAAAAGAGAAACTTTAACCTCTGAGTTTGTTTCGGTGTTTCTTCTCAGGGGAAACACCGGCCTCATCTAGTTTTAAATATTCCAAAGACAAAAAAGATTTACGTGTAAGTGTTATATTTAACCTACTTACAAAATAAATTTCATTTATTGAATTATATGTATTTACTGAGGAATTATATACTTAGATGACAAATTTTTATTTGTATAACGTCCCACTTGCAAACTCCCAAGTGCCAGGGTAACCCGTGAAATTCAAATTTTCATACGTTTTTTGCATTTTGCAGGTCAGTGTCAGGTTTTATGTTGATTAGAATACGGTTGGCGACCGTAACAAATATGGCCTTACTATTAATATTAAAATCATCAAACATGTTGTATCAGTTCATTTTATCCCGTTGAATGACTTTTTTATGAAATATTATTCAATGGGATTAAATGAACTTAAGCGGGTTGTATTGATGATTTTATTTCTGTAAATAAATACGTGTTACGGTAGCGAATAATATTTTGTTCAATTTACAGCCTGACACTGACCGACAAACTGCAAAAAAAAACAACGGTTTGCACTCCGGGAGTGCCGGCAGAAGTGAAAACTTGAACAATAACGTTGTGCATTTTTGATATTTTGGAATGGTTAGGGAATAATTTCACATGAATTGCATATACATGCATTGAGGCATACATTTTCGCCGCGCGGTAGAAAGAGAGGGGGATATTACTTCCTCTCCCCCCGTCTTACGAATTTTCGATCAGATCACGTGTTCTGACGCGAGTTTAATTTTTTTTACCCATCCTAAAAAGTGCACAACGCCGCTAAAGAAGTTTTCACTTCAAAAATAACAAAATTTGAATTTCGCTGGCTACCCTGGCGCTTCCACCTTAAAGAGCACATATGCCTGTGCTAATATTATAGCCCACGAACGGAACACAAAAAACATTTAATATCGTATGGATATGTCACCAGAAAATTTGCAGACTCGAAAGATTGCAATAAATCTTTATTAGAATTTCTCGATATCTTATGAAAAAATCGTTTTGTATACAATAAATCCCATCACAATTCAATAGTGTGTCTTATTAAGAGAAGACAGTTTACAATTTCTCGCGATATTTTACAATCTTGCGGCGTTTGCAATTTTCCGGTGACAGATATACTCTGTACATGTGCATAAGCGAATTAACTCAAAAATGATTTGAAAATCAAAAAAAGTTGCCTTTTTATAGAAATAGGCTAAAATAGTTAAAGTTGACTAAATTTACCTACCTAACCACAGGGGTAGGTAGGTAAATTTAGTCAATTTTAACTTGTTTTTCAATACCTTTCAACTGCAATTCGTGGATTATTACTATTTCGTCAACCTACTACGTAATGTGTAGGTATTTCTGCGTTACTTTAAGCATATATTGTTGAGAACAAAAACATAATAAGACTCGCTATATACAAGGTACAGTCTCGGAGATTGCACCTTTACGATGGTATCAGATATGAAATATTTCAACAAGAGAGGAGGGTGCGCGGGTTGAATGAGGCGCGCTTACACTGAGTTGTAAAGGCTGACATCTGCTCCCAGCTCCTCATACATTGCCCCCGCTTGCGAATCCAATACGTATATTCAATATTATCTGCGATAGATATTAGACTCAGTTGGATATTACTGAATATATAACAGCGACAGCTGTAGCGTAAACTAAGCGATAGTACCCACATTGTAATAATTTATTTTATTTTATACTGAAATATCTAAATTCCATATTAGATAGTAGATTCATTATAAAATCTCCATCTCAAATGGTCGTTACTAAGCACTAACATCTAACCTCTTCGAAATACTTATGGGGACCACATGGACACTATTCTAAAGGCATGTAAGTACTTACATTAAGTTGTCATAAAAAGACAAGACTTTATGAGGAAACGAGAAACATTAAAATCCTGAGTGGTGCACAGATAAATTTACCACCACTTCCCTTGAATCCACAAGTAGTCCAGCTATAAAATTCTTGGCGGACTTACCCCATTCTACTTCCGACGCCGACGATGCCGAACAGCACATGAAAAAGATTGTAACGACACTTTAACGATACAGTAAAACAGGCAAAATAACTCGCAGTAAGGAAATTTGATTGAACATTAAAGCTTCTAGGTAACTGTAAATTAGCAATTAATCTCAACACTGATGTAAACACATAATTAACTTAACTCCATTTAAAGTCAATTGTAATCGTAAACTTTTAAGTTGTATAGATGTTTTGTACACAATATTCTTTGGTATATTAACGCAGTACCTATGGCTCGCTTTCATTGTTGGCTCCAAATACGGTAATGTAATTGCACCTTTTACAGTTTCTACGTTTTCAAGTGCATTCTTGTGCTTGTATGAATGGATGGAATGTAATTTTAAGTATCTTTGTTCGTAATATCGATGGACTTTTTTTTTCGGAAGCGATCTTTTATATCAAGGAAATTTGTAGTGTCTGCATTTAGGGATCAACAGACATCAAGAGGAAAAGAAGCAAATAAATAGTAAACCTATTAAAAGTTCTAACTGAGAAGTACTATACCTATTTATTAGTCTTTATCTTTATTTTATCATATCATCCTTCTCCTGCCCTTATGCCAAAACATTAGGGTTCAGCGCAGCTAGCCTTCTTTTCCATACATCTCATTTCGCCGTCATCTCAATCAATATTCACCTCCTTTCTAACCTTATCATTCTGATCTCACTCGACCTGTCTTTCTCTTTTTTTTATTTTCAGCTACCCTTGAAGCCATCCACATTCTTATTTCGTAGAAGTTCTTTTCGCAACTATGTTTAACGCTCTTCGAAATCAGACTAGTTAAAATAGCTCAACATCACTCGCACTACAGGTATCCTAAGAACCAGCCAGACGGCAGTCGATCGAAGTAACCGTTAAACATACTTTATATATGTACGTCTCAAAATACATACTAGTGTAATACAACGCAACACAAAATAGTGACACAAATTACAAACTAACAATGGAGAAAAAGCCTTAAGAGCACCTTTTTAAGAAAAAAGTAACAAGCAAGTCTTACCAAAACAAATGACATTTTACTGGGAATTTTGTTCGGCATGATAGGAAGGTCTTCGTTTCTTGTTTTGCAAGCAATAAAATGTGTTCTTATTATATTATTTGACAGCCTAAAAATATTTGCACATTAAAAAGAAACTCACCGATCGTTCGTTGACTACATGTCGGGTTACACCACCCAGCAGTTTCACTAAATTTTCATCACCGCGTTTACAAGCCCAGTGCATTGCCGTCTGAAATAAATACACCAGTCAATTTCTAATATTTCTACCTCCAGCACCTTAAGACGTCATAGTAAAACCACTAATTTAATAATAGTGCAATTTTGAAATCGATACCAAATAATAATGTAAAATATTCAGATCCTAAGACCAAAACACGATTCCATCACGAAAAGGGTTTAGTAGGTCGAGAAACAAATTACTTGATTGTCAGCCTTTTATTTTTATATATGTAAAACACTTTGATGGACAATATAATGCCGAAATTATAGCTCTTTATAATCGGAACGCATTAGGATGATTTGCATCCAGATTAAAGATTATATTTTGGTGAAGGTAGGTGTTATTAGCATAGTTATAGGAATTAGCTTGCTATCATCGTTGGTCATTTAATATTTAAAACGTTATGGTAAGTGAACCATAATTTTAAGGAACCGTATTTTAGATGAAGGTTGCTTTTAACTTCAGGTAATAGTTAGCAATAGCTTGTTTATTAGTTGTTTAGTCTATAAAAATCGGAGTCCGATATTAATTCACTACTGAAAAATGCATGTTTATTTTTTCAAATTTTATGATGATGACCCTATTTTCGAATGACTGTTGTTGTTACTATTTAGTAAATTATTATTAATATTTTAGTATAGTTGTCGAGGGACACGACTGTGAATATTTAAGACCAAATTAAAGTAAACGCAACTTAGTAAATTTGCCCACAACAAAAGACAAATGTTTTGCTGTGGGCAAATAACTACTATAAACGGGAGTTAATTAATAACATTGTTCTCGGATCAAGCCAATCAGTGAAGGAGAGGAATCGAGACGGACTGGGAAGTATCTCCCGGGACCGTCCAAGTCTATTGTATGAGTGTATGGAGGAACTCTGTTTAGTAATTACTCCGACTAACCGGCTGTGGACATTGAAACTGCAATTACATTAACAAAATGTATGAAGTTATTACAGAAGCAAGTTATTATTTCTGAAAAAATGAATCAAAAGTTAATAGTAGGCACGAGGTACCTAGTTTAAATTATTGTATTGAAAAGATACTCTCGTATTCTCAAAAACGCTTTAAATGTTCGTTATATCTTGCAAAATCCCTTTCCTCTTCTAAAATCTTGTTTCAAGTTAATATATTTTTAGTGATACAACCTTAACTATTCAATTATCTACTACACGGGCATGACATAATATTTGTTCATTTTTTCATATAATTAGGGTGAAATAAAGAGTATTTTAAACATCTACACATCTGAGGCCTATCTCCCACCCTACTTATGAGTTGTACTGTAGTTAGGTAATCTTCATATTGTTGACATTGCGAAAATTTTGGCACACGATTTAAAGACATAATTTGCAGATTGCTAGACACCATTTTGAAATAACCGTAAATAATAATAATCGCTGTACTCAGTAATATAAGAACATCTTCGTATTTTTAATGGAATGAAAAAGCGTCGACGAGTACAGTTTTAATAGTGATGCGATTGACCCACGCTCTACCGGAGCCCATAAAATCTCCGTCACCTTAGGTGTGCCAAGGTTTTCAGTCAGCAGTTAAGGCTTGCGAATATATATTACTTTATCCGAGCCGAGGGTACGAGTTACGTACCAATCGGCGTATGTACAAGATGTAGGCGTGATCGTCGCTGATTCAGTGGGGTAGTTAGTGGCGGGCGGTCCTAGGTTCGACGTCGCCCGGAGAAATATTGGCCCCAGGGGAAGCGCTGTTAATTTGCAGCGCACATTGGGCACAGGCACGATTTTCCACGTATCTATCTACCTACGCGTTTAGAGTTGACTACGTCAATATTGGTAAAGGCAATTTCGTGCTATACAAGTATTTCTTTTGATCAGTTTAAGCTTTGAGTTTGTTACATTTCATATATGCTGTGAAAGAAAAGGCGATGTGGCCACTCCGATCACAACTGATTCACTGGATGTAAGTCTAAGCTGTTTGCGAACGAATCTAGTACCGCCATCATGTTTACTGCAAGAAACGTTTTGACGAACAGTGATGTGTTTGGGATCGTTAACGTTTTGAAACTTCCGAAATAAGAGGAAGATTTCTTCTTTATAAGGCAACTTAGTGTCTTCTTATATTTGCTTTCTATTTCTGCTTCTATGTTTAACTTGATTGGTTTTTAAATTTCTAAAGAAAATATTTTTTAAAGAATGCTTGGTTTGTACTTATTGTCTGCCGTCGGATGAAATATGATTTGATTTGTATACACTGTAAGATTATCATAACATTATTAATATATTATTCTAGTGCTGCAACACTTACAGACAACCAGAACATTACCGTATAAAACTTTGCAAGAAAAGGAGTAAACAAGAGCTAAATTGAGATTTGAATTAACATGTCACATGTCAAAAACATACAAAAAAAAACATACAGTCGAATTAGAGGTTCTCAATTCGACTGTATGTTTTTTTTCTTTTGAAAGTCGGTTAAAAACAAAAAATAGAATGAATGAATCTCAGGTAAAACAAAAAATGTAACACAACGAAAATGGTAACACTAAATACAACAATTAGGTACCTACAATAAAAAAAAGAATTATAGAAATGACAATTAATATGAAATACATAACTAAAGTACATAAAATTTAAACACACAATCAAAACATTGAATTAAAATAAAAGGGGATACAATCAAATTTGATAAAATATAATAAAATAAATAATTAGAATATACAATTATGAAGCATTAAAATTACAAGAAAATAAAAAAAAATAGTTTTGGCCACCTGTTTGGGAATGATACGTCAACATGGTTTTCTTTAAATTCTGTTTTTTGTTATGAAAAATGTCGATAGAGCAGACCTTAGCAATAATGTTGTACTCGGCCGGTATTCTGTTCAGTGGGGTAGTATTTCCCCAGGTTAGTTTTGCTTTGTCGCGGGGGGAAAAGGTTGTATTTACATATTTTTGACACTAACACTGAACATACCTCTCCATTGATAAGCTTGTGCAAAAACATTTTGTCAAGAAGTTTCCGCCTATCGCTTAAGGAGAACAATTTAAAGTACTTCAGGCGATCTGAATATCTAAGGATTTTTTGGCTAAATTGCAGCTATATGATGGTGCTAGAGAAAACGCTTCTGTATTTTTTCTATATTTTTCTTGTATATAATATCATGATTGGGGTTCCTATTAAGCTACAGTACTCAAAGCCACTCTGGACAAGGGATTGGTACAGCATTATTTATGTTGTAGTTTTCTTTTTAATCCGTCGAGATCTTTTTGCAGGAGAACAGAGTGAGTAAGTTGATTGCTCTGGCTAATTTGAAGTCTTCAGCATATAAGAAAAACTCCGAATGTTTGAAACAATATCAATTACAAATAAGTTGAATAAAATGGGAGCTAAGTGAGTGCCCCGAGGCACTCCGAACTTGGTGGCTAAGGGATTTGACGAGTGACCGTTAACCAACCAAAGTCGTGGTACGATCTGGTAGATAGGAGGAAAACCTTTTAAACAAGTTACCTCCTAAGCCAATTTTGGACAGTTTCCCGACCAGACGCGCATGATTTACCTTGTCAAAGGCTTTACAGAAATCCGTATAAATGACATCGACAGGGACACGAGTGTCCAACATCTGGGCCGGATGATTAATAACGTTTTGCTTATTTCTCCTCACAAAAACAGACTTTAAATAATTACAATGTTACTTATATCTATTGTGTTATAGGTGGACCTGGCTTTCATAAAACCGTGCTGTTATGTTATTATAATACTTTGTTTAACCTTTTGAACGCCAGAGCACAAATGCAACGGCGCGTTATTAGTGTCTTCCGCCCGTATCCTTTTGCACGTAATGCCAGTGATGCCACCGATAATTACCAGCGCAGTGTAATTAATCAGTTTAAGAGAACACCCGTACACCACCTGCTTCCAACTTTATTGAGGTAAATTTGGTACAAGCTGTACTTAGGGACCCTTTGGTACACCCAAATGTTAATTTTTAGACTCTACCTGCATACTGGTCAATTCTTACACTTTGAGTCCGATATGTTAAATATTTTAAATAGAGTCATAACTTCATGAGTCACAGAGTATTTCATTTAATTCCTATACATTCCAGCAGATTTGGAACAAAAACAGTGTCAAAAGCCCTTTTGAAATAAACTAAATCCGTGGCGCTAACAGAATTTGTACATCAACGCATAAGTAATATTTTTCCTATTGTTCGGCATCAATATTATCCTTTAAATGTCGGATTTGCCGGAATAAACGATGCCAAACATTCGAGCATTGTCAAACCTTACATAGAATTTTCTTGTGGCATACCTTTTAAAGATGGCTAATTAAAATGAAATAATAATAATGAAATATCTTTGACAGGTAAAACATTTTTTGCAAAAAAATCTTTTGTCCAGATATATGCAGAAACATTCTTGTTAAAAACATCGGACGTTTAACAGCTAATTAGCGCAGCCCTTTGTTATATCAGCTGGAAGGCATCCAGCACACATAATAATATATTAATGTTTTACTATAGCTGTAATTTACAAGTAATTAAATATACTTACATACTGCATGTTGCACGCGTTCACACCATCGACGGCGGCAGGAATCGGCGAGCGACATGCGGGAACAAAGTCCAAATGTAATTAATCCTACATAATGATACATGAACTTGTTAAGCCCGACATAAAAATGTTACCATGGCAGCAGTTATTTTCAAAGATAAGGGTCCTTTGAATATCCTTAAAATAAAAATCTCATTAAGGCGACGTTTCCGGGTCAGCGGACTACTACAGAATTTACAAATTTATTGTCGGCTAACCTAATAAATTTAAAACAGGATTACGTGGTTCGTGCACAAAGCAAAGCTTTACAATTTGCCCGATATAAATCTCTCGTCTGCGTCAAACGAGTGACTTATCATTTAAAACGAAATGACTTAAAAAGGCCTAGATACTGAACAGTTGACTGCCTCCTTACGTCTCTATCGTTGTTGGAGTCTCAAAGTTTTGGTTTTAAGTATTTGCACTATAAAAGTGCTAAATCAATCTTTGTAATATACTGCCAATTCATTGTGGTTAGTTTGAAAATTAAATGTTAATCTAACCTAAATCGCCTTAATATTTTATTGTTGTAGGCGCGGTGCCTACCATGCCTCTACACTGATTCCGTTTTCACTGACAAGCTGCCCAGCTCAGATTCAATATAAGCTGACATATTATTCTCTCGTAACTCCGTACTACTCCAGACCAGCTCAAGGTTAAAGTGAAATACTGCTGTTGACGTGCGGTTAAATGTACCAAGTCACCTATGATTTCAAGTAGGTGTGGCAAAATGATGTTCTGAAATTTGACTTTGCGTCATCAGCATGAGGTATTTTATTATATGACTTCACGGTTTGTGACAAGATACCTGCATGCTGTAGGGGTTAAATTATCAAATTTAGGAAACCAGTTTAAAAACCAATAAATTTTATTCAGCGTACGGTTAAACGTGTAAATTGTTTAAGGCCATTATTTTAGACGTTTAAAAAGCAATGTTATGTTTTGTGATCAACAGCATGCGACGAAGGTCTATGTGTTAACTTGCTTTACTTAGGAACCGAATGACACCGTTTCGTAATATACTTTTCAACACATTTGCTCAAAAAATGCATTTACGAAGCCTGAATACATTGTTCGAAAGTTAAAAATTACGAACCATACAATGGAACGTGCGGTAAAATAAGTACTCTCATCTTAGTACCTATTTACCGCACTCCTCGTTTGTATAGCGCCATGCGTATCCTATACGGTTTCTTTGTTTAACAATTTCAAATTACTGGAAAAATACGCTGAATGATCAAACCTCCTTGAAAGCTTTCTGCTCTGTGCTTGTCTCATTTTAATACTAAAGAGAACATGAGGCGGATGATGTAGTTCTAATTTTCACCAACGCACGTGGCGCCAGTTGCAAATTCGCGCTATTTTCATATAAGGAACGTCAAAACGGCTATTTTAATTATTAGTAAATTGATTCTTAGTGTAAATTGGTGTAGTTTGTGTCTCAAGTGTCCACGCACCTGGAAAATATGTGAAATAATTGAAACAGGCGCGATTTCGGTTAAGTGGAGCTGAGAATTTTATTGTAGTATTTTCGCAACTCGAAACTTGCCGAGAAGGCCGAATCGATATATTTGTTACCAGTTACTCCAAAAACTTACATAAGAATGTGTTAAATCAGCATTCTTATGCAAAACACAAGAAATTAAGGACGTAAGACTAGGCAATATGGTCAAAAGACTATAGCCTTCCCTTCGGGGTAAATACAAAAAAATAATTGTTGCAACTTTCCAACTGATATCTAAAAACTAAAAGTTCGTTTCATTACCTATAATGTACTGTGTTTGTTGTTTCTCGCAAATGTGTTGAAAAATATTGTGTGGCACTCGTGCGGAAATAGGTTTTTACAAACTCGTGACTATGGTAAACTCTCGACCTCATCTCGGGCTTACATTCGTTTACTTGTTTGTAAAAACCAACATACCATTGTGCACTTATTTTATGTATGATTGTCCTGTTCTTATTATGAGGTGTACAATAAAGTATATAATAAATAAATAAATAAATACCGCACTAGTATCATAAATAACTATTATTCCGTAAGTATTTTTTTGTTTATTCTTAACTTTGGCAAGCTCCAGACGTAGTTTAAGTAGGTAGGTGCCTACTGCATATTTATCTGTAACTTTGAGTTAAAGCGAAGGCAATTTGCAAAATAAATATTATTTAAAGAAAAAATGTTGGTAGACCTTGGTGAACCTTGGGACCTTGGTAATTAAATGCGTTTTCTTCTTAGGAAAAATATATCAAATGATTAGAATTCTTATTTCACTTAGTTGAATTATTGATATCATCATTAGGTGTGTACGTACAATGATACCGCCAAATTATGAAAGAAAGAAAAGGATAATTTATAACTGTTAACAAAAAGCCATCATAAAACATTTTTAGGCCACCTATGGTAGTACCATAAATTAAATAAGCCATGATTCCTAAGAAATTTGAAAGCAAGTAAACAGGACTATGTTAAACGAGACTACGGTGTGACACCGTGACAAGACGTCATGTAGTATTGTTTAGCGCGAGTGGCTATATCCACAAATGGCGAGGACACGGCTCATGTCCCCGTGTGCCGACCAACATCCGCTACCACGTCATATTGATTGCGTTTGCATGTACATCAATTAGGATCCGCGGAACGATGCGTCTTCCACGCCACTAATTATCGTCTTGTCACCGTCTAATTATGCATATAGGTTGACAGCGACGTTGATATACGTGTCGAACTTAGAGTTACTATTAATCTCCATGTAGGTATGCATGACTAGGAAGAGTGACTGATGAATGTTTTGATAGAATAGTATCTAAATATTAGATAGGGAGAGTAAACATGAATTGTTAAATGATATACTTACACCCTGTAAACAATCACCCACATGTTGAACACGTTCCGGGAAATGAAAAAAGAAACATTCAATTATTATAAGAACTTCACAGTGGTATTGTTGATTAAAATAGTCTGATAGAATTCCAGAAGTTGGTAAACTACCTGAGCCAACATTTGAAAACTAGAGTGAAAATACGTACCAAACTTCACAATAAGTAACTTTATTTACCCAAAACTACATTTCGGTATATTGCTAGTTTTTAGAGTTTTCATTTTCTTCACCTAAATTCGGGGTAGTCACAATGCTGCTGCTGCTGTAATGACCAATATTGTACCTTTGTTACTCACCGTAAAAGGATCCTGAAACAAAAGAAAATGGTATATTACTTAACCATACTAATCTCTAACGGCCGGTTTCAATAACGTAATACGTTATTGTGACCGGCCGTAAAAAGTATAAAACTATGTCGCTGTGTGCCTGTCTGTTTCTACGCTTACTTCTTCTAAATAACGCAACGGATTTTGATACGGTTTTCACTAACACAAAGAGAAATCAACTAGGTTAATAGTTAGGTAAAAATACCAAATATTTTTTTATAACCAGTGGTAACAAATATTTGGTAGATAAGAACTAATTTATATTAAAGTCACACGTTACTGATTTTCTTTTGTTACGTGGTGAAAAAGAAACACATTTTACAACACAAAATTGATTGGTTTACAATACATGACCGCTAATACATGTAATTTTAAAGTGATGTAGCTTGGACTAAACGCGGGCGCATTTTATTTAAGTATAGCAGGAGTAATTATTTACACCAGAAATCAATGAAGGTTTACGATTTTTTTTAATTACCAAGGTTAGTAAAACTAACCTAAGTATTCGGTTTACGATTATGAACCAAAAACCTAGATAAAGTGTGTCTGTCTGACTGTTACCTCTTCACGCTTAAACCGCTGAACCGATTTTGATAAGACAGGAGTTTTCATCCCAGAAATCATCCTTTAAGGGGGTGAAAAGAGGGGTGGAAGTTTGTATGGGAGTCCGTCATTATTGAAGATAAAACTATGAACCTTTGTATTTGGACATTTAATCAAAATAAATAAATATAATTATGTTCAAGCGTTTTAAAAAAAAATATATATTAAAAATAAATTGGCTGCCCAATGTAACTATTCCACGAGGACGAAGTCGCTGGAAAAAGCTAGTACTTTTTTAAATGTGTAAATAACTGTTACCTTTTCATGTCTTATCGGCTGAAGGGATTTGGATGAAATTTGGCACATGGGTAGACCATGTCTCGGAATAGGACATAGAATACTTGTCATCTCGGTAGTATACTCCGTTGGTATAATTTTTGACTTTCACGCGGGCGAAGCCGCTGACAGGAGCTAGTTTGTTATAAGGAGCGCTTTCCTTTAGTTGGCCATGTGTTATTCCTTCCCGAAATTTGATCCTGCGACACTTTCGAATAGTGTTGAGTTACAGGGTGTGTTTTGGTGCGATTTTTGGCCAGGAATTCAGATTTTTCAAAATTCAATGATGCAGTTTTAGTTTAAAATTGGGCTCGCGACTCCTTTGAGTGTTTTTCAATATTCCTCATACAAGGTTTTGGATTTGACCATTCACGCACTCTTGAAAAATTCATCCTGTATATCACTAGTCAAATTAACACCTCTTCTCCGGCTTTTAAAGATCGTGGCCATGACCGTTATAGCTATGATAAATCTTTTTAGGGTTCCGATCCGAACGTTCGTCCGTATGAAAAGGGAACCCTTATAGCACAGTATAAAATACATTTACCGTGCTTATAGGATCACTTGTGTGTCTGAATGTCTGTCTGTCTTTCCGTCTATCACAGCCAATTTTCTCCCAACCTACTAGACCAATTCAGTTGAACATTTACGTACGGGAGCTGGCATAGAAACCGGCCGTCATTTGTTTATTTTTTTCAAAATCGCGGCGCAAGATGAATATGTATATATGGGTAGAGAACACTAAAAGAAACAAAAAATGTTAGCAGCATGGTGCCCTAAAGTGTCACGTTGCCGAGATATTTGGAGGTAAAGTCCCCTTTGTGAAAACAATAAAAATCATTTAAAACGATCGAATGTGCTTATACGCATTAAATTGTATTCATATAATATTTCTCGGTTTGATTTAACCATTTATGTGAATTAAACATTATTATTTTGCGAAGTTTTTAATAAAGTGGTTTTCATGTGTAACTTTCTTCCAATAAATGGTTGGAGCTGGGAACCATTATTTGAAATTGAATGCATATAAGCACGTAATTATTTCCTTTTTATTGACAACCATTGTTGTCACGAGACGACTTTACCTTCAAATATCTCGGCAACGTGACACTTTAGGGCACCATGTTGCGAATATTTTTTGTTTGTTAAAGTGTCCTCTACTCACAGATATAGTACCTACGTTTGAACGTGCGCCACGATTTTGAAAAAATATCAAAATTGCGGCCGGGTAGCTATGCCACAAAGGTTCTATCTCCTTTGGTACGCATATGAAAAATCCAAGTCCAATTCCATGATGACATATCCAAGTGCTTATTATGGGGATTTCAAATATATTTTTTTCAAAATTTAAAAATAAATTACATTGAACGTTTTTTAAGAAAATAGATGAAAATTAACCATTCCCCGCATCTCTTATCTCTGAACCTACCCGGCGTAAAATTTTGAAAAATTTCTGTACTATTTCTTTACTTACATATTATAAATTAAAACTTACAAGGGATCTATGGTTTTAAAGTAACCAACATTGTACAAAAAAAATATCCGTTCAGAACCCCTTTAGTGCACAAGTCCGAAGTCGCACTTGACTGTTTTTTTATTTAAGAACAGACAGAGTTACAGGAGTTGGTTCCTGAACTAATTCAATTCAAATATTAATTTTCACAATGTCAAAACGACTGCTTTTGCATTTGTCTTTTATTTGGGCTCGTTCCCACGATATCGCGCAAACGATCATGAAAAATCTGAAAACCATTAAGTTTCGGAGTAGTGCCCATAATGTACATCGCACCGCCTCGGCCGCTCGGTGATCGCCGAATTACCTACTAAACTGTAAAAAACGTAGATAAAAGGTGGGGCTGTGCATATTCCCATGATCGGAAGACGGTCAGACGGCGTTTTAATACACCTATAATCGTCGTTCGACGGTGGATCATATGAAATATGTAATACCGCTAATAGGTCTCGGTGGGCAGCTTCCTCAGCGGTCGCTCGGCCAATTTTGCCGTTGGTAATAACCTTAATATCCCATCAGTGCTATACCCCATGCGTGTACAAAGATGAGGCCGGGTAATGACTGTGCGACCGAAGCGCGCACCCGCCTCCGCGACCGATAATTCACCTTTATTGAATAAATCTGTTTGATTACCGCATTGCACGCCACGCTTTATCGTTTGATTGCGCTTTTATTGGAACGTTTCAAATGCAATCTATGTTTAAATCTATTTCCGAGGTCTGACAACGTCATTTCTACTATCATATCATCATCTAGTTGTTTTTAGTTTTCAAACAAACTACTGCGAAAAGCTATCTATTCAATATGATACAGAGTCGGACCTTTAGACAGAAGTTGCCTAATTAAAACTGGTTTAAGGTAGTTAGCAAACGGAAATGCTCTCCGGAACAAATAGGTAAACACCGCCACCCGTGAGCATTTTGTAACTCTCATCAGACGACAATGCTGTCATATATAAACTCGCCATTTCCAATGGGAAAAGGCGGACACTCTAAACGATTTGAACGGTTCTATAATATTTCTTATTAATTAAACTCATGACGACAGTTCCCTCAAAAACTTTATAATAAACAAGCTGCATAACAACATAAACATTTGAAATGTTGAAATATCAAATGATGATTCAGTTATTTCAATTCTCTCACAAAATTACTAATTAATTAGTTAACTTCAAAGCAGTAAACAATCAGTCGTCGAATGACATTTTCGAGAAATGTATGCCGACATCGTAAACGATGAGCTCGTATGGCTATAAGCATGGTGAATGAGGATTTCTAAAATAAGAGGCAATTTATTATCATAAGCATTGCAGACGTAGTGACGCAAACATTCGTCGACAGTTATTAAGCGCTAGAACAGTGCATCAGGATGAAGAGGGCGCGCGTCGCTCGCGACTATATTGTCATCTCTCTTGCTTGTGGCATCACTCGTACTCACAACTAAATTATAAATCAAACTTGAGACAAATTCCACGTTATTCTTCTTCAAGTAACAAACATTTGAAATAATTCCTTCGGGCAAACGTACGAATTAATGAACTGCGAGTTTTTAATATGATATTGATGAATCAAGACAATAAGTACTCAATAATATAATCTTTGAATTAAGGCTAAAATTACGAATAAAAAGAACCGTTCATCAGGCATCGTAAAAGCGATAACATTTTTAATCGTACCGATACTAAATTCTTATAATGACAAAGTATACGACGTAACCACAATCGGAGTATATTATTTTCAACGCGTGGATATCGAGTGAACATTGTGAATTTAATTGTGGAGCTGTTAACGGGTGCACCCCGAGGATGTGTCGTTAATAGAGCGTTGTGTCTCTTCATTTTGTTTGAACGTTCACTGACTCCGTTATTTCGGAGCGACTAATAAATTGCGTGATGACAGGTGTCAGCTGCTCCAACGCCTCTGCACTCTTGCGTCGATGTCTCATTCCTCACGTTCTACTCCTAAATTCTCTTATTTTATCAACGCTCAGTTCAATTTTCGTTTCGTTCTCTCGCCATTCTATTTGTTTGTGTTAGTTAGCATTATCGCTTCAGTTGCCTTAATTCCATCACACAAGAGATATTGTACATCTCGTTTTCATGGAAGACCAATATTTTTACTTACAGTTTATCGTAGTAATTGCCGTTACACAAATTATAAGCTTCATTGAACTGACAAATATTTCATCATGAGAATATTTCGGTGTACTTTATATCCATTATGTCGCTATAAATTATATTAATTTTATTTATCTAAACGTTTTAAACGCTTTTTATTGCAGTGTATTTTGTCAGCTATGTTATCTTAGCCGCATTTGTGAATCTACTATCATGATCATGAGACATACGTATATTTATTATTCAGTGGAATGATCTTCTATTGACATCTTTATCCTGAAGATATGAATGGTAGGTTGAGAGAGTTCTCTGGCGCTTTAAATGATAACCTTTGATGTTTTTGTAAATTGTTGCTAAAATTAAAAAACAGCTGTGCAAGTTTTCCTAGAGCCGCCTATATAGGTTGGCCGATTGAAGGATGTAGGAACCGGCTAACAGTATTCAGAAGTTAAGGTCCACCCCAAAATGCAGTAGCCTATACGCAATTAGCACTTAATCAATTGCGTAAAAGACGAGAAGGAGGATTATTATCAATCTACCTATCAACCAGAGCGAAAGTCCCAGGTATTCGTCTTCCTGAACTTTTAAAGAAGATTCGGATGCCATCACTGATAGTCAGTCGATTTGAAAATAAGAAGATAAAATGGATTTTATTTATTGGGACAAACTGTATGATAAATATATATTTGTAATTACATTATATTTAGATGCCCCCGAAACAATCAAGAAACTTCACTTAACGAGAATCAGAAATCGTTAGGTGTTGCCACATCATGCAAGATGGCCAGTGTTAAATAGCGCAGATCTCCTTGGAAGAGAACGACGTACAAAACGTGCATGTGAAATGAGTCCAGAGAAAAAAGATAAAACAGAATTCATAAACAAACAAAGAGCAATCCGGAGATTACCAGTTCCAACAGATGACGCTCGTTCACGAACATGACGCTTGGATCAGCATCCTATAAATCAACCATTTTAAGGGATCTGAATGATTCAACACCATGTTCTACCATCAGCGAACATTTGAGTGCGCATGACATACTCTTTGTTTACGTTCAGCAGGGACTGATGGCTCTATGATTATGTGAAATCAACAAATGTTTAAAATAATAAGAAAACATACTACGAGAACAGATGACTTCAGATAATTTCACATGCTATTACCAAGAAGATTTTGCACAACAGTGTGGGGATTAGAACCTTGAAGTAAACGATCATCAGTCGAACACGCAATCGTCTGCAAGTTGTATAATTATTTGCAAATGGTCACCTGTATGCGACGGATAACGACTGTTCACTTATGAGTTTAAAGCCTGAAACCGATTCGCAAAATCACTCTTTGTATTCAATTGATGGTGATTAATTACCTACACATGTCAGGTTAATACTGAAAAAATGACCAGTTTTGGAAACGGTTTCTGGTTAAGTTAACGGCTAGATAACGGATAAGCTCTCTTAATTACACATAAATTCTAAACACTCATAAAAACATATTTTACTCGCTTTTTTTTTAAGTGTTTTTAATCTGAGCCTGAAATCGGAAAGACCCGCTTTCTCTGCACTTAGATCAGGACATTTTGTTTGCTATGCAAACAAAACTCAATGTTATCCGGTTCAAAAAATAAGTTGATGATGTCGATGGTCGCTGAGCAGAAAGCAACGTCGGATATGACTACTTGTTTCGGTTTGACGAGTTTATACCAACAATGACAACCGTAAAAAGAAAAGAATCATCATTATAATTACGTGGCTCCAGCCAAATCATTGGTTTGCTAAATTTGAGGGCGATCTTTTTCCTACTGTTGTATAGACATGTCACCGGAAGATTGCAGACTCAATAGGCAGGTTGAAATAAATCTTTATTAGATTATAATTTACAATATATTATGAAAAAATCGTTTTGTGTGCAATAAATCCCATCCAAATTCAATAGCTTCGATAAATCCGCGTCTTATTAAGAAAAAAATGTTGACATATTCTCGCGATATTTTTACAATGTTCTCAATATGAATGTAAAATATGGTTGGTTTGCGATTTTCCGGTGAAAGACACAACACAATTTTGGCACACAGTACTTTGTACCAATAGTTTGTGTACCAATAGTTTGTCTTGAGTGCAAATATTCAACACAAAGTAGCTAAAATATGGAGTCCTTACGAAGTCTGTGATTGTGATTGTGGTTGTAGATTTACGATACTGTTTAAAAGTATATTCACCACGAATAAAACAAAAACTGTCTGGATAACAACGTCTCTTTATCTTAGCCAGTGTAAACACTACTAGACTAGCGAATTGACAAATATTATAATATAAGTAAAATAAAAAAAATATGCACCTACTCCCTAAATGTGCAAACGTCAAATATCTCAAAACTAGAGCTGTTAGGATAAAGATTTTCTATGGATAAGAAATTAACACACCAAAGGCAGATGCAATAAAGTTGAGAAGTTTTATTTATAAGGGAATGTATCGCAGTAAATTCGTGAAACTGATCAATGGTAAGGTGTGAGACACAGGTGATGAATGCTCAAGACGATACGCTTGTAGATGATCACCAAAAAGGTGATAATATGATAACAGAAGTTTTGTAATGACAATTTGTATCAAGATCAAGGATGGGAATATGATCGTAATATTTTTTGAATACTTTAACTGCATACATTAAAATATTAAAAAAATATTATTTAAAGCAATTTTGTGGTTGTATTTTTTCTTTTTTTCTTCTCAAAACTTCAATCTACTACAACTTCTATACCCGTCCCTCTGCCAGGGTTGCGGGCTTGTTCGAAAGAGTCACCGTGGCCCTGGAACACAAAAGGACATTTCGAGGTACATAGATGGGTTTTATTCAGTACGAGTCAGAAACTTCGTTCCGCTCAACCCACAATGGAAGGAGTCACTTGATGATTTCACATCGGTAAATGAAAAAAATAAAAAATATTACGTCCCACACTTATTATTTCCGAGATGCAACGGATAGTGATTAAGTGGGATATACCGGACAAGGCGGGAGCATCGAATATCCGTTGTAAGTTTCTTGTCAGGCGTTGCTCGGGCGTAGGGCCTTTAGTTATAGTTATTACGTTCATTTGCCTATTGATATTCCAAAATACATGGTCATTGTAAATTTTTTCAGCAAGGGCAAAAACGGGTGTCAACGATTTTTAAGGTAATAAGTTATTTAATGTGCAACAACGTTCGCAACAAAGTACGTCCGAAACTAAACCATAGTCTATCATCTCCTCTATCTCCTAGATCAGGGATCCACAAGCATGTTTGCCATGGGAGAGTGAGAAATTAAAGTAATTTCATTTAATAGCAATTCCAATTTAGTTGAACAAAATATGTCATCAAGACCGTCTGTATCCTAACTTTTTGTAATTCCTAATATGTAATTGTTTGTTATCCCGATAACTAAAATAAAACAACTTTGTAGTTTTAAAGAAGACATATTGTGGTCTTATACGAAGACAAAAAGGTGTGAATTAATAATATGTCAAATTTAGCTGTATGTTAAAAAGTTAACGATTTCCTGGAAAGTATCCAGTTGAATGTGAGAGAGGTCTATGACCAGCAGTGGACATCGTCATGGGCGCCGGCAGGACTATTAAAGGATATGTTTTATTTTGCCCATTCACACAGAGATACAACAATAATAAAATAAAGAAGACGGATGCAAAGCCGAGCAAGGGAGCCGAGAAATACCTACCTCGCCCCGGATTTGCTAGGTTCTCTTTTACTACATTCCGCTTGTCTACTATGATTTTTGTAATTTCTTCATGTTTTCTTATGTATTTTTGAAAGCCAGGGAGGTGCAAGTGAACCTCCTTCCCCTCCCGGCGCTCATGGACATCGTTCGTCTAAAATGCGATGATTATGATGTAAAACGCGTCAAATGCATGTGTCCGTGGTAAAATTTTAGTAAGCTCACTTTCTTATAGCTCCAGTGGACTTCAAACAAAAGCAGATAACGAAACGGTTTCCGCCAAAAACAAACACGAGGAAAGAATGATATGATATAAATCAAAATATATATGTATTTCTTTTTACTATCGTTAATTACAGAAGGGCGTATATAAATAAAGAACGCGCGCCCATTGAGGCGGCGTGGCGAGGCGATCGCCGCGGCGCGCCTTGTCGTTACAAGCAAATGCACTTATCTTACCGGGATGTGAAAAACTGTTTTCAACTTGCTGTCGTCGGTTAGTTGCGCCAACACAATACATCCAAATGTACCCGGAGTCAATGCCTCCAGAGGTTACGTTTGAACAGGATTTGGAGACCCAACAAATAAAAAAGCTCAAAATCAGAATGGGCCCAACACAGAAACAATACGAAGTTACAATTATTGTTATTTTATTGTATTGTCTTTTCCGGAATGGTATTAGGTTTAGGTTTACATTCACGGTATAACAGAACGAGATCAAGATCCATTAAAAGTAATTTTCTGTGTCGATTAAAATTAATGATTCGTAATTAAAGTGTAATTATGAGAGAGAACCAATATATCATTTGAGTCTGAGACGCGCCATCGTAAACCCGTCAGCGACTCCATGATAAAAATAAACAGAAGTCTTTGAAACATTATCGATACAAATAAATTGTCCGACCAAGAATGAATATCAATAAATTGAAAATGTAACTCGTAAAAACATATCATCGATTATTGTAAACAGCTGGCGGGCATTTATGCAAAACGAATCGTTCATTGGACCAATTCAACGGCGGTAGCGAAGATAGAAGAATTTTAATTGAAACTTACAGATTGGACCTGCGGCCTTGCGCCGCTCACTGACGCCCTGGCGCGCAGCCTGCGCCGCCCGCGCCTGATGACTCGCGATTATGCACTCTTTACAACATGATAAGAATGAAACGATAATCGTACAAATACTGTTCTTTATAAAAAGAAGTATCTAGGCTTAAAGCACTCTCCAAAAACAGAGCAAACTTAGCAATTTACACGAATTCCAAACTTCTACTTAACAAAGCCCTTGTTAAAATCTTGACGGGAACTTAATTTGCGATGACAGCTACACCATTAATCTTATTATAGCTTACACAACCTTGATCTTCTTTGTTAGAACAGATCGAGGAACTACGGGCTTCCAGCTACGAACGAGCAGCTTCCGGAAGAAAACTCTGTAGTAAAAGTATTTCAACAAAGCCTTTTTACCAAGTTTATTTAAATAAGTAAAACACAAAAAAATAAGGGAGAGTCATAATCAGATTTCTCAAAATCCACTGGACCCCATCTATAGCTAATTCTATTCACTCAAATGATTGTGGTACTTAACCCGTTTCGTGGCAGTCGTGCGTAAATCATTCTAACGGCTGATTCACAAATATAAGAAAAACACCGAGTCAAGCATTCGTGATATCGGTTATCGTCCCGTTCTCATTTCGTTCGCTTTTCTTTGCATTTGGTTAAACAAATAGAGGCCTCGTTGGGTCGGTAGGCAGCTCCTAATTTAAAACTATATTCAACCGCTGTCGTATATTACACGGAGGCCTTAGGCAGTTAGTCACCACGTCTGGACACCTCCCAGTCGTTTAGCATTCGTATTGCGTTGGGGGCTCAGCCGTGAATGAAAAATATTTGTTTGATAGGATGTAAGAGATGAAATCCCATAGCGTGTGAAAATGATTACCAGGCTTTACATTAATTTTGTTTTCCTGGATCATCACGAGGTAGATTCATTTAACATATCATTTAGATGATTATGAAATAATTTGTTGGAATTTAGGATATGCAAGAAATTACCGGTTGCAAGTATACTAAAATTTATAGGAGCTAGCACCTAGTTAGCCAGACAAATTTTTATGAATATATGTAGTCGAACAATACGAATTTTAATTTCTTAAAAACATTATTTGGTGCACTAAATTATTAGCCAGGTCAAGTTAGACTTGAAAGGTAACAAAAATTTGTAGACAGCTAAAAATTTGTACGAACGGTCGGAACACCATTATTTGATAATTAAAAAAATAAATCAAGGTCAGACTTCGCAAAAATTATCAAATAATGGTGTTCCGACCGTTCGTACAAATTTTTAGCTGTATAAGCAATTTTTATGATTTTTAAAAATTGATCGGACTAAAATTGTAGATCATTTAATTATACTATAGGTACCTAAAATTGTCTTTACATTTTTTCTCCACCGTTTCTGAGATATAACGATTCAAAAAGTTGAAAGATCGTACTTCTTTCTAGTGCTCAGCGTCGCTGAGCTTAACTGCGGACAGACAGACAATTGGACATTGCGAAACTATAAGGGTTTCTTGTTGACTACGGAACCCTAAAAACGGATGCAATTGGAGGGTAGCTGGTAACTACGTAGACGTTGGAGTTCCAGGGTGGCGGAATTTGTTCGAAAGAGTCACCGTGGCCCTGGAACGCAAAGGGCATATACGTAACAAATTATTTGTTATTTATATTTGTATCTATGCTTTCTCTTCTTCTATCTATCATACACATTAAAGCCTTTAACTTAAAGGATACCTACTTCGACCACTTCATAATCAGAAGCCAATTAAATAACAAATTACAAATAAAACCCAAACATCTCAAGATAATAACATACAATATCGAATTGAATGTTTGATCAATTCATAATTAGAAACAATTGTAAACATAAAAACTATAAGCGAGAGCAAGCGTGCGCTGGAAGCAGCCGGGATCCGATTCTTGTTTATAAAGCGGCCGGCCCACCTCGTCTGCACTAAAAGTTTGATCTTATCTTCAATATTTTAATAGGTTCCCGCGGCGGCACCTTCACCAGTAATTGTATAAAGTATCTCTGGAGGAATAAATTCAATATTCCGTCGCGGGGCCGGCCGACCGGGGATCCCTCCGCTTAACCTCGTGATAAAGCTTAAATCAACACACGAAGTAATTACAATCGAGCCACACTTCATCACAGATGCGAATAGTGATTAACTCTCTTCGTCTTTGGTTCCGCGGTCCAACACAGCTCGCGCCTCAGCCGCCTCCCGCTGGCCAATTAGATGCGAAATTGGATGAGACCTCATTTCAGTGGATGTGACATGAACGTTTTCCCAAGGGGATTGTGAATTCTGTTTAGATATCTTTATAGTTTATTGTGGTTTACCTACTAGTATATTTAATTGTAATTTATTATTATGTAGTTAGATTTGGTTGCCAAGCAGTATTGCTTCCCGGTTTGAACAGTAAACATAATTTTGTTAGGCACAGCTGTAAGTCCAGTAGCAACTTAATGTGCATTCGAGTTCTGACTCGTATGCACATTAAGTTGCTACCACGGATTGTTGTTATCACGCGTGTAATGGTTTATGATTATATACCGCTCTCTTTCTGATTAGTTCTTGATGAAGAGTGTTATATGCGGTTGTGTGTAATTTTGTATGATGTCATTAATTGTTACGGAATAAATTTGTAATAATATATATATATATATATATATATATATATATATATATATATATAATATAATACGGCTGGTTTTAGCGATAGCTTTGTGAGATTGCTACTTTTTAATTTTTTGGTATAGGTTTGCTCTTGACTCTTGTCTTGGTCAGAGGTGACAGAGACAAAGTCGACGATGGAGTGAGCTTACCCAGAAGAAGCTTGTTCACTCTAATTTTGAAGAGATCAGGGTTGAATGCGTTCGGAAACAGACGCAGGTAGAGCTCCACTTCTTTCGCACTAAGCGTTTCCAAAAGACGTTTGGAAACGCTTAGTGCGAATTGGTGGTATAGCCACAAGGTTCCTTACCTGGTAACTTGCAGTGCGTCTAGATGTCTGATGGTGGAAGGGGGTCGGTGAAATGAGGACGTGGAGTTCTTGGGCACATTCACCGAAGTAGAAGACTGACAAGCAGGCAACCTTGCGGCAATGAGCTAAGCTGTGAAGCTTGGCATCCGTCAGTTAGGCCACGGGTTCCGTCACGGCGATTTGATATTTTGTTTACAATACTCCATGCAGGATCGGACTTGTGCATTGCAAAGGGTTAAAATGTATCCAGGCGTGAAGTATCGCTTCACTCTATTCAGGATGCCCAGCTTTTTGGCCGCAATTTGGGATTTATACTCAATGGTCGCGCCGAAGTTGAGACTGGATGTCAACTCCATGCCTAGGAGCTGGAGCCGATCAGTTACAGGAACAGATGTACCCCGAAAAGTAGGAGTTTGGACGAAACTACTCTTTTTTGCAGTAAGAAGATATGTCTGTATTTTTGTGGCGTTAAAAGAGACTGAGATTGTCATCACCCCACTGGGAGACAAGGCTTAAGGTCAAATTTGTCGCTCTACCATGCTCTTTCTCAAGCAACGAACTTGATTCCCGCTTTTTTTTGCACTGGACAAATATCTCCTTGAAATCGTACTGATTTGCGTACTAATAATACCAGGCTGAAGTAGGACATTGATGTGCAGCAGGAAAAGAGTTGTAGAGAGAACAGACCACTGAGGAACTCATCGCATCAATAGCCATGAGTCAGAGGAGCAGCCGTCAACGACTACTCGGATCGTTAACGTTCACTAAGGAAGAATGATATCCAGCTACAAAAATTAGCTGGGATGCCATAAGCAGGAAGCTTGCTGAGTAGACTTGCGTGCCAGACCCTGTCGAAGGCCTCCGAGATGTCAAGCGATACAGCAAGTGCTTTGCCGTGTTTCTCGATGGCTTCGCCTCAGCAGTGCGTGACATACACAAGAAGATCGCTAGTTGACCGTCCCCCGTTGTACGCCACGACCGACAGCGGCTTTTTGGTCTCTAGGTGACGATGGACCGGATCGAGATTGCAGTGCAACCCACTGTTGATAGTGAGGTGCACTTTTAGTGGAAGAAGTGCGTTGTTTTACCATATTCTTCTTTGCTTTGGTCATATCTACTACACTTCTGACCGTGACACAACGGTGAACAAAGCACCTGGTTTGCCATTGCCACTGATATTGCTCATGTCCAAATACCACTACAAATCAGGTGGGTTGAGTTACCGTACCTACCTTCAAAATATTTTAAAGGGTCTCAAAGAAAGAATCTTTTATAAAATGAAAAGTTAGAGTAAAAGCATTCCTCTAAATAGAAAACAGACAAAATATCGTCAACCGTCCCTTTTAATTTTGATTAATTAAAAGTTTTGCACGGCGAAGAGTAATCTTAACGCAAGGGCTGTTACTTAGTGAACTTCTTTTGTATTTTATCCTATAAAGAGAAGTTTTTCAGTAAAACAGCGCTCAATCTGCAACAAAATATAAAAGTTTTACAATAACGTATACGCCTCGGGCGGGGAGATCATCAAAGACGAGAATAAATCCCTTTTTCAAGTTGTAGTCTATTTACAAGTATTTAAAAGAAATGACCTTATAATAAAGGATTCATAAAGAGGGTAGGGATATTTTTTAATTTTGGTGTACTTTGCGTCTAGCACGCAGTAACAAGAAATAATAAACCGCGAGAGAAATTAGAAAGTAAACTTGCTGCTGAAGTTGAGCAGGCTTCGGTTTTCCACTCAGTACAACATATGAAGCGACGAACGTATGGTTAGACACGTTACATCTTATAAAGCGCTGTAGTATTTCAGCTTAATGCAGAAACAGTGTCTATACGTATATTCGCATTTATACCGTAATGAGCCCGTTACACGGCGCTCGAATTTGGTACTGCCGTGGGCGGGCGGCGGCGGGCTCGCACCTACTTCGCTGCAAGCGGCCTCTCCCAATTAGCCTTAAAATAATGAACATGTTTTATATTTCCACCCGAGTGCGGCGTGTACTTATCCCCGTTTGCCCCGGGAGGTCATGCGGCTGTGGCCCTCTCGCGTTGTTTTACACGGGAGTACCTTCAAGTAGGTAATATAATAAAAGGGACACGTTGGTTGGGTTTTGGAAATATCCGCGGAGAGATGGGCGGTGGTAACGTTTTGTGTGTAACAGGCACCCTCAGTATAATAGTTCAAAACGATGCCAGCTCCCATGATTCCCCCGGTTTATGAGTTTTTTTTTAATTTTAATTTTTCATTAAACCTTTAGAAGTGAGGTTATCGAGCATTTACAAAATAAAAATGCTTTGTACAAAAACACTAGTACACTAATTACTTAGGTAAATATATAACTTTAATTTACCAGTATTCTAATTTAATATCGGGATGTAAACATACGTAATAATTGTCAATCTATAGACATGGTTGCTTTATAATGCGTCCGGTCAGGTCCGACGGAAGCTCAAACATGCAACTAAAGAGTGGTGAAACGGTCAATGTAACCTTTTCCTTTTAACACAGCATTTATCATATAGAGCTTGTAAATATTCATCACATTTCACAGAATAATATATTAAAAATTTGCCGTCATGACAAATGAGATGTCGAGGCGCGCCACACATTTCAAATAAGCATTTAACCACTTCCTGCCTGTTTAGTCTACAAATAACGCGACTGCTCAAAGATTTAACTAAGCCTGAATAAATAATCAATTTAGTCAGCCCCGCGCGGCTTCTGATCGATTGCCACAATGCCGGCTGGATGATATAGTCGACGAGCCGCAGCGATAAATATCCCGAGACAAATGTTTAGAGTGTCTCCGGAGAGTTGCGGTGACACTAAATTTAAAAGCTTCAATTGTACAGAAATAACCAAAACACGGTTAAGATCTTTCGAAAACAAATCGTGTATCGTCGGTCGCTTGACGACAATCGTGATTGACTGCGCAAGTGAACGTCTCTAATATAAACAAATTAATAGGGAGCGGGTCGAGCCCGCTGCGGTGGCGGGTGTAATTTAGAAGACACTCGTTCACCGATATTGGTTTACGAGTAGATGAAGAACAGCTCTCAACTTTCATTAATGCATTTACTAAAAAATATTACACGCACCGGTAGTAAATCACGCTGCGAGTGTTTGTACTTTTATTAAATATATATTTCCTGTCTGTGATATTTTTATTATGGATGACAATATTAAGGAAACATAATTCATAAGTAATCATATTTATATCTGTTTTTTATCATATGCCATAAACGTTTTTGACTGCTTTATTAAATTATAATTAAAATAACAATCTGAAACGGCATGCTCTAAGAGAGCATCGACAAATGTATTTAAAACATTCGAAAACCCAACTGGTCCCTACCATTATCTACACCCATTAACATGTTACATGTGTTAATCACATCCTCTTAGGGCCGTCTTATCAAAACGGGAGCAATTTTAAGAATGACTACGCCTATAAATAACGAAGTCCTTACATTAATTATGAGCTTAATTATTTAGAATCCCTTTGATTTACAAGCCGCTCATTGCCGCCGCAAACGAATTGTAGTGGCTTAGCGGAGTACCTCGAGCTTTGCCTACCGCTTCATGGTTATAATTATTTTTGTCGTAAGATAGCTCTGCTTGGTGCGTATAGATCGAGATGAAAGTGAATCGAGACAAGTAGACGCCCGCACCACTTTTAAAGGATTAGCGGATTACACACTCTTTGGTTCTAACTTGAACTGCTCAGGAAGATCAATATAGAATATTTACCTAACGTGAGAACCACCGAAAAGATTGGGAAACATTATGAGTCATATGATATGATTAATCAGTAAGTTGGTGATTTTGTTAGTACTTTTAACACAAAATATAAAGTTTTGCGGTAGACGATTGTCGGCTAAGCTCACTAATGTCGACACTTTTAAGCACGATGATGTAGGCACTTGAAGGAAAATGAAGAGGAAAAATTAAGTATTAACATTTAAATGTATAAAAAGATACTGTTTAACAGGTACATTTACTTCAAAGCCTTAAAATGATATCTATAGTAAAATATTAAAAGCTGTGAGTGAGGGTGCGGTGGAGGCGGTTGTTCGCGGATCCCCGGCAGCGGCGCTGCGGGCGCGCGGCTTGTATGCCGAGGGCACCCGCCGCCGACATGCCCCACCTAGGGTTATCAGCAACTATTTGCGAATTCGGGATTAAATGGTGCAAAAATGAGAATCGAAGCGGCTGAACTTGCGAATAAGTTATAAAAATACGTACTACATTGAATTATAACAATTTTGTTGTAAATGTAAGGAGATTATCACATTCTTTCGTCTTCTTTTGCTTAGGTTATGGTTGTAGAAATAGGCTATAGGTCTTATTTTTTAAAAGGGATCAGAAGGACGTAGGTTATATATTATGTAATAGGCCGCAACCAACTCCTTTGGCCACCTGACTTGTTACTCAATTTGTTCTAACTAATTTAATTCATGCATCCCTTATGAATGGTGTGATACAGGTGCTAAGTAGCAGCAATTTTGTCTTTAACAACTTGGGTTTCATATTAAATAGGCTGAAATTTATATCAAATAACCCCAATAATAATATGCTACCCCTTGGAGCAGTGAAAAATCTAACTTCTACGTCAACGCAATCTAACGATGAGGCCGTTTATACTCCGTTTATGGCACATGTTTTGGCTCGCAAAGGAATCGAAAACCTATAGGCTAGACTTCCCGTTGAGCTAGAGCTAGAGCAAGGTCTTACAGCACAAGTTAAGGAAAAAAGTCAGAAATTGTCTTTTTTTACTTTACACATGAAAAGATAACTTTTTTCGATTAGAAACATATTTGCAGTTGAAGAAGTGACCGTGACGCATGGGAAAATGCTGACCCGCTCAACTTCATCTGCGTCACATTTTTCATTAATGCTCCGCTCCTATTGGCCGTAGCGTGATGTTCTATAACGTATAGCCTTCCTCGAAAAATGGGCTATCCAACACTGATTTCTCAATTCGGACTAGCTATTCGTGAGATTAGCGCGTTTAACCAAACAATTTCTTCAGCTTAATAATATTGTAAGAACACTATAGAGGTGAAGATGTGGTTTATTCTACCCCCTGAGAAGACACTTCCAAAATCTGTCGATGCGTTTGAACTCCGAAATTATGACAGAATGCAGTCCACAGATTTACGTGACTGAATGATCCAAGTATTTGATATTTATTTAAAACAACATCATAGTATTTCTAAAAATAAAGCGGTCTTTCAATAAACAGTCAACATGAAGATTCGTAGCGGCAACACATCTATCATAGAATTTCCACGAACAAAGATCATAGCGTATTCAAACAGCCGGACAATCGAATAATTGTCCTCGATCGCATACAAGCTGCGAGCCCAACCGGACATTTGGCAGGCTCTATTTCTGCCTAGTGTTTAGAAACAATAGCTCTGCGCTGCAATTAGTTTATCCGATAGATGGTGGTCGAACGAGTCGTAAATCTACGCTCTTGCCACCAGTGGGCTCTCTACGTGGTTGTGGCGCCGTATGTAGATTCAGCTCGGTTAATTAATGTGCCACGGTAAAGTGCGAGGTCTCTCCCTCGCATCCCCAGCCGGGTTTCGTAAATTGCGCACCCATCTCCCGCATGTTGGTACAGTAGCTCTAGTTTGGCAAATTAAAATGAGACGCTAAAAACGCCGCTAATAGGTAAATATTTCAGCTTAAATATGGAGGTTACTAATTTTCCACATACTAAAAACTCACCGAGTTAATTCAAAGCATTGAGTTTTATTAAGAAAAACATCGTGAGGAAATTCACCAGCACGAGAAATTTTCAGCGTGTACAAAGTAGCGCCATTTGTCACACGAACCACAAAATACTGAAGTACAAGCTTACATGAACCACTGCGCAGTGTTAACACAATTTAACTTGACTACATAATGACCACACTATTATGAGACTCAGTACTCTTGTTTATTAAAAATCTTCAAGAATCTTCAGTAAATTAAAAGAATCTTTTAACCGATTCCAAAAAACGAGGAGGTCGTTTTTGTTTACATATTATACTTATACGGATTTGTTCGAAAAAGATATTTTTTTCCGAAATGGTCCCATTCAAATTTCGTACAGATCTTCGGAAATAGACAATTAAACATATATGGACTGGTACGAATTTTTGGGGGGTACCAGCACTAAAAAGTGAAAAGCTTTTTTACAATAAAAAACAACCAAATTTCAAGTAAAAACACTTCAAAAACAAAATAACATACATTTGAAAGTCGGCGTCAAAAAATGAAGAGACCACACCAGAAAAACCGATTTCCAAAAAAAAGTTATTTGTACATTATAGAGTAGTTTTTATTTGGAAGTTCGTTGTATTTTTTGTCAAAGTTTTTTAAGCTTGTCTGTTCAAATGTTTTCCAAATATTGGTTTATTCGATTTTTTTGATGTGTTGAAATCTATACGTGTGACATTATTTAATTACTTGGCAGAACTTCACAGACCTGACTGATTGTTTTTTTTATTATTATGTTTGTTTTTATTTTATGCATAGACTGTATTTAGCAGAGGTTTAGTGTGCTACATACTCACCACGCCAGTCTGTGAAGTTTCGCTAATTTATAAAAATTGACCTGCTTTTTAGGGTTCCACACGTACCCGAAGGGTCCAAATGGAGCCCTATTGCTGTCATTATCGTGTTCGTCTGTCCGTCGTCTGTCATACAAGTTTTACAGCCAAACGGTTGGCTAACAGCTTTCAAATTTTCACAGGATAAGAGCATCTTATTGACCCACAGCCCTTCAAATTGACAAAAATATTTAAAAATATTTGGAGTCTCTCATTTTTTTTTAAGGATAGAAAATCATCAAATGACTTCTTCCGCTCTGGGTGGAGCGGAAGGGCGTGTCAGACTCTTACAGACTAAACACATCCGTCTTCCTTCTTAAGCCCTTTGCGTTCCAGGGCCGCAGTGACTCTTTCGAACAAATTCCGAAACGGGGGCCCTCTCATACAGATTAAGAGGGCACGATTAAAAAATTTGGCCTACTCCATCGAGTGGGGGTATCGTTGTTTAGAGCTCGTTAAGTAGATAAATACTGTATTTTTTGTTGAAAAAGTTATTGAAAACAAAGGAATGAGAAGCCACCTAAGTCAGCTTCTTTTTACAAAATTACGTTCCTAAGAATTTTTAACTTCCCATTGACTTCAAACTTGGTGATAATGTTATTATTACGTTTTTTTGTTAGTAACAATTATTTTTAAATATCTGATATGAAAACCTGAAATTTCCTATCGCTTATACCAATTCCCTTCCAATTACAAACAACGAATAATTCTGCCGTTCGGAAGGCCAAAAATGTGCAAAGTCCGTCACGCACTTGGCCGATTTTTTTCAAATTAATTATCAAATACAAAGTTTATAAAAAATCTTACATTTGACTATGCCACACAAAACCGTAGAAACGATTTGTCTGTGGGAACGGAACAAACAGTTATAATTAAAGGTTTTAATAGTGCGGACACTACATACTTATTTTACCAATATTTATCTTATAAGACTACTTACCTTTCTCCCCCAGAAACCTGTTAACCACTTTCCCAAGAGCATAGTCTACAAATCCCTAAGAAAGAACAGCTTAACTAATTTGGCAAATTTGCCTTTTATTTTCTGACTTCTTACATCTGCAGGTAATTGATTGAGAAGGTATGGTCCTGTGGCATAATATCCTAACTGACTATACTCATTTACCAAGCGTTCGGTCGCCAAAATATTTGCTTATTCTAGGTACATCAAAATTACATGCCGATACTGTCCTAGTTGCGTGGTTACGAGTAACTAGCGAGTGACGCCTGCCAAACTTAATATTGGGTCAACTTATTGTAAATAAAGGCACTTTAGACTATTATTTGGTACTTTAAACCTTACGCATATCTTACATAGTGGCTATTATTAAATCCCTAGTAGGCATACCTGAGAAGACTACATAGTACACACGCTGGCTTGGGTATCCCAAGCCAGCGTGTGTACTATGTAGTCTTCTCAGGCCCCCAAGCCCAAAACTGTATACTTATGAAGTGTGCAGTAACAGATTGGGTTAAGTTCCAAGTTTGGTCGATTCTAAACTATACTACATTCTGAAGATCACATCTTAAAATTGCGTTCTTGAGTGACGTATGGCGAGAGCGATGAAGGGTGATGGTTCCCCTCCACCCTCATTATCCCTTTCATGCTGAATTTCAATTAGCATGCTATCGTGTTTTGCAATAACAAACCAAGCCCCGTTTGGAGAACACAACGTTTAATATAGGTAGATAGTGAACGTACCTACAACCAGCCAAGCTTGGATTTAGATTATAACAAAACGTTAGTGATGTTTTTTCTCTTTATTTTTTTTGGTTCGCAATCAGTAAAAATATAATGACTGATTTAAAAAATTAAATTATATACTCCGCAAATACTCATCATATCATGTCGAAAACACTTTTGGATGTCATGTTTTCTTTTCTGACTATCACTGAGAAAAGACTGGCTTTTTGAGGAAAGGACCAGAAATGGTTTAGTAAAACTATCCCAGCAGATGGCACAAACACATCAGCCATCGCGAGCTCAACTCTCGCTTAGGGAGCTAAACGGACCGACACACAACATTACCATCAGTGAAAGCATAAAAACAGGCATAAAATGACCCAAATCGTTGGACAGTGATCAGAGGGAAAAGTAACAAATTTGCAAGATTTAAAACATTTTATTTTTGCAGTTACTTAAAATTTTTATATGATTTATTTTTAATGCAAAAATGGGATTGGGCGGGTCATGTCAGCAGCATGCAGTGACCGCTGCTATAGTCTCCACAAAGTGGGTGTCCGAGAATGAATGGACGTTGCCGTAGAGGCCAGCCTAGAAAGAGGTGGCGAGATAACCTAGATACCTACTGCAAGGAAAAGAAGGAAGGATTTGGGGGAAGCCTTTGGCAGTGGGTCAGTGCCTACAGGATGATGAAAAAAATTAATTAATTCGATTTTAAATGAATGAAGAAACAATTGCAGTATCAAATAGCTTAGCAGTGCGAGTAATTCAATCCCAAGCTTTTTGGCATCTAAATAACAGTCAGATTTTTCAGAAACAAGAAAGACTTTCTGAATTGTTTTCAGATAAGAAGTCAGAAAGTCGAAAGCTCTGTTCTGAGGAACAGAGCTTTCGACCTTCGTTTTCGACCTACCATAGGGGTACAATTTTCAAATGAGTGTCACGGTCTATGCATTCGAAGGCCTTGGATAAGTCGCAGAATTTGGCCCCAGGCCTTGAATAATTCCACACCTGAGTATGTTCTTGTAAATCTAACTTTTTTATATGAAGAATATGGTTTATATATGCCACCGGAAAATTGCAGACTCCGTAAGATTGTAATAAATAAATCTCAAATCACAAATATTTTATTTCAATCCATAATGTACACATACAGGTGGTGAATTGAAAATAATCGGAAACAATGGACCCCGTCGGGCACAGCAAATAACAGTAGAGAGAGGAAATCAGCAAATCTTTATAAGACTATACTTTCTCGATATATTATGTAAAAATCGTTTTGCACACAAAAAATCCCATTCAAATTCAATAGTTTCCAATATATCCGTGTCTTATTAAGAAGAAATAGTTTACAATTTCATGCGATATTTTATAATCTTACGGCGTTTGCAATTTTCCGGTGACATATACCTATAGCACAGCCAAATAGCTTAATCAGCCGTTTCATTAAAAACTTTTTCATTTAACTGCGTCCATTTCCGAGACATGAAGAGGTCTTCTCGACACCCGGCCACCGAGCGATCTCGACTAGCGCGTAGCTTAACTTCTGATCGGTCCTTGCGACTGTTATCACCAGTGATCGGAATAGGCTGAGTATATTTACCTACAGCTTGTAGAACAGAGACAAAATGGGAGACTTCATTATAGCTACAAAAAAAATACCAGTCAATTTACCAGAACTTTAATTACGTGAATTTAAACGTCTACTCATCCTGTTCCGATCACTGGTTCTCACTTAGCCATGAGCACGAGGTCAATAAAGGTAAGAATGATTTTTTTAAATTTCAAGTTACATCTGTGAGTGTGGCAGCTATTGACTCTCGAAAAACTAAGTCTTGGAGTCAAGAGTTAAGTTTTAGATCTGGCGCACTAAATCGATAACAGATATTTCTGAAACCCATGTAGGTAGGTACCATTGCATAATGAAAAGACAAAAGTAAGTATTAATGATTAAATGTTGGATAGTCCACCGCCAACACCTTATGGCGCCAGAACCAAATTACTAAAGCAGCACGAATGCTGAGCTGTCTCCTTTCAAATTTGATTGCGCCCAACATCACACGCCCATGAACTCTATAATGAAACGGCCATATAAAAACAAAACTATGGGCATATATGACTAGGCTGATACACGAGTAAGGTAGAACCACTAAACAAACAACCATTACAATATCGCTGCGTCACCGTGTTGGAAATCACTTATTGTAGGAATGACTTGCACTCCCGCGCAAGTGCCTTATGCTACGCGCCTAGGTCCAATCCCATTCTTAGGAAACTCCCCGTGCCGCCGGCGATTTATTGTCATGTTAGCACCGGGACCGAGCTTAGTTGTTAACGCAAATATTTTCTGAGGTACTTACTTATTTTTGGCCGCAGTATTTATTATATTTAAGTAACAGGTATTATGGATTTTATATTTATTAACCGACAGCTGTGTTGAGCACATGTGGGGGTCAATCAATTTTCGCATTGGATGGTAATTAATTAAGTAGCATTTTATTTTTATTACCACCGATAAACAATAATGGGAAAGATATATATCTTGTATGACACACAGAGGAAACGTTACTATCGGCGCGTCATGTTCAACATGCATAGCTAAACAATGGCGCGCGCGTTCGACGGACGGGTCAAATGAGGCGCGGCGTCAAATCTCGGGTTGCACCGACCTGGCGCCGCCGCCGGCCGACACATTCGAGAAGTTAGCACACCCATTAAAAAAATCCGGCTAAGAGTGAGTCCGACCGTGGTCCAACTAGATTTATATTTCAGAGTTTTCGCTTTGAAAGTTTCTGCTATGACTGAAACTGTTAAACGGACGTTTTTCATCATTATAAAAAATGAGCGGCTTAAATAAAATATGCATTATTTAGCTTCAAGCCAGCTTGATCATGTTACCCCCTGTTTCGGCTCCTATTGCAAAGAGGATGAATTAAATGTTTTACTTGTTGTGTAAAAAGGTCATCACTATGAATAATAACTAATTCTTATTTTCAAGTCGATAGCATTTGCAATGCTTACAATTAGCAGCTGTGGCGAACGGAAAGACAGAAACACAAAGTTGCACCATAAATGGGTATTTTTTACTATTTTGTAGCGGACCCCTAAATGCGGCCTTAAAATGCACTAAAAGCTCTTGACGTCTTGCTTTACTTCAAGTAACAAGCGGGCGTAACAAACGATACTTTCGCGGAAACGATTTCGTCAATGTGCTTTGATTTTAATTTGAAATCTTTTGTTTAGCGCGGCAAAATATATATAGCGTAAAGCGAATGAGCTTGCAAGATATCTAAATAATTTAATAGTTCAATTAATTAGCACTGTGTTAAATGTGCAACTCATAGATTTAAACGCAGATAAATCATTTAGAAAGCCACAGTCTTAATTAGACTGAAAGATGTCAGCGGAACCGATGCCTTGCATCGGAATAAATCAGGACTCAAATTGCTTTCTGCAACGACACTCCCACCGTCGAGTTGGCGTTAATAGCGCGTGCAACCGAAATTTTAGACGAATGTTTTGGAAGTGTTTTTTTTACAATGAAATACAACACTCGAGGTCTGCGAGCAGGCGCCACAAAAAAAAAGTGGTTGTAATTGCAGCCCAGTTAAAGGCACCAATTAGAACAAGCCAAACCACAAAACTATTAAATTTATTGTACAAGCATCTTAAATGATATTTAACAAACATAATAAAAACCGTAAGTAGTCATTGAAATTAAAGACGACGATATAAATTTCTACTTATATTACCCGATATAAATGTAATTAACAATACCATTATTGGATCGTATCAATATAACTGTTGGTATGGCAACCAACATCGAAATGATTTGGATTTAATTACTTGGATCACCAACTCCGCCCTCGTTGGAATCGAACACTCGTAAATCAAGAATAATAACACTGAGCTTTGGTCTTTTTTTATTGACTAAACAAATCTTTATCAACACAATTACACGATCGTTAGTAATCAATTAAATATTACCAAATAGCTCTGTGGGAGACCACAAGCTAAATTTCTAAAATAAGATAAGAATTATTTGGATTTATTCCACGCTTATGTCTATCATCGATTTTTTCCCTGCATTCCGTTAAGCTGCTAACATGACGATAATGTAATACCAATCAGCCACGGCAGTTATTTGAAAGAGAAGACTACATTTGTCCTGAACTTCACATGAGAATGATAATATGAGAATTTACGAGATTATAGTGGGTCATCTGGTACCCACTACTTAATAACATAACTCACTCCCGCAATTACTTAAAAAGTAATTTGCTTTCTAATTATAATTAGGTAGCAGACACGTATCTATTAAATTAATAGATAATTTGCTAAAAGACAATGAGTCAACATGTAAACCAAAAAAACAAACCCTTATCTTGAACATTGTTATCTTAGTTTGTAATACGAGAAGGACCTTTGTTGTTCTCAACCTTTTGTAAAATAATTAGAGATTTAAGAAAAAACGGTTATCTTTTAGAAAAGAGAATCCTTTGTCTTCGATTGAGTCGTGGCGACTGGTATTGCAACAATCTGTACCTTTCATAAATTCAAATAATTTATCACACAATGATCAAAGTCTGTAAAATCTTTTCGTTGGCTGTTCTAATATTTCTTAAACAGATAAAATGAATTTAACATTAACACAGTGTTAACGGGAATGTCATGAAGTGTTAAAAAAGCGCATAAAATCAGCTAATATATCTCAACTAATCATCATGAGGCATTAAAATATAAATATTAAAGATGAGTTCTTTTAGATAGGAAGCGACGATGACATATTTAAAATTCACATTTCAAAGAGAAACAAGCGAGGCCTACAATAAAAAAATATCACAAGAACCCACACACAGAGAAATTTCCACAAATCTATAATTCCATCAGCAAGTCAGGCAAATACGAAAATAAGCATCAAAGTGTTTTTTAGAGGAAAGACGACAAATGTCAACCAGCAAGGCACCAGTAGCAAACACGTGTTACATATTGTCTGACAATATTTACTGTTGCTTTATTAGCTCGGGAAGTGGATAGAAGAAAATGAGAATAACTGCCGTTCTACATTCTAAAGCACGTGTTTGAATACGGACTGAAAGAATTAATTGGAAACAAATTCAGTAACAAAAAAGTGTCGGACGCAGGGATAGATTATGAAACTCTACGTACCTAGTAAAGACACAAACAAATCTTAGTTAATTCCTTTTTTAACTATTCTCATACCCAAGAAAGGATACCAATAAAATTTAAATCCAATTGCGTCGACCCTTGATTTACAACGAATCAATAAAAGTAAAAGCTATCATTACCTTTTTACTGCGTATTCAATAAAAAGTAATGTACTCAGTAATCAATACGATGACAGTGGTCTTTCAAATAAGAGCCTAGCGGTCAGTGACTGAAATCCTTCGGATTTATATCTAAACAGACAAAAATAATAAAATATATTTACAACCTCGATCCCAAGATACACGATTTGTTGTTTTGAACGATTCACTCCGTCAGTCATCGGAGATAATTACGAGCTGAAGTGAACACTTCGCTTTAGAGCTGCTACGATATCTTTGAGAACTGGCCAAACAAATAGGAGAAGTGGCTATTCAGTAATCGTATCACATAAATCAATGGAATGATTTTCAGAATTAGCGATCTCTCTAGTTCTTATAACGACTATATATCAAGTGCGAGAGTTGAAACAGCATAAACACAATAGTTGGAAAGAAAAAAAGTCGGGGTCTGAGAGATGGCTCGTAAAATAAAACAAGGGACTACGTCCGGAGATGTGTCAAGATAGCATGCGGCGGGGGGGCGCGGGCCGGCGCCGGCCGTGCTCCCCGAGACCCAATTAGAAGCACACCTTTTGGACATGTGGTCTCACTTGGCGCTAACTAACGCCGAAAAATTCAAGGATGCGGGACAACTACATCCGTTACCGTTTATCACATTTTTTTACGGAAATTCTCTGGGTTATCCATGGGTGTTGTACGACGAATTCGCATGTGAAAATATTTTAAAACGTTACGTTGTAAATAACTTATACCATATCGAAGCGTTGGCATGTGGGCATTGGCACAAGAACAGAGAAACCTGTGGTTCAGCAGTAGGTCAAGTCAGGCTGTGGATGAAGACGATGATCGTAGTATTTTGAAGTCACCTAAGTAAAGACCTTTTAAATTTAAAACTTCTTTGTTCTAGTTTATCATGTTTTAGCGTTATGTTTCCTCGTTTATCAATATTTATAACAATTTCTTGGACAATTTTCATCACATGTATTTTTATTGATTTGAAGTTCCACTTACCTTAGTTTTGACAAGTTTTGCGTTCTCTTTGCACATCTTTGCCAAAGCATGGTAATCACCTCTTGATGCACACAAAATCCATTGCTTTTGTTTCGAGTCCAATGGATCAGTCTCACTCTTCTGGTCTAACTGCAATTAAATAAAGAATCTGTTTATTTATTGAACTGAATTGAACAACTGATATCCGTATCAATTTTACTTACAGAAATTCTGTCTTCTTCATCCACCCCCTGCGAACAAATAATATTTAAATGAGTCACCATCATAGTCAAGATTTCATTAACAATTTTATACTTTTAAACACAAGCTTGTTCATTCATGGCGAGCAATTTATTAAACGATGTACATCAACGTACTTAACGTCTGAAAACAAAAGATTAGGATTATAAATAAAGACGATATTTACATACATAATAAATATCTTAACGACACATATAAATTAATCGGAACCTAATATTTCAAAATTAATAAATGAGTACTTATATTGTGAAAATAATATTTTGAATTAATGGTCAATAAATTCGAATTCTCCCGTCTTCAGGCTTGCGCTGCTATTCATGTAAGATGATTTAGGTCACAAGTTTTTTGTCTGGGTTAGTGTAATTAAAAACCCTATGGAATGTAGAATACAGTTCATTTTCGTGTAATGAACGGATAAAGTTACAATGTTTGCGACTGGTGCACTGGGCGTGCGCTGCGCAGCATGACCACTTTACCACCTGTCGTTACATATTTATGTCTACACTATTGGCCTCACTGTTAGGGACTTTGATATTGACAAGATAACATCCTTAATGTGATGTGTTTGATTTAATAATAAGATTATGTTTGTACGTCGCTGGTTTTAAGGGTCTATGGCAACAACAATTAAAATTAGTACCCAAATTAGTTTTTGAAAGTTCGCCTTTACCACACGCCTAATCGGAAAGGTTAATAGATACTCTTAGACAACTGCATTTTCTACAAATAGTAGGAGAGCTGGTAGACATTTTGGGTAGGTGTTTGAGGCAAGCTGAAAACTTGTCCTATTATACCTCTCCTACGTTACCCTAACACAGAACTGCAGACTTGGCTGGGGAAAAGCGGGGCTAAATCAGCCTTTATTTTCGAAGATACTATTTTTTACAAGAAATATCCTTGAAGCAATCTGAAATTTTTATTTTTTAATAATAAATAATATCCTGAAAAAATTTAACTTGCTTAAAAAATAAGTACCAATTTTTTTGAATTTTTCGCAAAATGTTTTCCCGAGCATCTGGCGAAATTAAAAACCCGACTAAATGATCTGGCTCATATATTTAATGTTCTATATTGAGGTACAGACGCCAGCAAATTAACCTACAACAATATGTCAAATTTCTTTAATAAATCTTCTCGTTTATTGCTGAAGCGTTAGGTTCAAGGTTGGCTGGGAAAATTAGTCAGTTTCAGATAGACGTGCTGACGTCTGTACCAATAAGAAAATTAGATTGCCTCAAGATTTTTTTTCGTAAATCGTATTTTATTTGCCTTTTACAGGTATTAAAGCAACGTTGTGCCAACTTTTAGCAATGTTTCAAGATGGAAATACAGTTTACTTCAATAAAAACAACAATTGAAGCCTTTGATTGACCTACATACGTAGGTACCTACCTAAAAGTATCTTTCTAAGTAGGTACAGGAGATTCATTGAAACAGTTAATATAGACAGCACAGTACTACTCTTTAACACCGCATTGCAACACGCAACTGCAACGTCATTAAAGTTAGTAGCAGATATTTCGCGGATAATGCTTTGGAAAATACACTTTAAAACCAACAAAGGACGATGTCCGTTTGGTCTCACCCTCCAATAGCTTCGTGTTATACATGGTTGGATAGGTATTTTTGACCCAACAATACTGTTCTTCCGTAATACAATGCACTTTTTAAATTAATACTAGCATTATCTACCTATCTACCGTTATCAACAGAGAAAGGAGTTTCTTAATAAAACACAATGTTTAAGTGGCTTAGGATGTATTTATACATCCGCAAAAACAATTTAAATGTTCCAAACAGTTCACTTTTTGTTTTGAAATCTATCCAGCCGTGGGCGTTTTAAAGAAATAGACATTCCAACATACATATATACCTACCTATATTCATGCTCTCGAAAAACATTACCCTCCTTCTGGGGCAATTGGGTAAGAAGGTTTGTGACTGAACGACGAGGATGCGAACTATAAGTTACTATTTACTACGTGTATTATGCACAAAAAAAAACAATTTACTACGTAACAAGCATTATTTGGCTATTGCTTAACTTGGCATGTTTAATAAAGCATAACTCGGAACTGTCTTACATTTGGAACTTGGCGCTATATAAACCTTTGTTCAGTTCAAAAATACCTATCCAACAATGTATTGCATGTAGCTATTGAAAGGTGGAACCAAAATTGGCATCCTCCTTTGTTTCCGCTATTGTTGGTTGAATGGTAATTTTATTGTATTAACGAGAGCTTACCGAAACGTTGTAATTGATCGGATTAGGCCTTTCATTAAATTAAGGACATAATTGACACATGTCCAATACTAACCGTAAATAACTGTTTCAACGTAAATGCTTTATTGGTACACTTAATAGTGTTTGCAAGTACACCATTCAACATTTACTTGTTTAATTGGATTTTAAAAAAAAATTTGCTTGTTTGTAACAATCGTCCTTGATTTTAGGGACAGGCAGCTAACAGCTTTGTAGGCTAGTGGCGGAGGTTATTGATGGGTGTGCGGTCCTTCATATGAGCACAACGCAAAGTTGTGTGTGTAGTAAAAGGCTAATCAATTGATGATTGACCTCTTTATTAGATATTTCTAAACTAGCGTTAAGGAAACCGAGATATCTTGGCTTTTATAAACCTACGGCATTTTCATTTACACGATAAAAACAAAATTAATATTAATGTAAGTAAATTGTAAGGGTAGGCTCGCCAGTTAGTCGCCGAAGGGCTCCAGGCGTGCGTGCCTCTCTCCTCGCCGTAGGACGCCATAGGCATCACGTTGTTCGCGCTGGCTCGCATTATGGTGGCGACGACGGCACCATATTACAATCGATACACGTCACAACCTTCTTACTTTCAACTTTATTTATACAATTTATACGACAGCGTAAAAAAACCAAACGCCACAGTCAACAATTAAATATAAATCACTTGTAAGACATCCATTTAACTAATTATTCGACGTTTTAAACTTACTGCTCGAGAACACAAACATACCATTATAAGATTTGTGCTTTGACTAGGGCAAATAATAATAATAATTTTCGGGGATTGGAAACAGTCCCCGAGATTGCACGTCCCGTGACACAGAGCGTATCGACTTCCTGAAGTTCGACCATGGTCAAACCGTATTCGGCGGTATAAACGGCGGGTTGACCGATACTCGCAAAATCGCATGTTCCAGAGCGATGAGAGGTGGGTATTGGTTATATGGGTGGTTATTTTTGATGGACTTGGCGCTTGAATTTCTGAAGTGATGTGGAATAAATATGTATTGATACATCGCAATTATTAAACAGCCTGCAAAGTCCGGGGATGGGGCAGTTGGATCCTGATACAGTTTTGCGGAATGGGGGGCCTTATTAGTTTGATAGGGTGATGCAGATAATTGTAGAGTAGGTTAAAATTAAACTAACTTAACTTACCTGGAGGTAGTCTATTTTACTCTGAAGTATTTTAAAAAGAAAAATTATCTACTATGTTATCTCTTCGTTTTTCGAGTGAAGTCATGCCAAATTTTTGAAGGCGTTTTGCGTAGCTCGGAAATTTTCTGGCTAATCGCGCAGAATAGGCATGATGGTATAAAAATCTTTTCTGAATCCTCTCTAACCTAAGACTATGTGTTGCATAGCGGGGACGCCTGACAACCAAGTTTTAGGCTGCGAAAACATTTAGCATTGCGTATCATAAAACTGAGTGTCTTTGAAGCTTTTTTAATGATGTTATCCATATGGGGAATAAATGCTTATTTACGATAGTGAAGGACTCCCAGATCTCTGATCACATCAACTTTGCTGACGTAGGTACCATTCATACTGTCAATAAAATCAATGAAGTTAGACTTGCGAGTAAACGTAATTTGGGAACATTTGTCTACATTAAGTTGCATATTACTATCCTTAAACCAGTTTAAAAGTCTGTTCAAGTCATCCTGAAGTAATGCTGAATCGGCTAGAATCTATAACGCGGACTATTTTCAAATCATTGGCAAATAGGAATGGCGTGGAAGTAATAAGGAAGGTCGTTTACAAAGATAATAAATAGTACGGGGCCCATGTGGGAAACCCTGCGGAACACCGGAGGTTATGATCTTGGTTCCAGATTTATAGCCATTGGCCACGACAGAAAAGGATCTCGTTCAGTAAGAGTGCAACCACTTAAGAAGAGAACCAGCAAAGCCGTACGCAGCAAGTTTTTGAATCAGCACTTCATAGGAAACTTTGTCAAAACCCTTGCTGAAATCAGTGTATATGGCGTCGACTTGCTGGTTCGAGTCAAGTAAAGCTGCAATATCCTCAACGAAAGCTACTAGATTACTGTAGGTGGATCTTGCAGCAGTGAAGCCATGCGGGTGGTCAGACAGATATTTCTCTTTAATAGTATTGTATGTCAGGGCATACTATGCTTTAAAAACCTTGGCAAATGTCGGGAGGATAGATATAGGACGATAGTTTCCTACTAAATCAACAGCGCCTGATTTTAAAATCGGAACTACTTTGGCCAGCTTTAATTGTTTAGGGAAAATACCATCGCTGAGAGATTTGTTAAAAATCAAAGATAGGGGGGTTGCCAGTTGGTCAGCGCAAATCGCAATAAATTTAGGGGGAATTTCATCGCTGCCGGAACCTTTGGATATGTCCAAGCTTTTGAGATGCTTGGCTATTTTATCCTTTGTTATCTGGATCAAGGAAAATCTATCGGAGCACATCTAAATAAGCACATCACATTGCCATTAAAAGTTTGGTTGTCACCGTTCGACATTGAAGCTGGATAGGCATTAGTTACACCCCGTTTAGACTTAATGAAGGACCAGAAAAACTTGGGATTCGTTGTTATTTGCTGTTCTATGCTATTTATATAGGAGTTATAACATTCTCTTGCCGAACTGTCACAGTGCTTACTACACCAACGAAGGGATATCTTATCCGTAGGGTTTTTGTACGTACTAAACCTTCTTCTTAAGTTATTATTTTCACGCAGCAATCTCTCCAGCTTTTTTGAGTACCATGGTGGTCGCGAATAACTTTTCACTAAGGTCGATGGGAGAAATCGCTCTATGATCTGATAAAGCACCGTATAGAACCGTTCAAACATTATACTAGGGTCGTCTGTATCCGAGAGTAATGCATACCAGTCGTTTTTATCTAGTTCTGATTTAATAGCAGAGTAGTTGGCTTTTTTAAGTTTAATCTAAGGTTAGGTTTTGTTTTTAAACAATTATTTACTTTAAGGTGTAGGGAAATTTTAAGAGGAGGGTGATATGGATCGATCTTTGCCAGACTATTAAAGGCTTCAGTCACCTTACATACGAGAAGGTCTACAGAACCAAGTCCAGAACTCTATTTTTAACATTACCTTCATTGTTATATTGTTTGAGGTTATTTATGAAGATAAAAGTATAAAATAATATCGTCCACAATGACTTTGACTCCATTAAGCTTAAAAGTTAACTATGTATACAGTGCCCCGCACAGCCATTATACGTAGTGTTCGAACTGGAACACTGTTTGCTGTGAACAGTTGTCGCACTAACTCGGGATTACGGTGCCCAACTACAATAATAATTTCATAGTAATTGATATTTTTACGTGCTCTAAATCTAAGTTTAAATGTAATGTACTCAAAATTTTATCCATGCAGTCTAATTGTTAAGATTATGATAAAAATAATTGCCTAGTATAATATTTATATTGTATTTCGCTATAACATTATTATTGATATATTTCAGGTTTTTTTTTTAAATTGATGAGTTGATAAATAAGACTTCAATGTTAGTGCATAAATATAAAAATAATTTATGAGTCCCTTTATTTTATTTTATTCTCTTTTATAATTTAATTTAATGTATAATTTAACTGAATGCATGTTTTATTAATTTTTATTTAATTTATCTTGAATTTTTAACAAACGTTATAAAAAATTGATTGTATTATATACCTACTGGTTTATCAAGCGGCATTTACTGCCGGTAATCTTTTATGTTTAATATGTAGATAATGCAGTGGGCTGCAGTTTTGTAAACGATCGTTTGAACCGACACTTTTTGTGAATATTTATATTGTAGCTGTTTATTGTCCCATTCAATAAAATACACAAGTCTAGAAGGGCCTGATTTAGTTTAGAATTAGTCCTTGAGAAAGTGGGGCAGATGTGAGTTACGTCGCTGCTTATAATTTGATTCCAATCTATATTGCTCATATTGAAGTCACCAATAAGAATAGTACAATAACCATTTCTTTCTGCTACAGCATTATAGCTAACCAAGAAGTGTTCCAAAATTGAATACCACAAATTGCTATTTTGAAGCCTATTGCAACACTCACAGTAACCCATAAGTCTTCGCACCCACTCTCCCAGGAACATTGTCTGTTGGCAGCTTACTTTCTCGATATTGCGACCAAGACACCGCCTCCTCCTTTTTTTGACATGAAAACCCAAAGTTAGAAGTATCTTTTATCAAAATGTTCGCTGCTATGCATACAATTATTGAGCCAGGTCTACCAATGCGTAAAAATTTTAACATAATAAATTACAATAAAATTCTGGATTTTTAGATCCTAATCCACGAGTGTTTTGATATGTTGTTAAAGGTAGCGAATTTAACTTAGAAAAACCTCAATAATCGCTTTTAGATGAAAATGTAACATTATACAATTGAGTGTAGCGAATCCATATCTTTGATAATCTTGGTATCGGAATCATCTGATTTACTTACATAAATACGTCCCCTGATCCAAACAACGAAACCCTTTTTCTTTAGCTTTGAGACGTGTAGCCATGTATAGTGCTTTATTAGCCGGGCTCAGATGTTCCGTCACGAAGATCGCAGACTTCGCACCATCAAGCTCAAGATGGGAGGTGTTTAATTTTTTCACTGACTGGCTTTGCTTTATTGAAATTTATAGAGGCTGCTAGGAAAGAGTCCTGTAATCTGGGAGTGGCAAATTTTACAACAATTGATTTAGGACGATTTGTGCTGTTGTCGAGCTTCATCACACGAGTACAGTTACTGATGCTTTCCTCTTTAATGTCCCAACCTATAGGCTTCCCCAGCTGAGTTACTATATTGAGAAAGTTTTCTTCTGGGGGACACATTGAATCTCAACATTACTAGCACGAGCGTGTTGTTCCAACTTAACTATAACTTATATATATATATACAGGGTGTCCCAAAACTCAACGTCAAGCCGAAACGGGGTGACAGGATTGATCATAACCATCACGAGAAAAATCTGAAAAAAAATCTATCCCATGCAGTTTAAAAATTATGGGCATTTTAAGAAAAACCTAGAAATTTGATCAAACTGTACCATTTTTCGGTTATTGTGGTTATTCTTTTTTATTTTTGTTCATTTGAACTTTGGAAACGTAATCCTAAATAACATTTCTAGAATCCCAATAAAAAATAATGACACAATTGCCTCAAGTTTTCGAGAATTGAGACTATTTGTTAAACTACGAATTTAAAATTTTCAAGATTAATCGACTTTGACAGGCCCTCCTATAAAAAAAATGTACTAGAGTGCCTTGGCAAGTGGCATTAAAAGTTGGCGCATTTAATCAGAATTCTAAAATGGTACAATACTTGTTAGTTCCATACAATAGAAAAGAGTAAAAAAATTAAAACCTCAAGTAACCCGATTTTTGCTATCTCATTTTACTCAGTTAAAATGTTTTTAATTCACACAAGCTCTAGGTAGGTTCTTAATTTTAAGACAAAATGATGAGAGAGATGGATAATGGGTATGTTCGCCATGAGTGAGCGAGACAGATAGTGACGCCACTTTTACCAAAGTGAAAAAAAGTTAGTAAAATTAGTAAAATAATTAATACGAATACGAACGTGCGCAGTAGACGAATGAGCGAAACGTACTAACTGGTTGGTGTCGGACTGGTAGCGTAGCCATTTGCTTGGCTGAAACTAGTGCGAATGAAACAGATAGATGCCATAGCATCTATCTGTTTCATTCGCACTCGTTTAAACGACGCATCTCCGTCTCAATGCGTGGCGTCACTATCTGTCTCGCTCACTCATGGCAAACATACCCATTATCCATCTCTCTCATCATTTTGCCTTAAAATTAAGAACCTACCTAGAGCTTGTGCGAATTAAAAACATTTTAACTGAGTAAAATCCGATAGCAAAAATCGGGTTACTTGAGGTTTTAATTTTTTTACTCTTTTCTATTGTATGGAACTAACAAGTATTGTACCATTTTAGAATTCTGATTAAATGCGCCAACTTTTAATGCTACTTGCCAAGGCACTCTAGTACATTTTTTTTTATAGGAGGGCCTGTCAAAGTCGACGAATCTTGAAAATTTTAAATTCGTAGTTTAACAAACAGTCTCAATTCTCGGGAACTTGAGGCAATTGTGTCATTATTTTTTATTGGGATTCTAGAAATGTTATTTAGGATTACGTTTCTAAAGTTCAAATGAACAAAAATAAAAAATAATAACCACAATAACCGAAAAATGGTACAGTTTGATCAAATTTCTAGGTTTTTCTTAAAATGCCCATAATTTTCAAACTGCATGGGATAGATTTTTTTTCAGATTTTTCTCGTGATGGTTATGATCAATCCTGTCACCCCGTTTCGGCTTGACGTTGAGTTTTGGGACACCCTGTATATATATATAAGTTATAGTTAAGTTAGTTATAGTATAGTAAGATATAGTTAAGTTATATATATATAACTATAACTTTTCGTTTTTATCTAGCAGATCTTTTATTTTTTCTACACCCTGCTTTCTTTCCTTCAACATGTCGTCATATGGCTAAGGAATTCTACGGATCTCCTAAGGCTAGCAACTTCTTCACGTATTTCTGTTACCTCCTTGGTTAATGTTATTTTCTCCAAAAGAGAATTCATCTTCAGTTCCATCACATTCTCAACAATGGCACGACCACTCTCTTCCGTGACGGGGTTAGTTGCTGAATTTGGTGGGGTTTGCAAAGCTTGCTTCTTGTTTGTGAGCATAGTTGTATTGGGATTAAACTTTACAGGTGATATCGATGTTTTTCGCATCACATGGTTTTATAGTGTATTGAGCACAGCACCACGATGTTAGCTCACATGTTAATTTTAAGCCAAAGCCAATGTGAGATATCACTTCGAGCCACGCACTTGAATTACCTATTCACCCACGACCATGCATATGTATGCATGGACTGGACTTAGCAGACAAATGTCCCCAAAAAAAAAAAAAAATTTTAGAATTAATTAAGTGTCGCTTACTCTGTTAACTTCGTGGCCAAAATCGGTTTAGGATAAACTGCAACTAATCAAATTGCTTGCTATGTAGCGGGCCGCACAAATACAGATTCTGGGCCGCAGTTTGGCGACCACGGATCTAAACTGATATTATAATATTTAAAGGAATGTTTTAGAAGTGTGCTACTTACTGAAACGATTACAAAAATGTATAATGCATTGATAGAGAAACATATACATGTTTCACAGATAGAGGAACATATACATGTTTCACTGATAGAGAAACATATACCTACCATTAGCGAGTGCCTTGATATCTATGTTTTACCAAATATAGTTCTATTGACTTCAGAACGGTGTTCGAAAACAGTTTCCGATATGTAGGTCCGGCGGAATGGCAGGTTTAATTGCTCCGTTGGTCTCGCGGTTGCAAGCGCGACTGCCGAGGGTGGGGTCCGGGGTTCGATTCCCAAGTTGGAAAAAAAGAGTAATTGGGTTTTTCAAATAGGAATTTCTCAGTGGTAGCCCACAGTTTGGAAGTTGATGGTGTGACAGCCCCGTGCTTCGGAAAGCACGTTAAGCCGTTGTTCCTGCGCCAGATTTCTCTCCAGTCGTGTCGGGTTGCCATCCCATCGGAATATGAGAGTGATGGAAGAATGAGTGCACCGGTGCACTATAATATGTCCCGCGCTTATGGCTAGTCTCGGCTGAGATTGGCCGCCATGGCCGAAATCGGTCAGGAGGACTACTACGGCTCCTTTGGAGAATTTCAGCTGCATAAGCAAATGGGTTAACGAAGGAGCGTAGCATTGAATCCAAAATTCAAGAGATTATGGTGTCGATCGTAGAACTCAATAGAAGCAACTTGGTAGACTGAGACAACTGCGACGGAAAAGTTTTTGAGATGGCTGACATTAGGTCCTGCTTTAATTTTTCTCTCTTTATGTAACATGACAGATATTTTTCTGAAAATTAAAATGATCAAGAGCTTGAATTAAATCGACCGCAGCATAACCGTGCCTAAGCACGGAGTCTGTTGGGTTACCTAGTAGTATTTTTGGAGTGTCCCAAAAGATTTCGTTTATTGTTTTAGACAGTTAACATCGCTATAGATGAAAGTTACTAAACGGCATGACCAGCTTTCGCAACGTAGTTACTGTCATGGACTCTTGATTGTTTCATGCCACGGAGCGTGTATTATGCGTTGTCTTACTTTTATCATTGAATAGCTGACAGCTAATTCATCCGTTCCTATTTTTCCATCACTTCGACAAGCCTCGTTAAGTGCGGCATCCGCGTTGTTGATGGCTGCGAGTGATTCTCAGGCTCGAATAGCACAGAGAGAACAATGAAATCGGTCATATTTTCCTTCCAACTCGCAACGGACCGTACCGCGTTATCTTTCTCATCGTGCATAACAACCATGCGTTTATTCAAAACTCTGATGATGTATACTTAAACCGAAGCTTATTTTAGTTGCCTTTGTGAAAGATTTATTATTTAGAAAGAGAAAACAAATTTACTTATTAAAATATAACAAAAACCGCGCCCAGTGCGAATTCGAGTTGCTAACAACTTTGTCAACATGTGTAATTACAATGCTCTTATTACAAAATGCATATTAAGATTTTTAGTGGAGGAGAGGTGGTATGAAAGGGGCACGTTTTGAAAGGGACAGATAATAATTGAAATTACCGGCAAAATAAAAACTAATCGCCTCAACACTGTTTTCGTAGCGTGCAAACTGGCAATCCCAATAGACATCTATTCGCGCTTAACTTCGCACTTCTGGCATTTCAAAGAAGTCGCTACGGTGTGAGTTTATTTTTTTAAATATTGTTTTTTTTTTAACGTTGTTGTAATGGTTTTGAATTGATTATTATTGATTTGTTTAACATTGTTCATAATCGGTTAGGTACCTATAGACAAACACGTAAATGAAAGAACAGTACACCTCTATTTATTATTGTAGATCTTCTGGTTATGTTTTTAGTTGTGATGAATATGGTATGATAGAGAAATTTCTTTCATAAATTATCGCTTCCTTTTCAATACCCTCCAGTTATGATACAGACAAAATTGTGATTTCCTAGACTGCAAAAATTATAAACCGCTAATATAGAAAACATTATTATTGCATTTTATTGAAATAGTAAAACAATTTAGGTTTCCGTTTCAGCTCTAATCCTCACTAGCTGTGGCCGCGACTTCGTTCGCGTGGATGTTGGTGAAAAAAATGTGTCGCATAAATAAGATGACTCAATACCCTGGCCCTCTTAGAATTAAGAAAATAAACAGAAGGTTATGAAGGGCACTGACTGTATCACCTCTTCCGTTTTAAATGCCGACCAGCCCTGGTATCTCCTGTTACCTCGAATCAAGATGATTCTTAATTAAGTACTATTCAATATGAACTAATTATACGAAACAAATCAATTTTCCAAAACGAATGAAAATACACCCAAGACATTTTTTTTATAACACTGAAGATTTTGAGGAACTCGTGGCTAAATAATAACAGCCACAGGGATCAATCTTCTAGGTTAAGCAACGCTTGCTAAAGTCGGTCTAGGTTGACCGTTTTATTTTATCACACCGAGACGCGCGCCTCGGAAAATACGTTAAGCCGTTTGTCCCGGCTGTAATTCGTAGATCTTTGGCAGTCGTTACAGATTTTCAGAAGCCAGAAAATCTACCAGAAGTATGGCCAAGAAGTACCGTGATACCCAGACACTGGGTTGTGGAGGTCAGTCACTCCACGTGAAATATTAGTATTTAGCTTGATCCGGTTTGTCTGGAAGCCGACCCCAATATATTTGGGAAAAGGTTGTGCAATGCAGGTGATGAAGATTTAGATATGTCTATCTATGCTCTAAATCTTCATCATCTGCAGTTGGATTGGGTGTCTACCCGATCACTATACATATGTCTTAAAAGTCGTGGCTCTTACGGAGTTTCGCCTCTCACCGCGGGTACTAAGCCGTTAAGGCCTGCGGGTGAACCATGGCAAACCTAGTCCCGCAAAGTCAAAACGTTTATTTCAATTAGGCCATTAAACGGCACTTTTGAACGTCATCGTTTACAGTTCAATAAAAATAATAATATTACATTAATAAAGTGACTTTACTGTCCATTCGGAAAGGCAGATTCTTATGGAGAAGAACGGACAAGAAACTCCAACTCCGCAGATACGGACCTAGTGCTGCCAGGTTTCCGCATAAAACCGGACATTTAATTTTCACTGAAAATTGTATTTTAAAGAACTCTCGACTCATAATTTTGTTTTTCCATTATAAGTTAAAACGGATTAATTTTTTGTGTCAAAAAGCCTAGATTCACTGACAATGCTACTTATTAGTCAGTAAACCAGGGCGTTGTTGGCCTTCCTCGAGGACCGTTCGCATAATCCGACTTACATACATACTCCTACACACTTATTCATTATTATTACTTTACAGATACAAAATCCTAAATATCATTACTAGTCTGGCCTCCTCCGTGCCTCGGAAAGCAAGTTAAGCCGTTGGTCCAAGCCACAATTTCGCCGTACTTTTTGTCACATATGTATTTGTGACGGTTGACGTACTGGGCACGCGTATGCTTGTCATACATACTTATGTGAAAATGGCGTTCAGGAGATTAAAATCATATATCTTTTGATGGAGTGAACCGATTGGGATGAAACAAAAACTAAGTTGTACATTGAGTTACAAAATTATAATGAATAATAGTTACTTATCTACATTGGTTTTGCATGTTCTAAGTGATGCGTGTACAACTAAACAGACAAACGGCCAAAATTCCTAAAATGCTGGAAATGGGTTATGCTAGTTATTCTGGCTATTTCATTTGAAAATATTTTTATTTTAATGTACAAAAACGACTCTTTTACAAATTTATTATACTTATCTAGTACTAGTTGCTTGGTTTCATATTCGGAGTTGATTATTTGGCCAGTGTTAGTCCTCATATTTCTGTACCTGACTTGGACTCCGATAGTAAACGTTTGATCGTAGGTACCTCCGATCAAACGTTTACTATCGGAGTCCAAGATTATCTGAGGCGTCTAGATGGACTTAACTCAAAATAAGGCAATGGGATAATAAAACGTTTACGGGGTGCTTAGCCCCTAAAAACCAATTGGATTTCGCGTTTAGCACGTACTAAGAAGTCTTAAAGGGATCACAACTAAACTAGCCACTTCATTTTAAATTCAAGCATTATACGAATGTTTGCTTTTTTTTTGTGTTAAGGAGAGGAAGGAAAATTACCCGACTATATATTTCCAAAGTACCTAGTACAAACGTCATTATGCAGGCTGGTCATTATAAACAGAAGCGAAACTCAACCGACAGCGTGGTCAGCACTAAGCACGAATAACCTTTTTTTCAAGCTTTAATAGCGCACGTGCGCTTTGTAGTCACACGACAGTAATTGACAATCGACCGCAAGTCACGAAGCAGTATTCAATATGATATACGCCATGAATAATGATGACAATATTGACTTTAAGCCTATCCGTACCTCGATTTGATGGACCGGCAGAAAATTGACACATCACAATCCATTAGGCCCAAATTGATTCATTTGTGCGTCCTTTAATGTCCGTGAGAGAGCGGGTCATTAATAATTATTATTAATTAATTTTAAAATGATTATGAAATGGATAGTGTGCGATTGTCTCTCGATTGTCATTGCCACAAAATTTGAGCTGCCAACTTAGTTTGAAATAAAGCCACAACGGAATATTATGTACTTAAAAATCTTGACGTTCACATGCTAAAATGTTTATTCCTCTTTTCTTTTGTCCTTGCCTTGTCTGTTTGAAAAGACAGCCATAACTATTATTTGAAACGCGACAGCTGCTATTCAGTGTCGGTGATTATGTTTTCGTAGACCTCTTTGATATAGTTAGAGCCCTTTCTCACTTAGACGGGCCGTCTGTTAAACCGGAAAACGGCGGCCGGACGTGCGTTTTCTCACAAGCCCGCCGGCTCTTAGTTTAGTATTCTTACACGATGGACGACGACGATGGTTGTAGTGGTATTTAATAAGAAGAAGAAGACGTAAAAGATAACATTGCATGCATCTTATTCTACGAGAAAGCAGCAGGAACATTTGATTCATTAATGGGTGAATTAAGGAAAAATGAAACAAAGTTTTTTTACTACTTCGGAATGTCTATTTCTTCTTTTGATGATCTCTTTGGACGAATTTCAATGGACATAAGAGGACGAAACACAAGATTCAGAGCTTGCATTTTTCCGTAACAAAGACTGTCTCATCGGCAGATTCATTCACACTATATCAGATCCGGACGTTTAGACGGCTCTTCGCAGTGGCAAAACGTGTCTTAAAAACCCTGATCCGTTATTTTTTTAGATCCGTCTAAATGTGACCAGAGTCATGTAAATTGTACTGCCACTGGCATATCCGACTTTTTAGACGGATGGAGAAAACAGACAATCCGTCTTGGTGAGAACGGGTCATTTCACGGTCACGGTTGTCACGGTTCATCACCAATTTTACAGAAAACATGATATTAAAACCTAGACGTTCTACTGTATCTAATTTTTAGGTATAACATCGAGCTTTCTCAAAGATACTGTAAACATTTTTATTTAATTTTCCTCACTGACGAGCGGAAGTGTATACTGTACATCGTCGGTCTATTTTCGTGTTGATTTATGCGACGGGATCTCGCTCAGACGGGTGGCAACGTGGCATATTAGTGAGAAACGGTTTGTTAATTTATTATTTATTTGCTTCCGCGGCGGCGTTAAGTGAATTCCGAAACCTGTGATTATCTCGTTTAGAAGCATAGTTATCTAATTGACAAACTAATTGCAATGCGTTTACTTTCAATATTAACGCTATTTATCGGTGGGGGCACATAAGAGAATATGATAATGAAAAACATTTATACTTACACAAATACCATTGAGCATCCTATAGAGGTATAACAGTTTTTTTTATACAAGTTGGTTGAAGCTCTTGTCCTATTACCGAATTTCAAATGAGGTGAGAGGATTGCTGTCCAAAACTCCATACGTATCTATGTATGTATGATTTTTCAGATACAAAATATCAAATTGCAATGTGCAACTTTGAATTGCAATAATTATAGTTTCTTAGATTTAATTTTGAAAATTTTCCAAATCCGACTGGTAGTTCCAGAGATTAGCGCGTTCAAACAAAGAAACTCTTCAGATTCATTATTAGTATAGATGGGGTACCACGGGTGTCAAAACCACACCTTCTAACCAGAAAAATAAAAACTACCTAATAAAAAAACTGGCGGTGTCTTTGGTACTTTTTTTTCTTTTTTTGACACCTAGTTCTGAAACAAGTTCTTTTGCACATTGTAGTAGTATCTAGTAGTTTTGTTTTGAAATGCTGTTGTACTTTTTTATTCGGTAAAAGTTTTGTTAATGGTTACAATGTGAGGTATACGCTGTAGGTACAAAGCAATTGTAAAGTCCATTAGGTGCGCGGAGGCGCGGCCTAATATTTGTCATTAAGAGCTTTTGTTGTTCGTGTCGTGTGCTACCCTCATGCAGGGGTTGTCCCGTTCAGATGAGCCGAAATTATTATTATATAAATTTTTGCTCTCGCAACGAACATCCCTCGACGGTTGTTTCCGAAATGTGCCCTTTGGGTGTAGTGTTGTTACCAATTCAGAACATTACCGTATTGTGCCTACAATTGAACAGTGCTGTTTTATAAAAAAAAACTGGCCAAGTGCAAGTTGGACTTGCACACGAAGGGTTCCGTACCATGAGCCGAAAAAAACATGTTTCTTGCATGGGGGCAATTTTTATTTTTAATTTTATTTATTTTTTATTATTTGTTGTTATAGCGGCAAGAGAAATACAGCAATACATCATCTGCGAAGATTTCAACTGTCTAGCTATCACGGTTCATGAGATACAGCCTGATGACTGACGGACGGATAGCGGAGTCTTAGTAATAGGGTCCCGTTTTACCCTTTAGGTACGGGAGCCTAAAAATGCACCTCTATCAAGGTTTCCATTGCATTAGTGATTTTATCATGTTAGCAATTTCCCGTCCTCTTTTGATATCCCGGCGCGATCACGAAAAATATGTCGATAATAATCATATTCGACATCATTTTGACCGCCAAAGGCCCATGACGAAGGTTTTACAATTCAATTAGCTGCACCAGGTGTCGAGAGACAGGAAACTTTTACCCTTACCGCAACGCAACAATTTAACATTCAAAAGACTTTAATTGGATTGGGTAATAAAATTCATAGTTATATTCACTTACTTGGACTTTGGTCAAAAGGTTGAAATAATTATAGTATGTCTTTGTCATAACGCGTCTCGTGAATTAAAGCCCTCGAGATCGACTCAAATTGCACTTCGTAATAAAGGATACGGTGGCATTAGTTCGAGTTTTTTAACGTTCTTGATTGCGTTAGCGTAAACGTTAATTTGTATTGAAACTGAATAAGCGCCGTATCGTGACGATGACAGAAAACCTTACTTCCATAAAATTTGACATCCGTAAACGTTTACGATAAGTAACGCAATCGACATAACAATCGTGGATGTAAATCTCAGGAATATTCGGAAAAGTGCACCATCGAGAGGACAATTATTTAAGAAGGCAATGGCCGAGAAAATGTTGCAATCTATACTAATATAATAGAGCTGAAGACTTTGTTTGTTTGAACGCACTAATCTCTGGAACTACAAGTCAGATTTGGAAAATTCTTATTGTATGTATATGATAGCCACATTCATGAGGAAGGATATACATATATAGGCTATACGGAAACGGAAAAAAAACTGGATATGCGCGTAGGAAGTTGCGGGCAAAAGCTCGTTAAATATAAGGTAGTCAAATTGGTATAATATAATAGCTTTATCTACGAGTTGCTATAACAAGGCCGATAAGAGAATAAGATTTTTTTAAATATATAAATGCTACCGGATGCGAAATATCTCTGACTCTACAAGTTCACATACTGATTAACGTTTGCCATTTGGAGGACGAACTATACCTACCTACCATTAGTATTTGATTTTCGTTTCAAATATGCAATACCTTTTATCAACTTTGACTAGCTATCTATTGATCGTTGCGTATATTCACTTTTTTACGTGTTCCAAGCCCAATTAGAGTAGGTACAGTTCATGCCTCCCTTATTTAAGGCTATTTCCTTTAGGTCTGCTGACGTGACAGTGTTGTGTGAGTCGCTTTTCAAAGCTTAAAGCTTTTGATTATTTAAAATAGCCGAGTTGACGTACTGGAGCTGCTGATCCGATTTGATTACATGCTTACGTTAGATTGACGCCTGTTAAACGGCTAAGCGAAAGTAGATACGGTGATGATCCCTTTCCTAGTTGATATGTGTGCTGTGAACTTTAGTCAGAATGCCAGAGTTGCGGAATTTATTCGAAAGAGTCACCGCGGCCCTAGAACGCAAAGGGCTTTAGGTGGAACACGGATAGGTTTTAGTCAATAAAAGTCCGAAACGCCCTTCCGCTCCACCCAGAGCAGGAAAAGGAATAGTCAGAAATTCAAAAACTAATTTGTTAAAAATGAGCACTTTCCTATAGTTTGCCATGTGTTATTACTTCCTAGGATTTGTTCCTTATTAGCGACAGTTTCGGATGGTGTAATAAAAAAGAGTTTTTTTTTCAAAATCAACCCTTTCGATTCCTGGCTAGGAATACCGATTTTTCAAAAACCCAATTTAGCAGTTTTAGTTATCATTAAAATCGGGCTCGAGACTCATTTCAGTATTTTTCGATATTTCTCATAGTTTCGGATTTGGCCATCCATGCACACTTTAAAAATTCACCCTGTACCAATACCAAATTCCAACATTCTAATGCGTCTCTGAGCTACAGCGCGGACAGACAGACGGACAAGGCGAAACTATAAGGGTTCCTTGCTGACTATGGAAACCTGAAAAACGTATTTCTGCATTATGACGGGAAACTGTCCGGCAATGATAGTTCCTCAAAAAAAACCTATTGTTTATTCAAGTATGCAGGTAAATAAAACAGCATTATATTCAGTTGAATGGATCATTCTAAAAAGGGAACAATAAACAATGCCATTCTCGCGTTTTGTTTAAAGTTAATATCAAATATTTGTGGGTCAAAATATTTGTTAATGATTGTCAGCTGACCAACAGGTGCCGCGCTCCTACCAGCCCGACCGCAACCCCTAATATTCTATAATTATTTACTCATTAAAAGCAATAATTAACCAGGTATCTAAGTAAAATAACTGTGGACGTTGAATACAAAATAATTCAGAAACCACAGGGTAAAAAAGTTAAGTACTACTAAGATAGGTACTACAAGCACATTTGTACCTATGTGCTTGTAGTACCTATCTACGCCTTAGGCATTCGCTAAGATGGTGAAAATGGGTGGTGAAGGCATGAAGGTAGCTGTCAATCCATGAAATCTAGGTGGAATGACAGTTCCCCTCGAGCTTAGTCCACCTAAGTTTTCACGGTGAGTTGTTTACAGAATAGAAAGGCTGATGCAAATGACAAAAAAAAACGATTAAAAAGCGCATTTATACATATAATATATCCTACATTTCCCGCATATCTTTGATGTACTTTTGTAGGATTGATGATAGACACACCTTAGCAGGGTCGGACAAGCCCGGGGGCCCGGGACAGTATAGTGATAGATGGGATAATATCGAAAAATAATACAATATTCAAATGATTTTTTTATATTGCTAGTAGATTTGCCACTTTTTTAGGAGGAATTGAAATATTTGCACCTCATATCGGATTGGTTTGATTTTCTAATAACTTAATAAAATATAGAAGTAGGGCAAGCTTGGTCGGAGATCGCCCGGGACAGGGAGATACGGAAGGAGAAAAAGAAGGATTTTGCCCAGCAGTAGGATACAATAGTGTGCTAACAAAATATATATATGTATGTCACCGGAAAATGGCAAACTCCGAAAGATATAAAATAACTTGAGAAATTGTAAACTGAATATTTGGAATACTTTTTTACGCATCAAAATTTGATAGTCTATAATATCTCGAAGTCATTCCGGGAAATTGTGGACTGACATAAAATGGCGACCAATCAGAGCACAAGTCTACAATATATCCGTTTTCGTGTGATAGCAAACCTGGAAACAAGGCTCTCATTGGTATGTTCAGATATGAGGTCACACCAACAAATAGCAATGAGGGGCCAAGTTTCCAATTTAACTATCACACCAAAACAGATAAACTGTTGACCAGTACCTACTGATTGGTCGCCAGTTTAAGTCAGTCCACAATTTCTCGGACCGGCACGGAGATATTATAGACCATTAAATTTAGATGCGTAAAAAAGTATTCGGAATGTTCAGTTGACAATTTATCGAGAGTTTACAATCTCTCAAGTTATTTTATAATCTTACAGAGTTTGCCATTTTCGGGTGACATATACATATTAGTTTAGTAACGGATGTTGGATAATGCACGTTCGCGAATGAGAATGCGAAAACTTACTCCAAACAATGCCAACTTTCAAATAAATTGCGCCAAAATGTTAGAGAGATTTGACATTTCGTGTCGGCCTTGTGTAAACCGTGCTGAGCTGAACATAGCCGAGCCGATACAGAGTAAATTAACGAAGTTAAGACGAAAAATTATAAAATCAAAGTCAAACTTTTTGTATTTTTGAAGTTTTACTAAGTATATTTCTTCTTTTTATGTTTTGTGTGAAAAAAAATTGACAAAATCATTAGATTATAATTTGATTAAACCTCACGAGTTCATTTTTACCAAAAATATTATAATTTAGAATTGATTTTTTTAAATCTTAGGAAGGACATTATGTTGTTTTTTCAGTTTAGTTGTGATTTTGTTAATATTTTCCTTAGACTTATAAGAACAAAAGAGAAAGTCTTGCTTACTCATTTAGTTGCCTCCGTACTTCAAGACTGTTCCATGATATATATTTTTTTTCAACTATAAGTAAATAGGAAAATATAAATCTTTCCAGTTGTAATATCATTTCATATCCGACAGTCCATCCGCATCAATTCTTGCAAATACGAATGCGAATGTAGAAAAATATGCGAATATTCGTTATCACTTATACATTTAATATACCTACAGAATGTTTACTACAGGGTATTTTTAGGTTTCCGTACCTCAAAAGGTAAAAAAGGAACCCTTATAAGATCACTCTCTTGTCCGTCTGTCTGTCCGTGTGTCACCACCGATTTTCTCAGGAACGGGTGGACCTAGCAAGTTGAATTTATACCACATAGTAAGGTCTATAATCCCTATAAGTGTGTAAAAATGAAGGTCCTGAGTCAACACGATAAAAAAATTGGCAAATTTAGATTTTCGCGAGAACTTGTGAGTACCAAAATATACCTTAATTTTCAACTTTTTTATTTTTCGGAATTTTCCCTTTACTTGTGCTGTAAGACCTTGCTTCCTCAAGTGTCGAGGATCAAATTCTGGGAAGTAATAACACATGGCAAACTGCTCATTTTTAACAACATACTTTTTATTTTTCAAAAAAAATTATAATGTGATAAATTTCAAAAATCTGTGGTGCAGTTTTAGTTTTAATCAACATCGGGCCTGAGAATCTACAACTGCAATATTGGGTTTTTGAAAAAATATCATGTATGGTTTAGGTCAATGTTCCCTGCTTGTTTATAACCGTTCCAGAAATATATTGCACCTCATGCTGTGAATGTTTTATTTGAGAAAAACTGGTGCCTAAACTAAGTGCCTAACTGAACCGGACTTTGAACATGCACAATGTTATTTTTATATCAAGTTTCTTGAGTCACACTTGATTTAATTTATCATTGATATGACAATGATAAAATATTCTTTGTTTATTTAACATTATTATTTCGATCATAAATGCGTCAAATTGTTTTGTAGGTTATAAAATTGTAATAACTTACCTGTGAGCTTAAATTGCCACCCGGTTTATTTGACTTCAAAACATCACTCTCGGAAGCCATGCGATTGAACATTTGCTTTCTCTCCTTCACCGATATTGTCTGTTCACTGTCTACCAACATGCTCTCACTTCTAGATGATGTTAATGTTGGTGACATTGAATTTTCAAAACTGGACCCATCCTGATTTGGTATAGATGATCTCTGCCCCTGTCCACTTTGAATGCTTGATCTTTTTTCAATACTTTTATCTGAAGAACGCCTCCGTGGATGCACTTTGGGGGGTATGTCTTCACTTGGAATAGATGTCAAGCTCTCTTTAGAGTCACTTTCAAGTTTCATCCCTGTATTACCAACACCGTGTGTGTTATCTTGTATTAGATTTGTTAATATGCTGAAATCTTGGTTAAGTTGTAATGGCAGAGGTGGACGCTGTGGGGGTTCTTCCTCAATATTTGACTGAGTTTCTGTGGATGTCTCGGCAATAACAGTTGTGTTGGATGAATCAATCTCTTTTTCCATGACATCTTCGTTAGCTTTACCGTTATTTGTCATGTATTTCTTTTTCAGTATGAGCCATTTCTCATTGTTTTGATTTTTTATATTAGCTAAGGTGTTCACGTGCTTCTTAAATGTACTTCTGGCTTCATCTATAAATTAAAAACAAATGCTTAAGTTGTGTAACGTAAAAAAAAACAAAATTGAACACATAAAGTACAATACTTACCTCTCATGTCGGGATTCATTAGAAAAACTTTGAAATGTTTTACTAACTCATGGTTAGTTACTTTGCCATTATGCAACAACATGAATTTTAGAATTTCTTCAAAACTTAATTCTGATGGAGGCGACATAATTAAATTTTAGTGAATCAGCGTACGTAGACTTTTAGCAATGATAATAATAAAACACTCGGAACAACAGACCAAAAATAAAATAAGAGTATAAATGTCAAGCGCATGCCAAATCAAGTTAGACGTTTGCGTTTCTTTTCACGGGCACGGCTCACTGTGTTATGATTATGAATCATTTGTGAAAATAATTACGAATTTCTTTTGTTTTTTCTTAACATAACATAAGCCTGAACACCATTTAATTATTTTTCAATCGATAGATTAACGAAGACCGTTTTACAAGCTTCGTGCTCGACCGTCGCAAAACCAAAATTTATATAAAAGTATATAAAGGATATAATTGCCATAGAACCTACCACCCAGTCCTCAATGTTGCCCCAGTTTTCAATGTAGGTTCACATTGAGAACTGGGGCAACTTTGATAATATTTTTTCTTTTTTGGTTTTTTAAATGTACCTATGTACCTAACTCCGTAAAAACGGGCCGCACCTCATTTTTTTATACATTGGTAGCACTGACATAATTAGCCATGTCTTGCATCAACGTCATCGCAAGAGTACGTTTACTTTTTGCAGGAAAAATATTTTAAATTGTACAGAGAGAATTCAGCTTCGAAGAAATAACTAGTATGGTGGAGACGTAAGTACCTATTATATTTACATTGAATTGCATTGGTTACTAATGTTGTGTATTTCTTTACGAATAATAAAAACATTTCGTTTCATTGCTTTTAACCGCCATTTAATGGTTTTGTACAACGTGGCTACTTTGATTTACTTTGGGTACCTATACGAGACGAAATCGATAGTTTTCAATTTTGCCCCACGGTTTATCGCGCATGATTTCAGATGGGTAAATTGAGACTAATCAAAATAAGCCCGTGATGGTTTTGTCACAATAGGTACTACCTAGCGCAAATGATGCGGACTTACAAGGAGACGGCGGGCACTCACAATTACAAGAACTACGATCAAGGAGCTGTGATTTTAGTTTTTCTTTCAATTAAAAGATGCCTTTTGTTGAACCTATACCTACATTTTAAATACCACATTTTTTTTGGATATTGTGTATAGGTAAGTAATGCTTCTTAATATTGTTTAAATGTAGGTATATTTTACCTCATGTCATATTAAGACTGATTTAAAACTGATTAGGTAGGTATAAGTTTTAGATATGTTCGGCTGATTACCTATATCCAAGTAGTTATTAACTAAAAGAAAATAAACAAAACAGTGGTTTTTTAGTTGATATTTTATTTTTATTTAGGTACCTACTTAGTCCTTAAAAAAAAACACAAAAAATATACAAAGTTACCCCAAAATACATTTTCGGTTATAAAATGACATTGAAACCCCGAAAATATATTTTTTTTGCTTTTCATTATTTTTACTTTACATTGCAATGAAAAAACTATGAGTATCAAACTAACCCCATTCTTATTTTAACTTTAATAGGCTCTTTTTTTCTTTTCTCCTATCATCACAATGTCAAAATTACGTAGGTACCTACGCACATTCAGAATTCTATACAAACAAAAAATCCTTTAAAAATTCATATGCTTACGCTATAAAAGTCTTTTCAGGGGTCTATTAGAGAAGTGCTATTCTCTAATAGACCCCTGAAAAGACTTTAAATTTGTTTAAAGGCATGCATTGAAAAAAAAGTTTAATGCAGTGGTCGGTATAATCGTAACCTAATCTGCCATACACAGGCTGTTTTTAGTAAAAAGTTTACAAAAATCACAACAAATGAGTACCTAGGTAAATAAAGTCTTGATAAAAGCCAACCAAAAAGGAAATTAATTGACACTTCGAAGACTTCACGCTACACTAGCGCCTCTAGAAATGAATTCAAACGCGATAGCTCATTGCAACGTCAGTGGCATTAATGAAATCCCCCAAAGTACAGGTGCATGGCAACAGCTCATATTTAAATATCTACTTTGCTTCGGGATTGACATAAACCTAACAATTGAATAGGTTTAATTTGGTTTAAGTTGAAGACGTCACTAGTTTATCTTTGAAGTTCAACATCTAACGCAAATTCAATCTAAACTAATAGGTATTATAAAGAGGAAAGATTTGTTTGTTTGTTACGATTTGGCTCAAAAACTACTGAACCGATTTAAAAAATTCTTTCACCGTTTTAAAGCTACATCTTCATGAAGTAACATAGGCTATATTTAATTCCAGAAATAATTAGGGATCCCTACTAAAACTTGAATAATGTAACCCAAGATGTAAAAAAAAATGGCATAAAGGTCTTTCATCGCATGCGCTGCGAAAACTATTGATGATACATAAAAATAATGTAGGTACTACATAATTAAAGTACTCATTGTTACCTGGAAAAAAGTCCGGGAGTTTGAATGTCTAACTATTATAGTTAAGTCACAATGACCGCTTTTTGTTAAAATTATTTGGAAGTTATAAGTTGAAGTTGAAGTTTGTTAATTAGTTGAAGTTGAAACATTAATGATTTGGATAAAAAAATAAGAATAACAAATGATTGGATTTTTCGAAAACAAACCCCTAAATGGGCGAAAAGGGGTGATGAAGTTTTTAGGGGAGGACATTATTGCTTACTTCAATTTCCGTAGAAATTGGAACGAACAAACTAAAAGTGAGACATTTGACTCATATCTAACAATTTTTTAATCAACCCTTGACGGGGTGAACGGGGTGAATAGTAGGTTGATCCTGAGACCGTTAAATAAATATCGTAGTGCTTAATTTTCCAAAACAAGTCTTAAAAAAGGGTTAGTTAATGCCCACTAAATCCGCGCGGACGAAGTCGCGGGCGAAGTGCTAGTACATATATAACTAAACCCAACAAAAAAATAATCATCAATACTTATTCATGAAAACAATAAAGTTATGCCCGGATAGATAACTCCAAAAACATGGTTCACTTGTACACATCTGCGTACCCCTTCACAGCGTACTGGCGTGATGTTATGTTAGAAACTGGTGTAAACAATAAACAGACATGCGATTTCAGCAATCCCGGAAGATTTGCTTTAATTTATTGGAGAGTTTCGTTGCCTATCCGAAGTTATTTATCATATCTTTACTTTTTTTGAAGTAGAATAATAAGAAAGAACTTTTCACAACAAATATATTTTTTTTACAAAAAAAATGCAACCGATTTCCAAATAAAAACATTTTGGAAGTCGGTGTACAAAATAAAATAAAAAAACCACTCGAGAAACAGTGACTTCCGAAAACAAAGTTATTTTGTACTTTGTAGTGGTTTTGATTTGGAAATGGGTTGTATTTTTTTTTTTTGTAAAAAGTTAAGTTATTTTGAGACCCACTCTTTCAGAAGCTCTACTGAGGTCATCGAGCATTATACTAAGGTCCGCCGTAGTCTAAGCCATGATAGTTAATACCTAGCCCTCTTCAGTTTAGAACCTTTAAGACAACCTCCATTGCAGTATTTCGGAGGGTTGACATCTCCTTGCCTCATACATCGCTGCAGGAGGATTCGAGGTCTGGTCCTGAAGTTGCGCTGACATTGGGGCGTTTTCATACAAAAACTTCAGCACCTCGATGTAACGGTAGTTAATTTGGCACCGTTGGGGAGACTGCAGTATAGTCTAAGTCCTAATCGAATTGAAGACTTTATCGAAGTCCACAAACGCTAAGCAGAGGGGCAGGTTTTACTCATCGGTCTTCTGTACAAAATGCCAGAACGTCTATCTACAGTCTACGGCTGACGCCTTTTCGGAATCTCAGAAGTGGGCCTGTAATTCTTAAGCTGAGCGCAAGAGAGTACTCTTATTTAAAAAGGGTCACAACACCCTTCTTAAAGAAGAGTACCACTAGACCTCTTTGAAGGGCCTTAAGAAAAAGACTTGAAGAGTTCGGCCTTATTTCATCATCACGGTTGATGATGAACAAGGCGTCCTGACGCCTGGTTGTTTTAATACTGCTTCAGAGCCATCCTAATCTACGAGATTAGCTTTCGTACAGATGTCTTCGGCATAGTGGTGTCAAGTGTTAAATCAGGGTCTCCCTTGTTTGACCGAAAGGAATTTGACAATTTTGAACTTCCCAAAAAATTTGTCGCATAATTTCCTTTGCCAAATTATTACTTAGTAAAAAATCTATTCTTAAAAAATTGTAACGCAAACCTAATGTTTGGGAAATGAACGTTTAAACTATAACTTGTTTACCAACTAGTACTTTTAACATTTTTTTTTAGTCTAAATTTTCAGTTTTAACCTAACCTAACCTAACCATTTTGTTTAAAGAATAAGTTAACCTAATGTTACTGTCTGAAGATTGTTTGCTGTAATAAATCATTTGATTAAAGACCAAATGCCATAATGACATTATACTTGGTAATATTTTGCCAAGTAAAAATTTGACCAAATAAAAATATGCGTACTAAAATCATTCAAAATATTGCAATGGTATAAAAAAGGTTGCTAAAATTTGTTTGGGTAATGAAATTTTGTCAAAATCTTTTCGGCAAAACGGCACAATCCCGTTAAAACGGGATTGTGCCGCTTTGCCGAAAAGATTCTAACTCTCTAACTAACTCTAGAAAGAATCTAACTCTTAGGACGTTTACGAGATTATCAGCGGGTCTACTGATTGACGTGTACAGCTGTTCAAAGTATCTTTCGATCTCCCTTGAAGTTCCGGTTCCGAGATATAATTCTATCATCGTCGGTCTTCAATTTCGTGAGCTAGCTCCGCCTAATAGTCAGATCTCTTCCAAAGACCAGACCTTGGAGCCCTTATTCCGTTACCGCTCAATCGCGTCGTTGTTACCTTCAGTAAGCATTAAAACGCGGAAGTCGCTTTTCAAGAACTTGGACATCCGTCTATTGAGTTTCCGGCACTTCCACGCATAACTATTTACTAAAGGATTATCTCATTAATTGAGCTTGCGAGATAAGCTTCTCTTTTATATCCATAAATATTTTGAGACATGTAAGCACTCTTTGCAACATTGATTTTTATCTAAAAATAGTTAGTGGTTTAGCTTTGTAAAATTAAACTAAAATCGTATCGTTTCATAAAACCTTTGCACTCTCATCTCCTTTACGACCTCGCCTTGTGCCAGGGCTACCGCCTGGCGCCCAAGTTGTTGGGCGCGGCGGGGGCGCTGTCAACGCTGCTTCCCAATCTGGGGGACCCGAGCACCGCCTGTAGGCGGTTGTACGTGGGGATCGTGCGATCGATGGCCCTTTATGGGGCCCCGATCTGGGCGGCTGACCTGACGGCCAGCACCATCACTGTTCTGCGGAGGCCGCAGAGGGTGATGGCCGTCAGAGTCATCAGGGGATATCGCACGATCTCCTACGAGGCGGCTTGCGCACTGGCCGGATCTCCGCCGTGGGACCTGGAGGCGAAAGTGCTCGCGTCACTACATAAGTGGCGCGAGGGCGCGCGGGCGCGCGGCGAAAGACTGACGCAGCAACACTTGGAGTTGCGTCGGTCGCAGCTGCGCGAGGTCCTGGTGGCGGAATGGCGGGACAGGCTTTCGAGCCCTACCGCCGGCCTCATCACCATCGAGGCCATCCGGCCGGTGCTCGACCTGTGGCTCGGGAGAAGGCACGGCTCCCTGTCGTTCCGTACGACGCAAGTCCTCTCGGGGCATGGCTGCTTCGGGAGGTTCTTGTGTCGCATAGGCAGGGAGCCGGACGCTCGATGCCACCACTGCGTCGACTGTCGGGAGGACACGGCGCGGCATACGCTTGCAGAGTGTGCAGCTTGGGAGGAGCCGCGCCGTGCCCTCATCTCTGTTGTAGGCGGTGACCTCTCGCTGCCGGCCGTAGTCCATGCTATGGTCGGCGGTGAGGAGTCCTGGGACGCGGTGGTCTCCTTCTGCGAGACAGTTATCGCGCAGAAGGAGGCTGCGGAAAGGGAGAGGGAGATCACAACCGCTCTCCCTGCCCGCAGCAGGCGCATCGGGCGTCGGAGGAGGGCATACGCTGCCCTCTTCCGGCCCCCCTAACTGGGTCCAGGGGCGGCGGACTTGGGGATGTCCGTCGCCCCCCACTCATCCGGACCCGAGGTGGCGGCGCGTGGTGTTCCCGTGCGCCCCTCTTTGACGTAGCGAGGGGAGTTAAACACCTCACTCCCCTCGCCGACGCGAGGTGGCCCGCAGAGGCGGGCCGGCACCAGCCGGGGATTGCGGATGTCGCATACGTTCCCGCGATCCCCGGCGTAGGTGGGAGATGGAACACCGGGGTGGTTTTAGTCAGTAAGAGTCTGACAGACCCCTCCACCCGCCCCAGGGTGGAGGATTTCCATGAGGATTTCCCCCCGAGATCAAAAAAAAAAAAAAAAAAAAAAAAAAAAAGGGCTACCGCCTGCCTAGACAAACAAAAAAAAAAACAAAATATTCCTATGAAAAATATAAATCTACATGTCCGCAAAGAAAGTGGGTACCTCATAATGATTGAAAGAAGATAAGACGCGAATTTCGAACAAGATACACCTTTAAAAAATGTCGGTATTACTTTCCAGGACTTCCGCACGGGACTAACTGGACACTGTGCAACCCTAAATTCTTGAAATGCTAGCTGTTTTGACAGGTTTTCATTCTAAAGTATAGTTTGACAAATACTGAAGTTCAAATTATCGGTGGCAAGTGTTTATTCTAAAATTACTTCTTGTGAAATCTACCGTCCATTAAGGGTCTATAATTCAACATTCTGAATTACTTATTAGCAAAATTGAATTTCCTAGCTTTGATCGTTTATGCTGTCAGAAGTTGAATATTTTAAGTTCATTCATACATTCATCTAAAGTAATTTCATCTAGGCTTGCGCGATTTCTATCTAATAATTAAGGAGAATGCGTTTCCGTTGTCGGTGCGGCTGTTGTCCCAAAATAATTATTCGTTGCTTCGTACTAAAAGCGTACTACTACTACTGTCTTTGTAAATTTTCACATCTAGCTATCTATTGTCTATATTAAACAAAGTCGGGTAAGTTATACCATTTATAACTCCAGATCGACAGGACCGCTTTTGAAGATCTTTGTTTTGTTGGATTTGCCTTTGCCCCGAGTACCAGAATAACTATTAAAAAATAAACATATAAAAAAACATTTTAGTTATTCTGAGGCGGTACGAAGTTCGCCGGGACCACTAGTTCATAATAATTGAAAGGAAAATGCCATCAAACTCTTTATTTTTGTTACCAAATTAACACTACTTTTTGTTCGATTAATAAATACGCAGCATTAGGACGTAACGAGATAATATATTGAGTTTCATACATTTTTAAGTATTTTTAACCGACTTCAAAAAAAAGAGGAGGCTCTCAATTAGATTGTACCTAGTATTTTTTGTGTGTTTGACTCCGTCATTTATGAACCGATTTGATAAATTATTTTTTAAGAGAAAGGATATAATTTCCGATTAGTCCCATAGAAATTTCATCACCATCAAATCGGTTCAATAGTTTGGTTTTTAAATCAAAATATGTCATCCAAGTAAACGGAATTGCGTATCGTGCTTTACAGGAAAGCAAAATACTTTTTAGTGGTGTTATGTGAGAATAAAAGAACCGTTTTACGAAAAAATACAAGTATAAAGTAACTTTAATAGGGTATTTGACTAAAAAAAATTAATTAATCTGTCAGATAGCTTTCCAAAAAAAATGGAGACGTATTTTTTCTTTTGTCACGTAAACAAAAAATGAAGACGATACATTGCGTTGGAAACTCGTGTGACGTCACTTACATCTTTGATTATCTTATATCTTTGATGCGTTTTATCTTCGTACTTTTTTATTGATTTGATAAAATAAAACATACGTCAGTATCCAATATTTTTTGATAATCTAACTGACGGACTAAATAGAATCATATTTTTTTGAACCCAGGCAACTTCCCTATTTCGGAAGTGGGTGTTAAAATACGACGAAACCCCGACTTATTTTTTTTAAAATCTGTTGTTTTAAATTAAAGTTATTATTATACTTTGAAGTGTTTTTTTTTTCAATAATAGGTAGGCTTAACACGGTTGCCAGTCAGTGCCTATTTTTTTCTTAAAAATACGGATACGGAAAACAAAGAACAATAAGGCTCGTGGACTTGCGTCTTTTTTAGGGTTCCGTACCCAAAGGGTAAAACGGGACCCTATTACTAAGACTCCGCTGTCCGTCTGTCACCAGGCTAAATCTCATGAACCGTGATTGTTAGACAGTTGAAATTTACACAGATGTGGTATTTCTGTTGCCGTCATAACAACAAATACTAAAAAACAGAATAAAATAAATATTTTAGGGGGCTTCCATACAACAAACGTGTTTTTTTGCCGTTTTTATAGTTATGGTACGAACCCTTCGTGCGCGAGTCCGACTCGCACTTGGCCGGTTTTTACAAATTGTTTTCTAGTAAGTGTTTTAAAAAACGTCGTGTAGTAGTGGATTTTTCATTACGCTCGAGACGGAATTCCAACCTAAAGCGAAGGTGTGATGAATGTACTTGTCTTCTTCTGCTATGTTACTTTGTCGGCGTAAAATGTTCAACTCTTTCATTCCCCCTGCCAAGCGTCATGGTACCTATCATTCACTCCTCTTTTAGTCATATCATCTCTCACACTATACGGCCCAGGCTCCAGCCCCAGCTTTTCATTTTGGTTCCTTTTTTCTCTCCATCAAGCTAAATGTACTTATCTAAACTAAAAAGTGTATTAAGTATTCGATAGCGCAAGTACCAACAACCATCAACGAAAAACGCCAAATACGTAAAGAGAGACCTAAGCCCTCATATACTTTTAATTCCGCCAGTCAGTTGTATTGCCTTAGTGATCGCGTGTTTAAAACCAAATTCGGTCTAGCGAGTCATATTAGGGCACACGCTAGGAAATAGTGTCATGGGGTCGCCATTGTCGAAATCGGCAAGGAGGACTATATTATAATTATACTATATCTAATGGACACATTTGATTTCAAACCCTAACACTATCTTTTGTCTCTTAATTGGCAATTTTACCATTCAATAATTACCTACCTACTAGGTAAGGTTTATTATTGGGAAGTTTAAATGTATCCATGAAGGAGAGCGATATAAGTTTTAATTTGTTATAGACCAAACTTTATCATTATCCTGATTAGATTTTCGTGTGGTCCATAACCACGGGAGCAGGTCCGTGTCGTACCTTTGCATAACATTGAAGAACTTTCGATTTAGATACCCACTAGTTGTGGACTTCCCGCTTCTAACAAGAATTAGACATTTAACTTTTAATTGGCCGCTTGTACGGTCTTCAGAAACTTTGTTCGCCGTAAGTGTTTAACTATGTTATAGGTACTCCACGCTTTTAATAATGACCAAAGTTGCTTTCTGTTCTGAAATAGTTTGGTTTCAGGCCCAAACATCAACAGAATAATTAAGATTTAATGCATGAATTTGGTTTTAAAGTTTTTAGGACCTTTATATATATTCTATATGTTTTTTTTTTTGCACAAGTAGCTTTAAAAATCAACATTTTTATTGTACTTCTAGGATTTTTTAGAAGGTTTCCCTTGCTTAGATTTCTCATGCATTCCGATAGACCTCTGGGGGTAAATAAATAAAAAACAAATTTTTTTCTTATCCTTATTAAACAATCTTTTACATTTTACTTCTTAATAGATACGATAACTTAAATATTAAACACTTTTATAAAAAGTCAGGTCCAGGGCTTTTGTCAGGGCCTTTAGACCTATCGAAAATAGAAACAGTATGAGATCAATATTTTCTAGATATTTTTAACAGATTTTTCACTTAAAAAATCGAGTTCAAGCAAGCAGAGGGTCCAAACGAATCGTATTTTTTAACATGTTACTCTTAAACCATAAACTATTTAGTATCTATAGGTTTTCGGTTGTCGGTTTTTTAGGTTGTTTTTTGACACCCACTTCCGGAATTAAAGTTATTTATACTTAGTTGTGTTTTAAATTATTATTATTATATATATATTTGGAAGTCGGTTGTATTTTTTTGTAAAAAGTTTTTTATTTTCCACTTTTGAGTTGTGATACCCCACTACTAAGTGACATTATTCCCATAATGAGTGGTTGCGCTTTTTGGCGTTAAGGAATTACTTTGTGTGCCAAGTCCAGACCAGCTTATAGTTAAATATCTACTTGGCTTGGATTTTAAATTGAGGAGGTCTCTGTTTTATCTTTGAAGTTCACTGTCCAATAACACTTAACCCAACGCAAAAAGAATCATCAAGGTCGGTAGACAATTGACGAAAATATCGCTAGTCAAAATTTTTCCTGGGATCCCAGCATCAGATCCTGACTTACACCTTTAATCATCAGCTCAGCAAGATGAGGTGTTGATTACCAGGCACAATTATCTGAATTGCGTTAGAAAGTAGGTATATGAAAAACATTGTACGTGCCTTTAAAATTTGGGGGTTGCTCTCGTTTTCCTTGGGATCCCATCATTAGATTCTGACTTGACGCTAATGAGACCACCTCAGGAGTATAGGCTTTCGAATAAAAAGAATCATCAAAATCCATTCATAATTGGCAGAATGATCGCATAGCAAATACAAAAAAAACATGCAGTCGAATTGAGAACCTCCTCCTTTTGTTTTGTCGGTTAAAAAACATTAACTACTTAGTATCTATAGGTTTTCCTGTAACAACGCGGTTGCTTTGCGGTTTTATCAGCATTGGTATTTGTTTTAAGTATCTACTCATACACAAACAGGAGTTGCTTTGTCGCTTATGCAGAAATGTTTAAAAATCAAGAGAGTGATCGAAACGACCTCGAACATTTAAGTACGCTGTATATGGCATGCACTGTATGGACAGGTCCAGTCAAATCTGTGTCTGTGAGCTTGAAAATATCACCTCAGAAATATAACGGCACGTTTTGCGCAGTGGTTGAGAGATTGTCTGCTGCGCTGTGTGTCGCGGGTTCGAATACCGCACGCATAAATATTTGAATGGCCTACAGATAGTTGTTCCATGTCTGGCTGTTTTTGTATATGAGTTTATATGTTTGTAAACGCGCCCACGATACAGGAGAAATTCTTAGTGTGGGCTGCCCCACATAAGGAATTTCTCCTGTATCCTGTTTCGTGAGTTTGAAAAAATAATTATAATAACCTACAAGATTTTCATATCGTTTAACCAGTACGGACTGTATGGACGTTAAAAGACATTGAGCTTTGATGTTGTTTCAGCTAGGAAACACTGGCCTCGTGTTGTTAAAGCTGGCCAAAAAGGATTGCTTTTGTTATTTTTAATCTATTTAAAAAATAAATATCATTCATCAATGGTAGTAGGTATAGATTTTGTTTTAAACATTCAAGCAGAAATGGGAGTTATGGCTGGCGCTGGATGACTGTTGAAAATTGCCGTCTTAAATGGAACCTGTTTTTTCTAGTCGTTTTATATTAGGTTGTAAGTTTAATTGTTTCTCCATCAAACTCGCTCGCCTGAGCTTCGATTAGCCTAAGCTGTACAACCCTACTAAATCTTCAGAGTGACCGAGCTCGATAAGTCTCAAACTATAAATGTGTTTTTTTTTCAGCTATAACATCAAGCGAAGCAGTGTCTTTATTTGAACAAAATATAGGCTGGCTTGCGTGAAGTACAGGGTTGTTGTGGTAAACGCGGTTACATCCTCTATATCCTAACATTTTTCGCACCCATTGCACCCCCGGGTAAAATAAGTTCCACTTATAACAATCGATGAAAACAGACGACAATTGATGACGACGGCGCTGTGGACCTCGTTGCCCGCGCATTATTAATTTAAATTAAATGGTCCAGCAAGCGATTTTGCACAAAGGTACCTGAGCGGAAGGGGGATTGTTTGTATGCGCAGGCGGCGACTAAAATTTTCGTGGAGCGTCAGTGTATCATTTTGTTGACTCCCAAAGAATTCAATGATGTTGTGTTGTAAATAGACATCACACTCACCGTAAACGTCATAGTTACTAATGCAAAAGTTCCTGATCGACCACTTTTCAACCTGCATTTGGTAATAAGGTTCCAAAGTGGTCGCCAAGCGGAGCGGCCACGCTACCGTTCGGTGGCCGAACGAAAGTTTTTGTCTACGTCCAACTAAAGGAATCCAGAAAGATGGCACAGGGAAATACAGTCTTTTAATATTTAGAGCTAATACATCTATTACTGTGAACGTGAAAAAAATTGTAAATGCTTATATCAGTCGTGTTCACATCGTAGAATTGGCCATTTAGCCTAGGTTAGGTTAGGTTGACGAGGCCCGCTAGGGCCAGAGCCTGCCAGGGTTGCGGAATTTGTTCGAAAGGGTCACCGCGGCCCTGGAACGCAAAGGGCTTTAGAAGGAACACGGATAGGTTTTAGTCAGTGAGAGTCTGACACGCCCTTCCGCTCCACCCAGAGCGGAAGAAGTCATTTGATGATTACCCGTCCATAAAAAAAAAGTAGTTAAGTTAGGTTTGAGGGAACCCCCACCGAATAGGTTAGGTTCAACTGGCATGACGGGAACTAGAGTGAGCAAGTAAATCGAGTGAACTAAGCTCTCGTCATCCCCTTCATGTTAGGTACCTTTAAACCCTGCAAACGGGTGGCCATTTTATGGAAAGACCAATCATTTCATGAAATTGAAAATTTTACGATATGGCAACGACAGTCAAGTGAGTGTCTACAGTTTTATGACCTTCCAATTTCGATGATAAAGTAACAAATCATCAGTGAATTTTGTGTTTGTCCGAAAACAGTTAAAATGGTGCAATGTAGATGTTACGAACTCACATCATGATAATTGTAGAATATCGAGTGAGTTTTAAACTCATTTCCCTGAATACGACACGGATATATTAGAAACAATTGCATTTGGATTGGATTGACTATATTTAAAATTATCTGTTTTCTATATAACGAGAAATTGAGATCTAATAAAAATATATACAATCTAACGGAGTTTGCAACTACCCGTTGACATAGATAACTATATTACGATACTAGTATCGTAATACAGTTATCAATGCAAGTAACTTGCATGTAGCGCTCGCCACTTGCATGTAGCGGTCATCACCACCCGCTTTGCTCGCTCGACTAGCGCTTGTTTAGTCACAGTGCTAACCTAACCAATTTGGTAATGGCGCCCTGACTTAGCGATTGCGATAAATTATTAAAAAACGACGGTCGATAAATGTGGCTCATTTATTTTAAAAGGCATGAAGATATTAAGCGAGGATTCACCAAGTCTGCGTATTCTATGAGTAAAAAATTCAGACGAAATCCTTGTGAAAAAAAAACTGTTTTACAAAAAAATACAACAGACTTCCAAATAAAAAACACTACAAAGTATAAAACAACTTTAAAACATAAAAACAAACGTTTAAAATATTTTTTTATTTTTACTATTTAGTGGTGGTAATGCGTGGTTGCGTTATTTATCGTTAAGGAGTTAGTTCGTGTGCTTTCGCAGTCCAAGTCCAGACCAGCTCATAGTTAAATATCTACTTGGCTTTGGGATTAAAATAAACCTAAAAGTACCTCACTTTACTAGATTTTATTGATTTTAATTTGAGGAGGTCACTAGTTTACCTTTGCAGTTTAACATCCAATGCAAATTCAATATTGCTATAACTAAACTCAACACTAAAAGGATCCTCACGATCGGTTAATAAACTAATCCCAAAAACATGGTTGACTTTTTCACATCTGCGTACCCTTTTACAGCATATCAACGTGATGCAATGTTATGAACTGGTGTAAACAATAAACAGACATGCGATTTCAGCAATCCTGGGAGATTTGCTATCATTTATTGAAGAGTTCCATTGCCTAACTCCGAAGTTCTTCATTGGATCTTCACCAAATTAAAATGGGACCACTCCGGGAAAATGTTCTTCAGAACAAAAAAGAATAGTCCATATAGTTTGACAATTGGCGAAAATATAGTAAAGTAAAATATCGCTGAACAAACGTTCAGTGATATTTTACTTTACTTTATTATATTCTACAAAAAACTGGCCAAGTGTGAGTCGGACTTTCACACGAAGGGTTCCGTACCATAAACCAAAAAAAAAACACATTTCTTGTGTGGGAGCCCCGTTTAATTTTTTTCGACACATTTGCTCAAAAAATGTATTTACGAAGCCATTACATTGTTTGAAAGTTAAAAATAGTGCACCATAGAATGGAACGTGCGGTAAAATAGGTACTCTCATCTAAGTACCTACTTTACCGCACTCCTCGTTGTATAGCACCGTGCGTGTCCTTTACGGTTCTTTTTCCATAAAAAATATAAGATTTTCACCAAGGATTTTCACATTACTAGAATAAATAAGCTGAATGATCGAACCTCCTTCGAAGCGCTGTTGCTCAATGCGTTTGTCTCACTTTAATAAGAAATAGAAAATGAGACGAAAGATTTAGTTCTCACTTTAACTGCGCGCCCGTAGCGCCATTTACAATTTCGCGCTATTTTCATATTAGGAACGTTAAAGATTGTTTCGACTTTCCGACTTGTACCTAAAAAAAAAGTTTGTTTCTTAACCTATTGTGCTGTTTTCTCGCAAATGTATTGAAAAACGTTGTGTGACTCACGTGCGGAAATTGGTTTTTACAAACTAATGACTATGGTAAGCCCCAGCAGACTTGTCTCGGGCTTACATTCGTCCACTCGTTTGTAGAAACCAACCTACCGCACTAGTATCATAAATAACTATATTATGTGTTGTTATAGTGGAAATTTTCACTGAGTATGTACTCAGTGAAAATCTTGGAAATCTTGGAATTTCAATTTCCTACCTATTGCGGTTCTTGAGATACAGCCAGCTGACAGACAGACGGACGGACATTGGAACCTTAGCTAAAAAACCTACCTAAGAACCTTAACTAAAATGAAAGGTGAAATAGGGGGAGTAATCATTATTTAAAAGTTCTTTGTTTTTGAAGTTACAGTGATGAAAATAGATGTCCTTCTTTTCGTGGCGATGAACTCATATTATATTTTGTCCGACCAGTATTGAGCAACATGTAAAGCTCTATTATTGGCCTCGTTAGAATCTTGGATGGTGGAGGTGGTTGTGTGCGACGGGCAACTAAGGAGGTGACGCATGTCCAGTGAAGGGGCTCCGCACTGGCACTGCGTTTGGGATGGGTGAAGAAAGCCGCATTTGGCCAAATTATTTTTACAGCGGCCAACCTGGGTCCGCAGTCGGTTAAGATATTTCCAGGTTGGCCACTGAAGTTCGCGTCCAGGTGGTAAATGCTCTGCCGGGGGAATGAAGTGTTGAGGGGGAGGGTGTTAATATTGTTGTGGCATGTTTTAAAACAAAAACATACCACAACAATATTTTTTGCCACGGTTTATGGGGTGAAAATGGGTGATCAAGTTTCGAGAAGAGATTTTCCTGCTTGCTTAAAGTTACTAGAAAATTGGTATAAACAATCTAAAAGTTTAACGATCTAAACTGATAAAAGGTTTTTTTTAAATCAACCCCTAGTTTCGGGGCGAATAGGGGAAAACCGGATTGTGTGAATGATTTCATCTTTAGATTTAGAAAAGTAGATTTATTGTAAATTTTTAGATAAATAATAAACAACTCTTTAAAGGGGTTGGAGGGGGTGTTGAATTTCGGCGTGATTACGAAATTCACGCGGACGAAGTCTCGAGCCATGCTTGTAAAATATAAATAAAAAAGCCTTTCAATAGAGCAAAATGTTTTAATTCTACTAACTAGGGTTCCGCAGTTAACAAGGAACCCTTATAATTTCGCCATGTCCGTCTGTCTGTCTATCTGTGGTCTGTCCGCGGTTTAGCTCAGAGATGCTTAGCGCTAGAAAGTTGGAATGTGGTATGGTTTGGTAGTAATTACGCCGCCAAAGTGGTAAATTTAATTAAAAATATATATATTGTACTCCCTACACGTAAAGTGGCGATGATTGTTTTTATCATCTATCCGTCTATCGATAGGTTGTTTAAAAATATTGAGGGTGTGCGAAAATCATTATTGTTTGTGTTAGAGTAAAGTGTCCCCTCTGCCAACTAAACGGTTGTTTTTGGAGACGTGGAAAAAGTCATGGTAGTAGCATATATAAAGAATTTAAGAGGAGAAGTATCACAGCTAAGTAGGCTTTACAAGTTAACGAATTAAGTCGATCAACTTATAAAATGTAACAGATTAGGTTAGAATTTCGTAGTACCCCATAGAAAATTACTTAAAACTAAGTGTATTTATAACTTCGTAATGTCATATTAAAATTTGCTATTTTTTGTCATGGTTGACGGGACCGGTAACTACGGAACCCTACACTGTGCGTGGCCCGACACGCCCTTGGCCGGTTTTTTTAAGCTACGTTCGCGTTGACATCTCAGTCTCTGTCAAAATGTAGGGATTTAAAGGTGTTTTCCAGAACCTAAACAAATAAATAAATACAAATAAATGTAGATATGTATGAAACATCAATACAGCAATAAATAAAATCACGTTACCTACATAATTTTTAACACACTCACGAACACTAACATACACTACACAGTCACACACACACACACACCCTCAGACAAACGCACCCACAGACACACACACAAGCACAACCATCATAACCCACGCTTCTACACACACGTGCGCACAATGCATGCGTGCTCACATAAATTTAGTTCACTTTTGTATATCATACTTATTTAATATTTAAGTTATTAACATACATACATTTAATCAGGTTCAGGGAGAGCGGCCTTTCCTGGCACAGCTGTTTTCACACTTAAAAGGAGAGATCAACCTCAAAATTGTTGAACGAACTTTGTTGTTATTGAATAAAACCTTTTTCATTTTTTCATTTTCCATAGATTGCGACTGCGATGCGAATGCGAACGTTAATAAATAAATAAAAAAGTAGAATCTGTGGTCCTGCTGTCTTAAATCAAATACCGATACAATTTTCAGCAAAAGTTTCACTATAGTACATAGCTTTAATAAAAGGGTAAATATTAAATTGACCCTCTAAAAATGAAACTGAGACAACCAATTAGACGATTATTTATAGGTATATCGGTGTATCACGTCAAAAGTGTCTAGGGATCAAGTACATTTTTAACTTTAAAAAGTTATCCAATTAATATTTACCAAATCTAGTCTTCACGACTGGCTTCTTACTTTAATTCCTATGCTTGAGTTAACATCTTTTCCCTTTTTTTTGACATAATAAAACCTGCATCTTGTTGCATACCTATTGTGGGATATTAACCCAAATTAATGTCGTCAATGAAATAACAAAAAAAGGCAAAAATGAGATTTTTTAAATTTTTATCATAAAGATTAAAAAATTATAATAGTCTGTGTTTCCACTTTTAAAACGAATCACACAATCACTGCTGTGATTGACATGCTTAAAATCAGTTCAACAAAATCACTTTGAGAAATGGTCGCCCACGTCCTTTCTAACAAGTCAAAAAGTTCCCTCTTTGGAAAAAAACCCTCTTTGGAGCATATTCCATACGTGCTCAACTGGGTTGAGGTCTAGCGATTGAGCAGGCCACGACAGAACGTTGATGCGAGCATCGGCAAGAGTGAGTGTCACGACTCTAGCCGTGTGCGGACGTCCGTTATCGTGCATTAGTCGAAACGAATCACCCAAACAGCTTTGCAAAGGGATGATCACGTTGAAACAATTCTCTCCGCATAAATCTGAGCATTGAGGTTGCCCCTGATCCAAATGAGATCGGTTCTTCCACCGATCCAAATACCGGCCCAAACCATTATTGTTCCCACTACATAGGAATGAACTTCTTGACCAAATTTCAAACGTTCTTGACGCTCAGAGGTCCTCAAACTCGAGTACCTCTTGTATCCGGCCTCATACAGCAATGAGCTTCATCGGAAATGCACAATGCCAGACTTCTTCCTCCCAATTTCTGTGTTCGCGAGACTATTGTACGAGACTCTCAGTGGTGTTCGGGAACGCAGACCCACTTCACGTAAATGATTTCGGATGGTTTGGTCGCTTATCAGCAAGCCTGAAGAGCTGTGGAGCCTCGTAGCCAACATCGTGAAGGTCATGGTACGATTCCGTCGAGCGGTATTTTGGATGTACCGGTCCTGTCAGCGAGTGGTGATGCGAGATCGTCCTCCATGTCGCTCGGCTACGCTGTACGTGATAGTGTGTCCAGAGGCGGCTTATGACGCTCTGTGTAGTGCCAAGATCGACAGCAACAGTACGTAGCCTGGAACCAGCTTGCAACATTCCGACGGCTCTCATCATCTCTTCTCGTGTCAAATGAAGTCGTCGCTCTATATCAATTAGCATTTTTTTGTCACTCATTAATAACGATCCAAAAAAGTTAAAATAATAATCCTTAATTGTACTCTAAAACGTACTTGATCTTTAGAAACTTTTGATGTTTGTACGAGTATGTAAATTATTTCTTAAAAACAATATTTATATGGAGGGATTGCCTATTTAATCTGCACAACCCAATTACTGGTTGATACGGACGCTATATCAATAACTTAAAGTTCTCTCCGAGGGACAGAGAAATATCGATATATACCTACCTGGATACTACAAAGGATGGTCATCCATAGACCGACCTCGGCAAGCGTTGCTTAACCTTCAAGATTAACCCTTGTGGCTGTAATAAGTAACTAGCTTTTTTGCCTGCATGGGTATCGGAAACTATTTCAAGTATAAAAAAAACCAATGTGCTATCGCTGTGCTAACGTTCATCAAGATCCGTTCAGCCCTTCTGATGAGATTGAGTAACAAATATCTGTCCATCCATCCGCATTTTCGTATTTAATGTTATAGTAGTAAGATTATTCTGAGAATAAGCTCTTCTTGAAAGTTATTTTGACAAAAGAAACCAAGATTGTTTTAGGGTTATTTTCGGTTACACGTTGTTTTACGTCACCGGAAAATTGCAGACTCCGTAAGATTGTAATGTATCTTTATTAGATTACAATTTCCCGATACATTTTGAAAAATTCGTTTTGCACACAATATATCCCATCCAAATTCGTTAGTTTTCAATATATCCGTGACTTAAAAAGAAAAAATAGTTTAAAATTTCACGCGATATTTTACAATCTTCCGGAGTCCACAATTTTCCGGTGACATTTATAAGGTATATAAATCTACGAGTTCATTTAATTACCAAAAGCATGACGTTCGAAAATATTCTGATTATTTATCTGCTTTTTTCAATCATAATGTTATCACGTGCCTATGGGGCAGTTTAAAAATACCACATTAGGTAGTGGTTTAACTAAAATAACAATTGTGTTTTGTTAGGTCCCAAGTGAGCTGTTTGAGCTTCTGTTTCACACCTTTTCAAAAAAATCATCTAATTTATCTAGCAGATATACAAAGCCTCTTCTTTTCAATGTGTATTATCACACAAATGCTGAAAATGGTCCATTCTGTCTCAGAGCAATAAAAGAGCCCTAAACTTTTCACTAGAAGTTTTGGTTTTGTACAAAATTTACAAAATTTCGTTCGGAAAGTTTCTGAAATTATACGAGTTTTTCAACTTCTATACCAACCTGAAGTTTATTTAAAATGGAAAAGTTTCCGAATCTTTTTAGATCTAGTGATGAACGGAGACCAAAGTGAATGAAGGTTGATGTTCAAAGCTGGTAAGCAGAGGTCTGCAGAGAGGTACGGCCATGTTGCGGCCGCAGACGGACGGCGGGAAATCGCGGCCGCCCATGGGAGGCGTGCGGCGCCGGGCCAGGTGAGTGGGACGGTGAGATTGATGCGGAGGAGGCACGAGCGAGACGGGCGCGAGGCGGCGCGACGCAGAGGGCGTACGGAGTCGCGGAGCGCCACGCACTCCTGTTCCGGTCGCGTCGACGGGCGGCCGGGAACCCGCGCCTCGCCACACTGACTCCGCACACGCTGCTAACACTGACTTTTCTCATAGTACGTTTTTTGAATGCGCGCCGGTAACAGCGGGCACGTGATACGCCCGCGGCCACAGCTGTTTTTTTCTCTTTCGCTCGACTTTGTGACAGCTGAGTGTCGCGTGCGATCTCGCCCATTTCCCGCCACTTCCAGTAGCTCACGTAAAAGTAAAAAGTAAAACTGAGAAGTTTTTGGCGCGAAATGTGTGATTCAATGTCGCGCTCTCAAGGAATGCTGGATACTTGTGGTAAACGCTAAGACCTATACTCTGTTAGTTTGTGAAGATTGTTGAGCTGTGATTTCGGTTCGCGTTTTAATCTAACTGTTCTGGAAAAGTTTTATAATTATGGATGACTGGGAGCGGCACGTAACCCCGCTCCTTCAAGACATGGGGTGTGCAAACGAAGACGCCCAAGATGACTTCTTTAATCAACAAGACGTAAGTGCTAAATGTAAAGAATTACATAGTTAACCAGAATTTTAGCAGTTAAGAAGACTATTATTATAGCAAAATGTAACTAAAAAGAATTCGTTATTAGCATTTAGACATGATAATCTCATTAACAAGAAAGCTATTACAACTACTTATGGTAAGTACCTATAGAATCATAATATAATTATTTTGAAGTATGGTATTTCTGAAACTCTATTTAGCCTCAAAACCTGTTTTTTAATTCATAGTTTTGGAGATTTTGACACGTTCTTTACTCCAAATACTCAATTCAGAAACCGACTCATAATTGTGGTTTGCTCATTTCTGGTTAGAGCGTACCTAACGCAAAATATTAATTAATTCTGACTAAAGCTAACTTAGTATACCCTGTTTGACTTAGTGTAAACATTCACAAACTTGAAATATCGATGATACATTATTTTGAACTAATGAATACGTACCTACTGGTTATATTTATGGAACTCTTTAAATACCATCATCTCGTTTCCAATAGGAATGTGGTCACTAGTCATCTTCATGTAAGTAATTGCCTGAATGATAAATTTTTCATGTTAGATATCCATAAAGGTAAATAGGTACACACACATTATTATATTAGGAATCAATGTTTGCATATTATGAAAAAGATACATAAATACTTATGTGAAAATGCTTACTACCCCACTTGTCATAAACTGCAGGTAAGCACAAAACTGTATAGACTAGTAAAATATTCCCGTTAGCAGTAATTTCAGTTTTATTACTACAGAAAAAAAAAATTATTGCAAAGTTAGGAAATAATCTCTAATTGCCTCCTGAGACAAATAACTTAAATGCAGTCATTAAATCCCATTTCAGCGTAGAAGGAATAATATTCAAAAACACTGCGGTGCACCTGTATTAGCCCAGTGTCAAATCCACCAAATGCATAGTTTCAAGCTAGAAAATTAACACGATTTTCATAGTTAGTAAAGCAAGTTATAAGGAAACAAATGACTATCGACTATATAAAGTCACCATAATTGCATAAAACACTCCATCCCTTCCATTTTGACAAACTTACATTAACCATTGCGTTGTTTTGTCGTTGAGTCGAGGATTTTTTCAAACATTTTGGTATGCATCACCTTAAGGGTGAATATCTCTTGACACTTGACAAAAGTGTATTTCGACCAATGTAAAAAATCAAAATGAATGGGACAAGGGCCAATCAACTTTTCAGAATCGTTATCAATGATAGAATGTCACTTTTCCCAAATTCAAATCGTATTATATCACAGATAGTTTCAACTCAAGTTTCAATTTGTTGGGAATTGTTGTCAACATTGGTATTCAATTAATGCTTAAGAATGATGAAGATAACTAGGTTGTTATCCACAACATCACTGATAAAGTAGTCGGTATCAAATTTTTCAACGGTTTTAATTTAACACATTGAATAGATGCGGGCTTTGCAGAACAACTAAGCCCGTATCTATTAAATGTGACAAATTAAAATCATGTAAAACAAAATGTAAGTTCAGTTTACAGATAAACTTTTTTTTATAGATTATTTTAGCTATATTTTTCTGATATAGTTAGATATAATTAAACAACCCGTGTAAAACGAGCTATTTATCTCAAACCTCTCCTTAGAAAGATTCAAGACTCTTCCAATTTAGTAGATGAGGTATACTAGCTATTCATTCAGATCACTGATTTCAAGAAAGTAACTCACGTTTTTACTAATCTGAAGAATGCTTCTCTATTTTCGCTGCTTTCATGTATTTCTTCTTTTTATTTTCAGTGCGGGTTTTAAATCCATTGTCATCGGGATAGTCATGTCTTTCTTAGTCTAGATGTTAGATAATCTGAATAAATTCCAATGACTCGCGATAAGCATTTTTTTAACTCATTATAAAACTTCAGTGCTTCACACCTTAGGTTGCTATCAAAAGTGTCAAACGGTTAACGAATCAGCGTTTGATAACCTGCATTACACCATAAATTTGGCTAGTAAGTGGTCGACATTATTTAGGTATCTTAGCCGGAGGGTAAATCATTTGTAGTTTATTCCTTTGATTTATGAACATCGATCATTTCACTAAACTCTTGAAGCCCAATTCTCATACTTAACCCTTTGAACGCCAGAGCATTAACGCATCGGCGTGCCCCCGACGCCAAGTCACAAATTCGCCGTACTTTTTTTTACACATTTGTGTCGTTTGGCGTACAGGACACGCGCTTGCTTGTCATGTATACGTGACAATGGCGTTCAAAAGGTTAATAGACGTTCAAATTCAACTCACAATGTCATCTCAGCGACAACCAATGTCAAAAGCTTGTCCTAATGTCGCGCGGAAGGTTTTTGACAGATTGCGACTGCGATGCGAATGTTCCTTAAAATACGGGATTTGCTCCTCTGATAGCTTTAAAATCTTCATCAAAAAGGTGTCCTGTGCACGAGCGGAGTTGGAATGGCTAAGAAACCGACAAAAAATAACCAGGTTACTTTTAGGCAAGCGTGCTCCATCGTCGACCTCATCATCGCTTGCCATCTGGTGAGATAGTGGTCTTACGCCAGTTTACCGATAACACAAAAAAAACATTCTTTATTGTTCAGCGTATTTGTTAAATATTCTTCATGCCATTTCTAATATGACCTTAGATAAGGTCAAGACAAAAAAATCAATACTGGAAATCAGATGATTTCCAGTATTGATTTTTTTGTAAAAATATATACATTTAAAGAAATATGTATATACTGGGTAACTTGCATTAGTAGTGCTTCAGTCAAGTGTAGGGACAATCTTCAAACAGTCCATCATTTTAAATGCCTACTTAGTTTCAGTTTAGAATACCTGTTAAACACAGTTTAGTAACATACTAACACTATAATTTGAATAATCCCAAAAAAATACTCATTAAGTTAAGATAGCACTGATGTTCTTTTTTTCTCAACAAACCCCCAATTTCTGAATTATGCATTTAAAGTTAGGTACCTACCTACTTCCCAAAAATTTCTTTAGCCTGAAAAACTGTGAAACTAAAAATACTCATTTTGTTAGACCCCATATTTATAACTACCCGAAGTTTCGCTCCCGTGGAACCCACGCGAACCGAGAATTATTTTGGGATGATGCTAATGATTTTTTGTGAAAAAGTTATACATTTTTCAGTGATCAGATCAGATTTCCAGATAATCTATCTATATAACAATAAATCCCTATTTCCTTTGGTCACGGCATCACGCGTAAACGGCTGGACCAATTTCGCCAATTCTTTTTTTGTTTTGTTGGTTTTGTCAGGAGAAGGTTCTTATGAAAGAAAAAAAAATAGATAGTCGCGCGGAACAATACAAAATTTAAGAAAACTACTGACCATACTTTTCTATAATAACCAATTCGAATTCAATATTTATAGTTAAGACAGGACAACGTCTATCGGGTCAGGTACCTACTCATAAATGAACACACAGTTTTAACATCATTTTCACTTTATTATATTAGTTAAGACAACTAGCTGATTAACCAATATTCACAAACCATTAATCGTTCCCTCTTGCACTAATATACGAGTAGCATACTCGACCAACTACCGGGTCTACGCTACAGATATGTCTCACATCGCGGGTTAGACCAGTTCTATATAAAACGAGATTCGAGTCTGCTGCCATGTGGCAAGGTGCCCGGGGCCTGGTACTGCTGTTATGCTTAATTGCCCGAGTAAGAGCGCCATTCACCGCAACATTCGCGTCTCCACAACGATGTCTTCGCTGAAACATGGAACTGTTATTGGTGTTTGAATCGGTTATTGGCCTTGTATTAGAATGGATATCGATGATACCGGAAAACCCTTGTTCTTTATGATATAGCGACACCTTAATGGGAAATCTATTCCACCCGCACGTTTATGTATTAAATTTCTCGAAAAAAGTAACGATTTGCTAATTCACTTAGTAGATTATAAATGATAATTTTAACAATTATTATTAATATTAAACCTGTTGTAATGTTGGATAGGATATATTAAATAAGATGACATAAGATTTACTAACAAATAACAGTAGGTAAGTAGGTTTTTACCTATGAACCAACCAGTCTATTACAGGGCATTATCAACACATTTCCTCGGTTAAGTAGTGTCTCGCACAAGGCAATTTCCTATAATTTTCTTTCATTTTCACGCTAGCACGACAACGTGATGCGCGGTAATAGCTAGGCATCGAGATATTTTATTCACATTGATGAGTAGGGTAGGCATAGCATAGGCATATACCTGCCTACCCTATTCATCAATACCAGTATATTTTTAGGGTTCCGTACCCAAAGGGTAAAACGGGACCCTATTACTAAGACTCCGCTGTCCGTCTGTCACCAGGCTGTATCTCATGAAACGTGATAGTTGGACAGTTTAAATTTTCACAGATGATGTATTTCTGTTGCCGCTACAACAACAAATACTAAAAAACAGAATAAAATACATATTTAAGGGGGGCTCCCGTACAACAAACGTTTTTTTGCTCGTTTTGCTCGATATTGATAACGGCAACAGGTAGACGCTTGACATATTCACAGAATATTGAGTAATATTATTCAGTTTAAAAATATATAATTCAATTAAAATAAAATGTATATTTAAGTGGGGCTCCCATACAACACACATGATTTTTTTGCCGTTTGTATAGATAATATTATATTAAAATAGTTTGCAAAATAACAAACATACTATTGTTATAAACTGCTAAATAAGCTGCTTGTACGACTAGTACGACGTGAAGAAGTCAAATGTTCTAAGCAGTTGCATGTGATAGGTACTTGCACTGTCTAACGAAGCGCTAACCGTTGCCGTTATCAGTATTTTTTGCAAAATACGAAGTGAGAAACTCTATTTTATCAACGATTGTTGGCATTCTATTCATGTAAGAACGTTTCAATAACAAGTACGGAATGTTCTATTGTTCCTAAAAAACTGTACAGTGAATATAATTTACATCATATCAATTTGGTATAAAATAAAATACTTATGTAAAATTCACTCGCTACTTGTTCACACGAGTTTCTGTCACGCAATATTGTCGAGTTGGTTTCACTCTCCCTAACATGTGCGTGATTCAAGGTGATACACACTAAGTGAATCGCAAGACCGTAAGGTGGCCGGGGGCTGAATTGAAACTGCTCTTCTGCTTAAGCTTTATCAAGAACATTGTTTTGTAACTTAGAAACTCTCAAAAAACATACGTAATCCAGTTTTTTATTCAATAGTTATAAAGTTACCTACAGAAATAAAAGGATTGAAAAATCCTTGTCATGACCACTTCCCGTTCTATTTATTACAAACTGATGAAACCAAAGATAATAAATAGTACCCCCAACAAAGGTAATTATTGAACGTAACTTGTCATTTCAGACCTCGTTAATGATAGGTTTGGTCGAGGCGCTCACATACCCAACCCTTATTTCAAAGGGATCGTGATTGCTAACTGAAAATACCGATTTATATGTAGGCACTGAAGTATTTTTAGTACGAATCAATATTCGTTGCGTTTTTTGTTCAAATCAATCTCTGTACTGACATAAACACAATTGACTGCACTTAACAAATGAAAAATTGTGGAGTTATTTCAAAAGTGCTACGTGTTCGATCCATCAAACTTTTTGTGGATGTCGATGGCGACGTCAAATTGATTGTAAAATAGACATTCTAGGTTTTGTTGATTGGTAGTAGCTTAACACGTTAACAGCCCAGTTAGGGTTGCCACCTTTTTTTGGAGCAATATAGTAATTTTGGAAATAATTGTGTAAAATTACGTAATTTAAATAAATAACAAAGTATAGTAGGTACTTTAGTTAAATTTAGGAAAAATTGTACACATTATAATTAAGTTTTGATTCTTCGTTAACTCTTAAAATTAATTTTAAATGCCTCTTCTCCTTTCTTTATGAACAAACACGTGGAATTTTAATCAATGATCCTGTCAGGGCATTTGGTTTCGTGGACCTGGTACCCACCCTGGCACTACTCAGAAGAGCTTACGAAAAAGATAAATAGCGAAGCGAAGCGAGCGAAGTAAGACCGAATACGTATTCTAGCTCCTTGGAACGGAATACCATTTTTTTTTTACTTTTTATACAGAATTAGAAGCCAATTATGACAATGTAGGATGCTACAGCGAGCGCAGTGAGCTCGAGAATTAGAATTGCGTTTCACTCATGTATTTCGGCCTTTCATAGGATTTTATTGAAAATACTCCTTAGCTGGTATAATATTTTGCGTACCATATACATTTTCCAAAATATATCTAACAATTTACTAAAATATAGTAAAATACTATATAATATAGTATGGGTGGCAACCCTAAGTCAAGTGTACTCTGTGTGGTACTTATAGAATATTTTGAGCAGGATATGATTATGGAGATTGAAGATAATACTGAAACTGATACTTTTCCTCAGTCACTGAATTAAATTCAGAAGTGTTAAGTTCTCATAATCGACTGTAGGTATATATCTACAATGCCAGAGAGGTTTACGACTTAATATTTAGACTACATGACGACATACCTAAGCGTGAATAAATGGATCAATTAATTGCGCATGTCATTGTACGACTAAGTCAGTTGATCTCTTCTTGCTAATGGCCATTTCAATCGAAACATTATTTTATCGATAATTATGTATCAAAACTGTCACTTGATTACATAAAGTGATAAAGTAAATACAGCCAAAAATCAAAAAGCGGTGCTAGATGTGTATTTGAATGAGAAATGATCGTACTATACGTATGCATGGGCATTATGTACATAACTCCTAAAATCTGGCTAAAGCTTTTGACGAGGCTTCCGGCGACTGGGACCGCAATTAACTGAGACCACAGTCCCAGTTGCCGGATCGATTTAATTGTATATATATTTATTTCCGGCGACTGGGACCACCTACAAATTAATAACAAAAATCTATTGTTCATGCCAAAAAACAGTACAGGCAAACGAAAAATGTCACAAACACACTTGGATAAATGACGAGTGTTTCAAACAGATTTTCGTCAGTCTAGTTCCAGTCTCTATTAATAATAATAATAATAATAAAGGACCCCACTATGACAAACGACAAATGCCGCAAATGTCACAGTCAACCAGAGACCATCCAACACATTACAGGGGCATGCTCAACACTAACACAAACAGATTATACACACAGACATAATCAACTAGCAAATATCATTCATCAGAACCTAGCACTCAAATTTAAACTCATACAAGATACAACCATCCCTTACTATAAGTATGTACTTACCACAAACAGTCCTAGAAAATACCACCCACAAACTATACTACGACCGCGCCATATTAACCGACAGGACCGTTCACTACAATAGACCAGATATCACTCTTCAAGATAAAGTCAATAAAGTCACTTACCTGATAGATATAGCAGTTCCTAACACACACAACTTACAAAAAACTATAGGTGAGAAAATCAGCAAATACGCTGAACTTAAAGAAGAAGTTACTAGAATTTGGAGGCAAGAAAAAGTGTTCGTGGTACCCATTGTTGTCTCCACTACAGGTGTCATCCCCAATCATCTCCACCATAGCCTCACACAAATAGACCTGAAAGACTCAATTTACATTATACTTCAGAAAGCGGCAATTCTTAACACCTGTAGAATAGTGAGGAAGTTCATGCAGATAGAAAAAAAGAAATTTCTCCTCATAACATCAATCCTACACCATAAATTGTTTTCATCACATGCTACATTGACTTGGCTTAGCCCGTTAATGTAGCTTAAGACTAGCCAAAGAGCTAAGAAACAGTCTATGTTTTTCCAAATAATAATAATATCTTGGGACAACTCACACACGGTCATCCGATCCCAAACTAGGCAGAGCCTGTGCTATGGCAACCAGACAACTGATAAACATACTTATATATTTCTAAATACATACATATTATAGACAAATTACACCCAGACACAGAACAAATGATCATGCTCATCACACAACGATTTGTCCTGGGTGGGAATCGAACCCACGACCTCCGGTTTAGCAGTCAGGGTCACTAACTACTCGACCAACAGGCCAGTCAAAACAAATATGAGTGGCTTCTCGCAGTTCAACCTAGGAGGATGTCGACTGCTTAACCGGACTTGCATGTGGCGGTCTTAATATAAATATTAAAGCTTCTAGTCAGGGTTTATAAAAAACTTACAAACTAAGCGAATACACGCTAAGGACATCCCCTGTGGGGGATCTCGAATTATTATTTTGGAACGAGCTTAAAACTAGATACAGGCTTAGCGGCGCGGGTTGGCTTGAGCAAGGGTCGGGGTGGGTATTGACTGGGTCGTCGCCTTGGGCCTCGGCGGCGAGGGCGGACGGACGGTGATTTTGGCTTGCGCAGAGCGCTGGTCTCTCTTCGGCTCTCTTGGAGGAGGGTAGTGGAGTCTCGGTCGGCAAATATGTGACATGCATCGGTCGCCTGATTATCGGGCGGCCGATGTGATAAGGGAACTCCCACATCGCATCGGGTTTATAAGTAGTCCCAGTCGGCGGTTTTTGACAACAATGTCGAGAAAACCCTTGATTTGTCGCGTTTCATGAACAAATGGTGGGTAATTTGAGGTCTACGTATTATGCTTTTATATTAATATTATGTCCGGTTAAGTCGATCACCTCCTAGGTTGAACTGCAAGGGCACTCATAAAAAAAAAAGTTTAAAACAGAAGAAAATTTATTCAAATAAAATGGGTCTGACAACTGGGACCGCGGTCCCAGTTAATTGCGGTCCCAGTTGCCGGAAGCCTCCTTTCAACACTCCGGTCAAGACAATAGTTGAGAAATTGATAGATACTCTTTCTAGAGCATATTAACAAGATACTTGACATTTTGTATCCTATTTTGATATTCTGAATATTGGTTCTTGCCATTAACGTTGCTCAAATTTTTACATCAGTATTAAAACCCAAGTTTCCATTATTTTTATTTGTAGAACAGGCTTTTCTCTGTTAGTAGCAAGCTTAGCGCTTTAGACATTGTTGTATTAGTACCACAACCTCTGTAGCGTTTAGCCAGCGTGATGACATAACTTATCTTTTACACATGAGCACAGGCAGGGTCATTTTCATAAGTTACTGTAAATTTTATTATCATTTTTGAAATACTACTTTCTTTACTTTAAGACAGGATTGTTTTTTCGATGTCTTCTTTCTTTAGCTAGGTAAAAATCACAAATGAAGATTGGTGTTTCTTACAAAAAGTGATAAAATAAAAAAAATATTGGTCCATTGTTACAAAACCAAAATTACAAATGGTATTCTTATAAAATATGCTTACAGTAACAAAGTTAAATTAGCATGTTCATTTGAACAATGGTCTCCAAATTAGGAAGCGCCTGTATCTTGGGGGCCTGAGTTGCGATATCTTACAATATTCTAAAACATATAAAAGTGTATGCAAAACAGCAAAAGCTCTGCATATTAGCAATAAAATAAAATCAGCAGACGACAAAATAAAAACTACTTGGAAAATAATAAATAACGAAACAGGTAGGAAGAAACAGCGTGAAACTAAATTTAATTTAAATACTGTACATGGCCAAATAAACTCGGACGCAGAGGTAGCTCAGGAATTTGATAACTTCTTTGCCAATATTCCTCTTAAAACTACAGAAGCTCTCAACTCGTCATCCACGCTCGCTGCTGACTTACTTAGAAAGAATGTAAAGGTATGTCCATCGGAGTTTAAGTTTCAACATACAAACCCCCAGGCCATTATAAAAGCTTTTAAAGATCTTAAAATTAAATCAACAGAAGATCTTTGGGGAATATCTGTAAAAGTTTGTAGATCTATCATTGAAACTATTGCCCCCTACTTAGCTGTCATATTTAACACTAGTGTAGACAAGGGAGTATTTCCGGATCTCATGAAACACAGTAAAGTCGTTCCATTGTTCAAATCGGGTGATTCTCAAGAACCCAACAATTATCGGCCGGTGTCAATTCTGCCAGTTCTCAGTAAAGTGTTTGAAAAGTTAATGCTTAGTCAGATGTTACGTCACTTTAATAAAAATTCCATCTTTCATGAAGACCAGTACGGTTTCACCAAAGGGCGTTGTACAACTGACGCCGGTGTCACCCTAATAAAGAACATTTTTAACGCCTGGGAAGAGTCGCAAGATGCCATTGGAATATTCTGCGACCTCTCGAAAGCGTTCGACTGCGTTAACCATGAGACGCTTTTGTTGAAACTTGAGCACTATGGGATTAGGAATAGAGCCCTTTGTTTACTTAGTTCATACTTGATGGGCAGACAGGTTAAAGTTCAGATAAACGGTGTAAACTCAATAGGGTCGGAAACGACAATGGGCGTTCCTCAGGGTTCAATATTGGGTCCATTCCTTTTTTTAGTTTACATTAATGATTTGCCCCAATTACAACCAAAGATGGTGTTATTTGCGGATGACACATCATTAATATTTAAAATAGACCGACGTTCACAAAATCTTGACGACGTCAATAGCTCTATTCATCAGGTCCAAAATTGGTTTACGGCAAACAACTTGGTTTTAAATAAAAAAAAAACTAAATGTATTAGATTTTCTTTACCAAATGTTAAAAGTAGCGAATGTGACATCATATTGAATGGAGAAAAACTGGAGTTCATTAATCAGACGGTTTTCCTAGGTATCACATTGGACGGAAAATTACAATGGGGGCCTCATATAACATCTCTTGCGGGTCGTCTAAGCTCAGCCGTGTATGCTGTTAGAAAGATAAGACAGTTAACAGACGTAGAAACCGCACGTTTGGTCTACTTTAGTTACTTTCACAGCATTATGTCGTACGGTATTTTGCTGTGGGGTCGGGCTGCTGACATTGAATCCATATTTATTTTACAAAAGAGAGCTGTCAGAGCCCTTTATAATCTGCGTCGCCGTGATTCTCTTAGGGAACTTTTTAAAAAGATTAATATTATGACAGTCCCTTGCCAATTCATTTATGAAAATATTATGTATGTGCGGAAAAACCGACATCTTTTTAGTAAAATTAGTGATAGACATAATTTTAATACTAGAAATAAAGACAAATTAGATCAACCATTTTTTAGATTAGCTAAAGTCCACACTTCTTTCATGGGGTATTGTGTTAAATGTTACAACAAAATACCTTCTGACATATTAGAACTAAATGAAAGAAAATTTAAAACTCATGTTAAAAGTACACTTTGTGAACAAGCATATTACAAATTAGAAGATTACATTCAGGATAAGAATGCTTGGAAACATGCTGGTCCTGCTCCATAGGACGATCAAGGGTGAAGGTCAAACTGGTTGATTTATGTATTAACTTTATAGATATACTGTTTCTTTTTTTGTGTTTTTATTTTTCTGTTGACTCACACACTGTTGTTTAATTAATGGTTCCAATGTTTGTAAATATGTGAGTACCATTTACCTAAATTTCTTTAGGAAATTAATAAGTTTACCTCTGCTGGTGATACTTTGTTCTAATAAGTAGCATACTCTGGGTGCATCGTCCTCACATAATATTAAATTAATTTTTGTAAACCAAATTTTGTAAAATCATTATTTGAAAAGAGTAACTATGGAGTTTCTTGTCCGTTCTTCTCCATAAGAATCTACCTTTCCGAATGGACAGTAGAGTCACTTTATTAATGTAATTCTATTATTTTTACTGAACTGTAAACGATGACGTTCAAAAGTGCCGTTTAATGGCCTAATTGAAATAAACGTTTTGACTTTTGACTTTTGACTTTTTCAAAACATTTTTGCGAAAACATTATACTGATTTCAAGATATTTGAAAATGGACATAAAACGAGTGCGGGTAGCAGACTACCTAAAAAAAAGTAACATGGCAATAAAACGCTTAAAATAAAATAATAGTAAATTATGTGTAAGTGTGAGTAATGAAGTGAAGTGTCAGTTATAGTGTGTGTGCGTCACGGTATGTGATATGATTAGGTATGATAACATTCATGTACTAGAAGAAAATCAATTTAAAAAACCGTTTTCAATCAAACTTACCTACTAAGCAAACAAGTCGGAAGTAGAGAACAGTATTTATCTCTTCTTAACAATGCCGCCCAAGATCCGATTTACAGCCTTTCCGATTATAATGAAGCAACTTGTTTGATTTATTCGTTGTAGGTGGACAATCCTGTGAACGGTTAGCCCTCCCATTTGTGGGGAATTAATTGCATTTCTGTATAAATTAAATGTTGGGAACCTTACTGATTTCATGTTTGATTGAAATAAAAACAAAGAATATAAAATTAAATTGAGGAAATCGAGCAAGTTGCAGGAGCTGTTACTAATTTTTATTTAAAATGCTGTTAACAACGTTTAAATTGAATATTACAAAACGCAGATGATTAGGTACCTACTTATTATCGACCGGTTATAAGTTGAAGGTAATATTTCATATTATGGTATTATTAATACCTAAGTAAAACTACAAGTAGGCCAGCATAAAAAATTGGGAATAAATGCAGATAGAAGGATTTTTTGAACCCGTTTATAGAAACGGGTTCACTCATAGGAGTGTCTTGAATACTCACTACATGAAGTTCTTTACTGAGCGTTGATAAATTTTAAGATTGACTCAAATAGGATCTATTTGATGGAATGAAATATTATTTATATTTAAAAGTAGTATATTTTTCAAGACTATCTCCAAAAGAAAATCTTTTAATTACAGATCCGAATTTCAATTGAAGTAAAGTTTCGGATCGTGTTAAATATTACCACACTTTTGTTTGTAGCTGCTTTTCGTTGGTTTTTATGACAAATTTTAAATATTAAGTCTTACTATATGCATGACATTTTGAACTGTGTTTTGAATTAGGTACGTATTATTAGCCTAAAATAATGAAAGTACATGATTAAAATGGGTTGTATATAATTCTGTTCAATATAAGATATTCTCGGTTACAAGTAAGAAACCAAAGAAAACATTACTACGATATAAAATTTGGAAGTACCTACGTCCACTGTAATTCGTTTACTGCGAGCCTTAAAGTTAGCGTGACTTAAAAATGTCAGTTAATGTTTGTGAACACAGGCCGCATAATAAGCACATTCAAAAAACTCGAAGAAAGCAAATTAACGAATGTATTACCACTGGTGTTCCGATATAAATCATTAAACACCAAATTGAAAGTAAAACGTGCAAGAAACACTTGTATGTACAATGTTTGCGGCAAATCTTAAGCTAAGATCTTAACATTAATAATGTGGGATATGACGTGACGTGATAAAAACAAACAAAAATTGTTTATCAAAAATAACTGACTGCTTGTGACTCCTGCGTTATTAATAGTAAGATCTTAGACTTGATTCCAGTGTCACACAAACTGTAGGTTACCTACCAATATTGATGTTAAGTTCATCAATAAATTTTAGTTAAGGGATTATACATTCACTTACTTGTTAAAGAGACCCTTTGATGAAATCGCTCACAAAGTTAAACAATGATTCTCAACCTTCCTGTCGTTAGTTCATAACATTATTACCCTTGGATCAATTTCATTGATGGTAATACATAATTCCAATCGATACTGCCGACCGGGATATGTCTGGATTCGTTTGACTTAAGATGCGGATTTTAAAATCATCGCACATGATAATGGTCGAAAGTCTGATTTAGTCCAACCACCACAATTTTAACCCCGACCATGTTTAACCCTTAAATGTTTCTAATACATTGATCATCTTTTCCTTGTCCATATTCAACCCATTGTTGTTATGTAACTAATAATGACATTAAAGTAATTCTGAGAACAGAAGTGGTTTTATTTTCTTTACAATTAATCTTTTACAGGTACCAAAAAATAAAGGTGGCTCCTAACACCACTATTTGGGCAGAAATATGAAATTATTAGCGAAATATACCTAGACGTGCTGGTTTAATTAAAAAAAGGAAATAAAAGAATAAAGAGAGACTGTTCCAGTTCGATACGCTTGTTACAAATGTTGCTCAAGCTATTGGGTATTTTTTTTAAATATGATAAACCCCAAGTAGCTCTTCATCATCATTGTTCAAAAAGTCATGTTTTTGGCTTTTTGGTAAATAATAATGATAATGAGCTACTTGGGGTATATCATGTTTAAAAACTTTTTGACTCAACGTGACCGTGCTAAGACCTCTAGACAATTTAAACCGCAGACTGACGTCTGGGTGAAACTTTTATGTGAATGGCAATGTAGCTGGAATAATTCCATCAAGGGCCGACACTTCTATCAGTTCTTCCCTTCCGTTCGTGAGCAGCTGGCCAGGACATGGCTGGAGGTGGACCATTGTTTTGGAATGACAACTTTATGAGTAAATTATTTTCTTTCAAGGTTGTTGCTTCGCCTTTGTATCAATGTTCTACATCTGACTGTGAATACGAATAATCTGCACATCATATCTGGCAATCTGGGCTTCTCTCAGTTGTAAAGCCTTTGTGCCTATTGGCCTACTTCTAGTAGAAGGGGAAATATGTTTGTCCTCACTCCTTGGTTGATGCATTTGTGTAGCAGTTTGCCTGAAACACAAGTGTAAAAGATAATGGCAGCTATGCGATTTAGGCTGAAACTGCATTCGCTAAGCTTTTAGTATGCAAGCGGCTTACACCTCTGGGAAATTTTGCACGACATTTTCGAATACAATATTCTAATGAATAAAGTATATTTGAAAGGACTTCATCCCTCAAAGAAGTTGATTAGCGAATGTTTACGGAAATTCTTCAGTTTTGAAAAATCCAATCGGCTACACGTCGGCTTATTATTAGATAACATTAACGTTGAGTGTTTTAATTTTTTTACAACTATAACATATACATATAGGTCCGAAATAATGCTAACTGGTACATAAGATGATTAAAACGTATTACATAAATAACAAACGATGATAACTGCGTGAGTCTCAAACTTCTCGATACAGTATTTTGATAAATTAATTTTATCTAGACATGCGGCAGCGTGTCCCGCCAAGTTCAAAGAAAAAGGAACTAATATTACACGAATCATTTTGAGCTACTTTCCCCTCACCCCCCTCACTTCACAACTCGAAACCTATTTAACCTACATACATGAAATTAAACACATTCATTAAAGCCCCATTAGCTTGTCTAGAATCCAAAACTTCATAAATATAGCTCAAACAGTTATTGATCGATTAAAATTATTCTGTATGGTGTCGGACGTAAAAGAATAGCACCATCTCATCTCTTCCCGTGGGTGTCGTAACAAGAACGACTAAGACTCAGACTTACTTGCCAGAGAAAGGACAGCAGCACGTTTGAAGTTGTCATTTCATGATCTGGCCAGGTATTTCATGATAATTATGTGCAAACGGGGATTGAAATATCAATAAACGTTGACGTTTAAACGATATTGTCAGTTTTCGCTGGCCACATCATGAAATAGAACCATTTCATGAAATTTTGGCTGCATCATGAAATCGCCAAATTCTACGATATGGCCACGGCATACAAAGAAAAAAAATCGGAATACCGGGAATTTCTAAGATTTCTTTTTGGAACGAAGTTCCTTATCGCGCGTTGTGAAAGGGGGCTAGACGGAAAAAATTCTTACGAAAAGTTGTCACGACACTTTTTGCTATTGTAAGCCGTGCGGCGTGCGCATGTTTCTCTGTCTGTCTCTCTCTTTCTCTTATAGAAAGCAAGCCAGATATTTTCATTTCCTCTTTCTAACGACACTTTTTTATTAATTAAAAACCGGCCAAGTGTGAGTCGGATTCGTGCATGAAGGGAAGACGACAGACAATCGGACAGACAGACGGACAGACAGACGAACAGACAGACGGACAGACAGACGGCCAGACAGACGGATGGATAGACGGACAGACAAACGGACAGAAAGACGGACAGACAGACCGACGGACAGACGGACAGACAGACGAACAGACAGACGGCCAGACAGACGGATGGATAGACGGACAGACAAACGGACAGAAAGACGGACAGACAAACCGACGGACAGACGGACAGACAGACGGACAGACAGACGGACAGACAGACAGACGGACAGACAGACGGACAGACAGACGGACAGACAGACGGCCAGACAGACGAATGGATAGACGGACAGACAAACGGACAGAAAGACGGACAGACAGACGGATAGACAGACGGTTGGACAGACGGACGGATAGACAGACGGATAGACAGACGGTTGGACAGACGGACGGATAGACAGACGGATAGACAGACGGCTAGACAGACGGACGGACAGACAGACGGACGGACAGACGGATAGACAGACGGTCGGATAAACAGACGGACCGACAATCGGACAGAAAGCCGGACAGATAGACGGACAGACAGACGGACAGACAAACGGACAGAAAGACGGACAGACAGACCGACGGACAGACAGACGGACAGACAGACGGACAGACAGACGGACAGACAGACGGCCAGACAGACGAATGGATAGACGGACAGACAAACGGACAGAAAGACGGACAGACAGACGGATAGACAGACGGTTGGACAGACGGACGGATAGACAGACGGATAGACAGACGGTTGGACAGACGGACGGATAGACAGACGGATAGACAGACGGCTAGACAGACGGACGGACAGACAGACGGACGGACAGACGGATAGACAGACGGTCGGATAAACAGACGGACCGACAATCGGACAGAAAGCCGGACAGATAGACGGACAGACAGACGGACAGACAGACGGATGGACAGACGGACAGACAGACAGACGGACAGACAGACGGACAGACGGACAGCGGAGTCTTAGTAATAGGGTCCCGTTTTACCCTTTGGGTACGGAACTCTAAGAACATTTAAATAAACAAGTTTTTAAAATATTCGCCTAACTCTCAGCAAACCCTATAAAAATAATTTAGTTTTCCCGCCGTCTTTGGGAGTTTTTTTCAAACAATCGATTTTGTAAGGTTTAGCGCCTTTCAAAATTCTAGGAGAATAATCTGCATTCTTCTTCGCAGGAGAATAAGTTCCATGATGAAAGGTCGTTTATATCGGTTTTATAGGTACTAACGAATTATTTGACTATATATTAAAACTTAGACAACCGATAATAACACAAACTGCTCCTGGCAGCGCCGGCTCAGTCTCTCTAGTCTGACATCGTTGCGAAAAATTGAAACATTTGTGTTATACGAGAGAAATACTTTCTTATACAATTTTGCTACTTATATTTCGAAATAGGCACACGGTGAGTGGTGCGCGGGGTGGGCAACACTATAGAGGCGCACAGAGGTGTGCGCAGGAACGCGGGGATACGTGTTGAAAGATCAAATTAAAAGAGACAAATTAGTGTTCGGCTGAAACCGAACTTTCGGTCAGGCTCTCAGTTTCGGCCTTAACCGAAACTTATATACACATACTAAAATTTATATTTCATACTGAAATCTAGTGTATCTTTCACACATTTATTTGCATATAATGTACATACAGACGGTTAAGGAGTGTTAAATAAAATTAAATTAAAAAGACAATCACTAAAGTACGTAACAAATATATTTTGTTATGTCATGAATAATATATATAAACTAAACAAATATGTTAAAGTAAAGCCTTTCTTGGAAGGAAACTAAAAAAAAATATTTAACTTGGCTAGTATTTACCAGTAAATCGAATTTTTAGAAAAGTAAGTAATGTTGATCTTTCAATATAAAAACTGTAACTTGCGTTTAATATAAAGATGATAAGTTAAGCCAAATATTAGATAACATATATGTGAAACTAGCCAAGTCGAATCTTGAGCCTTAATTTATTTATCTTATTTTAAGGATTATCTACAGAACTTGGCACCCATTTAGATCTTTTTTTTGTCGCTGAAGTCGACAATCACGCATATTATTAACATTGAACGTAGGTCCAATTTTCACATTTCTGATTTTGATGGGATTATACATACATCAAGCACACGAATTTGCGACATGCTTTTTGTAGCTTTTATAATTATTCCTGTGTAATTATTGTACCTGTAATAAATTAAATGGGCATACTATTTAACATCTATAGGTTCCATGTTCATTAATTCCACGACAACTAGATACCTATGCATTTTTTCCCGATGTCGTGAAGGTCTGCGCAAAAGTTTTATTTATTACATATTTTTATCGGGAAGTTAATATATTTCACATTGAATGACAGAGGTTTCACACAGAAACGCTAGTTTTTTGCTTCTCTTTCTGAATACATAGTAAAAAATTAACAACTTACTACATGTCTTAAGTCAAGCATAATTTTAAATCTTATTGAAAACTTGTCTTTCTAATTATTACAGTTGTTGTGCTATTTCAACAACAACTTAAAAATAAATTTGTCTACCGCACGGACATTCAAGAGTCGAAACTTGACACGGGCCACTTGGTCGCGGACAGCTAAGTGCTGTTTCTAGTTTTTCCCATTGTGTTTTAATGCGTTATACCCTTTTACTGCTACACCGTGAGAAAATCCACTAGTTTAGCGTTCAGGTGGCCTTAGGTAGTACTTCCTTGGACACGTGTGTCCGCCGTTAGTCAACGGACCTTCTACCCGCATTATTTTACTTAAGAACCGGTAATTTTTAATGAAATTCTATACTATAGTGCAGCTGTGCCACACTCGACTGGGCTGTGCGAGCCCGAATTAATTTCATATAGGTACACCAAAACGCCTATTGAATTTTAAAATAGGTAGTGCCTACCTGCAGATTGCAAATGTAATTATTACGACCAAAATGTCAATCTGAATCTATTTGATTTCTTGCTGCGTAGATACGCTTAGCTTGGTTGGTACATAACAAAGCTAGGTACTTATTTCAATAAACCTAACGCAATAACAAACTTAAAAAGAGAATCTGATTCAAAATGTCGATCTTATAAGAGGATTGTAACATTATGTGGGTTGATTGTAATGTTTAAAATATGTTTTTAATTGTAGAACACCCAATTAAAATTCATTAATGCCTGTGGTCAGATTTTAAGGTTTGTAAAAATCTAAATTTCTTTTAAATTGTGATAAGGATAACGAAGAATTCCGAAGAATGAAATGGCACTTGCTAAAAAAAACCTTGATATTCGTGTACCAGCGAGCGCTTTATAACATTCGGTATCGAAATAAGATCGTCAAGTTCGACAAACGAGTACAAATTGTAAAAGAATTTATTCGTCGCGTGTAATAATATAAACAACAAGTTGCCGACCACGGAATTAGCATTCGAGTGCGCGAGTGCGTCGATCGGTATAAACGAAAACGCTCATTAAACGCTGACAGTGGACGTTATCTCCTTATCAAAATGTATAACCTTTCTGTGTGAGCGTTATTATAACATTTAATATTATAACCTAAATGATAATAAGGCAGACCGCTGGTGTATAATAATTACAATATTAAAAGTATAAATAATTCAATGGGCTATCGGCGATGGAAGCACGCGACGGACTTCCGGAGAGTCTAATGAATGCGTGCCTCATTCTCGAGGCGCTTGACGAACTACGAAAATTATATAATTATCGTGTTGTTGACTGTACACGAGTGGACATGAACTTAGAGATAATGGTCTTTGGAACTCGTTAGGTCTTCAGGGACCTGCGTGCTAACGATCTGCTTACATACTCGTCCCTGCCTATGCAACTGATAACAGCGACACTTATAAAATGTCGAATAAACGTATTTCTTTGTGTCCACGTGTACCTACTATTCAGAGTAATTATGTTGTATTGCATTGTTTGTAAATCGGGCTGGCTTCCGCAACTCCACGACTAAATGCGTATTTTGTGTGCCGAGAGTTAATATGTTTACACAATTATGATATAGCTTTTACATCTTAACTTTGGGTTACAAAACCTTCGTTGGATTCATATTGACAGTATGGTGTCCACATACCTACTTAATAATGAAAATGATTTCTTAAATTTACTGTCGGTGCCACAAATTGTGGTAAACCAAACCTTGTTTGAGGTTCGAAGAACATCTGTGAGAGTGTTTTTTGTTTTTACGTAGAGATATTATGGCTTTACAGAGGAAGGTAAATTATGTTGTTGTGCAACCTCGAATCACCACTGACAATTTTCCCCAATGAGCAGTTATGGTTATAACTTTGGTAGCCTAAAACAAAACTAAAAATGTGACCGTAGCCTAAAAACACATAATTATAATATTACATACATATTAGCGTCTTTAAAATAACGGTAGCAACGTATTCATGTAGATTGAGACGACCAGCGGATACGGCAAGCCACGTGGTCAATCTCAATCATTTTAACCTAGTTCCATCACACATTTTAGATGTCCCTGCAGCCCCATCGCAAACTACTGTATTAACGTCCTAATACTATATTAACTGTATTTGTATCAAAGATTATGGGGATTGAATCAAAGATCTTGCCGCATACGTACGATCTCCTGATTAGGTTTTCCCGATTAGGATATTCAGATTCGGAATTTCGTGTGGCATTCAAATTTCCGTGCTTCTGACACGAACACACGGCTTGTTTTCGAAAGGAACGTCTTTTCTTATCTTATTCGGAAAATAAACAAACGTGTGCGCCTAGTTGAACATTTTGTCACATTTAGGTAAGCAAGCATTCAGGTCTCCGAAGCCGAATTAATTATCATTGCAGTTGGGCCCGGATTAATATGTAAATACATATTTTTATTTTACACGATTTTCATTCGGGAATTTATTATCTGCATCAATTATCCTATTTGTATAGTGAAAAACTAAATTTTATTTTCCATATTTTTCCATATTTGAAGGTTAACAAAAGGATAGATAATAATTATTATTTTAAAAAAAATAACAAATTGCTGTGCGGTAGTTTGGAGGGCACTGTAGACTTGGCTTAAACAATTCCCGAATTATGCATGTTTTAGTATGCTCCAGTCACATCATGTGACGTGGAGAGAGCATTCAGCCAATATAAGGCTATATTTAGACCGATTCGTCGAGAGTTTTAAGTTTGAAAATTTAAAAAAGCATGTGATTGTGTACTGCACCAAATTAATAAAACGAATGTAATGGAAGTTGAATAAACCTATAATTTTTGTTGAATTACATCTTCTTTGTAGCTTTTTTTAATATAACTGTTACTACAGCAAATTATTATTCGCAATAAACAATGTTTAATTTTTTTTATCTGTGGGTTTAAACTGGTACGGTTTACACTATAAATTATATCGTTTTACTAAAACAATATTTAAAATGAAAGGTATTGTTATTTTATACTCCATATTTTTTTCATATTTTAGATTTTTAAGTCCATATTATATTATTATGTACATATTTTGTATTTTTTAATATATATTTATCCGGGCCCTACTTATCACGAAACCTAATCAGGAAACCGTACGTATGCTGCCAGCTTTGAATAATAGTTGAATTGGCCCTCTGTTGCACAGCTATTCTGCGAGATATTTATACCAAAGAGCAAGTTTAAAATGTTGAATTGAGCCATCCAAGACGCGTTTCACATAACAAATTGATTAATTTAGGTTTATAAAATGCCTTCAGTTTTTTATGACACGTGTTTTTGTTTGAGATGATTGGATCTGCATCAAAATAATTTCGACCGGCTCAATACTTGAATGGCGACAAATATGACATTATGTGAGCCCATGAACTCAGGCTGTTCAAGAACGACTATTTAGGATTGATTGTAGAAAGAGTTTGGCAAAATTGGTAAACCAGGAGAAGGTAATGTAATTGGGTTGAAGGATCCTTTCACTCAGATAGAAATATTGACGACTCTTCCGTACCTTTATTACGTGCGCATACGTTTGACATTCGTTTTCAGTACTTTTTGTAAAGATCCGCAAACTCAGTCTTCGTGGCTTTTCTACTTCAGCTTCCGAGCTAACTCAGATGCTAGACGACATGAAGACTAAGTTGATGACGTATAACACGCCTCACAGAACCGTTGTGGGCGAAAAAATTCGATACGTCGAAGTGTGCTGTCTCATTCTAGGCACACATCCAGAATGCATGGAAGAGCTCTTGGGAAAGACCCCAAGAAGGGCAATGTTTCTCTGTTTCTTAAGAGAATACTTGAAAGTGTATGTTCTTTCCACTTCCCATAAATGGTAGAGTTCCCCGCCAGGGGTTTGCCAGAGTTATGGAATGGAATATTTTGGGTATCAAAGACCCGATAAGATACCACTCAAAGACGGAATTAGTATGGACACACTGCCACATGGGAGACAATCAGACGACCAATGAGCCAAATTCCCGACTCAATGGATCCCATTATGTAACAGGTCACATCGGGACAGGCCCAGATAGAAATGGAATGAGCTGGACTCCTTTGATAAAGCCTGGTCCTAAATAGCCTTAGATATTCTCAAGGCTATAAACCATTTAGTGCCTAAACTATTTACAGGTCTTGATAAGTTTTCAGCCTTGACGTTATAAGCATCTTTACCCTATGTGTTTCATTTTAAGATAAGCCGTTAAATTTTTTTCAATTAAAACTTCATGCAATGAGTAACAATATTAATCGCTGTTTTTCCGTTTCATTATTTGTTTTAAACCAATATCAAGATGCAACAATGAAGTAATAATTAAAGGCAAACGTTGGTGTGAATAGTCGGGCAACAAAATTCATATTTTTGTAACGAAGTATCGGGTGCGATAGTTGAGGCGAGATAACGTCCAATTAAAACAATTCCATCAAAACATTTTGTGTCAGGTCATTCCACCTGCCGCCAAGTAATAATTTATTCATAAGAAGCCGGCCGGCCGTCGGCGTGGCCAGCGCGTATTTTATCGTCCACCAGGTTGCGGTTGTCGAAAACTCGACGCAACTTCCTGTGCACTTGTGGAATGATATTAAATCATTTAAGAGATTAATTAATTGCTTAGACACTTGATTTATAAAATTCCCCTGTAATTTGATGAAAGTCCTAAGGAATCGTTTCATTTTAAAATAAAAAATATAGAAATAAAATAGCAAGATAGGAGTCGCAATAATATAACCACTTTGTTTACTTCGTATCTATTTATTTGATTTATTGCCATTGCGTGACAAAAATTGTCGAGGACTAATCCTAATTAGGTAAATCATGCTAATGATACCTAGTAAACGATCTTATAAATTAAAATATTATTTAGGTACTTATAAACAAAAAAAAACTATTGAAGTCGTGAGCTCCTTAACAAACAACTTCTTGTCTGATTAAATTTGATTTAAGTGCTTTATTGATTAATGTTTTAATTAAATCGATTCAATCTATGTAATTAGAATCCAATATCACAATCAAATGCATCGCATTAATAAGAACGAAATGTATGTTTTATCTTGCTAACAATTTTATTCTAAAAGACACCTAACAAGGTACCTACCTAACTTTGATTTTTCTGCACTATACAGAATGCTTTTATTTCAGGAGCTGAAAATAGTAACTTTTACTATGTTGTAAACTTTTACAAAGGGTATAACTAAAAAAATCAACTGTTCCCAATATTTTGATAAAAAGGGATTAATTAGTATTGGGTATTTTGACAAACGAACACTTTTTAAAATAATATTAATAATATAAAATAAATATTTTTATAATCTACTCGAGTTTAGGCTGTATCCTTTTCTGAGATTCAGAATCAAAACTTTGACTCATCAGTATGACAATGAAGACACGACAACTTAATTTGGTGATGAGGTCACGTTTTACATAGTCTTCATTCAGAAGTACATTACGTGTATATAATCAATCACTTAGTTTCGTTCTAACACCCTTTGAAACCACCGAAAATACGGTGAACCTATTCCGAAATTGCATGTGCCTTATTAACGGGAGCGTATCTTACAGCTGTATTATTTCTTCTAATAACTCAATTATTTCTTCATATTTATGTACCTATAGTCTGCAAGGTTTTCATTTTGTATTCCGGATGAATTTGGAGGAAACATGGGTTTAAAATTAAAGAAAATATATCATTTAGAAAATCGTCCCTTTAAATTATAATTCGACGTTACTTAATTATTTTTATTTATGATAAAAACGAAATTTTTGTCAGCACAGGAACCCCACTATTGGAATTGCAAAATGAGACAGAATCTTCCACATCAATTGTAGCCGACGGCTATAATTGATGTGGAAGATTCGGTGAGGATAGCCTAATGGGGATTTTTTAAAACAACCCACTAGGGGTCAATTCGAAGACTCGAGGGTCCTTGTGCACATTTTGGATTTTTACGTGACATTTAAGATAAAAAACATTTTTATAAAAGCCCGCTTGCTGAATATTGTTCATGTGATTTTCTGTCAGTTTTTTCGGCATTGCCCGCCGGAACCGTCCCACAGATTCAAAGGTTTGCTGCTAGACCTCGGGCAACTGCGAGTAATTCGGAATTAAACACGAACGTAAAGTTGAAAAAACAAAAAAAAACACGACTGCGTCTCGGAAAGTCAGCAGGACACCAACTCGGAAAATATGTCAATTATGGTTGGGTGCGTCAGAAATGAGAAGAAAACACCTATGTTGTGGCCATATCGTAGAATTGGCCATTTCATGATGTAGCCAAGAATAGGTGTGAGGTTTGAGGGAACTAAGGATACCCTATATGGATAGGTTTGGAACAAACTAAGCATCCGTCATCCCATTCATGTTAGGTTGTTTTAAACAACTAAGTGATACTAACATACTTTTAAGTTTTATTAACTAACACAATTGTTAATGTATGTATATCTAGGTTAAGGTATTAATCTATGGGTCTTTGTTACCTGACATTACATGGTTAATTAGTATTATTATGAAACCTGCAGACAGCAATAGAAGCCCCTTGCAGCAGGGCTTCGTCGTCGAGGTTACGTTTGAGGAGTCCATTTCATGAAATGGCCAATTTTACGAAATAGAACACAACTTTCGTCCTGGTTTTCATTTACAGTTTAAAACAGATACGATGCAGTGTGTTTTTGATTCCGAAGACAACTGTTGTTTTTGACGCTAAAAATTTTCATGTAGTATTCGTAGATATTTATTAAAGACACTTGGCTTTAGTTTTTTTCCTAAATAAAGATAAGAATTCGACTCCTACCGAAAGTACTGGCTCACAATAGCAAAGGACATAGTGTGTGGAATAGAGAAAGACGTAGGCTTTTATGAGTACATAGCATTGGGAGATCACAGGTAGACGGATAGCTAAAATAATTATAATTTGTTTTTACATAATTATGTTGATTATAATTTTTGGTCCGTTTTTTAAATTAATGATTAAAAAATAATACGAAAATGTAACACAGTTCGGCAATTGGTCTGATAAAAAAACTTTTTTACAAAAATATACAACCGATTTCCGAATAAAAAACAAAACACGACAAAGTTTAAAATAACTTTAATTTCGGAAGTCGGTGTTTTTGGTTGTTCCTTCGTATTTTAACACAAAATTCCGTGGTACCCCACCTAACAACACCACTGGAACAGAAAAGCAAAACACGCAATTTCGTTTACTTGGATGAAATATTTTCTATTTCCTACAGGTATTTTGATTTAAAAACCAAAGTACTGAACTGATTTTGATGAAACTAATCGGATTGTATATCCTTTCATATGATACAATATTTTTTCAAATCGGTTTATAATCGAGTTATGAGGTAACAAACATCAAAAATACAAACGAATTGAGAACCTCCTTCTTTTTCCGGTTAAAAATGGACTTTGGCGATTATTTTAATGCAATAAATTAATCCCTTTTGTTTCATAGGCTGCCAGAAATAAACGAAGATTATGAACCAATAGCATGGGATGAGTTTAAGATTTTATGAACTAGACCGGTGTGTGCTAATCCGATGAATAAAAAGCTTTTACCAACACACTATTGGCGGCTTTAAATTTATTTTAGATGCGCATTTATTTAGGACACATAACAAACATATGTTTGTTTAGCACATTACCACAGAACACGCGATACAACAACAAATAACAAGTAAAAAAACAATAACGCATTACATGACATTGAAAGACAAATAGCGCAATTATGTGTAGCGCAACAATACTGCTCAGCAGTGTATAAAGTGACAGTAAAAAATGAAAACGAAACTGCGGTATTTTTTAAATTTTATTTGCAATCCGCTATTGAATGTTGATTTATGACTAAAACGTTACTGTTGATAAATTGAAAATTCTAGTGTTCTCGCTCACTTTAATTTTTCATTTGACTTCAACGAGCGTAAAATAAAGAAAATTTGTAGATGTTTCGCTTCGGTGTTTTAATCTTATAGGTCAAATAAACTCAAGTTATGTCGGCCACGACTTCAAAATTCAGCACTGAAAACTAATATATTGCAAAGCAAAAACATTGCAAAGCTTTTATTTAGATATGTTAGCATTTACAATGTATGTCATCAAATGTCGTTTAAATACGGGAATGATTCTACAAAAAATCTACATATCTACCTACAATACTGAACAAAATCGGTCTTTGGAACTCATTATGACGTTACATATCCAATCGTATTGGACCTAAGTCAGTTTGCGAGTTCAGTACCCACTCAAACATAAAGGAACGACTACATTTCCAGGAACAATGCAAGACTCACGTCCGACATCGTTCGACCGACATAAAACGCCTTTCCGACTCTCGCTAACATTTCACTATACAAATCACTTGCTAGCTATTATTTGCATCGTATATTTGATTGTTTTACTTTATTTCGTACAATTAACATTCTTGTTTCCCTGTTTTTAGTTAAAGCTCACCTATTTCTACACAGATTTGTTCAATATTTAAAAAAATAAAATGTAACTATTCGGGCTAATTCAAATGCAGGTACCTACCTACTGACCTTAAGGCATTATATTATTAGCGAGATCCCTTCTGTACTAGCTCACTGAGGATACAAAGTCAGCAAGCATCGTTTCTTACCAATGTTTTTGGAGTTATACTTCTTTTGGCGCGATGGAGAAAACTGATGAGAGTGAATTTTTACGATGCGCGCGCACACCGACACCTGAATTCTACATCGTGAAGTCGAAGAAGAATGTGGTTTTAATTTCGAAATAAAGCGCCAAAATATAATATACAAATATTTTGATAAAAGTAATTGATTAGACACTAATTTTTCCCGCGGCTCAGCTCCTTTTATTCTATCCTAGAAGATTTTATTGGAACATGATGATTTTTCGAAGACAAAAAACAGCCTCTTCATGAATGAGTTTTCTTAATCGGATTTGTATCTACAGTAGAACGGAACAAAGAATTTTACCGTTTATAATAATTATTAGTATTGACTATTTTGAAAAAAGGAGTCTCGTAACTTATATGTCATTGTAAGTATAAACTTCTCAGGTACACACCATCCAGAATAGAAAGTTGGTATTAATTTCAAATACTACTAACAAAACATTCGAATAAAAAAAAAATTGCATGATATCTGCCCTATTTTATGAAAAAACAGTTTTAAAACTATGAAACGTATCAGTTATTTAGCGTAATAGACTTAATTGGCGATCGTTCGAACGCAACAAATTGAAGCTGAAAACAATATAAATATTTTAAAACTTTTATATTTTTTTAGTTGTGAATGTTTTTTTTTTCCATACGCCAAAGAAGTAAAACTTCTAACGCGTGTACATAAGTACACACACTCTTTAATTAAAATATATTTCAAGGCCTAAGTGAAAAACGTTTCGTTGGCAAATAACTTTAGTTTATAGTCTTTCACTGATTGGGGCTCAGACCTTCATGTTAATAGATAGGCGGAAATCCTGACTGTCATTGTACTCGTATTATTAAGATCTGTCACTCTCTGCTAGTAAAAATAGTCATTTAGACTATTATGGCACTCACATTTAAAAAGCTAATGTCGACGGTTAGCTGTCACGAAATCAAGCTGTCTAGCTTTCTATCAAACGTGGCTTCCTTCTTAATTGTGATTTTTCCTTGGAAATGCTTTTAGGAATTGGTATAATAGGGTAGGTGACTAAAAAAATCGGATTAGTTAATATTTTTTCATGTAAACAAAACATTAAGACGATACTGAGCGTTGAAAACTCGTGTGACGACACATTTGAGTACAGTAAATGTATTTTAAGAACGTAAATCTTTCTTTCTCATAACTTTAATTATCAATTATCATTTATTAAGTCTTATAAATCACATTTAAAAGACAACTGTGTTACTGTTGTGCACTTTTGTTTCAAAATATTTGGCATACCATGTATACGTGTAAAAATATCTTTGCAAAGTATTTAACTTTGATAAAATATATATTATCTTGCATATACATATATTATTATTTGCAATATATATTTCTTATTTATTTAAGTATTGCTAACTAATATTTTTTATTACTTTGACGATCACTTTATTCGTAATTACTCTTAACTAACATGACCAAAGCAAAGAAGAATAAGATAATACAACGGCTGTACTTCCTCCCACTTAAAGTGCACCTCATCAACATCAGTTCAACTCCAATTTCGATCCGGTCCATCATCACCTTGAGGCCGAGAAGCCGCAACTGTTTTTCCTGACGTAGACGAAGATAACAACCCCGTTGGACATGGCGTACCTCACTGGGTTACTCTCTAGAACGCAAGTTTAAGAAGCAGGCTTGGGTCTGTGTGTACGTCCGCGATGGCATTTGTTGTCGTCGTCTCCGTTGCTTTGAGAAATCGGGTTTCTCTGGCATATGGCTACTTGTGGATACTGGCGTGGAGAAATTTCTTTACAGTACAGTGTTCTGTGCAGTAGTGACCAGAAGACAACAGCCAGTGCTTTTGTCTTGTTATCGGTATCGGACAAATTTGACCTTAAACCTTGTCTCCCGGTGGGGTGATGTCAATTTGATCGCTTTTAATGCCACCAAAACACAAGCGTGATTTTTACCACAAAAAGGAGTCGTTTCAACCTAACTCTTACTTTTCGGGGTACATCTGTTCCAGTAACCTACCTTGTTGCTATTTCTCCAATTCGCACTAAACGTATCCAAACGTCTTTTATAATACGCACAGTAAAGGAGTGGAATTCTCTGTCTGCTTCCGTGTTTCCGAACGCATACAACTCTAATCTCTTTAAAATTAGATGAACAGGCTTTTTTTGGTTAAGCTCGCTCTATCGTCGATTTTGTGTTTGTCACATATTATGACCTAGACTAGAGTTAAGAGCAAACCCATCTAAAAAAAAAAAAACACAAATTCAAATTGAAGCTCGTTAAAAGTGGGTTTTTTTATGGACACATAAAAGTCGGCCTGTGAAGAAATAAGTTAGAAGCCAAAAATGTGTTTTGCCTGAAATAAAGTAATCGAATGCAAGCGTTACAAGGAGCGTTGGTGAATGAATACATAATTGTAAAGCTCGTTAGAAATGTGATATTTTTCAATCTAACACAAAAAATCGGCCTATGGAGAAAAAAGTTAGGTGCCATAAATGTGTTTGGGTGGTACGGGATTATGGAGGCGGTATTTGGTTTATTAGAGGTCGGATTCTAACTCGTCAAGTCCATCAAAAAAACTTAGACTATTATTCAGTAGTAAATCGCGTTGCGCTTGCACTAGTCGCCATATGCCATTATTATTGCGTGTGTTATCAGTAAACGAACTATAGGCTGTTGTACATCTCACTATGTTTGTGATTATGATTTCTTGACTAGGCACGACATCAAGGAGGAATACGCTACAATGCGTTTACGATTTTTCCTCGACTAAAATGCAAATAGATTGTATAGTCGAATAATTGGTTAATGCCCTTTGGGTCCTGTCCTGTGTACAGCTTTGCTGCAAAAATACGCTCGGGCAGCCTAAAGATGTGCGTTTAAAAAAAAATAGTTTCATAAATATGAATGAAACCAACTGTGAACGTTATCTTACAACAGCACATATCTGCAAACCCCTTTAAGGATTTTAGTCGTGAAGGTTATAAGTATAGTAGGGAATATCGTTTGCATAATCATTATATTTTCATTGTAAACTTTAAATGTCTTTATAAGTTGAGATCAAAATGTGATAAATGACCGAAAATTATGAAGTTTTTGAATACCACGAAGTTTGCACAGGTCTTTCGAAGTTGAAAAATTGGGTGTAAACTACCAGTAGTTTACACCGAATTTTTTGGGATGTTATCATCTATCACATGATAACATCCCAAAAATTTAAATTAATGCATGTAATTTAGCATGTTATTTGAATAATCCTGGCTGTAAAGCAAACTTTCCAAATTTAAATGTTTTAATTAACCAAAGAAAACGAATGATTAGTGTACAATGGGAAATAAAACTGCCAAGCTTAGCCGCTAGTAGCGCTGATATCGCTTGACTCGTAACAACGTTGAAGTTACGTCAAATGCCATACAAAATTTTACATTAATGTGATTTTTTTATTACAAAAACTCCTTGTTGCGCTGCAATTGGGTGCAATAAAATAGTAACAATTATTTTCCTATGAATTTGCGAATGGGGAGGAGACGTACTTTTTAAGACGGTAGATATCAAGCAGATATCGGTACGGTTTCATACCAAAATTAAAATTACGGTCGAATGATTCGGGCCTTCAAAAGAAAAACACGGAACAAAATAAGGAATAAGTTATTATAGGTAATGTTCCACTAGTCATAAAATTTGGTATTAAAAAGTTTATAAAATAATGTTTGTTTTGTTGTACATAACGAAGACAATCAAACGAGACTGGATTATGATGCAAATCCCCGGTTGTTCTGAACACTGTTCTATTTTCTATTTTCGACTCTTGTGCGATTGCCCAATGTTTGAACAGAATTTTAAATAGTATGCTAACAAAAAACCAGACTGAGTGACTGCTGATGTTTCACAGTTTGTAACGCAATTTAACTCTTTCCTTAGCGAGTTTTTAGTGAGCCTTGATACAAATAGTCCGATAATTTAATTACAGATGTTTTAAAGTCCACACTACCATTAAGCCAAGAGGAATGGAAGGAAGAAAGAGAAGCCTTTGCACAGCAGTGGGATAGAACATATAATAAAATATGGTTTTTAAAGGCCTTTGAAGAATTCACAATCGGTTTAAGAAAATGTTTCCAGGCTCGAATCGGAGATACTAACACAGTTTTATTTTACTAACACTTCTAATTGATGTATGTAGATTATTAGCTACAAAATACTCAGATGGTATTAACAAAATTTAATATAAGTAAATGCTAAAATCATAACGAATCGTAATACATTGCTCATAATGATGCCAAAAATACTAAACTAAATAGAAAACATTAAAGGGGACATAGGATGAATAGTGGTCGAAGGGAGAGCAGCCTATCACGTTCAACATGAAAATGAGGATTTATAAAAAAGAAAAGCATTTATTGTAATAAAACTGACATGCATACAAATTGTAACATAAACTAAAATTCCTTAATTAGTATTCCAAGTATTTAAGTAGTACTTAAATTAAGATAAGTGGGTAAAACAATAATAATAGAAAATAAATATTAAAATGTTTGTTATTGTGGGACTACAGTCACTGACACTTTTGAGTACCTAATTGTTTTTCAACTGAGTGACCATATTTCCGATACTATGAGGAATAGCAAAAAAATACTCAAAGTACCTGGCACGGGTCCCACTTTGATGATAACTAAAACTGCATCATTGAATTTTGCCAATTTGCCCATCCACGCCCACTTGAAAAATTCACCCTGAAAATGTTTCCCACCCTATCAAAGCTAGCCCAAATAGGTTACTTTCCCAAATTTGTTACCAATTAATGAATGAGTCAATAACATAGGGTGATGGGGATATAAAAGAACAAAGTGCACAAAAATTAGGTTGTGGTGCATAAAGGGTTAACAAGGTCAATTTATTGTTGCGAGGTGTCGATGCTGAAGGCCCCAAGAGGACGGCGACGTGGCTGTCAAGATAAACATCGCGGCCCGGGCCCCGATAACGTGGTAACGAGCCCAACGTCCGTAGTAGCGTCGCGCGCAAACATCTTTAACTTTATTGTTAGATACGCTCAGGCTTGTTTGTAAAAAAATGCTTGCAAATGATTTGTTTAAAGTCAAAACGTTTATTCTAATTAGGCCATTAAAAGGTATTTGTACGTCTACATTACAGTTAAAAGAATGTGTATAAAAAAAATGACTCTACTGTCCATTCACAAAGGGACAAGAAACTCCATAGTTACTCTTTTCAAATAAAAGTTTACAATAAATGGTACTCACATATTTACAAATATTGCAAAGAATTGATTTTACAGTGTGTGAGTAATTTAATAGAAAAATAAAATTTCAAAAATACACAAAAAGGTACATCTATATAGTTAAATAAGGTTTAAGAACAACTTCATTTCTCATAAATACATTATGCCAACTTGTTTGATTTACTCTACACTCTTGATTGTCCTCTGGAGCAAGACCAGCATGCTTCCAAGCATTCTTATCCTGAATGTTAGCGTCTAATTTGTAATACGTTTCTTTACAAAATTTTAAATTTTCTTTCATTTAGTTCTAATATGTCACAAGGTATTTTGTTGTAACATTTAACACAGTACCCCATGAAAGATGTGCGTACTTTAGTTTATCTATAAAATGGTTGATCTAATTTATCTTTATTTCTTGTATTAAAATAATGTCTATCACTATTTTTACAAAAAAGATGTCGTTTTTTCCTCACATACATAATATTTTCATAAATAAATTGGCTAGGGACTGTCATAATATTAATCTTTTTAAAAAGTTCAATAAGAGAATCGCGGCGAGGTAGATTATAAAGGGCTCTGACAGCTCTCTTTTGTGTAATAAATATGAATCCAGATTTATTCCCATTCCCACAGCAAAATGCCATACGACATAATGCTTTGAAAGTAACTAAAGTAGACCAAACGTGCAGTTTCTACGTCTGTTAACTGTCTTATCTTTCTAACAGCATAAGCGGCTGAGCTTAGCCGCCACGCATGAGATGTTATATGAGGTCCCCATTGTAATTTCTCGTTTAAAGTGATTCCTAGGAAAATCGTTTCATTTATAAACTCTAGTTTTTTACCACTCATGGTAAAGTAATTCTAATATTTTTTTTTTGTTCATTTAGTGCCAAGTTTTTTGCCGTAAACCAATTTTGGACCCGATGAATAGAGTTATTGACGTCATCAACGTTTTGTGACCGTCGCTATATTTTAAATATCGTTGATGTGTCAACCGCGAATAACACCATCTTTGGTTGGTTTTGAATAAATATGGCGGTTTGAAATATTTCTATTACAAAACCTGTCAAAACTTCAATTTAATTCTTCAGATAAAATATATCTGATTGTGGAAAAATTTGCTCTTAACTACGTAGCTTACTATCAATACAAATTTCCTATTTAATATAGAAAAAATCCCTATAAGGAATTATTTTTACGAGTAAAAACTCATTTTAATCAATAAAAAACATAAAACGCAAAAGTATTATCATCCTCTTCCTAAACAGATAGTAAGTGTATAGTTGTGTGTGTAGTATCTTACCTTTAAATGTCAACCTCATAAACTAAAAGGTCAATATTTTTAATGAAATTAAGTGTAAAGTAGAACATTGAGTGTAAACAACAACAGTTCAACAAACAACTCGTGTAGACGACTGTACCTCCACTTACGGTTGATTGTAAACAGCTTTTAAAAAACTCCGTTGTCCCTCCTTTATCTTTGTAGCAGGTAGATACTAATTATATGTTATTATTTAATACGATGTTATTACCTAGTGTGTACCAGTGTTCCCTTATAAAATGAATAAGACACTGATAAACTGTTAAAACAACTTGAATAGGTACGTAGTGAAATGATATAATTTAACAGGTGGATCATTTCGTGCCGTTTCAAAAGTTTCGACGCAAACTGATATTTAAGTGTTCATTGTGGTTTGATTGTTCAACTGAGAATACTGTATTCATTATTCATGTATTCTAATTACGAGTATCCAACTGGCGACGCTATAATCATAATTAACTCACCTATTTAAGTATACAAGGAAAAAAAATACGTTGCATTGTTATTCAGATGTGGTATGATATCGTTAGCTTTATTGATCGTTTTCTCGTGTTCCTATTTTTATTGTTTAACTAATTAAATGAGGCTTTCCGAGTGGCAGTAAATGTAAAGATATCAACTAAAGAATAATTGATATTTTCTATAAAAAACGTAATAATTAAACTGGAAGACTTGATGGGACGTATAAAAATTAAATATTATAAGAACTCATCATAATTTCTATTTCTGCACGGTTTTATTGATGATCAATTACATCTTTTTTAATATAATTCGAAAAACATGAGCGGTATAAAAACTTAAAGTCTAACATGTTTGATGTCATTTTGTTTTATGTTCGCTCTGTGCGTAACGAGCACTAAGAAAATCATTAAAACGATGCCTTCAATTACTGTTATTAAAGTTATCGGCAATACAGAAGCCAATCGGAATAGCGGAGGTATTCCGTTCCATTATAGTGCGCCTCAGGCTCCGGACGGTCAAAGACAATCCTTAACTCGAAACCTGGCGGTCGCTGCTGGCAGTTTTTATTTGAGAATATTTTCCTAACTAATTAAAAGCGTTAAAATAAGAAGATAAAAACTGGCTTCGTTATCGAAGGCATCGACCCGCTTTTGTGTAGCGGCCACCAGCGCGGCCGCGAAGGAGCGCCCGGCGCTTAGTCGCACTCTGTAATTAACTAAAACCGAGCGAATCGAGCCCGCCAATGTATCCGACGCACAACAAAGGATGCACAACTCTCGAAAAATGCACGTCCACGCATAAATTGCGGTCGACTTTGGCTTCTGCTACGTACTGTTATTTCTATTTCTTCCTTTTTTCAGCTAATTTTAGCAAACCATCGCCGTTAAGTTTAATTTAATTATTTAAAATAGAAATTTGTCGTCATGCGAACTTTTTAAAACCACCACAATTTCGCGACAGGTGTTGTTTAATAAAGCAGAGAATGTTTGAAATAAACGCACACTGTTGTAAAATTGTCAGGTTGTCGCTTGTCACCACTCAGTTTTATTCAGTTTTTTTAAATAAACCCCAGAGCTTCCTATTTTGAGAAAGGCAAGGCACTTTATTATTCATCAACCATGAAGGTTTATTTTGAGAGAAACTGTATATCAAATTTTACAATAACCAACCTATTGAAGGTTGGTTATAGTAAAATTGATATACAGTGACAATTGACTCCCATTGCCTCATCTCTATGTGCTAATTTTAACAGACGTCTGTTACGACTTGGCTAATCGTAAGAATGTTGGGGAATTATTCGAAAGACATCGTCAGGTCATTCATCTAATATTTCTTTAAGGTACTCGAATAAGTTGCATTATGTAATTTAGTGAACCAGTTTCTTCAAAGTTTAATTAGTTGGTAAGTATATTTTTAAACTAACTGGAGATATTTTCATAACCTTTTATTTTGTTAATTTTGTGTTGCAGATCTTAGGAGCGTATCATATTCGTCCATCGCAAAAGCTAGTCGAACGTAAACAACACACAGTGTAGACAAAACGTAGATCCAGCGTTGAAGTTGCGGCGGCTCCGCGTTGAGGTTTATTTAGTGTACACGTTTCGTAAACCCTGCGTAGTGTTACGGGGAGTCATAGACACTGCGCAGAGATCCTATAAGGGTCCTAGCCGTTTCGTAAATGTGTCGTTAGCGGACATGTTTTTGATCTCTATTATCGATCTTCCAGACGTTACTTAGACGCCTCGTCGTAGGCTTATAGCCGTCTCTCTGACGACTTGTCGTGTTCTTATAGCGGTCTCATAGCAGTCTCGAAAACGTTTCGTGTGTTTCGAATAAGTCTCGTAGTGGTACTGTAGCTGTCGCGTACACGTGTCATGCGGCCTCGTAAACATTTCTAGCAATTTCGTAGTGGTTTCGTAGCCGCTTCGTAGCGGTTTCGTAGCAGTACCGTAGAGGTCTAGTAGCAGTCTCGCATACATCTAAGACTACTTTTAGATGCCTCGTGAAAGGCTCATCGTAGTCTCGTATACGTCTCGGACTACCTTTTGATACCTTGTAGGCGTCTCATTGCACTCTCGTATGTAGGGTAGCCGTATCGTAGAGGTCTCGCCGTCTCTAGTCGGAATTTCGTTGGGCATAAAAGCTTCAGAAGCCGTGCATGGTGCTGAAAGTAGGAGCAAGTGCAGGTTCACAGGAGAAAGTTTTTACATCCCCGGAAATGGAGAAACGACTCAGGGAGGAAGGAGCAGGAAGATGGGCAGTCTCGTAGATGATTCTGACTTCTTTGTGACGCGGTTTCGTGTCAGTATTGCAAACTTTTCTGACTTTTCATTGGCATTTCATAGAGGTCCCAAATCGGTACGGTACGGTAGAGATTTCGTAGACGTCTCGTTAACGTGTCGTCGTGGCTAAATACTCCGCTAACACAGCACAAGTACCGCTTGAACGTTATTTCGTTTCGATAAACAATATTTACAAGGAGACATGGCTCGGCTGTGTAGTAAGTGGGACCTATTGCGCGCTTAATTAGAATTATTTTAAAAATACGCGTCACGATTTTACACGTCAGTAACTTTGTTTGCACGATGCATTGACGCTGTGTATAGTCGTTCGCTGCGTTGCATACACTCTAATCGAACGACTAAGCTGAACTTGCGCCCATTGCTTTAGTTTAACCGTTGGGGTCGGATGCTTTTATCTGTGTGCACATCTAATCAAAACTGTCTTATCACATGCTCTATGCAAAATGATGGACCAAAACGAGGACGAAACTTTTTGAGACTGTCTTTACGAGATTGTCCTAATTAAACGTTAATTTAATTTTGACAACATATTATGGACAAAGGCGCTATCGTCTCCTTGGGTCCCCAAACTTTGAGAATTCTTTTCCAAATTTTGTTGAAGAAACAATTCAAAATTGTAATGACGTTTCGGAAATATTGCTCCAAGTTAACATGCATTCGGCCGTCACTTTTATTTGTTATTACTGTTTCGGCAAAAAATTAATATATTTCCTTCGTGCTTCCCATTTATGGAAGCACCCCCACCTTTTGGACAAAATGGACTAAACTATCAAGCATACACTTACTTTAATTTTAAATGTGGCCATGGACGACCGAGCCTGGGCGCAATCCCATATCTGTATGGGAGGCCTCAGCATCCGCAAAATTACGGGTATTAGTTTACCGGCTCTTATATCCTCGGTTCACGGCACTGATAAATTAATCAGGAATATTTTAGTTTCTACACTGATTGATTTTGATGTGCCGTACTTCATCGAGGCTGTGGAGGCCTGGAAACTCACTTGCTCGAATTCAAATCCACCTGACTACCCTTCGTCCCAGACACGGTGGGATGAGCCGCTCTGCAGGCAAGTTCAAAAAAACCTTATTGCCTCTACTATGCTCTGCAACTACTACTGCAGAGCGTGTGCGCCTGCTGGCTGTGGGTGAGTGGGAGTCGGGTTTCTGGCTTCACGCACCGTCGTCGAACATTGGCCCCATTTTCGACGGTACTACTTTCCGCCTCGCTGCGTACCTGCGTCTTGGCGCTCCTTATTTTTCTCCTCATCGCTGCCACTGTGGCGAAGTTGTCAACAGCCTCGGATACCACGGCCTGTCATGCAGCCGTAGCGCAGGCCCCATATCGCGGAACGCGAAACTTAACGACATCATCTGACGAGCTCTTATCACCGTCGGCGTTCCGGCTGTGTTAGAACCCCATGGCCTGGCACGCGACGATGGCAAGAGACCGGACGACATGTCGTTATTTCCATGGAAGATGGGTAGGCCATTAGTGTGGGACGCTACTTGTGTCGATACTCTTGCGCCATCCCATCTTCCTAGTTCTTCGTGCTATGCTGACGCTGCTACTGCGGCTGCGGAGAACCTCAACCGGCGGAAATATAATAAACTTGTTGGTCATGCGGTCCGCGTGCGCATATCTTGTTTAAAGATATTTCAAGACGCTTAGTTGACACTTCGCGTGACCCAGCATTGCCATACAAAGTGGCAATGCCTCCAGTCTTTTGGGTACACTTCCAGTCGACAGCGATACGGATGAATTTTTTGACGCCATATTTTAGGGTTAATTTAGTTAGGAGTTTTTATTTTTATTTCTAGTGTATATTTTTTAAGTTAAATTAAACCTATGTATAAAAGCGAAAAAAAAATCGGATTAAGATATCACAAATATAGGTGCATTAGGTATGCGGTACACTGCAGAACATTAATTCATTCTTTTGTTCTGTAGCCACGGTGTTTAAATAATATCTATTACACGCTACAACACGTGGTCGCTGAGCTCATGTATGATGTATCAAGGCACTCATTGTCTTGTCAGTTTGCTCGACAACGATATCAATATTATATTCAAAATAATGAAGTCAATAGCAATTTATCAAATAAATGCTTTTGCACATGTAAATAATCTAGAATCCTATTGTTTTGTTATACCTATTGTCTTTGCCTAATGTAATGTCACCCTCAATTTACAAGATAGATTAGAATGTATGGTTTTAGCAGCACACATGACCAGAATGCCTTTTGTTTCCAAAGCTGCCACGTAATAATTTCCAATACCTTAAGAAGTATTCTAGGTGTATTTATCAAATTAAACATTACAGTCACAGTACATATTTATGTATATTCCAAACTTTTAACCTCGACGAAGCTGACAATATCATCTATTTAGTATAGTATAGAAAACACCTTCACACAGTCAACGATCACTACGGAATGAAATATTCATTTATGTTTTTACAAAAATATTTATTTTTATCTGTAACGTCGTCGATGCGTCGATTTTATCGTGATATAAATCTAGATAATTAAGTGGCGTGACAAAAAATGGAGGCGTGATATGTTTTCGGGCCGTCGACTCTTATAAAACTAGATGGTAATGAATGAACACAGATAAGGCAAGATGAAGAGGATGGGTTCAGAGGACAGGGGACACGTTAGCCCTTTGTGAATGAACATTTTCGATGTCCCTACACGCGCGTGTGTGAGTGAGAGGTACTTGTTTTGCGGGTAGTCAGGCGTGTGTGACAAAGGTCGCTGGTGTAGAATAGGTTTAAGATTTTTTGTTCATCGACACTTTGACAAAAGCCTTTTAAAGGGCTCTCGTGACTGTTTAAATTTTTGAATGCTCTCAAAATTTAGTGATCCTATTTTGAACTAGATCACGATTATTTTGTTACTCAAGCTAATTTGAAAATAAAAGATGTAACTATCTTCAAGTACACTGGCATATTGAATCATCATTAAGCCTCCAAAAAATATATGCCAACAAAACAGGAATAAAAACAATTCTTCACTGCTGTCGTAATAAGCTGTACTTTGTTAAATTGCATGAAATTGTATGCAACGAGCCATTAAACAAGTTGTATTAGCCTTAAATTATACATAAAACTTGTACGTCGCTAATTAGTGGAGTTTTGCTACATTGTTAAGCGATACGTAATATCCCTTCTATTGCTCGGCGATAATAATTGCTTCTCTTTATTTTAACTGCAATTTAAGTGGTCTATCATCACCTCGTTTGGAAATTAATACGTATTAGCTATGATTAAAGTAACTGCTGGTTACATTTGCAAAGATACCTTTGTTAGGGTAGAAATTACCTACTTAGCATGTCTGCCATGGTTCAAAAAATATGGCCTCACAATTTGATATCGAAACATTGGAATAATTAAATATACTTATCAATTCTAAAGGAATTTAAAACTAGGTAATTTTCTTTTTTTCACGACGAAATCATGTCACGAGTAGATAAACTGGATCGAACATGTTTTTGCGTAATAGTTAAAATACCATATTATTAAGCTCATAGTAATTTGTAACAAATATAAATTGTGACATTTTTTTACTTTCTGGTTTGCTTTTAAATTTTGGCATGTTCCACTTCTTTATCATTTGTCGATAAAACGTTGATCCGTTTCTAAGGATGACCGATAATCTTTGTAAACAAAATTTTTTGAAGATAAGTGTGATCTACATGTCATTTGAGTAGGTAGATATCTGTAGGTTCAGTTTTGAAAGACATAATTTCTTACCCGAATAACCTTGGTGACGTCATTTAAATCCGAAAAATTTTGTCCATAGACGGATATATTTTTAGTATCAACTTTGTTTTAAGGAATGTCGGTAGGTAGGTACAAGAAGTATATCCAAAATGGGATCGTATAAAATGTTATCTTTAAAATCAGTTCTCTTTTTAAAACAAAGGTAAAGTTAAGGATAATACGAGATGTGGTTGGCGCTACATCTCATTTCTTTTTTTCGTTTTAACTGCATAAAATAAACCTAGAGTGGTTTTGAGGATGAAATTCTAAGTGTTTAAACATGCTTCTTACCACACATTTCCGTGTCTATTTACTAGCTCTTGCTCAAAATTAGTGAAACTATGCTGCTTCTAATTTGAAAACCAATGTTTCTGTTCAATTAGTTAAACTGAGAGTATAAACCCGTCGTCGTATTGTCGACCTGTTCGTGTTCAACTAAGCTATGTCGGTACATTATCTATATCCACTAATCTCCAATTATAATTCGTCAGTGTACAGTAACCAGGACGTTTCCACAAATTCCCCGGTCCAAAACTGTGAAACGACAACGACGGTGTGCCCTCCTTAATATTATAATCTTATTCTAAACACAGAATACATTAAGAAGGAGTCAGCCGAAGTTGTAACTCCGACCGACTTGGGATGTAATATAATATTTTGTAATATTTTTAGATAAAACTTTTCCTTTTTGGAAGAGACAATAAAAAATGCGTGTTTGCATGATTTATTCTGAGAGCGAGCTTAACTCAAAAATGAGTTTTCTATCAGCAAACCTTTGAGTCATAGAGAGAAATCACAATAGAGGATAGGATGCAGTGTACAAATTTTAAAATGCTACATTTTTAATCAAATACATAAATATACATAAACATGTAGGTATATATACATGTATGTCTACAAATATAATGTCATTGCGAAAGGAAATGCTCTTTAACTTTCCTCTTGAGGACATCAAGAGAAGGGTTGTCGCATAAGGACTTTTGGAGAGAGCTCCACAGACGCACTGCAGTAACAGAGAAGGATCCACCATAGCGGCTGGAAGTGTGACGCGGAGTACGAAGAAGAAGATAAGTGGCAGTACGACATGGTTTACCCCTCGGGACAAGATACTCAAACCGTTCACGAAGGTATTGAGGAGAATAAGGATTGTGCAGGAAAGTAAAGGAATAGGATGTGATAGGATAGAAGGGATAGGATGTGAGTATCTTGCCGACGACAAATTGGCAGCCATCCCAGTTTGGTCCGGAACTCCGACACTATTATTATTTGCATCTTATTATTAAAACAGTATATGGTACTGTTGAATTTTGTTATATGGTTGGTATATTACACTGGATTGTATATTAACATAGGATCTAATACATTCCCTAATTTAACATACTTCCCTCTCACAAACTGTTAAAATAAGGAGTCAAATAATGAACACTTACAAGTAGGTAATATACTATAAAAAATACAAATTATAGTTAAACATTGAACGACATTGGGCTCGACTTGACCCTCTAGAAAAAATAGTTTTTGTTGTTTTTAAAAGGCTGTTTCCAATAGGAGACAGCAACGATAAAATTTTGAATCGAAATAGAGTACGGCTTTAATCTATAACTCTGATAATAAAACAGCAATAAACATTTACAGACCCTTACAAACAGATAAAAAGTTCAACACAGGATGCAATCAAACCATCCGTACTATTACAGACTTCATTATACAGTTAATTATTAGTTGAGTCTCTCGATCTAATCGCATAATGTAATCCAGATTGTTTTAATTTTCTTTTCATTCAGTTTTTTTCATACGTATAATAAATGTTTTATTAATTAAATTCTAGGTGAATACTCGAAAGGCATGAGATTGTATATATAGGTAGATACCTATTCAACGTATAACAGAATAAACGCAATACCTCTTAAGGGGGGGTCATTGTACTCATCATTATGAACAACTTTTACTATGGGACCAACACTGAAATCGCGAAAAAGAAATCGACTCCGCCAAACATTTCTGTGCGTATAACTCGACAAAATGTACTGAACACCTGATGTTTTTTCTTCGAGGTTTCCTAATAAGGGACTAATTATTAAGAGTTGTTCATGATTATGAGTACAATGACCCCTTAAGAGGTATTGCGTTTATTCTGTTACACGTTGTATAGGTATAATGGATAGTACAACCTGCACTAGCAGTCTAGATAGACTAGATAGCAACCAATCTAGAAACTTGAGTTCGAGAGTCTAAATAAAAGTTGTGTCTTACAGGAGGCAAATGTTTCGGCTACTTGGAATAACTAACGGCAGTAGTCAATAGTGAACTAAAATAGACGCATGCAGTTTATTGATTAGACTAGTAAGACAGCGAGCAGGGTTCCGGGGATAAAAAATATTGTTAAAAGTAGAGTTACAATTCTATTGCAGAATATATTCGGTTTATTCTAAGTCTGTAAGGTCCAGGAACGCCTTTGGACTTGAAGTTAGAACTTATTTAGTCAACAATGAATGTATATTTAATACACCACTGACAGTCACGCGGTTTTTCTTCTATTTGAAATTGTGTTTTTCTCATAAAATTATATTAATTTATAAAATACTAGCTGTCGCCCGTGGCTCCGCCCGCGTGTATCGAATGATGATCCCAAGGGAACATACTCCCGGCATAAAAAATAGTGTGTGTGTTAGCTCCGACTGGAGTTTAAGAAGTTCTTCGAAGAACTATTATTGTGTAGATTATGTAAAAAGAGGGTAAATAAAAGCATCTTAAATAAGCTGAGAAAAATATTCTAGAATCGATAAGCGGAAAAAAGCGATGAGATCATAACCCAGCTCTTCCGTTAATTCCCTAGTAATATTACTGTATCTAGGTTAGCATTGCACCCAATCGCCATCTGATTTGATTTTGCCCAGAATAAACCGGGCAAAACCTGCTTATAACGTTCCTAACTACTTTTGCCCAAAGGCAGCGTGCAGTTACAATCCTGCTCGAAAGTGGGAACCGTGCGTATGTACCTACCAACTACCCCTGCGAGCTTCAACCCTAACGTTAAACCACACACACAACGAAATGGAAAACAAAAATAATTATCTTCATTTAAAATTGATTTGTCGTCACTTAAATACGTAAGAGAAATAAAAAAAATCCACACACATTTTTCCAAATATTCATATCTTTCTAAAGTAAGTAGTATCGATGTTCATATGTATGTAGGCACCTAATTTAGCAACATATATAGTATGCTATGTGCCACTGTCGCTATATGCCAAGGCGTTAATTTACCGAACACCAGGTAGGCACCACCTGAGAAGAACCTCTGTAAACAACGACTAGATTGCTTCCGAAATCTGTTACTTCCAAAATCTGTTTGCTTATCCACACCCTGGCAGTTCGCGGAGCCTTCGAATTAAACAAATACAAGGCTAATAAACCTCAGTTCATTGGGTGTCGTATCAAACGGGGCCTTTGTTTAGCGGGTTTGTTGATCACTAATGAAACGCAAATCACGTTTGTAAAGGACAGGAGCTTAGGCATACAGAGATGGTTTGGTGTGATATTACGAGCGATTGTACCTACAAATGAACCCAACTACCATCAATCGTTTCATTCGAAATTGACAAGTTTATTCGCATCGAACATTCAAATTGAAAATTAAATTTGAAAATCGTTGAGCACTTTAATAATAGAGTCTTAAACCGACATCTAAGTAAGCTTCGGATATCGGTATCTCGCTGTTTTGTTGGTCCTCAAAAAATGGATTAAACTGACAATGTCGTGCCATGAAGTTTTACCCCTCCTGCATTGGTGCAATTTATAGTAATTGGGAAATCCACATTTCAATTAATCAACCCTCCTTGCTCACGCACACAAGCGCACAGTAATTGTACATAATGCTAAGTATCGACGAGTTAATAACGCAATATCTACTAGATACATGAGAACAGGACAGGTACAAGCATACAATCAACGCCACGTGCACATTTTCCCATAGGATCTCGTGACATGTAAATGCATTTCTGGGGAGTTCGTCTTGGAAAGCTCTTAGTGTTTCCCTAACACATCTATATGGTGCCAACCTACACGCAGATCGTGAAACTTGCATTCTGAGTTCTATTTCAGTTTAAAATTCCATTTGAACCCGTTCGGTTTGTTTGAAGCGTGATATTTTTCGCTAGGTAGTCTGTCCTTAGTGTTTTTATTCAGTGATTGATACTGTCGGTTGGATTTGTTAAAAATCAGAGCAGTTTTAACAATTAATTGTGAAAATAATAAGTCTTTCTTTCTTTTTTAAGTAATAGGTCTTTCAGAACGTACTTCTTGGAGTTTAAGTTTCTGTTAGTGTTACTTATTATAATTTTGCTCAGTTCATGATAATTACTATAAGTAACAACCAGGCATAACTGGCTGAGTAAATGATTCATTTAAATCGATGTCATGGATTCATAAATATTCTCTTGTTTAATTTTATGTTTCTAATTTGTAGTCTAAGTATTAAAAGATTACCTACCTTAGTTACCTACTAACTTTTTACCTTTTTGTGACAGACAAACACATTTTTTATTTATCTCAATGAAGGACCTCTGTTTTACGATACATGTAAATAAAACCTTTGTCAAATAACATTAAATAAGAGGTTTTTAGATAGATGATAGCCTAAAAACACTGAAGCTTAGTACATATCTATGTAGACGTGGTAGTTTGGTACCTATAAGTGGATAGGTATAGACAGCACGTTTGCAAGCACTTTAGCTAGGTACACAAGTTGCTAATCTGATCACAACGTAACTATCTGCATCCTATTTCAAGATCCTGGGACGTCGCAGCGCGTGTCGATCTTCGATAAAATATGTATTCACCTTAGCTAAGAAACAAGGAACGATCGACCTCGGAAACTATTGGTGTAATGTAATACAAATTATGAAACAACATTAAAATATTTTTACTTTTACTAGGTACTTAAAGATCTTACAAAACTGGCAAGCTGTCCCCTATAAAATAATAAATAAAATTGAAAGTGATATTTCTCACTAAAAACTATTTCAAGAAAAATATTGCTACTCTGGAGTTAGTCAACTGCATAGTTTATCACTGTTTGTAAGTATCAAATTACTTTTAACTAGCGCTTCAAACCGCCAAAACTTCGCGTGCTCGATACTTGCACGGTTGGGTTAGTTAAAAAGGAGACGATTAACTTACGAAAACGTCTGTAAACACATTTAACACGTGTACCGCAGATACAGGGTACAAGTGGCGCTGATAACATGTTTCCGCTACATCCTGACGTTTAGAGTAGTTTTTTTTCAAGTCATTTTAACTGATTAGCTCTCGAGTTCTTGAGTGAATCAAGTAGGTAGCTTGCAGATGTGAGGTTTTATTTGTTTGTGTTCTTCTATCGCGTGACAGGCAAAAAACCTTTTAAATGTCGTTAAGTTGCTTAAGTGAAACTTGAATTTTTTCAGGTATTTTATACAGACAGAAATACTTATTACTAACTTTTTTTTAGTTAAAATTGCTGTCGTGCTTTTCCTCATCAACTCTTTGCATATTTTAGACTGATGTGGCAGCTGTTTAATTGAATTTTCAGCAATTTTCAAAACATGTCACCGCTAAATATCGAGCCGCTGCGATGTCATGCTTCGCAGAAATTTGAGGGACGATTTTCTGGAAATTAGTCTACCAACCCGTATTGGCAAACAAGCTGAAGCGATTACTAGGTATTACGATAACATCAATTTTAAATTGACTATACGAAATACTTCCTTACGGTACCTTTATAAAAGTGCCGAGCATTAAGTCAAAATAGCTTAGTTTCATCTAAGCCGTAAGTCATCACAAAATAGTCAAGATAAAACTTTTATAATTTAAAGTATAAAAATTATGTTGGAAACGATATCAAATCAAGCATTGTCTTGTGTTTGTCTTATGTCTTTGCCTAAACATTTCATAAATAAACTTAATAACTTACAGTTAATAAAAAAAGACGGTGAAAACAACAATGATTACAAAACAAGATGATCTGATTATATTATTAAACAAATGTACGTAGAATTCTCGCGCTGAACGTAGTGTACGCTGTGATTAATGACCGCAAGCTTTTTAACGACGAAAAAATAGTGTTTTGTTTTAAGATAATGAGCGTTAAGTTGATAAATAATTAATGGATTCGGGCTCAAGATGTAGCGGCCAACACACTGTGTTTGATAAATTAATAACGAGTGTTGTTTGTAATTTAGTTAAAAATTAATAAAAGCAGCACGCACAGCGGTGATTTTCGACTCAATATATAGGTAGGTATCTTCTTTTCACTCCAATAACGCTTCTTTCTATTCTATTTTTTGGCAAACCTGGATTCTTTTGAGTTGTTTCTCGTTCAGTGCCCATGTGAACGAGAAACATGGTGAAATTTGAGAGTATAAAGGGCAAAACAAAATTAAACATACAGTATACAAAAACCTGAAATGGAGATGGACAGGACACATGCATGGATAGGATAGATAAGGGCCGAGACTAGTAACGGAATGGTACCCGCGTGATAGTAAAAGGAGCAAAGGTAGACAAACTAAACGCTGCGCTGGGAAGACGACATGAAAAAGATAGCTGGTCCAGAATGGAGACGTATTGCAAAAGACAGGACAAAAATGCAAAGCATTAGAGGAGCCCTTGTTCGAAGGACAAGCTGAAAAGATAAAGTTAAAATAAATATTTTTAGTACAGATAAAGATTAATTGTAAAATAGAATGAAGGAAATGTTAAAATTAAGTTTTAGCAATAAAGGCTTATTTTGTTTTATTTATTTATTTTATATAGAAAGTATGTCGTCATTATCTGAAACATTTTTATAAAACAAAAAATTGTTTTATAAAAATGTTTCAAATAATATAAGCTGCGTGTATAAGACTTTACCTACATTAGTTTGCGCTTCCTAACAAACAAGCTCAAAGCAATTTAAGTAAAGTCTTGTTTTTAAATGAAGTGACATTGCTACTTTGATAAAACTATACACATAGGACATAACGAATCCGTTTGTGTGTGCTCAAGCTAGCGAGAGGTATAATATATAATTAACTTGCTAATTTTATTTATAGGTACTCAAAACACTGATACCTACGTTTATTTATTTATATAATTAATTAACTTACTAATAAGTAACTTGTTAAGCAGGTGCCTACATTGATGACCATGAATGATAAGCGCATTTCGTTTTAGTATGTTATCAAACTGTTAAATTTCCTTCCAAGTTATGATAATGCCCAATGTGCTGATAAAATCCTTAAATATTCGAAATCTCCGTCAAAATCTAAAATTACTGACAAACGACAAGGTCTATTATCAACAAAAATGGCGTCGCTGAGCGTCGGACCACGCACTGGGAAGACACGATAAACGGTCGGCGGGCAATTCAGCTCGTGCCTATTCTACAGGCGAATTCAATTAACTGTACAAGGCACGGGAGTAATAAATTCTCTAAACAATCAGAATTCGAGCCCTGGTAATATGTCCGTCCGGTTGCATACGCATTGCGGCCGTGGAAATGTTTAATCAACGAATAAACACGATGTACCAGCGACGGTTCCAAGCCGACATATGTATCTATGTGCGCGCACCCTTTTTTTCTGACCGCCCGTAAAAAGGTTTATGTGCCCATGGTTGCTGGAAAGATTACTTTTTGGCATTTATTCAGGGAGAGTTAATTAATGCGAATTACAAATGGCTGGTTATAGCTTTTGTTTTTTTTTTTGTAAAAAATACCTATTCTCTGCTGTAGATACGTAGCGGATAGAGGGCGTCGTTATTGATATTTACGGCTTTTTTGTTTTATCTGTTTTTTTTTTTAGGTAGGTACTTTGCGCAGTTTTCAAACTCGTAAATCGGGGGATCCAATTTGTTTTTTTATACTTTTAACTCAACTATCACTATCCTACTGTAAAACGCAAGCTAGTGTTTATTAACATAATACGGAACGCTACAAAGTTGATAAACACACGCTACGAAGGGTTACTCATTGCGGGGGTAGGAGCAAAAGCGCATCTTAACAAAAACGAAATATCGCAAAACAAACCATACGCGCGGGCATTACATTACCACGACACAGAGCCCTCTGTCTATATCTCCGTCAGTACTACATAGCATCAAATTGTAACAAAAGGATTATTCACAGTGGATTAAACCCGCTCTTCTAATTTATATCCGAGACTGGAACACCAACAAAGCGAGTTTCCTTGTTTTTCTAACGAAACTAATCCATTTTTTAAGTGCTTTCTATGGAAATGTGTATTGTGTGAGAGCGATGTTAACACTTCGGCGGCGGACGTGTGGCGGGCATTGTTCGTGCGTGGCGGGGTCGCGAACCGCAGCCTCTCGTCGCCTTCGTCGCTTAACGAATCGATCCGCGGAAAAACCTCCTTAGCCGCTAATTCAAGCTTAATTAACCTTTATAGGAGTCGCAGCCGAGACGCCGCCGCCGCGACAAGCGTATCGCTCGAACGATTCCGTTATCTGATCCATCGTAAAAATTAATTACGTACACATGTTCATAAATATCTAAACTGTTAGCATTTACGGCCAACGTTCGCCTCGACGGTTCACGCGAACGCTCACGCACCTACTGTTGCGCTCGCGTAATTAGTGAGCCGAGCCGGGGCAAAAACTAAACATGTCAACCACTACTTTATTTAGTGTTACTTTTTGTATTACTTCCTGCCGTGAGAGCGAGACGCCTGGGCGCTCTCCGATATTCTAAAAATGCAAAATTGGCTCAAATTGCTTGTTATTAACGATGACAGATGTCTTGGCGCCAGCCCCTGCTGCGTTTGGATTTTAAATCCAACCTTGCACCGTCTGTTGAGGGGCGTGTTTTGAATAGAGCGGGCTCTTAAATCTCGAGGCGACTGATCGGATGTGTTGATACTAGAGCTATGGATATGCAATTAGTGACACAAACTTAATTTTTTTGTTGAAAGCGAGGAAAAGTGAGATGTTTAGATGTCGAACGTATAATACTGTAGACCGGACAGTTGGGCTGATATGTAATACCTTTTGTGGTAAGCTTAAGTGACATAAAAAAAATGGCCAAGTGCGAGTCGGACCTGCACACGAAGGTTTCTGCACCAAAAAAGTTTTTTTTAAATGTTGTTTTTGTGTTTTGTTCTAGCGGCAAAAAATCATAATTAAACACTGTGTAATTTCAACTTTAATTTAATGTCTACCTATTAAGTTTCATGAGATACACATACATCCCGCTGACAGACAGACGGAGCGACGGACAGTGGAGGTCGAGTACCTAAAAGGGTACTAGGCTTAGGTCTTAATATTAGACTGATATCTTTAGTAACTTAGATCTAGGTACCTACTTACCTAATCATATTCATTACGAGTTTAGGAAAACTTTTATTACACCCCAAATTCACTGGTTTCTTACTAACTATTATTTCGGTCACGCATTGTTGAACTTATGATTGATATGTTGTTAAAATATGTTTTAGTTTTCTCTATCATTTGCTTGGTTAATTTTGGTAGAAAATAATAACTTGAATCAACACTAATATATATGAAAAATATAAATATGAAAGTAACTGTCTGTTTGTTACCTCTTCACGTCTGAACGGCTGAACGGATTTGAATTAAACTTGGCTCACGGATAGACTATTCCACACCATTCACAATAAATGTGTTGGTTTTTGGGGACAGAAACTGCTTATTATTTTTCTACATTCACCGACTCCGTGTAACCTCAACATTCTAAGTAATTTCCTCCAATCGATTCGATTGAGTATTTATTGACATTAATCGAGGGATTTTTCCATCGCGACTGAGTCGAATGAAGTGGATGTAGTTTAATTCAAAAGGACTAATCTAGGTGTAGGTATAACACAAATTATTTATCCATCAATCTGTTTTTTTTTCTTCAGAATGTATTGTGTCGCATATAATTTTTTTACTGAAGGATGTTTTTTTTTGACATATTATATTCTACATTCTTCTAATATTTTAATAAAAGAAATCATATAGGTACCTAATTAGAGAGCGATGTGCTAAGCGCCATAGGCTATAATAGTTGAGTAACATTGAAGCAGGAAGGGCACCTTTTATAGGCGCCTTCATGGACCAGTTAACTCTTTCGGACTTTTTGATGCGAGACGGCAATTTTTTGTCCAGCTCGTTTTTGATACTTATTAGCTGTTCCAAGTATATCCTTTATCGTCAGTTATTTATAATTATGGACTGTTAGACTTGTTGAACTTTGATTTATCATATTTTATTAAATTTATCTACCTAGTAGTGCTTAGTTGTCAAAAAAGGAAAGCGGGAGCAAAATATTTGCAAAGTTCAATAGATAAGTAATATCATTTAAGTAATACCATACCCGTGTCCCGTAGTGTGATTAGATATCTGGCAATATTAGAGACACTTCTGCCCATAGAATAGCCGATATGGGCTCGCAGATTAAGTTATTTTTTACTTAATTCTCTGCTACCTTGATAATAAGTTCTGGAATGTAAAAGAAACATACTTATGCCAGTTTTGGAAAATAGAGAATATTATGCATACTATTTTGTTGACAAAATTCTTAGCTCTTTCGCTCCGTACCTCTGCATAGAAAAACGGAACCTTTAAAGGATCACTCGGTTGTCTGTCTGTCCGTCTGTCACCGTCGATTTTCTCCGGATTTAGGTACTGGACCGATTCAGTTGAAATTTGGTACCTACACATAATAATAACGAAATTCAATAAATATTGAACATGTGGTCACTTTTTGGGGGGCAAAAAATAAAAATAAAAAAGGTTTTTAACTGCACTGTGTGAGTGTGACATATTAAATAAAAGGGCTCAATGTAGGGCCTCAGAGATATTTTTTCTAATTATTTTATAATATTTAATTCCGAAGAATTTAAAGAAAATAAAGATAAAATTGACCTTATCTCCGAAACTCCAAAGTCAACAATTTTGAAAAAAAAATACTGATAATAAGTTTTTACCTACAGATTACAATGAGAAGTCTATGATTTGAAAGTAACATGTCAAAAAAAAATTCGTTCGGAACCCTTTGCACGCGAGTCCAACTCGTATTTTGCCGGTTTTATTGTAATGTTTTCATTAGCGGTGAAGTTATAAACCTTTAAAATTGATAATTAGAGAGAGAAGTCCGACGTGGCCTTTGAAATAATCGCAAAAGGATTAAATATATTCGTTTTAAACTGTTTTATTTCGTTAGTTTTTCGATTCAATTTTAATTTTGTTTTGCATCGTCAGGATTATATTTTTATATTTTTCGATGAACTGGTTAATTTCTTTTTCCTATAGTATTTTGCCTGCTCTAAACCCTGATCGAAGCGTGGATCATACCTCGCCACCTTATCAAAGGTCATTCGCATTCATTCAAGCTCACTGCCCAGTGCAGCCACCCGTGCAAGTGTTGTGACTCTAAGCGAATCGTTAAGTGTTTTCTTTGTTACTTATCTATTTATCAATTTTATTTTTATTTATAAAGTACCTAGCGATCCTGTCCGTTTGCAACGGGTGTTTTTTTTAATTTCCTCTGAATTTACTAAAAGATTTCTTCCAATTCCACACAAACCTTATTCTGGAAATTACAAACACTTAAAAAAAGTCAGCCATATTGACCGTGTTGTTCTTAAGTCAGTGTTTCACGCATGCGGCAATTGATTTTTATTTACATAGATTATCATGTACTTCATGGTGAACGCGATTCAGCCCGTCAAGTTGTGTGTCGACCTAGGTGTTCATCAGTCTTATCTCAAGACTGTGGAACACGCCCTTATCCCCCACGTTTTACCACCTGTATTATTTCATACAAATTTAGTTTTCATATTTATTCAGAAGATATATATAGGCTTCCGCCAGCGGCTTCGCCCACGTGAAAGTGGAAAATTATCCCATGGAAAAATACACCCGGAATGAAGAATATATATTTCCTATTCCAGGACATGATCTACCTGTGTGTCAAGCCACATACAAATCTGTTCAGCCGTTAAGACGTAAAGAGAAAACAAACAAACTCACTTTTGCATTCATAATATGGCAACTAACTTTGCCGTTTGGCCTTCCTTGCCCATAAGCTTTTTGGATATTTGAATATCTATTTTTTTTTACTGTTAAAACACACATAAAAGGGAAAGAGTAAGTCGCCCTATAATATTATTCCTGTACGTATTTTGCAGCTAGTTAGCCCTAATTCAGGCTTGATATTGTTTTAACCAATGATGAGAAATTAACGTTTTTCTATTTTTTTTTCTACGAAATCAGCATCCTTAACGCGTCTTGCCTGTTTGTGAGCCTTAAAGCTCTTTGTGGTAGACCAGGCAAATATTATGACATTAAATTGCAATTTTATAAGAAGCCAGGTTCATTCCTTGTTTACATTAAGTGCACATCTAACTTTTAATAAAGGTATCTTTTTAAAAATATAAAAGTCTAATAAAAGTTAGCTGCCAAGGTTTTCCTTTTTACGATATAAAGGTGCGGTGTTAACAGGAACTCTTGAGTGATTATATCTAAATAGTGTAAAACAAAGTAGCTGTCTGCCTCTGTTTCTCCGCTTATAATGATATCGTATTCAGTAATAAAAAGAGTTTAGTTCAGGATGGTTAAATAAAGAATTAATATCTACCTTCATAACATAAGTTTATTTGTTCAACGATGTTTGAGAAGGCTCCAGAATATTTGTGCAAACAAAATGTGTTGAACAAAATAATAATTCATACAACTATTAAGATTTCATTCATCTTGCCTTGATCTGTTAATTCTTCATATAATGGGACGAGCTTTTTTCATACCTTCGCAAACATACTTAGTAATTAAAGTTACTCATCTCATTCGAGAAAACTGACCAAGCTAGAAGACAGGCGCGCAAGTTTGCGACATCACTAGATCTCCACCAACTGGTTGACCAAGCTACCTGCGGTCCGTATGTTGAAGGCCACACACCCAACTGCTTAGACCTTCTGCTGACCACAGATCCAGACAGGCACTCTGTATTGGTCTGGGCTCCGCTTGGATACCTACCACTGTCTGGTGAAATCCGTGCCTTCTGTCTTCCTGTTCTCCTCTAGATTTCAGCCCTAGAGACACGAGGCTAGTATGGAAGTACAGGTCAGCAGACTGGGATGAGAAGCGGAATTTCTTTGCGTCTTACCCATGTTGGCGAACTTGTTTTTTTCGCGCAACCCTTCCGACTGCACCGCCGCAATTGTTGACGTGATACGTTTGGGAAGGGAATAATTTATCACATTCTCCGACGTCCCCACTTGGCTGCGAGGCTCAGCCCTGGTTTAACGCGTCTTGGACGCAAGCCGACTTGCGCAAAGAGCAGGCATACCTGCCTGGCCTGGGATTTGGCCCGCAGTGACAGGTGCAACAGTCAAGGTGTTCGCGCAAAGAAAAGAGCGTACAATGCTGCTGCGAAGGATTGCTAGTGGGTGTTACGGAAGGCGCGTTCTCACCCTGTGGGATGAATTGGGGCCAAGTTGACGCCCTACCATTCGAGTAGCAATTTGTTCTGGTCCCTGTCTAAAGCATTCGAGACAAACTTCTGCTTTCACACGTTTCCTCCCATGCTGAAGTCTGACGGAACGCCAGCTCAAAACGTGCAAAAGAAGAAAAAAGAATTCGGCTCAATCTTTGCCAAAAATTTACGCTTTAATACGGCGTCCAATACACCATCAGGCATACCTACCTCACTGTGGCTCCGCAATCCCAGAGATCTCAATTCACCTGAAAAAGGTTCGTAAGGCCCTTTGTAGTCTGCTCATCGGCTATTGATGCCTGTGTTCCTTAGGAGTCTGTTCTTTCTGCGATTCGATTTCTGCTGCACATCAACAACCTGCTGCAACTAGGTGCAATCGGGTACACAGATGACAGCATAGTCTCAGAAAAATCCACTGCAAAAGTTAACAGGGAGGAAACAGCTACTCTTAGGAAAGCTATGGTGGAGCGAATGAATTTGACCTTAAATCTTGTTTCCCAGTGGGGCGACAAAAATCTGGTCAAATTCAATGCTCTGAAAACACAGGTGTGTCTTTTCACTGCCTAGGAAATCGTTTCCGTTATCTCATACTTTCCCAAGTACGTCTGTATTTACCTGTTACAGATCGCCTATACTTTTGAGCATGGAGCTGACGTCTCATCTCAACTTCGGCTCTGCCATCGAGTCAAAACCACAGACTGCAGCCAAGAAGCTGAGCATCCTAAATAGGGTGAGGTAATACTTCACATCTGGACAGCTTCTGAGTCTGTACAAAGCATAGGTCCGTTCCTGAATGAAGTATTGCAGTAACTTATGGGATGGCTCAGCAAAATACCAGCTTGCTGTAATGGGCCCGGTGCAACGCTGAGCAAAAAGGCTTATAGGCGACGAGACCTTGTTGGCTAAGCATCTCAGCCTGGCTCATCGGTGTAGTGCTTGCTGTTGGTCTTCTAAAGGCTGTACTTTAGAGAGCGTGCACAGGAACTCCATGACCTATCCCACCATCGCCATTTTACTACCGGAATACCAGACTATATACTGCTGGGTACCATCCGCACTTGATCGATATTCCGACTAGTCGTACTCAGCGGTTCTAATCCACGTTTATTATTCGCACAGCCAAAGTGTATAACTCTCTCCACATATAACCGGTCTGCCTTCAAAGCAAGAGTGAATAGGCATCTTCTAGGCACGGTCGCTCCATCATAGACCTCATCCATCGCTATCCATCAGGCGTGATTGTGGTCAAGAGCAAGCCAATTCCCCAAAAAAATAAAATTAAAAAAAACCTAGGAAATCAACATTCCCGTTTTGTTACAACTGGTGACAGAGTTGCAAATTCAAATAACGTTGGATTTTACCTCCAGAAGGCCAAACAACTAGGTCCTAGGCAAAAACATAACCCTGTCTTTGCTATCGCGCAGTGGCGTAAAAAGGGGCCAAGCGTCGGTCATAAGTTGTGTTTTGCGTTGCGATGCACCGCAAACTTATGATATCCCTTAATGTAAACGAAATGTTTATTAGTCTATTGAATCTTTTGTTCTTTTGTTCATAGCATTAAAATAATTAAGAGTTAATTAGATTCTATTGAAAGGTAGTAGGTTATTAAGTATGATTATTTTTTTGCAGTTATAAATATTACGTAAGCGGGGGCTTCGCTCACGGTAAAGTAGCCTGTAAACGTCTCCGGGGTTCCATATATCTGTACGAAAATTTATCAAAATCGGGTAGGTGATTCAAGCGTGAAAGTGTAACAAAAAAAAACTCAGTTTCGCATTTTATCATTAATTAGAATTGTATGGTTGTTTAATGTAAGAGTGTATTGCTGTGCTATTAGAAATAAGGCAGACGTGAAAAAATACTCATTCTAAACAAATTACATTTTAGCGATTTCACCATAAAACCTTTTTAGAGGAAAGTCAGTCCAAGGTTTGATTCAAGGTTTGGGGAGTTTTTAGGGATTTTCTATTAGGAATTTCTCAGTAATAAGTAGCAGCACAGAGTAAGGTTTGTCCCAACACAACTTACTCTAGACTGCTACTTATTATTTATTGGGTAGAGCAGGGTACCTACTACACTAGATCCATACCCATAAAGATATAGTATAGTACCTACCACTACCTCTTCATATCCCTCCAGACAATTGTTACATATCATAGAACTAACTCCCATGTCCAACTTAAATCGGTTTAGTCACGAGTAAAAACATGCCAGTTTAAAGTAAATTGACATGGCTACTATAGCCATACCTAGATTACATAGTTATCCAACTTACCTAAATACTAACCTACCAACTTATCAACTGTTTTGCATGATCTACTTTAAAATAACTTTAAATTTAAAATCCCTTTGAGATTAACTAATTTCAAAAGGATTTCCCGGTATTAATATCACCCTTTTTTAGAATATAAATGTGCTTGATTTGCGGCCATTTCAGATATACACTTATTAATTGTCAACCAGCTTGAATGATAGGCTATAATTACTCACAAATTACGCAACGATATAAATGTTGCTAAAGTTTCTATCCTTTAAAGTAGCCATATCTTACCCAATACGAAAATAAGAAGATTATAAAAAAGGTTAAATGGTTTGTTTGTCTATAAGTTTTTAAAAGGTAGAAGTGCTGATCCGATTGTCAATGTGTAAATTATATTACTAGATAGCTCCGTTAATGCTGAGCGTCATAAGATATTTCAATTTCGGGAAAATACGAATACACATTTCCTACGTTGTGGGTTAGCCCTCGGGAGCGAAATCGCGGGAAAAACCTAATAAGATTTAATATGACATTGATGCCAAACAGCCAATTGTCAAATGTCTGATTAGGTGTATGAAGGTATTTTATTTATAGCCATAATAATAAATGATGTAGATGTAGGCTTTAAGATTAGGGTCGTCGCAAGCACATTGATTTATTGAGGTGTCGAAAATTTGAAAGTACGGTTTAAAATTCTTCACAGCAGTTGAGAAGGGTTTTAAACCTGATTTTTCTGTGTTCTACCTGAGCCTAGTAGAGTCAGTCGCAACCAATAATCAGCCTAGTATTTCCCTGTATTGGGGTTGGCTAAACAAATGCGTCAGGATACCAGTAACTGAGTAGCACGATAACCCTCGGCAAGACATGATTGTATCGTACTGTCAAACCCGATCTAAAATTGATACAGAAAAGGAATGAAAGGAAATTGTTTGTTTAAATCGTTTTAATCCGTCGGTGACAGCAACGTCGGTGACGTCATAGATTTTGTCACGGGCGTTTCAAGACAAAGCAGCTTATAAATTAAACTAGGTACATAGTACCAATCCTAAAATGTTTTAGTTTCAGAGTTTGGCCCCACACTTTAATTGGTTCCCAATTAAAAAGCATGTTGTTGCTTCTCTACATGCAATTTTATTAAACAAGTATTCTACCAATAAATTATTGAAACATTTTATACTTACCTAGTTTATAAAACCTCATGAACGCTTGATTAAAAGTAGATTTCAGATGATCTTCAAAGTTTGACCGTATTAAATAAAAATGACGTTGAGTGGAACAAAAAAATGTTTTACTTGTATAATTTATTCGGTTCAATTGTTAAAGATTCATATAAGTGTAGCCGACTTCGAAAGGAAGGAAACAATTAAATATTTATTCTCTAAAAGCTTGCACAAAACTAGAATAAACTTATAAAAATAACCAAGTCAGACGAAACCGCACAAGTGTAAATTTGTGATTTTCAAATACCACAATGCCAACACAGAATAATCTACTATTTTGGTCCAAGTAGGTATATTAGGAATTAGGTTTTGATAGAAATTCCACATTCATTGCTGCATATGTAAATCAGCAGGTTTTAATGTACATTAGTTGCATTTCTGCAATTAGAACTGAGATTTTATAAAGACTTAAGTCGAATTGTTTAAGAAAAGCTGTGATTTTAGATTTTTTTTCTAAATTCATCAATTTCCATTTCGTATCTGTCAAGTGTTAATTTTTTTTGGAAAAAAACTAATGTGACGAATTTACAATACTCCGAAATAATTTACTATACAACAATAAAAGTGTGACGAATTTACACATGCTTTTTCCTGTGACGATTCGATTTTGATCGACAATACCCCGTTTCATAGCTGGTAACATCAAATCTATTCTCGACGTCTAGAAAGAGTGACATATTGTGCGATCTTTTATCGAAAAGTTATTGATAGATAGTTGTGCGGAACGGGACGGGTGATAAGCCAGTGACTTTTTATATTAAAACCAACTAAGTTCCCGTCATTCCTACAAACGGTGTTGCTAATTGATTTATAATGAAAAGAAAAATTAAAAGAACAAAACAAACTGACGTCCGTAACCAACCAGCAGAGTTATTTTATTGCAGTTTTTATAGTTTTTCCCGGATACTAATTAAATCTTTTATAGTATCGACTCTTGCAACTATAATATTTAATCGTGTAACTATTATTTCACACCATAAGAGGTTCACAGAGTATCGTTTGAAGTTCTTCCTTGTATGAGTGTGAGTTTTTATTCCTTTAATTCTGCAATTAATGCTTTGCTACCTAATGTTAATGAGTGGATATTAAAGTAATAAAGTAAAGTTGTCCTTGCACACGTACCTACTTATATACCTAGTGAGTAAACGGCTCTTAGGCGTTTACTTCATGAGCATTAAAAAAAAAATTCTTATTTATAATAGGGTATTGTACTAGGTAAAAAAAATTAATTCTATTTAGTCCGTCCGATAGATTTTCAAAAAATATTGGATATGTATTTTTTGCCATTTCAAATCGCTCAAAAATGATAAAGATAAAGCACATCAAAGTTCAAGAGAAGGGGCCGGTGACGTCACGTTGCTAGTTAAAATTGTACTATCGTAGTGACGTAACGGAAGTTTTCAACGCACTGTATCTTCGTAATTTTTGTTTACTTGAAAAAGAAAAAAATACGTGTCCACTATTTTTTGAAAACATAATTATCTGACGGACTTATTAGATTTTTTCAGTAGAATACCCTATTGTAATAACATGAAATTGAAAACCCGCTATCGATAAATGCAATCATCAAAAGATAGTTAAAAAACATTATCGTTCTTCTTAGGCAGTCGGGTACCTAATTAATCTATTGGCTTAACATATTTGCACACTTAAATAATAACTTTTAGCGACTTGTATGAAGATGCGACGTTTATTGTTGTCAAATTGGTTTGTGGATCTACTAACTAAAAGTTTTAAACATATCTTATCTTATTCACCTTATGTTATAATAGCCTTTTTGTATACAACTGCTGGGCAAAGGCCTCCCTTTTCTTCTTCCGAACCTTTCTCACTCGTGCAAAGTTTATTATTCACTTTTTTGTCACTTGAAATCAGTCGGTTTCCTGTCAATCGTATAGGATGGGTTGCAGCAGAGACTGAAATCCTTTTTTGTGTTACTGAAAACCCCAGAACCTACTGCCCGACAAACAACCGATAATGTCCATAAACACGGCATCCTTTTAATTTTTATCAGAATCTTTCCATCAGGTTTTTAGGTAATATCTAACCGTTACTTTGTTGATACTATGTTTAGTAATGAACTCCCAAATTTACCTCATAATGTTTCATATTTGTTCCATGTTATTTTAGGATCCAACGCGTTTTCTTCTTTCATTTCGTCCGGTCAATCGTCACGTTATCACCGACTCCCTTTTCTTGAATACCTCACTTTACCTTTTCTCACCTCAAAAAATGCGTCCGTCTTTCTTTGGCCTGCCCTTTCTTCTCTATCGATGTTAATTTGTATTCCTAACTCTTCTCTCCGACTTCTTGAACAAATGCGTTACATCCTTCCTATTTAGATGTCTATACCAAGTTAAACAGTTTCCTTTAAATGTTTCTGTCATTAGCATATAACACCACTTTTAAAATTCCTCTAATAATATACCTACTGATTTCATTTCATTCACTGATCTCATATTTCATTTTTAAACATATGTCAAGTGATTGTATTGGTGTTTCACTGCGTAAATTAGAGCTATAAGTTGTCATGAGTTAGACCCTGCTATTTAATTTTAGTTTTTTGGACCTTGCAGAAACTTGAGTATATTTAAGTATTTTAAATCCGCAGCTGGTAATCAAGGTATGGACAGCATATAATTTCATTTTGCTATGTTTTTTTGTCTAGTCTAATGCCAATGCTTCGTCTCTTTTCAAAATCAGCCATGAAGACAAATATAATTTTAATAAAATAGTTAAAATCAAGACTTAGGTATTTTTTTGCTTGTAGGTTGGGGTAAGTATATCCTGAAACTTAATTGAGGAGCATTAAGAATTTAAAGCTCCCTAAAGTTGTTCTTAAACCAAAAGGTTCTACTCTAAGGGCACATAAAACTACGTACTATTTTCTAAAGTAAGGGTGGCAAACGATCAGTTAGATGTGACATCTCTCGTCGGTAGCCGGAGAGAATAGCGCCACCTGTGTAGCGACCCCTAAATCACTTCTCCAACGTCTCCGCGAAACCTCTACTATTTCAGTTAGTACCGCAATATTCCGGTGGTTTTGTTTTTCAGTGAATACCTACACAGTACGACGGGGTAGTTCTAATGTGTGATAAGTGTGTTTTACTGTTGCCCCACTTAGTAGATTTTATCGACATTATTACGTAGGTTGGTACCTACTAGCTGCAAAAATAAAGTCAATATTAAGCAAGGTTTTTTTGGAAAAAATTGTCTCATATATAGTGAAATCTTTGGATTATTGTCACATTTGCATTAATTTAATTATAGAGTTAAGGGATTCTTAGCACAAATGCTTCTTAAATTTACTTGTAATGGTTCTGGCTGTAGGTTATCTACGCATTATTTAAAATATCCTCCAATATTGATTTATTTTAAACTTACGATATTTAATTCCGTCTAATTTGTCCATTGTCTTAAGTACCTTACTCTAAACACTCTTTACGAAATACCAAATCATTTAAGAATAGGTACCTACCTACCTATCTAACTTAACTAGGTATATCATCCCCTATAGGTAAGGTCAATGGTTTTACATGTTCGTACTTGATTAAAAATATTTTAACTGAAACAGGCAGCTGTTGACACTTATACTAAACTACTTATACTAAATGGCCATAAATATCATGTTATCTTGACCCAAAACTTGATGACGATGTCTCCAATTATACTTATCCATCTTTTTATCAGAGCAACAAAGGCAACATAAAGCTCTACCCAATATCGATGCAGGTGGTAGTCTATAAAGTCGATTCTTAACTTCGTGTCGCCTTGTTCGTAAATCTGACGAGGTGAAACAACTTGTCCTCGGCCGAGCCATTTTTTGCCACTAGAGATTTGTTTGCCCGCGGTACAGGGCTGGCGGACTGTCTCGGCGGAAACCCATAAACATGATCAAGTCGGGCCGACTCTGCCGCTTTTTTCCAGCGCCCCACCCGGACGTGGGCGGCAAAGATCGAGTGGGCGTTTTTGTTCGCTGGAGGGGATAGCAAACGCCAATCCGAAGGCGCATTTCCGTCCGGTGTTTTGAAAAGGACAGAAAATTGAGGCCGCGGTTGGCGGTCGATACGCAGGGCCGCCTCCGAGGCGGGGCCAAATTGGCCGTCTCCTACAGCGGAGGGGCGTCAGGCGTCGGACGCGCGCCAGTCGGTGTTGAGCCTCGACCGCGTCAGGAAGGTGTAGGCCGGTCGCACTAGCACGAGGGCCCGGCATGCGAAGCGCGCGCGCACCGGCCTGACGCGCAGGAATGGCAGCGCGCCGCGCAGTCGCCGCGCACACAACCAACTGTGATACAATTCATTAACTTAATTTCATACTAGCGGTAGTAGAAATATTTATAGGAAACTAATACGTCCGTGCTAAAGACTTCGAGAGACAGTGTTTAGTGTGAAGCCGCCCATATGATCGTCCCGATGGCAGCGTATGCGCAATTTGGCTATTCATACCCGCCCGCCTCGCAGGTTAGTAAACAAATGTGTAACCTACTTTTATTTGGTATCTTAGTCCCTGCTTTAGTAGTCCTTTTTAATTGTCCTTTGTTAAAACTTCTGCAATACCAGCAAGTCAATCCAGTAGAAAAATATTTGGTGTAGTCTGATTTTTGTTGAAAAATGCTCTCTGTAGAGACATGTAAACAGCTCTCCTTCTCACGCTTTAGACACGTTTCACGAGGGAAATCTGTAGAAAAGCGTTAGGCATAATTTGTTGTGTATCTTTCTCGTGGCCTATACCTGTTACCTCTTAGCATGGTACAGCCTGCTACTTAGTTAAAGAAGTAGTTTTAGTAGGAAAAGTACCCGTAGAAAGTTTGCTTGGTTATTATTTGCATTATTGTGGTTGTATTGTATCCATTTGTACACAAACGCGGAAGTGATTACAGTTGTTTTAACCTATCATAACAATTGCCAGGTGAACTGCAATCTGATAGATCTATGATGTTAAAACACCTGATGTACGATAAAAAATATGTAGATCTATATACTTTGATTAGGTCATACTTTACAATACCTACCTATCATAATTGTATTTTATAAGGGCATACAGTCAAATGAGTTATTTTAATCAAAAGATTCTGGTGCTGGAGGACCCCAAAAAGTCAAGAATTATAAATAAAAGAGACTTGCCCCCTCGGATTCATGTGGTACCTACCTAGTACCTACCTAATGAAGGTACACTTAGTATTTTTGATAATTAGGGGTCTAATTGAGTCCAACACATTACCTACCTACATTTTATTATAAATTTAATTTACAAATATGAATACTTACTTCAACATTTTGTAATGTACAATAACAATGTTTTTAACTTTGAATAATTTAATTAATTTATTGAATATTCAAATAATGGTTACCTCTTACTGTAATGACAACTATACACTCACATGTCAGTATTTTTCACATCGTTACACAGATTACTTCCTACTGTTCTAAATAATGTAGTCGTATTTTCTTTAAGGTGTTTAAAAAATAAGGCATCTTGGTGTATATTACATAATTTACTATGAATTTAGATATGTAAATGTTGAAAAAATAAACAAACACATAACAACTTTGAAATAAATCAGGATATTATTTTGCAATTTTAGGCCTAACTTAGGTAGTAACACCTAGCTCATTATTGTCAAAACAGAACATTGATTTATATATTAACTAACTTTTGCCCGCGACTTCGTACTAGCATATCCCGTTTTTCCCGTTCCCGTATAGCCTATAGCTTTCCTCATGAATGTGGCTATCATAAAAAAAAAATCAACTGGTAGTTCTAGAGATGAGCGCGTTCAAACAAACAAACGCTTCAGTTTTATTATATTAGAATAGATGGAATTATTATTATTAAAACATCTTATAAATAAGTTTTATAAACAATAACCTACTAGTACATAGGTATTATTAACAGGTCCAGATTTTGTTTATAAACACAAACATATTGAAAAGAAATATACACGGTTCTAGCATACAAGTAGGAAAGCAATTAAAGGTTGGTTTTAACAGCATGTTTACAGAAAACAAAATTTATTGATCGGATACACGACGAAACTTGAGACTACTGACTTAATCCTAACTTAACTTAATGAAACTTTAACCACTTACGTAATCTGACTTAAAATAAGTTAATGGCCGCCTACTTTGTGGGCTACGCTTGTCAGTCGTCTTTATTTTATTGATGAACTATTTATATGTTAATCTATACTATTATTGTTCTTTACAATTTTGTTTAGGAGATTGTATTTCATTTGATGACTTTAGATATTAACTAGCAGATATATCTACTATTAATAGGTATAGGTACCTACTGTTTTAGGATTAGATACGAGGTATGACATATCATGTAGTTTTAAATTTTGCTTAGTTAGAACATTGCTTCTATTGCTTGCCTATTTTAGAGCTTGTGAACAGAATTCCCTTAGACACCTGTTTTTTCAGCCTGTAACAATGGACTGACGTTGATACTACAGATAGGCCTGAACATCGGCATTCTAAGCACTTCCTCACTATGTATAAATTAATATTTCAAATGTATAACAACAATGTTTCCATACATTAGATAACATTTATATTTCTCAGCCCAAAAGTTTCTTGTCAAATGTTAAACGTGTGCGATATACAAACAAAATAAAAAAAAGAAGAGAATTATTTAAGTACTAATGTTTTATTTTACAAATTACTACTTATTTAATTATTTTTTTTTACGAATACCTTAATACCAATAATATCGAGATCATAGGTTTTACAACCTATGATCTCGATACAATGCAACATAAAAATAATAATATCACGTTAGCAGGAAATACAAAATTATTCAAAATTATTTCACTCAGTCTCATATCTACTAATTGAAATGAAGGTTAACCAACGATAAAAGTTTAATAAAACTATTGATAGAATAAATCTATACAACCGGACAAGATGTACCTTATATTTACAAATTATTTATGATTGATTTCCTTCTGAAATCCTGTAAGTATAGACTACGTATGGTATGGTACCTAGTTGACGTTGAGAGTATCAAGCAAGCGAAAAAAAATTAAATTGGTTGTCCTATTAAATAGGGCTTCATTAATATTACCAGACAATAAATAACACACGTTCCGTTATTATCTCCTGACATTTTCATCACCTGTTGACGCCATAAGCCGTCGGACGGTAGTCCTTAAGTACTTAACCCGAGTAGGCTCAATTAAAAGTGTACTTAAAAATAATATTATCTCTGAAATTAAAAAGAGTACGTGTCGATACTGTTTAACTTTCTGAAGCCTACTTAATGAAAAACGATTATATTGGATCGTGGTCGCATTGTATTTACTCGAAGGTACTTAGATGTGCCTAAACATCAAGAGTTTTCAAAGAGAAGAGTAACAAAATATATTGTTTGTTCCAAAATTAATCAGAGTGTGATACACAATTGCTTACAGGTTGACAGCGATTTGCGTTTAAATTTTATTCTGTATAACAAAAACAGCAAATCGATATAATTATTATTTAACTATTTCAATATGCTTCAATTGTCAAAACATATAATTGTCCAACAATTTTAATAACGTAACCGCAATCAGAGAAACGACGAACGAACCGTTTTTGGTAAGTTTAATTACTTTTTAATTCTGCAAAAAGTATTTTTGCTATTCTGTTTTAAAATATTTACTAACAAACACATTTAATTAAGTACCTATTATGTTTGCAAAATTTGTTGTTGTTGTGAATATGTATAAATATATTTATAATTCCTTCTTTAAACAGCATTCGAAATAAATAAATTGTAGGTTTACCTTTACTTAATATATATATATTTTTTATTTTGTTATGAAAGCTAGCTATGCTTAAAAAGCGTTGTTGTTTTAGCGGATATCCCGTTTGAAAGAATTATGACACAATCAGTTTTGAAGTAATCCTATTTTACTGATAAGTTTAAATGCATATGACATACTATCGCGGCATAAAATAAAGAAAAATATGCCTTATCTTATATCTGACAAAATTAATAATCTTTAAGTATAATATAAAATGTAAAAAGTAATTATCAGTTATACCTTCTAGTGAATACGTTTTATCAGTTTTTTTTTCTGAAAATCAATAAAGGCTAAAATACATAATGACTTGGAAATAATAGGTATATCAACATAGTTACCTAGATGACACAAAACTATATGGTGTGAATAACTACATGAAAAAACTGTGGGAAAAAGTAGATAAAGGTGTTAAATCCATAGACCCCTCACCAGAAGCGGTTAGGTACCTGTAATAGCTTCTAAAATAACACCTTTACATTATCTACTAATGAAGTTTATAATAAAATCAACCTAATAAAAAATCATATGGTATCTATTCTATTCTTCGTAGGTACATCCAATACATCTACTTTCACAATGTTATCTTTAATGAATGCATGTTAACAGCTAATAAGCTGTATTTCTCATTGTAGGTACATCAAGTCAGTAGCGAGCAGTTAGGTACCTACTTGCCTGATAGCCTATCTATAAAACGTTAAATTACAAAGGTATTACCTACCTTAAGTAAGTTACGTGCCATGCTAAGTATGTGCCCAATTCATAACTTGTATTCGTATAAAATGTAACGAAGTCGAATTTCATTATTTAAAACGTAATTAAAATATACTCTCCTTAAAATAACACAGCAAGATAAATAATCTTAGGCCGAAGACTCGACAGACATATTGACGTTAATAGAAAATGGTAAATATTAAACTAATAATTAATTACAACAATCCCAAAAAGGTGGTGACTTCGATCGCCTAGTTAGATAGGATTAAAAGCTATTAACATCTGTTTTATGGTGCACAAGAGTCTCGCCTTTATGTTCCATGTGATACCGTGTGTATTGGCGTGTAAGCTGATGTTATTTAATAAGATTGTAGAGCAAATACTTTACTACTTTTAAGTAACGAAACGTTAGTATTTGACACTCGTATCAACTGATAGGTAGTCAATATCAAGCTGGAACTTTACAAGTAGAGCAAGGTTCTGTATTATTCTTTAATAAGCTCCACATCAAACTTTAAATTAGCTATTGATAAATATTTTACGACTACCTACGATAGTTGAATATTTTATTAGCAAACAATCTCAAACAGCTTTACCACAATCCTACAAATTCGGTTAAACGATAACGTAATAATATACTAAAATAATTAAACACAATCGAAAAAAGAAAAACAGGATGATAGTAAAAAACAGTCCCAATTGTAAATAGATGACTCGGTGACAGATGAATGGCCGGGTTGATAAACGAGTAATCCCATACGAGGTTCCGTTGTTACCTTTACGGGACTCCAAATAATATCAAGATGGCGCCTCTGTGAACAAATAAGATCTGATAATGTTTAAGAGCAGGTAAACTTGACCCTTGCGTTAAATTTTGGGTTTTTATTCCTAACACATTTAGAAAAAAATACCCTAATAAAAATTCAATTTTAAATGCTACGTATTTAACGCTTTGCCAACAATTTACATGTGCTGGGCACGACTGCTATCTAAACTCTCAACTGACGCTGGATTAAAAGTATTTAATCCGTTTATCGTTGAGGGCGATCTGTGTGCCAGTCAGCTGTTCCATGCGTTTCCCCATTGCGAGCTGACGTTAGGCATTTCACAACACGACGACAAAGTATATTTGTGTTTTTTCTGACTAATCTGGTAACTTGTGCGTTCCGGCCATGGCCGCCGTTCTATTTTTATAAATAATCACAATATGAGTTAGCTAGAATACTAGAAGCCATATAATGTAACAAAACAGTAACAAGGGATTGTCGATGTAGTTTGTAGAGGTAGATACTTCTTATAAGTATTCAAGAAGTCGTGATTGTGTAAGACAATACTGTTATTATTTATAAAATAACACAAGATGTTTGTGTTTCAGGACCGTCGAAAATAAGGTCTGACAGGAACTTGATTGTCAAGCAAGCTACGATCTTATTAGAACACACGTCACTTGACTACTAAGTATAAAATATATAGATCTAATTTGATATACCTACTGTACGCGGATAATAAATAATTAAAAGCGGATTTGTTCGCAGGTAGAAAGCACCATGGACCTGTTTGTGTCGCTCGTCACGAGAACAGAAAGGCACATGTGCAATCCCCACAACAATTTTCCGTCTAATTGACCGAATGCAATTGAGCATTCAAGTTGATTCGATAGCAGTTAATAGTTAATAGCCTTCTGATACGGGCCCTTTGCTAGAAAATCAAACAAACTTGAAAGAAAATTGCATTGGGTGACCTGCCTTTTGTAAACACTTTAGCTTTTTAAAACACGCACGGGTTCTACTTACTCTTTTACGTTTTGTGATCCCTTCCTTTTAATTAAATCTGTGCTGTTTCATTTGTTTAAATCAAAATGTACTTTAGTGAGACGTTTGAACCATGAGATTTTTGTAAAACAACAATTACTGTTTTGTAACTTTGTTTGTATTACCTATTTGCTCGTATAGGTATATACAATAATTAATTGATATTGTTGATAGAAATACATTTTTTCTATGAAAGCCCAGTATTTTATAGAACGTATCTTAAAACAATTTTTATAGGAATCTAAGTAGAAGTTTTCTTTGATGTTTTTCAAGCTTGCAATAAAATTAAATAAAAATAAAACATTTGTATTATTTGAATAAATACTCATTTCTTGAAATACCCTCGTAACGTATGCCCGTTCACGTTGACCTTTACAAGTAGATTAGTTTTCCTGCTGAACATAGGGTGATTCTGTTTTCTTTTATTATGTTTGTCTTTTGTATGGAAATGAGGATTTTAATCATTTCAAGCATCATCACATCAATTATTTGGACAATAACGACTTGAAATTGACTGTTAATGTTCAAACAGACATTTAAAAAATACATTTTACATGGCAGTGTGTAACTTTTTGAATTAATAGGATGGTTGGTAGTAAATACTAGTTTGCCATAGTTAGCTGTTTTCTTCTAAATGTGAAATATTCATCGGTTCAGATTAATGTTCCTTTTTTGCGATACTTGCAATTATGTTGTATCGATTTATGTCATGCAATCACTCAATAACAATTCATTTACTATGAAATAATTAAATGTTAATCTTAAATTCATTATTAAGATTATAAAATAAAAAAATAGGGAACAAGCTGGAACAATAACTAAATAAACTAAATTAAACATATGTTGTACTTGCCCGTTTATATGCCTCGTTATAATTATAGGTCTTCGTAACGAAAAAAATAATAATGAAAAGCTCATCTTATTCTATCATTTGGAAAGAGTAGTGTAGATTAAATTGAACACTAGACCGTTAAGTAGGTTTTGATTATAGTAATTGGATTCTTATAGGTGTGGGGTACAAATGAAGTGAACCTTTTTTTTTTTTGATCTCGGGGGGAAATCCTCATGGAAATCCTCCACCCTGGGGCGGGTGGAGGGGTCTGTCAGACTCTTACTGACTAAAACCACCCCGGTGTTCCATCTTCCACCTACGCCGGGGATCGCGGGAACGTATGCGACTTCCGCAATCCCCGGCAAATGAAGTGAACCTAACTTAACCTCAAGATAAATAAAAATCAAAATTTGCATTTCAATTCAATGACACTTACCTACTAGAACTAAAATACGAACATAACGTAAAACCTATTCTATAGAAATCAAAGAAAACTACCGAACGTGTTTGTACTAAAACAATGCTTGGCTTATTCATAAGAGTGTATAGTTTTGACAAATTTTGAGTGATCGAAGTCGTGTCGTGTGTGCGGAGTGTTAAAAGAGCATTTCAGACGGACGCGACGACCGGCCCGACAAGGTCATCTATCGCTTTATCAATCATATGAATCTGAGAGAGATACGGCACAGATACAAACATCTACTATCAACCTACATGAAAACATTGATTTAGTTGAATGTGGAGTATGGAGTTTAGTCCTCTAGAACTAGTCTATTTCTATGTTTTCGTACAAGAAAGTTATGACAGGCTACTTAATTCAATAAATACCTACGGGTAGCTACTTATCCTTTCCTATAATTTTAACATAAACATTAACGCACCAAACCCTTGAGGCACAACAAATTCAACGTGGAGACCGAAAGATAGGCTGAAGTTGTGAACGTCTAAATGAATAGGAAGTGTCGCCTTAAATTAAAAAAATAACTAACTAAAAATAGACTAAAATATGGCGTCGAATAGGAAGTAATATGAAAAGATAAAATATTTACTTATAATTTATGTTATTTATCCCTCAACATTTTGTGTTACCCCCTGGCCTTGGCTGCCTTTAAACGGTTTTGCATTGACCGAATGAGTCTCTTGATGTTATCCAGTGGGATTTCCTGCGACTGTTCGACTTAACCAGTTTTCAGGTCTTCTATCGACGCCAAAGCTGGACATCTTCCGCGTACCCGCCGTTTTCAGCTCGTCCCACATATATTCAAGTCAGGACTAGGGGCTGGCTAATCTAGTGTGGGAAAACCGACTTCTTCCAGGTTAAATCGCCTCCCCGATCTCCACTAGGTACGAATATCAGCTCCATTTTTGCTTCAATAGAAATCCCCGCCCACATCATACAGGACTAACCCCCCGAATGCCACTGTTGCCGCAAAATAGCATTGTGCGAATCACTCCCCCGGTCTCTTATAGACTCTCCCTCGACGGTCGCTACCATGCAAGCACAACCTAGTTTCATCCGAGAACAGGACTCGGCTCCATTGCTCCATATCCCAATCTAAGTGACCTCGAGCAAACTGAAGCCGAGTTTTTCGGTGGGCTGGAGACGATTTGGGTCCCGTGGCTGGCCTTTTTGGGGGGGTCAAGTTCGGTTGGTTGGTTATGATATTAAAAGAGGTTGAAAGCTAACAGAATTACTTTTCAAATGATATACAAAAAATAAAGTTAATTGCATAGAAATTATTAAAAAATTGTTTTGAGCAACGCGCGATGAAGTGAATCCAGTTTATTGCTCGTGAGTGTAGTATGGGTTGGGTAGTAACCTTACATAGCATACTATCTCATCATTTACTCTAGTTCGTGGTACAAGTATATTATCAAAGTATATTTTTAGTTCATTCGTACGAAGTTGGGAGTTATCTATAACTGTATCTATATTGGTGAAAGCAATCTGATCAGTTTATTTTAGACATTTATTGGAATAGGGACTTCGTGGTTTTATACCCGGTCTTGTTTGCTGTCTAAGTAATGACCTCCTATTACAACAATCTTCATAAGCCAAAATACAGTAAAAGTAGTTGAAAACAGTCCTGTAGGTTGTCTTTTCTTGACCTGTTCCAATCATTCATGGCATTCTTTTGAAGAATGAAAAAATGTGTTCACAAATTACGGTTAGTTTCCCAGAATTTCTTCCCATTTTTGCCAGTAACCCACGTCTAGGTGTCTGTCTCCTAGGTGTTTGTTTTATCTCCTGTATGTATGTATTATGCAAGCAAATTCCCATTTAAGTAGTTCTCTTAATAAGCGTTTTGTCCCATATAGCTACGCAAAACAGCTTAGCACTTTTTTGTTTACGATGAATGCGGTATTGAATTATTTATGTGTAATTACTGCACACTTCATATAAGGAATATACAACATGAGCTACATATTTTTTACTTTTCGTACTTTAAATACAGATGGAACAAATTGCTAATTGTTTAAGACAGTCCTTGTATACATTCATCTTTAATGCTGGTAATTAATCATGATACTGGTTATAAATTATTTCGCTTGAGCATAACAATGGGTTTTTATTCTTTAATTCCTAGGCCTAGGTAGCTGAAAGACCTTTCAAAGGGACCAGTAACTTTAATTTGCCTACATGGATTTCCATTCCGCAGTAGGATGACATTAACCATAAGATCTACCTAACTTATCCTAATCAATGTATGTATTTGGCTTAACATTTGGAGTGACCTCGGACACAGTGCAATCACAAACCAGCATAATATCTATCGAGTAGGGGTTACACGCGGGCCGCTTGTGGTGAAATCATATAATCATTAATTCACCGGAATTTTGTGCGAACGCCAAATGTCGTGCGTAAAGTGGATCCATTTATTTGTAAATCCGGTGGGAGGTCACTGCAAAAGTCCACAATAAAAGCAGGGTCCGGTAGCACAGTTTAATTGAGTCCTCCGACCTCATAATCCGCGCCTCTCGCCCCACCCGCTAAATGTTATTTATAAACGAAACTCCAAACAGCCGGCGGCCGCCGCACCGACACCGTGTATAAAGTTTAGCCTATTGCACCCCATGCTGGCCGCCAGCCACTGGCGTGTTTCAGCAACGCGTCATTACTTTTACTGTTTTTCTTCGCGCTCGCTCTAAGCTGGTAATTAATTTACAGCGATTATTGCTATTGCCTTTACGCTTGTTATTAAACTTGTCGATAATTTAAGATGGAACACGAATCTCAAATTGCCGCGTCGCGGCCGATTGCCCTTTCGCATACGCTTAGATTGTGTTTTGTCGGGAATAATTACTCGACGCGTTTCCATTCGATTTGTTAGCGATGTACAGTGCGCACAACGAACACCCGCGGCTCCATATCCGTGTAAGTTGTTCGCTTTTTATAAATGCACACTTTTAATTTATCTGAAAATATTATTATATCTACCTACTTTATTATTTCGACTTTAATCCGTTGTTTTTGTTGTTGTAATTGTTTATTTTTATAAATGTTTACTCTTTGGATGAAGTGTTTGTGTCCACCTATATTCTAATAATAAATTATGCTAGTTGCGTTGTATCCCCACCGGTTTGAAGTTATTTCATAAAGGTTAATTTGTGCAAAACTATTTTGTTCAGTAATTGCTGCCGGCTATTAAATATCTAATAATAACAGACCTCATGTTATTATTTATTTTTGTAACAAATTACTTGGGCCTTTTTATTATTTGGCTATTAATCGTAGTGTTATCGCAATTTCATCAGGTGGACGGGCAATTTAACGAAATACCTACCCAGCAGATGACATTTTTATCCGTTACTTTAAGTTGTAAAGTAACATTAACATACTTTTACGCTCTGTCGGCTTCGAACGTTGCAGAATTAATGCCCAATGGACGCCGATTGAACATGTGGCGAGTCCATTGCTCGCATGGCAAGAGCCATAAATGAAGTACCCGCCGAGTATTAACTACTGGGAATTTGGCCATCGGAATTATCGGCGCAATCCGCTTGACGATAATTGAATGGAAGCGCGTTAAATAACCATTAATTGTTGTCGCGAGCGCGATTGATATTTATCGGCGGTGGATCTGTGGGCCCCAAGGTGCGGCCGGTGCATCTCTAATGGCGCGATGGCGGCGCACACGTCGCGCGTGTGTCACAGCCGACGCGTCATTTCGTCGTGTTCCGATAGCCACGCACGCCGCGAACCCGTTTTTCGTGACAACGTGCGTCACGCACACACCTCATTTCAATTTTACTACAAGAATCGAGCCGTTTTATCGTGGTCCTAGTCATAATCGTTGTTTTCGCAAACGTTCTTATTCCAACTTAGTATACTTCGCTCGACATTCCGACGCCTAGTTTGACACTAGACATTAATACCCACATGACATATTGTACATTACAATGTAGACACATTATACGACGCTATGCCCCGCACAGCGCACCGAGCTCTGCTACATAATATTATTATGTCAGTGCAGTGTAATGTACTCTCGACGACACATTATCGTGATGTAGAAAGGTGTTTGTGCCTTAAAATAAAGGGGCATTTCTGTGGAGCTATTACTTTTAGAGTTTGCTCGGCTTGTAGGGGTTCCATACTAGCAGAAATACAACATGACTTTGTGGCTATCATTCCTGTTTCGAAAAGAAAGTGAACTTTGTATCTAAGTACAGTGGGGCAAAAAATTCACACTGAGCGTCCGTCCAACTAAGTAGACGGACGCTCAGTATGAGATAATTTTTCCGCCGCAGCGCTGCAAAGCGCCACATAATATTTCCAAGGAATGGCGCTTGAAGATTTATGTTTATGATACGCATAATAGTGGCGTCAATTGAAAGCTGGCGGCGAAGGAAACGACCCCTTTTGTGTTCCGTCTCGATGCGTGGATGTTTTGTGATGTCTCCACCCATTACTGTGATATTTAAATAGCGCTTAAGGGCCATTATGACTGACCATTCAGAAAAAATATGTTTCGAAACGTTACGGCTATACGATGCTACTGCGTTTACGCTTTACGAGCGGGATGATCTGAAGAGTTTACGGTTACATGTACCTTAGCATATTTAATTATGATCTTAGAGGCGTATGAAGGGGAGAAAGAAATTCCTACTCGTGTAGCGACTGTTAAAATGAGAAAATTTGTTATTTAATGGTTCGACCTCGGCCAGTGGTCAGGTGGAGTGAGCACGCATGGAGTGCGCCCGCGCACCCCGCGGACGCCCCTCGGTCAAATTAAAATACAACTCCCGTTCGTCAAGCGTCTCAAAAGAAACAAGAGTGGCGTTTACAGCCCAATCATTATAATGATCGGTTATCGATTTGCTGTATGGCGTGTTTTTCTAAAGGACCAAAATTTAGTGCGTCCGATTACGCGCCGCTGCGCTGCCCGCCGGCTATTCCGTAATCTATTCCTACCGTCGTCACGATATCGTCGACTTATCTTCGTCGTTCACTCTTATAATTTTGGAAAATTCATATAATAACATCTGATAACAATCTAATTATTATAATGTCCTCTTTAACATATCCCGTTGGTCGGGGCGAAATTGGAACGAGAGACCTTCGGGACGAGATAATGCCTTCGCTAATGTAATGGAAATTATGAGATCATCTTTATGCCTTTCAACTGTGCTTTTAAAATAAACACATTACTTCGAGTTTAGCGTCGGTCCGGCGAGTTTATAGCGGGGCATTTCGTGTGAACCACGCTTTATATTCAAATGCACAGTCCGCACAGGTAGCTAATGATTTTCAATTAAAATTATTTGAAAATGATGTAGATAGCTTTTAGTGGTCGTTATTAATGTCCACGGGCAGACTGAAGACTGTATGGAAATCCAATAGATGTTTCCAGATAATAAAAGTTAACATTGAATAACTAATTAGCAAAATAGAGGCTGACGTATTAAATATTTATAAGTAGCAACTTGCTAGCTACCTTGGCTTGTGCACAAAGTGGCTTAGTGTGTTGCTCGTCAGAGTGTAAGTACTTTATACTTAAACCAAAGCCGTATTTTATTTTTATAAGAATACGGCCATTGCATTCGAAGCACTAGAGTATCCTCACACCTAACACTATTTCGTTGCAACAACTCTAAAAGTAGTGCCCCATTACACAAAGCAATATTAGGATCAGTTTCAGAAATATCCTTTGTATTTTAGTACATAATACTACCATACCACATATGTACCGCTGATTTATTTTATTTATTAACTGAAGGTATGGACAAAATTTTGAACCAAAACACTTATTCTTGAAAATACTTACTAAACAAAAAAATCTGTCTTTTCCCATTCTGAAGCGACTAACTAAAACAGCCCGCTGTTTTAGTTTTGTTGAGTATTTAAATCAAGATAAACAGCAAAATATCTAAACTGTTCAAAGTTAAAAGGTGTGGATAAAAATACTAAGGAGCATGGATTTTCCTAGTTCAGTTCCTATCTCAGAAACAAGGGCAGATTTTTTTGTCGACTATCGTTCCTTCTCCTAGAGAATAACTTCAGATATCGAAAATTCTGTCCGTCAAGCTCGAATTATCGACTCTAGCCATCATCAATATGTATGAAGGCTGACAACGAATCGGTATGAAGGACAAGCGGTGGCACGGACACTGTCGAATCCGCCCTCGTCCGAATCTCATCAAATATTGACGGGAGACTGAAAGCTTCCCATCGGCTATATAGCTATTAGATATACACCTACTTACGTCTATGTACCTTCATCTCTAGCTCTGCGTTCATGACGACGCGCATACGAAATAAGACCACGCCTCAGCCCAATTATATTCGGGTATAAACATTATCATTGTATTTTAATCAGTTTGATCACTGACGGATTCTATTTGGGATCAAGTGTTGCCAAAATAATCAACAATCGAAATGAAAGGGTCAATCAGCCTATGAATGCATAAAACTTTGAACGGATTATCCCTCATCGGGTTTAATTTATTCGACCAGATTGACAAATTATGTTATGTGACTGTTTATTATTTTGGATAATGGACGAAAAGACAAAGTTTGAAGTGAAAGAGGTCCGTCTAGAATGATGGAGGTCTGTGGATAGACGTTGTTTTCCTTTAAAGCGACAACCATAACCCATTAAATGACAGTATCAAGAAATGATCGTAGAATTTTATATGGAGTAAACTGATGGGACTAGATAATTCACATTTGTTTGGCAAGCACAAGGCTAAATGTATAATTTGGTTTAAAATCAATGAGCAAGCTTACATATTCTATGATTTGATTTTAAACATTTAACTAATTACCAAAACGTAATAACGTCCATAGATGACTAGTTGAAAGTTATCAAATTTTAAAAATAAATTAAAAGGAAAACCTTCCGTCGACGATTAAATAGGTATTTCTCAAACACAAAGTCTTGAGTAGTCTTGACTCCAAATCTTATTGCGTGGGGAGATTCAATAAAACTGGCTCAGTCGAAAATCAATAAGAAATTCAATACATTAATAGACTACAAGGGCTATATTCTTTCTAGCGTTTCAAATAACGATAAAGGAAATTTGAACAATAAATTCGTTTTAATCCGGAAAATCAATAATTTTTCACAACATTAACTTGCACGAACCTACCTCAGTCAATATATACCTAACCTACCTATTATATGTAAAGATGGAAAATAATGCTATCATTGTTTGCTATCTTTCAAAAACTTTTTTGCATAATTAACTGTACCTATCAACAATAAAACTTATTACTACCTACATCGAGTTTCTGATAATGGGCTTTTTTTCTAATCTCTTGAAACTAAATAAAAATGAATGTTAAAAAGCCACCAATTCCATTCTCCAATGTCACGAATTCACAATACACGAAAAGGAAATCAGAATCCCAGATTCAGCAATGATTCACTAATAACGGAATCCTAGACATGGGTCGAATGTTATTTGATCCATTTCTAGGGTTCTGTACCTACCCGAAAGGTTACTAAAGGAACCCAATTTCTATTCGTCCGTCTGTCTGTCAACGAACTATATTTCATGAACATAGGTAAACCGTTGAAATTTTCACCGAGTATTTTTATGCCGCTGTAACCAAAATAAATAAAATACGTTTTTTTTTCGGTTTATAGTACGGAACCCTTCGAGTGCGAGTCTGAATTGCACTTAGCCGGTTTTCAAGATACTACACGCAAGGTCAAAAAGACATAAGCTAAACTGCACGAGGTGATGTAAAGTATCGATTTTTAATGACGATAATCTCGTGCTGTTTCCTACATGATTTTGAAAGATGTTTTTTTTTATCATTTTTATTTAGTTGACATGAGACTATAGTTTGACCCCGTATAAGTTAACCGTGCATTAAATTCTAACAACGAATTTCAATTGCTAGAATACCTAACCGGTTTTGGTTTATGAGATATGAGCCCTTAGAAATTCAATGCGGTGCCTATTAGGCTAATAAAAATTCTTAACGTACAGTTCTGGAACATTCCGACAAGCACGCGATGGCTGACGAGTTTGCAATGGGAACTTTACTTAGCTATGTCCTAGTCTTGTGACGCATGCAACCGTTCAGCACCAATACAACTCGAGGCTTTTGTTGTGTTCTAGAGCTTATACTTATACTCGTACTAACGTATCTAAGTAAATGAGTCGACGTTAACTTCAAATATGACTACTTTTTGGATCATCAGCAGTCACATTTTCAACTAGTTGCTTATTGCAAAGAATAACTTGTTTTTTTTTCACACAACACCAATAACAGCCCGGTTTTACTTTGAGCCATCAAAATTTAGTTACAGGTTTCGTTGACCTACCTAAAATAAAATTAATTAAGTATTATTTCTGAAAACGCTCACAATATTACATGGAAGGAACCCACTAAGACCGAGACCAACTTGCACTTACCCTTTTTAGAATCATAATAGCATTTAACAAATTATGACCAATTATTTTAATAAATGTGGACATGAAATATGAACTCTCTTTCTTGCTGAATACTAATGTAATTATAATTGAAAGTTCAGAGCGGTTTGTCCCAAAAAGAAGATATCAATAAGTTATTAAAAATAATAATAAACACATTAATAGGCAATGACATTACGTTTTACATACCTTAACAGCACTCCGCTAATTAAAGCCCCTTAATTGTTTTTCAGCGTGTAAGTAGTGTAAAGTGTATAAGATAACCGATGGCAAGCCGAGCCATATTAACAACTGGCTACGTTACTTTCACCCCCCTCTTCAAAACATCTGATATCGCCCACATAAAACATTAATCCAAAACCCTCTCTTTGCTCAACACTCTTCATTTGACAGATTGGACTAAATTACTGAAGCTTTTTTATTTAATTTAAGGGTAACAGCAATCGTAGGAGTATTTCTATTTGAAAGCTTGTTTGTTCTGTCTCGCTGAGATCGCTCTCCGGCCAAGTAGTTTTTATTGGAACTTTTGTTGACCGAAGCAGTCAAGCGTCGGCGGAGCTTTGCCCCCTTTGTACACAGTGACATAATATTGCTTATATTTGATTTGATCAGCCCTCCGGATGGCACAGGAAGCCCCGTTATTGCTCTTGCCCTCCCGTTTTTATTAGCTTATAAACGCTCGTTACTTTTTCTTAACACGAGTCTAATTTATTACTGGATTTAATTAGTGATGCTCGTCAATTTCAATGGAAATGTGTAATGTTCCGGTACCTACTGAATATTGGTGCAAATTCCAAGAATTAAGTGGAATCTGGTTATAATTTATTGTCTATGAAGTTCTTTAGAACGGCCAGTAAATCTGACTCCAGTCTTGTAAGAACTACCGAACTACCGTGATATCCAGTTAATTGGTTGTGGAAGTCTGGTAGACAGCCGCTCCACGTAAAATACTGGTATTCAGCTGAATCCGGTTTGACTGGAAGCCGACCCCAATATAGTTGGGAAAAAGCTAGGCAGATGATGAAATTCTATAGGACTGACGTATTACAGTTTTTCTGGTATTTGCAACAAGCTATTTACTAGCAACAATTCATATTTTTAACTAAGAAGAGTTTTATTTGGTATTTGCAACTAACTTTGCTTTACGCAATGTCATTTTTAGGTATCGTAAAATAAAAACAGTACAATGTTTTAGCTGATATTAAATTCCTACGTCTTTAAATGAAATATATCTTGTTTACTTTGATTATATATTTGTTTAACTCAACGTCACCTGAATTAGTGCAATATTTTTTGTTCAAGAAGGCCGAGAGTAATAGGTAGATAGTCTCCAACTTTTGTAGGTTATGTCTATGGTAACCTAGTTATTTCAAAATGAAATGTCTTGTAATGGTTATTTATGATACTAGTGCGGTAAGTTGGTTTTTACAAACGAGTAGACGAATGTAAGCTCGAGACGATGTCAAGGGCTTACCATAGTCACGAGTTTGTATAAACCAATTTCAGCACGGATGTCAAACAACGTTTTTCAACACATTTGCGAGAAAACAGTACAATAGGTAATGAAACAAACTTTTTGTTTTAGATATCAGTCGGAAAGTCGCAACAATCTTTGACGTTCGTTTGTAGTTTGAAAATAGCGCGAATTTGCAAATGGCGCCACGTGCACGTTATTAGAACTACATCTTTCGCCTTTCTTTTGTTTTTGCCATGCATAATCTCGAAAAAAACTGAAGTGTATTATAGTTAAAAAAAAAATCTTTTCATTTTGTCTGGCATGATCTCAGAAAAAAAAATGTGTAATTATAGTTTTAAATTGATCCTAGTTCTTAGTGGTTGTTATCTTAATTTTTTTTTGCATGCTGCAAATGAGTAAACAAAATATGATTTTAACCCAAGAGCATTATGTTATGTAGATACCATATTTTACGCAAAATAAATATTCTATTCTATTCGCCTCATTTTTCTTTAGTAATACAAACGTATTGAGCAAAAGCGCTTTCAACGAGGTTCGATCATTCAGCTTATTTATTCTAGTAATTTGAAACTCCTTGATGGAATTCTCATATTTTTTTACAAATTAAAAAAAAACCGTAAGGGATACGCACGGCGCTATACAACGAAGAGTGCGGTAAAATAGGTACACGTTCACGCACGTTCCAATGTACGGTGCGTAATTTTTAACTTTCGAACAATGTATTTAGGCGTACCTATTGGTATAATTATAATTGGTATACCTATGCAATAGGTATCTACAACATGAGTATCAATATCAACCAATCAACAGTCGTCAGTAAACAAGCTTTATATTTTTTAGATTTGGGGTACTAGTCTTTTTGCCAGTAATTAATTGAAAGTAATTCATTTATTTTTACACCACAGTATTTTTACATACCTACATACCTGCAAGGAGTAAGTGTTCCTTGAGAAAAAAGAATTGAAAAATTGATTCACTCCGTTTAATTATAATAACAAACTAAAACTGATTATAATAATAATGGCAGAATAAACGTGACCTAATGAAAAAATCGAATAAATTTTCACTTATATTTTTTTTTCTCCGGCCCTATCAATTTAATGTGATAGGGTACTTTGAAAAAACCAAACAAATATTGGAATTTCTTTCGTATTTTTATTAGTAGTAGAAATCTATAATTAAGTCACTTTCACACGCTCAAATTTAAGTCAGCTAAGATTTCGCTATTGTTCTTTGCGTGACAACGAGATAATATGTTTCAAAGTGGCGGTAAAAACAAATGTAGGTACATCAAATAATCATAATATTTACATTGTTAAAACATATTCAAACACAATGACACATACAAACATTCAGTTACGGGCAACTATTCTCTATATCACACCAATAGGTGCATGACTAATAGCTTTGTAACTCATGGTTCGGACAGCAGTACAATTATGTACATATAAACGGTATATTTTATGTACCACGTATATAATGTACAGGTTAATATTGTTCATAGACAATCGGGGTAGGTAGGTACTGCGCGGCGCGATTATCGAGCGGCGTGCGATTGATATCGAAATCACAATTTCATACCTAAATATCGTCGTTATCCATAATGACATAGTGTGTACGTGTGTTATCTTGGACTATTACTAATTACACGTATGCACGCAAGCAGTGATAGCGCTGTTTATACAAATATGGCGGTCCAATAAGCGGTTGGTCTTTGTAATTGTAGCTCCGATTAATCGTGCCGTGTTCGCCCCGACAACTGCTTACTCTAATTTCACGTGTTCATAATGTCCACGAGGATGCTACTTTTATTGCTTTTTCTTTTCAATACTTTGGAAACTGTTTTAATTTTTGATTGTTTTAACACCAGGCCCACCTAAGACGATATAGCTTCCTCTAAATGTATTGTGAATTGGACAGTTTTTTCCTGTGTCATCATCATTATTATTATCAGCCATTAGACTGGCCTCTATCGCGCCGTATCTTTATTTAAACAACCTTTAAAATTATACTTAACAGTTTACGCCCATGAGTCAGAACTTTCAGCTTGCAACCCACAATTCCCATGTAAAATTGAAGGCCAACAAAGGTACAAGACTTGTCTCTTTGAAGACTTCGCTCTGTTTAAAGAAAACAAGTTGGTGCACTCAAACGGAGCGTCATAGGTGAAGTGGGGTTCAGTGTGTGCACAGTATCCTATGCTATTATTTCTAAGTCAACCCGGTCCCAATGTTTAACCAAATCTGTTTACGTCCCCGCTCCCTTTAGTCTTTCACCGCCTAAACTACACTTATATTTATTAAATAAAGAAATTCATATTTGTTATATCAAGAAGGCTGAAGTGCCTTGTCTGAACCCACTCTTTCATCTCTACTCAATGGGCCTACATCGTGTTTGCTCTTGATATGAGTAGGTATGGGTAAGTAGGTATATCTAAACAGTGCTTATATTTGCGTTCATTGTTCCGATAGGTTGAAGTTCTATTGAAGTACCTAATTATAGCTTGAAACTTTCTGACTACCACCGGCAATTAGAAAAAAATATGATTTATAAATTAAGGTAGGTACTAACCTACCTGATATCCAGTACTTAAATCGATCACAATTTATACCTTTTGATTTCAATATTTTTTTTAGGAATATCAGTAGCGAGAAAAAGATGATGCCTTTGTTTAAATAAAACTTATCATTTAAATCTCAGGTAGAAATAGGTACACATAATTATTGCTTCGCTAATAAGTAGGTACCTTCCTCGAATAAGAATAGAGGAAGTGAACCAGTCTCATATATTCATAATACTATCAACACAAAATTACGATGAGTTAAACAAGACGTTACGATTAACAAATTGTGCCGATGACGTCGTTACTCTGATCAGCGAAGCGTTAACTCGACTCTTCATAATATGTTTACTAATTATTTCCACGAAGTAATTCGAGAGTATCTCCAGTCGGACGGGACGATGGGCGCGTCACAGAGATGCTTAGATTAAGCGGATGCCCCTGATATTATCTTACGCTCTGCCCTAGAAATGGAATTAATTTGCATTCGTTTAAAAATAAACGCACAAGAAAGCGCTCCACTTGTTAGGTGTGCTCTCAAATCGACCGAGTAACTATCTTTTTAACTGTTAATTAGCTTGTGGTTGTCTTTGAGTTTCACAAATCTTTAGATCAGTCTCGTATTGGTTTATTTATATTGAATAGAAATGATGATCACAAAATAAAAGTCATCTAAGTAGTTTAGGGCACTTATCACGAAGAGCTACTCAAACAAATACTACTTTAAGATGCTAACTTTTAAACCTATTGTGCACATGAGCTTTTGGTTACTAACGTATTAGTGACAAGTTTTTAACGAGTTGCTACGACACATGGTCGTTGAGTAGGTACCTTCAAAATTTAATCAAATCTAATTAGTAAAAAAATTAAGAAATACTGGGGTCGAACAACAAGGTTTGAACTAAAGTTGAAAGAAACTAAGCTAATTTCATTTTTCACCAATCTTTTGAATAGATGCGGCGTGGGCAAAGTTGGCTTCAAACTAGTCGTAACAGTGTCAAGACTGGTCATCATTTAGGAAATATCCATTTAGGTATTTGTAGCTGAACTCAGAAGTATTAAGTGAACCGCAGTGTTGTAAGAGGACATGTTGTTGCAGTTGCTCGTGGGCAGCAGCGGGGCGGGCACCGGCGGCGCGGCCACTTCGCCGGACGGCGGCTCCAGCTCGGCGCCGCCGCTGTCGCCGGGTGGCTCGGCCGTGGCCGGCGGCGCGTTGTCGCCCGGCGCCGGCAGCCACGCCAGCACCCCCGCCGCCTCCTGCTGTGACACGCCGCGCCCCATCATCACAGACCCGGTCTCCGGCCAGACCGTCTGCTCCTGCCAATACGACGGCGCACGACTCGCCCTCTCATCCTACCCACGCCTCTCCAGCGCCGCCGTTGGCGTCTATGGAACGCCGTACCCTTCGACAGACCAAAACCCTTACCCCAGCATTGGTGTCGACAGCTCAGCGTTCTACTCACCACTGGTATGTATTTTACTCGCATCATTAAGACACCTAGAACGTCATCGAGATGGATAGACGCAAAACATGACATTCTAGGATGTTTTAAGATGATCATAATTTAATCTGAAGTCATGACACGCAGAACAAGTATTAAGATTCAATATTTAATGTTATTTTATCTAACAAACAAATTGCTGTCGATGTTTATCTTGGCTAATTAAGAAATATAAGGTGCTGTTCTTCGTGATAATACCGCTTGAAACGTCACAATCCGAAATATCAGTCATTATGATACAGTTTATTTCATATTCGCCATTAGCTGATTCAGGCTGTTTACCTCCTAAAACAGAATGAACAGACTGCAAATTGGTACGAATAGGTCGTTTGCCGTTTGCCCGTATACGAAACAAGGTTTATCGCTCTCGACTGCGATACAACGTGTTTGGCTTTTCTGGCGTGGCGTGCGAGCCACCGGCGAACCGGTCCGGGCGCGCTGGGCCAGAAAACCACCGACACCTCGTAGACCCCGCCGCCGCCGCTGCCCTGTCACGAAACATTAATATTTAAACTCAAAAATAAATTCAAAAAACGACCGACGTTATTATACCAATTACACTATCTCAGTTCAGTTCTGAAAGACACTACGTTGTTTTAAATGACACGAAATTTCTCGTTCTGTATTTCCCTTCTGCCACTTTAAATTTATGACAGTTGGCGAATGCGTTTTTCATAAATTGCATTAAGTATCCAATTTGTGGTCAGCCGAAGAATGGTTGGAACTGCTGCTCGGTTAACACCTTGTCTGAGCCAGGGGGACAAATGGGCGGTCGGTTTATGCGGCACCATACCCTTATAAGGTACTATAGTCGCCAAAGAATCGAATATACCCGAGCTACCGCATGCTTGGAACAGGCTTAGCAGCGTAAAGCTTTCAGAATAATCACTATACATAAAGCATTAATTTGTTTTCACTATTTTATTTCTTTTCTGCGGTAAGTTTTACCGATCCTTCGATTGAATCCATTCCCGTGAAACACATGTGAAATCCGCTAAGCCCAGAAAATCCCATTGAACGAATCATTCGTTATTTTTTTCTTTTTTCGGGAGGAAGTTTAAAGGGCTTAATCGCGAACTGCTGAAACATTCATAACGGAAGTGCTCACTAAAGATATGAGTGACGCTTGGCAAGATTATGACATTATAATGTCTTTTGAGTGTTGTTCGTCACGGCTATTCACCTAACATGAGTGTTTTTGTAGAACATCCTTTACGTAAAATGGCGTTGATTTAGGTTTTACTTGTTCTTTTTTTGTATCTTCTGATTACTTAGATTATTTAACTCGATTTTTAAGCGTTCTTTAGACATTTTTACTACATTATTGTAAATTACTGTTTTTGAAGCGCTGTGGTCGGGTGGTTTAAATCAAATGGCTAACTACTCACATGCTCTTAAATTCAAATTGATAAATCATATTTTGTAGCAAGGATTTTAGCAGAGCCTTCTGCATTAACAGATACAACACAGCGTTGAACGAAAACTCGTTCAGTATTTTACTCAAACTTCATTGAAATACAAATTTTAAGTAAGATGCGAAAACAAAAAAATAATAGTTCATTCAACTCATAATTATAGGTAATATGATGTGGTAACTTTGTTGTTTGTTGGTAATTGTGGATGCATCCTAAACCGGGCAGTGAGATCTCTATCTGTCATTTATTCAACGAAGCTGGTACGTAGGTACGCTCTGTGACCCTGCATGTTTAATAACAGGTGTTTAAATGTATGTATACTGTCATTGTGTGTCCCTGTTCATACCTAACTCACGACAAGCCCGGCCGGTTCCGTGCAAGCGACGATTTAGCGAACAATGACGACGCTCCACCGCAAATACACTTGTGTCTGTTTCTGGCTATGTAAGTCTTCATCCACCCGTACACCAAATACAGCCGTAAGTACAGCACAACAGGGTGTAATATCGTTTGGCTTTCCTTTAAACCGTTGCGGGGGAAAATATTCAACTGCCATTTTTGTACACGAGCAACTCCGGTGGCGGCGTCTATTCGACTTGCGACTTACAATACGAGCAGCGCCATCTATTGTATGCGTTTGATATCAATAAAAAGGGTCTGTTTGTGTAGCCGCTTTTAATGACGTCACGTTAAGGTTTTATTAAGATATTTTAGTTTCACGCTGAACATTTTTCAACAGAAATACATTGTGGGGGTTCCATTAAATTTCGAATGCAACAAAACAAGATAGAAAAGTTGACTCAGCAAATGAAAAGAGTTTAAATGAAGTAGGTTCTTTTCTAAATTAGATACAAATTAAGCTTTTTTTACCTATTAAGTAGTAGAACCGACATTCGTTGTCATCATAATCATACAAAATACCATACTGAAAAGTACTTACAGTTTTACAGAATTTTCCGGCCATAATTTTCATTTTCCCGAACAAACATTTAAAATAGCCAACTCGACACGCCCTTCTCAATCGCCGCGAAACCAACGAACAGATTTTAATTTTTATTTATTTTAGATATTGTATTAGATTTGCTCATTTTCATGCACGCACTTTTTATAAAAATATTAAGTATAGGTAACTGTCTATTTTTGTACATATATATAACCATAACTGTTATATAAGACATAAGTATTAAACAGTTCAAGGCCTAGGACGAATTGGTGAATTGCTTCACTCTGTACAAGTGTATCTACATTTTCTCTGTATTCATTGGCTATGGAAAATACATTAAATAACTCCATTTACTGTCAATCAAATTTACACAAACAATAAACAATTTCATCAATCAATAAATGAATAAACGCATTGCGCTAAATTAATGTAAAGCAGCATCCATCCTAGGAAATAGTAGGTACAATAAATGTTGAAATAACTTTAGAGTGGCTCAATAGTGCTATTTAACATTTTCATAATTTCTACCAGTTATTTCAAAAGCAGGTTAACATAGGTAAATGTTGTTTAATTACTAGATTATAAGCATCGGGCGCTACGCAATTAAATTTTATGTAGACACAATAAAACGAGTAGTGTTTCTCCTTTGAAGATAAAGGCATAAATACTTCATAAAACGTGATAAAAATGTTAATTAATATTTAAGAAACTGATGGCGAATCGTGAAGGCAAGCAATAAAATCTCTCGTCAGTCGTTCGAGAGCATGTGCAACAGCATGTGTCCTGCTACATATACGTTTATCACTCGTTTATTGCAAACGGAAACCTCAGACGAACCCTTCCACCATACAGCATTATAGCCCATTGATAGACATATGACGCGACGTCCTAAATTAACGAGCGCGGGCGAGCAAACCGCGTCATATCTCTCACATCAATAAGAACTGTATCGAACAGCTTTCTATAAACAGTGAATATAACAGTTCAATCAAATTAAAAATAAGTATTTCGATAAGGAAACAGAAGAAACGTAAAACGACAAAACGCACCTTCGCCTTGCTCGGTTATAAAAACGTAACAAAACGCCAATTTAAATACATCACTAATCTTAAGTCAAAGAGAATAAGTTTAGAAAAAGAGTCCAGAAATTCAATTAAAGGAGGGTATCGGAGCAGGACGCAAGACGCGCAGGAGCAGTGTGGGACGGAGAGGGAAAAAGTAAATAAAAGTCAAGAGAATCAGGCGAATTGAGAATAGCCATTAAGGTGTTAATGAGGGTCTTATTAAGCCGTCTCCTCCCCGTGGGTGGTCTGCCTGTAGTGCTCGCTTTGTTCATTAATCACTGCAGATTAAATTTCGACTTAATTATCAAATGTGTATCACGAGCAACAATGGACGATGAAGTTTTGATAATGTCATCTTTTTTGTTCGTGAGTTAGCTTGCTCGTATCGGCGATGTGCAATTGAGTTATATTGTGCACTCATTTTGTAAAATAGGGCTCGACGAATTGAGAAATAATGTTTTATATTTTATAGACAGCTTAGAGATGACTAGCGCTAAAGAGAGGTGTTTCTTTTTCCTTCTAGTAGTTAACTGGCCTCTGATCGTGTTTAGTCAAGTTCCAGTCCAGGATGATAATAATATAATGTAATTAATCACACCATATTTTTTTAAACGTTGTATAATTATTTTTAGTATTTAAATACCTACGTGCTGGGGAATCCCAGCGAGGCAGTAGAGTTCCACCGGGGTGTAAATACTTCTAATAATCTTTTTATTGGGGCTATAATAGGATTGTTTTCGTATTTAACCTTTTGCGTGTCTACCACAGATTTTTATCGTCCAATCCTGACCAAGCCCTTAAGTGTAACTGTCCGACTTAAGACATTTGGAGCATTTTTTCTTATGTCGAACTGTGTAACTTAAGACACGCAAAAGGTTAAGTGAACAAACTGTAATAATATTTCTATAACGTGCCTAGGCATGTCCACCCAAATATGTGTTCTATAACTTAGTCCAATATCAATATACTAATAATAAAGCTGAAGAGTTTCTTTGTTTGTTTGTTTGAACGCGCTAATCTCTGGAACTACCAGTCGTATTTGGAACATTACTTTTGTATTTGATAGCCACATTTATCAGGAAGGCTATACGCGAATGGAAAAATCCTTCAGGAACAGAAAACTACGGGATATGCGTGTATGAAGTCGCGGGCAAAAGCTAGTGTGTTCATATTCTGCCATTAAAAGACGTTGAAATGCTTCACAAGATCTTGCCAAATTAATACAGAAGTGACCCGTGACAACTCAAATAAACCAAGTCAAATTAATTAAATGGAAAGCCATGAAAGTTTAAGTACTAAGGATATTTATGAGTATCACCACCAACTTGTCGCTTTTAGTTTCTGTCAGTTTACAAGTACATACTTATCAGCTAAAAGAGTTCTATAAATCTCGAGTCCTTCGAACTAAAAGACACTTTGGTTTAGTTGGACCATGTTTTCCACTAGTGTATTCTCAGAATTTGTAATGTCGGATTAATGTGACATGGAACAATAAAACGCGACTGAAAATGGCCACTTAATCTGAATGTGGGCGATTATTCTGAATGCTCATCGTTTGAATACCTAATTAAGTTTCATATTGATCTGCGTTAGAGAAAGCATTACTATTAAATACCATAATGGTTACTCGTACAAAGATGAGTAGGTATTTAAGAAACTGAAGGTGATTAATTGAATTATTCACATCACTCTTTTAGACAAGTCTACATGAAAGTTAATAGTTACAAACAAATTAGTATTGGCAGAATAGCGGAAAGGTGTTGCCTGTTCCCACACACCTATTTATTTGGGCATAATTACTGTTCTTCTTTTGTTACTTATTACATATCGCTTCTTGGTTTCCTATTGGTACATCTTTGGCCTAGTCCTTCGGGGAAATTCAAGTGAGATGTTATGTCCTTCGTGTAAGCTTTTCATTTATCTTAGGATATCTTAACTTTCTAGACCTTAACACACAAAATATTTGGCTATAATACACATTTGCATTACCATAAGTTATACCTTCTTATAATGTTGTAGGAATATCTTAATATCTGGCTAAAATGTACAAAAAATCAAAACTGAAAGTAACCCGTTTTTGAGCCCATATAATATAGCCTTGACGAAATAATATGCTTCTAGGGAATAATACAGGTACCTACCTAAGTACCAAGTTTAGGTATATCATAAATATCTTAGTCGACGTCTATTACGACCATTACTCTTTCGCCAATTAATTAGTCACAAGCGACCTTGCTTCTGAGTAATGACCACACTTCATTTTATTTTCTTTTTAATTAGCTCCAGCGGGAAAAGAGCATTCGGCAATAGCCCAAATAAAATTGTACTGTACAACATCGCCATAAGGTTCCAAATCATTTGATCTTCATCACCCGAACATGTGTGATTATGTAAACATGTGTGCGTCAATCTGTACACAAGTAGGAGTATTCTGTAAATGGATAAGTTATCTTTAGATTGGGCGGTGTACTTAGATAGATAATACGTAGCATAATGGCTGTTTTATTTTGATAGAAGAGCGGCATACATTCATTTTTATCGCAAATCGTATATTCTTGTTTATTAATTATTAGTTTTTTAAGTACTTGACAAGGAAAACAACGAAGAATGCTTATGAGCAGCTGCAAATTGAATAACAAACTATGTTTACCTGATAGTACCAAGGGTAGCAATCAGTGAGTATTAGCTATGCCGCCCACTGACAATTATATAAAAGCAAAATAAAGCATTTGCATAGAATCTTTATCTAACTCCCCAACAGTTTAATGAATGACAAGTAAGACAAACAAAGTGCTATCTGTCAGCAAAACCCCGATACCTACTAGGTCATCGATGACGATGACGGACTCAAATACAACAAAAGATAAAATGAAATAAATATTTAAACAACTCGCGATTCAAAGCTTAGTATTGCTGAAGAAATGTCAGAATAAAGGAAGGTTGTGATTATTGAATTTTCTTTTAAACAACACAAAATATCGAAAAAGCATTCAAGCATTTTTCATTCGTTAATATTTGTGACTGAATAATATAGAAACCTCTACTACTCGAGAAGTAAAAAATGAATAAAGCATTAAGTCCGCTTATATACAGTGTGTTTTACTTGAGCACAAAGTTTTATAAGTAAATAATAAAGTAAGAGGAGATTAAAACGCATTATGAAGTTTGTTACTATTGTAAAGAAACTGGGCTCGAAGAATACCAAAATAACAACATACTAAAATGTTTACCAGTCATTTTGTTTGCAATATTCAATAAGCACCAGACTGCAAAAATATTGTCAGTCAAGAGTGGTCGTAGACTCATAAATTATCTACAAAAACAGTTAGTGTCAACTTTAATAAGTGCAGCAACATGTCCTACGAGCAAATTAGTAATTTTAAAATTTTCTTCACCTGTGAATATTAGCAACATATTCATGCAGGCGCGATAACTAACATATGTCATTTTTTGTATTCGTAATGACAACGTGTCTGTATAAGTGTTACAGTACATAATACCAACCGCCATTGCTTTAATGATGCAATAGAGAGCCGGCGAAACGTGGGTGGGCTTATCAATAGGTACATCGGCGATTTGACATAAATGCGTTATACTTAGATTACTTATGTGACAACCGATAAAATGTTGTAAAGCGCCGCCTAGCAGTGATTGACACCGCGCATGTTTACACTGCGATATCCTGACGTAGATACACCTTCTGTATCAGCCGCCTTATCTAGCAGACACATAAGCGTTTTAACGATACCGTACAAACGAAAGATGGTCGCAACACCGTCTAAAAATACATAATATTCGAATATGATTCGATAAGTATGACAGGCCGGGCCGCGGGTCGTGGCTATTAGTTCGCTTAGAATAATTGTCAAATAATGACAGTTAGCCACCCGCGGCCGCAACCCTCGTCTCACCTCAAACGCGTTAATTGCTCCGCAAATATACTCATCTTCGCACTAAGCGTTTACTTGCCGACTTTAATGAGTGGTCAAACAGAGCGAGCGGTGGCGGTCAGCCGCGCTGCGGCTCCACCGCTAATAAATCTTCGGATTTTCCCCGATTTCCCGGCGTCCCGCGGCGGCCGGCACCCTACGTCCACTCTCGTGCCACTCTTATAAATTACCTACACGCTTTTGCTATAAATCACACAATGGTTGGGCTAAATGCATTTACTATTGTTTGAATACACCTCGAACACCACTATCGTGACCGATGTCCGTGTGTGTTGATGCATATTTCATTCGGCGATCATTTTCGGTTTGCGTACCTACATGTAGCAGACGTTAGTCAGCAATCTTGGACGGCACAGGAAATTTGTTACATCCCTTTGTTAGGTCCGGATCTGAAGGATATTATGACCGTTCCGTGTGAAGGCGCCCGCGATTAATCTTGAGCGAAAAGTTTGGCGGGTCGCTTGACCTAAGGAAACAGTCTAATGCGTGATAATTGAAAGTTATACGAGGAATGGACGAGGGTCGGGATTAGCTTGAAAATAAACAATTATATTGTATGTGCCGTTTACTAAGCGATCTGTGACCACTTAACAATATAAAGGTGCTTATTTCGACGGTTATCTCGGCCGGAAGTAAAAAAACGTGATCCAAGCGTAATTTTTGTCCGCGCCGCTTACCTCGCCCAACGCGCTAAGCATTAGTCGAATAAAAAACAAGGTGTCGATTAAACTTGAGATAGCTTTTAACTACGTTATTATTTAATTTAAAGTTTGTTTTAGGATTCCGTGGCTTCGTGTTTTTGAAGTCATTTGCATAATAAGAAAGTTTATAAAAGCAAATTATACATGACGTTTACGTAAAATATAGATCTAATAACAAAATGTTGACTCGCTTTAAATTTTATTTGAAGAATACCTAATTGCTATTTTGAAGCTAGACATGTAACGTGCTTACCTTGCGTACCTATTTACATTGTTCGCGTTTTCCTTTGAATCTAACGAAGAACTTATTAAAATACAGATGTCACTATGACTTAATACGATTATCTCGTAATTCAACTGAACAGATTTGACACTTCATGCCTTTTGTAATAGTTTCACACAAAAAATAACAATAACATTGAAAATGCCAAAATTTTACGCCATTTATAATATTGTGACACGATAGTGTATCCTTTGATCGATTTAGGACCACCGAAGTAGGGGGGCACTAATTCAAAACGGAATAAATGATACGTCACCGACAACAATGCCTCAATGAAGACATCTCGGCGTGCAAGCGAAGCTCTACGATAGGTACATTGTATATTCAGCGGAAAATAATCGCAGAAGCGCTTTACAGTTGGTAAATTTGGAGTGAGTTTTTTGCGAGTTATTGTAGCGATTCGGACAGATGTCACGGGCAGGGAATCCGCGACAACAAAAGCGCCCCGGGGGCGCATTGTCCTCTCCTCCCCGACCTCCCCGAGTCAACCATTAACGCTGACACCTCTAACATTCATTCCTGTATCAAAATAATACATATAATTTATTCAATTTCTTTATAGCTATATTCAGTGTATAATAGTTATTGCTCTAAATGGTTTTTAATGTCCTTATTTTATAAGTAATTTATACGTACAGTCGGGCTTTTACAGCTGCGTTGCACCCTTCAATGACGGCTATTAGCAAGACATCAGATAAATACGATAAACTCGGGGCCCCGGAAACTCTTATGAACCGACGTCGTCCATGTTTCATTGTAATTTAATGCTCACTCAGTTATCATTGAATTAGATGTTTGTAGTTTTAATTAAGGTTGTTGCTTTTTTTCGTGCGAAGTTCATTAGATTGTGCCAACTAATAAGTAAAAGCTTTTCTGTGACCAATGTTTCATAGATTGTAAGGCAGCGTAACTTTGCTGTGGTGTTTGCGGTTTGTACGAGACCCGAAATGGAGACAGTTTTAGTGGAGTGAGAAGTTGAGGGCAACAAGGATTAAGAGTGAGGTGTCGCGGAGGTGGCGGAGCGGCGGAGCGCGCGGTGGACCGCGGCGAAGCTCGGCGCGCCCGAATCAATCACGGAGGCTCAATAATTGATCGCCCTCGGCGGCAGCGCCAGTCTCCCCCGACCTAATTACCTCTCTCGCCCTCCACACGCGCACGGCTCATTAAGAACCGTCTGTTGTTTGTTCTCCTAATTAAAGTGGAGCTTTATCGGTCTCGGGGCCCCGTCTAATTGATATCATTGCGAGCGTTTACGATCATTGAATTACGCCGGCCGCGATCGGTTACGTCGGGTTCGGCTGTTAAACGTGACCGCACATTGTCTGTGTCTGAGCTCCAATTGACTTGTTTAATCCCAGTTTATTGTTTATTTATTTATGGGTACGCTTTTCAAGCGGCGCTCCCCGATTTCATAAAACTACACGGGGGTCTGCGAAAGGTACCTGAAGTTACCTACCTAAAAGTTACATAACTATGTAATTAAAAGATTAAATTTAAACAAATACTAACCCGAGTCAGTCGCAAGCCTCATTAATAAGCTCGCGAACCTCCACCAACAAGGCTTAATAACGGCGTACAACTCAATTCAAAATTACGAGCATTCGCTCAATTTTCAATAATAAAGTGTTGTAAAAAGAAATGTTTCTGATTAAGAACACAATATCATGCATAATAAAATAATATTAACTCGATACCAAAAGAAATAACTTTCAGTTCTCGAAGTGGAAAATAACCAATTTCGTTTAAATCACAATCTAGCAATTCTTTGATACCCGTGAAATTGCCGTAACGAAATAAATGTTAAATAAAACGTAAAATAAAATTATTGTGCCTCCACAAACAAATAATTGGAACGGGAACGTACCTAAAACGCCCGCGCCCGTCGCCGCTCGTTTTATGGCTTATTTGGGGGAAAGCTTTATTGAAGTTAGCCACGTTGTCTGCGCGACTTACAAATAGCACCCTTAACGCGCGCGGCCACGGCTCACAGTGGCGTGCGCGCAACTTGCGTCACTGCCGTGCGCCATGAAATGACTTTTTCGTTTGTATTCGCTCTTTATCCACTTAGAGTCATTCTTTTTTCCACTCGCTACAATTCACTTTTAGATTCTGCCAGTAGTGTTTTCTACCGGTATTATTTTATAGCATGAATAATTTTGTTTCATTTTTGTAGTTACGGTGTATTATACCATCGATGATATATTGAAATGCCGATACGTTAGCCAACGTCACATTTTGCTTAGCCGCACGTACTCGTACCTACTCGCTGTGGTGCAAGACGTATTATATACAGTTTATGATGCAGAAAATGTTATCGCCGTACACGATACCGAAGTAAAATCATGCCTTTAACTGGCGCACAGTAGCCAGAAAGCTGAGTCGCGGTATGATGGAGTGTCGTCGATTTGGCAAGGCGGCGGGTCGCCGCGGCGCCTCGGGCGGTGCCGGGGCGCGCGCTAGCTCAATAAGCGGCTCCAACCACCGATGGGGTACGAATTTATGAACCGTCAAATAACTTATCACCAGTTTAATGCAATGAAATAAACGAGCCTTATTTATGAACCGCACAGATCAGTCGAACGTGAACTTTGTCTTTTTTGTTTCTAGGGTCGCGGCCGTAGTTGGCTTTTATTTATGGATCTAGCGGCGCGTGTGAATAACGTTAATAGTGGGGCCGGCCCCTTTTCGCTACTGTTTATATTTATTTGGGGTTGGTGTAATGAGTCTATCTGGCGCGCTGACTCGCGGAGTCTGTGGAGAATTGATTAAAATGTTGTTAGTCCCAGTCTTACGGAAAAGGGGGATGAATTGGTGCGGATAAGATTTTTCGAGAGTTAATAAATGAGTTTTATCACCCCAGTTAAAATAAACACGTTAGAGATTTACATTATTTACAAACTGAAACTTGTGGATATAATACTTGGGATTTGTTTCAATGCAGGAACATAATTTTTGGACTTTTGTAAAAAAAAAACGGCAGTTTCAGTTGAGATTGATGAATCAGTCACAGTCTCCAGAAAGGTAATGACAGCCTCTGTGTTACAAATTTCTTTCGTACTTTAGCAAGAAATTTGAAGTACAATGAAATGAATACATTAGACCCACGATTTTCTTGTTTGATCAAAGCAAAGTTACTAAAAATAAGCCCACTAAATATTTAGAACACATTTAATAACAACAAACAAAAAAGAGCAAAGGCTCCTTGAAAGGCAGTAGAACCAGATAGCAATTACTGTCATACATTAAAAAAATGGCAAGCATCCTTTATTAGTCCCTAGTCAACTACAAAAAAAAAGTTCATAAATCCCTAACACGCAGTCGGATATGCATAGTCGTATAAGTAATAATAGTATAATCATTAATGTTCGGGCAGGCACGTGCGTTCTCGAGTTTGCCGCTAATGTCGGGGGCGAGACAATCATCACTCATAGTTAGCGAGCCCCCGACCTCAGAGGGAACCACGCTGCCCTGTCACCGCCAGGAAAAGAAGCAATTTTTATCGCAGTCCCACAAAAGAGTTGCGGTCGCGAATTTGTCACTGGCTTACTTGCTGGGGAACGTCGAAAAAGTGTAATGTTTACTTATACAATGATAGATATTAATGATGCGGTAATCATTTACAGTTGCTCTCCGGCTCTCCGAGGCTCCCTAGTGGCTTTGAAGCTCTAATCTTATTGTAAGGACCAATGTGTGGCCCGCGTGCCTTTCCTTATGGGATTAGTACAGAAACAATGACGCATAAGTAGGTAGGTAATACGATGTAACGCTGATGCCCTTTCACCATAAAACTAAGTAGGTAAAGGGTTGCAGCCACTTGAATCGTGAGATGTAGATGTACCAGTCTAATATGTCTATAAATTAATAATAATAATACACCTATTTCAAATACACTCCATAAAATAACTTACGGATCAAAGTACTTATTTATTTGAAAACTTTTTATATTATAGACCGTTATTCCACTGGCGTTTCACGAGCGTTGGCGTTTCTCCAACGCCCGTCTCGCCCGCGCCCACATGTACAGAGTGGGACGGCGTGATTGTACCTGTTGCCAAAAAACGCAACGTCCACGCAACGTTGACGTTGCGTTTGCCGTTGGGGACTCGCAACGTCGTAGAAACGCCAACGCTCGTAAATCGCCAGTGGGATAGCGACCTTAAATCCTATTCAAAATAAAAAACAACATTCATTAACGATTGAGGGATGACAGATGACTTATTAAGGGCTGATTTTTTAATAGGCAGATACTTTTTATCTGAGTAACCAAAATTGTTCGACAGCTTATGTATAGAAAATGTGTCAAACCACCATATTATTTTTGTCTTCAAATTAAAGCTATGTCCTTTGAAAAACTAGCCCTCAGTAGAAGGTTTTGCTAGGTTTAGACATAGGGTACGAAACTCGTTTTATGCATTAATAAATAATATTTGAGGAAAGGATCTGTAGTTCTTCCTTTAGCTAGTTTGGCACACTGATTTGCTATAGGTACCTAATTAATATGACTTCATTGTGTAAAAGCACCTCACGTCTAATGAGTATAACAGGTGAAAAGGTTTTTCTGGTGTGTTTGGTAACCATAGTGGGCTGAGCTTATATTTGTTCAGTAACTGTTGTAGAAATATGATATTATTCTGGTGACTAAGCAGTCAATAGTTAATGAAAGCTTCGACAAGCTGTAGGATGTCGTTATCCCTTTGCAGACCGACACAATAAATTCAACGTTCATTTTTGTAGTGAGATGCATGCGATCACAATGATTTCGGTCCTTCTAGCAATCCAATGCATTTATCGTCTAATCATGACATGACGACATGATGCGTGGAAATCCTGTCTTGCATTAATTTGTTCGTTTTTCTAGTCCAGAACTCCTCAAAAACGGTACTTGGTTTTATGCTTAAGCGAGGTTCATTCGAAAAGCACACATGACGCCACCGACACTCTGAGTTCGAAGAGTCTGCTGTCGATTACAACAATTCTACGGTTACCAACAATCCTACGGGTCTGCTAACACCCATTTTGAAAGCTACAAATACAGCTATAAATTAACAGCATTTCCACAGTTTTCATGTGAAACCCTTGAGGATTTCCAAGTTCACTATTTATTGCTTTTAAATGATACTATAATTGCCATGACAGCCTATTATGACTAATGATTACTATCTTGACGATTATCAGACATTAGGCAGGTAGATAACAAATTAAAAACGAAACTTACTCTTATCTTTAGATCAAAATTCTCAGAAATACATTGGGTAAACCAGATCATCGTAATGTCTTCCTATCAAGCGGTGATTGATAAACGATTGAACGTGTATTGCCAATTATAATTATCGAGTTCAATTAATGTATCAGCGTTGATCTTGTTCCGAAAACAATGTTCAATGCAATAATATGTCCCAATTAAAAAATACATCATAAAGATATAAAACGATTACCTAGTACATATTTCATTGTCACTATCCAACATTAGAATTAATAGAAAACCACTCCGGCTTGCACTGATGCAAATTAAATACACAAACCCTCCTCTTTTATCGCTCTTTCTATTAGTGCAAACAGTATTGAAATCCGTCGCGTGGTGTAGAAGAAGTAAGCGGAGAAGCAGACGGAGCCACTGACTTCGTTTAATATTATTTATTTAGAGATAGAGCCAAACATGAATGTGTAAAGTACGAGCACGCCTACTTACTTTTGTATTATTTCGCACATTAGAAAACAAACATTCTCTGAGCGCCATAAAAGGCTTTGAAATAAAGTTTCTAAAAGCCCTAAAAGAGTAGGTATAGTAGAAGGTTGCTCCTAGGGGCGTCTTCATAAATTATTTTTCCATTTTCTGCCTATTCGGAAGTATTTTTAATAATTGGTATTTTTCAAAAAGTTTATATTTCCCAGTAACGATTCACGACGCCAAGTTTATAAAAACATTTCATACTGAAACGAGATAAACAGAGTTTAAATCAATAAGTCAATTCTCAAAAATGTACTTAGGCCTAAAACACAAAGGGAAACCTGAGCTCAATATTTTTATACTTATCCCAGTAGAAGCAACAAGTGACCGCAAAGTTCGAAAATTAAGATTGCTTTCTGGTGGTGAACGATCTATGAAGGACACAAATGTTAGAAAAATAAAAAATAGGCGACAGCCTATGAGCAAGTTTTGGCGTTTAGTCAACGCTTTCGATATCCATGGGAGAGGATCCATTTAAAATGTCTTCTATCTTCCAAAATATCTGTTATTTGAGTCCCAATAAATAAAACTTGCCATGCCTACCTACCAACTGGAATGTTCTTGATTAATTTATGTGAAAATTATAATTCACCATTAATGTTTTCTAGTTGATCGCCGATTACTTTTAATGAATTTAATAAATATTTATGTCTAACATGCGCAATAAGAAATTCAGATTAGGAGACTGGAAAATATTACACTTGGCGCTCTTAATTATTTCTCACGCATTTTAGTGCAAAAATGATAAATATTGCTATTGCAATTGAAAATGTCTGGTTGTTTGTGTTTACTAGAGATAGGTCATATTTGTACGAAGCAAAGTAGCCGTTTGAATTCACCCATTTTGCAGCCGGTATTGGCTAACAGGATTGGATGCTGGCCTACGAGCGCAGCAATTAACCGATTATTACTATCGGCTCTCTCTCGGCGTTTAGTGTAGTGTTCGGGTGAGTAAGGGGATTATGAGCTGTTGGCTTGTCTGAAATTCCGGCAGATTCACCAATTTGTGTGGCCAGTAAAGTTAGAGCGAATTCCCATAGGATGCACTTGCAAACTACACCATATAACTTTAAGATAACGCTACTTTAAGGTTTTAATTTTATAGATGCCTATTCTTTTTATTTCGTATAAAAAGGAACCTTCTCAAAATCACGATAATTGTTTTATTTTTATCAATGACGGGGGTAATCTCAATGCTAACATTTATTTTACTCATTAGTCATCTGAGTTTAGAATTCGATCTTTTGGGTTAGGCTACGCTAAAATGCAAATACATATTATGCTTAAAGCTAAATTTTTCATGTCCAAATGTTGTGAGACTTAACATAGTTTTAGTAATCCTCATATTTGCGTAGAAGTAGATACCAAATATATCCAAACAGTCAAATTCAATAGATCTCTTTGTCTCGACACGATCCGAGTGTGACGTTAACGAGAAACGTGACATCCAACATGCAATAAGGATTTGTAAGTCAGTACCGTCGTGTCGAACATAAATCGAGTGACGTCACCAATGACAATAATTACTAATGCAAACAGGTAACTAAGCAGAACAATTTGTCCGCACAACGAACAAACGAGCTGTTTACTTAGTACAACTATGCTCTCGAACAATAATTATGCTATTATCTCACAAATACTCGTTACCATTCTAATAAGGTATGGTACGAGGCAGTTGCTTTTTACCATTTTTTCTCCGTAATTTCTTGTGTTACTTTTTATTGCCTATGTTACAGTCGCGTACATCATTTGGCTTATCTGCGTAAACTTTATACTTTTTAGTTTTATTGCTGACAGTTAATTTTGTTAGCGGTATGTAGATACTAATTTTATTTGACAATTTTTTTTTACCTACCTTCACTGAGAAAACTCTGAGCACTTGGTAAAAATTGAAGATTGTGATCAAGTCATATTTTAGTTCTTACTTCATTAATCATTATAAGTCCGTTTTCACTGTTTTCCTTTCACGGAAATCGAAACTACTGCTGACTGTTTCTTCTTCTCCATGTTCATGCATTTTCATGCATCCGCATCCTCTTATGTTTTGATAAAGATAAATTACACGATTACAACCCTAATCTCTTCAAAATTAGAGTGAACAGGCTTCTTCTGGGTAAGCTCGCTCCATCGTCGACTTTGTCTCTGTCATCTATGACCTAGACTAGAGTCAAGAGCAAACCCATATTAAATAAAAAAAAAAAAAAAAAATACATTCTGTTTTGGTTTGCATTAAAAAAAAACATTTTATAAATTATACCGAATATTTTGCACGTTAAACTAACTTTCACAGTGAATTTATAGGTCACATCAAGGGAAATCAGTTTTCCTTAATATCTGTTTTATAGGGCGTTTATAGGGCAAGACGCCTAAGACATTCAGGATGGACATAAGTTGTATATTATGTACCTATACGTTCGTGTTATTTTTACAGATTATTGTCCAACACGGGCAAAGCCGGGGCACTCGTTCGAAGCTAAAGTCTGTTTTTAGTAGTTGGAGTCAAATTACTCAGTATCAGCCCACAGCTTTATAGAAATTCAAGTACTGGTAGTCTGGTACCTAATTCTAGTACTGGAACCCAGCAGATGTAGTTTCTAGTTGGACTTAGACGTGGCGTATTCGTAGAGCCAACGCCGCGTAGGCAAAGCGTAGGCAGTGCTACGCGGGGTCTACGAAGTTGCTACGCCATAAATACGTCTTAATAAGTCAACGTTGGACATAGTGTTTAATTTACCGTCGTAATTTCAGTATAGTTGTAAACAATGCGACTTTTACTGACAAATTGTATTTATTTTGTACATAATTATGATAAAAATAACACTTTTGCAATTCAATCTTTTCCTAACTGACTACCCTTGAGAAGAAGCATCGAACGAAATTCAGAGGTCAAAGTCAGGATAAATCTAGTCAATAACTACTTTAAAAGTCCATAACATTGCGCATTACTCTATTTTATGTGAGTAGGCATAACGATGTAGAAGCATTCTCACCCTAAGGTAGTAGATAAAATGCCATTTGTCATCAGGCGCCTGTCAGGCGACATGTACCTACTGATGAGCACTCCGGAACTGTCTCCCTGGCGATGCACTCCGACTCTCCGGGAACTCAAGTTCGCAGCTTGTGGTTAACAATGAAATGAACTTAACTGTTACGTACTGTTTTAGGCTTTGATATATTTTTGATAGTTTCGCGCTTAAGTAGAAATTGGGCACATTTGACCGAAAAGGGTTCGAACTTTTTCTATGGGAGCTGGCACAGCCGCCATTTTGATTTTTTTTCAAAGTTGCGGAGTACGATTTTATATGGATATAGGGGTTGAGGACACTTTAACAAACATAATGGTAATGTTAGTGTCTAAGTGCTTGCGTACAACTTTAATGAGGAGGCGAATTGTCAATTTCATTCAAGTCGCAGTGTCATCTCGGCGACAGTCAATGTCAAAAATTTGTCGAAATGTAGGGAAATTAGATGTATTTGTGTCAATTTGCCAATTTGATGCAAATGCAAACGTTCTTTAAAAATCAAGAAATTCCCCTGAGATGCGGTATGCATAGAATTTGTAAAACTAGATAGAACATTTCATGCACAAAGTAAACATGGCGAGTAGTACATATCTAAGACAAAAACAAACATTTACAGGAATATCTTTCTGTAAGCAAAACAGTAACATCTTAGTGTCGACGCAGAATTTAAACAAATTACGAAACACAACGACACACACTTTTCTTACTTAAGGTAGGGGGACAAATAAGCTTGCTCTTTTTATTCAGTTATCGCGTCACAAGCAGTGCCATACGTATCATAATGCTTTTCATTTTATTATCAGAGGAGCGGGCTAGGGTGAGACAAGGGACGAGCTCCCGAGGCGCGCTCGAATCGTTCACACTTTTAATTTAGTTGCTCCTAATGTATGCGAATAACTGAGTAAGGAGGGTAGCATCCCCGCTACCTCACTGTTAAACAACTATCACGCGTAGGGTACGTTCGGCCTTAATAGTTTTCCCCTCTGCTTCCATACATTATGCAAATACGCCAGTGATATGTCAGCCAGTACACTTGGGACTTTTATTGTTGTTCGTGAGTTTATTCCCTTTTATTAAGTTAACTTTAATTAAATTCAAGCCGACGTATTTGTAAGGCCGATTGACTGAAAGGTATTAGGCGCCGAGATTTATCCGCTTACATGTGAGCTTAGCGATGCGGAGTGCTAGCGTTAATGGCTAACGGATTTGAAATAATTGGATAACGATAGCGCTCTATAACGCACACTGAACCGTGTGAACCTAGCCGATAGATTAATTGTTTAAACTAGGTACTAGTGCTTCTGGATAGCTTTTGTTTCTGTGTTCCTTTCTACCTTTCAAAGGTTTTTTTTCCATTAAATGCTTAGTTTATTGTTTTTCAGCATGTTTAAGCAACACGACACTCCTACTAAAAAAAAAAATACAAGTTCTACTCATTTTTATCCACTATTGATAGTTTCGCGTTTCACCAATACCATCTCAACTGATGGTAAGCGACTATGTTATATTGATACAAAAAACGTCTTTATTTTAATCTAACATTTCGATGAAACAACTGGTAGGTAGTACTTATGTAGTTGTATTCATGTGTGTCAGTTGAAACCCCCACTAGTTAATTAACAATGTGTCGACTGAAATAAACTGTATCTATGTAGATGTAGCGATGTACCTACATGAACATTTGGCCAGAGGCAAGTTTGTTTATTGTGTCGTGCGGTATTTCAGAGCAACCCTTACGCGCTCAAGGAGGGCGGCGGCGAGATGTCTGCGTGGACGTCGGCCGGCCTTCAACCCTCGGGCGGCTACTACCCCTACGACCCCACACTCGCAGCCTACGGGTAAGTCCCCAGGGTCCAAGAGACCCCTGAGGTCCACGGCGCCCGCGCCACTTTAGATAAAGCCCGCGCCGCGCCGAGCCCGGATTAACATAATACCTCCCTATCGAGACTTATCTCTCTAATAGATTGCAATGCGAAAGGCTCATGTTTGTATTTGGCGACTCGTTTTGACTTTAATAAATTCTGTTATGTTGTGCATATGTACCCCTAACATGTTTTAGTGTTATTGGATTCGGACGCGTTTTACTGAGTGATCGTTTTAAACAATGCCCCTTCGGAATATATTAACACGGGTACTTGTAGTTAAATTAAAACATTGTCTCTACGATGTTCCCCGTGTCAGCTTTCTCGTTAAGTTGATGTGTTTATAAGGTTTGTTTGATTAGTTTGTCCCCAATAATATTTGCTCGTGAAATCGTCATAAAAAATCGTCATTACGATCTGTCATTGTGTTCAGCTGGTTATTAGACCGATTTTTGTGTAAACCCGTCGGTTTCGTATTACTCATTTGATGCTGTCAAATCACTTGTCATAATTAACTTGTTGACATTTACGTGATCGTTAATAGGCAGTAAGTATAACCGTCATAAGATTTACTAAGATTGGTTAAATATAGATAATGTGTAGGCCTGTCTTGTTTAACAGTTCATACAATAATTACTATTATACAGGTTCCTTTGATATATGAGGTAAACACATCCATTAAATACTTAATACATATGTCGTTTGAGGAATATAGGAATGTGGATACTAATCAAGTGTCCTCTCTCACTCTCTGTAAACGTTCTAAGTCGATATAAATTAAAATTAGATATCTACCCATTTAACAAACGACATAACTGGAAACGGAGTTCGACATGATATTATCTCGTTTAGCATTGTGATAGAGTTGAAGTTTCGCTCGGCATCCTTTGGCATTATTAAAACGCACTATGACAAAGAGTGGGAATATGCGGTTCTTAAACGTATCGACTTATAGTTGCTTAAACTTAAAAAAAAAATCGTCTGCACCGATAAAGGCATACACACGTAGTTGTGCGCTAGGCAGTGCGTGTCGGCCGCAAGGGACAAATGACCGAGTAACCACTCCCGGTTGTTCGCCGTCCCGTTTCGACACGTACACACCAGCGCCTCTGACAGAGACGGATGACGCCACATCCATTCGCACTAGTGCTTGATTAATTCACAGTTTTTCTTTGAAACGCGATCGCACGACGCGTTGCGTTGACGTTTTCGGCAAACTTATCAACCCGTCAGACTTGTCGACGGGCAAGGGTGGCCTCTTATTAAATTTTATTTATATCAGATGGTCTACAGAAACTTGTCGTCTATAAATCGGTAACGGTCATCATAAGAATGTCATAATAATGTATTATGCGGATGCATCAATTAAATATACGTTTCACGGCGCACTTGAAATTTATCCGTCCATGAATCACATTAAAACTGCCTGAAAATAAAAACAAATCATGATACATCAAAGCGGAGTTATGCTGACAATTCGGCTGCGCTCGACTTAATATATAGCAGGCGGTGCGTTATAATCTAAAAATAATTAGAGGCGACATTAGTTTTTATGCGTAAAAAAGACGCGTCGTTACGGTATCGTGGCGGGACGAGCACAGAAATACACCGTGATATATAGCGCCCCCGATGTTCCAACACAATTGTTCACTACTCCAACGCACGCATAGGATGATCACTTTACATTTCTCTAAATCGTGGAACTTCAGAGCCACTGAATTAATTGCAACCTCTAGAGGTGTTCAAATAAAACATTTTCGCAATACATTATTGTCGCCAGCTCCATTAGCAAGTGTAATTACAGACAGTTGCCAACGAAATTGTTGTGTATTCATTTCAAAAGAAAAACTTCATAAGAGACTCATAAAACGTTCCGGGGGTCGCAATAAGTTAGCCGGACCGAATAAATAGCCTCACAAAGAAACAACTACGGTGAAAAGCGTACATAAGCAACAAAACTTGGCCGCGAGTGTAGGCGCTCTCGAGTTAAGTACCGTTGGCGTATTATTTGGAACAGCCTGTAATCTGCCACGCCCGCCGCGCGCCGAAATGAAAAATTACTCAGCTATTTTTAACAAAAGTCTCGAGCACAGAAAACGTACAAAAATTAGAGAAAAGAGACGAGGGAGCACTTGTACCGCACCATTGAGATCAAAATGCGCAGGAAATTACCGAGCCCCGAGCACGGAGCTCTGAGGGAATTATTTGTGTGCCAACGATTTGGGTTGTTACTTTTTAAATAACCCAAGTAAGGGCGCTTGTTAACGAGACGCGGCACTCAAGCGACATTTATGGGCGTTTAGCACACGTTTAGATTTAGGGACTCTGTCTTTATTATCTTTGTCATCTCCGAATCTGATGATTTAAGTTTGAAGCAGTACTTATGAAAATCAATGGCTTAACACTAATAAACAAAATACGCCAAAATAAAGGCGCTGATTTAAAGCGGCAATTGTATATTGTACAATTGGTAAATTAAAAATGACAAAATGCATGTTTAATAACAAGTTCAGCAGTAAAAACTGAGCAGTGAACTAAATAGAAATTATTCGTAAAAATACTTTAATGGACAGTTAAGTAAATATTGAGCAGAAATATGACTGAATGGGTTACTAGTGGGCAGTTAACAAATCAGAATTAGTCGGTTAGAAATCTAAATTCAAACAACAATCAACTTCAACATTCTCACTAGCGGGGCACCATTTTCTATCTGGAGGGTTTAAAGGAACCTAACATGAATGGCATACCGTTCGAACCTTACCTATCCGTGTCGTGCCCTAAGCTCCCAGTGCCCTATGTTCCTCTATTTGGCTAGGCAAATAATTAAACTGCCCATTCCATCATTGTTCTGCTCATTCCATCATTTTACTGGCCATTCATTTATTACACTACTTAAATAATTTTTGAACCTGAATTGTAAGATGAAATAACCGCTAAATTCTCTTTTTATTACTGCTGTAGTAATTTACCATTCACCAGACAGTAAAATAACAGTCCATTTAATTTTCAACTGATTATAGTAACAGCCCTAATGTTTAAATATCAGTTGTTAAAAGTAAATAGTGTAGAAAATTAATGCAGTTATAATATGAACATATAGCGGATGTATCCAAACGTATCCCTGGTCGCACAGGTCGAGGTAAGGCACCTGAACGATACTCGCCGTGATGTGTGTGTATCCAAACGCACTTTCGTTCACGCGCCTCGCGCCGACCAATAATAGCCGAGCCGGCGCGAATACTAGCAACTGATTTGGCTATTAGTTGGTTAGGTTGACAAAACGTAATCGTCGTGATACGATAAATATGGCGGCATTGTAATTCTGATTCTCGTGTCATGTTGTGATTAGTTTGATTAAAGTTTATGCCAATAGCAAAGCCCTTTTTTTACTAAAGCTGACTCACCCCGACTACAAACACAATATCTTCCAAAACAAATCATTGGCCGTTAGTCAACACTATCAAATGACTGACACGGCAAGTAGCAGACTAGTTCAGAAAATTAAAAAATAATTATCTTGTAATATCTGCAGCTGCAATTTATAAGAATTTCTCATTACGCCGGTCGGTGTTAAGCTAAAATTATTAATTATTTTGTCGCTGTCAAAACCTACAAAAACCGTAAGTTATCGGAAGACAATTACCGGTGCGTGTATTGATCATAATTAATACGTCATACGGCGCGTTCCAATCAGGTGTAAGTTAATAATAATTGTGTAGGTGAGGCTCGACAGGAGGAAACCGGGCGTAATTAACTAATTACAGCAGAATTACAATATGATTGACACTACAGAACGGATGTGCCTTTCTGAAATATGCTCGTTATGCACACAATACTGAAGACGTCACAGTTTGCAGAAACCATACAATACATTGTGAATATTCTTATCCCAAAAAAAAAAAAATGCTTTTATGACCGTCGATTTTATCTCTGCCTAGCCTTGTTCAAGCTAGGTTGAGTTCGGCTTCCAGTCAAACTGATGCAACTGAATACCAGTATTTCACATTGAGCGACTGCCTATCTGTCCTTCGCAACACAGAAACCCTTTGGCGAGACTGGTGTGAAACTATCTGGCTTCTTCTAAAAAAACCCCTAACGGCTGTCAAAAATCTACAAATGATAGCCAGGACCAACAGTTTATAGTGCTTTCCGAGGCACTTAGGCGTCTTGGTATGTAATGAATGGTCACCCATCCATTGACCGATCTCGGCTCGCCTTGTTTACCATGAAGATTGACAAGATTGTCCCTAGCGGCTGTAGCCACGAACTGTAGTTGGTATTCTCATTGTATTTTATTGCAAGCTTAGGTACCCAATGTTTGGTTGACTGGTCTCCCCTAACATGAGAAATAATTTAAATACATACATATATAAAGTGTTGAGAGGATAACGCTTGGAGAGGTTGCTCCGTGGACTATCCATTACGTACTCGTACCGAGACTTCTCTGTGCCTCGGGAAGCACGTTATACTTAAGTCCCGGTTGTCATTTGTAGATCTTTGAGTCTTTCGGGACATCGGGACTTTTTGGCAGTCAGAAGCCAGAAAGTCTATCATTAGTGTTACCAATTAAAATATTAATACATAGTTACTGGATTGTACAGATCAGATAGATAGGCAGCCGCTCCATGTAAAATACTGGTATTCAGCTGCACCCGGCTAGGCTGGTAGCCGACGAAAAGACTCGGCAGACTGATTAACCACTTAGGCTAGCCTTGGTGAGTGTTATTATCGTGCGATATCTATAATTTTTAATTAAATCGCACCATCTACATGATCTACATTGTATCTATTACTATTGCTAAAAAATATTGATAATATAATAACGAGGAAATGAAACCGAGATTGTAGATAGATGGAGGTACAAATAAATGTGGGCCAGGGCGCCTTTAAATGCAGTAAGTATACATATTTTGCATTTTAATGTTTTGGTTCAGAAACACAACAAAAGTGATTTGATGGCAAATTGGAAAGTAACTTTGTTATAAGTTAAATCATGAAATGTAAATTATGCCCCAAAGTGGCGCAATTGCGGACAATTGTGTGTCTGTGTAGTACTGACTTATTTAAGGTTGGCAAAGGAAAGCCACTAAGCTAAAATATCTTTATTCTAAAACTGCGCAAAAGTCATCCAAATCTTTCAGGAAAAAAAAACACGCAGTACCTATGTGAGTTTGGCATAAAAAAGGGTCCAAGCAAGCAATTATTTCAAAGAAAATAAAGAAGAGAAATTTATTTCCAGATTTGACATAGTTTATATCAATTCAATTGATCGCAAACAAAATTGTGTTGTACAGAAAGTGAGATATTCTGGTTTGCCTTGTTTAAAAATTCAAAGACCCTGCCAAAGGTAATGTAGTCTATAAACCAGTCTACTTGATTTTGTGAGTTTAGACACTAAAGCGAGCTGCGAACAATTCTAACAACGCCTCAGTGCTCGACTCGCACTTGAGTTGCGAATCCTAATTCTAATACGAGCGAAGCCTCCCCACAGCGGGGGGTATTACTTATGTACATTCGTTTTCGTATATAGCTGTACGGTTTACGGGGGAGGGCACGTAGAGGCCGCAATTCCCCCAAGCGGGTAGATCGTAAACCTTCGATACCGCGAATTGAATACTCGGCAAGCGCAAATATGTAGCAGTGGCAGTAAGCACCCGCCCAACACTGCGCCGCTCTTCTCCGGGTCCCAGTGACCTGACGTACTCTACACGTACTGTGTTCTTGAAAGTGTTTACTCGTCCATAAGTGCAGGTAATTTAGGTATTTGGGGTTTTCTTACGAAACATATGTGGACAACATATCGTATCAAACTAAATTCATTGATTTCAATTTTGAACAGAGTGACTGATGCTTTTCCATTGCAACTAATCTATTATAGTACCAACACAATATTTAAATCAGACGCAGGAAATGTCACAGAGAATTAATCCCGACATTTGTTCGGCGCTCAAGTATGGAACATTATTCAACGCTCGCTGTAGGTTTTATGCTTTCGTCCCCAAATTAACAAAGATACAAAGTATTTCCGCCCATGAAAGAATTAACATTCTCGGAGCCAAGTGCATGTGTTCTCACAGGGCGGGCGCGCCGAGTAAGTGGACTGTCTAAATTAATTAACAAAGCTTAAAGGATTCAACCCTCGCAGCAGCTTCAGGGCTGTAAACCAAACCATGCGAGACCGAATCAATAAAACGTAAAGCAATAAAGCGCTGTTTTTTGCTAACCGGCGCTGTCGTCACTAACCACCGTAGGTTTCTGAAGAGCTTATTCGTGTTCAAACTAATGCGGTTTGGTTTCCAAGGCTTTGTGTAGATGCGCGTTTGACACGTGTATTAATATGGCGCGACGCGTGTTTCATATGGGAATACATACATACCGGTATGGCGTGTAGGTAATTTACGGCAGCATGAATTTTCACAAAAAAAAATCGAATTAGAAATTCAAAGTAAGGGTCGGTTCTTCGGCGTTTTTACAATAAAATCACCGGTACCGGCTCGGCTGGCGCGTGAGGCCGGTGTCGCCGGCCGGCGGTCGTCCGGCGACTAGCAATACCGGTGATGTCCGGTGAGCAAGATGGCGTCGCGATCGATTGCTGCTGAGCACGCCCACGCTGCCCACGCCTGCGCTGCACCGCCCTGCAAGTGCAACCGCGATGCAACGGTCCGCCTTCTACTTTGACAACAACTATCGTACAAGAAAGAGGTCTTCACACTGTGAAGACTTACTTTCTTGCGAATTGTGAAGTTCTCAATGTAATGCGATGCAATACAATGTAGATGTATGACAACCGTTTTTATTTAAAAATTGATTTTTATTTTTGTACAATATCTGTGTTGGAATCTTAAATAATTATAAAGAATCGAGCCTATCAAACAACCAACTTATATCAAATCGAGAAATACCATAACAAAAGAACAAATGTTGTCAATTTCGCAAATCTTATTCGCGTCATGCACAACACGTAGGCGGAAATCTCGACAACCTGCTCGAAACTAGACCCTAAGCGGGACGCTCAACATCACAATTTGCGTGAATATCAATCGACTTGGGACCATTTTTTAACTATTTTCACGCGCGAAACCTATTTATTGGGCCCCTTAGACCGCGCCTTTGTCATGTCGGCAGGAAAATCGAAGTCAGGTACGAATACTGGCAGCGCCGGGGGGAAGCCACAATTACGCTCAGAATGCGGATGCAAATGGGACCGTAGGCCCTAAAAAGTGTACCGAATGTCGCTCTGTGCCGCGATAGCTTTATTTTTGCTGCCGTTACGAGAAATCTATTGCCTCAAATAAAACGCCTATCTGCTACGAATTTAAAAGCCACTTTATTGCTCGCTGTAAACGATTCGACGCATGGACGGTGTAACTAACTGAAATATGTTATAGTGAAACTTCTCATTATATTACGGATTTATTGGTTTACACTTAGTAAGTATGGAGACGATCTGAATTACGATGGCGTATCATCATAATACATTTTCGAACATACAAACCTTGCATTTCAACACGGTCCGGGAACATAATATGATATTGTTTACGTCTTGTTGTCTCTATTACATTATTCAATTCAATTTGTAATATTTCAAATTATTTTATTCTGATCTAGCAGAATGCAGACAGGCCTATATTCAAGCCATTTAAATGAGTCACTCACGAAAACGTAGTCCAAATTCATTTTACACTGTATTTACGATCTATGCGAAAGTTTAGCAGCTCTGCTAAGGTCGGAAGCGTTAATTACCCACTAGGCATATGTAAGTATAAACATGTTTGTCGACAGATACGGAGCCGGGTACGATTTAGCTGCCAGGCGGAAAAATGCAACACGGGAGTCGACGGCGACGCTCAAGGCGTGGCTGAACGAGCACAAAAAGAATCCTTACCCAACGAAGGGCGAGAAGATAATGTTGGCAATCATCACGAAAATGACGCTAACGCAGGTGTCGACGTGGTTCGCGAACGCGCGCCGCCGCCTCAAGAAGGAGAACAAGATGACGTGGGAGCCCAAGAATAAGACGGACGACGATGACGACACGATGCTCTCCGACGAGGAGAAGGACAAAGACGAGCAGGAGGACAAAATTAAAACTCACAAAGGTTCGTTGAGTTACATAAATAACAATGTCAGATAGTCAACCGTCGTTTTTCACATCAAAAATATTGTGACATAGTTTCAATATGAAAATTTACAAGTGAAAACAAATGTTGACTGTCGGATGTTGATTGAAATTTTAGTGCTTTCACCATCTGTCTATGTTGCAATATAAGTTTTCAATTTCCGACTGCCATGCGAACTGTATAGATGCATTATGTTGTGTTTGTTCTCGTTAAGCGCGACTGCGATTGTTCGATTTACCAATAGTGCACTAATTACCCTTGACCTGTGACTAGTGCGTGTTGTTTTATGTACGGATTGTGACGGTGTTGTTAACCGTTTAAAATTGTTTTAATTTTTTCGGTGTATAAATTGTGGAGTGAATTGGCATAACGCGGCTGCGGGCCGGAGGGTGTGTGGGTCTGTGAGGAGGCGAGGGTCGGAGGGGCGTGCGGCCGGGGGGAGGTCTCAGGCGTGTAACTGTGCGTAACCGCTCCTCGCTACCGGATTTCCTATTCGTAGTAAAGTGGGCGGCGCCCGGGCCCAAAATTTCATATAACGCGTCTTCCGTTCGTCGCTACAGCGGGCCGCCGCGACGCCTGGAGGTCGCGTTCAGCTTGTCTGACGATCTGCCCTACTTCATGTTCTTGCCAAAGGATTTGTCGATTTCGTGGATCGTTTCTTTTATGAGGATATTCCGCTGGAACGTGAGTAAGTACGGTTTTGAGGATTTATAATGTAGGTACCTATCTGTACTAATTTAATGATCGAATTTAGGTACCCAAGGGTAGGTAACTACTAGTAACGTCGTTTTCCTTGTCATCTGGTTTTTTGAATGTCATTTTCAGATTCACGTAAGCACCATAATTTATACTCCTGCAGTAAGATCTGGCCAGATCAACGAAGAAGTCGTAACGTAGTGGTCGACCCAAACATTAACAAGTTGTTAAGTGTTTGAAAAGCATAAGTGCAATAATAAAATCCAGATACGTATTCGACACGCTACGTGAGAACTGCTAGGGCGGCAGTTAGGCCCTCTTGTCAACAACATAAATTATAAGTAGGCATTGTAACAATAAAGATGGCTTCTAACAGAGTGTTTTCATAGCGAAGTTCTCGTCGCTAATGGAGGCGCGAGGGCGTCACGCATAACGCCCGGCATACGCTCGTGTAATGAAGCCCACTATTGTTGCGACAGAAGTGTACTTAATTCGCTGTGTAGAACGCGTCGTGAATGGGCCTCTCGTAGCCATCTCACGCGATTCATAAAAACTAAGAAGTATGGCAGGAGCGTGTGCGTGCTGAAAGTGATGGAACGAATTTCTAATTTGTGGTTTATTGTCAAAATATCATACCTATTAAGTTTCGGATTAACAACACGGAGTAAATTATGTTGGTGTCCGATTTTGGTAGCATGAACAGTTTACAATGGTTTTATAATTTAAACAGCAAAGTTAAACACTTGGTTAATCTTAAAATTTACTTTATTTCATCATAATAACCTACCAATATCTGCTTAGGCATGTTTCGGAAAATCTTATGAAGTACAACAATAATTAATGTACCTAAAAGTTCAAATTAACAATATTAAAGATTAAAATAAAAACCCACAAGCATTGAATCAGTCTATCTATAGGAAAATACAAAAGCTGTTTTAGTTAACCGTGAGTTTGTCGGCGTCGGCACGTCGCGTCTAGTCATCGATGTAATCTAAGCTCTCTTGGTAGTGAGTGCGAGAAAAAACGCAAGACGTCGCGCATTGTGTGCGGGATTATAGACACGCGCCCCCGGCGACTCAACGCGACGCCACAGCCCTGCGATTCTTATTGCGTTAAACAGTTTTATTTTTCGACTGAGCTACTAAAATAAATTTTAACAATACCTACTTACTTTGACGAAATTAACCATTTTATTCATTTTAAAGACGCGTGAAAATTGTACATGTCACTTGTAAAATTAGAACAGTCAAGCTCTATAACAAGGTCTAACAAAATTCTCCTAAATGCCAAAAACCGCGTGACTCATGCTGCATTCAAAAAGTCATCATCACAAATATGTAAAACTTTCGTGACCATGAAGCAAACCCGTGAGAATGAATCTGTAATCAAAAGTTCGGCATCACCAGATTAAACTTAACCAAACAACTTTCCGATTAAACTAATCCCGGAGCCAGATCGCAAACAAACCATAACATTTCTCACTAACGTGCATAACCATTCTTTTACAAAAACTTCAATGTTAGCGACGTGTAATATATCATTTTAAGTCACGGCAAACAAAGCCAATATAAAAGCTTTCACACGCGATCCCTAGACCGTCGTCGGCAAACAAACACACAGAACTATCCGGAGCTAAGCCACTCATGAATAAAAGCTTCATTTTCGGACCCTACCAATAAATGTTAATTTTTGTCGTGAGCGCACGCATTGCAAACAAAATATTAATCCGGCGCGCGTTAATGGAAAACGAGTAGAAGTAACACAAACAAGTGAACGTTGTCCCCCGCGCACCGCTGCGCCGCCTCCGCCCGGGAGGACGCCACGAGCAATAAATTGCACTGACCTCAGCTGTTAAGTGCAGGGCTGCAGCAGGGGTGCAACCACTTAACGCCAACCGCTCTTACACACTTCACATGATACACTGCATACTTTTATAATGCATCATCCGTGTCATTTGCATAAAGCGCCAACTTACTAGGGCCTAAACTCAGGCATCTGGTACATCAGGTACGCACGGTGCAGGAAAACTTAATTTCCAAAATGTCTAATTCAATATCGAAACACAAACAAATCCTAGACGAATTATTTCACCCTAAACAAGGGGTTTCCGTAAAGTGGATACAGTATAGAGAGTGGGGCTCCGAGGCGCCCCGAGCGACCGAGACGAGACGGCTCTTTATTATGTTTCACTTTTGCCCGGCTTGTGACTAAAGCATACTGAGGGAAAACTACTCAATGCGCAGTGTGCACGTTGCCACTGTCCACACGGCCCGACCGCCCGTGTCGTCTGCCGGGACACGCCGCGCGACGTGCACAGGTACACATTGTCGTTTGAAGACAATTCTACTATACTGTGTATCTTGTGTTTAATGAATATTCAATTACTTCTAAAAAACAGTTTATACCTACTATCCTACGTATAAGAAATGGTTTGACGATCGTAACGATGTAGCGACGTTCGTAATTTTAAATCATTGACATAATGTTGGTTGTTACGTACCTGCACCGCTTCGCAAAGAAACATAAGTCTCACTGATCTGGAAGAGCACAGTACAAGTCATGCCGTAGAACTACCCAAGTAGAACCATCCTTATAAACAAACAAGCCTCTAGCAGTAAATATAAGTGGCGGATTTCCTTCGGTACATTAAATTAATTACTCCTTGTTTATGGTTTAGTTATTTAATTAAAGCAACTAACGTATATTAAATTAAATAAATTTAGAGGTTAAAAGCGCAGTTAATGATATAAACTTCTATTAATAACCACTTCCACCTGTTTGTCAGTAAATTTTTACGAAGTTGTATAGTTAGCGCAAATAAAAAATTATTAAATAAACGACCACACATCAAGTTTTATTGCAACTGAAATGGTAAAAATACCAGCTCTATTCAACCCATCAGTCATTTATAAACAAATTAATCTGTTGGATCGGTACCTTAAATGTATTGCATTACTAAATCGTCCATAGGACGCTTATCTCCCGCCGTTGTGGGCCTTTATTAGATTAATACAATGAAAATTAAAACAATTTGCCGGATAAATATCTTCGCGCGGAGTATCAGTGGCGTCCCTATTTATCCCTAGTGAAGGGCAACGCGGATAACCCCTCTTAAAAGCTAGGAGCAGTCAGCATTAAATGGAATAAAGAGAATGAAGTCGAGCGGTCGCGTCGCACCGCACCGCGCGTCCCCCGCACTCGCCCGCGCCGCGATCGCGGGGCCTCTGAATTTCATTAGCGGCCCCGGGCCCGCCTCCGCACCCACCGAAAGCCACTTTACAACGGAAAATGGCATTATGATAATACTTAGAGCCTTATAAAATTCGCTGAATAAACATTTTTGTGTAATTGTACAATAACATCAAATTTTTTCAAGCGAGATACCGTTTGAGATTTAAGTATTTCATTGCACTTTTACCATCTTGATCTTTATGGATGAAGCAGAATTAATGCGGTTTATTTTACGAAATTATTCCCTAAATCTGTACCTATAAACCTAAAAAAGGTTGTTAGGTAAGAAAAGTGTAAAACCATAATTCCGAATAGGTAAAGGTTTAAAGAAACGATTAAGAAAAGGTTAAGAAAAAAGGGGCAGTGGTTGACCGTTAATTGTATCGCTCGCACATTCCGCGGTGGAGAGTGCGGTGCCGCGGGGCGCGCCGGGAAATGCGAAATAAATGCTCGGCTTAATACGAAAGGGATCGGTAGCAGCGCCCGCGGCGGGGGAATCGCGCCCCAAAGTGGTATTTTCACTTCGCTAATCGGATAACCACTTAACGAATGGGTCACTGCACGCCTAACGTATTTTCACACGACTTTTCTGGAGGGTCCCGCGAAATCCCACTTCTTACTAGCTAAAACTTACGTACCGCTTGTAACGGTCACGTCGCCGATTCAATCCGCAACGTATCGATTTTTTTGGAACATTTTAAGCCCTCTTTATTGTTGTCGCGTTAGTTATGGCCTCGGCTATTGCGACTAATCTGATTGCAATAACGTGCGCTCACGCGTTTATTGCCAGTCGGACGTAAAACATGATCGATGAATATTATTATCTTTACAGATGAGGAGCGGAAGGGGGACGAAATGCTGCAGGGCATGCACCACCAGATGCTGGGCTACGGAATCAAGGAAGAAACGAAGCGGGGCGCATCTGATTGTGGAGTGCCAATCCCAGCCTCCAAGCCGAAAATATGGTCCCTAGCTGACACCGCGGCATGCAAAACTCCACCGCCAGCGGCTCAGCCGTGGCCTCAGCATGCCTACGGTCCGCCGGAACGAGCGGCGCCTTCTGATGGTAGCTCCAATGGCTTTGCCTTGCCAGCCACAGCCGCGGCCAGTCCAGCCAGTGGCTCTTACGGGCGGTATGGCGGCTTTGCCGGCGGGCAGTACGGCGGCCAGCACCCCTGCGTGCACCCGGCGTCGTTTCCCGACGTGCAGACCGACACGCCTCCTCAGACGCCTCCCAACATGAAGGTGCCAAGCGTCGCCAACCCGCTCGGTAGCGGCGGCGGCTCCGGCTACTGCTTCTCTCGACATCAGCAGTCACCTCAGCGCGACCCCTACCACAACCCGCACCACGCCGCCAACAGTCACCAGCCCAATCAACCGCATCACAACGAGGGATCAGCCGCCTTCAAGCCTTTCTATAAAAGGTTATTATAACTCTCCCTTTCTATCTTTACTGCATGAGTATAGGAACATGGCAATCATCCCGCTCGTGAACACGCTTTCGGTTTAGGTTATTTCGTGTCAGATATTGCTAACGTCACGTGAAAAGAGTGAATGTTTCCTATTCCAGCTCACTCCAACACCCCAACGGTTTCGTGCCGGCCGTCTGAAAGCGGACCGCGCGCCTATAGCGGTGAGTTACAGATTGATTCAGATTGACGAGCTTGAGCATAATCGCGACGCGCACATGTAAATGAGAGCTGCGCGCGTAATGGACGATCGTGGTGGAGATATCGGAGGGTCATAAACTGAGTTGCGGTTTAGTAGCGGAGCTCGCGCCGGGGTGTCATGTCGGTAATTGAAAACAATGGAGTTGAGTCGAGGCGGAAGGGCGACGCGCGACTCGAGGGCGGCAAGATTGCAATCTTGTGTCATTTGTCAATGTCTGCGCGACGCGTACCTTGCGCCTACACTCGTACCGCTGACCTGCCTAAATTAGCTCTTTCTACGAGTATGTAAACTTGTTGGATTATTAAATCAAAGAGAAACACAAAGCCGTTCCAAAAAATATTTTATCAGCTTGATCAAATTATGATGAACATCATAAACCAATATGAAATCGTTAAAAACTCAAAATGTATGTATGGCCTGCTTATACATATAGGTATCGTAACCAGAAAGCTGAAACTTATAGTTTTAAATCACCGAGGACGCGATGTTGTCAATTCTAGTAGTGTTGTACGAAGGCAGTGCCCGCAGTTTCCTGTGTCGCATGTTTCTTAGAGTCGTCAAAGATTTTCTAAGAAGAAGTAGCGGCATCCGCGTCTCATTACAATAAATCGCGTCACCGCCATCGCCGCACAGGACGGCACCGCCAGGAATTTTGTTTTAGCCAAACGCTCACAAATTCACTTCTATAAACCTTTTGTATCATTTTGGTTTTCACGCCTTTTTGTCCCTCGAATTCCTTGACGCGAAAATAACTCCTTATCGCGGCATTCCTTTAAAGTAGCCCCAAAAAGAACGGATTAAAATTGTCAGTTTTTGTTTTTGCCTTAAATAACATTCCTTCAACGTTTTAACTTATTATTTTTCTAAATGATGTTGCTACTAAATTGGAGCCCGATTCAAGTTAAAATGATATATATTTAAGTCAGATGATGAAGCTCTTTCCGTCAGTCTCTTACAAATTCATGGAAAGAGGCACGACGACGCAAATAGTAGGTAGGTATTGTAGCCGCACGGTACGTTCAATGGTGGTGATGCCTGCGCGCAGCTAAAGACTAATTTAAATAGCTCGGCAGGGTCGTTGGAAATACAAAAGCTTAATATGCGGTTGTACAATGTGTACGTATTGTTCGTGGTGAAGGGTGCGTGGTGGTGCCGGCGCACGGCAGCCGGGCGGTCCAGCGCGCGCCGATAACGCGCGTACCGCGAGCGTGCGTGGGCGCGGAATCTCAATGGATCCTCTTCATTCACAACACTACCTCCGCATTAAAAGCTACTTTACTTTTTTTCGTCGCCCTAATCTTTTCTCTTATCTCTCGATCCTGACTCGGGTCCTTCTCCGTTTCATTCAGTCGCAGGTCGCTCGGACAACCTGTTTGACTTCTTTTTTCATTGACGCCGTACAAACTTTAGATGACCGCGGCCGAGGTCGAGTTTTTATTTCTTTCACATTTTGGTTTTCCGGTCCAACCGATTCGTTAATAAATTCTCAGATAATGAGACTGAACGTTTCGTCACCTCATCTCGATTGGTTTAGATTTTTTCTTTTTCGGTTTATATGTGTGAACGCGGCGGCGGGCTCGCACCGTCGACGCCGCGATAGAATCGGAACAGCTATCGAAATGGACCTTCTTTTTTGTTAATTTAAATACCGCTATAGAATCTTTTTAAGGGATATTTTTATTGTTTTAAAATAAACCGAAATGACGCGGCTGTTAAGAATGGACCCTTTGAATGAATTTAATTCAATGCAAGAGATGGACCTTAAAATGTAATCTTGTTATCGTTTGTTGCAGGTAAAGCACGTGAAACCTGGGTCGCTGCACTACCCCGCAACTACTAGGGACTGACAGATTATCAGTGGCACAGTGTTTCAGTTCTACATTAAGATCAACGACACGACTATACCTACCTTAGTTAAATGGCCTCGGGCTGGATATACAACTAGGTCTATAGACCCCTTTGTAAAATTTATATAATTTTGGTACATACATTTATTTGTATATCACATAGTGTAATTTTAAATTCCTGAACTATATGCACAGATCGTAACGATGTATAAAGTGTTCCGTTAAGTACTTCATTTTGTTTGATGTGGTTATATCTATGGTTGTCACTTGTCACTTAGTACTTATCGAATGAATCATTGTATGGAATCGACGTTGCTCAGTATTTTTATAGACTTAAGAATATTATGGAAATAATATCCAAATTATTAATAGATACACGGAAAGCGCAATTATGTGTAATAAAAATTTAAACTAGCCTAAATTGGTTTTAGTGAATTATTGTAAATTTATTACCAATTCCACAACTGGAATGTTCTACACACATAAGGAATCTTTACGTTTTCGCTTAGTTCTTCCAATCTTATGTTTATGGTTTAAATGACTTGTGGAGCAATAAGTTATTCGTTCGTAAAGGTGCCAGACTTAACTTTGATTAGATATAAGTGTAATTGTACATTGAGAGAGTAGACAATGGGAGGTGGTTAGGTTTGGTATCACGCCCTGCTACACAAACTATTGTTTAATTTTGTTAATAACTAGATGAATAGTCGATAAACAATCATCGATTTGGTTATTGTTGTTGTCCTTGTACATATAAAATGTTTTGTAGATTTTCTATTTTAGTTTGTCGAGATGTGTACAAAGTAATTAGTATGATTTCACCACGTTCGATGTTTTCGACGAATACTTCGATGATAAAACTTATAAATATTGTTTAAAAGTATTATTAGTATACATGTACATAAAAATATTCTGAATATTTTTTATTTTAAAACGGTCGCAGTAACTTTTCTGAAGCAACGTTTTAATGACATTCTTTGGAGATAATTTTCTTTCAAGTCAAATTATAGTCATGTGGGTAACTTAAGAATTAAAATGGATATGCTACTGGATGTGAAAATCAAACTTTTATTGATGCCGGTCGGTATTCGACATAATTATGCAAAATTAGAGGCCATGATTATGTGTTGGATACAACTGAAGTGGCAAATAGCTAGACGATTGGATTTGACGTTTGATGTATATTTTGTTTTAGAATTAGTGCTAAGTGCAGACACTGAGTAGACGTCACGTCCAGTGATGTGTCCTGTACACTGTGCTGTCGTCGTGTGTGCGCATAGCGCTAATTGAGCGGAGCTGTGAATATCTAAGACGTGTTTCTAAAGATTTTGTAACGAAGGCATACATACATCGATCAGTAATATAAGATTATTTATTAAGCATTACATAGAATTAAACTTAATTTCCCACATTAAAAAAGTTAACGATTATTTCTCAGGTCACAAGATTTAAAGCAATAGTTTTGAGGCTTGTTATTATAGAAGTTCATCTAACTAAAACATAGATGAGGAAAATTTCAATGTGACCAAATCGAATACATTCGCTTAAATATTAAATGTTCTATATAGATATTTATAGAATATATACCTATTAATTATTATTATTATGATTAAAATTATGTAACGATTGTAATTAAATCTTTATTTCAACGGTGTAATTTTTATTTTATGACATATTCCTTAATCCTGTGTTAATTAACTAATTGTAGCTTGATTGCATGAAAAATAGTAGTTAGTTCCTATACTACTACTTCTTGGGAATTAAATACGAGTTTCTTAATCAACAATCGACCTTCTAAGCAAATATCTGCCTACTGTATTTCATTATACATAAACTAACAGTCAAGATTTCTAATGCGAAAAACCCGTTGTTAACGACACATCTAAAAAAGATTCACAAAGGATAAAGGCTCCCTACCTGAGTATTTTAAAACTTGAACTGGGTAAATTATATTATCAGGATCGTTTCATTAAAATTCAAGTTGGCCCAAACCTTTTTCCATTTGCTCACAATTAATCCTTAATCAGAGGAAGCAGCTATTTATAGTCAACCCTTTTCTTAAGTACTTAATCAGAACTAAATTAAAAGAATTGGACTTTCAAATGGTTCGATCTTGAGGTACGCAGAGGTACCTACAAACCTCTAAACAAAATGGGGAAAAAAGTCCACAATGAGCCGCTAAAAGTCGTAGGGTACCCTTCGAGGGGTCCCTCCCTTACTCTCAGCACTTAAACAATGCTTAAAAGCTAATAAAACGAACCTTTTTTTTACTTTTTCGATGAAATCATGGCTTCTATTTCCATTTTAGCGAGGATTATATTTTTCTAATTAAATGCATTATTTTATAAATATAATTATTAGGTAGGTACTAGCTGCGGTCCGCGTGAATGTCGAAAATTATCCCAAGGAAACATACTCCCGAGGAAAAAATATAATCTACCGCTGTGCCAAATTTCATCAATATTCGTATAGCCGTTCTGACGTGATTGAGTAACAAAAATAAATAATTATATGGAGTAGGTACCTAACACATTTATATGATATACATAATAATAAGTGAGAGAGAAAAGCAAGAATGCAAATGATTAAAATAAGAACTTAATTCCCAAATGCTCAATAAAACTTTGAAGCGAAGAACGATGACATTTCAGTTGTTTAAACCATAAGCAAGGAATATAACATTAATGAAGGATAACAGTTAAGCTGCAGTATAAGAATAACAGTAATTAAGTGTTTTTAACACTTTCGTTTAAACATGTTTCACAGAAAATTAATCTCACAAACAATTCAATTATTTATTAAGAGTGAAATACTATGATGTCGTTTGTTTCACTTAATTTATCTGATGTAGGGAGTCATCGTCACCTTGGTAGATATTTATTTACTAAGACTCACAAATGTACAAAGGAAAATTTAATGCATCTCATTGTATACCAGTCAACCCTTGGCGGAGTAATATCGTTATACAATTCTTAACCACAAAGTTTTTGAAAGTACAATAATTAATAACCGTTAATGGCGTACGCAAACCAAAGGGCAGGGCAATAAGCACTAATCTAATTGATTGACGACATAAATAGTTACTGGATTGTTTGTTGATTGATTGAGAAACAAAACAGAAAAGCAAATAAGGGGAGGCTGCTCCACAAAGTCAAACAAATGTTTGTCAGAACTTATGATTTCATTTTGACTGTATTAGGGCTGTCCCTGGTGGTGATTTTGTTGAACCTGTGTAAGTGAAATAAAACTGAAATGTAGTCGTAACATAAGATGAGATGATATCTATAAGGCTATAGGATAGCCTGCCGTAAGTAAGTATGCAATTACTTTAGTACTTAACCAGTTACCACAACTAGTAGCTTCAAAAGTATATCAATAAGACCAACATTCACGAGGCGGAGTTATTTTTGAACTCCATGTTAGTTTTAACCTGGGGTAATTCTGTATGGAATATTTGTTATTCCACCTCGTGTAGGCAACTAACTCTGATTTAAAATATAAGTCTGGTTTACGCAAGTGGGCCTAGCAGGTCACCATAGTGTCTTCAGAACCAAATCAATCAAACAAACACCAAACATTCAGCAAAACATACCTAGCCAGACAATTAAATGTGCCCATTTAATAACAAACAAAACGCAACGATTGCTTTACTTAATCAAATCCGTTGCTATAACAATTGAATCTGCAATAAAACCGGCATCGCTAATAAAACGGCTATAAACATTGACAACACAAATAGCAGCTAATAACCTGCGGAACCAATCAGATCGTACGCGTGTGACACCAATATATTTTATACGTACCTTTATAGAGATCGAGCCTTGCAGATGATTGCCGTAATAAAACTGTTTGCTGTCCCAGCTTTTAATTAATTAGGTTCACATTACACTTACGTTGGAAAACGCAGAAAAATCCTATATTTTAGTTCTGAACAGAAAACTATATATTTAAATACAAAGTAGGTAGTAGCAACACGATTTTATAAGAAAAAAATAGCTACAAAACGATGAAGAACCGAATAAAAGTATAGAGAAAGTCCCACAAAATCCACTTTGGGACAATACCTACGATAGAGCAAACGAATGCCGAAGGGTAGCGCCACTAAACAAAAGAGTCTATCATTAGAAAACCTGACCAAGATTGAATTTATTGCATTAAATACTTACTAAAAGAAAGCTGAATGTATATTTATTGTTAGTAAAATCTAGCATAGTGACTCCAAAATCTTTAACATCCCATTGCTTACGCCCGAACTAATAGCTTCGGTTGGTTTAATTCATGCAAACTACGCGCTACGGTCCAGGAAGTCGGGTTGCCGTTAAACGAGCTTCCAGCGTTGTGCGACAGATGGCACACCTTGTCCTACAGCGCTCTACCTTACCCAGCACTGTAGTAGGCGCCAGATAATCGTGGAATAACGGTCATTGACCCACCTACAATTATTGACATTTTTAATTTGAAAAACGGAATTAATGACACAAAGCTGTCCCGAATCATCATCTCTCGTGATCCTTAACATTGTCTAATAATGAAAAACGATTCATATTTAATTTATCTGGCGCCTACTATAACATACGACATATAGGAGCTATAGACCACCGAACATACCGTGTTTCGATACCAAATAACCAAATACGATTCAAATAATACTTAATTATATGAAACGCATCGATCAAACACAATTTGAACATGCTTAGTGCGTTTAGTTCGAAACGACCAAATTGATTGAATGAATTTACTAAAGGTACTTAGTACTGTGTTTATTTCTAATGGAAAATGACATTTTAATTAATTACCTATTTGTACAAAAGGAATGCTCTCAAACCCACTAAATGTTTCATTTCGGAAATTCAATTTCCTAACTAAATCGTGTCCAATCCCCAATTTCATAGAAATGCATCCCGACAAATGATCTACCTATCTATAACTCAAACGAAAACCCATCTTATATATTGGGAGATTTAAATCCAGGAACAAAAGAAAATCTTTATTGAGCTATTATCAGTGTTGTTAGTGAATAAAACAAACAAGGACAGTTTGTAGCATGATGATTGTTCCCAATAATGTTTCCGCGAGGAGCGCAGCGGAGGTCTGTCACCGTAACCTCTGTCGGCGTCCCACAGCATATCGATTCCTTAAAGAGAACTTTTATCGCACAAACACGTTTACGTTTGGCATCTTTATAAATATTTTAGTCTCGTCTTGGGTTAACCCCGAGTGTGCAACGCAGTCCAGTTTGTGGTCCGCGGTCGGAACTTAGCGTCGACGGCGCGCGGCGTGGCCGTCAACCGCGCCCCGTGCCGCCCGCTCACAGTAATTCAAATAAATATTTAGATTTCCAACGTCGTTTACTGCTTCGTGAATGTTATTCTGCTATTGTTCGCCGAGAATGGCTCTTATTGCGAATGCGCCCCGAGTTAGCTTTTTTGAGCTTGTAAAATTTATTAGGTGTACAAATGGAATTGGAGAACAAATAAAATCAAACCGTATAGGTACGCCCTCACGTGCGCTCCGTGATTTAATGCTGTGAATGTTCATTATGACATCCGCAATAACAGTCGTAAACAATGTACAAAAAAACAGGTGGTATCGGTCCACCTGCTCACGTCAAAGTGTCGAATCTAATCACTTCAGATTTGGTTGCGAAGGGGCAAATTTATTCATAACCTCACATTTATCACCGCGGGCCGCTCCGAATAGTTTTTCACATGTATGAGAAAATTGCCGAGGCGAAATTCTATCACGCCGCGTCCCAGGGAGGGCGCGAGCCGTTAGAATTTTGTGCACCTTGCCGAAACCAATAAATCAAACTATTGCGTAATACTGCCCCTATATGCATGGAGATCTGTGCGGACCTTTAGCTTTATTTATTGCATCTAAACAGATTTTTATGAACGATTTATGAGACTCGGGAGTTGTTTGGCTTGTTTAGAATGTTAATCTTGATTTTGAATCAAGATTAACATTTCAAAATTTGTTAAAACAAAGGTTTAATGACCCGCGAACATATTTCACTGCTTGCAGCGATTCCTTTCCTAAGTAGCTTTTGATTGACAATGTTCATAATAGATTTTAGTGTCTGAATTCTGTGAGCTTTAACAATTTGATTATTTTGTGTTTATCTACCTGTACAAAACTGTTCAACGGAGCAAGCAGACGTGAATATTAAAGGAACATTAATAAATTACGGTTGTTTGTGCGGACCAAGATATATCTAATTATTTATTGTGACATAATGTGTTAGACGTCATGTTATTAACTAAAATAGTCATCAATAAATCTCTATGACTTCGATAAATAGGTTTGGCCGACGGTTCACGCCGATAACAAACTAGTGGCTACCAGATGTGTGCCGGGCGCCTATCACGGCATCGATCGCTCCCTGCGTCCGAGATGTGATCGTCGGCATTCCACCATCCCGACATCGGAGATAACTGAAAACATTACGTTTAATAATTTATCTCCAGCAATTCGTCTACACCGAGCCACTAGATAGTACCCTTACTAATATTAATGCCGTTACTGATAAGCTAGATAATATTACTTAAATTTACTGCAGATACTTACTGATTAAAAAGGATAATTTTCTCATATCAGTTAAAAGGGGCCCATCAACTTTAATGGAGTTGCTCCGTCCTTAACGACGTCCGTAAGACTAACGTATCCACCGTATTATCAGGAGCAGGGCTTTAAGCACAAAAATACACATCTACAATCGTTTACTTATTTTTATTAAGCACTGGTAACAGACCAAAAGAAAACTAGCAACCAAGGTCTTCAATGAATAACTTTTCCAAAAACAATATGGTGTGACTGACAAAATACATACCTACACCTACATCTAGGGAAGGCGAGAGACGAGGGATTTACTTCATTAATATTTCTATCGAAATCAAATACCTACCTAACTTGGGAATACTTTCACGGCGCAGTCGACGCATAATCCAGAGGAAAATCAATGAGACATTCCTACACGAAGACCGAAGATTCGCGATTGAGAGGAACTTTGGAGTTTAAATGAGTTCACCTTCAGGCGTGATTATGCCACGGTGTACCCACGTACGTATATTATTCATGACGACTCGAAGATTGATGCTGAGATTGAAATGAATGCACCTGAGACGTTTTTCTTCCGCTACCGTTGACGTGGACAATTGAGTTGTGTGCTAGGCTTTAGTTTATTTAGTTCACTCCAGCATATTTAATTGTATTATCCTAGTATCCCTCCTATTCTATTCCCACGTCCTGCAAGTAAATTAAGTACTAGCTACCGCCCGCGGCTCCGCCCGCGTTAATGTCGAAAATTACCCAAAGGGAACATACTCCGAAGATGAAAAGTTAAATTTAGTAAGTTATGATAGTTATATCCTGTGTTATTCCAGACTATAATCTACCTCTGTGCCAAATTTCATCAAGATCCGTTCAGCCATTCTGACGTTCTGACGTGGAAGAGTAACAAACATCCATACATCCATACATACAAACTTTCACGTTTATAATATTATATTATTACTAGCTGTGCCCCGCGGTGTTACCAGCGGTTTGAAAGTAGCCTATGTGTTAATCCAGGGTATCAACTTCCTGTATACCAAATTTTATCAAAATTGGTCCGGCCGTTTGCGCGTGAAGAAGTAACAAACAAACACACACACACTTTCAAACTTTCGCCTTTATAATATGAGTGTGATTATATAGTGTGATAGTAATGATAAATGTAAAAGTTTGTGGGGATGGGTGGATCGTTCACACAAAAAAACCTTACTGAACGGTTTTTTATAAACATTTACAGATAAAAAGCTTTTCTCGCGGTTTCACTAGCGTTAAAGTACTCTATAATCGTCTATAGGGTCCTATTAATCGTTATATTGGCGATTTAGGCGTGAAAGCGAACAAACAAACAAACTAGTAGAATTACTAATTTCTCCATCCGTAAGCTAAGGCGCGGACAGCAACTAGGCTAGTTATGAAACAATATAATGGATTTCCTTGCAGTCGCAATCTAAAACCACATAGAAATCTGAAATTGAGGAAATCCCAGGTGAAGCGAATAACAAACATCAACGCTTGGTATTAGCGCCGCACGCTGATGAAACGCATTCGAATAAGCAAATTATATTACAAAAAACACACGCTGATTTAGATTTCACATTAACAAAAGCGGACAAGACGATATAAAACAACATAAATCGGACCCCGCCGCGTGAACTGCGGAGTTGCTTCACTCATGCGCCGAGAATATGAACAAATACTTTATTGCGCTCATCGTAACATCCCTGGGAACACGTTGCGCGATCGATGAGTTACGGTACAGCGTGGCTGTCAATTTCGCGGTATAAAATTCCTCTTCGGACACGACAAAGGCAGCTGTCATCGTGGCTTGAAGGGTCGCGGCATCCCTCGAGGCTAAGCCCCTGCCGTCCGGCGGAGACACGCACGTCGTCCGAAACTCGCCTAATCCGCACCTACTCCACACATAAACCCACCTAATTGTTAATAAAAGGAGGAATTCGGAAGCGTGCGGTTACATCACTTGGATAGACTCTCTAATTGATTTTTACTGCCCTTCTAATTTAATGCGAGTTTATGGAGTTAATCGGCGCTAAATATTGTTTAGCGCTAATTATGTGCAGCCTGCTTTTGCGATCGTTAAGGGTGTCTGCGGGGGAGGCAATTTTGTAAAGGCTTTGTTTGGGCTGCTATCGAGAATCTGAACCACTCTGTTTTCGTTTTAGCTTTTTTTACTACAGTATTGCTTTGTAAAAAAATCAGTCATGGGTACTAAACGCCTAATGTATTTCTTATCGTAAATCCAATTTTTACAACAAGTTATTTCACACATTGCGCTACAAATGACAAGACATGAATAACAATAATGTCTAGTGTTAAAATATTACTAAGTGGGATCGATCGTATCACAGTTTACTCGCAAATTAATGTTCTTTTTACAATAAAATAAAATATCCAATTGAAACAGACTTTGGAATCTCGAAAATAATGGTGTCAACTCACGTTGTGAAATTGCTATGATTGCAGAGCTGTATTGAATTCACTATGACGTGACGGTTCAATCTGTTTACCCCAAGCTTATACAAAGCTAGTACCGTGGGTAATAAACAACAAAAAGACAGAGTACGCTGCTCAACAGCAGGGTGACAAAATATAGAAAAATTCCAACATTTTTATTCTATTTCGAAGTCATCTTAATAACTCGGACAATATTTTTTGTGAAACGTCTTATTTTCTAGTGAATAAGAATTTGTTGGGACTCCTTGAACGTGTACAACATAATGTTATTATAATTTATGTCATACTAAGCAGGTGAAGATATACGAGCGGGTCATTCATTTTATTAAACATGTTTGCTAAGTCGATTTTGTTATTTTTTTGTCGCTCGCTCGTGGGCATCTATCACGCAGCGAGCGGGCGCTTTCTCGCGCAGCTCTTTATTACAGCACCAATGATTTCCGGAGGTCGCCTGGCCACTCGGCGCACTCCTCGCGCCCTCCTCACACTGCCACAGTACGCCACATGATGCTGCATTTGCATAAAAACAGATAAACTCCGATGTTGTTTTTACGATACTAAAGGTACGCACATTCTGTGTTATGCTGGCAATCATTTTGCTTATGACTTACTTGTAAATCATGAGCGAACTCTCGAATGTAATAAACAAACAGTAGGCACCTACTTATTCTTATTATTGTAAGTTTATTGTATAAGATAAAACTTTCTTGTGATCCTGCAAAAATATAATAACAGAGGCAAAAGTGCTCAATGTTAATTCTTATTTCGTGCCTTTTAAAAACTGCATATAACTCTTCACAATACATTGACTGGATTACACTTAAGATTAAAATCTTAAGAAAAACCCGTAGCGAACAGACTCGAGACGGTCTTAGAGCAAACAACGAGAGAAGCAACAAAAGCATCGATTCCACTCACCAAGATATATTTTGTGATATTATAAGAGAAACATTTGCGCAAAATGCGAACATCGGGACCATCCATTATGCGACGTCGCCGCCAGACCGACCACCTCTCGCAAAAGCACTTTGTATTAAGTCAACAAATCTAAAAACCATTCAAAGGACATTTGTTTCCATGAATAATAATATGTAAATACATTATTATGTACACGTTTGGAGAGCCCTCGCGACTGCTCCGTGAGACAGTGCTGTGCTGTGCAATTAAACTAAATTGTTGTACTTGGGCTCCTTTGTTTTATTAGTTGAAATTTGTGAAGTGTACACCATGTTTGTTAATTTTTGGTCAGTGCTTACATGAAACGCTTTATCGCTTTGTCGATGGACATACAAAATATTCTGAATAAATTCAGTTTTAATTTGTTACGTTACCTTTGTTGTCTTGTTGTAATATGTAGTGCCGTTTTCTATTGAAACATTGGTGGGGTTGGGAAGGGAACAGTGCCACACTGAGCGTTATCTATCATAAAAGTTAAAAATATTTATCTTGTGAATTGAGACACAAGAAAAAACTGATAATTAAAAAATTCAATCAACCTACGTGATCGTTTCTTGTTATATCACGTACTAGTTTTCTCACAATTATTTTAAATGGAAATGCAAAACTGTATATAGGGACTACATTGCTATACCTATTATTCAAATTCGCGTAACTTGCGAACAAGATTCAATTACCAAAATAATTTGGAGTGTAGCTGGATGTCAGTGTAAGGTACAAGAACGCGAGGTCCGTCCCGTGAGTTTTACAGATTTTAATTTTCCTTTTGTCTTTATGGATCACGAAATGTTTTGTGTAGTGGTGCCCCGGGAGGCCGGCCGGGACCCCCCGCCGCGGCTTCCTTCCTACATCGCCTCACTACAAAAACGCTTGTTATAAAAATGCACGAGGAACAAAAACGCTTACGTCGGGTGACAAGTGGCCTTTGTTTATAATATTTGTTGATTTGTTCAACTTGTTTATGAATGTCCATAACACCTGATGACTGTGCTGTTCTGCATCTTATAGACGTACAGACAAGCAGTGATGGCGTGTGTAAATACACACCCGATATCTTTGTGGTAGGTGAGGGTGGGGAATTGTCACGACCGATGAATTACGTTACTAATTTTGAAAAAAAAAAATAGCTATTATCAGATTACCCAAAAGTACCCAAGTCTGAATTATTTGCAAAACAGTACTTAATCTTAAACTGCGAAAAGATGTCGTGATGGGTGTAGTTTGATATCTACAATGTTACCGACATTGTAGATATCCATACAACACCATTACTAAACCACATTTAAATTAACTACTTCTGTAATTATCTATTACCTACTGACTTGACATTTAAAAGCGTGATGTTCATTTATATTCGCAAGTAAATTACAGTTATGGATGTTGTAAAATATAGACAGTGTCATAACATGCGTGCAAACAAGTTGTAACATACACCTACATTCGGCGAGCGACCGGAACCGGAGAACTTTATTAGCTGACACCTCTGTTTAAAACGGCGTCATTATCGAGATATCATACTAATATAGAATGTTAAATTTATCAAATATACGGTATTTGGATGAAAACATACAAGTTGACAACACGTGTAGTCGCTATCTACGCGGACGGATCGGACGCCCCGGGGCGCGGGCCCGACTTGCCTGCATTACTCACCGTGACCTAATGGGCGGGGATAAATCATGTGTATATGTAAAAAAACATACAAAACAAACCCAGAAACGGACCAATGTTGAATAAACAAAATTCATGGAAATGGGGACAAATCTGACAATACCGAGTCCGGTGGTCCGCGGATTCACCTTGTGATCCATTTGCGAATCCCGGAATAATGACGTCATCACCACGGCTGCTCCACTTCGTCCACATGTCGAAGAATAGTTATCTACGTCCGATTGCTCCTGGATGACACACGACTTCCTGTGTTGAAAGTTTAAGTACCTACACAGCAGTAAGAACGTAGACCTGTGTTGAAGAATAAGGGACAGATTTGATGGTCTAAATAAAGGTTGACCTCTTGTTACCTCAAAACGCTGGTAGTGTAACTAAATGTAAATTTCTTCTTCCCCTTTTCACTCTGCGGGATCTACAATCACATCCTATTATTTCGCCGAATATTAAATTACAGTGTCACTCAACGCCTATGCAAACCAATGATAAGGAGTTGTTGATCCAACAAAATAAAGATATGAATACCCTCTAATACGATTAAATGAAAAGTGCAACAAATTAAATTCTCCCACGCGAAACGTCCCTCGTATAAAGAAAGACATTACGTCGGGCCCAAATAGGAGCAATTCATAAAACTGAGCGAGCCCTTTGATATGAAAATACAGCTAATCCGGGGCACGCGCTCCGAGCTCCGGGAGGTGACCTGTGTTTGTTTGTTCCACGATATCATGTTGTTATTTATTTATCATAACTCCGGACTTTTCAATACTCTCGTCCAAATTTATTAATGCTCCGCTTGTACGCCATTATAAATTATAATTTATCACGAGATTAATGAATATAAGTGTGTTATAATCATTATGTGGTATTTCTTTAAATATATCTCTTGAATTTCTGGAATGCTTGTACGTACGTATTAAACTTTATTGGTTGAATATTTGGTTTCGAATTATGACGACGAGCGATGCTTCCATCCAAGAACTTTATCAAGTCAGAGTTGGGTTTTGTAATCTTTGAAAAATAATATTTGATTACTTTGTCCGCGGGCTCTAGCTCTTGCACAGCAAGACTCGTTAATACGGTCCTTCGAGCCGGATGTGTGAAAAAAAAATATATTTGATGGTTTTAGAGTTTTATCTGAGATTTTTCAGAAGATTAAAGAGGAATCGTATGCCCATGTAGGTTTGTTAAAATAAAATACACTTGTATGTTATCGTTTAGATTGTAAGCTTTTTGCGCAATAAGTACTCAGTCAAATGCATAAATGTAAAATAGGTACGCAAGGTACATGACAATTTATTGCCTTCGTTAGGCACAATAATAATAATCGTTACATATATTACTATAACAGTGAAAGGGCCGGCCTATTCTTTTAAAAGGGTATTATTAAAAGTCATTTGGAACACAATATTACGAGAAATAACAAACACCATAACGAGTGTTTGTTCTTTTTAAATGTTTTGATATACATAAGCACCAGATGATTGAGCGTTGCGGTCGCCCTGAACGGTTTTATTAATTTTAAATTGATTTCGATTGTAAAACCCTTTTTTGTGTTCCGATGGAGATCAACAAAGGATGAATGAAGTTATTATTGCTACCACCGAACATTTTTTTATGGCTGTTTCTCGGCACGAATCGTAAAAAACTATTTTTGTTTACAATTACTATAATTTTCTTTTCGTGATATTGTGATTGTTGCTTTGAGATTCAATATTCTTTTTGAGTCGGTCCTTTAATTTTGTTTGTGTTGAAAGGATATATCTACCTATTGGTATTATCTACTTTACGGATTTTTACTGAGATGTATTTTACGATTAACCTTGGTAGTCACACAAAAATCGTAATAAATGTGTTATATTTATTGATATTTTCTATAAAAAAACATGATAGCATTATTAAAGGTAAAGTATCACTGGGATTTATATATAGGGAAGGGAGAAGAAGTTAAAGTACTGAGTTACTGAACTATATATCGTCATCCATCAACGTCTTTATAGTCGGACATTGGTAAATATCTATTGATGGGCGGTTGAAATTAGCGGCTAATAATGAGTTATTTTTTATTTATTTAACAGTTTATTAACACACATTAAACAAATAGAAAAGAAGAAAAATAGATCGTAGACGTAATTATTTTCCTATTTATGTGCATTGCTCAGCAATGTAGTTCTAGTTCCAGGAAAATCGGACGCCAAACTGGGTTCAGGATGTGACATTAGAAGTCTAGATCACAACTTATGAAGAGCTAGTTAACTTGACCACTTTCTAAAAGGACATACCTCATATATACAGCCTAAACAGAGCACCTAGATTTCCACGTTTAGGGCTAGAGAAACCACTTTAAAGGTCCACATGACAATCATCATTAATTCCCGTAATGAGAGTTGAAACTACACGCGTTCATGTCAGATCTAGTAAACATGACGTGGGCATCGCTATCGCGCCACGATCAATGATGTATCGATATGTGTATTTCATTAAGCACGTACGGAACAAGGATACTCTACCAAAAGATACGGCCAACTATATATAATATGTTAGTATGGTGCGAGCTGGGCTTGCGCGTAATGTCGATCGAATTATATTTTTATCAATTTTACATCATAAAGTTGTTAAAGGGTTTCCTTTAATCTATTTGCGTACGAAAATAACGTTTTTTTTAAATTTTATTTTCAACTGTTTCGGAGATAAAAGGAGTAAGTACTTAATCGTTTCTTTTTCTTAAATTTTCTAATTTGTTCCCCAAAAAGGATGACATGAATCAAATCTATTTATTTACATTTTGGGTCTGTTTTTTGGGGTCTCAGAAGTTTATATGAGTAGGTACCTACCAAATTTAAACTAAAGCGGTCCAGAAGATTCTGAGAAACGTGACAATAACTGCAGATGGACAGAAAGACAGACCCACGGGTGATCCCTTAAGGGTTCCATTTTTTCATTCAGACGTACGGAACCCTAAATATTTCCTTTTTGTGTGTTAAATAACGTTTAAACCTGGAAAAAATAAATGTATCACATTAGACAATACTAGTAAACGCAGGCTATCTTAAAGCAGTTATCAAAGTATTGAATGAAACTGATTATGCAACCACAATAAGAAATCAACCGATATCAAACGTTTCTCTGATATCAAACAAAGAAATAATGATTGTTCTCGACTCATATTGAATCTTTGCATTGTGTTATTTTAGGTCTTTACTGGAAGTTTCAGATTATATTAAAGGTACACCCAAACTCAGAATAGCGATTGTCGAAAAGTAAAAAATGGAAATTACGTTATGTGCTACCAAAAAGGTTACGTGGTCAATTCTCAACATTTTGGCATTTCGCTACGCTACGCACTACGCTGCTATGCGTTAATAGAGTACGCGCAATGAAATGTATCACAAGTACGAGCAACTTTAAACAGGTAGACTAAATAAATAATTTCATGAAGTACCGTAGTACAGTATGTATAATTAAATTAAACTGATCAATATCGCATACTCTGCAGATTTTTCACCTAAAACAGTGACAAAAAATAATGCCATGGTTGGAACAAACACTTCTAGTTAAACTTTTAATTCTTTATGGGGACGCATGGGTGGGTGTCCTTGACTTCTCCAGTCATCGATCATATCTGAACCGCGCTCACTATAGATGCTCACTAAACATAACACATATAATATTCACCAAGGTGGGGTATTCAAGCGATCATAACGAAAGGGGTTATGCCCTTTCGTTATGGTCGTTTGAATTGCCTGCCACAGATCCGCTTTACATCCAACACGGTTTCGTAACAGCGAGATCCGAACAAGGAGATGTCTGACAAGGATGGCATCTCATGGTGGAGAAGAAAAAGAAAAATAAGCCTACTTGTTGGAACCAGTGCGGCAACGCGCTGGCAGGACCAAACATGCTGTTGCATCCAGCAACACCTACGACGCAGCTGTACGTATCCCGGCTACATCACTCCTCCAAGGTTGAGGAGACCGTGGAGTACATGAGAGTGAAGACCAACTGTACTTTGAGGGTCGAGAGGTTGGAGTCGCGTCACAACACAAACTTTAAGTCGTTTGTGGTGCGGATTCCAACTCATAAGCTGCAGAGTTTTGGCCGAAGGGTGTCGTATATCGACGTTTCCGCGGCCAGCTGCATGACACCAGACAGCGAAATACGACGCTGTCATTTCGTGTGCAATAGTTTATTGTAATATGTATTAATTTTATTTATATTGTTTTATGTTTATGTATTTTATTGTATGGGCCCAAGATGCCTAAAATTAATTAAATTACCACATTAATAAACATGAATATTCCAACTGTAGGGCAGAGGCTTTAACACATACTGAAGAAATATAGGAATTAATCATTTATGCTATTCAACGGTGTAAATTGATTACTATCAAACATTTAAAGACGTACATGACTGTGAGCACTTTTGATCATTAATGAACAGGTACAAGGGAATTGGAGTGTTGGTTATATTATAGTGGAACGTGGTTTTAAATTCTGAAAAATAATCCTTTAACACGCTTGTACACAATTACACGATTCTCATAAAGGGCATTTTACAAAATGTCGATGAAACGGTAAGTGATGGGTGAGCAACTCGGAACTTTTGATTGATATAATAAAATTTTGCAATTAGTAATTTGGAATAGAAAATAACATCTGACGAATCCCGACCTTTTGTTTCATCAAGTATGTGTTTAGATCCAGTAGTAGAGCGACATATTATTCTAAATTTAAAATGCAAGATGGACAATGACATTTTCTTTTACATAAACCACGGTAATTTGTCAGGTTTTATCGAATAGTGGCGTAGCGAGTCTCAAAAGAGCCCTGTATCAAACATTCTAGGGGGCCCCGTTTTTAGGGGTTTTATTTTTCAAACAGAATAGCTCAGAACTGTCTTGGCAGGCCACGAAGGAGATGACGCGACTAAATGTATAGCTTTGCGTCCACACGTCGGGGCCCTTATAACCCGGGGGCCCCGTATCTTTGATACGGCTGATATGGTGGTAGCTACGCCCCTGTTTCGAATTGACCACTAAATTCACAAATGTGGTGGTCAGTTCTGATTATATTTCCTGATCATATATTTAATACATATATAGGTAGTACTCTTATGCGAGTCGATGGTTGTGCTGAATGGTCATAAGTCTGTCTTGCTGGAACCACCTGAGGGCTTATTATACTAATTTTTAAGCAAGGATTCGCGTTTTTGTCGCAAACTGTCAATTTCCATACGTTTATGACAGATTGCGACTCTGATGCGAATGCGAACGTTGCTTAAAAAATCTTAAAATTAATTCTCATTCAGTTTGTTGGACCTATTTGTTGATACAAAAAGAATTGCCAGTCAGCATATAGTCTTGTACCTCTTCAAAAAAGAATGGTGCTATCACTCCACCGGTGCAAATGGATGTACGGGATCGTGTAGGGCTAAAAAAGTTTGCACTGCTGCCAAATAGTGTAGTTTTTTGTTGAATGCATCCTATGGGATTATATATTTGAAAAAATGGTTAAAAAAACGGTACCGTTTTAAAATCTGTTTAGAAAAGAAATTTCTAAAGCAAATTTGCATTTTTTGAGTAGGTAAACCATAGAAACAAAAAAATATTCAAAAAATAAAGACAAATGAAAATTATGGCTGATAAAAGATTCCGTGTTGGCGCGGCAAACTTCAAGCATTACTTTGTGCTTGCTGAAGATGCATGCTTGAACTATAACTAGGTACCTGTTTTACCTATTTCTGAAAACACCACAGAACACCAGAACCACGTACCAACCTATCAATATTTTAGCATCACTTTGTGATAAACCAATTGACTTTCTCCTGACTACTTCAGTCCATATCGCCCATCTCCAGCCATGATGACAATGGTACCCGGGCTCGTGTCCTTGAACAATACAAACAAAACTTATTCAGTTATGTTTACAGCACGTATTATGCCTTAGAATGATGGCTCAAAAGTTTTTCCGACTTATTTTGCCAGAAAAAAGAAACAATGGTAATATTATTTAACCCATCAATTAACTTTTATGTAGAGTTTACCAACATATTCAGATACTTACCAATATTAAAACATAATAAAAATATAAACAATTACGTTCTCCTGATAAATAGATCCATTAAAAAATTGTTCTTTCTTATTATTTCTCCAAAAATGATATAAAAGTTGCGCGTTGAGAAGCGCCTGCGCTTGCGTTTACGGCAACATTGAAACGTTGTAGGAGCCACTTTTCTTTTTCTGTAAGGCGTTGTGCGCGTGAGTCACTTTTAAAACCGGCATCCAATAAAATTTGTAGTCGAATAAAAGACAAAATATTTTCTTTTCATGTACTTTATGGCTTCATTCAACATGTTAGGTCTGCAACATTGTTAAGTGCAGATCATACATACTTGTAGATATGAATATAAAAATAAAATCAAAGTACTGAAATATAATAGAGCTTCGGTTGTAGAAGTCAAGGATTGTACCCTTCAGTTCTGTAGTTAATAAATACCCAACAGACAGGAGAGCAAACTAACTTTATCTAAATGTGCTTTCGCTATAAATGAATTTATTTTTATCAGATATTTTAGGACAACACCTAGGCAATTGTAGTTGCAATCTAGCAAAAACACCTCGCCAATCTCCTTACATTTTGACAAGTTTTTAACATTGATATGACAAGCGCCTTGGTTAAGATGGTCAAACTCATGTCAGAAATTTTCTTTTGTTCTTGTAAACCAATCACTATATTGCAGAAGTTATTAAGCTAAACAGCTTATTTCCTGCAGAGGTAACTATCTGATCAGAGAATTTGTTGTCTAGTTAAATATCTAACTGTGGCAACTGCCATGCACCGGTTTCTGAAAGACTGATCAAAACCCAGTGACAAATATCTTTTCAGAAATTAAAAGCATAAGCTGCTGAAGTTTCTTTTCTAGAGTTATGCCACATTACTAAAATATTCATAATGCTAGATGACACTAACGTCATAATACTCGTAGGTCGGTTCAAACATAAACTATGGAATTGGCGTTCCTGATGTTGGCGTAACAAAAAAGTGTAATCGCCTACATGTCATTCAAAATCTAAATTAGTTTGAGTTTATGAAGTGTTTACAAACAATGAATACGTCATGTGGGCACGTGATCTCATGCCTACAGTAAATACTTAATATTTTTGTAAGTGCTTAGGTACATTCTTCTTTGTATAGGCTACATGAAAAAAATAGTGGCCCAATTCAAAATTGATATCTTACTTTTACTGCCATCCTATTGTCCAAGTTTTGGTCATTTGGTGGTATAAAGAGACGTCCCAGTTGTGCAGATATCCGAACAGAATGACTGAACTGAATTTATTTATAATGATTCACAATAGTGTCCTTGACACCTACCGCGTGGGTAACTTGCAACGCAACTGCGTACACAGCGATTATTTTACCTCGCTGCGTCATCCCATACATCTTCACTGATAATATTTTACCACCGACCCTTATTTCACGGAATCCGGCCATATTACGGCGGACAACATTCGGACATGTAAGCAAACATCTTAATGTTTACTAATGAAACATTTCTAAATACATTGATTGATGATGTTCTCCTCGCACGGGTTTTGTGTAGGCTCGCATTATTCTATTCATAAGTCGCACTGCGGGATGCTGAACGTCAGCGTTGGTGGCTTCGCTATTGTTCACTGCGGACACAATTCGGCAAACATTCTCGTGCTATTTTTTTCACTGTTTTTCCTTTTCGAGTGGGTCATTTAAATTTCATGCGTATTTTAGCGAGATAGACGTCGCTGATGGGTTTCCATTAGGAGTGAATGATTAAGAAGTGGAGTCTCGAAGCGGCGAGGGAGTGACAACGTCGTGAGAGGGCCTGCGTCTCAAGGGAGTGTGTGGAACCCCTAACACCAGAGTGTGGTGCTGTGCTTGCAATTAACTCCTCGGGTGGCATTATCTCGGCATTAGAGTATCGTCGCGATGCCAGTGCACCCTCCTCAAAACATTTGTATCAATATTAAAAGATACGTCAACCCTGGCAACTACTAACGCTCTCTCGCTCGACTGAATTCAAACGCAGACTATTTTGCAAACTTTGTTCCGAACTAAAGTTACTATTATGACTGCTCCTGCCGACATTTTAAACAAAACAAAACCTAGGAATGAGAACACGTGTTAATAACCAACTTTGGACAGGCGATTTAATCAACAAATTCTAAACTCCTGTGTAATAAACTTTTTGCTGTGATGTGAAAGCTAACAAATAACACATTGTAGTGGCGTTTGTAGAGAATAAAAACCCCGAAACGTCAACGGTTGTGATTGCCAATATAAAAGTTAATCATGTTAGTGCGCCGGGGTGGGCCGGGTGTCGCGATATCATTGTCCCAGGTTCGAGCTCGGCCACCCCCCGCAAGGATTCGTTGCTTATTTAATGCAACGATGCACACGTAAACATCTAAATAACTTTTGTGTGACACTTCTCCCCTACCCTCTAATTTTACTAAGTAGCCGTATCTTTACAAATGTATTGGGGAAGAAACATTCAAACCAAATGTGTTTTTGGAACAGATTTGTTGTCTCGTCTTAATTGAAGTGAACGTAGAACAAAAAATATTTTTTATTCGTAATGAATAGGTACTTCATCAGACAGCTGTGGTTTTGGGTCCTTGAAAACGTCGTGAAATATCGATTGAAAACTCATAGTAGAAGTGGTGTCCTTTTATTGTAAAAACAAAACTTGCAAAACAAGAGTGAATGAACTGCATGAATAAAAACATGTTTCCGTACATGATTTTTGAACTAACAAGTACCAGTTGTTCTATTGTGTGCATTTTATGGCAGATTTCGTTTGTTTCTTTTGAAGAAAGCAGTGCAGCGCTAGTGTTATAAGCAATGCGTGAAGTAAGCTGTTAGATAACGCTATCCGACAGGCGCACGCGGGCCGCGGCGCAGCGCAGGCCGGCGCTGGGTGCCAGCCTGCCAGGCCCTAAGCTCGCACCCTACGGCTGCTGCCAATCTCCTGTCACAGCTTACGCAAACCGTCTGACAGCCTCCCAATAATTCGTTACGAAAATGTGTTAATCGCGCGCCGAACACTTTCACGGTTCGCGACACCGAATTAGATTAGTGCGATGACAATGAGTACATCTGTAGCTGAATAAGACTCGTCATATTTTGACAGGTATCGTCACATGTCTGGACCCTCGTCTGCCCACATACACGTGTTCGCTCGTCCCGCGCGGGCTCGTAACGTTCGATGTCAGCCTTTTTCCTCACAAAAGTCGTGATTTCACGCGGCGCGAACATTCATCCGATTGTCGTGAATTTCGTTATCTTGTATTAGCGAGCGTGTGAGGTGATATTGAAAAAATAATACGTTTGGGATTTGACGGCTCCCCATGTGCGCACGGCAGCTTCCTTTTCACTGCAGCGATCCTATAAATGAAACGGGATGATAAATTTATTTAATGTATACAAATGTTTGGACATTTTTATTTTGCTGTCGTTTAGACGTAGGTAACATAATTTAGTTCACCATATGTTAAGTCGTTACAACGTTTTGAGTAGGAAGTGAAAAAAATGTTTTACGACTTGTGAGAGATAGTATGACAAACCGGCCTCTTTCCGTGTATCATCCTAGCTGCGTCGGTAAACAAACTTTTTTTCTATAAGACGCAAAAAGGTAATAAATGAGCCTATTGAATTGACGCGGCACCGGAATTAAGTCAATTACGGACCTAATAATTATTTCAGCAATGTATTTAGTCTGAGGGTTTAAACATCGATCTGTTGATGGGTTGTGTAAGTTGGGCGTCATATGGTTAACCTTAAGATAGAGCTTTGATCAATTAAAGTTTGAGTATGGCAGAAATAAAAATTTGCCGGCTCATTAAGGAGGGGTTTAATTCGGGGTTTCCGTCTAATTGATCTCTGGCCGGGGTAATTATTCACAGGGGGTATATAAAGTAATTATTACTGGGTAGCCCTTTTTCCTTGTCGCCATGGTGCCCCCAGTCCCCCTCAGCTAATCACCGCCCGCGCCCGGTGTCAATGACGGCTCGCAACTGTATCTTGGATCGCGATGACAGAATTTTAATATATTTTGTTGTCGTATGTAAATGAAGGTACAGATGGCGCCACATCGAGTGGCGGATGATACACAGAACTCCCCACATCGTTTGTAAGGTTTGCAGCCAGCAGACGAAACGTCTTACGTTCAAATATGACAGCCTTTAAATGTGATATGTTAAAGTGTTTAATATTATTAACACAATACAGTGCTTGAAAATACCTACTTATAAAACCCAAAATAATTTCCTAAACAAACCACTCGAGAACATTATTAGAAGGTACTCTACCGACGAGGTTAACAGCAAACAATTACAAACCATAAATTAACATTACCCTTAACTGCCTCAAAAAACCTACGCAGGATGAAAAGGAGATTTATATTTGTTACGGCAAAGTTGTTCGTCTTCATAAGGCTTGACGTTTCATTTCTGTCTAGGCAGGCCGACAAGTGCTAACCCTCCTCGCGCCTGCCCCGCGCCCCCGCCCTCCCCGTCTCGAAGGGCTCCCGTTGTTATGCATAAAATTTTGTCTTATTACTTCCAACTTTGCTATTATATTTGACGAGACGGAGTTGGCAAGTTATTTTGTTATTAAAATTTTTGGCCGAAGACGGCGGCGAGATGAATCTAGTTCGAATGTAAATGCGAATGCTTAAATTATAAAGCAAGAACTTATTTGATTTAACAAACCTTACGATCTGAGGATTAATGTCGGAAATTGGAGGAGGAGGCGGCGTTGTGATTGGTGAGTTGTCGCAAGCGGCTCGGATAAAGGACGAGAAAATGGGATTGACGTACATTGCTACACCAACCTTCAGAGAGTATTGGTTGCTCTTGAAACTTATCAGCCGTGCTTTGTCTTATATTTGTACTTTTCTACCTTTTTATTTGTAGGTAGATACCGGCTGCCTTACTGATTTTTTTTTTGGGTACTATTATGCATTAATGCATCAATGCACTATGCATTGTTTGGTCAGGCAGAGAAGTGTTACCAATTCACTTAACACGAATTACGAATCTGTTCACAAATCAAAATCTCCTTCAACATCTCTTTTCGATAGCAAACATTATGCTCAACGGAAAGTATTTTTGGTAGTATAAAATATGTAGGTTATATTTAAGAGCTCCTTCAGCGAGTGTCCCCAGACGGAGATTATGTACAACGTAGGTGTTAGTCGGACGCTGCTTTGAAACTGCGAAGGTGGCGTAAAGACGACATGTACACAGCTTTTAGATGTCACATAAACGGCTCTTAGATAACGTGCAGTACGAGCGTAACTTAACGTCAGGCGGGCGTAGCACGCTCGTAGCACTTTCGTAGCATACGCGTAGTGGTAACTAAATCGCGTGTAACGAAGCATACGAAGAGCGTAGTACGTTCGTAGCATGCGTGTAGCGGTAATCACGCGTAGCACGGAGCTAGAGATGCGTCGCATACGCGTATCATATTCGTAGCATGCGCTTAGTTGTTACGTCGACGCTTTATAGATTTACTACAAAAATGCTTTTGATAAATGAGAATTAAGCAAGTAACTAGAACATATACCTACCTATTTGTATTCTGCTAAAGTTAGTAAAATACAAATGGAAGCTATATTGGTTCCGAAACAAAAGATAATCCCATGAAATAATTGGCGTTTTGTCGAAGTTCCGGGCAACAGCTAGTAATACATAATAATAAAATTGTTTAAATCCTATCGTTACTAATGTTTTTCATAAACGTAATCGATTCATATGATGTTGTTTGAATCATTGGACTTTATAAGATAATGCTGGTTGAAGTTTTGAACGCACTTACTATTTTTTGAGTAGATGAATTTTATTTTGAACAGCGCATATTCACGTCAAAACAACCGTAAATTAACGGTCACAATAAAATTGTGTTCTAGAGATACCAAGAGCAACTGCTGGACGTGCAGTTATGTTAGCCAGGTTAGGCTAAAGTATTTTTGAATTTCGCCTTTATCAGGAGGTAAGTAAGTAAAAATGTGCCCTGTACTCGTTGCACGAACTGTTCTGATAGAAAGGTGCCCTGCACCTTTCTATCAGAACAGTTTGTGACTCTTTTGATGGGCTTTGATATAATAAGTATACGGACCTTCATTTTGCAGCATGAACAGCTTATGAGTTGATTCGAAGATAGATTAACCAAGCAGTGAGCTCCCTTGAAATCAAGGACTATTGTAAATTGTGTCTTACACATTTCATTTGTATCGACTTGGGAGGAAAGGGAGTTGTTTGGAGACGAGCGTGGAGAGACGCAACTCGCGCCACGGCGTGGCGGCGGTGCGGTGCGGTGCGGCTATGGAGACGCCGTACGTAACATCTGTTCCTTTTGTAGCGACAAATTAACACCGACTCGAGCAAACTGAGGCAATGCAACGACCCATTCCCAGCTCGGAACGAGCCCTAAAGCTTCCCTTAAGCGCGACGCCAGCTGCTCGCAGCACTAAATTCCACGTTACAATGCTTTGTTTTAAAATTTGTAATCATTCTCACATTTTACGACGGTGAACGGTCCGTTTCGGAAAATTTGATACGACTATAAAGCCTGTAATTGTGTTAGCATTCCAGTTAATTAAAAGTTATGAATTTAAAGTCGCACAGCTTTAGTGCTCTTTGACGCTCGCCGTCTGAATAAAACGGTCATATAAAACGTGATGAATTTCTTTTTACTGCTCGAAAGAGAGTTTAGACAGCATTTAGCTACTGTTAATGAGAAAACAAAAAACATTATGAATCTTTTGTCTATCAGTTTATATCTTCAAGTGTTATGGCACGCTATTTAACGTACAATGAACGCGCTCTACTCACTGTTCAAACGAGCGCTGTAATGTAAATTGTGTGTTTAGAGTCACTAACGAAATATAAAGCTTTCTCTGGGAAGCATCTGCCTACGTCATAAAAGTGTATTATGTCAATAAATTATAAAAAAAAACTGCAAAGTCAAAACATTCGTTTCCCACAGCGATTAAACGGCTACGAATAAAGGGCAAACTGAAAACACTATAGAGCAGTGAGTTATGAAAACAAATACACATTACGAGTACGTACGAAATCTCGTACAACTAATGACGTTAAAAGCGAAGGGTAAGAGTAACAATGTTAACAGTCATAGTTCGGGTGTGTGTGCGCCAAAACTTGGGTACTGCGGCCATAAATACCGCCGCGGGGGGCCGCCGCGCCGGGCGTCGGTAACAATAACCACGACGTATGCCGTGTTAACATTAGCTCCGTACTTAATTCCTTGTAGCCCTAAACTCGCTTAAGAGGGTAAGACTCAGTGACACGGTGTTAATTAAATAATTACTTTAAATAATAACTCCTTGGCCCCGAGCCCCGACCCGACCGAGTCGCGCTGTTACACGCCGTCCCTTGCTTCGCCATGTTTAGGTACTCTCGCAGTGCATTAGATTGTGTAGAAACAGTGTTTAATAACAAGTCAGTTATGCCTCCTTTTCAGTGTTCCGGATTATTTTCATGAAATGCGTTGTTGCCCGGACTGGAATCATTGTTTCTTTACTCATAGGAGTCAATACGTTCTAACATCATCTGCAGCTAATTGCACTAGTTAAAACTGCATCGATCAGATGGTTAGCCATCGGAAGTGCTCTATGTAGAAAAGACCTACCTATTGTGATCAGAAATTGTTACGAATTATATTTTGGCCAAAAATATAAATATACATTTCTACTGACATGTGACTATTTTACATGTGTCTAAAAAGAGAACATACCGACATAATAAAGCCACTACATTTGAAGTTAAAATACCTACTAAAAGTTTATTATTTCAAAAGAATCAACTAAACAAAAGAGGAACACAAGTTCACAGAATGTAATGTTCCCGGTTGATATCAAAGGCAGAGTTTAATGGATGCAGTTATTGCCCAGAGGTCGACTGTCTAAACTCATAATAAAAACCCCAGGCTACGTTCAAGTGTCTCTTGTAGTTATAGAATGTTTTCACGAACCGCTTCGGGCATATTATTCTTTGTTATAATGATTCTTTATTTTTCTCTGCTATAATCAAATCAAGAAGGGGCGAACACAAAACAATCAATATTTTGGAGTAAGTTTATGTAAAATGTAAGGTATGTGTAAATTTGGTACAATACTCGCATCAACACTGCTGAAAATTTCCGATGCTGGTGAAAAGACATTAAATCATTCGATCAATTGGCAGCGGTTTTACATTTGTCCGTTGTCATTCCGTTTTGCAATGCTTATCTGCTGCGGGATCTACAATTTAAAGCACCTATCCCCGTCAGTGAATGTTTTTATTAGAAAATAACCATAATATCTTTAGGTACTAATCAGACGGTGGCAGGTGGACGTAAATCAAGGGAACGCATAAAAAGCATGGTTCGTACTATTCCAGGACATGGTCTAACAGTGTGCCAAATTTCATCCAAACCGGTACCGCGATTTACGCGTGAAAGCGTAACAAAGAAACCTAGAAACTCACTTCCGCATTTATAATAGTTAGGAAAGGATAGTGTAGTACAAGTATGGATTTTGATAATAAAATATGGGTATGGTCATACGTTTATTAAAAAGAAAGAACGAGCACAAGATCTTTGCTTCTAAAACATATAAACACACTGCGGTCAACAACACGAGTGACCATCTTAACATACAGAGACTCCTTCGTGCCTCGGAAAGCACGTTAAGCCCAATGGCTTAACGTGCTACCTACAAATACCATAATAGACCTACAAATGACAGCCGGGACCAATGTCCCGGCTGTCATTTGTAGGTCTTTGGCAGTCGTTACGGATAGTCAGAAGCCAGAAAATCTGACACCAGTCTTGCCAAGGAGTACCGTGTTACCCAATTAATGGGTTGTGGAGGTCTGGTAGGCAGCCGCTCCACGTAAAATACTGGTATTCAGCTGAATCCAGTTTGACTGGAAGCCGACCCCAATATAGTTGAGAAAAGGCTAGGCAGATGATGACTTTTAAGCCCTTTACTATTTTTCGTCTACCCATAGTTCTAAATTACATATGTAAAGACTACGGTCTTAATTATAGCAGGATATACTAGGATCCTATTTTGTAGCGCCAAGTGTGTAATGACATCGATCAGGTACTTCAACGTAGCAGTAGTGAAGTGACAAGCACTACCTACTGCCTTATTTTTACAGTATCGTTATCCTGAAACTAAGCTGCTACTGGTTTTTCTTTATGATTCTATACTAAGAAGAATGAGCCATTGAATGTGACTGAAGATTCACAGGAAGCAGCGATCTTCAACTGAGTTGACGCACAAGTTACAAAATACAGAATTACCGACTAGTAATTGAGTGCGTTCCTTGAAACGGATTGTAATTGAGTTAATTTGTAACGATTTTGATTCCGAAAGTATTGGGTGCAAAATGAGTTATTTCCAAGATGACTGAAAACTGCACATTGTGCCATGAGAAATCTACTCCTGCCTGGACTTATGAATGAATAAATCCATCAATAAACAATAAACAAAAGAAAATGGTGAGCACTTATAATGTCATAGTTATAAATAAATAAGTTCAATTATCTTTTGGTTATTAAGGTACTTTAATCGAAATTTATGGCACTATAGTTTTAATTAAATAAAGAAGTTCAATCATCCTTTAGTTATTGAGACACTTTAATCAAAATTTATGGCACTTCAGTTTACAATACTGGTGAAACTTTGATGTTTAAAATGGTTCCTATTTTAGTGCAGACTTTTGGAAAGCATATAAAAAAAAACAGTTGTTCCCGGCTAATTATTAATTTGATGGTAATTGATAGTACACAATTTAAGATGCACTCCTTGCTTTAGGATTTCTTAAATTATGCGTTATGTGGCACGTTAATCAAACTGCGACGGATAAGACTTGTGTCTAACAGATATTTTTTACTTATAAATGGTCCAATCAGATTAGAGCACATTTCTTGCAACTTGCAGTTTTTGTCGTGAGGAAGACAATAAAAAAAAACGTCAATAGCTCTAAAACAACCCAATCCCAAGTTTTACGGTTTGAATTTATTTCTAAAGATTACAAATCACTTGTACAGAAATAAATACTAAACATTACTTAATTACACATTTCTGTTGTCCAGGAGTAGCACGAGCTTATTATAGTGTTAACATTAAGAAGAAGAAGAAGGTAATTAATTATTATTGGTAATGCAGGTGAAAATCGTTGCAAATCTGCACTAGTGTAACCCAAGTATAGTATAATTCAAAGACGCACTCATTTTCCAGTCAACCTGGAATTTGTTATAAGTACACTATTTTATAATCAGATAACAAAGAGATTTATTATTTAGTTTCAGCTCTTAAACACTTACTGCTGCAGGGGCGATCTAATCACTGCTAAAAGCTTATGTCTTGATATAAAGTTGCTTGTGGGTACAGCCGTAATTAGTTTGGATTGTTGGCAGCACCTACTCGTATGTTGCAAAAAGCAAGCAGGAGGTTTTACTTTCGCCTGTGAAGAGGTGGTGGGCAAATTATATATTATAATCCTTGTAACACGGTTTTAGCCCGTACTATTCGTAAAAACGTTAAAGAAAACAAATACAATGTAAAATCTCTCTATAAGTATACCTAATTACCTATTGTTAAAAAAAAAGTAGTAGGAACTTAAGCCTATTTCCCAGACTCAGTAACACTAAATCTAGACAAAAATACAGCAACATTTGAATACTTGGACTATAAAAAGTTGATGGCGTCTAATTTTCATGAACTAAAATAAATTCTACCAACTGATTGCTAGAAAAATTAGATATTTATTTGGAACTTTTTAGTCGTTTTCTGCGGGTGGGATTTTTATATAAGTCATATTTTTATTTCTTCAATTAAGTTGGCTACATTTTTGGAAACATGACAATATTATTAAAAAATATGACTTTGCTTACCTTACGGCGGCCGCAGATTAGATATTTTTTAAATTCATATAACCTATGACACTTCGGCACTTTAGACAAATTTAATAATACCTCGTCTATCCAGCCGTTTAAAACATAAAAATATATCCTTTAGGCTTGCCTTTCCTCAACTATGTAGGAGTTGGCTTTCAGGCTAACAGGAGGCAGCTGAGTACCAGTATTTTACATGGAGTAACTGCCTATCAGACACAACCGAACAACTGGATAACATGATACCCCTTTGTAGACTGGTGTCAGATTTGCTGCCTTCTGACTACCTGTCACGATTGTCAAAAGTCTGTAAATGACCGCCGGCGGAACCAACAGCTTGACGTGCTTTCCGAGACACAAAGGAGTCTCAGTATATAATGAAGGGTGACACATCTAAGGATCAACGTCAACATTCAACCATGCTGGAACATATTTTTAGTATAAATCGTCAAATTAACTTAATTGTTCACTCCTAGGAGCGAAGTTAAATCGAATGTCGACTTTAAAAAAGCGCGTCATAACACTTTGTTTTTATGAAAACAGAGAATAATTTAAATGGTCCCGACGCACACAGTCGGCTGTTATTTGTTCATTAAGGCGGGGCGAACGAGCGCCAGCGCTGTGTAAAGCCTACCCTCAAGCACCTACTCTATTGACTTTCTTCCGTCACTTTCTTATCGAGTTATGATAAATGGTACCTCGCCCGCCATGAATTCGACCCTGTTATCTACGTACAAGCGTGCATTTTCCTACTTCACCGTCTAGTGAGCATAATTCGTTTCACCGCATCGACGTTACTTCTTAAATAATAAAAGCTCTTTGTAAAACTTTCCCTCCTTGAGCGTTCTAAAGCTTTTCGGTATCCAGTAATTAATATTCATGGAGGCTCGTGCCGGAGGGGCCGTGTAATTAATAAACTTATATGATACTTTTGTTTACAGTGTCATTCCTGAAACGCAGGGGAGCTTTGGGAACGCCTGTTTGTCTCAATGTTCAGTCGAATCGAGTCCCCCAACTTTATGTACTTTAAGTATTTTTGATACAGTGTACCGTGCATTGAAGGAAATTCTAATTCAGAAGGTCGGTGAAAACGAAAGCCCATCTCTATCGGAGGCGATGGTATAAAACGAGGTCCTAAAATAAATTAATGCTTCATATCAACGAGAGACAAGTATCGTTTAATTTAATTTGAAGGCTCAAGTAATTCGACAAAACTTCTGTAATAAAATTATCGAGCATTGACCGTAGTGTGTGATAAGGCGGTGAGTGGGTGTGGAGGCGAGACGTGCGACCGGACACAGCTCCGCATGTTAATACACGTAAACCAAGATAATCCATAAAACTCACAAAAGGTGCCGAGTTGTCTTCACGAACCGGGTCTGGCTGCACAGAAGCGCTGAACCGCAGCTTAATCTAACGTTAAGATACAGATTAACCAGTAATGAAGTTTTTGATTGATTTCGCTATAATAAGTAAAATTATTGGTCACAATAATTGTATGTGCATATTAGCATTTAAGTTTAGTAACAATATTCAAATCTAGATAACAGTAATCAATAAGAAAAAAACTATCCAGGACATTTAAAATTTATTTAGAATAATATAACAATAAGAATGTTGCATCGAATTGAGAAATTTGCCAAATGTTAAATAGCATGCATTGCTTATTCATCAGTGAAACGCAATCCCCTCGAAGCACTTAAGCACTTAACGCAAACATATCGATTCTCAATGTGCGACGCTAACGCCCCGGGGACACTGTGACAATGTAAAAACGCGAATACTCAGCGCACCGCGTGATTCACTTATTTGTCCTCTTGTGCGGCGAGAGAGCAGCGAACATTACCAAAACGAGAGTTAAACTAGGGTTAAAAGTGTGGAGGGTCTACCCCGACCTCATAATATTATAACGTGTAAGGAGTAAAAGAGTCGGCGTTATCTTCTACACAGGCCCGATTCCTGACCACTTTAATGGGAAAAGCATGTTAGAATTAAACTAAACAAAGACGACGCATCAATTAGGGGGCTCTTCTTGTTTTTTTCCCCTTTTTTGAAAAAGGGCTTAACTTTTTAAACTTGTACGTTGACCAGCCGGTGTTCGATGCTGTTCGTTATTTTTTACTGACTTATTTGATTAGATCAATCTCAATGATTCTTGTATGGATTTCAGTTACGGCGATAAAGAGATAAGTGGATGCAAACATTACCATTCGTTTATTCTTTCGGTAACCGTTAGAGATATTGTGATGCTGATGGTATTATGGTGTAGGAGATAGGTCTTAGATAGCTCAGTGTCTTCCTAACTGCAATACAATATACTAATACTGTTGGTATCGTGCGCTGATATTCCCCTCAAAAAACATATATTATAGTTTTTTTATAGCGACATCTATTATAGTTTAAACTTTTAGTTATCACTTTAAGCACGAGTTAATAGAATTATTTATATTCATATACCTTTAAATACTTCTATATAATCAAATGGATTAGTTTTAAATACCACTGTCACTTTGCAATTTCCACTTAAATTGATTACATTAATAGCACTCTAAAACCGTATATTGCATGGCAAACATAAAGGTAATCGTGGTACCACTAAACAGGACTTTGATTATACTAAAAATGAAGTGCAATAAAACTGAGAGGATAACTCCACAGTAATTAAGACGAGGTAAATATATGGAACGCATTGACGGATCGTAAAGCTAAAGGATTCAAAACAGCAAACTGCAAGCCAGTGTTTACGACGACGACCGAACCGCTTTTATTGTTGTTGTAAAATTCACGATCCATTATTAATTATTACAGACATCATTAATCTACTAATCTATTTAAGGGCGTGCGATAAGAATCTCATTTAAAGTATTGAATGAAGAGTGTCCGTAGTGGACTTGAGATAGGCTTAAATTAGCTCTCAGGATCGTAGCACATGTCACGGTGTTCTGTCAATCAAAACAGGTTCTTAACAATATACGTTTACAGTTTTATTTTGTGGAGCTCTTGTATCGAGTTAGTTCATTTGGTAATATTTGAAATGGTGGCTGATTTATTACAGGTCGGTGTTTAAACGACAAATGCATCGAAACAGATAGGAGCGACATGTCCGACATTGGAGGACCGATGTTGACCACTATACACGGAACATACACGACGTTATTGGTCAAAGACACGTCACAAGATATATCCTAAACTCACATTGACATATGACTGAATTTTCTTGTTTAAATTTTTTAATTAACAAAATATAGGTTTTTGTTAAATAATATTTTTGATTGTCAGATAAAAATAATTTATTTGGTATTATTAATATATTTTTTTTACTTTTTATGTAATTTAATTGATTTAATAACACAGTTTTTAAGCTCTACGTAGACACTAACAAATATTATTAACATTTGTCTTGAGCTAATAAAATATGAAATTGAATGAATGCAATAAGAGCAGAGTATAAGCTATATAAATTTAACGTGAATGCGTTTTAAAAATGCACATGAATATTTTATTATACCTAATTCACAACGACACGCATATAAACTAAACTATTGCGCTAAACATCGTTCTCCTGTAGAATTCAATCGCGTTTACTGATCCCATAAAATGAACGGACAAACCATCGGATTCCATATAACCTACTGCTGAATTGAAAGAGCAAATGAGTGGTCGTATGGTCGGTATATCCACATTCTTGGGCTTTTCTTTGATTTCTTAAAGTCTTAATAGATGTTAACTGAAATCGTACTACTTGTTAAGACGGTAGCTAAGGTATATCATTTGATATAAATGTGAAATCAGTTTAACGTCTTCTTTATCATCCTTCTTTACTTTCCATTTGGTTTCGTAAAAAAAAAAATCTCTTTGGCTCAGTAGTTCTAATTTTATGAGCAGTTTTGCTTATTTTATGCGTAGTTAGACGATGACGTCGTCCTCTTAACGGCAAATAGCGGACCACTCGTTATGGGAATAATGTCAGTTTCGTTGTGGGATATCACCACTAGAAATTGATAAAAATAAAAATACCTTACCCAATTTTGTGAGATGGACTCAGTTTTGATTGAACTTTGGTACAACTTAATTAGAAAATTATAATACCTTTGAGTAATATTTGATAGATCTTTTTAATTTTTACTGCATGAGTCTGCAACTGCAAACACTTAAGTATATCTTAAGTTAAATAAAACAACATAGGTATCATAAGTAGTGAAACCAAATAAAATCAAGAAAGATTTTAATCTCACGTGTAGCAGCTTCACCCAAAGACCGGATGGGAGTTTCTTTAAGACATAATCTTTACAACAAACCGTGATCGGATCACATACTAACGAAGCACCAGGAACACAAGAGATAGATTTAAGTAGCACTGATTATAATAGAATGAATCTTTGACTTCTCCTATCAGTATTCTAAACAGCGCTTTTGTTATGAATTGAACTTTTTAGGATCTTTGTTTTGTATCATGTTAAGATAAATTGTTCAATCTATTTTATTCTTAATATTATAAATACCTACGACAGTTTGGATGGATGGATGTTAGCTATTCATCACGTCAGAACGGCTGAACGGATCTTGATGAAATTGGCACAGAAATAGACTATAGTCTGGAATAACACAAAGGATTTTTATCCCGGGAGTGTGTTCCGTTGGGATAATTTTCGACATTCACGCGGGTGGCAGCTAGTGTTGAATATATCTTACTACCCAATATCCTGATAGGGAAAGTTGATACGCTTGATTCTTAGATAATCTCACCGCAAGAGGTACTCCTCTATGTCCTAATCTAGATCATGGTCTACTGACCATGTTCAGGACATAGGATACTGTTTATCCCGGTAGTGCGTTCTTGTATCATACGAGAATGAAGCAAATTATAAATAACGTCATTACGCCTTTGCCGCCGGGCAAAAGCTATTGGCTCTTACTTGTATTTTTTTCTAGTAAGTTAAACGTAAGTTCATGGAGGTGAACAAGGACATCAATGCGACGCCAAAATCAAAATCGTTTTGTTCCGTGAGAACCAGCATAAAATAAACCTGAGTCACTTAGTGGGAGCGGTCAAAGGGCAAAGAGGCGTTCGGAACACTTAACTTACATTGTTTGATACTTAAAATGTATTTGTCATCACAAGTAGCAGCGAAGTGTTGATATAAATATCGCTGCAACGCGTAGGTGGTAGAAGCTAAGGAGTTTGAGCGGTTCTTGCATACTAATGAAGTACTATAATCTAAACACACCCATCTCTTACAGTCTACCGATATTATTGTTGTAATAGTTACCGTCCAATCTCAGCTTTTTAATGATTCTGGTTTGCACATCTATCGTCCAGCCACATCATGACTTTCTATCAAGTGCGATTGTGGTCAAACGCGTGGCGCCTGTCAATAACCACAAAAAAAAAACTTAAAATATTTAAAGGTTCTTTTTTAGTTTTCTGTACTTGACACATGAACATTCTCATGATCTTAGGTTTGAAGTGCTGTAATGTTGGCTGCTTGACATTTCAGCGATAGCGAAATGTCAAAAATTCAAATTTGGAACTTGAGCATGCGCTACCGAGATCCCAAACATTTTGAAAATCGGTTTCGCTGATGTAATGTCACTTTTTATACATAGATACCATGCTGTTAACATTAAAATGGTTACTTAAATTAACTTGCAACACAAGGAAACAATTCACAATGAAGTCTTATTCTATTATTTACACATCTATATAAGTAGGTAAAGGTTCGACAAGTTAACAGTAGATAAAACTGTATGTAGGTATTATTAAATTCCTATAGCTTATTAGCCAGGACCTAAGGCGTGTCAGTCAAAACGATATTGAAATAGTAAATCCATACCTAAATATATAATAATCTTAATCAGTTATTTTAAAAGCTGACATAATATGTGTTCTTATATCGTTTTGTTGAATAGCAGATGAATTGGTTTCTGGAAAAACGATTTTGGTTTCGGATAGTCTGGCCTGGCCAATATGTAGGTAACAACAGTATATGTCATGCAGCCTTTACTTTAACTCACGGGTCTTGAGCATTAAAACAGATAAACACAAAAGTGGTTGTAAAATTTTAAAAAAAAAACCTATAATAAAATTATGTTCTCAAAGAATGGCTTGTGCATGCTAAAAATAACAGTTCAACCATAGTTCAACGATTGAGTCCTACAATGAATGAATATCCTACGAATAACTGCTTCTGTCATCCTTAAATATAAGCATGAAAACGGGTTTTTTGTCGTCAATGACGAAAATCGCAGGCCGTTTAATACATAAAAAGTTAATTCTCACGTTCGAACGTAACCGCTCACCTACAAGCGACGCGAGTTGGCGAGACTCGCAGAAACTATTGTGTTGTGAACTATCTACAGAGTATTGTACGGACGAGATTGCTGTTCACCTCTGTGTGTACCTGGGGGGGCCGGCGGTGGCTGTGGGGGGCGCGGGGAGGGGGGGCGGCTGCATTGCTTGCTTCGCTATTCCGCGCCACCACATAGTTTTGTTCGCAAGCTCTCATCGGCCTCGAGCTCATGCTTAAGGCCCAGCCCTTGCTAATTGGACATTTTCAAGTGACTGCTGCCGGTACTAGAGTTAACAATAGAACGCGTTTGTAACAACGCCGGCGAGCCGAAAATCTTTGTATGTGCATGTACCAAATTATTTTCAATGAGATTCGTTAGCTACTAATTATGTTGGCCTGCGGCGGTTCCAATGTTAGAAATGTAGGTAGGTATTTAGTTCAACAATGTATATTATATCGGGTCACAATCGTAATGAGGACCTTAGTTTTATTTTTTATTAAAACCAGGGCCTCGATTTCATGACTAGAATTTTAAATAAATTACTAAAATGACTTCTAAAGAAAACCAGAGACAGTTGAGCTAGTATTATATGATTGGGGTTGACTTACCGAACAGTACTTTTAGAAGACCACAGCAAACAAAATAGGGACTTACCACAAATTAATGATTTTTGTAAATTTTAGTATCGTTAGAAATATTTTTATTCATACTAGTACACTCAACAGATGTTATCCTGTCTAAGTTCATGCAAAATATCCCCTGTAATAAGGTAGTCCTAACAAATTCCAAGTTACTTATCCCATTTTTTCCTAAAAACCTTATTTCAAAACGAAATGGTTCTAGCCGTTCTCAAGTGCTGCGTTTACCTACGAACCGTAATTTTCACTCTCTTTCATATCCTGTCGAAGGTTTATCATATCACATTACATTACGGCCACGTTTAATGATTCGATAAAAAAATGCTAAATTGCATCATTTAAATAGATTTCTAAATGTCTTAGTTGATGATCGGTGCATCTTGGCCTTAAAACGGAACTCGGCGGAACTTCGGTCGCGCAGGTTCTTGTAAAACGCCGCCGCCCTGGAGCTTAAAGCAATTTGCAAGAGTTCATACCATAGCGGAGCTGTTTGTTCCACGGTTTTATTAAAAGCTCTCGCAGTTTGCGCAAATGCAAATTGTTTGTGATATTAAAATTTTCAACTGTTAATATTAAAACGGCCACTAGCAAACTAATTAACTAGCAAACTGATTTACTGTAAAGCTTTGACCAAAATAATAATGTTTTCAACTTTGTTTACTATCAATTTTGTATAAATGTCGAGTGTTATATCAGCAGCGTTAAGGTGTAATTCGAGCACAATCGAGTTTGAAAACGCTTACCAAAAGCATTAATGAAATGAATACATTTCATTACTGCTTTTAGTACGAACATAGTACTTAGGTACTTATTTAATCAGATTTTGACTATCTGCCCTAAAACGTTACCCAGTTACTAGAAATTATGAACATGATGAACTTAATTGAAAGCTTCTTCAAGTAAGCCCAGTGGTCACTTAATTAAGTACTATCTAAGGAAAAATAACGTTGTATTTAATAATCCTACCTTACTGTTCTGTGCTGTATTTATTGTAATTGTGTTTAAATAGTGTAATGGTTTCGGTCGTTCTGTTTAAATGAAATAAAAATATATACAAATTGTGACAGAATAAACGCAATACCTCTTATGGAGTCATTGTACTCATCATTATGGGACCTCTTAAGGGATCATTGTACTCATCATTATGAACAACTTTCACTATGGGACCAAAACTGAAATTGCGAAATAGCCTTAAGAGGTATTGCGTTTATTCTGTTACACGTTGTATATAATTAAAAAATAAAAATGGCACAGAAAGTAAAAACAGTTGTAATGATACCTACTAGTTATAGCAGCAAAGGGTTTTCTTGCAACAAAGGAACTAACAGTCCTTGAATATTTATACATTGTCTAAAATCGTTCAATCTCTATCGACTTGCCCACAGTTTGAGTAGGTACCTACTTACAAAATGCGTTTCAGCCCACAGACATCCTCGGAAAATGATACATCGCAAGTTCAAAAACTTGAACAAAGAACACGTTTACAGTTAAGGACTAATCCGCAGTGAGCTGAAGTAGGAGACATGAGTGTGAACCGATAGTTCATGCTTGACAGTGTAGCGATAATCGCTACAACTCAGAATACTCCTTATGTTTAAGGTTTTATAAACTATTTTCGCTTAGTACGTACTTGCTGGCGCCACATGCGGGGTTTGAGACAAGCCAGTATGGAACTTTTCAGATTCGCAATCACGCCGCGTGGAAGTTTCAAGTAAGTATTAAGTTTAACGTGAACCGTGGTAAGGTAGTTCCACATTGTACATGCTGTAGTGAACAATTGTGTCAGGTTTTGTTCATGTATAAATTACTGCTGAAGGGATCTATGTCATGAGCGTTTGAAATTCAAAATATTGCTCTTTAACCAGTTTTAAAGATTTTTCTATTATTTTATCAAAATTAGAATGAGACTGCAGAGGTCATAAGAACGGAGAATACATGCTGTGTGCACTTTTTAAACGGTAAAAGCCAATAGCTTTACTTTATTTCAAACTTTTCTGCGAAGGATATGCGTAGCACTATTTCTTCACCTTTTTTTTTTATGTCGGGGGGAAATCCTCATGGAAATCCTCCACCCTCGGGCGGGTGGAGGGGTCTGTCAGACTCTTACTGACTAAAACTACCCCGATGTTCCATCTCCCACCTACGCCGGGGATCGCGGGAACGTATGCGACTTCCGCAATCCCCGGAATTTCTTCACCTACTAGGTTGATTTTGGAGCTTCAGATATATAGAATGATAAATCAGTAGGTAGGTAACCTATAAATAACTAAGATGACTTCAGCAGCTTATAACACTTTGGTAACATCCCGTTTCACAAACTTACCAAAGCTGCGTACCACCGTAATACGTATACAGGCTTAATCGAGCTACCCGAAACTGTCAAAATTTCCCAATCGACCTTGAAGCTTACGCTTTAGCAATAAAGTTGAAAATGTATTGAATAAATTTGAAGATTGTTGTAGCTTGATGTGCTGGCGTCAGTACACGCCGCCACCCCTGTCCGTCTAAACTTTCCGATTGTTCAGCAATACTATATGAACCGCGCTCTTATTTTCTTTATCTTCTTGCTTAAACTGCGGGCAAATGAAAGAACTCAAGAGATTGATAAAAAAAGCCGATGATAATGCCGTGTAGGTTTTAGTTAAGTAAAATTTGAACTCGCTTTAGTTGCTTTTAAATTACAATTCAAAAATATATATGATCCTAAACAAATACTTGACGTCGTTCGCCTGTGTTTTTGTATTCTTAAAGCACCATTCAGCGTCTTTGTTATCAGTTAAAGTTTAATGTGCCTAATTTTGTTAACTTTGTATTATCTCTAGTTAAGGGCATATTAATATTTCGATATTTCTATCGGTTTTTTAAATGGGAAGGTAAACAATGTGCATGTGTTTTTAAATTGGTTTTAGACTAAGTTCTAAGAAATTTCACTAAAACTTTACAAAAACTTCTCGATAAGGCAACCTTAGTATTTAAAAGGACCGATGTTCACTGTTATCTTTTTTAATTTCATATTTCAACTAATTTCTATCTGAACTTACTTCCCAATGTAGCTATTTTGGCTATAAATGGATTCCCAATAATATCCTAAATGTCGTAGCAACCTAAATAACCGGCTACTGCGCTGATATAGAATATTTCCGATGTCTGTAATTGTATTCGGTTGAAGTTGGATATACCACAGACTATGGTCGTAACGGGAAGCCTATATTTACCGCCCATAATTTCCATATATAATTGTTGCCGATTAAACGATCAACCGTTGCATGGGGTACTCGGAATTATTTACGTGAGAGTCGGACAATGCCTTATGCTATACCGCCAATTACACCATTATACAACGACGGCGCAAATTTTAAAGACGGCGGCGTAATCTAGTAGATGCTTATTAGGGGACCCTACCCTGCTGTTAACTGGTGATTAAAGACCACTTACCTCTTTACTCGATGTGTTTTTAAAGGCGTCAGGATTTTACTGAAAATGAGTCATGTTTTCCTCGTAGTCTATTCCGTGTTCAAACCTTTTCTATGTTCTTGCTGCACGGAAGGTACCATTTATCAAATTATTTATTAACATCATTGGTGAAAATCAATGGCTGCAGAAATAGTGAATTGAATTCCTACTTACTACATTTTTGATTTAAATATCAATTAACTCAATCAAAATTATGTGATCGTCTGAACAACCAAGTATAGAACATCATTACATAAAAAAGGACAAGTTATCCATACCTATTCGACTATTCCTATTAATATTATAAATGTGAAAGTTTGATAGAATTAATGGATATTTGATCTTCTTTCCAGTTTTTTAATCCAAGCTTTCAAGCATATGTATGTTTTAAAACCTGGATTTACACATAGAATACTTTTATCTCAATTTGAAGTCTACACTGACGAAGTCGCGGACAGAAACTACTATAAATAATTTGAGTTTATTAACCTGTTACGGCTACCAGTACCCGTTCCTTTCCATCGTTTTGACTCTTCACTGCAACACGTCAAAGTCACCAGTGTTGCCACATTTCATTCCATTTCAAATAGCAATAAAAATCCAATTTAAAAAAATTAAACTTCCATTTGACGGCGTGTGTGTGACGAATGAAAATCGGGCAAAAGGGGTCGTCAACCCCTTCTTTTAAACTTAACGCATTAGTGCAACAATCTGTGTCCAAAGTTATGGTGACAGACACTTTTTATAGCAGCCTCGTAATATTATATTATGAAAGTAAATTAATTTATTGCCACGTTAATAAAGAGAGACATAATTTTTAAATTGGTTAGTTACGTGTTGAGTTCCGTCAATAAAGTGTGACGAGGCTAAAAATGTCTATTAGGCCAATGAGGAGACTAGGATTGATGGTATGATTTATTTTTAGACACGCGCTTTCATATCGCTGGACAGTTTTCATAAAGCTCGTCGATAACTTTGTACAGATATAATTTACTATTTATTTATTCAGCAAAATCACAAAGGTAATTGATAATAATTACGGAAAGTATCGTGAAATTGAATGAAACTGTATAATTATATTATAAAAGTGTACGTTTTATGTGTATATGATTATTATGCATGCTGTTTTATTCTTGTTCAAGGCGTATAAAGCTAAGCTAACTAGATATTATAATAGTTATCATAATTACCATCATAACATATCTTTAGAGGAACAATAGCATTTTTCCACGTCGCATAGTTAACATTCTTTGCTGCATCGTTAGTACTCAGTGTAAACCATTCATTTGGTTGAGGTTATTTCTATCTAAATATTATATAATTTATTATAATTTCAGATATATTTAAGGAAACAATAAGCCGTTATGTTTATCTAACCTGTAAATGAAAACGCAGTAAATGTAAATAGATATACTCAAGATTTCGTATAACTGTAATCCAGCGCCCTCCGCCGCTATAAACAACCGCATTGGCAAATAAAACTTCTCTCCTAATTCTCACACGAGCGTAAAGCAATTGGATCGAAGTAATTTACGAGTTAAATCTAAAAATATGTCTTTTCTATGGCGTCCCGGTCTCGTCACAGATGGCTACACAATAATATCGGCAGTGAGACCCCTTCAGAGGGGAGCACCACTTATTTTATAAAGTTTGAATAAGATTTTAAAAAGCTGAGTGAGGCTTATAGAAAGATTCGGCTGGAAAACGTTGGGGATATTGTTTCGGGAAGTTTGTGAAAATTCTGTTACCGTCGCTCCTTGACTCCTTTCGATATATTATAATGCTACGAGGCTTTAGTTTCACAATGTTGCTTCTAAAATGATGCTTTAGACGTGATTCATAAATCGGTTGTTTGATATGGGTTTAACTTGTAAGGTTCTTTAAAACGGAGTGTAAGGTTAATCAAAAGAAATAAATGTTATTATTATTATCATAGGTATTTCGTTTGTAAAAAGTGTCAGATAAGAGGAAAAACTATTACTGATAACTGAGTTTCGAAGGATGAATGTTTTAATCTACCTACTACTACGAACTACAAATCAATATACCATCAATATTTCAGTCAAGACAACTGTTAGGACAATCAATATTTTGGATCATAATTAACATGATCAATGGAAAGTTTTGCTGGTGTATCTTTGACTATTATATATGCTTTGACTATCGATCCTAAAAGCCATCACTACAAGCGACTACGATATCAATCCTCTTAAAGCCCTTTCCAAAATATTCGTACCATAAGCCATCGTATTGGGGGCATGACTCGTGGATACGTGTGTAAGTACGCTATTAACTATTCCACCGGCCTGTCCACTCGTATAGTCAATGATCACAGTTCTGGGGGATCAGTGCAGCTTCGTACCGTGACGCAATAAAACTTTATTTGTTTGACGCTTGTAGGTACGCGTACTTTTTATTTCCTTACCGCATATTTCCCTGGGTACGCCAAAGATCAGTTTGCGACCGAGTAATTCGGTATCGTTACGTTACGTGACTCTGAAACGATGTTCGCGACGTGTTTCTACTATTGCCTTAGGCCTCCCCTTCTTCACCGCGCCACTAAGAAGTATCACTACGATTTTATATGATAAAGATTTAGGTAGCGGTAGATCTTCCACGGTGGAAATAATATATTTAGACTTTTATGCTTTGGATTCGTTCTTGGCGTACCTATTGGTCTGGAAAAGTAGCAGCAAGAGAAATAAGGAAGGTGACCCATCATTTAATTTTGGACAGTCAAAGTTTAGGTACTGAAAATAAAACACACACCCAGCACCACCTGAGTTTGTAAGTACTCCCTAATGGCTCTCCCTCCGATGGGTCAGTAACTGAAAAATAAAGTAGCTAACATGATAAAAATGAGGAGTCAAAAGGCAATTGAATTGCTTATTAATCCGTAAAACCAATTTCGGCTATTTTATGTGGCTCATCTTTGTTTTGTGGGGTCACTTTACTATTACATCTAGTTTGTTTGAAGCTGTGGGTAATTATTACCTATACTGAACACCAAAGTCTGTTGCTAGTAATTTTATATTGGTATGCAAACCTTTTTCCATGCTTCTCACGATGCTTACAATAGTGTAGGTACACTATTGATTTAAATGCAAAACAATAGAAACAAAGGGCCAATTTCGCATCTTGAACAAACACAACACAACCGAAGTTTTACTACACTCGCGAGCAACCAAATCGACTCAACACATACGCGCGCACATATGTATACCTATATATATATATATATTTTTCGAAAAACACATTACTTATTATAAAATCATGAAAGTGTTTGAACACTTGAGACCTCAGCTTTAAGTTGTTGACATTATTCAGGACTTTGAAATTAATGATATCTGGGTGAAAGTAGAGGGAAAATGGGAACTTAGAAAAATGTGTGTTGGTTAGTTATTATGAAAAAAAAAACAAAAACTGTTAAATCATAAAATAACAACAAAACAACTGTGTCAGTACTTGGTATTACCCCCTCTAGCTCTTATCACAGCTTGCAGTCGATTCTTTATTGATCTGATCAATTTTTTTAAGGTGTCTTGAGGAATTCCGTCCCACTCCTCTAATAACGCCGCCTTCAAGTCTTCAATGGTTGAAGAGACTGGTTTGCCCGGCCCCTTCTCTTAAGCTCGTCCTATAAGTGCTCGATGGGATTCATATCTGGGACTGAGTGCAAGCCTGTCTATCGTCTGTAAATTCACTTCGTCCAGGAACTGCCGAGTGAAATGCGACGTGTGACACCGGACATTGTCATGCATTAAGATGAAGTTCTCGCTGACAAATCCTAGGAAGGGAACAATGTGGCCCTGAAAAATGTCGATAATATACCAATCAGCTGTCAGCTGGAGAGCTGACAGCTGATTGGTATATTCGGCTATTGCATCGGCTCTTGCATGATGTGGCCAGGCTTTGGACGGAAAAACCGACCTCGTTTTTATGCCATAAAAACGAGGTCGGTTTTTCCGTCCAAAGCCTGGCCACATCATACAAGAGCCGATGCCGTATGCAACCGTTTCAGCGAAACAGCCCTGCGCAAATCGCTATCCCGGCTCGCCCGCCTGTTACTGCCATGCAGACACATTTTGTACTCGTCAGTGAACAAGACCGACTGCTATTGCGCGACGCTTCGATTGAGATGCTCTCGAGCAAATTGAAGGCACACTTGTCGGTGGCCTGCAGTTAATTTCGGGCCCGTGGCAGGCCGTTTTGGAGTGAGATCGGCTTTCCTCAAGCGCCTTCTTACCGTCCACTCGCTGACAGCGACTCCTCGAACACGCCTCAGTTCCTGCGTCATATCAACACTCATTCCGGAGTGATGTTGTGATGACGAAACGGTTGTGTCTCTCTGAAGTGCACTCGTGGCGGCTAGCTCTTGGTCTTCGATTAAAAGCACCAGTATTGATATCTTCTTTATACCCTTGATACAGAAGACTGGCTCAAATGAAGCTGGGCAGCGACCGTTCGCTGACTGAGTCCTTATTGCAACAGAGCAACCATTTGAGCAGCTGCTTCAAGATTAGGGTCCATAGTTTCTTCAAATAAATTAGTGCAATTTGCGGAGATGTGTACAGGCGACTGATAAGGTTTACAAACTGAGCGACTACACGCTAAGGGCACCCTCTGTAGGGTACGGGCCTTGGCTTGGAGCGTCACTGGAGGGAGGATAGCTAGGGACGGGCTAGATCGAACTAGGATTATTATTTAAGGGTAAATTTAAAACTACAGTCTCAGCGGCGCGGGCTGGCTAGAGCAAGGGTCGGGGCAGACATTGACGGGGATATCGCGACGGGCCTCGTCGGCGAGGGTAGAAAGGCGGCGGTCTTAGTTTGTGCAGTGTGGTTGTTTCTCTAGGGTTCTCTTGTAGAAGGGTGGTGGAGCCATGGGCAGTCGGCAAGACTAGCGTGAGCCTTGTTCGGCGGATCTGAGAGATCCGGGGAGGGTTCGTATCGGGCGGCTGATGCGATAAGGGGTTTGCGGTATTTGACAGCAGTGTCGAGGAAACGGTTGGTAATGACTTTCATGAACTGCTGTAAGGTAGGCAATTTGAGGTCTCCCTGTAGAGTAGTAGAGGATTTTACGAAGGAAACGGTTCTGGAACGTCTGCATCCTATGGAGGTGACGAGGCTTTGCGTGTGCAAAGACGAGCAAGCGTACGTCATGATGGGACGGATGACCGCGGTGATAAGTAGCAATTTGCACCTGAGTGACTGATAAGCTAAATCGGTTTCCGGGGTTTTTATAGGCGTGGACCGTAGCACAAGTCGTGGGTGTTTACCATGGAGAGTGCATTTTCCTATACACCTTAAATTATAAAAAGTACCCACTGAATATTTTTGTACGATAGTGGTATTAATGTAAAGCTAAAGTCTCGAAGCTTTTAATGGAAATATGGTTTTAAATAATAAAATATTATGTATTTTCCGAAAAATATAGATATGTATGCGTGCTTATGGGTTGAGTTGATTTAGTTGCTCGCGAGTGTATATGGATAATCGTTCAGTTTGCATTAGTTTACGAATGACTATTTGTTAAAATAAAATTGTAGACGTTTGTCAGTATCAGTAACTACATAGGTAGATAAAAAGACAAACTGAGTTAGTTGTTCCATGATTTCTAATACCACAAATTATATACCGGATCATAATATTTCGCTATTCTATTAAATATCGTAGATAATTACTTATGTTTAGATCACAACACTCCAACCGTGACGTTGTATTAATAACTTATCTTTAATGCTTTTTTACTGCTGCGATAGCTATCTTTTTATAGCCACACGGTAAAAATTGAAGCTCGCTAATATGCCGTTGAACTGACACATACTATGAATAAACGAAAACCGGATATCCAGACAGACGTATGTCTAGAAATACCCCAAATTAGAATCGATCATGGAACGTAGCTGTCCCTCTTTAATATCTAAACCCGAAGATGTCTGAGGAAGGCCAGTCTGCAAGATTCCGCTGTCTATGTGCGGAACATTTGTTATTCTACGCGCGTTAGCTGGCGGAGCTTCATCCCGCGCCCTTTGCGCCGATGGTCTCTGTCATTATCATCGTTTTTTTGCTTCACATAACTGGCCGCAACCTCGAGAGATGTCCGTATTGTGCGGCCGCACCTACGCACCAATCCTGTGTACTAACACATACGTATATGAGTAAAAATAAGCTTTTTAGAGGCGAGACGATGGCCATTCCAAGATAATGTAGCTAGTAGATGTCAGCGATAAAAGCTCTTTTTGTCACATAATTAAATATACGGGTTTTCTTTATCTTCGCAGTTGTCAATATTATTAAAAATACTTTTGTAGAGAGATTTTATCTGATTATTTTTACAGTGAAAAGAAAGCAAATACAAACTAGAAAACACAATATTCAGCGTTTAAAAGTGGTTTCAAAGCTAAAAATAGCTTCAACAATACGTTAAATTGGATTCTAAAACAGTATTGACAATTATATTGAACAATTTTATTGACTTAGTCATATTTGATATATTTTACAATGACCACATAATTCAATATATATTTACTAGGTACTAAACGATGAATCGAGCTTACACGTGAAAAGATAATATAATTTTTATGTTTCCTCCACTGTTAGTGTGCGCAATGATAGTATTTTATAGCAAACTGTAACTATAAATTACACTTTTGATTTATTAGTAGTTACCGTAACTAAAATAAAATTATTGCATGAAAGAATGGTAGTATGAGCATTCCGGTATAATATGTGTTTAAAGTGAAAGTATTTTAAGAACGCTTAGAATAGAGCGTAGGTGCTGCTGAAAAACGATGATTGCTGCTATTGTGCATTGATTATTTCGTGCTAACGCATCGTTTGTTTCGTCTAACAAATCTCGTCGCACTCGTGTATCAGTTCCAGTCACACACAGGCAGCATGCTTAATCACTTCGATTTCCGGTCACAAAGCGTCCCTGTCTAACCCACTGGGACTCATAAAACGTAGCGTTTATCAGCCACGAGAATCCTCACAGGTGCGAATCTAAAATCAATCCTGTTATTGTTTATTCAACAAATAACATGAATGTTAGTCCCAATTTAATCATTAATATGAGCGGGCTATACATCACTGTCAGCGGTGGGGCCGTAACCGATACAGTTTATAGTCACAAGACCACTATTCATGTAAAACGTATTCCCAATAGTGTGACATGTTTATTTTCCGGCACTGAAAGCCTTGCTAGGGAAAGGAGTAAAATGAAAAGTAGACACGGGTCCGATAAATAATTGAAGGCTTTGATAGAGCATCGGGAATTCCAGGTCGGAGTACGCCGGCTGGATCTAGAGGGAGCCATCCTTCAAACCACCCTCCGACGCTACTGAATTATTCCGCAATAACACACTTGTTATAGACATTTCTCGAGGAGTGATACTTTTATGATTTACTCCAACTTTTATTGGCACTTAAAGGAAGTATACGATTTATTTCCCGTTCAATATAAGGTATGGAGTATATCATTTTTTGAGTCGGTACCGAATCTCTAAGGGCGTTCGGAACGGTTGGGCGTCACACGCCATTTATATTTGGGGTGTTATGATGTTTCGACGCGTTTTACAGCTAAGAATTATATCGTAGTTTAAAACAAAAATAGCAATAAATTGTATACAAACGCGGCAATCAATTATAACGATATTTATATTTACTTTAATTTTTATGTGTTCAGTACATATTAAAATTAAGAGTATTAGTTTGCTGTTTGAGCCACACGACGATACTTTCAATTGCTTTTTTATTCAATTCAGTTTAGTGTTTACATAAGTATGTAAATAATAATAAATTATACTAACTGTACTGAACTAATGAATGGGGTTTCAATGGCACGTATTTTCTGGTACTGGTTAAGGAGAGCTATTTCAATATGTGCACACCTGTTCATTTTTATTATTCATAATTTATGTATGCTCGTCATACTGTTTGAGTGTTAAAACGGTCTAAATTAATTCATTCAATCATTCTAGGAAAACTGAAGTAGGCACCTGACTGAAGTGTTTGTACGGTTTTTAAGTCGAGAGGGTTATATTAAAAAGTAGGCAAGTACTTAAAGATTTTAAGAACAAAGTCTTGTAATGTGCGTCTGAGGGACTAAATATTCCAGCATACGATGTTTGTCAACGAGCACGTGTGCCACGTTCCGTGTCAGAGCGTGTTGCATATCGTGAACGGAGCCGATCAAAAATTATTATACGAGAACATTAAACTGCTGTACATTGTGCTTTATTGACGTCACTTCCGCGGCAATAAAATCGGCTTGTCTCGAAAATGCATAATTTGTACGACAGTCACGCGCATTACGCTACTAAACGGTGTCTTTGAGAACACATTTCACACTAAACTCTCTGGGGGCTGCCTTCCGATCACAGATAAAGCTTTGTTTTATGCGTTCGAATTATTATCGTCAAACGCTTGTTTATGGCCACAGGAATATTAATATTTCTTTATATCGAACACGCACGCACCGTTCCACCCTGCCAATATGCGGCGAATAATTATAATGAAGGTAGTTTCGGTGTCTTCGTATGCTCCACATTGCTACATAAACAACACATGCTCTAGAAACCGAAAAAGGGTTATTGTTGTGTATCTGAATATAAAAAAACGTTCGAGATGTTTTTTGTGCGACTAAGCGGTATCTTTTGTGACAAAAACATTTCTAGCGAATCCATTAATTAGTGAGATATACGACACACCCGCAGCCTTTGGCACTCAATTATAGCCAGACCTTTGACGCTTGATTAATTCCGACACAAAACTGACCTATTACAGTTTATTGATTACGATCTCTAAATCGATTCAAAGGGCCGCGCTTCCCATATGCTGGTTTAAATAAAAGCTTAAAATTCCTCGAATGCCGACCGAGAAAAACAATAACTGAGGAGCATAAGAAAGGAACGGGGACAGTGTCACGTAATAGGTCCAGCTTCCGGTGCGTTTATCAAAAAATTTATTCGGACATTCCTAGCGCGCCTCCGCTGCGCTTGCCCGACTGGATGTGTTGGCATTTAATTTATCTATAACGCTGAAAATGCCGGAGACGGCCGCGCAACCGTTATTGCTGGGGTTCTCTCACCACTGGCAGGCTACGCACTTCCGCTATGTCAATGATTTATAGCCGCTTACGGCATTTGCGGCGTTTAACTGTGTGTTGTCCGACCCATTGTCCAAGGATCGTCGAATATGGACGAGAATGATTCTTGAATTATGACTGAGCGGGGGTTGGCTGCCCTATAATATTTGATTTCGCGTCCTAATGCAAAGGGTCAATGCGTGCTTTGTCCAAGTTTAATCTGTTTGCGTCGCCTAAAGGTGACGTTGATTTGTTTGCGTTTCGATTCGTCGCGCTATTGTCATCGGCGTTTTAAAAAACATATGAATGGATTTATATTCGATTGTTTGTACCGGAAGTTTTTAGAGATAAATTTTAACAACGTTCTTTGTTGCTAGCATTGACCCTGGGTAAATAACCGGATATTAGGTAGTAGCTACATTGTCAATTTATTGACAAACCTTTTTGACGTGTCTTTGAAAATACATATCTTTGACTTTTGGATACCTAAAGGTACGAAATATTATTGAAAATCGTGATAGTTAATTATATTTTCAGAGCCTTTTTGTGTTGCACTGGGAATTATGGAACTTTAAAAGTGTTGTATTCTATCACAATTCCCAGGTTATTCTTTCAGCTGGTACTTTATTAAAAGCATATTAAGTGGTTTACGCGGGTATTGTTGACATTTATGGAAGTAACAAGCGTCATGACGTGTCGCCAGTGTGTAGTGTAGGACTAGTGCCTCGCGCGGTTCTCACGCTCTTACTCTGTCAACGCCTCACTCACTCTGTCAACACTAGACTTGATTAAATATTACACGTTCCTGTCTCAATAATATGTAGAAGTGTTACAAATATGTATAGAGTCAATACAGAAACCATTCGGTAAAAGAAATCACAGACGTACTCGTAAGTACCTGTATTAGAGGGAGCAAACCTGAAGGGGCAATCTATTAGCGTCAATTAACGATTTTTCCTTTTATAGATACTTTTCAGCAATTTAGAATTACAGTACAGGTTTTAATTGGAGCAGCGTCACAACACCAACTACAAGTCGTTTGTGGTGCGGTTTCCGACACAACATCTCGACACGATCCTAAAGGAAGAAAAGAAGAGAAAAAGCGGCGTTTTCGCGGCAGGCTACGCGACACCGCGCTGCGTAACTCGACGCCGTCACTTTGTGTGTCTAAGTTTATAAGTTATATTTTGTGGAAGTAAGATTAATAATTGCAGTAGTTTATTTTTATTGTATGTTTAATTTGTATATTTTATCTGATATTTTTTTTTTTTATATGTTTGACAATCTCGGGACCCCGAGGTCCAGGTCATTTGGTAGGTGTACGAGATAAGGCCAACTCGCATTAGACATGAAACACATCAAATGAAATAGGGCACCAACCGACGATTATCCCTGCTTGTACTATGAAAGTAATCCCAATGACAATACCCGGTTGGTGCAGTTCTATTGCAGAATTTGGAAGAAAACAGAAGATGAAACGCTATAGGTTTAGGTGATTTAGTGGACTGGTAATCGTAAATTATGTAAGAAGTATTGGCCTTTGCCTGACCATTGACAATTAACAAGGCTTTAAATGGCAGAGGGTGACTTGCACACTCAATAAATGGGCCCCCGAAAACGGTCTCTAGCACAAAGTGACGTACCTTCAAGGAAGCAACATATCCTGAAGTGATAGAGGAGTGGAAAGGTGGCTTTCCACTCCTCCATTGTCCTGATAGCCGATCCCTACCAGCATTTATTGGATTATACATCCTTCTCCCGAGCACGTTTGCTATTGCGAATCTCCACTCAGACCGGCCGATTACTCTTCCTTGTCATTGTTCACCCCAGCCAGCCAATAAAGGCAAGCCGGAGATGAGGAACAAGATTTCTCCCGAGAGATCAGGTCCGTGTGGTCGCTACTGCCCAACAGTTCGCCACAAAACTGCCTTGCGGATTGTATCTCTTTTTATTCTCAGGACTCTCACCCTAGGTATAATCTAAGGTTTATTGGGGCACGCAAGCCTCACTACGACGCCAACGTAGAGATACAGCGGTGAGGTTATTATTTTTATTCCGTTTATTCATTTTCTAAAACTTATTTCGTACATTTTTAAATATTTCTTAAACAATATAAAAAATAGTAGCCCACCGGTATCGGGAACAAGGTCCAAGCTACCGGCGGTCAGGGCTCGAGAGAGAGGAACTTCCTAATTGTTAGGAAGTTCCTCTCTCTCGAGCCCTGACCGCCGGCTGTGAGCTGTGTCCAGAAGTCCTGCTTTCTGAATCAAGCCCTTGATCCAGCTGCCTAACGAGAGCCTCCTGAAGTGTTGGTCGAGACTCGTGGCTATTAAGCCGTTGGCTGACACGACTATCGTTACAATGATTGCCGAGTTCACATCCCACATGTCGACAAACTCGCGAGCCAAGTCAAGATACTTGATTTGTTTATCTTTCTCGGCTTTCACGAGTTTCTCGTCATACGGAACGGTTATGTCTACAATCATTGCATGCCTCTAGATTCGATCCACCACCACTATATCAGGCTTATTGGCCACAATAGTCCTGTCAGTAATGATGGACCGATCCTAGTATAATGTGTCTGATACCTATGTCTGAAATAAAGATATATTAATTAATAATGTGATATTGCCATTATCGAGAACTGGGTCGGGCACATACCTGTAGTACGGCACTTCCGAGTCCACAAGAGAGTTTTTCAGAGCAAGTTGCTGATGGATAATCCTGGCTACAAGGTTAAGTCATGCAAGTATTCTCCGTTAGTTAGACGAGAATAACCAGAGATAATACGGCGAATTGATTCTCCCGGACGGTGACATGCTCGACATATGTCAACCATGCCGTCCTCCACAATAAATCTCCAGTAGTTATTCGTCATGATAGCTTCGTCCATAATCGCACAGACAAAACCTTCGGTTTGTCCAAAGAGATCACCGTATCGCAGCCAGGCTACGGACGCTAATTGATTTACGTCGGGCCCATGTAGGATTGTAGGGCCCGGAAAAAGTCCGTGAAGGCGCGTACCTTGTTTTCGCCCGATAGAAGGCTACTGAATACCTTCCTCAGGCGGCCAAAGAAGCGCTGTTTCACGATTGCTTTATGTCAGTAACATTGATAGCTAACGCTTCCAACATACCCAAATACTTGTAAGTTTCAGTTGAAGAGAGATTTCTGAGGTTTATGGAATCCGAGAGTTGAGTTACCCACGGATTCCATAATCTCCCCACGCTTTACAAGGATGACCGCAAATTTGCCCACACCAAACTCTATCCTGATGGCGAAACTGAAAGTTTCAGTTTGCAGATTACTGTAGGAAAAGAGTTTCAAATCATCCATGTAAAGGAGGTGAGATTTAACCTGACCACCTCTCTTCAACCGGTAGTCTAGTCCTGAATTTTCCAGCAGTGTGCTTAGAGAATTCAAGGCTAGGCAAAACCAGACTCAAACTATCGCCATGAAATATATCCCACTCGATCCTTACTGGTTCGCTCCGTGACACGGGACATATAGTCTCGGGGCTTATATCAGTCCCCGAAAACGCCCGTCTCATAAAGCGCATCGCTCTAAGGCGAGTGTTAGTTTGTAGTAGAGCCGGGTGCCGGGCCGATTTTGAAGTTCGAGCTTCAAGCTTTCGGAGTTTTGGATCTGGATCTGTGCTGGACGGAGCGTAGACTTCATCAGTCGAGACCTTTCCAGCTTGATATTTAGATTCAATGAGCCTCTTACCATGCGGTGATCACTCGCGGTGATCACAGAGGCATCATTGAATATCTGGTTCTTCGTCGACATGATGAACTCAATCTAATTTTTGGTTGCACCGTCGGGGCTCTGCCAGGCCTACTTCTTGTGCTCACGATTTCTGAAGAAGAAGTTCATCATATAGAGGCCCTCCTTCTCCGTAAAACTGGCCAGTAGTTGTCCCCAGTGGTTCCGACGTCCAAATCCAAATTGCCCCACTTGCAGCTCGTCACCGTCTCGTTTGCCCAGTTTCGCATTGAAATCCCCATGACCACGGTGAAGTGAGTTTTATGACAATGCATGGCTCTGGATATATCCTCATACATGGTCTCTATTTCGTCGTCGGGGTGTGTCGAGGTTGCGGCTTATACCTGTACGACCGTCAGCGAATATCTTGACGATATTCTGAATATAAGGTACGCCACCCTGGTCGACACACTCCCGATCCTCACCACATTGGACACGAGGGACCTGTGAACGATAAACCCGATACCACCCTGGGACTTCTGGTCACCCTCCCGGAAATAGAGCAGATTGCCGGATTTGAGAATTATCATGTCCTCTTCGGACTTCAGACAATCCCAAGATACTCCATCGCAATCTACTCAATTCCATCTCAAGTTCGGTGAACTACTCGTCGGTCCGGAGTGTTCTTGTGTTCAGTATTGCGAGGTCCAGTCGTCGGTGTTTGCTGGGGTAGCCTGATCCACTCCGGGGACTCTTAGCACCCCTTGCCTGACGGTGACCTTGATCGCTACCGGAGTCAAGGAAAGACGGGCTGCGGGGCACTAAGGGCCATTTTCTCGTTGTGCTTATCATTTTTTTTGCCATAATCGCCACGCTTGGCAGGCGGGTTGGCGATCGAAGTGTAGCTGTTACAATGAATAGAGAATGCTGCTTCCCATTCTCCGGTGAGTCCCTTAGTCGCCCACGGGAAGTGATTGGATGGTGCTATTCTTTTACGTCCGAAACCATACAGAACGATCAAAAGTGCCTGTTATGGTTTAATTGAAATAAATACTTTGATTTTTTTTAAATTATTTGTTAACTATTTCGGTATGCTACCCATTATACTTATTTTCAAATCTAAATAATTAAAAACACATCGAAAACTAATATTTTCAGTACTTTTACGTCTCATATTACACTGACTGAAAGAAATGCACCTATCTATAACTATAATCTTCACATAAACGATTCAGGTCGCTCCGAAATAAATAGATAAATAAGTTAGAACTACACTTAATTATACGAGTCAGATGAAACCGCAAACAGATGCTTGGTTCCTAAGCGGCGAAGTTAAAAGCTTTGTTCAGTTCGTCGAATGACTAATTTAAACCGTATCGTGTGATACGGATTAAGATTGGACAGATTTTGTGTGGGTAGCGGTGCCAAAAAATAAAGAGGCTGACGAGAGATATAAGTACCTACTTACCAAACACATTTAAAATTGATTTTTGAAAAATCTAATGACACTGTTTTAGACTTATGTGTTTCTTGCGAACGGTCGTGGATGTTCAAATCCAAATAGTTTCGGAATAAGCCATCCACGCCCTCTTGAAAAATTAAAACGAAAAAAATACAGCAGTTTCCACTACTGGGCGAAGGCCTCCCCTCTTGTAACTCTAGGTAATATTTTTAGCGCTCTCTAGAAACAACACTATTATTAGTCATGTTAGGACATGTCGCCGCATTTTTTTCGGCAGGCCTTTATTACGTTTTTCATTATCAGGGACCTTTGCGTGGAGACTCTTGTCCAGCGATGACTCGCATTCGGCTAACGTGACCCTACCAACCTCATTTGAGCCTGGCACCTTTTTTGCCCAGGTCTTTTATGCCCGTTTTAGAGTGCAGCGTGGTATACCGTTTTGAAACCTAGAATACTGCACTCCATAGCTCTCACGCCAAGGCACAGCGATGCGCTTCGACGAGTTTTGGCACCATTAGTTACGACGAGCAGGAAGCACATATCAATGTGTTTGCACTTGAGGTTAATCGTCAGCCTTCACAGATGATCTCGATAAGCCGATAGACTTTATTTATTATTTATTATTATTATTTATTATTTATTAGAACAAAAAAAAAAAACACATGTTACAATTTATTTGTGTTCGATAATAGCCACATTAGTTAAAACTGTGTCGTAGCTATTAACGCCCACCTCCAGGATAGAGATGACATCAACGTTCCAATTTAAGAGGTTTTATCAATCTATACTTTATTATAACTACGCTTAAAATCTAGTGTGTCAGTGTGCGTGCGTATGAGTGAGTGCGTGTGTGTGAATTTATGTATGAGTGTATCTGTATGAATACGAGGGTGTGAGGGTGATTGTGTGTGTGTGTGTGTGTGTGGCTTTACCTAAACGTATGAGAGGAAGATGTTGTGAGAGTTGGAGGTATGGAAAATAATTAGGGTTTCACTATATTTTCCAGCTCTTCGTATGTGAGAGTGGACAACCATTGGCTAGTGAGCCGTTTACACTCTCGGGAAGTGTGTGGATAAATATTCAGAACCCCATTCACTGTATTGTATAACGCAGGGGCAAAGAACTTGAATTGTCGACGTACCAATTTTAGATTAGAGGAGTAAGTTTGACAGACTCTATCAGACCTACGTTTATTTTTATTTAACTCAGGATCAAACGAAAGCTCAGCATGTTTACGTAGGACAATATTTAGCACGAATGAATGCCTCACTGAGGGTACTTTACAGAGGGCATACAGTTCAACGGTAGGGAAACGAATTGGTTTATGTGTCATGACCTTAAGCACAGCTCTCTGTGCCCTCTCAAGACGTAGAAGATGACTCTTCCCAGCATTACCCCAGGCCGACACACAGTACGTGATGATGGAATGAGCTAAAGCAAAATACACGGTTCTCAGAGTTGAAAAATCGGCTGAACTTCTTAGGTTTTTAAAAACAAATATTAATTTTCTAACCCTAGATACTAGTGCATTAATTTGTCCAGCCCATGTCATCGCACTGTCAATCAGGACACCGAGGTATTTAACGGAGTCCATACGTCTTATTGTGGCACAACCACAGTCATTATTCGTGGCAGCATTGCAGTTGTGAGCTGTCAGAGAGAAATCGGTCGTTGGCTGTGACTTGGGCCTCGGACCGAATATTACGAACCCAGTTTTATCTAAATTTATGGTAAGCAAATTTTGTGCAAGCCACCTCATAGTAGTCTTTAACGCCGACTCTGCGAAATTTTGTGCCTCAGTCCAATCATTGCCATGTACTAGTATGACTGTGTCATCAGCGTATGAAATCAGTCTGGAGTTGGGTGGGGAGAGTTTACACAGTTCATTAATGTATACAAGGAACAAGGTAGGCCCAAGTACACTACCTTGTGGGACCCCAAAGTTGATACACATTTCTTTACTGGATAGGTTATCTATCTTAACACATTGGGAACGATCTCTCAGATAACTCCTGAAGATATCAAGTGAGATACCTCGAATGCCTATGAGTTCCAACTTGTTGAGCAAGAGGGGGACAGAGACAGTGTCAAAAGCTTTGGAAAGATCGAGAAAAATAGCAATCGTTTTTTGTTTGTTATGTAAATTTTGAGCTACTGAATCCAACAAATCTAAAACTGCGTCTTCAGTGTTTTTGCCTGCTCTAAAGCCATATTGGTTGTTGGACAGTACCTTGTGTGTATGTAGATAGCTGAGCAGACGTTTGTTTAATATTTTTTCAAGAAGCTTCGATAATATAGTCAAAACAGAAATGGGTCTGTAGTTGTTGACACTGCCTCTGTTCCCACTCTTATAAATAGGATGTACCAGGGCCTTTTTAAAGACCGCAGGAAAGACTCCAGATGTAAGAGCGAGGTTGAATACATGACAAATGATAGGGATAAGGATTTTCCTGGCAGCACTAATCAAGGTCGCAGGGATGCCATCCCAACCCACAGCACAATTAAGTTTGAGGGTAAGAATGAGTCTCTCAATTTCCTCATTATCTGTGGGGAAAATAACCATGGAGTCATAATGTGGAAGCGACTTACCACAGACTAAGGAACCGGCACAGTTGTCACCCATAGGAACCACAATTTTAGAAGCCAGATTTTCTCCGACACTTGCGAAATATTCATTAACAATGTCTATTGAATGGGATGGGTCAGCAGATATTGACAAGAGATCGGTGGCAGAACTTTTGTTCATTTTCATATTTGTGATGACTTTAATGAGGTTCCAAGTGGCCTTTGGATTTTTACGGGATTTTTCAAATTCTGTTCGTTCATACTGTCGCTTTAATTCCTTGAGAAGATTGTTACAAAAGTTTCTGTAGCGGAGATAAATTATTTTGGAAGTCTCATTATTAGGGTCCTTTTTAGTTGTATGACAAAGTTTATCCCTATTTCTAATACACCTTAGAAGGCCGGGTGTGATCCATGGCTTAATGATACGTTTCTTACTCGAGATAGCAACATTATGACTATTCTCAGCAACGACAGACGATATAATACTGACTAAGTTTGATGCAGCATTGTTGGCATCATAACAGTTCATGACAGGAGAGAAGTCAGTATTGTTTAAAGCATTCACGCAAGCATCTATATCCACGCGCCTTGATGCTGCCGGGGGTTTTTGGGCTTCTAAGCTAATATTACAAAAAGCTATAACTGGAGCATGATCTGTAATTAGAGAATCGAGAACCAATGATAAAGATGGTTTATTAGACTTAATTATAATATGGTCCAAGCAACTATCAATGCGCGTAGGTAAAAGATGTGCAGGAAGCATACCATGTGATGCAACAGTGTTTAAGTATATGTCGGAGTTTTGGTCATTATCATTACAATTTGGGGCTATATTTATATTAATATCTCCTATTAACATAAGTGTTCTAAATGAGCTTAATGAATTAAGTGTTGAATCTAAACTAGTGATAAAGTTTTTAATATTATGATTTGACGGTGACCGGTAAATTGCTACAACTGCTATCTCATTTTTGAACTTTAAAATCAAGCAATTTGCATCATCAAATTTAGGTTTTTCAACAGTAATTTGCAAGTCCTGCCTTGTGAATACAACAACACCATCATTTTGGTTAAAATGGTCCGAAGATGAGGATATATAACCAGGGATAAGAGGTATAAGAGGACATTTACGTAGCCAGCATTCGGATAGTACTATTATATCAATCTGTACCTTAATACGCTGCAGCAGTATAAGAAGGTTATTAAAATTTACACCATTCCCTATGCTTCTGATATTAATCTGAAGTACTTTCAGACCATTTTTATCCTTTTGCAGATATGAGTTTACTTGCTCCGGGGAGCAATAGTATGATGATGATACTGACAATGAATCCATATCATCTGCAATTTTGGAGCTATCATCCATACTCGAAATCAAGAACCAACATATTTTCTATTATGGTCATGCACACTGCATAAAAAATCACCCTAAGTGAGAGGGACAGAGAGTGAGATATGCGCGAGGTCGAATGATGGGGCTGTTTAGGTAAAATGTTGTTTATGTAATGATTGGAGATGTATGTGTATATGTGTGTTTTAGTGAGTTTAAGTGGGAGTAGTGTATGTTTGTGGTGAAGAGTTTTAGTTTTAAATGTAACATTGAAAGTATCATACAGAAATAAAAGAAAAAATGATATAAATTTAAAACAAGTTATGCTATCAATACAAATACGACTAGTTTTGCTTAGAAATAAAACGATTTGATAACAATATACTTTGAAATGATAGACAAGAAATATACATGTGAGGCCCAGTCACTTGTCAGAATTATTAATTTTTAGGAGGTCAGACTCATCCTTGATAACAAAATGCTGGGAACCCGCCTCCTTCCGAAGAAAAATTTTACCATTTTTTATCCAACAGAATTTAAATTCATTTGTGTTGGCAAAATCACGAGCCAAGAAGAAGAGACGCTTCATCTTTGAAGTGAGATTTTCGGAGATAAATACTGGTTTAACTGGGCCATGTATTTTCAGGAGCTCGGTTGTCAACTTATTGTTGTTCTTGTTATGCTTTTTATACATCTCGATAATTTTTTCCTTCAATAAATTGGTTGTAAAATCCACAATAACAGTCTTATTTTCAGGGTCCTTGGTACCTATGCGAAAAATGTCCTTAATCTCGAATGACTGCATGGGTACATTAAGGGTTGCGCCGATGTTCATTACTGTACTCAATAATTCAGTTTTAGTTTCCGACTTTTTTATGGGAATGTTTCTGATCTCAATGCAGGTTGATCTAGTGCCACGCTCCACGCGTTCAAATTTTTCTTCAAGATTTTGAATACACTTGAGATTATTTTTCCTTTCGGATTCGAGCTGAGCTTCCAAATTTTCAATTTTTGCTTTGAGATCATCATAATCCTGGGACAGGAAAGAAACGGTAGCCTGAATTTCACTATTTTGGTTTTTTATTTCTTCCACTGTTTCGCACAATTTTTCAAATTTCTTTTCCTGACCCTCCTTGAATTCGAGAAACATCTTTTTAATTTCCGCCATGAAAATAGTTAATTGGTTATCCTGGTCAATCCTTGATTCGGAACATTTGCGTTTGTTGCGATGCGTTATATTAGGGAAACCGCTTTGGTTACTGGCTACATTATCAGTTTTCGTTATGTTAGGCTCCGAAGAGCTGTGGTGCAGCAGAGTTGGTAATGGCGCTGCAAGTAATGTAGATTGGGTAGGGTTTCTTGGCGGAGATCTATTTATTGGCATTTTTATAGGTGTTTTTTCCAATAAATAAGATAAAATAAAAAAATAAAAAAATTTCGTAAAAACAAAAAGTAAACTTTTCGTTAACCCAGATTTGAACTCGTGTCACTTAGCGATCTCGGCTATCAGATCCGACAGCTACACCGCGACGCCACGGAGTGCTTATTAGTGGTGTTGAAATTGTTGACCAGTAGACTCAGTAGAATGTTGATGATTTAAGTTTTGCTACGTGTTCTTTGTGTTACTACTGAGGTCAAAGTCCAAAACGGGTTCACTTTTTTAAAAGAATTGAGTTCGTTTTAATGTAAAAACTGTTGTCACTGCTATTGTAGCCACTCAATCACAGAGATTTTACACACGACTGTCACTTGTAACTTATTGATGTTGTTTCTCGGTTTTTATTGTTATTTGTCACTTTAAATACTGTTTTATTATTAAAAAATACGGAGCAGTTTAAAAACACGTTAGTCTGCGTTGACGTCTCGCGAGGGGGGGAAAGACTTTTCTTTAATACCTGTTTTCAATAAGAAATAACTGGCCCAACTGGATGTAGGAAAAAATATATGTCCTGTCAATCTACCCCGAACAAACGCTTAGTAGTCATTACTTTGGTTTTAGACGACTCGTATTCAGTTTTCAGTTCATGAAGCATTGTCTTTAGCTCCAGAGCTGTGGCGCCAAAAATTAACTTAGTTCTCAGTAAGCCGAGAGTTCGTCAGCCTCTTATTGCCGTAACGCCTTGCCCCTTTGATCCGCTTGAGCGACACCATCGAGCGCCTTGTCGTGCAGGGCAAGATGGAGGGCCGGAGGACGAAGAAGCCGCCAAAGTGATGGACCGGCCATTGGAATGATCGTGAGGAAAATAACCTCGGCCCCCACAGTAGTTGTTACGTGATGATTACAACTACTCTGTCAAAAGAAAGCAGATGTGCCTATATATACATGTCATTGTATATAAAGGTCTTGGTTTTTAAGTGATCTGAAAACTTTTACTAATTTTAAGGCAACGTTCGCACTCGCATGTCAGTCACAAACTGTCATAATAGCCTTAATTTTCACACATTTTTGTGAGATTGCAACTGAGATGTGAATGCAAACGTTGTTGCTTGAAAATAAGTAGAATAGGCACTCTGTCGGTAACGCAATTAACATTTCTGTATATTTTCATAATCTGGTTTAATATCTTTATAAAAATCTGGTACCTAGTTAAAGTTGTTAAAAAAATTAAGTCCTGTTCAAAATGGTTTGTGAAGGTCTGATGGACAGCCGCTCTTCGTTAAATACTGGTATTCAGCTGAATCCGGTTTAAGTGGAAGCCGATACCAATATAGTTGGGAAAAGGTGAGGCAGATGATGACATGTTCGTATTGTTCATACCATAGCAACCGATTTCAAAGTGACAAGTAAATAACGTAATTAACTGTCGCATGTAATGCATTGCCATTGTACTCGCATGTGTTTTTTATTTTATTTTATTTATTTTAGGAAAACTTACACATAAAGAAATAGAGTAAGTAAGTAGTTTAAACAAAATATGGCCAATTACAAGTTTCCACATGTATCGTTACACCTAATAGGCCTGCGGATAACCAAACTGGTAAGTTAAGTAGATACGTTTATCACCAATACCACTCTGCTCCAAGTTCATAATTGTAAAATGTTTTGGTGTAGGTACAATAAAGAAGTCATGTTATTTAGATTTCGTGACTAAATAAAAACAGCCACTCAACAGGTTCGATCTTTGAGGTAAAGCAACGCTTGCCGTGGTCGATCCGCGGATGAGTGACCATTCTATACCAAGACTTCTCTGTGCCTCGGAAAGCACGCCAGTGATCTCGCCTGTCATTTGTAGATCTTTGTCAGTCGTAACGGGTAGTCAGAAATCAGGAAATCTTAGTTCAATTTTGCCCAGAGGTACCGTGCTACCTACTGAATTGTTTAGGTCAGATAGGCAGTCGCATGTAAAATACTGGTAGTCAGTCGCATTGGGTTAGACTTTTAGCCGACCTGCATTAAATTGGGAGAAGGCTAGGCTGATGGACAGTACAAAAAAGGAGCATTCTATCTATCCGACTAGATTCACAAGAAGGAATTCGGTGGCATATTCGTAGCGCCATGTAGCACTTAGCTCTGCTGCTACGTTGCTACGAAGAGGCACTACGAGCTAGAAAACAAATTAAACAAAAATCCATTAAGGAGACAACATAAAATATGATTGTATGCGCAAACCAAGTATGCTTGTAAACATTTTTGCTGATTGCTTAAAACGGGGCCAATATGAGGCATTATTCTCTTTTTTCCTGTTATATTTTCATGAGGCATCCACTACATTTATTACAGATCTTTGCTTAGCAAACTTTTCAGGCATAGGGGTAGTGGTCAAAACTGTGACGAAGATCTAGTTAAAAATAAAATTACGTGCATTTGAAGCGCTTTCGTAATATGATACCCCTCTTGAACTAGTTACGCCACTTTAAATACATAAACACATTCTGGCTCACATTGAAACAAAATGAAATATTTTACCAATATTTCACTTGCTTGCAAAAACAAGTTTGTAGCATCAGTAGTTCGTGGTATATTCAACTATGGCAGACAGATGAAGTGGCACCATAAAGGTTCCTTCTTCATCATTTCTGTACGCACCCTACATAATCCGAGTCTGGCTGTTTGTGTATGTGAGCTAATGTGGTTGTAAACGCACCCATGATACAGGAGAAACTCCTAGTGTTGGGCAACGTTTTTATAAAAAAACAAACCATAATAATATGAAATTAAATTTTGACATTTTTGTGCGAATTTCACAAAAGAAACTTCAATGTGTGAATTTCAACGAATCTCGTAAAATTTATTTTCACGAAAATACCATACCATTATTAAAATGTAAAGGCAGTGGCTTTACATGGCTTGTTCATTTTGCGCCTTGAAAGTTGCTATCAAGAGAGAGATGTCCAACCCGTTCAACGTCAAAATATTTAGAGATTTCCTAGTTAAGCTATTTTCACAAAAATACCCTGATCACAAAACACACGATGAGCCAGCCTGATCGTATGTTTTGTTATCAGACTAACTTAGCGCTTGTTCATGACACATACAGATATTTAATGAAAACGCAAAATTAAATTTGCGGTAACGCAAAAACACTTGATTCGTAAAGGAAGACTAGGTTTTTAGTGTCCAGGACTGACATGCATACAAAATTATAAACTGCCTTTACGCCATAAGCCGCTGTATTTTCATGAAAAGGATGTACGGGATTTTCCGTCGACTATAATAAAGAAAACAAAACCCACGGAAGCAAAGACACAAACACAACTAGTAATACATAGTTTCAAACACTTTGTGGAAATATGAAATCTACATTTTATAAATTTTACACAAAGTCTATAGAATTTCAGAATGACAGATCAAGTTTCACTGAAAACTAAGATTCTTATTCATTTATTTGCTTTGCATTTAAACATGGATGCCCTGTAGCATTCGTTGGTCCAACAATAAAAAGCCCCCGACGATCAGTTCTTTTTAATCATGTCATGGCCATTCTTATTTTAGGCAAATCGATTTCCACCTGAATTTTAGAGTGCAGGGTAGATCAGTAAAATGTTTTACATTTCATATTTCTTTGTACTGTTTATAGCATTGATACAGCACGAATAAATCACTGATTCGAGTTACGTTTTTCTTTGTAATTATTTTAGTACCGTACCTACATATCAAATCAACTAGCATCTTCGTTGAGTTATATTACGATGGATCCATGGAGATATTAAGGTTTTCTCATTGATTAAATACTAGCTTTTGACCGCGGCTTCGTACGCGCATATCCCGTTCCCGTATTTATTGCTCGTTTCCGTGTAGCTTATAGCCTTCCTCATGAATGTGGCTATGACATACAAAAAGAATCCGATCCGAGTGGTAGTTCCAGAGATTAGCGCGGTCAAACAAATAAACTATAAACTGCGCGTTTTTCCCAGCTTCAGTGTAACTTATCTGTTTAGCTCCTTAAATTAAATGTTTCTGACCCCTTCATCTAAGGTCTGGTTACTGTTACTATTCCTCTATATTAGGAATAGTAACAGTAACCAGACCTTATCGAAGGCCACTGAGTACCCTATACACTAACTATGTCAAAAAAATTAACCTGGTTTGCTTGAAGTCTAAGTAATTTCAATTTCAATTTCAGATCATATTCCTCATAGGATTTTGTTCAAATAAGTGACTTTTTTCAAGAAAAAATTAGCTTAGCGACTAACACTTCAACAAAACAATTTTGTTTTACAGAAACATGGTTGTAGAAGCACTATTACAACACAATATTATCCTCTTCTTTTAAAATTTTTGCTCGCAAGTAAACAAAACTTTCCGGACACTTACGTGTTGTGAAAGCACTAACCTTTTCTAAAATGAATTTGAACGAGGTGCAACTTTCCCTCTCATCATCATCATGTATCTCGTGTTGAGAAGAAAACTAGATGACTATGGCGCTAGCATGCTGTAATTGTTTTAGTCTGTGGTCATTGGCCATCTCTTGTCAATTGCTCTATACAACTTTTCAGGTAATATGTAACTTTTAAAACAAAAACAAAATTTGCTTTATAAAATTGATTCTTGTATCAAACTACGCTACCCTAAATATTTCAACATGACGTCACTCGTCACCATGTCCAATGTCCAGATTACAAAACAGGATAGCGGTGCCTCGTACTAGTATTAATTTTTCATCATCTCAAAAATCATTTCGACTCTTTGGTCCATTAGTTTTCAATGCATTGAATGTATACGATCCCAAAAGCGTTACTGATATCGGCTTCCGATTTTCAGACTGCCAAGAAAGAGGTTGTCAGAAAGTTTTGGAGTGGTGACCACGTACCGGAAGACATAGCGGTAGGCTTCAACAAGGTAGACCGATGACCTGGTGACCCTTTTTTTACTATTGATAGGCACGCGTTTGACCACAATGTCACCTGATGATAGGCGATGATTTGGTCGAAGATGGAACACGTTTGCCTAGAAGTAACCTATTCACTCTTGACTTAAATACTCCTGGCAGGGAATTCCACTCTTTAGCTGTACTCACAATGAATGTGTGTGTTCCCAAAACGTTTTATGCGTGCAGGTGGGATGTCCACCATATACCGGTGGCGCGTCTTGTGGTCCGATGATGAAACGGGCTTAGCGGCACTAATCTATGCAATTCCGTCGCACACTCCCCAAAATGCAACCAATAAAAAACCGACAGGCTAGCAACTCGGCGTCGATGCTTAAGACTTTGGAGCTTCGACTCGACGAGCCTACCATTGCCGATGATCCTCTTGGCTCGTTTCTCAAATATACGAACGGGACCGGTCGACACAGCGACTCTTGGAGGAGGCCTATGTTAAGCACTGGACATCTTTCGGCTGAAATAACGATGATGAAATATGTTCTCATCGATTTTCATATCTTAATTAAACCACTCATTTCTTAATTAACCAGTTTTAACGTGAGATCCAATTTGAATAAGCTGCAAACCATAACAGGTGTCAGACTCTAACTAAGCATCTAACTAAGCATCGATGTCATTGTAAGATAATTTTGCAAGAACAAATAAACGCATGCCTCTTTTCCAAGAAAGCAATAAAATATTCCAAAGCGTTATTGTGTTGCTAAAAGTAGAAGCTATAATTGCGTTTTTAATGTTTTTAAAACTCATTTTGTTTAATTTAATGGCTTTACCGCAATAGTAACTTTAACTAACTTTTAAGTAGATAATAAAGTGTTTATTGTTAGAAAATGTACTTTAAATCTTTAGCTGTTTGTGTTAAAATTGTTAGATAGGTAAACTGATTGATTTATTTAGGTTTTTGTTTCACAAAGTTCGATTTTCAGACTCGCGTCTGAACACTCGAAAAGTCATGTATTCTCTATAAGATTCCGAAAACTTCCAAACAAAGAATGTGATAGTTAAATGTGAAATTCATTCATAATTTTATTGTGCCTACTTACATAATTAATTCCGCTTAGATACCAGATAAATTAATAAACCAATGCCAAGTCTAATTTCATGTAAATAAAATTACTGCTAAACTTGTTTGACTCATGTGTCCATGCACAAAAAGGTAAACTCAAGGAAATTAATTGTTCATCTAGTTAACTAGGTGCTAACTTAATTATACGTAAACTCAAATCGTTAGCGCCATTTTAAAACAATGATCAAATGGATGCAAGTGACGTTATGTCTCAATTTGAAAAGCAAGTAATGGAACTCTTACTTTGATAAAATCCATTTAGTGCTTTAAATGTATTTTATCAAAGTTTCTTTGAAGCGTTGTAAATGGAGAAAAGGTTTTTCATTAATTTTCGCTTTGATCTTCTAAAGATTACTTTATTTATTTTCTGGATAAACTGTACTGGACTACTTTGAACTGATTAGCAGGATTACAAGACCAATAAAAGAAGTTTGTATCAGTTTAACACAAGGTCGCTAACAGTAATAAATCCCTTCATCGATCCCGTGGATAAAAATTAATTAAGAAATAATTGTAACTGAATGGCAAGGACTTATTTTTTTATAAAACGTGACATATTATTATTGCTAACATACACCTAGATAGGCCACTCATCAGCAGTCGAGTCATGCAAGGGACAGTACATTGCACATAACTATGTTCATTTCTCGTTAGTCTGCAATAAAAGGCAGGCACAAAAACGTCGAAGCATTTCGAGTGCCAATTAAATCGCCACAAACATCCTGTAAGCCGAGATTATCGTATCGTAACAAGCATCGGAAACCTGCCCACTTCTCTCACACTGAATAAATTAAATAAAAACCCAATATAAAATAAATTAGAAATTGTTACACCAACAGTTGAGCACTGTTGTCTTGGGTTGGCTCATTAACTTTGCGCATAAGCGGAACTTAACGAGACGAAACCGAGTGGGGAAATATTTATATTTTATTCATAATTCATGTTGTCTTCAAGATAATTTTAAGGCGCACAATTTGGTTTCCACAGCACTTATTTGTTTAATTTAATTATGTACTTTCCCAATAGATGGCACTGCGCGGCGCTTAATTACCACGCAACGCACGTGCGCCGGCCGTCTATAGATATTTTATGTCGATTCAATTCCGTTTCCTTAGCCTTTCTGAGTATTTACGAATACGTACTGTATAACGATTTCAGCCATCACTATCATGATGTAATTTAATATTGATTTTCAATGACCTTATTGTATACAAATAGAGATAACGTTATAATAATTCATTAATTGGTTAACATAGAGAACATAATTTCTCACGTGTTTTAAACTTTAATGAGACACAAGCTTGTAATTAAACTAATTAATGAAGCTTTCAAAGGAATATTTTATAACTGTTAAAGAAGTTAATTATTTGCTCATTACATATCTTAGGTACCTACTATGTTAAACATATAAGACACACATTTAGGTGTGTCCTATCAAAGCCTCACCAAAATGCCCAAGAAAGAAGGTTTTTTTTTTAAATTCCGGTGTTTTGTAAACAAGTCCTGTGTGGATTCGTTCAGCTCCTACAAAATATCTGGTAAAAATCGAGTAAGTTTCGCACTATCTCAAATCTGTTTGAGATAGTTCGAAACTTACTCGATGATTTACGCCATTTTAAACTTCAATTTGTAAACAGAGTAAGCGCCGTCTGGTAACAATAACGGAAAAACTGTTTTTTTCCCATTAAATTTAACATAAGCTAATATTTACTTTTACGTTTTCGAGTATCTAAAACTCACACTAGGCCCTCAGAATCAATCTGAAATCACAGTCGAGGCTCAAGGATCAAACCAGCTTTCTGGACTTCTGCTGACTCAAGCATTAGGCAACGCCCTTCGAGCTGTCGAAGTTTCGAGTGATCTTTGATGTGAAAAATATATGCTATCCCAATGGATTTTTTTTGATATTCCGCACAACTGGATGAAACTGGGTACAGTCTACTAAAGGCAACTGATGAGGTGAGCCATTGGATGATTTCCCATTGTTAAAAAAACTAAGAAAACTTTTGCCCACTCACCGTGAGTGGGCAAAAAGAAAAAACTAAAGATTGGCCATGGATCCACAGTAAAGATTGAAACTGTTACTTCTGCACCAATAAGCATCAGTGAACAATTTTACTTCCACACAAATTAGAGAGGAGTAACTAAGCTATCATCTTTAGCAGAGAATAATCTTGAATAATCAAAAATGAAACTGGACAGCATGACTTTCCTTCCTTCCTTCTTCTAGGTTTACTAAACTTCGAAAACCCCTACCAAGATTAAATAAATACCTTGGATCTGCCCAAGAAGACGGAAAAATAACCGTCAAAAAAAACACAGAACGATTGCTGGGTCTGTAAGCACTAAAGTGTAAGTCTATAAAATAGTCGTAACAGCGGTATTGTTACGGTAGCGAAACATAGGCTTGGAAGAGAATTACGAAAAACTGGTGTGGTGTGTACCACATAAATGCGTAGGTGTGCTACGTTAGGCGGGAGGGTTTAAAAGTAACAGTTTCTGCAGCAGAACCCAGGCTCCGATAGTAACAACGTCCTGCTGACCTTATGGTCTTCTTTTTTTTGAGTCGATAGTTCACTGCTTAGATTTGTTGGCCCCAGAAGGTGGCCACGTCAAGTGCAGTGCCAATGACCCGGGACTGTTGTGTAAACGTAGAGGAGATTCTTGGTTTTTTTTATGCGCGTATGCCATACCCTTCGTACCTACTATTGGTGGTGAAATACCAACTAACGGGTAGAGAATATTGAGCGAAGTCGGTTTAAGGCGACCCGATATAATTCGACACGTTTCGTTCAGGGCGATGTCGGATCGGTGCCACACTGGACTCGCAAATTCGCCAGCTGTGAAGCATAAGGTGCCAGTGGTGCGAAGAACATTGGGTGCTGCTCCCCAATTTGGGGGCTAATGGGTTGTTTCCGACCTTCTGCTTCGTGTTGTCACAATGCACATCAAAAGTTAAGGCTCTGTCCAATGTAAAGCCTAGCTAGGTACTTCGGGTTGTTTGCAATGTTCTGCGTCAGATCCTCGCCACGTGAAATTTAGTGTGTCAATTTATTTTCAACCTCCATGAAAATAGATGATTGCGCCGCCAAAGCTAATTCATCCGCATACAGGAAGCGTTCAGTGTTCTGCGTACCTACTAGGCTGGTCGTTGGTGTAGATGTTAAACAGCGTGGAAGCTAGCACACTGCCTTGAGGTAGACGTTTTTGCCTAAAGTACCTACTTTATGGTAAGAAATTGCTTTTCATTGTTACAAAACGAGAGGAAGACGTAGGAAAAACTTCCTGGTAGACTCATGTCCAGAAAGAGTAGAAGTTAGGCCTGAATTGATGCCTGCTCAAGATTAAGTAAGCCGACTCCGTGTAACGAAAAGATGAGGATATAGGAAAAAGAAGAAGAAACTTTTTTTGCAGTGTTACCCTTGACTTAGTTTATAATTATTATTATTATTATTGCGCCAGATTACCGCATAGATTCTAAAAAATAATGACTTTGACAGCGCTTAAAGCACGCCATAGTAGCTAACTCATGTTTACGTTGGTTCGGACTTCTGCGATTATAATTAAACTTAAAATAAAATATTGTGTTGTTCGAACCAAAATATACCGTGGTACAGAATATCACGCCAGACGGGAACAACGCCCGCCATTAGCGAGTATGTAACCGACGCTTTATTAATTTGAATAGCGTTTATTCCTAAACGCAGAACGTTGTAGCTGGCAGTTTGTGTGTGTTCCAGTTTGTTTTGATGGCGCGAGGATGCAGGCTAAGACAATGATCGAACAAATAGGGGTTTGTCACGCGACGCACGCCTAATCAGGGATCGACGATGTACCAGAGCGCTACCCGACAACGCTTATTTATGCCTTGCCGATATCGAACGACAGTTTTTATTACCAGACGATGCCCGTTATAATTCATATACCAGTGCGCACGTTTTTAACGATTGCCTTTAAATAAAATTATGTTATTTTCCCATCCAATTATGTAGAATATTCGATGAATGTGTCATTAGGGTTTTCTTTTAGGGGACAATCAAAGGTAGTTAAATAAAATAAAAGATATTTGGCAATTTTGAAGGTAAATCTACTGCTACTTATTAAATTGTGAATAGATTTGTTTCTGTAGATACAGGTGCTGAATTTTTAATAAAGTTACTAATCAATGCAACGAAAAATATTCTGTTTCTTTTCAAACGGATTCGATTGAAAAGTGCGAAAGTACTAATTTTTTATCAAGATTGTAAATCTTGATAAAGTTTCAGTTTTATCGGACCAAGCGTTAAGATTCTTCCATACAAACTTTAACACCCCCTAAATCGTATTTTGGGGGTAGTTCTGAAAATCGAATGATGACATACTTTATAATTCATATTCGTACCAAGTTTCAAGTTTATAAGCCTAAGGAATAAGTTTTTCCATACAAACTTCAACCCTCTATTTCACCCCTTTACGGGAGGAGTTTCCTAAAATCCACTAAATTCTTAGCTGACGTCTCCTGCTCTTAATCTACCTCCGTGACAAATTTCATCTTCATAGGTTAATTATTTCCGAGATTTCATTTTTAATTAGTACATGAATGAATGAATGAGTGACCTTTCGTTTTTATATATAAATAGATTTCAATCTGCTTAGCCTTTTTCAAAATTGTTGGGGCATCCTGTCTAACAGGATGCAACTGAATACCAGTTCTACATGGCACCAATCCTCTATAGGAATTCACAATGGCCGAAGAGACCAACCCCACTACAGTCTCGGGGTCGAGTTCTTACAACACGCAACCATCATCTACCACCAACTGCCTCAGAATCCACACCAGAATCCATTCCAAAATATGAATGTGCAATCTGCACATTCACATTTTAACTATGTTGAAGGTAATTTTTTGGTAGATCTTGCCAGTAGCCAGAATCAGACATAATTATGTTCAGTTGACTCTGATGCGCTCACCCGGACGCTCGACACACTTCAATCGTTCTTTCCTTCATGTAATGTCTCCGGTAGCTATCCGTCAAGATAACTTGAACTCTACCCCTGGGCCCACGAAGTCCCCGATAGAACCACCCATGAAGCTCCTTGTTTTATCCATACGTCCTCGCGGTAGTTGCTAATATCTAACTACTACAGATTTGTGCTAATTTTCTTTAGCCATGGATGGATAATATGGAGCAATTTTTGTTTTCAAAAATATTCAGTGAGACTGAACACCTCGCTCACCCTGCTTATAATGCCGAACACGGTTTCCTCATGCACAAACATTCTGCTTTAGGAAGTTGATTCGCCTGGCACGGAAAATGTTTTTTTCAAAACAGATTCTAAAACTCAAGAACGCCATCGTCCAGAAACGCGTCGCCCGTGCTCGTATACTGACCTCATATGAAGCAGTATAGTTTCCTGATAAGTTGAATCCTAGCCTAATCAATATGGCTGCACAGACAGGTACAGTTGGCTTTGATTGTACAACTACGTCACATTTTGACAATGTGACAGTTATACGACATTTGCAACAGCTGTCTAAATTCAGAATGTTTTCAAAGCAGTTTTAGCAGCAAATTCAAGTACATGCCAGTATTCCTCTTAAACATGGGCAAACCTTGTAGCCGCAGGTCTAAATTCAGACGGAGTGGATCTACATATATTCGCAAAGTGCATCCTCCAGAGTCCTTCTCAGTCGCCATCTATTAAGCCTTCTTTCAACGAAATTGGACCGCGGTAGGATTGTGATATGGTTGTTGAGTACCATTGAGCACATCCTATCAAGTGAGACATCGTCCACTCGTGGTTATGTTGGAAGACTCGCATCGAATTCTGCGCTACACAAAACTATCGGCAGCAGGGTCAGATCGGAGCCTGTTGGTCCCTTAATACCAAGCTCCTCGGTGATCGGCCTCTACCACTACACTGACGTATGAGATTCGAGGTCTGGAAGTGGCTAAGCAGAGCTGCGATGACACCGGGATGGAAAGTGAAAAGAAAAAAATAACCGGCCAAATGCGAGTCGGACTCTCACAAGAAGGGTTCGGTATCATAAACCAAAAAAAACACGTTTCTTGTATGTGAACCCCCTTTAATTTTGAATTTAATTTTTATTATTAGTCGTTATAGCGGCAAATTATTTGAAAATTTCATTTTTCACTCTGTGAAAATTGCTACATTGCTATAGCTCGCTGACAAACAAACGGACGGACGGACAGAGGTACGGACAGCGGAGGCTTAGTAATAGGGTCCCGTTGGTCTCTTTGGGTACGGAACCCAAAAAAGAAGATAAAGATAAGATAAAGATATATTTATTTGTAAACATGTGTAACATTGTACATATACATGCAAATGTGGATGTAAAAGTGAAAAATCTGTGAGTTTCAACATGTTTTGCCACCATTGGCGTACAAAATTAATTATAACCACTCAAAATATAACACAATTAAGTAAGAGAAGAAAAAGCATAACAAAATTAAAATATGACACAAATAGATTAGAAACTATCATTTAAAAAATCTTTAACACAATAGTAACATTTTTCAGTAAGTAACTTCTTAAGTTCTCTCTTGAATAAAATTGGCTGGTTTATATTTTTAATAACCTCTGGAATTTTATTATATATTAATGGTGCCATACAAAACACGCTTTTATGAAGGAGTGCTGTTTTCGCAGAGTGTGGCTGTAAGAAGTTCTTATATTTATTACGTCTATTTCTAGTGACATTGTCTGACAAAAGAGGAAACCAGTGAGGATTGTTTCTAACAAATAAAGCTATTTCCAAGATGTATAGTGACGGAAGTGTCAGTATATGGTATTTTTTAAACAGTGGTTGGCAGCTGTCGGTAGTTTTGATCTTAAACATAGCCCGAATACAACGCTTTTGCATTTTAAACACCATGTCGGTGTTTGTCGAATTACCCCAAAATATTAGACCGTATCTAAGCACTGATTCGACAAGTCCATAATATGCCATGAATAATGCGTTTCTACTCACTGTTGGTGCCAGTTTGTACATCGCAAAAGATAAACTACTTATTTTTGTGCAAAGTTCTTCTGTGTGACATTTCCAATTGATTCTACTGTCAATTTTTAAACCGAGGAATTTGGCTGTTTCTACTTGATTTATTATATTACTATCATATATCAATTTAAATTTAATTGAATTTTGAGGCCTTTGACTGTAGTTCATTACATTTGTTTTATTTATATTTATTTTTAGATTATTATTGATTAGCCATGTTATTATAGATGTTAGTGCTTTATTTATGTCGTTTTCAAATAGATTTTTATCATTACATATGATATTTACTGTGCTGTAGAACTGCAGGAGGTCAGTCGAAAACTGTTTGCTTCGGCGGGCTCCTTGAGACGCCTTCGGTATTTTCTTCCTATCACCACTAAAATTGCCATAGCACAATCTCTTCTTCTTCCACTCTTGGACTATGCTGACGCCAGCTATCTTGATCTCACCCAAGATCAATTGGACAAGCTTGAGCGACTTCAAAATCTGTGTATTAGGTTCATATTTGGCTTACGCAAGTATGACCACATTTCTGAATTTCGTACAAAGCTCAAATGGCTTCCTATTCGCCTTTGCCAGCCTTTTTACTTTTTAATCCTTCTACTCCTTTTTATCTTAAAGACCGGTTTCAGTTTCTCTGTGACACACACTCTAGGTCCTTGAGATCATCGGAAAATCATCAATTAAGTATTCGTATGCATTCCACATGCTTCTTTAACGAATCTTTCACTATTCACCACATGCTTCTTTAACGAATCTTTCACTATTCAAGCTGCTCGTTTGTGGAATGCATTACCCATAGATATGTGAGGCGTGCACAAACGCTACCAACGTTTAAAAAATTGGTGAAGGAGCATTACCTCTCACTATAATTTTTCTTCTCCTTTCCCATTTATATATTTGATATTTATTAGTATATTATTTAGTATAGTGTGTATTTTATATTATTATGTCTCATTAATATTATTTATGATGTTCGTACACAGACCGCCCTAAATCTAACTTCTTTCGTTCAGTCCATCCAAAGGTTGTCTGTAAGAGATTGCCCTGTGCGATAAGACCGCCCATTGTACACTTGTTTTTTTAAACGTTTTTATAATGTGTAATATACTAACAATTGGGCCTAGTTGCCATAAATAAATAAAAATCAATTACCGCATATTTATGATAGACCATAGGTATGTTACTTTAGGAGATTTCGATAGATTTTATTTTATTGCTTTTTAACTGTCAAGACAGGAAGAAATAATCTTTTTTATAAAACTTACCTATAAGAAAGATAAATTAAAAAAAGATGAAATAGTTAAGTAGATATAAAATGTATTTGAGTTTTTTTTAAGCGCAATGTTGCTAACAAGTGGGCCTAGTTGCCATAAATAAACAAATATTACCTCAGGTAAAGGCGAAAATGAGAGAGAGACCTATGTTTCAACGATGAGGTTCTCTTTGATCCTCAGCCACTGAACTTAACAGGACGCTTCTTGAACTAAGTAAGTAATACTAATACAAGCCTTGAGGTTGGACTGAGATTGAATATTGAAAGCTGTGCACAATAAAACACCAAAAAGCATAAAAGCACAAGGGGGACGGTACAACATGCCCTGGAATGTCTTTATTTGGCCCTAATAGTTTATTTCCAGCGTTGCAAGACTGGAGCATCTAGAAGAGCTATTGGTCCATGTAGAATCTGTTTAAAGGAAACTTACCCATGGCTCATGGAAATTCACCCTGGTTTAATCTAGGTTATTTGATTTTTGACTAAAATCTAAAAATTCGAACCCAACATTTAACAATGAAGTGGATCGTTGTTAGGTGTTAAATTAATGTGTTCGTAACAGAACACTCCGTTCTAAAACACAGATGTAACAGGGTAGCATATTTAAAAAAACATAACAAAATAGGTGTTATGTCTTAAATAAACAATCTATATTGCCATGTTCAAGACCTTAGTATTAATAAATTCAAATTATTTGTGAAACGTAAGCTATGCCAGAAAGCATTTTCAACAGTTAATGACTATCTTGAAGACAAAAAGGCTTGAGATTGAACTGCTTCAATGATGTACATGGCCCAATGTTTATATTTACGTTTATATGTTATTTTTACACATTATATTTTTTTATATTTTCATTCTTGTATACTTTTTGACACGAGTGTTTACTTTGTAAAGTATTCTATTCTATTATAATTTGAATTCACTTTTTTTTTACATGATGTTTTTTTCTGTTTTTTTTACTTTTGACTTTATGGGTTATCTTTCTTTATTGTAATTTTTTTTTTCTCTCATGTAGTTTTTTTAGACTCTGACCTCTGAGTTTGTTTCGGTGTTTCTTCTCAGGGTAGTCAGCTAGGAAACACCGGCCACATCTAATTTAAACTTACCCGTGTAAAAGTGCTGTTTAACCTACTTACAAAAAAAATATCATTGATCATTATAATTTGAATAATGTATTTTATTCTATTCCGCTCATACCTATTTTTCCCACAATTTTTTTTTGCAATGTTATCAACTGCAATTTGGACCACTGCACTGTAAGTTACTGAATAGCATTAAAATCCAAGTTTAGGGAATACTGGTGGAAACATGGTCACTACTAACGCAGTGGTTTAAGCCAACTAGGCTCTGACTAAGGCAAACACCGCGAGAGACGTATTTAAATATCGTGCCAAGATTTTCTTTCATTCAAAATAATTCAGTATCGTTTAAAAAGTAGTGGTAGCGGAGCTTGCTTTTTTTCATTGTTCATCATCATCCACAGCCCGACTTCACCCACTGCCGAGCATATGCCTCTCTTCTTTTGTGCCAATCCCCATGTTCCTGTGCCAGCCTCATCCAGGTTCTACCCGCGATGGTAACATCATCCGCCCATCTCGCTGCCGGCCGACCAACACTTCTACCAGTCCTCGGACGCCACTCGGTCACTGCCTTATTCCACTTATCATCACCGCGCCTTGCCAGGTGTCCTGCCCAGCTCCATTTTAGTTCCGCAATTCGTTTTCCGATGCCGAAAACCTTCGTACGTCTTCGGATCTCGACGTTTGGAACTCGATCTATTCACTCATTTCATTGTTACTTATGAATAATTAAAACGGGAAATCTTAATCCAAATGTGCGCAATTAAGATTATGAAGGCTCTCACCTGACGCACTTTTGTTGAGCTACCTTTACGTTTGGGTAATGCTTCGTTTACTTGCTCACTGTTGTAAGTCTCAGTAAAATTGTAAATGATCTTGAATTAAGCCCACGTTTGTTGCAACGAAGAAATGTGTAAACTTCAAAATAAGGTGAGAAAGCGTAGCATGTCCGTGTCTATTAACGAAATACGGTTGGTATTTTTCATTCATATATTCTTAATAAGATACTCCATATACTACACAAAGTATAACAGATTAAACGCAAAACCTGAATAGGGATAAATTCTGGTAGTAATTATTATGAACAACTTTTATTGTGGGCCGAACTCTGAAATCGAGAAAAGAAATTAGCTGTTTAGTACATTGTATCGAGTATCGAGTTATGCACTCCGAAATGTATGGGGCAGTTGATTTTTTTTTCGCGATTCAGGATTAATCCCTATTTGCTTCAGTAAAAACTACTAAATCAAGCCAGTGTAACTGAAACTTTTGTTGACGTATACAACCACTAAGATAAACTTGACGTTACTGCTTGTACAAATACAGACACAAGTGACAACTAAAATTAAAAAAAAATATATCAACATACCTACAAAAGTTTAATTTAATAAAGGTTGCCTTCAGCGGCGTAAGACAAACGTTGGTGAGGGTCAAAAGTCAAAACGTTTATTTCAATTAGGCCATTAAACGGCACTTTTGAACGTCATCGTTTACAGTTCAGTAAAAATAATAGAATTACATTAATAAAGTGACTCTACTGTCCATTCGGAAAGGTAGATTCTTATGGAGAAGAACGGACAAGAAACTCCATAGTTACTCTTTTCAAATAATGATTTTACAAAATTTGGTTTACAAAAATTAATTTAATATTATGTGAGGACGATGCACCCAGAGTATGCTACTTATTAGAACAAAGTATCACCAGCAGAGGTAAACTTATTAATTTCCTGAAGAAATTTAGGTAAATGGTACTCACATATTTACAAACATTGGAACCATTAATTAAACAACAGTGTGTGAGTCAACAGAAAAATAAAAACACAAAAAAAGAAACAGTATATCTATAAAGTTAACACATAAATCAACCAGTTTGACCTTCACCCTTGATCGTCCTATGGAGCAGGACCAGCATGTTTCCAAGCATTCTTATCCTGAATGTAATCTTCTAATTTGTAATATGCTTGTTCACAAAGTGTACTTTTAACATGAGTTTTAAATTTTCTTTCATTTAGTTCTAATATGTCAGAAGGTATTTTGTTGTAACATTTAACACAATACCCCATGAAAGAAGTGTGGACTTTAGCTAATCTAAAAAATGGTTGATCTAATTTGTCTTTATTTCTAGTATTAAAATTATGTCTATCACTAATTTTACTAAAAAGATGTCGGTTTTTCCGCACATACATAATATTTTCATAAATGAATTGGCAAGGGACTGTCATAATATTAATCTTTTTAAAAAGTTCCCTAAGAGAATCACGGCGACGCAGATTATAAAGGGCTCTGACAGCTCTCTTTTGTAAAATAAATATGGATTCAATGTCAGCAGCCCGACCCCACAGCAAAATACCGTACGACATAATGCTGTGAAAGTAACTAAAGTAGACCAAACGTGCGGTTTCTACGTCTGTTAACTGTCTTATCTTTCTAACAGCATACACGGCTGAGCTTAGACGACCCGCAAGAGATGTTATATGAGGCCCCCATTGTAATTTTCCGTCCAATGTGATACCTAGGAAAACCGTCTGATTAATGAACTCCAGTTTTTCTCCATTCAATATGATGTCACATTCGCTACTTTTAACATTTGGTAAAGAAAATCTAATACATTTAGTTTTTTTTTTATTTAAAACCAAGTTGTTTGCCGTCTATTACCTACCGGCTGAGAAATTAAATGCCAAACAAACTTTTTAAAGTCCATGTACTAGCAGTCTATGACTCGGGGCTACGAAAGCTCAAACCCATCATCCTGACAACTGTGGTACTTGAGGCTTTCACGGACATGTGCGACGTTGCAATAATTATGACAAAAAGCGAAGACAATTTTTTAAAGAAATTTTTATGAATACTTAAAAAAAATTTAAAACATATAATATGTTTATTTAATAAGTTTCAGGCAATATTTACAAACACATAAAAACTGATAGATACTATTTAAAAGCTAGTAGAAAAATATACAAGCGGTAGCTCCGCTTGTAGTAAGAAAGGGGAGGGGGAAGAGCTCACAGGGCATCGAAAAATTCGTCCACATCGCTGTCAACGGGTAAAGTGCCCAGAACACTGGCCGCATTACCACGTTGAATGGAAATGCTGATTTGTTGGTCAAAGAAAAGGCCAGCCCTTTGGTCACGTGAAGAGTCGACTAACCGTTTACTGATTTCAAGAAAAACTCGATGAGCTAAACTAAGCATGGTATTAATTATTTCGAGTATAATTAATAATTAATACTATGCTTATTTTAAATACTAATTAACAGATTCTTTATTCATATTTACTATGCAAAGAGAAAAATTTCAATTTATTTTGCCCCGTCACCTGTACCTACTGTACATGTGAGGACCTTATGGCTGCGAATGATGTTACCGTTGCTGAGTACTGGGCCAAACATGAAATTTAATAACACTATTGGCATTTATTTGCACTATTCACATAGTTAGGTACATTTTTTTTTTCATAATATTATAGTCTTGCATGGAAATGGTCGTCGCATCGTTGTTGTTTTGCCGTGCTTCTCATCTCGTGCCGCGTTTATCACATGAAGCAGTACCTATTTGAAGTTACTTTAAAGAGTCCCGCAGTTCTTTAAAGTAAATACAAATAGGTACTGCGACATGTGATAACTGTAACTACTTTCTGGTGTAGCTCATTAAATAACACATCATCTTAGAATGCCTATACAAAACCAATACCAACTTTAATTTACCATCACTTTATAGATTTATTTCCTTAGTGCTAACAGTTTTGTGTAACCACGTCAGTCTTATCAAAAAAAATACAACCGACTTCCAAATAAAAAACACTACTTACAAATTATTAAATTACTTTTAAATTAAAATAAATAATTTTAAACTAAATTTCGAAAGTCGGTGTTTTGTAGTTTATTTTTCGTTTTTTGACACCGACTTCCGAAATTTAAAGTTATTTTATACTTTGTAGTGTTTTTCACTTGGAAGTCGGTTGTATTTTTTTGGAAAAACGTTTTTTATTTTCCACTTTTTAGTGATGATAGATACCCCACAACTTAGTGGCATGATTCCCATAATGAGTCGTTGTACTATTTGCCGTTAAGGAGTTACTTTGTGTCCCTTTTCAGTCCAAGTCCAGACCAGCTTATAGTAACCAAAGTAAATATCTACTTTGCTTTGGTACTCGATTTGATTGATTTTAAGTTGAGGAGGCCACTGGTTTATCTTTGAAGTTCCCCGTCCAATGCAAATGCAATATAGCTATAACTAAATCCAATGCAAAAATAATCATCAAGATCGGTTAATAAACAATAAATTTATGCCCTAATAGATAACCCCAAAAACATGTTAATTCAGATTGACTTGTTTGCATCTGCGTACCCCTTCACAGCGTACCGGCGTGATGTTATGTTATGAACTGGTGAAAACAATAACACAACAGACATGCAATTTTAGCAATCCCGGGAGATTTGCTATTATTTAGAGTTTAGAGTTTCGTTGCCTACCTCCGAAGTTTTTCATAACATCTTCACCAAATTTAAGTGGTACCCAGTTTGGAGAAATATTTTCCAAACAAAAAAAAAATATCCAAATCGGTTTAATTATCGGTTAATTTTATTGGCAAAAATATCGCTGAACAAACATTTTTCTTGGGATCCCAGCATCAGATCATGACTTATACCTTCCATCATCAGCTCAGCAAGATCAGATGTTGATTACCAGGCACAATTATCTGAATTGCGACCACCTCAGGAGTATAGGCTTTCGAATAAAAAAAGATTCATCAAGATATATTATTATTTATTATATTTACAAAAAAAAACATAGTCGAATTGAGAACCTCTTCCTGAAGTTGGTTAAAAGTACCTACAGGACAGACGGCATTCGCATTGTAGCTCATAAATAGGTTTAATCCCGAAAATAAGTATCTAGGTATCTCTAACACAGATGTATCAATTAAAGTTTGGTTGGTTATACGCTACCAACTTTGCCACAGCAGTTTATTTCTGGTTTCAGGCGATCAGTAGCCAAGATCCAGCAAAATTGAAAACTATTGTACAATTAGCCTTCGGGTGTCTCGTCTCGGTGGCACTTAAACTCATTTGCAACTTCCACGAACTTATACTTATATAAAGTTTTTATTTAAATAAATACTGTAAGATTTATACTAGATACTTCTTTTGCCACCTGCAGATTAGTCTGTATCTATCTGTCATTATTTATTACAAAACCCCCTGTATTTGGCAATAAATTAAATCTATTATTAGATGTGCTGCGACGAAATTCGAATAATTGAATTTTAGGACAGGACATGGGCTTCATTTCACACTATACATTAGTGCGCTAATCTCTTATCCAGTTACTAGCTAGACAGTTGAGTGCCAGGCTTTTAGGTGGATTGACATTTACTAAACTGCGCCCACAGTCGAAACCGAAATCGTCATGGATCTAAAAAGGTATATTTGTGAAAAGCTTGTCAATTTTATTGTGAGTGTTTGCGAGATTTTTGTCAAGTCAGTCTGAGCAAAGTACCTGCTTAATAAGTGCTGAACTATCTAATTATCGATTACCGCGACTTCACTTCCGTGACGTATTCCACAGAACTGTATTTTTTTTTGCTTTCTATCAGTAAATAATTACCTCGCATCTATTCTTGAGATCTCCTCCGCATTTATGTGTAGTAGATCTGTTTAAAGGTAGGTAATTATTAATAATAAATAATAATTTAGACATAGTTGGTGAACAGGTAAGGTTATTTTACGGATCGGGACCAATTTCGAATTAAATTTCACAATTCGGAAGGTTAACGATGATGTAACTTGGGATAATTTTGAAATTGTCTCCTGGTAGATTACTTACACGTACCTAATTTCTTCTTACTTCTCCTGGTAGATTACTTACACGTAATTTCTTACTCTTTTTTGTTGTATTTATCCAACATTGGTATGACTACATTTTATTCCAGATCAATTTCGATAACATTAGCGTGGTTAATGTTGAAAGAGGGATTTATCTCGTATAGCACACCATCACTACGGCGAATGGGTAGTCGATAGGGATTATCTATGCATCGTGCCGACCATTCGTATCTACTATATTACTGGCATTTTAGCAACAAATGTACCTACAATTTATAATCAAATCGCTTTTGTTAGGTTCAACGAAACTTGCACATAATGTCTCTATAAAGCTTTGCTAGAACACTACAAAAACCATATCTACCCACTGAAAACAAGTGCGATAACTTGAACAACACGGCAAAATGCATACAAAGTGGATTGCACTTTGAATGTAATGTCGTAAATATGCATTTTTCACTTACGGTCGTTTTTATTAAAGATCCCAAAGAATATGGAAATACAGCGATGTGTACGTTTTTATATCTATAGTAGTATAGTGAGGCTTCATTGGTTTGTAGCATTTAGAGGTGACCAATTGAGTTTCTACTTATCGTCAAAGGGGTTCACCAAAGGAGCTGTACTGACTAAAACTGATTCCTAAAAACCAATATAAAAAATCTTCTCTTTTACTCGTACTCGTGAACTCATCTGACTCGAGGTTTCAACTGAGTTTTGTTTCCTGAGTTAAGTTTACATACGAACTATGAGAATTGTTCATGTTACCTACGTGGTCAAAAAATAGTCCTATTTTTGCTACCAAAACCTAATCAGGTCTTTAAATCATCCGAAAACCTTGTATAACTTCTATAGTTATACAAGGTTTTCGGATGATTTAAAGACCTGCGATTAACTGTCTACAGTTAATCGACATTTCTACGCAAATCCTTAGGTCTGAATGAGTAACTCCGAAATTGCGTCCTTAAACGAACATGTGCCAACTTCATTTTATAAATGAAATTAGCGTGCACGTCGACGCATATGCAGACAAAAACAAAGAGTGTAATGAAACACATGATATAAAGATATAATAACGTCTCCATTACCAGACTGGTTTCCTTGCTTGTCATTTGCAAATTGAAGGGTACTTTGAGAATTCTTTAATAAACAAAGTAACACAAAATATTAATAATGAATCGTAAAGCTGTTACCGCGAGGTGAATCTCCTCGCCGTCGCTCGTGGTAGTCTTAATGCGTGATTACTCGTTCCTCCCACCGCGCCGCACGGCTATCATTGGCTCTCACCGACCAGACGCCGCCTCCACTCCTGCGCACACTCTACTTCAAAACAACTCCATCCACTCAATAAACAAGTCTTGAAGTCCATTGTCTCCGCACCATTATGCCGTCACATCGACATGTTATGCAGCCCTGTCATAGATCTGTTAGAAATAAATAACAAAAAACATCGGGGACTCCGCAGCTCCGGCATGGCTACTCATTAGTTTCAGTTCGTTAACAAATAACACTTGGAAACGTGACTGGATATCTCACAAGTTATGATTTGACATCTGTTACTATGACTTATAAACAATTAAAACATTTATTGACAGTTTTGTGACTGAACAAGTAATTACCGCATTACACAGTGATACGTAGATGTGTATAAACTGGGGGACCTGATTAAAGAATATGTTTTGTTTACCGTGGCACAGTTGAACGCTCATGTGGTTAGTTAATCGGGCGATGCGGCAGTCTGAAGCATCAAGGGCATGTACAGGTTCGGTGCGGCAAGCGTCAGGCAGGAGCGTGAAATGTGGCGCCGGCGAATGGAAGTCGAAGGGGAGCTGCAAACACGGCGGGGGCGGGGGAATAGCGCCTCCGCGGGAATAAAACCGTTTGCCTCTGACGCCCGCGCTTCCCTTATAGCAAAAAGTCGAAGACGGAACGAGGCGACAACCACAGAGGCTCGCCTCCACGCTGCCGCGGATAAAATCGACATAGAATTAAAGAAAAATACAAAAATCACTCATTGTTCTCATAAAATGAATGTGCTGGGAGTTGAATGTGAGGCTTTTTGTGAAAATATTCTCATACTTTTAAATGGGATCTCGTGTGGCGCCTCCTAATGATTCGTCCTTTTTGCGGCGGCGATGCGCGCGCCGGCCGGACGCTCTCAACATCTCTAGGCTTTTGGTGTGTCGGCGCATGTCACCACTTAAGCTTTTTGTTTTACTGTTTCGGATGTAAATTAAACGGTTTAGGCGGCATTGTTCTCAAAAACGGCGGAGATAAGAAAAGGGAAATTTTCATTATTGATTTCTTTTTATTTAATTTTTTTTCTGTCCTTAATCTTAGCATCTTTATAGTGGGTACCTTCTGAAAATATTTGGTAATGACATAATGAGATTACACATAAACAAAAAATAACAAGCTCCATCATAATTATATAGCTCCATAGTACTTACTACATCTCTGCTTATTATCATAACCCTGACCTGGCATAGAAATGTTTATAAGAAGCTTTGTAAGTTTGAAATATACATTGTTAAAAAAAAACTTTTCTAATGCGACCTGTATTTGCCCTATGATGGAAAACCCAATTCTATAACATAGGATTTTTAAAACAAAAAATTACCAGCTATTAATATACAATAAATACCGCGGTGCTTAGTAAAGGGTAATCATTCTAAATAAAACCGTAAATATTTGAAGTAAACTAAAATCAGCAGCAACAGTCAAATTGTATACGTATTTAAACAACCAATCAGGCATGCCAACTTCCACATTTTCATCCGCAAAAGCTGCAATGGTTTCAGTGTAATCGCCGTGGGTCGTCACAAAATTCCGGTCCGCCTGTTTATTCATTGTGCATAAACGTTCATTTGTTTGTGTACAGGCCGATGGCGTGGCGGTGCGGTTACGAAACTGGGAATAAATAATAAAAGCCGTGCGAGCCCGAGTCGTGACACCAACTCTTTCACTAATGGAGCGTCGACGCTAAGTTCGTATTGTGTATCCCAATCAAGATGCTTCGTTAGCTTTCCCTCCGCCTTTTTACTGATCATAATGATGAACACAAACATCACATTTATTAGAAATACGCCGCTCTTAAGTAGATAATTGACAGAGAAACTTTGACTTACGATAGCGGCTGTCCTACGAGTATTTCAGGAGGCTTTATATTTTAAAAGCTTTTTAATTTGAAAATTTCAAATGTTAGTAATAAGTCTGTCCTGCGTTTTTTGACGCGGTTAATGTCAATTTAACTTTTAAGTTAGGGGAGGAAGTGGACAGCCTCATTACTTAGATATTTTTGTTTCGTTTTTGGAGGCCACACAAGAGAACAGTAGGCGCAGTTATCTCGAATTGATGGGGTTAATCTTAAAGCGATGCTTTGTCGTTTGTCTCTGGACACCGGCTTTAGTTGAGCAAGATAGTAGATATAGAAAGCCATTACGTGTTCCTGGGATGATGATTGGTAAGTTCCTATTTTTTTCTTTAAAGTATGATACTTCGGGACAAAATTATCATAATGGACAAGGAAGTACCATTTTATAGCTACTGAAATTAATAAGTTCTGTTGTATGAGATGGTTCCAACCACTATTTCTATTTAAGTTTTTAACTACCCTATTTGGCTCCGACATTATGTTTCGATGTCATTTGCCGTTGCGTGACACGGCAAAGTAAGTCAAGTAAAAGTTTGACTTGTTGCCCTAATTTCATTTTACTGGTATATTTTTTATTTGAAGTTTTATGTGAATTGAGTTTTTGATTTATTTTGTTCTCCAGCTCCCCTTGAATAAATTACAAACTAATTCATTCTTTCGTATTGTCGTAAACACGCTTCGTCATCAAGTGATGTATCTAATCAAGTTATTTTTAGGGTTCCGAACCTTATAGGGTCACTCGGTTGTCTATCTGGTGGTCCGTCTGTCACAGCCGATTTTCTCCATATCTACTAGACCAATTTAGTTGAAATCTGATACTACACCTAAAACCTTCTCTGTGACCCAAACACGGTCGCGTAATAGGTAAACAGAGTGATCTCTTTGGAGGAAAAATAGAAAAATAAAATAATAATCAAATCAAATGGTAAGTCTCAAAATATTTTGTTTTATGATTTTAAAATATTCCATTCCAAAGTTATTAAAGAAAATAGATTAAAATTGACCATTCTCGGAGAATCGGGAATCAGGGAATAGTAAATTTTAATCTATTTTCGCAATGACAAAAAAAAAGTATTCGTTCGAAACCCTTTCACGCGAGTCCGACACGCATTTGGCCGGTTTTAATATTTCACACGAAATCGGTCACCTTATCAAAGAAGCCACTTGTCTATAAAGGCGCTAATGAAGGGTGATCTGCTAAACCCCCAGCTATGAGGTACCTGAAGCGTCAAGTCAGTAATATTTTACCCATCCTAACTAACGGTGGGGAACCGATCACTTTTCCAATTTTTTTTTTGTTCGTTTTTCATTTTACCGAAAACTACTTATTGACCGACGTCTTTTTTGCTAAATACATTATTTGACATATATTTAGATCATCGAAGTATCTTGTGTAATAGGTATTATTTTACCGAACTACATTTCGCCGATTTACAAAATAACTTTTTCTATTAGCCGAAGTCTCTTTTGAACTTTTTCATTTGCCAAAAATGATTTATTTGACATATTTTTACCTCACCGAAACAACATTTTACGGAATATTAGTTGGTCACAAATATATAGCCGGGTACTTGGTAGCATTTTAATATTAAATTAAAATAGTGTCATAAAAAGTAAATATTGTAACACTAGCGGACTCACGCTAGTGCTACTTACTGATATTATTATAAAACTATGTTTAAGATTTAAACTTCGTAATATACTCGTATTTTGCGTCAGCCTTCAACAAGCGCTGGTATCGGAGTCCCATATATGTTTTGTTTTTAACAAAACATATTTTCATATTCCTAATTCAAATTATCTTTTACTTTTTTCCAGACGCTTCTAAAGATCCACCTTGGCTGCCAGAGACCTGGAGCCAAGGAGATCCTCCTGATTATGTTGTGCTACCAAATTTAGTGACAGAAATGAATCGCTGCAAAACCGACTTCACGCAGTCTTGTCTGCCCTGCCCCTAGAGTGAATTTAAGGCCGCGTAGGAGCTGAGGGGTGGGATAGCCTGCGAGCTTAGGAGTAGGTAGTTTGAAGGCCCGCCGCCGCGTCTGAGGCTGGTCGGCGCTGCAGCTTCGACTTGCTGGCCGGCCAGCCATTGCCGCGGCGGCAGGCTTTCAAACCATATGCGACGATACTATCGCGTGGGGCCGTTCAAACCCCGCAGCGCCGGAGCCGTGACAGAAACACTGCTTGCTGCATGTTGCATGCCTGTTTGCATGCTGCATGCAAGCAAGCATCCTTGTTTGCATGCTTCTTACTTTAAATAATTAAAACAGTGGTATACCTAATGAATGTTCGGAAACATAATACTTTGAACAAATTTTATTTCGGCTAAGTGTACCTTCGGTTAAAAGTTTTTCGACCAAACGAAACGTCGGCGTAACGAAAACAAAAATGAATTGATAAATAGATTGGCTGATAAAGTGGCAGACGTGACTTCGATGAAGTAAAAAAAAACGAAACGATAAAAGTTTTAAATGAAATGATGATGAAATTTAGTCAAGTTATGATACGAAATTATGATAGGTAACCCTAACGGTGCTTGGAAAAGTTGCGCTTCGGGGTTTGCTGGATATGGAGCACATCATTCTGGGTGTAAAAGAACCGACCTAATACGGATTACCACGCAGCGTGCTCTAATGCTGCCAGCCTCAAATAGGATTTTGCAAGTTACTTCAGCCGCATGCACAATGGCCACTGGGCAAATCTATTCACCCTATGGATGATCTTAAAGACGCCAAGCACCGTCGAGGTAATCTTAGAAATACACTAGATCTAGGACTTGATAGAGAGATGGGACTTGGTTGTAACTTTTGTCCAGAAGTGGAATGGCAACAGTTAGTTAAAATTAACTTTTAAAAGGGTCCCAAGGCAAATCAGAAATATGGTTTTTTTTATCAGTCTTAATGCTAAAACCAAACTTCTTCAGTTTGGTTTTGGGTATGTTCTAAATTTCGAGACTCATAATAACTAAGGATCGTTTTCCTATTAACTGGGAAGCAGCAATCTATGTACTCCATACCAATATTTTCTGACCTAGTGAAATTGCAAGACCAAGTTGGCGCCTCGAGCAGATCAAGACAAGACAATGGACCTTGAAGGAAACGTGTCAAATATTATCGGGCTGCCAATTATCGAACCCACTTAATGAACTAGCACGAAGGGGGAAAGCTACATGCGCGGTTGAGCGAAACAACCAAGAAATTAAAAGTTACATTTGTTGAGGTTACCTCAACCTTACCTCCTCCCTAGTATAGTAAACATAATATACTACACTATTTTGTCCAAGAACGAATATGATTTTTTATTATTTCACTAATACAACTCTCATCACGACCCTTAGCAATGAGGAATACGACGTAAGGCGGAGGATACAACTCTGGAGTAATGTCAGTTAGGGCAGATCCCTGGAGGAATTCTCCTCTAAGCCTCGCTCTGCACGGCAGGACGTGATTGCTGTGTCACCATCTTCCCTGGAGTCAGTCGACGAGCAGGCAGAGTACACACTCTAAGCGTCTGCAACTAGGCAGTCGATACTCCGGGTATCGACTGCCTTAAATGATGCAGGTTACCTAAAAACACCCAAGGTATATATTTACAGTTATAACGAAAACAGTTTACATTACTGCCCACAGGCCAGGTGTGATGTAAGTTGTGGAACATGGACGGGGTCTCCGGTGGCCTGTATGAAAAGCGCTCAATCGATTGCGCAAACCAAGCTTAGTAAATAGGATAAAGGTACGGAGTGCAGAGCTTCGTGGCCGGGCGATAGATTACTTGTAGGAGGCCCAATCTCGTTCACGTTAAAGGATGTTAAAAACCGAGTGTGTGCTATTTCAGTGAATTAAAATTTTGTCGGTGTTTTTGGTTGTTTTTTCGTTTTTTGACACCGACTTCCGAAATTTAAAGTTACTTTATACTTTGTGTTGTTTTTATTTGGAAGTCGGTTGTATTTTTTTGTAAAAAAAGTTTTTTATTTTTTACTTTTTAGTGGTGATACCCCACAACTAAGTGACAATATTCCCATAATGAGTGGTTGTGCCGTACTATTTGTCGTTAAGGAGTTACTTTGTGTGTCTTTGCAGTCCAACTCCAGATCAGCTCATAACCAGTTAAATATCTACTTCGCTTTGGTACAAACTTTTACTGATTTTAAGGTGAGGAGGTCACTGGTTTATCTTTGAAGTTCACACTACAGTGCAAAAAGAATCATCAAGATCGGTTTATAAACAATAAAGTTTACCCGAATAGATAACCCCAAAAACATGTTAATTCAGGTTGACTTGATTGCATCTGCGTACCCCTTCACAGCGTACCGGCGTGATGTTGATGTTATGAACTGGTGTAATCAATAAACAGACATGCAATTTCAGCAATCCCGGGAGATTTACTATCATTTATTGTTGAAAGTTCCGTTGCCTACCTCCGAAATCCTTCATCAGATTTTCACCAATTTGAAATGGAGCCAGTTTGGAAAAATACTCTGCCAACCAAAAAAAGAATATCGCTGATCAAACATTTTTCCTGGGATCCCAGCATCAGATTCTGACTTGATGCCAATGGGACCACCTCAAGAGTATAGGCTTTCAAATAAAAATTAAAAACATACAGACGGATTGAGAGCCTTCTCCTTTTGGAAGTCGGTTGAAAATAGATTCCCATTCGCCGCAGTCACACAAATTTTGATCTAAATTAGTTAGATAATATTAATATACAAATAGTAATAGTAATAGTAGTATTAATGTATCAGGAGTGTAAAAAGATCCAATAATCTTTTTACACTCCTGATACATTGGCAACTCTGTCTCTTAGAAACTTTTCAGTAATATAATAACTTTCATAATAACTTTATTTTCTCACACAATATACATAATGAATTTAAATGCCCCGCACAGTTAAGAAGTCCTGCCCGAAATTTTGACAGCCAGAATGGCCGAAGGGTATCGTGTTACCCAGTAACTGGTTTTAATATGCAGTCATTTCAATTACAGTACTGGACCCTGATACCTGGATATTCATCTTAACAATGTCATACAAGTATCTCAACACCTCGATAAAGCGCCATAAACAAACTTAAATTCAAAATCTTTAACACCCTTTAATCTTCTTTGGAGGGCAGTTTTAAAAACTCAAATTATGCCAAACTTTATGATTAAAATTCTTAGGTACGTTCAAGCCATATTTCTAAATTTTGGTATGTAATTTATAAACCTTTGGTATGTAATTTATAAAATTTGTAAAAGAAATTCACCTTTTGAGGATGAATCTTTCAAAACCTTTTCTCACCTCTAGTTACTGTAGTATTTCAGCTTATTGCTGATGATTCAGTCAGCCACTAGCTCATCATTTTACCGACTCTCCAAAAAGAGGTTAATATTTTTCGAGATTATGTTCTGTCAACAATGCTATTTAGTATGCAGGCAGCTAACTTACAACTAATATTAAACAATGTTGTGAGTGTGCTGAGTAGACAATTATTGTACACCACACTTGTAAGTATATCATAACACACACACACGCACAAAGGTCACAATGCACACATTATAAATAAATATTGGCAGTACAGTGGAAAAAATTATATTCTTGCCTGTATACCAAATAGCTTTGTTGACTGTACCTATATTTGAAAATCTATTTCTTTGGCACGCCCTATATCCTAAACGGCTGAATAGATTGCAGCAAAACAGGTATCATTACATTCGTCGTAAGTGCTGAAGTGACTTCAAGTTATATGAATTTAAAAAAAAACCAAGATGACGGCCGCCGTGTGAAATCTGAAGTGAAATCGTATTTCTTCGAGCTAAAGTCAGGTGAGAACCTGACTTTGTCACGAAAAAATACGATTTTGACATTTTTGTAGTCTCCTTGAGCCCTTTGAAAGGGATCTCAAAGGGCTCGAGAAATGTATAAGCGAAAAATGTAGGAAATAATAAACTAACATATCTCTATCAAAAAACCCGACATTTAATATATGATACTTAAGTATAGTATTTTATCGATAAATTAATAAATCACATAATTATCATGTTTTTTTTTCAACCTATATTTTTAATAGCTTGTTTGCGCTGATACTTACAGTACAATACAGTGCTTATAACTTTAACCTGAAGAATTTCTATCGCGTATACAGGCAAGCATTAATGTAACAATAAAGTATAGGATTTAGCCCAAAGTGGCTGTTAAATTTCTTACAGTTGCCATTTTATTACACTGCCATCTCTTGGTTTAATATGCGCCCAAAAAATGTTAGCAAAAAATAGGCGCCACCAAGGAGAATCCCAAGTCGATGTACAAGCAGGCAGGTCCTTATAATTTCGTGTAGTATTTTTTACGTGTACCTTTTGGAGGACCGGATTTTGTGTTAAAATACACACCTAAGTATCATTAGCTATAAACACAGTTCTTTGTGTCTACCTTTGGAAGAAATAAGGGCAATAAAATGGGGAGATTGAGGTGCCGAACGGATATAGGCCAAGTATGGAATGGGCTCCTGTCGTGGGCTGTCAGCACAAAGTTTTACTGAGTAAACGGTTGAAACAAATATTTTTGTGTTTATAATGCACGTCTTGGACAAAAACACGTTTGAATTAAATTAAAATAGTTTATACATTTAACAAACCACCATTTTGGTTTATTTGTCGTTTTCTAAATAACTGATAGATAACTGTACTCAAAATACCGATCATATAGATGTTTCGTTGCTTAGAAACAATAGCCGATTCCTCATAATGTTACCTTATAAATCCTTTGAGCGACAAAGGAGTTGCGCCTACGCAAGTCGCCAGTGCCAGTGACCCCCTCCCCGCCGCGGAGATCCGCGCCCCGCGCCCTCGAGCCCCTTCGCCGCCCGAGTTCACTGTGGCGCCTTATTATGTTACCTTTGTTTTCAAATTTAATTGGCTTCTCAAAGATAACTTATCTTGATAATAAACGACGACCAATAAACCGGGGGTCGGGAACAACTGACTGTTCTTCAAGATAAGATTGCGCCTTGAATGACGTCTAATAGTAGCTAACTCAAATACATATTTAGTAATATTATGTACCCTAGCAAGCAGTAGATTTCATTTCTACTCGCAGCACTTTATTACACTTCAAATACGTTTTAGACACCCAAATGTTTAATTCCAAATTGGAATAAGGTTAATAATAATCGATACAAAAAGTAAGAGGTGAAATATACTAGTTCTATTTTAAGTGGGGACGGTTTTATAGTACAGCATTGATAAAATACATTTTACTAAATTTGAAAAATATGACGTCAAAAATAATTGCGTGCGAATGTAACCTAGGCCAAACTTTTGTCTCGAATCATGACATTATAACTGATTAGTTTCTTTGCAGGTATATTTAACCCAAAAGTTCTGTGTACCTATAGCTATAACACTATTACCTATATAGTATAGAACTGTATCCGTTTCACCACGTCTTATCTAAGGAAATAATCTGACGAAGTTTTTTTAGTAAAAAGTAGAATATAAATCAGAGTTAGTAGTAATAACTTCTTACTCCAAAGTTCAACATACAACAGAATATTTAGTCCACACTGAATAACAAATACACTATTATCGATTACACGAAGGAAATTCTGAGGTCAAGTTACTATACGAGGAATATTTAACATAAGTAGCCTGTAAAGTACCTATCTTATTATTATTAGGCAAATGTCCCTTTTAAACGTGCGATTTTGTACAAGAAATGATTATTACGGTGGGTTTGGTACATTGTTTTGAAAGTATGCAGAACTGAGAATCTGTTAAACAAATTTTGTAATCAGTTACATTAAATTAATATCGTATAAGCGGACAATGCAACAATAAAATTTGTTAATTTGTGGTTTATGAAACTTTTATTAATACCATATTATGCTGCAACTACATTTTTCTCAAAATTATTCTTTGCCTTAGGTACTTATTTGGGAGATGAAAAAATCTTCTACGAATTCCCCTTAAAAGAAATACTGTAGGTAAAATCAATTAATTTACTTATTATCATTCTATAATTGTGTTGACTTAGGTTTAACCTACTGATTACAATTGCAAAATTTTTGTGCACAAACTTCATGAAAATGTTAACCGGGCCTTGCCTTCTAAACAAGCGCTTACAGGACCTTTTGCGTTACAATTATGTAGTTTTAGATAGAGTGAAGTAAAGTCAAAGTCAAAACGTTTATTCCAATTAGGCCATTAAGAGGCACTTTTGAATGTCGAGTAATAATGTACAATAGGTAGGTCGTATAGGGAGATACTATCTCGACAATAACAAAGTATCGTACGATTTAACAGAACCTACTGATATTACAGCTACATATTTAGATACGGAAGAATTTTATCCAATATTTAATAAACACCAGGTCATATATCTTTTTGATTGTTCCGATTGTTAAGTGCAAAATATTGTAAATACACGAAGATAATGTCTTAGATTAAATCGAAGAAATACGCACTTACCTACGTTTCCTCTAGTACCTACTCAGTACTGAAGGAGACTTGGACGTATTTTTTCGATTTAATCAGCCAGAGTAACTTTCAACCAGTTATATAAATATGAAGTAACACCATTGCTTTCTACTGCACAAATGCTTCTTATAGCTGTGTCCGCGACTTCGTCCGCGTCGGTTCACCGTTTCATTGTTTTTTTTTCGTAACCTTGGTTTTTATTTTCCAAACTACAATATTAGCTTTAGGTACTCCTTGGAACATCAGGTACCAGTGAAAGTCCCGCCAAAATCGGTCCAGCTGTTTCGGATATTAACCGGAACAAACAGATAGCCAGACCGATAGAGAAAAAAAATGTATTTTTTTTGTTAAATATAACTTTCTTAAATACACTTTTATATGCAATTATGCATTCAGTATAGAGCTATTTTATTGATATTACAAACAAACTTTTAATATATAGGTATGTTTAGAAAAAAAGAAAGAACTTCGCTAACTGTACTGTTTCTGTTATGATTTATGATATGTAACATAATTTTAACATCGAGGAAAAGGGGTTGTTTCTATTAACCTTCCGTTCATTGTTTACTCGTAGTGTAAAATTAGTAATTCCATTACATACTCCATATTCATGTCAATGTCATTCAATTTGGTTTAAGGAAAACACACTTTAAATTAATTATGTTCGAAATAATATGTATGAACAAGAATAAGCTGTGGTGGGAATTTGACTCCGAATTGTAACAATAAAACCTAAACTAGGTAGCTTCACAACTTTATCATTAAAAATTAAACAAATACGTTTTCTAAATCAAAACAAAATTCACCAGAAAGGGAGCACCAATCGATTTTATTGCTTAACATCGACGATCAAAAAAGTGTTTTTAACGATAAAATCTGTAGTTGATAAAAGCAGCACCTATAAAAAATAGGCGAGCAGAAGAGTGATAAAACACTAACAAAAAATAAGTAAGTATGCAAAAAAATCGCCGGACCCACAATTTATTACCGCTTTTAGCAAAAGGTTTGTTGTTTACAAGACATCTTTTATTTAAATCTGAATTTACGATTTCTCATTCAACATCATAAAGATAAGCTGGATTTAGAATGCTAATAGTTTAAAAAGTAAAAAAAAGTTATCCATAAAATGTCTGTAACCGGAAATTGATATAATTCTTACCTGAGTTTAAATCGTAGGACGATCTGATTTTGTCATGTTAATTTGAGAAAAAATCAGTGCCAATAATTTTCGTTACAAAATGTATGATTGAGGATTAGAGAATATTGAGAAAAATAATCTTTAAGGTAGGCAATAAGAGGTACGTTCGTGCTACGTGTTCAAAATAAAAAAAACGCCTTATTTAACAGGTGGTTCATTTTTACTGAAACCGAAGACCGAGTGATTTCAATTCAGTTTCAGTCAATTTCTCCACTATAGTAGGCGCCAGATAAATGTGGAATAAAGTACATTGACCTTTCCCTAATAACTGCTCATAGGTACCTGAACAATTAAATATGAATCGTTTTTCATTATTAGACAATGTTAAGGATCACGAGAGATGATGATTCGGGACAGCTTTGTGTCATTAATTCCGTTTTTCAAATTAAAAATGTCAATAATTGTAGGTGGGTCAATGACCGTTATTCCACTATTATCTGGCGCCTACTATAGCAACTAGAAACAGCGTCAAAATTATAGTAATAGTGGACCGCCCCGGCTTCGCCCGGATGTTAAAGTTTTTGAAAATTTTCTTTCATATGAACCTTCTTCTGACAATAATAAACACAATAAAAAAGAATTAGCGAAGCCGTTCACGAGTTTTGCGCTTAGCGACAAATTTTACTATTGTACACATAATATGAAAATCTAGAATAAAACTTAAGAGCCGACCGTCTCATTAAATTAATGCGGATAAGGTCATATGGTTCAAACCCACTTCCTGCTTTTAAAACAATGGGGGCATTGTCACTTCGTCTGGCTTTCAGAACAAATTTTGGTTTTACTTATTATTACAAATGTAGTGACCCAATGAAACGCGAGACATACTGGCCCAAATACAACGAATGAAGGAAAAATATTTAACAATTATTTACTTTTACAATTATAATTCATATTCACATTAAATAATAATTTACAAACGTAATTCTGCTTTCTTAATGATCCTTCTAGCTTACGGATCTTATAATTATAGGTGATTATAGAAAATTTTCTTATAATTATAGGTGCCTGAAAAATTTAAACCACAACACAAATACTCTAAATCGTAAGGGCAGCCACGGAAATTTGACTTTCAATAGGTAACCTGAAATTGAATTTCGGTTCCCTATTATATGAGTAAGTAGCAGTAGTTTTGGTTAGAAGAGGTGGTAAGAAAAGCAAACATTTGAACCAGGAGCTCCAGACCAGACCTTAACAGAGTTTGACCCACTATTACATTCTTCAAACCCTTACAACATGTACTGCGTAGGGGTCTGCAATTATGGCAGATATAGAAAACTAGCTTCTGCCAACGGCTTCACTCGTGTGAAATTCGTTCGTTCTTTATGTACATTTGAAAATAAAAACTTCCCCTATCCTGTCCTTCTCCAAGGTCTAAACTATCACTGTACCAAATTTCATCCAAATCCGGTCAGCCTTAAGATGTGAAGAGGTAACAGATAGACAGAGTTCCTTACCCTTTATAATATAAGTATGAATTTTGGTGAGGGTGCTATGTTTTTTCTCAATTCTCCATATCGGATTTACTTCAAGTTCACGGCGCGTCACTACTGACATTCTGACGCCATGATTGCAGATCATTCAGCCTTTAAATCTTGACCTTGTCTTGGACTACCTGAACGCTCATACTGGTCTAACACAGATGCAGTAAGAACTTTGCTTATAGATTACAAAATTGTAGAGTGGTACGTTACCCCGTCTATCTTCAAAATTTTGATATGCCCAAAGGCCTCAGCTTCTATGGCAACCAAATTACAACGTTGAAATGTCTCATTTAAAGCTGTTACTTCCCCATAACACCATAGTCCAGGTTTTAATCGTACTAAGTACAGCCGGTTTCGTATATGTAATTAGCAGCAACATTTCTATTTTTCTCTTTACTAACCATATTCAGGTTGGGGTACACTATCATTAAAAGTTAATTTATTTCGTACCTTTATGCATTATATTATATTTAAATAATAGTCCCCAGCTTAATTCAGGCACTTATTGGAAGAAGATATTTAGATAAAGAAAGATATAGAGAAGATATATAAATTCTTTGTTTAAGTGTCCTCTACCCATAAATAACTGTTTTATAGCGCGCCATTATTTTGAAAAAAAAAAAACTATCAAAATGGCGACGGCTATGCCACAAAGGTTCTATCCCCTTTAAGGCAGATGACCAACATAAAAATTGAAAATCTGCCTTAAAAGCAAATAGAATCTTTCATCTCTACCCACAACCAGGTCGGGGAAGGTTTCTGTAGCAAAGTCAATCGTTTAGGAGAATAGAGAATCAGTCAATTTATTAACCTTTTTTTGTTATCCATTAACCTTGCCTGGTCTGCTAGAACAGCCATTTAGTTGGAGCATGAGCTTTTTCTCGACCGAAAATATAAAATCAAATTTTCACTTACATTTTATTTACTTCAATGACAATCAGGTAATCGTATCAGATTTATGTTACAAGGAAAACTACCAATTCATTAAAAAAATCAGGGATAAGTTTTTCAAACCGGTAAAAAACCAGGTAACAGTCGCACTTTCATACAAAGCAGGAAATTGGAGCTATGTCTACTTTAAAACCATTTTCTTCGGTATCTATTAAAGCAATGAAGAATTTATAAGTTCGCAAGGAACCCCAAAACGGTGAGCATGCTGCAAACCTCTTTGGTTTAAAAGCTTTGAGCCCTATTTGTATTCGGTTTACTCGGCCTCAGTAGGTGTTTTCTTTTCAAGGCTTCTCATAGACTAGCTCAAAACTTCGAGTGACCAGAAGGATGGCCATGTTCCTCGATCAAAAAAATTCCTTGACTAACATTCAACGAGGCGGTGTTATTACCATATAGCTGTCTCGACACGATACCAGAGAAAAAAATGCCATCTACCCAAATTAGCCTGCGAATCAGCACTTTCTGAAAGTGAAAATGTACGTAACGGGCGAGCGTTTTCTTGGACCACTTCCTAGTGTTTTAATTAGGAAGCAGAGGTGGCGCGACAAAGTCCCCAAATACGATGAGAGGAAGCGATAAAGTCTACTATGGTGCCTGAATGCTTTTGTCTTGTCTTAATTTTGTAGAATCCTTCTTCACAAACTTAATTCATACTAGTGTAAAAAAAATTCAGTTATCAAGAAATACATAATTTTCTAAAAAAAAACTGCACGAAATACCTACCTACCAGTTCAGGTTCATTGAAAACGCTGCTTATTCTATCGACGACGCATTCAAAATTACGAAAAGCTAAATTGGGCATAACTATACATGTATGTTACTTTTTCTAGAAACTGTTCATTATGGTTGCGCTCACGTATTGATATTATTGCTAAACGGTCTATTTTTTCAAGTTGCTACTCACTCAGTTAAATAACTACTTAGTTAACAAAGAATGCAAGGTCAGATTTTGGTTTAATTACACTGAATGTACATAAATGCTAGTTTTGTAACGTAAAGGTATTTGGTTTAAGTACCTAAGTAGTATTGTGGTTATGACCATAGTGTACAAATGATTTTAGACACTTTAAGTTCAAGTAATACATTGAAATTATAATTATATTATATTTATTATTTGATAAATCGAGTTCATCCTTATATGAATCCCTTTTCAAGCTGTCTCATAAATTTAACAAAATTTTGTTCTGCACTTTCTAAAAAAAATAAATTGAGAAAGTATCGATGTTTGTTACTCAATCACGTCAGAACGGCTGAACGGATCTTGATGAAATTTGGCACAGAGGTAGTAGTATTCACGCAGGCAGTCCACAGGCAGAAGCTAGTATGAACATAATTATGAGTTACTAGCTGCTGCCCTAGTTCATGGATGGGTAACTATCCACTAATACCGAGTTTCCTCCTTGCCTTGTAAACCACTTTATGCCGTTACTCCTGGCTGTCATTGAAACATCTTTGACAGTCGTTACGGGTAATCAGAAGCCAGAAACTCTGACAACAGTCTGGCAAGGAGTATTGAGTTACCCAGTATCTGGTTTGTGGAGGTCTGACGTAGTCGCTCCATATAAAACAACACTGGTATTCAGCTGCAATTGACTGAAAGCCGACCCCAACATAGTTTGTAAAAAGCTAGGGAGATAAACTCAATGTTCATAAAGTGACAAGAATTCGCAATCATCAGAAACAAAGTTTGAGGCCTATTATTGACAGCAACTATTCAAGTACCGACTGACAATCTTGCTCATGCGTCGAATTGTGACACCATGTAGGTACCCTTCGTACATGAGGCACTGTTGCTTTATGAGTATGAAGATCTTAATAAGTTCGCAAAATGCGCATCTGCACAAATATCGAGTAGATTAGAGTTCTGGTGGTATTTTAATGTCTGATATTAAATGAGTCATCGACGAGGAGACAAAGAATATTCCATAAATACTTAACTAACTATATACACTAGAAATAAAAATAAAATCTCCTAACTAAATAAACCCTAAAATATGGCGTCAAAAAATTCATCCGCATCGCTGTCGACTGGAAGTGTACCCAAAAGACTGGCGGCATTGCCACGTTGTATGGCAATGCTTAATCTTTGACCAAGGTAAAAGCCAGCCCTTGGGTCTCGTGAAGTGTCAACTAAGCGCCTTGAGAGATCTTTAAATAAGTTATGTGCACTCGGACCCCAAGACCCGAGAGTTTCAACCCCAAACGGCTCGAAAATATAACTACCAACAAGTTTATTATATTTCCGCCGCTTGAGGTTCTCTGCAGCCGCAGCGGCAGCGCCAGCACAGCACGAAGAGCTAGGAAGATGGGATGGCGCAAGAGTATCGACACAAGTAGCGTCCCACACTAATGGCCTACCCATCTTCCATGGAAATAACGACATGCCGTCCGGTCTCTTGCCATCGTCGCGTGCCAGGCCATTGGGTTCTAACACAGCCGGAACGCCGACGGTGACAAGAGCTCGTCGGATGATGTCGTTAAGATTCGCGTGCCGCGCAATGCGACCCGCGCTACGGCTGCATGACAGGCCGTGGTGTCCGAGGCTGTTGACAACTTCGCCACAGTGGCAGCGATGAGGAGAACAACAAGGAGCGCCAAGACGCAGGCAGGCAGCGAGGCGGAAAGTAGTATCGTCGAACATGGTGCCAATGTTCGACGACGGTAGTGCGTGAAGCCAGAGACCCGACTCCCACTCACCCACAGCCAGCAGGCGCGCACGCTCTACAGTAGTAGTTGATGTGGCTATAAGTATTTCCTGAACTTGCCTGCAGAGCGGCTCGTCCCACCGTCTCTGGGATGAAGGGTAGTCGGGCGGATTTGAATTCGGGCAAGCGAGTCTCCAGGCCTCCACAGCCTCGGTGAAGTACGGCACATCAAAATCAATCAGTGTAGAAACTAGAATATTCCTGATTAATTTATCAGTGCCGTACACCGAGGATATAAAAGCCGGTAAACTAATACTGGTAATTTTGCGGACGCCGAGGCCTCCCATACGGATGGGAAGGGTTGCTTGCGCCCAGGCTTTGTCGTCCAGGGCCACATTTAAAATTAAAGTAAGTGTATGCTTGATAATTTGGTCTATTTTGTCCAAAAGGTGGGGGTGCTTCCATAAATGGGAAGCACGAAGGAAATATATTAATTTTGGGCCGAAGCAGCAATGACGAATAAGAGTGATGGCCGAATGCATGTTAATTTGGAGCAATCTTTCCGAAACGTCATTAAAATTTTGAATTTTTTCTTCAACAAAATCTGGAAAAGAATTCTCAAAGATTGGGCACCCAAGGAGACGAAGAGAGCTTTTGTCCATAATTTTGATTTCAGGGGCTATTGTGTTGAATTTTGGAAGTGTAAGTAGTCTGTCAGTGTTGTCCGATAAAAATAATTCGCATTTGGAAAAGTTCAGATCAAGTCCTATGCAATGGAATTGATTTTTTAAAAATTGTAGGTCATTTAAGACAGTCTCTACATCGCCTCCAAGGGTTCCATCATCAAGATACCAAACGTTAAATTTAGAATTTAGCTGTCGAATAATTGGGTGAATAGCTAAACTAAAAATCACTGGCCCGAGGGGATCACCTTGTTGACAGCCAACTGCAGATTTCAAAAGGTTGTCCCGATATAGTAATTTAGATGGTTGTCTATAACATTGCCAGAGGAAACTGAAGATTTGAGGTATTTCTTTTTTAGCTTCTGCCAGCAAGGTGTCCCTGTTTACCGAATTAAATGCATTTTTGATGTCAACCTTCAGGATGACCTCTCCTTTGCCAGAATTTAGATAGGTCGACAGTGCGTGTACGGCAGCCTCACAGCCCCCTTTGGAGCCGTAACCAAGCTGCAGGGGCTGGAATTTTTTCGAAAGAACCTCACCATAAAATTTACAACAAATCTTGGCTGCTATACGACGGTAAGTAGTTCCCACGGCAATGGGACGAATGCCGCCATCCCTCTTGCGCAGGGCACATAAATTGGCCCCGTACAAGACGTCGATGACGGCTTCATTTACCTTGCCGGAGAGCATAAGGTTGATCAGAGCCGTTAGCTCCTTCAAAAGCAACTCACCTGCTTCCCCGGCGCCTGAACAAACAAGGTCTTTAAGATGCTGAGGACTTAGGCCGTCGAGGCCGCCAGCAGAGCCACTGCGGAAGGAGCTAACAGCTGTGATCACCTCACGACCTGTAACGGTGAGGGTGTGAATGTCCGGATTAGGGGGGTCGGGAAAAGAAAGGTCATCCGCTGGGGTAGGGTGCTTGGTCTCCAGAGCTGCGAGAGTATCTGGAGAGCATGGTGCCACCACATCGCTACTAAAAAGTATCCTGGCTGCTCCGCTGATGTCACCTTCCCCTAACTTAGCTTCGCCAGATTGGAAATGCCTTTTGAAGGGCACTTCTGTGTTGATAACTTTGTGTCCAAATTGTGGGCCGAGACGTTACAGTTTTCTTTAATTTGTGCAGTTCAAGTTTTTTTGTTAGCCAAATTCTTATTTACATGTAAAACTCTATATGGGAAGGTGAGTAGATGTTCCCAGGCACTTAGCGAGTTCTCCCGGGCGGCACGGCGGACACATCCTGCTAGATGTTGTGCTACCAGAGGTCTTGCGCCGCGGGGAACTCGCTTTAAAACGGGTACAGAGTTTTTGAATTTTGACAGGGTTTTCCAAAACAAGTCAAAATTGGATGTAGCTGGTGTAGGAGGTGTAAGCGTAATGTCAGGGTCTGAAGTGAGTGCATGTTGGGGTTTGTGTACCTTTCCAATATGCACATTCAGACCCCGCTTACCAAGAATATTTAATACTAAAATTTCAAATATTCCAATAACCTGAGCGTAATTGCTTAATAATCTGCATTCAGATTCAGATTTTCTTCCGTCCATTCCGACCATCGCTGCTGATTATCCAAAAAAAAATCCGAGCGTTCCAATTTCCGAACGTATTTTATTTTGCAGTAAATAAACATTGTTCTCGCAACTGTTTGCTTGTCCGCCCCGTGTTATACTGGGTTGTCACTGCGGTGGCCGGGTCACCAGCGCGACCCAAAACTAACAAAATGCTCATTTGAATTGCCAATTACGAAATTATGAATATTTGCATTGTTATTAATCCGACGGTAGCCATTTAAACAATGTATAATTTGACTAAATCAGTTTGAAACTTAAAATTATTTGTTAACTAAATCAATTACTTTTAATAGGAGAGGGTTATTGTTGAGACAGGTATAAATTTATATTGTCATTACCTAACACATCATTATCATTAATAACACAAAACAACGCCATTTGCATTGTTGTGTATTGATTTCCTGCACTTCATTACTTGAAAGTGGAATTCCGTGGCGAAAGGTCTATTTCCATTTACCAAAATAGTAAAAATTAACGAGGTAGGTACACTTAAAACATATTATTTATACCACAAAAAGATTTGTGTAATTATTTACAATTGTATCAGTACATCTTTTCTAAAACCCAGGACGCACGTTAGATTCGTTAGAGTATTCAGAAGATGTCTTCTAAATACTCTAACGTCCTAAAAGTTTAATAGAATGGAACAATGTGATACCGCAGGATTTTTTTTGGTTTTATGAGTGGGATTCATTCCTTCAAGAGCTATCCGAAAAGTATCAATTGACTATTCGGAGTCGAACACATTTCTCACCATTTGCAGTTTTATTTGAGAGCAAATTTCTAAAAAATCTTCGAAAACTCGAAAAGGACCCAATATGAACCCCAAGTTTTCGGGCCAAAATCGTAAAAAATATTCTCTTAACATTAAGTTAGTAGGGAATAACTACTTGAAACTTATTTTTAAGAGAAGATGTTACGTATCCGCTGACAGCACCGATGGCAAACTGTATGATTTATGCTAAATACAACCTTAAAATAACGAGAATATCGTTAACTATGTCCACAATAAGTACTTCAGAAATGGCATTCTGCTGGATATAGTCAGCAAACACCGCTAGTCTCTCCGGAAGACTGTCATCTAGAATTTTCCGTCTATGCTCCATAACGCGAACAGTTAAAGCACCTTTTTCTTTCTAATACCATTATGAACATCTAAATGATGCAATCCAGCAATGAAGCAAAATTAACCGATAAGAGCATGACTGATCTGTCAACCCGAGACAGTCATTTTCAATTTTACTAAGTTTCTTTTTCATAGCTTTGTTTTATTACAAGAAACCTTTTAGGTACCCACTTAGTTCATATTTGTTGCTTCCAACTGAAACACAATATTGGCACTGGCTTCTATAACATAAAATTAAATACTTAGGAAGCCCTTTCAGAAAATATGATTCTTACTGCTGATGGTTTGGTGGTCTATCTTAACTCATCGAGTAATATCAGTGTATCCGAATATTTAAAAACTGGGAAGCAATTTAACAATCAGTTCAGCAGTTGCTCAATCCTTATTATCTCATCTAGTAATGTCCGATTTCACTCATTCACCAGCCAGTACATTCAAAACTAGGGCACTATTGACCATACATAACTTCATAAACATAAAAAAGTACTTAAGAAGCCCTTTCAGAAAATAGGCACGACATTGCTGTTGGTTTCTTAGATCTTCTTAATTCTTGTTTTTTTTGCAGTTGAACATTTACTTAAACATTTCAGAACTGGTATAAAATCGATCGTAGCTTTCATCACATCAAATATAATTATTTTGAAGCCCTTTCAGAAAGTGTTACCTTTATTACTGTTGGTTACGCGATTCGGTCTAAGTCATCGTATACTGCCTCTACTATACGAGAGACATTTACTACTATATTTTAAAATTGGGACACAATTGACCTCAGCTTCCATAATATAAAATGGAGCGCCTTAGAAGCCCTTTCAGAAAATATTAACCTTATTACTATTGGTCACTTCGACCATTTTGTCTTATACTCCTTTGGAAAAAGCGTTGAAAGGTGGAGGCTTGATTGCTTATTCTTCCATGTAACAACTGTGAAAAAAAATACAACCGACTTCCAAATAAAAAAAAAACTACAAAGTATAAAATAACTTTAATTTCGGAAGTCGGTGTTTTTGGTTGTTTCTTCGTTTTGTAACACTGGCTTGAAGAAGTCGGTTGTATTTTTTCGTAAAAAGTTTTTATTTTTCTCTTTTTAGTAGTACCCCAAACCTAACAACACCACTTTTTCCAGCTATTTTGATTTGATGGAAACTATATTATTATTATTTAAAACCAAACTTTTAAACCGATTTTGATACATATGGGACCAAACGGAAAGTATATTTTTTCACATAAAAACAAATTTTTCAAATCGGTTCATAAATGTTAGAGTTACGAAGTAAAAAAAATATACAACCGAATTGAGAACTTCCTCCTTTTTAGAAATCGAAAAATACAGTTGATGTTTTTAAAAATGTTAAGTCAAATGGGACTAAAATACTCTTCTCTTTCCTCCGAAGTTCAAATAAATCTATAAGATGGCAGTTTGTGTTAAAATACTTGAAAAAATCTAAATACATTTCACAATTTTCTAGTAGTCACCACGAGTATGTACAAACAATTTTCCAATATTTGAAAATGGGAAAATATTTTATTTACCAAGCAAGGTGCTGAAGCCTCGGTGAATGAGTTTACCAGTTTGCTGCTACTTGCTGGTTTTTTTACACTTACGAATGACTTAATTGAATTCCTAATTAGTGTCACCTTGACCACGAACATTTATTTTACATTCGCAATGAATAAATAAGTTGTTCTAGCTAGTAGTAATTATATGCTTTATTGTACACCAAAAATAGGTATACAGCTCTTTTCTTTTCTCTATGAAAACTATGGCTTTGTTGTTAACCAATTCTGTTGGTAAAACTACACCCTGACCGCGTTCGATCTACAAATGTATTGACATTTACTATTTAGTTCGATCCAGTACCTAGAATTCGACTATTTTCATTTAACTTGAATTGAAATTGTACAACGAATAATTATGTTTTGAGTCGATTAATATAGATTGGTCGACTGACGTATGTTATTCAACCGCAGTCTAGTTATACATGTTTAATCATCTACATCATTTTTTTTTTAGCAACGACTAGGCTCAAAAGTACAGGTCTGATTAAAAAAACTTTCATCAGAGGAAACATAACACTGAGTAGCATAGGCTATATTTTTTTTATAAGGATGCCTGCGAAAACACCGATAATGGTACTCAAGGTTTACAAATGACTTTAAATCGCGTGTGCTGCGAGAAATATTGATGATATGACATAATAATGCACTCCAGTAGCAGAGAACAATTTAATTACAAAAAAAAATACAAAGGAGCATGATATGTTCAAGTATTATAGTTAATTCACCGTGACTGTTTTTTGATATTTAAAAATTTAATAAAACCGCCATCTTAAAAATTAACAGATAGAATTTTATCAAACTATTATTTTCTAAATAAATCCCTATCTGGAATTTCTCATACAAACCGGGTATTTTTTATGACCTATATGACCAATCATAGAAATACCCGGTTTGAATGAAAAAATTTAATCCACGAATGAGAACGAAGCTGCGAGCGAAGTGCTACTCTGAAATCATTTTAGTTTTTCAATAGAGCTCTTATTTCGTTTTCCTATACATGATAATAAGGCTAGCTCTTATAGGTAATTCACTCTCATTCTTAGTGCAATAAACTTTTCAACGAGGTTATTAGGTTAGGTTAATAAGATATTTTGGTTTACATTGCAGTGATAAATACATTGCAATGTGAACCAAAACACAACACGTGTGCTTTTTATTATTTTGGATACCGACAATAATGCAGTAAAGTGTGCCACAGATAATAACATACAACCACTATTTATTTAAAAAATTAAAACGTGATCATTTTACATACTTGCATTAAAATATTATAGATTACTAGCTTTTTCCCGCGACTTCGTCCGCATGGAATAGTTACTTTGCCAGCCATTTTTATTTTTCAAAAACACTTAAACATATGTTAATTTATTTTTTATCAGGTGCCTTGCTCAACTTTGAATGTCATATTTATTTAAACCGAATCAACAGCCTAAAAAATAAGTTCCAAGCTTCTAGCTCTCAAAATGACGATACTTCCATGTAACTTTTCATCCCCCCTTTCAACCCTTTACAACCCTATTTCGCATTAAAAAAGTAGCCTATGTCCTTTCTCAGGCTCTAGACTATCTGCGTACCAAATTTCATTTAAATCAGTTCAGTAGTTTTGGCGTGAAAGCGCGACAGATAGACAGACAGAGTTACTTTTGCACTTATAGTATTAGTAAGGAAGTACGGATAACGAAGCGTGCTACCTGGATGCTTCTGAGGAGCTTCGATTTTTATTTTGGTCTACGCAAGTATGCACATGTTGCTCACCTTCGCAAGGAACACAAGTGGCTCCCTATCCGTCTTCGCAGGAACACTAATAAAACTAATAATGACGATCTTTATATTTACTCAGGCCAGTATTCGTACCAAGTTTCAAAAGTAATGGCCCAAGGAATAAAAATTTTCATACAAACTTAAATCTCCTTTTTCACCCCCTTAGGGGACGGACTTTCACAAATTCTTTCTTATCGGATGCTTACATCATATAAGAAATACGTCGTCCAAATTTCAAGTCCCTACGTTCAGCGGCTTAGGCTGTGCGTTGACCAAAGCATTTTAAATAGGTACATATAGGTATGTCGCAGCCAACTAGCTTAATCAGCCGTATCATTTAAAAACCCAGCCTTTACATTGAACTGCGACGTTAAATCGGCGACATAAGTGATATGGTCAAGTCATGAAACGATATTAAACCAAAGATATCACTTAGGTCGCTAAAAATCGGCGCAATTAGGTAAATGAAAAGACTAGGCAACCAATTAAACGGCTGATTAAGCTATACGTAGACATACATAGAGATTTTGAGTATTATTTCTGAATTTGCGACACATAGGTACTATTTTAGACTTTTTAAAGAAATAACACTAGTTTTGGAAAAGAGTTCAAGTGCGGTTCTTGGCTTAAAAAGTTCCGAATGAGATGAACGTCCAATTAAACTTAAGACTCAACATTATAGTGTTTCAGTGGAGATTTTTCTTGCAACCTACGGAATTATGTACTCATTTATCACAAAATAACCGGTTTTGATTAATAGAACTAAGCACAGCGCAACTTTTACCATAGTTTTATCCTGGAATCTAAAATTGTCAGTTGGATTAAGATAAAACGTACATAATTAGATGGTTCTGGTGATATATTGAACGACCCTCATACCACCCTAAAAAACCCCACAACACAGTCCTGGTCTTTTCCCGTAAAATGGACACAACGTAGATAAGTAATAACTAAGAGGGTGACAGTAAGGGTACCCTTCTTTTTCAAAAAACTCATCTGTCCATTCTGCCAATTTTAGGAGGAGGCATCTGTCACGAAACCTCTTGATTGCCGCCACTGCAAATGGTGAAGTTATTAATGAAACTGAAAATAAAGTTCGCTTCTCATTTTTCAATTTCGAAGTTTTAAAAGTGGAATACGTCGTATCGATGAGAGCCGCAATACAGATAAGTTTAGAGACAGACAGGCGGCTCGTTTAATCAGTCTGTGCTGCAGACACGGCTCGCGGGGGCAGAGGGTGTGCGGGTCGGCGGGCGGGCTACCTTCCACTAAATGACCATCCCTCTACTCTGTTAACCCGTGCCACCGTATCCACAAACAGTATACTCGGTGAGTGCGGCAAATAATAGTGCCACTCACGCTACTAGAGCAGCAACAATATTAAATTAAATCTGAATGGCAGTTTGATCTCCGACACGCTGTGCCACAGAGAGCGTGAAATACAACAATAGCTTGCAGTATGAGTTTGTTCTGCTTTCGTAAGGATGGTGGATAGTTTAGTTGAGTAATCAAAATCTTCAAGTTGTGAGTTATGGTTTGCAACCTTATCATTCTTTCACAACATGGTTGTGCGTTAGCACAACGATTTTTGCAAATTAGTCTTCGGAGCAAGGTCCGAAGTGATTCATAATATTATTAATAAAGATTAAAATATGAATTCTAAATAATTAACACTCGATATTTGAATTATGAATTAAAAGTTGAAATAGGGTTTGACACATTCTATAAAAAAAAATATTTAATAATCATCAAAAACTTAGGCAAACAGCAAAAAAAACTGCCTGCAATATGACGTAGTTTGACGTTGTTGAAAGTTGCAACAACATCTAAACTAGTTTGTTCGTTCTATTGTCTAACTTTATGATGATTATGGAATCATCATAAAGTTAGACTTCGTCGTTTTCCCAGATCTAAGCGCTCCAGGCTCTGTGGCCGTGCCTCCCGTGTTATTTCCGCGCCCTCGACGTCGGGGCTGGGCGGAAGTACTCCGCCCGCCCGGATTCATTTCTGGTTTTCGCTACTCTTTTGTCTTAAACTGTTTTTGTAACTTGTCTTCTCTCTCTCCGAAGAAAATGTTTACCCTCTTATTCAATGTGTGCATCCAAGATAAGTTCACTAGTAATTAAATTTAAAAAAATGTTCCGTGCAACTCGATAATTAAGTAGGAGGTAATTAACGATCCCGACTCGATTCGACTAATGGAGCAGAAACTTCATTGTACAGTCGTAACTATAGGTAGCCGCGATCTCATTCATGAGAATTAAATGGTGCGCCCTACCTTTAAACATAAGTAAGTATCTACCTACATTTGTTACAACTACGTGTATATTAAGATACTGGTTTGGCTTTTTTTTAAGGATTCCCGATCATCAAATGACTTCCGCTCTGGGTGGAGCGGAAGGGCGTGTCAGACTCTTACTGACTAAAACGCATCCGTGTTCCTCCTAAAGCCCTTTGCGTTCCAGGGCTCTTTCGAACAAATTCCAAAATACACAACGCGCCATCGACCTGGGCCTGGTTGTGATCGGACAGCGAGCCACCCAACCCTCGCCGTCACAGGCCCGCGCTTCTAGTTTGGCTTGGTAAGGTGTTTTCGTTGATATGTTTTCTTTTGGAAAATGGTAAGTAACCTAGATGCAAAAAACATGATAAAACATTATTAATTTAATTTTTTGACCCCACATTTGACGCCACGGTCAGCTTCAGCCGACAAATGAAAAAGGGCCCAACACGCCACCGTCGGCTAGAGCCGACAAAAAACGGCGAATTTGTTGTTTGGCGTCGGGGGCACACCGATGCGTTTATGCTCTGGAGTTCAAAAGGTTAATAAAAGATTTATAAACACTTTAATAAAAATATTTTTTTTAAGTTCCCTAAAAATATCTTTAAAAATATAATAATATATTTCTATAAATTATCTGAAGACCCTCAAGCGCCACGTTAACTGTCAATACCTATGCATTAAATAAACTTAGACATTGACTTAACACTTCTATTGTACTTTCTCATAAGAATATTGACATAGGTATAGATGAAATTCAATATTTTTAAACAAATGATTCAAGATTATACATAATTATTTTTAAAATTATAAAAATAGTAATTAAGTATGTATTGTTGAACTCGATTGATTCCATTTCAAATCGTTTTATCATACCCATTAAATCATAAATCATTTCTTGCAAAAACTATTCTAAAACATTATGACAAAAAAGTTGAATACCGCTGCTTATTAAAGCCCTTTTTGTAGCGCCTTGTTATTAGCGGTAATACTGACTCGGTCATTTTAATTCATAAAGACATTATTGAGTATAGGAGTTATAAGTTCATTATCAGGCCAATTAAGACATTATGAAGTCTATAACTGGATCAAAAAACATAATAACTGTGAGCTGCGTTACACATTCTAGCTGTTATTACTTTTCTATACAAACACAAAATTTCTGTGAAATTTTAATTATTTTATTGATATATTATACATTTTATATGTATATATTATCTATCCATATGTGCAGTTGTTTTAAATTGGGCAATTTTGCTAATACCTCATTATGCTCCAGAAGCCATGAGCAATGGCAAGAAGCGTGAAGGTCAAGACCGATTAAGATGGAAGGTGTAGTTGGGATAATGACAATGTTGGGAAATGCACCAATCATCTCTCAAGACACATGAGTAGTTACAAGTAACCAAACGACGATTCACCGTTACATAAAATATGTACCTAGGTCACGTCAAATCTAGTAGGTATTATAGGTTATTATATCTGGTAATATAAGCCAATAAGCTGAAAGCCACTTCTACCTACTGAAACTCCGGGCCTCCTGTTTAGATTGACAACAGTTTCGAGGTAAATTGCCTTAATTATAATCGTCTCTCGGTTGGCCGTTTTGCCGCAACATAATGTTTAATGCACGATGTTTCTTCAGCCCAGCATCCAGGTACAAAAGCTGCTTCAAGCTAAACTTATTCACGTGAGAATTTTGTGGCCGGAAATAGACTCACAAAATAATAACTTAAATATTAAACCAAAGATCTCACCTTCACCTAATATTATAAATTCAAAAGGTTTAATTTGTATGATGCCCTACTACACAATAGACACTTTGAGGTCGAACGGATTTGGAACCATTTTAGTTTCAAGGTAATATTGAAGGTATGAATTCTTAATTAAATGAAAGCAGAGGGAATAGGCTCGTCTAGTTTATTATAAAAAATGCATTTCCTCTTTTCTACACTTAGTCTGAATACTTTTTACTTTTAGTTTTATTGGATGTGTAATAAATACTTTACCTACACATCCAATAAAACTCAACCATACATGGTTGAATTATTATTTTTGAAATAAGAACTGACTTAATAGTTTCATTTGTTATAATCAATTTAGTCCAGTCAAAATACGCCGAAATCACACACACACGTATCCCTCAAATAGTCCCCCGGATGTACCTACTTTTTCAATAATAACTCGAAGGGAAAAAATATTAACGGGCATGTTTGTTTGGAGCATTTGTAGAAGAGATTGAGTTTTAGAAGTAGGTCAATAAATTGAACGTTTTTAATACGTGCAACTATCTACTTTTATTAGTTTTAATTATTTTTTTTGGGCAGCTAAAATTAACTACTTTCTTATCCTAAACTTACTTAATTCAATATCTTAATTCGCTAACCAACAAAATTTAACATTATCTGTTAGCGCAAGTTATAAATATCAGTTTTTTGTGATAGCGATTCAGGCAAAAATGTAACTGAATTAGATTAAGTTTAATTTTAATGTAAAGGTGTGACTTAATCATGAAAAAAAATAATCACATTAGTAAATTTTCCAAAATTACGTATTTATTTTTTTAACGTCATGCCTTAGGGCCATAATGTTTAATTCTGACATAAAAAATAGATTTATCTATTCCTTACATATGGTAAATAAATGAGTTGGCTAGTTTTTTCTAGGTTTTATTAAAATAAACGCCTTATTGTTTTTTCAGAATGACCCGGTCATGGAAAATATATTTATATTTTTTTTTAGAAGAGCCTAAAATCAAATACACTATTCAAGAAAAAAAATTGCAAGGTTAAAAGCTAATCTGACTGGACTAATGATTGTAATTACATCTTAATGATAACTTAAATGAAATGATGAGATATAATTTCATTTAATATAGTCTTCATTTAATTTAAACATGCACTTTAACTATCAATATACCTATTTAAAACTTTTCCGTTACTGAGTGATTTAATGATGGAGTGACTGAGTAACTGACAGACAAAGCACAGCCGAAATAACTGCTCGCAGAAAGTTGAAATTTAGCATGTGTGAGAACTAAGAGAGGATTTCCCGAAATTCATAAGGGGACGGGAAAAAACGGAATGTGCGCGAACGAAGTCACGGTTGTAAATGTGATAATGGTCAAATTACGTTCGTAAGGTAAGCCACAGCTAATCCTCTGTGTGATGCTCTTATTTCTATCTGCAAGATTTAAAGGAACCTAACCTGGAAGGGCAGAGGGAGAGAGGCTTCATTTACTAGGTTTGATCGCTCACTCTAGCTCCGGTCATCCCCTTCGAACCTAAACTATCCGCTTCGTTTCGAGGTGCGCTGAGTTCGGTTCATTTGCTCTTCGTTCAACGGTTAGAACAAATTTTAGTTATATTAAGTATTATTATATCACAAGAGCGTTTTAACGCACGTTACATTTTAGTAAAACTGATTGCTAAGTATATTAAATAAAAATAAAAATTATGAAAATTGTTGATAGATAAAGTAAACATTATGCCATCTGAGCATTATGGTTTTTAATATTATAGCAAATGTTATAATACTAAATGACTAGCATACATTTTTAACATTTGTAAAAACTCAAGTTAGGGTACCTAACTTAGGTTATAAAGTGTTTAGCTTCATATAAAAAGTTCATCAAGGCACGCCCAAACCTCCTTTTGTTTATTAAGCGGATTAGCGTCTACAAAGTATACTCTTCTTCCTTCTCAAATATGAACAGCCATCTCCAAAAGGAACAATAAAAATGATTTACCAAGGTAAAATAAAAATTAAATGTTACTATTAGGTTCCAGTGGAAAAAAATGTGATAACATCGTAACTTCTGCTAGACGACTTCATGTGCTTGTACGCTGGTCAGTATTACGAGACTAGCTCTAATGTACGCTTTCACAGGTATTAACATAAAGTCCACCTAGTAGGTGAACAAAAACCTTATTTGAATCAAAACGCAACCAAAATTGGACTTGGTCGTCCCCCATTTCCTCTGGTAACTTCCTTGATTTAATGCGAGCGTGTGGAAGCGAAACCGTTCCACATAGCTACTGGAGCACAGATCAAAAGCACAAATGAATTTTGACGTATCCACATGGGGGCATATCGGGCGGATAAGCGGAGAGGTATCCAGAGGTATACTAGCTAAGTATTTACCAGCAATAAACCCGCCTGCACGCCTCCCCCTCCCCGCTCAAACAACGGTACACCCACGGACTCTCGGTCTACTCATTTCGTATGCAATTTTATTCATTATTTGTAATCTACTTCAATCGAATAGGGTCTCAGTATAAATCACTTTTAGGATTTGCTCGATAGGACGTATGTAGATTGACGCTTTTAGTGTGATATTTAAATGTGATGTGTCTTTGTGCCGGTACAGTCGCGCTAATAAAGCCAGCCTTCCCCGAACTCGATATGTATGAGACGCTCCACGTCAGAAACTCATTTGACTAAAACAAATAACGTTCACTTTCTTTTTATTTTCTTATGCGCACGCCTTTTAAGATGCCGATGCGTCTTTCCATTTTATTTCAATCTGTCTTTGAGGCTATAGAACGTTTATAGGTGTAAGTGGACGGCTTATAAAAGACCACCACACATGCCTTGGCTGAAATTAAAAGAAGCCGTCGAATGAGCTGTGTCTACCGGTAACTTCAGAAATAACAAGCCAAGAAAATATTTTCACAACGTGTTTATTGCCAACCGCATCACTCAGTGGCCAAGAAATTATTGGAAATTTAGTAGGTACAGACGTTATAATTGACTGGCACTATAGAATTTGTTAGTGTTTTATAAAAAATATGAAATTAACAAAAGTTATCACAAATATACGTCAAGAATGTAGGAATAACTAGAAAATTAAAATGTAGAGCTCTACAATGTTTAAGATTTACTAAAACTACCACAGAATGCCTTTGTTGATTTCTGTATGAGTTGAAGTCTATTAACCAGTTAAATTTCCCAAGACTTACTTAATAACCGAATTAAAAAACAATTACCTAGTTACTTAAATGGTCTTGTTTTTAAGAATAAATCAAGACTCTTCACACTTCAATGACGTAACACACATAATATCACAATCTGGAGGTCTTTGAAGGAAAATCTCAAACAATTTTTTCGTATTTTTGAAAAATGGTTAATGTTGTATTGTCAAAGTTCAATGCATTTTCATTGATGTTACTCAGTTTAATCCCTGGTAATCGATTTATTAAAGGGTAATCCAAACTTATTTCATTTATTTCTTGTCACTTTTTGGAAAAAGTAATTATCTCTTTATTTATAAAACCAAGTATTCTAATAGCTTAGATCTTATGTCACAAGTGACAATAAATTGTTACGAAAAAAACTGTCGAGATTGACATAATTTTCTGTCCTGAGTCAGTGTTAATTAACACAAAATCTAAACCAGCTGTAATCGTTTTTAATAGTTTAGTCCATAGGTCGATTGTATCGAGATGATAGTGAAGTACAGTATGGAAGTGTCGATGTGTAAGTACATTGCGGTGTCAGTGAGTCGGTGTAATGAGTCAAAGGATTAAGGTCATGGTTTAGTGCCGGCGGGTGGCGTGACGACGGAGCGAGAGCGGGCTAGCGTGCGGCCTGGGCTACAGCGCCGCGATGAGTGACTTTGGCCCGGCGTCGCGCGCCGCTCGACCCAATTGGTCGCTCGCCGGTACCCGCCCAGAGGAGGGGGCAACGCACACAATCTCACACTCACCTAAGATAATTTATTTTATGTTATACCGTTTGAATATTTTATATCTGTGTGAGTTTTTTCGGTTGGTATGCGTTCACTGTGAAATATTCGCGCGATAAGAAAGAAGAGGGGAACAGATCGATCGGGGACGTTGCGCTTTTTATTTCGATACTTGGTGTGTTATTGTCATAGTTTAATTGTAGATGGTTATCTCCTGTGATCGCTAAGCTTGGTTGCCACTTGGTCCTGTACTGCTACATCTTTTCAAAGGCACTGACAATCGTAGCTGGTAGAGCTTTAATAAGATACTGCATTAATTCTTCCACTTTGATTTGAACTAAATTTTGAGTTAATAGGCAGATATAAGATTGAATTTCCATATAAAGTTGGAAACTGCATTAAGGTTTTAATGAAAACCCATTCCAAGATAAACATAGGTACAGACTCTACACTCAGGTTACCTATAGGTAACTACGAGTAACTTTTATGGAATGCAGATAACTAGTGTATGTATAAAACAAATCTATTTGTGTTGGAAATAAAACTTGGTACGCAATACATAAGTAAAACACATTCAAAAGACCGTTTAATTCTGTCACCGCTAACATGTTTCCACCGCGAAAGCGACCCCTGTAATATAAGCTATCGAGTACACAACAGGCCACAACGTCGACTTTACAGACAGGCTTGTATAGCTGCCAGAGTACGTTTCACATGGAAGGAAAATAAAAATTACGAATGTCGTGGTTACCTTTAATCAAATGCAAAGCTATCATTAAGTCGACGCTTCGGCAAACTCGCTCGTCGTGCGCATCGTCACTGTTAATTATCACAATATATATGTATAAAATAAAATAAAAGAGACCGCTTCGTACCAATACTAACATAAAAAATACGAGAAAAGAAAGAGAAGCTTTAAAAAAGAAAGGAGTGCATCTACCCCCACCTCCGGTGGCCCCCACCGCGTCGGGCCGCCCCTGCGGCGGGCGCCACCCACCGCACCGCAAAAATCGAGAGCGTCGACGGCGCGCGGGGTCAAACGGCGACGCGAGCGTGAAAAGAAGGAGCGGTGTGCGAGCGTCACGCACACAGCGACGAGTGTGCGTGTGCACGCCGAGAGGGACGGCCGACGAGCGAGCGGGACGGCGGCGCCAATTACTATCACCTGGCGGGCAGCTACCGCATTACCCACTGCCGCCGCGCGCGCGACCACGCGCCCGCTGCACCACGCGGCTCGCTCCGCTCCTGTGACGCTCCGCTGTATCCCGACTCCACACCGCAATCGATATTCGCGGACTCGCGGCTACCCACTGTGCACCGTCGTGAGTGCATCCCGTGCTACGCTCGCTGATTCTCGCTCGTCTCGGGGATGCACCGCTACTGCTTCAGCCCGCGTCCTGAATAGTGCCACCGCGCGACAAACATGCAACTGTGAAGTGTGTGCGGACAGTGACACAGACATTAAACTAAACGTGATCAATTAAAAGTTTTCTGGCGAGTTCCACAGTACGAGATGACGTCCCAGTTCGCCTTCAGAGGATCTCCTCCCAATCAGGTAAAAAATTATAAACTTTTGAAACTAATAAAATATCATAATAAATATTTTGCGATGCGATGTTATGAATGATACAGTTGTTATAAATTTAAACTTTTTAAATGTACTGTACTACTATGCGATAATAATGCATAAGTATAGTGATATGTTCATGTGGTTATGGGGTCTCATAAAAACAATAAATAAAGGGATACTGGTTTTTCCTAAAATTTATAAAGGTTTATTTTCTACATGTCATTTAATATTTTATATACCACTTTAACTTTAAAATCATTTGTTGTAGAATAAAGTGGAGCTCGAGAATAAAGCAATATAACATGGGCTATAATGTAGTAGCTAAAACAAACATTAACAATAATGTGAACATAAATAAACAAAATATAGAAAAACATAATAACTATAATCACATGTGCACGCAGTTTTTCCATATAAAGAATTTTATTTTCCTTTGAATACTATAAATGCTCGTAAGTTTCGGTGTTGACAATATATTAAACAATATATTTTTAAACCAACTAGGTAACTTTCGATATCGATAGAACGAGGCAAAAACAATCGGAAACGAAATCAATCGATTTAGTTCAGTCTCACCTCACACGACAATAATGAAGTGCACATTGCGTTCAAAATAGGTTTCCTGCTGTAACTATGTAATGTATTTTTTATAAATACATTTTAAAAAGTATTTTAGAGGTAGGTAACTTTATGATTTAAGTATTGGTATTTTTCTTGTTAATTTCTTATAAACACGAGGCACCTTTGTTTTATTTACTTTAATACAGTGGAACCACAGTAATCCGTACAAGTCAAAGTAATACGATTTTTATGTAAGAATATAATATGAATGTGAAATTTAGTAAATTAAACGCAATAAAGAGATTACGTTTTATTATAAAACTGGCTGCCTCCCGCGGCTCCGCCCACGTGAATGTCGAAAATTATCCCAAGGGGACATACTCCCAGGATCAAACCCTATGTGTTACTACCTCTGTGCCGAATTTCATCAAGATTCGTTGAGCCGTTCTGACGTGATTGAGTAACGAACATCCATTCATCCAAACATCGAAACTTTTGCATTTATAATTGTATAGATTTAACATCATTCTATAGAAGTTACAAAAATTAATAACTAAACTTATTATGGAAATAATTTTGTACAAACAAATGTACTAAAAATGTAAGTGTTAGTGTAGGCACAGGCATGTCGGATTACAGGAGGCGCCGTGTTAGACAGTGGCCGGATTACCGGGGTTCTACATTATTGTAATTATGTTTTGGCTATACAAGCGTTAATACTGATAAACTCATTTTGCCGACGCTATCATTTCAACTGTCCCAACATCTTTATCTGTACTTTTTTATCAATACTCAAATTGATTGTATAACAATAACACACAACTGTGTTTAAAAAGTGGTCCTAACAACCCTAGTTTTCTTTTCAACCGACTGCTAAGATAGAGTTATTCTTTAATTCGGTTTCATAAATCGATATTTAGAAAAAAAATTGAAACAGAAAATAACTTTAATTAACTATAAATCAATGAAGGCGCTTGAAATCATGGTATGTCAAAAAGTAAGTTAAATTTATAGAAAACAAAATTACAATTGTATTTACAATAGAAGAAAGTAACATTTTAGTCGATGCCGTTTTATTTGATGAACAATGAATAAGTTACCTACCAACTTAAACGCAAAACGTAGACTACAAATTAACTTGGTAGCTTAACTAGTGGTTATAAACCGACCACGTGAAATACTGGCTTGCCGTTCAAACGATGATCTTTTAGGAATATGAGTAGGTACTGTTACTTATTGAACAAGCATAGTTAACCCAATAAGTAAAAACTAAAATCTAAATACTGATAATAGGTACACCACAACGTAGATGATCATTATAACGAATCAATACAAACTCTTAAATTTTATCGGTTTTTGTGTGAACACTACACGTACACAAAAACTTACAATCAGCTCTATCTGGTTGGAGAAACACAATCATCAATAACTTTAGAAACAGCTAAACCAGTTAGAACGAGTTTTTATGTAAATGTAAGTATAAAATCAGGCCTAAACGTTCTTTGTTTCCAACAACTCGTAACGTTACGATGGTTCTCATTTACTTCAGAATGATGTTAATGATTTTAACCGAAATACAAGTACACACATAATTTTGCCGATCATTATTTTACAAGTGGTTCATTCTATAAAACTTGTTCGAGTGATTTCTGTATACTGTTGCGACGAAATCGAATGTCTCCAATAGGTGTGTATTGTATATCGATTTTTGTTTCTTCTTGATCCGTTCGATATCAGTGATTGGATTTAATGTTTAATTGGTTTTCAACATTATTTTTACCAAGCATATCCACGAAGAATTTGCTGAATAATCCAATAAAATCTCCGAAATAAGTATATTATTTAAAAACAAAACATTATCTCTCAAGTGGATGTGATTCATTAATCAATTATTGGATTTCCTGTCACCCTTATTTGTTATCCGATAACAGTTTATTAAATTTTGCACTCGTATTAATATCGGTCAAAGTTATCTAGTAATACAGTTAGTTTTGCGAGACATAATTAAAATGGTGAAGTCTACGTACGCAAACCAATGTTAATAAAGATAATATGTATTATGGAATGGTTCGGTCAGTGGCCGAGTGCGTGCCGTATTCGATCTAATTTCGCTATCTTCTTGATAAGAGGGAGTCACTCCCTCGACAGGGAGAGGATTATCCTCATTATTTCCCAGTTTTGAAATGTAAGCTCCATCGACAACTCGGCGTAACATTCTGAGACTTTTAATACTCGAAAGTCATGAGCATGACTGGATCCAGTTGCAGTTATGACTCTCTATTTTTCATTTTATAATATGTGACCGTCGTAAATTCTGCCTTTAAATAAGCTTACTTAATAAGAATTCAGTCTTTTCTTTAATAGCAGCATGGTCTCATTGCTTTCATGGTACGTTTTTATTTAAATAGCAATTAAGTTCAAGAATGGGCTGTAAACGTTTATACTGCGTTGTATCGTTCGTTTTAAGACCTCAGACTCGCTAAATCTCGGGTAGCATCATTTTACTTTCACAATATTAACATGCACAGAGGGTTTCATTTCTAACAATATTGCAATTAAATTAAACTTGATCAAAGGTACTTAAGAAATTGAAGTACATTCTTCCATACGACTAAGAATTTTATATGATTAAAGCTATAAATACTTATTCCTTTTTTAGGGTTCCATAGTCAACAAGGAACCCTATAGTTTCACCATGTACATCTGTCTATCTGTCTGTCCGCGGTTTAGCTCAGAGACGCTTAGCACTAGAAAGTTGGAATTTGGAATGGGTACTTATACATATTAATCACGCCGATAAAGTAGTAAAATTAAATTTTGAAAATAAAAAACGTAAAATGGCGATGATTTTTGGGGTTCCGTAACCGAAGGGTAACCAACGGAACCCATCCGTCCGTCCGTTCGTCCGTCTGTCTGTCTGTCAGCGGTATGTTTCTCAAAAAACCGTAACAGGTAGACAGTAAAAATTTTAACTAGGTATGCTACTGCATTTGCACTTAGTACTTATGTGTATTTCTAGTGCCGATATAACAAAAAAATAATAAAAATATTAAGTTTTGTTAAAGTCAAGCATCCTCCGCCCTCTGCCAGCTAAACAGTTGTTTTTATAGACGTGAAAAAATCATGGTAGTAGCATATTTTACGAACTTAAAAGGAAACATATGACGGCTAAGTAGGCTTATAATCAACCAACCTATAAAACGTACTTGGAGAAGAAACGCACTTGACCGGTTTTTGTCTTTATTTTCAAATGCAGTTATCAACACATCATTCGACAAATAAAATTATTGGAAGGATTTAAACTTAATATTCTTCTTGTCTTAAATGTAACCCACCTATGCACGTTGTTATATTTTAATTAATTTTATTTCATATTTTATATCTGGCACCGGTAAATTACAGACTCCGTAAGGTGGTAATAAATCAATATTAGATAATAATTTCACAATATATTATGAAAAAATCGTTTTGTGTGCAATAAATCCCAATATATCCGTGTCTTATTAAGAAAACATTGTTGACAATTTCACGCGATATTTTACAATCTTACGGTGTTTGCAATTTTCCGGTGACATATCCACTGTCGGAACTAAAGAACGCATCATGGGGTCTTGTTATATTATGTATTGACTACCGAGCACTTCGTCGTCAGAAGGATCAAAATTGAATCGCCTTAGGAAGCCATATTTATTTTATTCGAAGCGTTATAGAAAACACGTAAAGGCAAAAAGGACGGTTCCTCTCTTCAAACACTGATGGTACATTTAACAAAGTTCTATTTTTTACTTTGCTACATATATAGGTGTTGTAAGTAGGTAGGTTCTACGACAAATAAAAATTCCTCAAAATAATTTAAAAGAAGAAGTACATGTAAACTTTTTTTTTTTTCTTTTTGATTAAATTTGGTGCGTTAAAAGTCATGTTACTGATATTATCTACTCACTCGTGCTAAAGTTATGTACATTTTCATTCCATAAACAAACTGGAACAAAAGACGACAGAGTTGTTTTTATTTAGGTCATACGAGTCTCGTCAAGCTTGCGTTCCAAGTGTCGAGTTCCAGATTAATATTTTGTAAATGCGTCGCGGAGTTGCGACCAATTCTTAGGAGGAATACACATTTGTAGTAACGGTGCACTGCGTGGGAAGTGCGTGGCGGAAATGTCATTCGTTTTCGTGCTAATCATCGTGTCGGTTGCCTTCTTATGATAAAACAAAATTGTCATAATATAACGCATACTTTTTTGTTATTTTTGAATATAACAAATACATTGAAGGCTCGATTTTCCACGCAGCGTTACTTATGCATGGCGGCTTACTCTCCGCGGTAATTGAAGGTGGTCTATAGAGGCGAGGCGCAGAGGCGTGAGCATGCTGAACTATGGGTGCCTACTGCGCTCGAAGCTGGCTTGTGGTCACATATCGGCGAACACGCGTGCACGACCTCGGGACACGTAAACCGAAGAACAAAACCAACACCATTCATTTAACTTCATAATGAGCCATGAACAATCTTCGTCATTTTTGCAGTTTGCATTCGACCGCTTACTGACCCCTTTTTGTTCGGAATCGTAATTTGACGTTTGGTACCCGTTTCGACTTTAATAATGCGTACCTAATAAAAAGCCATGATTAAGTAAATGTTCGTCTGGTGAGCTATTGTTCTTGATAATGAGCCAATGTTTAATGATATGCAATGTGCTTTTTACATTTATGTGTAACAGGATATCGCATCGCAGTTTCGCTAATTAGGTCGCGCAATTTGGTGGTGTTATTTTAAAAGTTTTATTTTAGACAAATAATTAAACTTCTGTTTTGTTATGAATATTCGTTTTGACATTATAATCTTTGAGGATATTCCTAATTGGATAGTCACTAGATTGCCACTCTTGAAAATCGCTTAATAAAGTCCGTTTCTAAATTACAAACATTGTTGAATTTAAACATCCCATACTACAAAAAATATAAATGCAATTTAACAAAATATAGGGATTATTATAGTTATCTACTGTAGTATGGTCAACTAGCTACCACGGAGTTTCAGTCTCCTTATGTTATTAAAAAAAATCATATTTTATCTAGGGTTTGGGAAATATCGCTAATCGGACACAAGAGAGAGCACACGGTCCAAATCTACTAATCCAAAAAAACTAGATTCTAATTTTTACTCTAATAAGTCTCGAAATCGCAGGATTTGGAATCCTGCGATTTCGAGACTTATTAGAGTAAAAATTAGAATCTAGTTTTTTTGGCAAAATCTTTCAATAAATAGCAATTTTGTTGATTTTTTAAGAAACGTTTGAGAATGTTGAATGTATTATGCAGAAAACTATGATTATTGAGTTACGCTGTTAAATAAAACAGATGAATTGCCCATTCCACTCAATCGGTTTATTGGTAAGTTATTTTAAACATAGTAGGTTTATCCATACTATTTTATTATAAAGGGGAAAGTAACTCTCGTCTATCGGTTACCTCTTCACGTCTTAACGGATGAACGGATTAGGATGAAATGTAGTAGAGAGATAGTTTAGACCTTGGAGAAAGACATAGGCTACTGTTTTATTTTCAAATATTCTGATATTCATGCAGGCAAAGCCGCTGGCAGAAGCTAGTAACTTATATTTAAAAAAAAGTTGATTTCTTCGTCTATTTTATAATGCAACATCGTTAAGACGCAGACTTGTTTTTTTTTCTAAATGACCTGAATGCGGGAAGCTAATAATACTAAAGTCTGGAAGTTGTAAAAAACCGGGACTACAAGAGACGAGACGTTCCGGGACTTATAGTCTAATTTAATTATTCATTTTTAGAATTTTGTTCTTGTTCAGGACCCAAGCTTTACAATTTTCATATGACATGGTTCGATGTTCTGAAAAGTAAAATAATAGGAAAAGAGGCTCTGAAAATTTTAAAATAGGGAAAAGCTGTTTATGCTTTTGCAACAACTCAAAAATTTGGACAGAACAACATCTTTAGGGTCAGTTCGTAATAAAACATAGGTTAACAGGGCGTCCCACGACTATAAATGAAAGAAAAAGTAACTGAATCAAGACATCATTTTTATTTTAAGAAAAATCAGAACTTCATTCAAAGAGTTTTAAAATAATCGCGTAAATGAAACGGGACTCGAACTCGATAAATAAGAAAAAAAATACCTGTAATTTTATTAAATCATATACATTTACTTTTTCTAAATAACATATTATCTAGAAAAATAGCCAGAACAAGCTTGCAGACAGACAAACCGACAAAAACAAAAATGTTTTGATATAAGTATTGTTATACATACCATATGCATTGAGTAATAATCTGTTATTTTGATATTACAAACCGACACTTATTTTTTTTTTGTCTAGATGTATATATAGGTAAAACGGTGTATTCCTATTGCAATTTCAAGTTTAATCTGCCGTGTCGAATCATAAATTGATCCCCAACTGAACTTGAGATACAAAATCTTTTTGTCAGGCACCGTACCGTAAAACTGACACCTTATCTCACGACCCCAAAATCGGTTGTGAGCGATCCTCCGCACCCACTCACCTCGCCCTAATCAGATAGGTGAATGAGACGTTCACTTCTCAGAAACTTTAATTAATTTCTCCGAACTGAAGGGAGTGCGCTGTTCACGCGGTTAGTAAATTTTGTAGTCTCTCGTTACGGCAGCGACGAATTGTGATAGTGATTCCCATACTAAAGCGCGGGCGCAACCGGATTTAGTAGCGTGTGTGTGCGTGCCTCATACGCTCGCTCAGAGACATACTCCATCCATTTTGAGAATATCAAGTCGCGCTTACATCGTTTCGAATATGAATCTTTCCCCCTACGCTACAGAGTTTAATTCAGCCGTATAATCTAATAGTCAGTCGGATGGAACCCCGATATATGTTACGACATTTTGATGGTAATAAAACTTTTTCGCGTTCAAACACGGCAATGAAAAGGCCGTGTTAGCGAGTTATGTTGCGATTAATAAGAAGATATAGTAATTCTTATGGATGACCGCATGAAATTATAGAATTTGTTGCTACTTAAAGGAAAACATCGCATACTCTGGTATTTACGCCCGTTAAGATGCTGAGGCAGGAATAATTTATTTAGTCTCAGCATTAAGTAAAGTTACATTGTAGATATAAAGTTTTAAGAAATAACTTAGAGTCCCTTAAATTATTAATAATCATAATCCATGTTAAAGTAGTATCTATTGGTTAACTGAAGAGTTAAATGAAAACAAAAGTTGGCTACTTAATTAGGTACACATATGCAGTATTTTACAGAAATAGAAAATTTTGTGTCATTTACGTAGTTAACTTGATGACGTCATCTTTCAGTCTAGTATTTTTTGCTTTCAGTGTCTCTCACCTCATTATGAACTTTAAGTACAGATATAAATAAACACAAAAATTACAGCATCAAAATAACCACGAGACAACTGTAATACACGAATAAACGGGCGTAGTGGCGCGTCGCGGCCACAGATCTTTCGTTAGTGGTCCTAATCAGGCGCGCCATAGAGAGTCGTGAAACTTTATTACCAACATTGTGAACTTAAAATACACATGTATGACAATTACTGGCGTTGTCTCGCCCACAGGCGTGTGTGTGCGACGGATGAGGTGCTCACATATCGTTAGTTCACACCTCGTCGCCTCCGAACCGTCCGCGTTCGCGAGACATCGTTACACTTGTGACACACTGCCGCGCCGGTCCCCCAGCAACTTCTTAAATCGTCATCAGATCAATGCCTTCCCTCCCGGTCACATTACACGGCTGATTACTGAAAATAGTTATTTATTTAGAAAGAAGATAATTTTGAAGACTTTATCGGGTATTCAATATAATATAATATAATAAACAAACCTGTAGCGTAGTTTTTTTATTTTACTTAATATAATAACTTCCAAGTCGTGAAAATTGTTTAGTTAAAACTTTAACAAGAAGTTAGTCTGCTAATCGTAGGTACGTCCAGATCCAATTAGAAAAAAATGTAAAGGTTACTTTTACTTTTATAAGTTCAGTGGTGGCCACGACAATATTAAATTGGTGATTAAACGAATATTCGCGAACGTGAATATTCATATTTTTTCTATATTCGCATTCGCATTCATATTCGCAAGAAACGCTGCGAATGTTTGGCGGATGTAATTGATAAACAAAAGGGATATGAAATAATAATACAACTGAAAAGATTTATATTTTTCTTTTACTTATATTTTAATAAAAAATGATCATGGAACAGTCTTGAAGTGGGCAACTAAATGGGTAAAACTTTCTCTTTTTTTTCTTATAAGTCTAAAAGTCTTTGGAAAAGAAAATGTTTACAAAATCACGACTAAACTCAAAAAACAGCATAAAGTTTAAAAATCTTTTTACAAAAAACAAAACTTATATTATTTTTTACCAACTTCGTTCATTCACTCTGTACCGGCTCGGCTATGTTCGCCTCGGCACGGTTTAAACAGGGCCGACACGAAAAATGACAAGTGTCTCTATCATTATGTGCGCAATTTATTGAAAGTTAATGAATATTCGCATTCGCGAATGTGAAAAATCCAACATTCTTAACATCACTATCTAATGTATCCCTCATTTCACTCGACACTTCCAAAATATCCTGTAAGAGCATGTAGCTTACGAGTTTCTTGTTCGAGCAGTAATTTTAATAAGTTATCAAATTTATAGGAAGCACTGTTCTGACAATGGTATACTATTTATAGACAGTGTTACCCGTGTACTTGTAATTAACCGTCATATGTTACCGGAATACCCTTATAGCTTTCTATGCGTTACACTATCTTCTGGCTTAAATAAAACGCACATTATGGTCCAATTTGTAAATAAGTTACTATCGCTCACAGTGTAATTTTGTACAGGAGTTATTTTGGTAACACAGTTGTCGATTAGTGGGTAACGACAGGGAGTTTGCAATAAGGGTTCGACCGGGAACAGCACGGGATGTTTGGAATCGCCACCGCTTTAACGGCGTCTGTATTAACCGATAATTCAAATTTCCATGCCCCTCTTCCAGCTCTAAACACAAGCTGACATAACACGCTATAGATACCGACAAGTACAAATTCGGTTACATATTCGCGGATTTAATATAGTTACCTGCTGTTGGTTCTGGCTTAATATAATATGAACCTACTCACATGATGATACGAACATCACTTCTGTGAATTGTCTTACAAAAACACATGAAGATAACGAACATTTGGCTTGATTTTTAAGCCACTTGTGACTCAGAGACAACACTGAAATCTAAATTAATAACTAAAATTATTTATCGACATAGTCATATTTTATTAGTCATTGTTCTAATGTGCCTTGCTTTGTGACACTTCAGGTTTAAATTATGAGCCCTATGTTTCCTTGGATAAACTAGAAAATATAGTAACTTGGTCCGTGCTGCTGATGTAATAAACCAACTATTAGCTGATCAATTTATCCAAATAGAACGACTGAAATGGGCTCTTCGCAAGAAAAACAAGCATTACCTATATATCCAAACCAGGAAAAATATCACTGTAGGTACAATTTTCTGATTGCATCAATCTAATTTCAGCATTACAGTAACGTAGGAATGTTTGCGACCACGTCACAGGGGTATTAAGCAGAATAATGGTCCGGTTATTAATAGACAAGTACCCGCGGCACTAGCACATGTTTATTCCGTAACAGGGGCCAATAAATCTCACTGAACAATCTGAAACAACTTCATTAGCAAAATCAACGTTCGTTCGCACCGCACTGGATGATTGAAGACACAGTCATAAGACGCGTTTCGAGATAATGAATCGAATCTTATTTTTCACATGCGAATATCGGATAAAAGGAGCAGGTAAAAGTTTTCGTTCACATTTGTGGGTGCGATGGAGTGTGTCGACGGGCTCTCCGGTTGCTCTCGAAGAGTTGCAATTTTATGAATGAGTTGTTTGAATGAAACACAATAATAATACGGGTCGGGCTGCGAACCGACGCGGAAAGCGCGCTGTAGAGACGTGTACGTGTCCGAACTGCCTTTTAAACGAGCATGATATTTGGTCCAATGTTAAAGACTTCACCTCCCCATAAAACACTTAATAATATTGTATATCGATTTACAGCGGCCCGGGGCATTGCTGTTCTTATTTAAATCACATGAAGCGTACCTTTATGAAATTAAATATAAAAACAAAGGTACTTGGTATATGAGCCCATGAAAAACATTACTCGTTAGAACTGAAAACATTTTCTGCATTAGGTTGGTATGTTTCTGATTTATATAAAATAGTACCAAACATTTTTGGTCGAATAAGATTTTCTGAAATATTTTTGTAGGCACGACCTATTATGTTCTAAACGCAGCGTTTAACTAAGTCATGGTTGTAATTAAATTTATAACCTAACAAAAAATAAAACACTTTGTGTTTATATGTTGTTATATTACTCACCCGCATTGCTAACAGATCATCAGTCGATAAGAAAAGAAGGTTCTGTTATAAAATCGCCGACACTGTTTTATATCATTTTTATGACCACACCCGAAATTATACTATAAAAAGAGCGTATACAACGTGCTTGTAAATTTGCGATCATACATTTTAATTAGACTTATCTAAATACAAGAGTAAATGAACTTTTCATGTATCTACTTAATTAATGGAAAACGATTGTTAATTATTATTATCTGCAACCATTCGAGCTACCGACACTTGGACGTAGTAGGTACCGACTATCTAAATCGAAACTGAATGACGGACGACCATGTTGTGTTGTTTGAAAATTTGTGTCACAATTGGTACTGAAAACACTATTTAAAATAGGTACTCAAGAGTAATAACCAGCTAAGATAATTAATATGGCTAGAAAGGAGAGACAATGTTATGGCGCATTATAGAGAAATATAAACCAAGAAGACATATTTAAACGAAGTCTAATAAATTGGGAAAACAGCAATAGAATGATGATTACAAACTCATATTTTTATGGAAACTTTTCCGCCGACTTCCCATATCGTTTAACAAGCAACTTTTAGTATATTAATATACTTAGATAAATTAATAGATAGGCGTTTATTATCATTTTGCATCATTAATGCGTATTATCTTTACATTAACATATCACCGAGTATTAGAATAAAGGCGGCGGCCCGCGGCGGTTCCTTTCAATATTTATTTTTTCCTAATTCTACCCTAATTAGGGAAGGTGTGAATTTCTTTAAGGCATCATGCATTTTGAGGGTGGGCCAATTTTGTGGGCTTATCTATACGGATATCTTAACACAGAATGCGGTTGAAATAGACACCTACCTTAACTGATGATCCAACATGTAATTGTCCAATTAAAATTAGAATTTTATGTAAATAAGTTTAATTACCTAATTACACTGAGACGTTAAATTTTTGTTGCATCTTTAATTCGAAGGAATGGGTAACGTTAATACCCCATGTATGAGTTAGCAGTAGTTAGGTTGGCTTGATCGCAAGATAAATCTGCGCCTACTAGGTACGCAAAGCTCAACCGTTTCATATGGAAGTACGTAATTACATTACCAATGTTAGTCCGTAGAAAAAAGGATGAAAAACTTTGAAAAACAACCGGTTAATTAATTAGTTTTCCTATTCATGCGAACGAGATACTTTGTTAATTGAGGCCGAATCACACGATACTCTATCATTCATTGTCTAAAACAGATCAACGATAATCTATCATAGTTTGTCAGTGTGCAACTATGTTTTTTTTTACTCGAAGCTTAATTATAGAAATCATACTTAGATGATTTTCTAAGATAAGTGATACTGCAAAGAAATACTCTGTGAAAATACCTCTCTAGGTAGGTAGGTACTTTTCGTTTCTAGCAACATAATAATATGTCAAATGTGCTTAAACCTGATGACAGCGATTCTGGATCCGCTTACACTATCATTGATGTACATATTTTCATTCGCTATTTAATTGTTTTTTAAAAGCACGGAACATCATAAAATTAAAGTTCAGCTCTAGTAAGTATGAATGACATATTTCAAAAAGCGGTTTCTAACTAATGTTGCTCTTGTAGAACGAGTGCGGCGTTATCATGTTCATCTGCTGCAGGAAAGCAAGAACGCGAATATTGTTATGCAAATTTTTTTTTTAAATAAGACTATAAATGTCCGGTATATCTGTTTATAGAATCGAAAGTTGGTACGGGAGCGTGTAGCTGTTAAACAAATTATTTTAGTATTATTGATCTTAATCTACCGCAATTAACCTGATGTTTAGGAGAGGAAAAAATATACCACATCGGAATTATTCGCACACGCTTTTCTCAAGACCAGGAATGTAAACGCGAACGCAAGCTGGCGTGACGCCCGCGCAGGCGGCCTTATCATACGATCTATCAAATTGTGATGCTTTTTCTTTTACAAACTATGTGCGAAAAGGATTAGGCGAGAATATTAGCATTCTGATAATTCTGTGAACTGTCTCGCGCCTGACTAATAGCTTAAGCCGAGGACCGCTACATGGTAACGAGCTCAAATTATAATCGTCGCTGACAGAATCAGCAGAGCCAGACCTGGTTTGACATACCTATGCAGGCATATTAATTATACATTAATATTCATACATGGCTAATGATAACCGCAATAGACTAGCGTGTTTCTGTAAACAGTGTTCGTAATGTGATGTATATCAGTGCTCTGTTTGCGTAACAGATTGCCTGATTGTTTAAGATTAACACTGATTGATTCCAAGCGGGATCACGGCTTGCGTCAGGACTATGCCAGAGCTGGGAAGACATTTATCTCGACTTTATCAAAGAATTAAACATTAGCAAGAATTTCAAAATGATTATTGTGCACCGGTAACCTTATCGTAAATATAATACTTTAATGATGTCTGCTAAAGGGCCGACTTTGATAAAAAAAACCCCGTGGTACCTGGACAAAAGCCATCGCTCGGCGTCACCCACGGTTAGTTAAGCGAGCGACATGTCATCGATATTTTTTGCCCGGCTGATGTCTTTAACGAAATTCATGTCATTGGGTCCGATTTCTCTAAGATTAACTTTTTTACATTATTTAACAAATAGATCGGACCCTTATACGCTCGAATATTCAGTTACATGGTTTAACACTTAAAAGGGCTTAACGACTCTAACATATCCTGCGGGTTACGATAAAAAAAGACGACAAAAAGAGAATACTTCTCGTGTTTGTTTTTTAAAAGATGTCTGCTGAAGATAAGGTGCAGCGGCACTTTAATCCTCCAACCGTCCGATATTTGAAAAGGATATGATGACAACTTTTTTGTATTCTTTATCTAATAAGCACACATAACCAATACTTACCTATTTCAAAGTTTGTTTAAATAGATAAATGAAAATTACGTGTTAGACGTGAGTATTTAGTTACGTACCGTTTTGGAAACTAACAAAGTAACATTGCATAAGTGTGAAACTTGTTTTATGCAAATTTCATAAGATGTGAAGATTAATTTAACAACTCTGTTTTAGATACGACGTCCAAGGAGTAGTAGGGATGTACCTACTCATAGTATCTACACTTAATCATAACTTTTAACGGGCAAATCTATGCGTACAATTCTAATTTAATGAATTCTAACTCTAATGTTACGAAAGACTCATACGTCTATAATTCATTTATTCTTTTAATTAAGTGCAACCATTAGGTAGAGCTTGCAATAATTTTCCGGCATTACAAACTCATTACAAAAAAAAATTGATGTTTCGTGAACATAAACTAGCATTTCTTTTTTCTTTTTTTTACCCCAGATGAGGCTATTCATATTCAATAACAACTGTTACTGGTCTTTCGCAAGCTACAGGCTTGATAATTTAAAACAGTGACGTGTCTAAAACCATTTAGTTTTCTTTATCCTAACGTTTTCCCGGATTGTTGGATAACTCAGCTTCACTTAGCGGAACTTGTCCAGTGCTAATGTAGAGTATCCCGAACATCTTGATTTTTAGCATCATGGCTCACTAAGTGCTTACGTAAAATCATTCAGAAATGACAAGAAAATATTTTCATGTGATTATTTCGAAAACACAATTCCCTTACTCAAGTATTATCGGAAGATACTCCGATATTATAGAAAAATAAATTAGTATTATGTTGTCAAATCAAATTAAAAACGTTTATTCAAGTGTACACTGTTCAGTTGTTGTCCATTTTTTATCAGAGTCAAATAAAAAAATGGACAATTTTCAAATGTCGTATGCCAACCACTATTTTGGTTATTATTTGATCATAGATGACCCAAGTGTCGCCCTAATGGAGAAGAATGAATTTCACTTTTATTACAACTATTTTAAAGAATATTGCCAAACGCGTTAGCATCACTGCAATTCCTAACGTTTCTCAATGATGGTCACATATAATAGAAACGGAACAGATGAAGACACTGACTCCTGTCAGTGACTCAGGTAATACCTAGTTCATGGAATATGTAACACCTTCTATACCTATGTCAATAATTATTTTTTTTACATAAACAGTATGCTTTCTTTAGATTGCAATTAAACTTTGGGCAACTTAAAGGGCTTTCATTTAGCCAAAAACTTCACCATTTATCCACCAGCAATATTTTAAAATGAATAATAATAGTGAGCAACATATCCAAATGAAGTGGTTCTTCGTCGTGATGATGTTAATTGTATAAAAATATAACGTTACAACCATTGATGGGTTTTTTATATATCAATGGTTACTATGCTCAACGAGTGCCTACGTGTTGCAACTCGGACTCTGAGCGCGTAGCACTGCTACGCGACCAGTACGCTTTCCGCCGACGCCCGTCGCGTTGCTACGAGGCTTCTACGCGGCTCTACTCCCCCCTACGCGACGTTTTCGCGCTACGTTGCGTTACAACGCGACTTTAACGCTTTAACTCTTCGCTGCTACGCTGCCTTCACACGCACCGTCGACCTGCTATACGGCACCAACGCTCTTTATCGCGCTTTTACGCCACCGCTGCGCGTCGTGATGCTACACGGCTTCAGGTACTCCGCGGGTCTACGCAGCCAATACTTGAGCGTGATTTCATTCTTCTGATTGTTCAATTAAAATCAGTGATGTTTAAATATCACTTTACTGATTACTTTTTAGGAAACTGCATAATTTGCAAAGTAGAAGCAATAACCTTTTCTCATATACCCAAAAAATGTATTTTCACTGAAAATGAAAACATGCCAAATTAATATTTTCACTGCTATTGAAACACAAACTGCTGTTCTACGAATTCACAGTACAGTGTATTTTTAGAGGTCCGATAAACTTAGTACGTCACTTATTTAATTATGCACTGCCTGTCTAAATCAAATGACGCTGTCTGAATCAGCACCAATTTAATGCAACCAAAATTGACGATGCCTGTCTCTGTCCAATGCTGCCATATTGGACAGAGACAGGCATCGTCAATTTTGGTTGCATTAATTTGGTCAGTTTCAAATTGATTAATTCAGTCAATATCTCACGCTGTTTTCCTGTCCTGCCACATTTCAAATTTCGGTCTTTCCCAGATACAGCATGAATTAATTTGTGATCGTAAGTGAGATTTAGTGTTAACTCACTTCTGTTAATAACAGCTGTCGATCTAACGAATCAGAAAAGCATACGTACCTCTTACTGTAAGTACACTCGTACAATAGTTATGTCGTTTCACCAGACACTCGTATCATTTGAACGGATTGAATCCCTTTTAAGCACCAGCGTCGATTTCACCCGCAGCCCCCATATAGATCGATATCATCTCTATTACCACAGTCGTTGGGTCGAATGAGCGAAGATACAACGTGTACACCTACCAGCCCTGGAACCTACATAGGTACACTATGTTACTAAGCAAGGATTAAATAACTATGCAGGGTATGTAATGTAGCTAATGCAGGGATTCGACGTTTAACGGCTTCAGGATTACCTCAATAATTCCCTCAACACAACAAATGTTTTTAGCCTGTCGCTGTCGTGAGGGGGTGAACGTGGGCTCAGCGATGCTATAGGTCGTCGAATGGTTCGTATCCATAGCGACAGTCGTGGCAATGGTTGTGTGTCGCGTGTTTAGGGCGACTGAAGCCATACTTCTGGCAGACGGGTCATAGCTCCAGCTTAATACGTCCACAGTCAACCGCGACGTGACTTTACTAGGCTTATGGCGACAGGACCGCCTCTTTACACAATTAAAGGTCAAGTCAGACTATTTCTTGAAGAGGTACCAATGTACCAAAATATTGCGTCCAAAGAGATGCTGAAGCTGACTGATCAACCAAGTACATCATTAGGAACTTGCAAAATACGAGTACTACTAGTACTAGTAGAAACAAGTCATCTCAAACAGAATTATAGTAGTATAGTCGACGTAAGTACGAACGATGTTACTAGCAAGGTAATTTACACAAATAACTTAAAACAGCACAAAGGATACAATGGAAGTATTAATTGATTTTCTCAAAAAAAAAAACTGACATGTTGCAAAATGACATTTCTCGGTTTCTAATCCCATTGAAAACACAATGAATGTTGGACGGTTGGGACCATTTTTCATTCCAATGACAAATATTTAGAAAGTTATTTAACAACCCGCGTGCGGGTCCGCACTGTGCTCAATTAAAAGGAAGATCTAAACTCCCGTCTCCGGCATTATGAGCGGACAACAGCCGGATGTTTATTTTGCGACCGCGTTATCGATTCAGGTAGTTCGGCGAATAATAAATCTATAACAACAACAATGTGTCCGCCCTGCCCGATCCCATTGTGATTTATACAAAATCTTCAATCGCATCATATTGGTAAAGAAGCATTAATATTTTTTTTATTAAAAGGGCCCTCAGCGTTTCAAATTTGCGTACCATGGGCCCTCGCAAGCCCTGACGATGTAATAGGCACGCCCAAGGTTATTCTTGATGCTCACCCCTTTTCACACAATCGTTAAAGGCTCGTTTATTATCCATCAATTATTTTATATTATGCTAATTTTATTTTAGCTGTCCATTATGAACTTTTTGTCGATCAATTTATGGTACGTACATTAACTACGTGAGCATATCACAAGTGCATTTTAAATTGTTATATCATGCACTGCGACTGGCTGCGCGCACGGAGGCCTCCAATTTATAATTATCCATACATCGCGTCTGCAAAAGCGAATGGGAAACGCGCCATAAAGGCATTTCAAAATTTACAACTTACAGAGCACCATCTCGACAGCCTCCAACAGTCCGCCGCCGGCGCAGGCGGGGATGAGCGCGGCGGGCGGCGCAAGCGCGGCCGCGCGGCCCAGCTCGCCCGCGGCCGCGGCGCCGCGCTGCTGCGACACCGGCCGCCCTATATTCCAGGACCCTATCACTGGACAGACAGTCTGCTCGTGTCAATACGAGTTTCTCAACTACCAGAGACTCGCTTCCGGCGTGCCCCTGTCTATGTACAGTGCCCCTTACTCAGACGCCGCAGCGGCTACAGCTGCCGGTATGGCGGCTTACTTCCCCGCTTTAGCAGCTGATCAACCACCCTTTTACACTAATCCTGTAAGTATGAATTTATTTACGAACTAATATTATCTAATGGTTTCCTTCATTTTCACAGGTTGTTGGTAATGTTGGCAGCAAGCAATAGGTACCTATCTATAACTGTCACTTTAACTCGTACCTCCATAACCGACAAAGACGCTCACATCATTGACTGAACAATTAATTTTTTCTAGGTCTATTTGCTACCATAAATAGTACATATGTTATGACGGCAGAAATTATACCTCTCATAACTTAAAAAACACTTCCCTAAAAACATGAAGTTATTATTGAGAACTATTTCTTAATAATAACTGTATGTTTTTAGGGTTCCGATATCCAAAACTCTGTACATACTGAAAAATCGAACCCTTATATTGTCAGTCTGTCTTTCCGTCAGTCACAGTAGATTTTCTCCAAATCTACTAGAAATTTGGTACACATATATTATATACCGTAGGTAACGAAAATAAATAAATTTTGACGAAAGGGTAACTTTTTCGGGGAAAATTAGAAACATTGAAAAAAAGTTTATCTTACTAGGTACACCGTGTGACATATCAAATCAAAGAGCCCATCGTAAGGGTCTCAAAAGAATTTTTTGATAATTTTTTAATATTCCCTTATGTCGTTATTCAAGATGAAATTTGACCATGAGCCGAAAATGTTGAAAAAAAATACAGATCTAGTGTACCGATCTTTACCTATAGATTACAGGAAAACCTATAAGAAGTCTACGATTAAAAACTAACAAGTTAACAAAATATTATTTGATCGGAACCCTTTGCACGCGAGTCCGATTCGCAGTTAGCCGGTTTTTTTTTAAGGAATAGAACATTCGAAACATAATTGTTTTACCAACGATTTTGTTATAAATGTTCACGTTAAAATAAATAATAATCTGTACAGGACAATGTATTATTAAAATTCAGATATCAATCTCTATCTGAATTCAAATGATAAGTGCCTAATTAACGCCGAAAATATAGGAGTTAAGTAGATATTTGTCACATGAAAAAGCGAAACAACTTCATTTTCACACAAAGAACTCAACTTAAATACCTATTAAACTACTGCCGACGTCACTCATTAAAACTTAAAATTAATAATATAATTTGACCGACTTTTCAATGCGACGCGGCCAATTCCTGCGGTTGGCATGATAAAATCAGACACTAGTGTTGCAACCAATATGAATTAAGCATATCGAATTGAATTGCAAATAAAAACGAATACTAAATTAATACTGCGCTTTTTGCGCTCACGAATATCGGTCACTTAATGTTCGTCGTCTCTTAATTTCCATCGCATTAGAAATTACTTTTTTCAGCAAGAGTATCGATACGAATAATGAATCCATGATATCCATCCAATACAATATCAGTAACAAAATAAGGCTTTTACAAATTGAATTTTGATCAGTCAGGGTGTGAATATAGCAAAAATGATACTGTTCTAGCAAAAATGTAACACACTAAGGTACTAAGCACAGAATGAGTCATAAATTAAGTTTATAATAAAATTTACAATTACTGCTAAACCACTTTATGAGTGGTACATGTTTATATGGCTGACCAGCCTAAAGCAAGTACCTACATACTTACAAAACACGTTTAGTTGACAAGTTTCTGCCCTATCTAGTCGATACCAAAGAGCAAAGTTATTTAATATTTTGTTGTTTAAGTCAGAATGACGTTGGATTTCATTAAAGGTAGGAATGTATGTGTATTCGAATAGAGTTGTTCTCGAAAATCTAAAATATCAGATCTTTGTACACTTAGGTAGTTAAGAAGTACTTATTAATTTTTTTGTGGATTTTCTGCATGACCTAACTCTCTAGATGGTTCAAGGTTAGAAATAATTACATGTATCCACCTGAAAATGTAGTATCTTCAATCAAATTGACGTCTGTTGAAGACTGCCTCATTTAAGTTCGCGAAAACATAGGGCTACAGTATTAATATACCATAGGGCTCTTCGATATCAACCTGAATTTCAAACCCCATACCCAACCTATCATTTGTTGTTGTTAAGTACCTATCGACATCATCTAGGCCTAATATGACATTATTCTTATTCCAAAAAACCTAAAGCATTTAATCTTATTAACCATGACTTGAATTAATTACGTCCACAAAAGCTTAAAAACCCATCGACGCTGGAGCCGCGATATCACCTCTAAACCAAAGGGATTATGTTCCTATCTTGATCTACGAAAGAAGAACTTTAATTCCATTTTTCTTCCACTTCCTATTACAAAAGGTTTGAACCTTTTGTAATAGGAAGTGGAAGAAAAATGGAATTAAAGCTCGCGTTAAAATAATTAGGATACGTTGTCAAAATATTACGTTACAGAGGCAGTTATAAGACTCTCGCGCTGTGTTAAGTAAGCACCACAATAAGGTTTACGATATAAGTAATAAATACATATAAATTTGAATCGTAATCCGTTGATGTATGTTCTTTTGTCCATCGACCCAAAAAAGTTGGACCGGACCAGGCTTTAATACCTTCATATGTTAAACATTTTCTTTCAGAGGATTCGTATTGCCTTTATACTGGATTATACATTTTATAATAGCAATATTATATTTATATCGAAATGTGTCAATCTATGTAATTACAAAACCGTTGTTTTGTAAAATTAGGCATTAAAGTAAAACACTTGCTTCAATCGCTTAAAATAATACAAAATTCGAATGATAAAAGCAGTCCTTGTGTTAGAGCGTGCCTGCCCAAACGTGTGTGGGTAGTGACGTTGAATGATAATGATCATAACAACATAAAAGTAGCCACGCCACGTAATATATGACGTGTAGTAAAACTTTTGGAGGAAGGTGTTAAAAGCCGTGAACGTGTCCCGGCAGATGATTCAATCATTCATGAAGATATGATCGTACATCATCAGTGGCGAAAGTGTTAACTCTGGCCGACGCCTTCAATGGGATCCTGCCTCACACCGTTTTTTTTAGTTAACGCCTTTTATTTGGTCTATAATTTATTATTTCATCCCGGCTCGTAGGGTATCCGTGCACTGTACACTTGTTTTTTATGCTTCTTTGTTTAGTCTCTTCAGTTGTCGGATTATAACGTGTTTGTTTACACTCTGAAGCTTAAATCTAACGCTTACTGTAAACAGAAATACGTTTATATGACAAACGGAATATTTGAAGTGTCAAAATATTTAATAGCTCGCTCGGTCTAATCGTTTCCATTTGCACATGTGGGATACTGTCAGGAAGCTAACGTTATTATTATATTAAAAGAATAATTTATAGTTCCGAAGAAGCATCCTAAAATAAATCATCGATTTGCGCTACCGCTTTTAGTAGATTTGTGGCTAATGTCCTCTGTAATTTATGGTAATTATAACATCTATGGTATTGTAATCAATGGCCTTAAAGATTTATTCAAAAGTGTGTTAGCAGACATCAATAATTTTACCATAAATTATTCTGTCACTAGTTCTAGCTAGTCAAGAAGAAAGACATTTAATTAACCTCACCGATGTTGTGTGGATTTGAATAACGGAGAGCCAGAGTAACAAGTACAATGTCAAACGTTTGTCAGTTTGTTAGTCTACTTTATAATTCAGCACCTAAGTTAGATTGTAATATCAGACAAGGCTATCTGAACTCCATACCACTTTAGTAAAACTTAATGCTGCCTTCAACATTAATCATATCTTTACTGTAAAAATAACGTAACTAATCATTTTTTTTAATCCGTCCAAAGTCGTGTATCTACTTAGTACCTTTGTGGACTCGACGACATTTGAACGCTACCTGAGCTTGCGTGTCAACCACATCGCTCACCGGATTAACTTATACCTTCCATAAAATATATACCTACTGGCTAGTTCAACACACTAATGTTAATGGGATTATAGCTAGGTTCCATTAAACTCATAATGTTGATACCAATAAAGATCACGGGCAAGTTTTTTGTGTTCAAATAATTGTTTCGTTAAGACCAATACCTCCGTCTATCAATCATTTCGTAACCTTTTAAGTAGGCAGCCGATTAATTTATCAAATTTAGAATTAAAAGAGACAATATTTCAGAGGACCTACATAAATAGGTAAGTATTGTAAAACGAATTGCAATATCAGGCCTCAGACTTTATTGGTTTTTTTAGAGATCAAATTGAATATATCATAAGGACATGATACAAGTAGACCGTTACATTAACATTTAGGTGTTTAATTTTAAACAATCTGTATGCGCGAATTGATTTTCCATCGGTAAAATAAAGAACATCCATTCAAACTTTAGCCAACTATGGAAGGATTGTTATACAATCCTCTGTGCATAAATTCTAGACTCAAAGGTTGACTTTGAATACTCAGTCAGTAAATTTTGATTTTGTTAAGTAAGAAAAAATTTTTTCTGTGAGACACAATTGGTCTTTTATCTGTCAAACGCCTACGATGGATGGGATCATAAGGCAACAGCGCAGTAGGCACAATAAATCCACGTAGCCGCAGATTCGCGTTACGCCGTAGTCCGATTATTATTTGAAGTAACAGAAAACTGGAATTATATCACAAAGGTCGCAGCAACAAAGACCGACAGCGCGACTGGATTACGCTGTCGTACTTGAGTAAAATTTATTATCGGATTTTCGATTCGGCCACCAATGAAGTTGTTGGACAACAAAATCTTTTGATAGATTTATCCTGGCTGACCGCATTAAGACTCGCTCCTGAGTTATTTTTAATGTGTCGCTATAAATTTTTGGACCCTTAGTGACAGCCGTGCTTTTTTACACGATCTCCGCCGCACAACCTTAATAACAAATTAATCATAATTTTAAAACCGCTGTTTATTTAATGTGAAATGTAACTTTCTCAAATAAAGTTGTTTAACGTTTTAAAGTATTAAATGCATCTGTTTATTTTAAAAACATGAGAGTTCAACAAGTACAAAACAAAAAAGTCACATTTGTCGATCGAAAGATGATTGATGCACTCTCTCCTATCTTTGCCCATTAAGTAATAATAGTTAAGGCCGAAACGCTAAAGCAATCTATCAAGAAATCAATCCGAAGAGGATCATTTTAGTAATGGATTACATTAAAGCTACCGGAAACGTGGAAGGAGATAATAATATTATAATAATACAGTTATTATGCTGGTGCGTTTTAATGAGATAGTTACAGACTTGTTTGCTGCCTACAATTTACCGATAACAACATGGTTACCAATATTTTATGTGAGTAGCTTAAGATATTTTGTATTTAATTTAGAACTTAGCTGTAATATTTTTCTTTATCCATAGGCTGCAGGGATTGAACTTAAAGAAAACCTAGCCGCAAGTGCAGCAACCTGGCCTTACCCAACCGTATACCACCCCTACGATGCAGCCTTCGCTGGATACCCTTTCAACGGGTAAGTTCAGACACATTTTTAAACTTATATAGAGTTAGCTTCAACTTTCTATTGACGGTATCGAGTATATACTCCTCGGATTCACTGGAGAACTACCGTCATCCACTTACCCGGCCACCCAGTCAAATGAGGGATCCGATGATTGATATCAGACTTTTGACTGCCGCTTGAAGTGGCCTTGAGTAATACAAGTTATCAATCTACATGCTAGATCAAACCGATATCTAATCCTATACTAATTCATCTATAATTATTTAAGTACAAAATCGTATGTATCTATAATTCAAGTCCGTCTCCATGTTTCCTGATTTACAATTCCCGTTGACAGCGTTGGGAAGCTCTGTGCCTGGCATTATTAATTTTTGAGTAACTGGCGCTGTGAGCCAATACCAGACGATACTCGGCCCTCGGCAATTTACAGATAAGTCCCTAACGGCTTCAATATCGACAGAGCAGACGTGAAAATCTCTTAAAAAAGGGGAAAACTGACGTAGAGGCTAAATCGACGCTACGCCGAAACTACCTCCTGTCACTCTACATTTCCTACCCATACTACTGATGCTCTTTTTACGGGACAAGAGCCGTTAAAACTAAACCTCTGTACCTACGTTTAATGAAAAGCAAACGTCAGCTTTGTCTGGGAGTGTTTTTTTAAGTTTAGTAGCCAACAAATGGAACAGGAGGAGCAAAATCTTTTCTGGACGTATGTACGTTATTCAAATGTTACATGATTTTATTGAAATGTATATAGGTATTGTAAATAGTAATAGAAAATTAATTATATCTCCGACATGCGGAAAAGAGGTTTCCAGCTTCTCATTGTGTTTTCAAATGATTTTATAGTCCATTTTGTGTGAAGGTTTTTTTTAGTTAAGTTTCAGTCTATCCAGGTAGTCTCAATTAAACTCTTCCTTTTTTTTGTTGGGTACTTACAAAAGTTATCGTAATATATTCGGGGAGGTAGACAGTTTTACATCAAATTTATGATGACTTTAGATTGATTGCTAATGTTGCATGTGGGGGATCAATCATGCATGAGGACAACTTTTAGTAAGGGACCAAGAATGAAATCGCGAAAAAAACCAGTTGTTCATTATATTTTCTCAGTGGTTTTTAATTCACGTTTTAGCGCTGGTCTCGTAGTAAAAGTTGTCCATACGAGTGTTCATGCTCATTTTTACCCCCTGAAATATTTCCAGTGAATTAAATGTCATCTCTGTGTAAGAGTGACTACATACCTGTGTGGTAGCTAGGAGATAGATGAAGTTGTTCAGTTACAGTTGCATGTATGATGGTTTTGAAGTCCTAATTGTTTGAACTGCAAATCAAAAGTAAATTCGAAAAGAATAGATGTGTACCTCTCCTGTTTCGTAATTAAGTATTTAACTTACCGGCCTGCGTCAAGTACTTTATTACAGTCTTATTAAAATTAACCGTTACACTCAAAGGTGGAACAACATGTTATCACCCGTGTCACGCAATTGAGGGATAAAGATTAAGGTTATTTTACTTCGAACTCATTGAGTATGACTTAAATATTAATAGTAAGCTTCCAGGGACAAACAAAAACAGAATCGTATTAACATTAATTGAAGACTAAGTTACAGCAGCTACTTAAGTCATTTAGTAAACCAAAGAAAATTAAGGTTTACATGTTATGCAAGCGACAAAAACTACCTTATGTAGCTTACGACGACATTGTCGATAAGTAATCGGATACTTGGACAGAGGGTGTTGGTGTGGAGTATCGATGTATACGCCCCGCGGGTGAGCTAAGGGTAACAAACGCACACATACTTCAGAAATCTCATTAAGCTTACTTGTACTTCGGCTTACGACCGCAGCCTTGTTATTTATAATGTCACTTCCACTAAAGTGTGTTGCTAAAGTACGGTACTTTTCGTTAAAATCTAAAATAGTTACCATACATACCTAATATCAGATTCGTCTAATGACAATCCAAATTTCAAATCTGCCTTTCGAAGACAAAATGGAAACCGTCGCAAAATCCAGAAGCGGTAGATGACACTACCATTCAAAACATATTCCTATCTTATATCCTTTATGCATTTCCGAAAGGTAATCAAAATTCGTTTAACCCCTTAACAGCAATACATTAGCCAGTTATCGTTTTTTTAAATAAGTAGGTAATTCTTGTGGAGTCTTTTGATGTGTGTATATTATCGTAATCATCGCAAACGTAACCATGTAGATAGGATTTGATACAGTCAACACGCTTATGTAAACTGATAGCGGCAAACTGAAAAGGTTACAAAACATGAGTTTATTAGATAATTATGAATGTTGAATCAGATAGTCGAAACTGTGTCCGTATGCGTACCGTAAGCACATACAGCCGAACTTTAAGTGCGCAATTGTAGGGAATGGTCGCCGACCTACATTCCAATAAAAAGTACGTTTAGGCTCTTCATAGCTGTTAAGGCTAGGAAATATGAATTACTCATGGATTTACCATGCTACTTGGGCTGCTATCGGTTTTTCTGAAACAATGAAGACTGTTAGGCGCGCTTGCACCAGCCAGAGTTATCTTGTTAAGTCCGATTTACTAACGCAGGCCCATAACATATTAAATATTTATTATTTAACCTTGTGTTAGTAACTAACTCTGAGTTAATTTCTTAGTGCAATTGGACCTTAGTTATCTTCTTGTCGCTCCTGGGGTAAACTTTGTAGAATATCAGAGGTAAGTACCTACTTTGTCAGTGGAAAATAATAAAGAACAATTTCATTTCTAATGCAATTTTTTTATTTAATTTAGTACAGGTGTCACTTATCTTAATATTTTTAGAAATGGTTAGATCGATTTGGATAGCATGTGACAATGCAACATCGACGCTACTTTTAATGTTTGTGCTGTTAACGATCAGTAGCCTAAGTAGTTACTTAGCCTACTGATCCTTAACAGCAATCTACTAAGATATGATTTACACAAATAAAGGTTTAAACAACATATTTAAAAAAGGTATTTTTTATCGTTTTCTGAATGTATGAATTATGACCAACATTCTCTTCACAATGTTATAAGCCATACAGAAACCCATCTGGCTGTAAAACATCTTCTAAACTTTCTATCTTTGAGTCATCTTCAGGATTTGTTCCTAGATCTTGCATGTGCTGCAGTCCACTTCCATGTTAGTATAGTCGTCAGTTTGAATATTTCACAGCAGACATATGTTTTCGATGTTTCATTAACGACTTTTCGTAGTGCTGCTCCTGCAAATATGAAATCTTTGTAGACACCCCAATTGCAGTGTTACCCTCTAATAAAAAAGTAAAAACACAGAAGAATTGTACCATGGTTACTTACACGCACACAGTCTGAGTGAATTCCTGTCTAAGTGTCCATGGTTTTTGCTATAAGGTTCTTTCGCGAGTCCTTTAAAGTCTCTCGAAAATATGTTTAAAATCTTTATTTCTCTAAAAGAATTACATACATTCACATAAATGAGAAAAATACTTATTTCTAATTAGAATACATTAGGCGACGCGACGGTTAAACAACAAAAATAGGTTAATTAGTATCGTAGCGGAAGAAGTGTTTCTTGCAAGTATACATGGATTTTTGATCTTGTACATTAAAATCTATTAAAGCCCTCCAGCATAAAGTTGTCCAGCCTCACTTAAGGATAAATCATCCGCATAACGAGGATACAACAGAAATGACCCTTTGATTGTTATGTAATTTACAATGATTTACATTCAATGGAGCAAATTGGTCTTGAAGAATGTGCACAATGTGGAGCATTGAAGTATTGGCGCCTTGATGCAGAGTTGAGTGAGCGTGACCCCCCACCGCCCGTGATGTTCAATTTAAACGACGACGTAAGACCAAGCCATTCAGTGAAGCAAAGTAGGTAAATAAATAGTTAAAAGGTTTCATCGTTCCCAGTATTACCACAACCGACTGCTTCTTGAAATGTTCTTCTCAACGCAAAACATGTCTTTTTATATATATTTCAGAAAAAAGTTATTGTTGTTTTTTCTATAGCAGTTGAAATTTCCTCTTCAATTTTATAAAGTCCGCAAATAGTTTATTTTATATAATATAACAAAACAAAAACCGAAATAGTAGAAGCTGTCAAGCGATTTTTCAGAGAATCAAAACAAAAGTAAGTATAAACATTTATGTAACTTCATTTGTAAGCCTATGTGTAAAAATGTTTCACGCACTAAACAAAAGGCAAAAAGTAGAAAATCAGTAGTTTAAAGAAAAAGTCTGGCATTACAGTTTTTGTTACAGAAACACTTCATTAGTTTCACGCCTTGAAACTAAACAACATTTTTTTAACGATAACGTCGGCATACCTATTGATCGTATAGCAAGAATATGAAAGCTAATACAATCATGGCATCGTTCTCATGAGTTGTTTTTGCTACGTGCTCATCGCGCCACGTCGGTAATTATAATTAGCAATGGTTTCATGTCAATGTGAGGAGGAAACATTGTTTTTCTATCACATTCAAAACACATAAACTAGCCATAAACGATATCTAACCTGTAATTAATCGAAATGTGAGCATTATAAATAAAATTGCATCAATTAACAAAAGACACGAGGAATAGATAGTATGGTTTCGTATTTCGTAGCCTATTATCATAAACTTTAGTGTTTTGATATGTCCTCTAAGTAAATATAAACCACAAATAAAATAAATGGAACATATCAACTTTGAAACGATGCGATGTTTAGTTTCAAACGTGTTGATTAGTTTTTGTTAAACCAATTGTAAACAAAAACAGGTCGTGGATATAAGTTAATTAGCGGCTTTATAACGCGTTAATAGATTACCGCCGCTGTTAACTATATGTAGAGAGAATGCTTTGATTTATACGTTTTTAATTGCACCGCTGTGCACTGATGCCGCGCTAACTTCGCCGAATGAATATAGATTACGCGATTGGAACGAACTTTAGACGTTCTTCTACCGCAACGAACCCCTCGTTAATTTGAATTAGTAATTTAAAAACATTTTGTATCCTCTATTAGGTTGTATGCCGTTGTATTGGAAGTATTTATCGTTCGCTGTAAAACAGTAATTGGCTATAAAAACGTATCTGTGGTAAATAGGATTGCTAATAGCTACATTTACTTTGCGGAGTTCCGGTATACGTATTAAAAAGTGTGATAATGAAGAGCCGCTTGTTGTGTAGTGTTTCGATCGTTTGCTAAATCATAATAAATAACGTTAACGGTACGCCGGTACTTACTACAAGCGCAACATGGATACGTAAAGTGCCAATTATATTCATCATTAACGATTACTGTAATTTGATTTAGTTTCTCAATTTCTAGTGTGATGAATAATATATGTTCTCTCGTTTTGACGTTCATCCATAAAGTGGTACAATCTGTTTCCAATATTGAGCATTTGTTTGAACGACTAACTCAATAATTAGGCACTTATCATATTAGGCCAGTCATTTAAAACATCTTAGGTCGCAATAAATTGCACTGTCCTGATTTTCTAGGACGTTGTTGGGATAGACGCCAGTAGAGTACAGTTACACCCAATTTTTCAACTTCGATAAGGCCTTTTTTTTTTTTTTTTTTTTTTTTTTTTGATCTCGGGGGGAAATCCTCATGGAAGTCCTCCACCCTGGGGCGGGTGGAGGGGTCTGTCAGACTCTTACTGACTAAAACCACCCCGGTGTTCCATCTTCCACCTGCGCCGGGGATCGCGGGAACGTATGCGACATCCGCAATCCCCGGCTGGTGCCGGCCCGCATCTGCGGGCCACCTCGCGTCGGCGAGGGGAGTGAGGTGTTTAACTCCCCTCGCTACGTCAAAGAGGGGCGCACGGGAACACCACGCGCCGCCACCTCGGGTCCGGATGAGTGGGGGGCGACGGACATCCCCAAGTCCGCCGCCCCTGGACCCAGTTAGGGGGGCCGGAAGAGGGCAGCGTATGCCCTTCTCCGACGCCCGATGCGCCTGCTGCGGGCAGGGAGAGCGGTTGTGATCTCCCTCTCCCTTTCCGCAGCCTCCTTCTGCGCGATGACTGTCTCGCAGAAGGAGACCACCGCGTCCCAGGACTCCTCACCGCCGACCATAGCATGGACCACGGCCGGCAGCGAGAGGTCACCGCCTACAACAGAGATGAGGGCACGGCGCGGCTCCTCCCAAGCTGCACACTCTGCAAGCGTATGCCGCGCCGTGTCCTCCCGACAGTCGACGCAGTGGTGGCATCGAGCGTCCGGCTCCCTGCCTATGCGACACAAGAACCTCCCGAAGCAGCCATGCCCCGAGAGGACCTGCGTCGCACGAAACGTCAGAGAGCCGTGCCTTCTCCCGAGCCACAGGTCGAGCACTGGCCGGATGGCCTCGATGGTGATGAGGCCGGCGGTAGGGCTCGAAAGCCTGTCCCGCCATTCCGCCACCAGGACCTCGCGCAGCTGCGACCGACGCAGCTCCAAATGTCGTTGCGTCAGTCGCTCGCCGCGCGCCCGCGCGTCCTCGCGCCACCGGTGCAGTGACGCGAGCACTTTCGCCTCCAGGTCCCACGGCGGAGATCCGGCCAGTGCGCAAGCCGCCTCGTAGGAGATCGTGCGATATCCCCTGATGACTCTGACGGCCATCACCCTCTGCGGCCTCCGCAGAACAGTGATGGTGCTGGCCGTCAGGTCAGCCGCCCAGATCAACTTCGATAAGGCCTGTGCTAACTTTGTGGTGTTCGGAAAACTTCAAAATTTTTGCTTACAATATGTTAGCTTAACTTCTAAACGGTGAATTCTACGTAATACGACGAAAACATTTAAAGTTGACAAAATTTGCTACTCTTTGAGCGCAATCGGAGCTTTGTAGGTTTAATAGGTATTACAACGGTACAGCACTTCAAATTTGAGCCATTTTTTCCAATATTTCGAAATTGTAGTTTAAAAATTGGGGCCTTGCTGATTGCAGGAATTTCAAAAAGGATATGAAGGACAGCTCAATGGAAAATGATTCTTATCATGTAAGTTTTACACCGACTTTATACTCGAGTACAATTAATAAAAACGAAGATAGTGTATATCTCTAAGTAATTCTGAGAATTTGAAACCGACATATACTGACGACGATATGTTGACGACCAATCTGTGTACGATTTAACAATTTATCGGATTTTCTTACCTAGCCAAGGAGCGGAACAAAGGGCACAAGGAGCTTAAGGCTCACTATAAACACGGATAAGTTAGGTTTTAATAAATGGCATGACGGGAGCCAAGTTTGCTCGCTCCCGTCATGCTATTCATGTTAGGTTCCTTTAAACCCTTTTTTTAAGGGTGGGAAATAAACAAATGACTTCTTCCGCTCCGGGTGGAGCGGAAGGGCGTGTCAGACTCTTTCTGACTAATACCCAATCGTGTTCCTTCTAAAGCCCTTTGCGTTCCAGGGCCTCGGTGACTTTTTCGATTAAATTCCGCAACCCTGGCAGGCTTTGGCCCTAGCGGGCCCTGTCTCCCATGCTGACATCTCTTTGAGGCGCGCGTGGAACACAACGCGCTATCGACCCGGGCCTGGTGGTGATCGGGCAGTCAGAAAGACCAGTTAAAACGTTTCTAAATTACAAAAATGCAGCAAGAAATGTGAATTCTAACATATTATTTTCTCAAAACTGCCGGGTTCAATTTGATGTCCTTTCACACAAGAATATAGTTGAGGTATCCCCACACAAATACCACTGCAGTATCGCTATTGGTTCATAAACCTCTTCCCATACAAATTTAAACAGTTTTCTTTTATTTAGCTATTGTGGCTCCGTTTATACTGGCCCCATGACAATTATAAATCAAAGAGTATTGAAAATATGCAATGATGACGACGATGCACCTGCGCATCGTGATAAATGCAGTCATTTCGGAACACGGGGTCTTTAATGCAACGCCCCCTGAATCATACCCCTAGGTCAAATGTATGTGAGCCACAAGATTCTATTCTAGGCCCTTTTCTTATCCTCCATTGAAGCGTGGTGAAGATTAAGTTCTTTAGTCCTAAAAATAAACAATAAAACTTAGTTTCAATTCCAAAAAATTGCCACAAATAGAACAAAAAAGGTATAAACGTGAAACCCTATAAACAGAAAAGAAATAACCTTGAAATTATGACCCTACGTAAGTACGTATGAAATTTTTTGATTAAATGTTGTCGCGTCGGGAAACCGCTCTAATTATTAGGCTAACGTTTTGTTAAAGTACATACGTAGCATATAAAGTTTTTTTCGAAGTCCTCAATTCAGTTTTTAAGTAGGTTTTTTTTTTATGAGTGGCTTCTCGCAGTTCACCCTATAAGGTTGTCGACTGCTGAACCGGGCTTGCCTGTGGTGGCCTTAATATGATATTAAAGCCTCCAGCCAGGGCTTATAAAAAACTTACAAACTAAGCGACTACACGCTAAGGGCACCTCCTGTGGGGTACGGGCCTCGGCTTAGGGCGTCGCTGGGGAGAGGACAGCTAGGGACGGGCTGGATCGAACTGGTTTTTAAGTAGGTACACTTCTAATTCTTGATACTTACTTTAACTTGTTTTAGGCTTTTTATGTTTATACTATATTTATTATTTGGTGTTTAATCAGGTTTTTTTTCCGTCAAAAATAACAATTATTAATTTATAGTTAAAGAATATTTTATAAGATTAAACAGTTTTTTTTTCATGCCTTGACCGATTTTCATCAAACATAGCTAAGAACACTCCCGACTAATTAACAAAAAAAACGAAATCAGATCCGGTTCATCTGTTCGGGAGCTACGATGCCACAGACAGATACACAGACACGTCAAACTTATAACTCCCCGTCGTTTTTGCGTCGGGGTTTAAAAATGGACGTTTGCTCAAATATTTCAATGTATACCTAACAGCAGTGTAATAAGAGATACTTCATGAATAATTGTAATAAATGGCAACATTTCACGCATTTCTAATTTCATCAGTATTTTCAGTCAGTTCTAATAACTTCGAGTAGAAAATACAACTGCTTCTTCTTTACGAAACGATCGTGTTACATATTTTTAGCAATTTTAGGTACATTCTTAAGTATGAACTTACCTAAACACGAATAACGAAGGTTGTATCGTATTTTACCTGCATTAAAAGAAAAAAGCGTAAACGGAAGGCTTAAAATCATTAGGGTAAAGATTCGGACAAGATAACATAATATACTGAAAAAAGCGGAGCTGGATCCATAAACAATGCAATAAAATTGTGGATGAATATGATGCCTGCAGCAACAAGTTTCTAGACGATCTTATTTCGTCAATCAATACATATTGTAATGAAAGTTTACTTACTCTTTGAAATGACAGGTACACTAAACATAGGTATGGGCTAAACTAACCTTGAATTTCTATAACAATTGTAATGAATTTTGTCTAAAAAAATAATTCACATTTAATAAAACTATTAGCGTTCACAGATACAAACTCACGGAGACAGATAAATACTAGGTGTAAATAAAACATCTGTCACTTTCTAACAATTTGAACAGGAAGCTTACAAGCTAAATAGTTTTGCGATCAAAATTCGCAACTGCCAATAACGAATAAATCACCATGTCAGTTGTAAAATAACAAGCGTTAAATAACACTTCACAATTAAAATGTTGTAAAACGTCGAGGGGCGTCTCACTAATAACGAGGTAATAGAACGTTTTGAAGTGAGCCGAGCGGGCGGCAGGTGCGACCCCAGACAACGACTCTTTCCCGATGCGTATCTCACACCTTAATCACTCACGTCGGCAACAATCCGTAATGATATGTATGTACTAAATAAACACGAAAACGGACCATAATTAAGTACATTTAACTATGTTACTGACTTGAAAACGTGATAGAGCTGAATTAAACAGTTTTTTATAGAATTTTTTATTGCGTTTATCAAGACTAACTCAGTTACTTCGTAGATAATACAAGGTAACTATTATATTAGTTGTTTTTTAAGGCTCGACAAATATTATTTCTAAAACACATTTTCTATTGTAGTCTACACTGTTATTTCTAGTCAAACATCGGGTCTAACAAGAGTCTTAGTCGAAGTCCAAATCGACAGCGTGTTTCGGATTTTGACTATCGAATTATGTCTAACCTAGGAGAGACCAACTTGGACAGTTAAACGTCGAACCTCAAAGTAATGGGACTTAAAAAAGTTACAGTAATGTGTTAGTGAGTCGGTCTTGGATACAAGAAAACATATTAATGTAGCGTTTTAATGTTTATTGTTTAAATATTATAAGATGGGATTGAAAATTATTTAGAATATTTAATAAAGTTTTTACGAACATTGTGTCAGCAACCAAAAAAAATTTGACTAGGTATGGTTATTTTGAGTTGCACAATACGATTGATCTTGGAGGAGTTTGTTACCTAATATAACTCCGTCATTTATGAACCGATTTGAAAAAATATTAATGTGAAAGGATACTTTCCGATTGGTCCCATAGAAATTTCATCAAAATCGGTTCAGTAGTTTGGTTTATATTTTATTTTATTTATTGAGGGATAACAAAAAAATATAATGTATAATAATGTTAACAAAACTGTTAGTAGTAATGTTGCAGTACACTGCATTACCCGCAGATAAGACATAATATCAAAAGATCAGATAGCTTTTAAATCAAAATAGCTGAAAAAATATGTAATCCTAGTAAACGAAATTACGTATTTTGCTTTCCTGTGACTTTCCAGTGGTGTTGTTAGGTGTGGGTACCATTAAAGGTGAAAAATAATAAAAAACTTTTTACAAAAAATACTTGACCGACTTCCAAATAAAAAAACACACAAAGTATAAAATAACTTTAATTTCGGAAGCTGGTCTTACAATACGAAGAAACAACCAAAAACACCGACTCCCGAAATTAAAGTTATTTAATATTTTATAGTTTTTTTTATTTGGAAGTCGGGTGTATTTTTTTTTTAAGTTGAAACATTTATCAAGCTCAGTCCAGGTAGACGTTTGATGAATGTGCCTTCGTCACATCTAAAATAGACTAGGCAAAGTCAAAAATATATTATTTTGCTTTCGACGTTTGAAAGTTAGGTACATCTACCAAGGTTTGCCTAAAAATGCGTCAATCAAAATTTTCAAAATTCGGGGTTTTGGGAAAGGCGTTGGTAGCACCTAGGATAAACCAGTAATTCCAATACCAAAACAACGTTTAATTCAAGCTAGTAAATGTTATTTGTAAAACAATATGACCTCCAATAAAGCGCCGTCACGTGGACGATGAATAATAATCATTCAATGAAACGCGCCAATTTAAAGACTCGTCAAATATTGGAGGTTCGAATGCATTCGGCAACAATAAGCTTCGTTTGCTGGGACTTCGGGAGCCAGCCTTGAAATAAAGGTTTCTGCTCTACACAAATTTTCTATTTCAGTAAAGCATGTTTAAATTAATGCAGTGTAGGTACCTACACCAGATCTCGGGTCAGAACTCGGGTTGCATAATTTTTTTTTACACTCTTCTCTGACGTAGGTACATGAACGCTTTTGTGTAGCTCAATTAACTTAAAACAAGCTAGCAGAGTGTGTTCTGTGATAGTATCTAATTAAATCGAACTGGAAAGTACTTCGCTGCGTAGTACTCATGAAGCTTTAATGTAAATCATGTGTGCCGTTTCTGTCAGAACGTGGTTCAGGGCTAAGTTCTGGTCATTTAAAATGAGTATTTTTTAACTGTGTGTTCGAACCACCCCATAACTCAGTACACTAGTTTGAGCATTATTAGGTTGTCTTGCTCCTGTCATAAACCTAGCAATGCCTCAAACCTCAAATATTACTGGAGTGTCTTTGAAGTCCACGAAGGCTCTGAAATTACCAAATGAGTTTGGTAATTTTATAGCCTTCGTGGAAAAGAGGCGATTACAATAAAAAAAAAATTGGCAAAGTTCATAATTGTGACGTTTCATCTTCGCTACAGACAAGAATGGCGAGAAAAGCCGAGCCCAAATAATGGGATTAATAGACAAAAAGAGGGAGAAAGATATCATTGCACAAATGAACAAGAATGCTATTTGCAGAATTGATATCCTTCTTCTCTTTGAAGAAATCTGTTACAAAACAACTAGAGGAAAAAAGCCCTAAGATCAAGAGAGATTCAGAGCTGGCAATCGCTAGTCACAAATTGCCGCCAATACAAGTGGCATCTAAACAACTCCAGAAATGAGCCCTACGACCAATACCTGTAAACGCTTGCAGAAACCCCGAACATTCAGATAGGTTGCACAAACATTTTCATTTTATTTACAAACGATTTTATATAAACAAATTCGACAACGAATTTATTTTTGCTAAATTAGTAGAGATGGTACCTATGCATCAGTTGCTTACAACATAACGGTTGTTATAAAACCATCTGAGGAAAACGGTTTACTGCAGTAGGTGAGGTATACTCGTAAGCAATGGGCTAGGAAACTACGATGTACGGCTTTAAACTCTAATTATCTACGTTCCTTCAACCGAAACGATAGTACGCGCCTAGTTCAACTGTCCGTCTGTTTATTAAATTTAATTAACACAAATCAAAGTTTTAAGTCTCCAGTTTACATGAGTACCTATTAATAGATCACGGCTACTTAATTCCATTTTTATTGAAATAACTTACTACATAATAATTTGGGATGCCGCTCATTTAGTGTAAGAACATTTGCTCTATTTTCAAATGCTATAACGCTAAATTGACGTAACGTTTACTTTATCTAACGACAATTTACATAATTTTCTTTTAATATATCGTTCAGTATATATAAACATAATTATGTTAAAACGATATTTTCTTTAACGTTCGTTTAGTATATTCTTATTTAGTATAACGTTCTTTTGATCTAATTACCATCTTGAACAATTGACATTTGATCTAACCGCTGAAAATGGACAGGTTAGGTTCGAATGGGATGGTGGGAACTAGAGTAAGCGAGCAAAGCGAGCGAACTTAGCAAATCATCCACCATCCAAATCCAAATCTCACATCTTATTCGTGACGGCAACTTGGCCATAAATACGCAGGATGCAATTTCTAATTCCATGCATGTCATGTTGACGGTTGGGAAGAAATCTTATACATTACGGACGTTAAAACTATTTTTTATCAAAAGTTTAAATATACCTATAGCATGTCAACTGAAGCTTATATAAAATGAAATTATATCTTGTCGATGTTTATAATATTTTTTAGAGCAGTCAAATGAAAATTATATCAAACGAAATTATATCGTTCGTTGTTGTATTCAATATAGTTAGACCTAACATTAAAAATAAATAAAATACAAAAAATAAAAAGCTGTTATTCTACCATAAATACGTACAACAATTTAAGCATATTATTTTTGTCACATAATAGATTATTATATGATTTTATTTTTATTATTATAATTGCTTATTAATTTTAATTAAATTCATATTTGTAATTGTATCGACCTAACATTACACACTCAATAATTTGATACGAAAATAAATAAATGAAACTAATGCTTTTTTCTATATCCTTTAATATGCAAGTCAATTTATAGTCATTAGAATGACTTTCCATGGTTACCATAAATCCACCGATTTACCGTAAATAATTATATATCTAAACGAGATCGAATGACAGACTAAAATATTTACATTTTTCTTAAGATTTGTCGGCGACAGTTATTTCGTTTAACAATGGATAACTAATTCATTTTTTGCATAGCTAATAGATGTGCTATTGTTACTTAATTATGCTAAGTATACCTTTAATAATTTATATACAATCGCTATGAAAAATCTCACATTTTACACCCATGGACAATTTTCATTGTTTAAGTTGATTTTGTACAAAAAAGTTTTGAATAATAATTACGAACTTGTGATAAGTGTAGTTGAATACGTTGAGGGCCCAACTAAATTTATTTTAAGTCCCTAATGTGAGATGGTCGCGCCGCAGTCCATAGCAGGCAGTAGCCCGTTAGACGTCGGGCGACGGTCGTCAACCGGTGCGTCGTGACCGGTGTAACAACCACTGCCGACACTTCCTCTGTCCACCGACATAATTACAAACGGAAAATTCAACTACACCATACAAAAGTGTAGACGAATTTCGTTGAAGCAAGTGATAATACTCGGGAGGCGGACGCGGTCGGCACGCAGCTCACGTAGGGGAGACTCTTGTACCTTGGGACACTTTTCTTTAAATCTCCATAATTTAAGTTCAGATTGATCTATGACTATGAATGTTGAAATTCTTATTAACTAGCCAATAAGATCACAATATTATGAAGCAACAAACGACTTACTACGTTATATTAATGAGAAACTGACAATTAATTATTTTAAGAAATTTGTCCCAAAGTACAATCATGGCTCGTACCTAGGGACACATTTTTGTGAAACTAAACTGTCGACATATTAATTTATTTCTATCAGCTGACATAAATGTTATATATCTCGATAATTTAGGTATTAATGGGCAGCTGTTAAAGTTATTTAAAACACTGAAAATGTAAGAAAAATCATCTAAGAAGAATTTTGTAGTAATTAAAACAACCATCGTTACAAAGCTTATTTATAATCACTTTTTATTAGATAATTAGTTAAACAAACATAATAACAAATGCAAATAAATAACAAATAATAACAAATTTTAAAAAGTCATCTTTGCATATCCCATAGTGAAACTTGGATGCCTTTATTTAGTGATGAAGAAGAAGAGCAATTAGTAAAATATTGTTTATATTTTACTAATTGCTCTTCTTCTTCATCACTAAATACTCTTTTGACAGCATTCTGAGGCTGATAGACGACCTCAACGTTTTCTTTTTCTTTGTTTTGCTTCACATAACGGCCTATTAAAGATTTTGAAACATGAAATTCTTCGGCAGCTTTCCGAATAGATAAACGTTTTTGAATGACCATTTCAATTGCTTTTTTTACGTTTTCCTCACAAGGTTTTGGCCGGGTGACTTTATTTTTACTTCGCGGCATCTAGAAACATAAAAACAAACATAAAAATGTAAAATGAAAATTGATTGTTTATAAAAAGCAACGCCTTGTACCTTGGGACAGTCCCAAGGTACAAAAAATTCACTGTCCTGAGGTACAAATTTCAATTGTATAAAACAAAGTGGGGTTATAATTTCTAAATTACGGAAATCTATTCAATTGAAATAAAATACATGAATACGAATATAGATAACAACTAATTGTATCATAATTAAACGACTTACCTCTAAATATTTCGATTTTAACACAGATTTAAGTGGATTGTGAAAAAAAGATCGGACGAAAAAATCACACAGCATGCCACATCTAAACAACAACGCAAAATGACCGACTTTACTTGATGCTTCCTGAATGTTTATGTGAAATAGTTACTAGATGTCGCTAGGTACCCCTTCTAGATGCAATATTTTTAATTCAATGAGCTTGTCCCATGGTACAAGGTGTCCCGAGGTACAAGGATCTCCCCTACCAATCTATTTGGCCCCGACCCGATATTGTGCACACAAAGTAACGATTACTCATGCCCGCCAAAGTTTATTTATGACAGGAAGAAATTGCGATTGTATTCTCTTAATGGTTATAACTTCCCAATATGCGCCTGTCGCTTCTTGTTTGCCTGAAATTGTAGCATCATCATTGTTCGGATGTCTGTTTCAAATTAAAATATTGCAGTCAATTCAGCACGTGACTACTACTTTAGTGGTATGTGTCAATTTGTTAGTAAAAATATTTTCAATCTTCGTGTTATTTTTCTTTCAAAGCCCAAAGGACACTCGTTGAGGTAGGGTGGGGTACTGAAGTTAAGAAGGTTTAACGTTCACAATTTGTCAATCCTAGTCACTTGGGAGATAGGAAAAGGGTATCCACTAGCGTCGCGTAGCCGACATTGTGCAAGGAAACAAATTGACAGAGCACTCGTTTTTTCACGTCTATAAAACATGGCGTTATGTATAAAAGACATTGCTTTACTTTATATTATTACTATTCAACTTTTGAGTAAACGCCAACTTTTGAAGAAGTATATTATATGCATATTTATACCACATTTTAAGCAAATAAAGTGAGTTCAATTTTTAAACAATTTGCACACTCTTTCATTTTCAAATTCAGTTATTCTGCCGTATTTCTCAAATCATTCTAATAACTGAAATTAGTTGGACAATTTTTTTTTATCGACCGAAGTTATAAGTGTAGGAACTAGGGGAGACATTGATCTTAAGTATCTACTAGCTTGAAAAGGTAATATTTTTAACAGTATGGCGGATCAATTCAACAACACATTGATAGCAAATCCGATTGAAGGGCTATGCGTCATCGAGCACAGTAACGCGCAGCGATAATAAGAGTCAGTTAAACACGTACCGTCACGTTTCTGTGTGGCCACTCCATTCCGGACATGATGTCATCGTCCACACTTGCGCAGAGGCGGCATGTACTGACACGGTGCCCGCTTCGGCTATGGCTACAGCACACAGTTAATCGTGGATACGTGTACAGACAACGATTTACAGCACAAAGTGCCAGTCCTCCCGTGTATTACCAATCTATGGAACAATAAAGAGTACGCGCGAAGGCATATAAATGAGCGGTGGCGTATGCAAGGGACACCGCGCGTGCCATTAGTAAGCCGCGCTCGGTTCGGAGTAATTGACCGACGGGCTAATTTCATTCTAGGCGCATTGGACGCTTCCTCTTTCCTTTTTCCTATCGGTCAGCGGCGGCCACGAGGCGAGCTGTGATCGACATGAATGTACTTATTCAACGTAATTAAAAATAGACTAGTCATCGTTGTGATCTAAGGCTGTTGATTTATTTAAAACCTTTTCGCCTAAATGGATACTATATTACTGCTGCATTTAGAATGAGCAATTTGCACGGATTGGACAAAAACTGCAAATCTCAGTTCTGAAGAACCTGTCAAGCACGAAAGCGCTGTTTTGAACATAGCAAGTATGTAGCAATAACTTGCTGAGTTGAAATGATCCACGCTCGTTATTTGTGCGCATAACTCGAACAGCTGTTTTTTTTCGGGATTGGTCCCATAGTAAAAGTTGTTCATAATGATGTGTACAATGACCCCTTAGAGGTACTGCTTTTATTCTGTTACACATTGTATTTTACTTTTCCTCTAAAGCGCGACAAAAAAGTTGTCCAACGTACGAAAATATTATTTTCATATCAAATACATAGTTTACTGATTGCACATCAATTTAACCAGAGCGTACAAACGTAATACTCACACATATAACAAAATTATATGTGCTATCATGGAATTGAGTGGCCGACCATTTCATGAAATGGTTGTACATATTTTATGAAATAGAAAATACCCGCTGCCCACATCATGACATGGTCTGGCCAGATCAATGAATAACTCAGCGTTAATAGATATCAACAGCTACACGCGGCTCCTTCATGAGACGGTCAAACTTTAAGATCATAATTATCATTATCCATCGTTAGAGGCGCTCTGATATTGTTCTGTTTTTGTGATGCATCAGGTGGGGGACAAATATTCCGATTTAAAAAGCTAATAAAAATGTGCCAGCTGAAAAAAAGTCATTTCATGATGTGACCAAGGTAAGTTCAGGTTAGGTTTACGGGAACTTCGAGCACCCCGACTCGGATAAGTGAGGTTCGAATGGGATGGCGGGTGCTAGAGTGAACCGCGAGCGAACTTAGCTCCCGTCACACAATTCATGTAGGTAAGGTTCCTTTAAACCCTGCAGACGGGTCTGTTTTAACAAAAATGAATTACAAAGTTTATTGTGCGCTAGTATAGTTATGATGATGATATATTTTGCGGTGGAATCAGTATTTTTTATTAGCATTGGGATTTTTTTTTTAAACCGGCCAATTACTAGTCGGACTCTCATACGAAGGGGTTCGTACCAAAAACCGAAAAAAACGCGTTTTGTATTTGTTGTTATAGCGGCTACGGGCTCCCGTCCGACAAACGAATGGACGGACAGACATCGGAGGCTTAGTAATAGAGTTCCGTTGGTTACTCCTCTTTGGGTACGGAACCCTAAAAATTAAGCCTAGCCGTTTCTTTTTATATTTAATGCTGTTAGAGTCACGTAAGTCGTAAGTCCTGCTTTGCTTTTTTCCATTTAACACAAGGAGATAGTTCGGCAGGAGTCCTAGTCCTTTCAAGCAACTCCAAACAAGTCCAAAGTCCAATCGGGACCGGAATCTGTGACTATTTTCGCTGAAATCACTTTCGGATAAAACTTACTATGGCCGATATTTATTTCGATGTCTTCAAAGCGGCCAAGCCATGACACAAACACTTGCAAACAATAGAATAGTGGGTACCTACCCCCTAAAGTGGTTTATAACAATATTTTCTTAAGATACAAGAAAAGTAAAATACAATAATTATATCTTTCCTAGTGGTGGTTTTTCATGTCCAACTTCCTCTCATAGCGACAGGGCGAGAATATTATAGGCTATATATGTATGCCATGTACATATATATTCATCTGAATTAAGAAGTTTCTAGCATATTTTCAGCCTGGTTTTCCCAAGAGAAGCTCTTTTGGGTTGTTTCATGATAAGAAATTGAATGAAATTATATTTTCAAATCAGTAGGTACCTAAATAAATCACATCCATGTCGATACTTGCTGAGCAAGCCAACGTGTAGTCGATTACGTGGACATACATACGATTTGCGGTTCCTTGAACGATTTAACAAGCCGGTGGTTGTACATGTTGCAGACAGTTTGTTGTATTGGTCATGTATCGGGCTTGCGTGTTCCAGCTACATACATATGTACATACATACATACATATGTAGCGTGCTAAACATAAGTGCTACGATTATAAATGCCGCAAACGCAACATATTAAAGGAAGTTAATATTTATAGAAAAATTGACACGTAATTCTAGTGCTGATGATTACTTAATACAACTATTGCCATTTTCTTAGGTGACAACAAGAATATTAATTTTAGCAACCATGACTTTTCATTAGCATCTGTGCTGCCAAAAAAATCATCACACTTTTAACTTGACATGGTGCAGTTTTTTTACGTAGCCCCTTCGTAGGATACGTCTTCAAATAACGAGTGAACAGGAACCGCAACGTCGGTCCTCCTCAGATCAAACAGTAGACTTTATCCAAGACATTAAGGAGAACTAACATTAATCTCTCACTATTCCATGAATATGTCATGGAGATGGGTGAGTTTTGATTATTACCTACGCCCAAAGATCGAAAACGTTCAGTGAGCGAAAAAACAGCTCACAACGCGTTGTGGCATCTTTCAAACGCCACACCGCGTTGTGGAAGAAGAAATGCCATGTCGTGTTCTGTGCCCTAAGAGATGCAATCACATTGCGAAAAAAGTTTATTTTTGAGAAAGCTTAGGGCTCTTCGACACTGATCATAAGGAAGGCGTCATACCATTTATGTTAGGTTTCTTTAAATTCTGCAGACAAAAAAAGGAGCCCCCCGCAGCAGCTCTGTCGTCGTTGTTAGCTTTGAGGTAACCGATAATATCAGAGCCATGTCTATACAACATACTTATTTCACGATGTGGTGGCCTCAGTTAGAGTTCAGAACGCGTCATGGCATTTCTTCGTTTCCACAAAGCGTTATGGCCGTTTTCTTAAGTGCCACGACGCGGAATTCGTGTTATAGAATTTTGGAACAAGCCAAAACGCGTTGTGAGTTGTTTACAAACTGAATTAAAAACGCGAAAATATAATTCCACAAAAAAGCGATGGAGTTATGCAATTTGACAAGCAGTTACGGAACGTTACAGGACAAAAAAAGGTAATCGGTTCTTAGGTGTTCATTCAAAATTCATCCCGAATGAACTATAGGAGTAGTTCATTCGGAAGTATGTATCCATTTAGTCCATGGTTGGACCGATGAACTCTGGAACAAACAGGTCCGTGACCACCTAACTGAAAACAGCTTGTACAATGGCAGCTGTAAATCTAATGCCAAATACCATTCGTTAAATTATTTAGGTCTAAACATAATGTTGTCATTTCATCTGTCACACTTTTCTTTTGTTAGTCAAAGCCCAACTTCGTCTTATTAGATACAAAGTATCCAGTTACGTTAGCAGGTATATGACATAATTATAAAGATGCTGAAGAACGGACAAACAGTTAAGCTATATTAAAGTGTGAATGTGAAAAACTAGAAATTGAAACAATCAACCCAATTAACTAGTCAATACAGTTTGATACTCGACTATTTAAAAACACCTTTTACTCTAAATAAAGCTTAGTTTAAGAAAATCAGTAGGTACTTGCTGTATTATATCCCAATGACATATTGAACTTACATGCCCACAATTAGAAAAGCGTTAGTGTTGTTCGAGCGAACACCAGAAATCAATTTAGATTTTAATGCAGAATGAATGTTAATTCAAATTCGTAAATTGAAATTGGCATTACACGGTTGTCCACCTAGGTATGTTTTTCATTTAACGAAGATGTCTTATAAAATTAATTTTCACGTTCTTGCTCAATAAAAACCTAGTACCTAACGGTACTAAATGGAAACAGTATACGTAATTATACAGTACAGTACCTATACCTATCTCGTTTTTCAAACAATATGGAAGAGGTAGTAATTAAGAAAACATATATTTACCGTTGAAGAAAATTTTCTGTTGTTACTCGGAGCGTTAAGAAGTTATGTTCGTACCTAGTCGTATTTGAATGAAAGCTTACAGCATGGATCTGATAAAAAATAGTTTGGAAAAATATAAATAAAATTTAGGAATAATAGTAACCGAATGATTGGAATAAAAACTACAAATCAAATTATATAGGCACCCACTTTTTTAGCCGCTTAGCATATAGTGTTTGCGACATAGATAAAATGAATTCATGATAAATCCATGCAACTTGACCAATAAATAAATTCACAGATCACGAAGAGTACTATTATTACTCAACAAAAAATGTGGAATTGTTGCGAAACAATGCCTGCTGATCGTATAAAATTAAATGTTCTCATCGATATTAATAATATGTCAGTAATAAAATGAGACGTGACCTCTGATAGCAAGTGAACCGTGGTCACGACACTTAATTTTCACTAGTTTATACGTTCTACATAAGGCGTCTTGTGAGGTCCATTGCGACTATCGGGCCGACAGTGGCGCCACCGCACAACGTAGCGACAAACGAGGAACATGTTAAGGCCTGGACAGACTACACTTTATCAGATATGCGAGATCGCGAAATTTTGTAATGACGTTTTGAATCGTTTTGCAAAGCCACCTAATCTACAAGAAATTTATATCCTTCTGCGTTAGCTTCACCGTTAAATCTTCCAGTTTCTAATAACATTTTTATTTTGTTCTTGTGCATTTTTATAGTGACAACTAGAACTCAATTCAAGAAAGCTGCTACTTTTCTTTCGCATTTTCTTTATAGGTTAATTTAAAAAAATTAAATCATTGCCAGAAGTACAACAATACGAAGGCATGTCTTGTATTCAAAATGTCTGTAAAATTAAACTTTAATCTCAAATGCGATCAGACTGATTTGAGTATTCAAATGTGGACATGAAGTACCCTCACGTGTATCAACTTGCATAATACATCTTCCATTGGAATGTCCAATTAGACATTGTGTGATCTATCCGCGCCTTTACACTTCCATGTAGGTAAATGTTCAACAGTTGATTGACGTTTGATAAATAGCATGTGTTGACATCTTCCTAGTGAGAGTTGAGCATTGATAAGTCTTTGGGAGGTCGTAAACAAATTTTCAACAACAAAATAAACATGACAATTTATCGGGTCGATAAAATACTGTGTGGTATTTGTTGATTTGTTTATTGTAATTATATAATAAATGTGTAATTATGACTTTATGCCATAATTGTATTATTATTGTTCTTCATGATTACCTCTCGCGATACCAAACCATTAATCTTATCAAATAAATTTCATTTTATTCAAACCATATACATTATTATTAAAAAGTCCTTGTGGATATTGCTCTGAATGGATTTCTATAATATTACGTTGATGGTAGGCATAATAAATACATTGTTCACAAAATCACTCAACCACGATAGAAACGATAAAAAATCTTATCAAAATTATAGATGACATCTGTGAAAGTATAGCGCGGCAAAGATCTTGAATAGCTAATAGACAAGCCCTAGACTTTGCCACATGGAGGGAAGTACGTTATAGTAAACGCTACGAAGTAGTAAATCATGTTTCTGGGACAACAAGTTGCCAGTAAATTGGTAGCGAGGTTCAGTATGAGGTATTTATTGCAAAGAAGGCATATTTTATGACTACTGATGACCACTTTAGATACGACGTCGACAAAACGCCCAATGCTTCATTCGGCAATATAAACAAATTGCAAATTTTTGTTGATGCCAATTTGAGTTTCGATTTTGAGCTAATTTTTGTTATTAACGACCCCAATAACCGTGAAAATGACACTCATGGTGAAAAATGATTAAACTTCGCTGTCAGCTTCTTAGATTTTGGCTTCAAAGCTATTTTTGCTCTATCGATCCTCTGTGCCTACCCCACATTGAAAAGTAAAGCTTTAGTAAAAATACATAATTTGTTTTTTCTCAATAAATATTTAATAATAATTATACGTTTATTTGAACATTACTTTTTTTCGCTAACCACCGCCTTTTATTGACGTCTACATAAGTTGATTTATTACATAATTAACAATAAATGTGCTACGTTGAATGGCAATGTTAATTCTTAGTGCAAAGAAGGAGCCAGCCCTCTGGTCATAAAAAATGACAATCAGTCGGCGAGACAAGGCCTTAAAAAGGAGACGCGCACTCGGACCCCATGACCCAAGCGTTTCGACCCCAAACGGCGCAAAACTGTAATTACCAATAAGGTTACATTATTTGCGCCACTTGAGGGCCTCAGCAGAAGCAGCAGCAGCGCCAGCACAGTCCACCCCTTGGAACATACGATGGCGCAAGGGTGTCACACCAGAGGCCTACCTACCTTCCACGGCATCAACGTCATACCATTTTTTGCCATCGTCACGTACCAAGCCGCTAGATTCTAATACTGCAGTTACGCCGGCGGTGGCAAGAGCCCTACGAATAATATAATTAATGCTGGCGTGCCGTGCTATGCAGCCTGCGCTCTTGCAACAGGAAAGGCCATGGTGCCCGATACGGTCGGCAGCTACTAAGCAGCGACACCAATGCAGAGCATCACAAGGTGCGCCTAAGCGAAGACAGATAGCGGGCCGAAACGATGCGTCAACCATCATATTACCAATGGTGGATGACGAGATTGCTTGAAGCCATAAACCCGACTCGCACTCTCCCATAGCCAGCAGACGAGCACGCTTAGCAGTATTCGATGACGTATGAACCAGGTTATTCCGTAAAATACTGCAGAGCGACACATCCCACCGTCTCTGAGAGTACCGGTTGTTGGGCCAATCCGTATTGGGAGAATTAATTTTCCAAGCGTTTCAGTCAAACAAGGTACCTCAAAATCAACCAGTGAGGAAGATAAAATATTCTTGGTTAATAAATCAGTACTGTGGACCGAGGGAGGGAAGGCCTGGAAACTTATACTTGAAATTTTGCGGACACCAAGGCCACCCATGCGAACGGGAATTGTGGCTTGCTGCCATGCTCGGTCGTCAAGGCCACGTTTAGGATTAAAGAAAGTGTGTTTCTAACAATTTTGTCTACTTTTTCCAAAGGATTAGAATGTTTTCATAGATAGCAGGAGCGAAGGCTATAATTATGTGAAATTTGGTCCAAAGCAACAGTATCGAATAAGTGTAAAGGCCGAGTGCATATAAATGTTTGAAAAGTCTGTTTTCTGCTCTATGAACGTTTCAATAGATTCATCAAGAATTGGGAAACATTACTAACTTTGTAACAAATCATAAAATTGATATCTTACCATACCTTACCATAGGTACTACGACAAGATTCAGTGTTTTGCACAAAGGGACTAAGTGAAACCACGGTCAACGGTCACGGTTTTTGATTTACTACGGAACCCCAAAACGAATCGTTGAACTAACACCGTGCATGTGACGTTATTTAGCAATGATTAGGTAAAAGTCAATCATGAACACATTCGTTATGCGCTTAGGTAAGTTGCAGATCGAATATTATGATAATATTAATAAATTTGATTGATCACATTAATCTTACATCTACTTACGTTACAATGCACAGTTTAATCATTGCTGCATTGGAAAACCGCCACAATGCTTCCAGTAATATTAGTTTAATAGAAATAAGAGGTTTTTGTGACCCTTGTGAATGTGAAACAAAGACTACAGATAATATAGCGGTAAGCTTAACTCATTGTCTATGGACTTGAAAGAGATTTTAATGTAGATTAATATTCACTCACTTAAAGTTACATTGAGGGAATTAGTGTGTAGTACAGTTACAAAATTATCACTGTTGAAAATATCCATAGTTTTTGTCCAAGAAATCAATATGCACGAAATATAAAACTTACAACAAATATAATAGGTGAAAACGAGACTGCCACGGATAATACAAACAGTGGTGAAATTCACATAGGTTCCTTGTTTTTATAAACAGATAGAAATAAATACCATTAGCTACAGTTAGAAATGACACTGATAAAATTCAACTCAGGATTTTAAACATGGTTTTTCAACAACATTTATTTTTTTATTTATTATTTTAATTTCAGCACCTTTTATGGCATAATAATGGCTTTGAATTTTCGAGATAACTTCAGTGTACCCCACCGTCTCATGTTTAGACTTTAAGTTAATTTTAAAGTGACCTTTTCTATCAAAAATACCCTAAACTGTATGGGTTGCAATATAATTCGAACATAGTTATGAATGACGTTAAGTTGGTTGTTTCAAAATTTCTCGTCTATCTCGAATTCCTAGTTAAATTTATAGTGTACGTCCTTTAGGCTTCTTGTAGATAATGTTGATTTGCATGAACTTAGATGGATAACTAGACTTGCATATTAATATGCCAAATTATTCTTGCGTGAAATTATTTAGCCCATGTCCCATAGCTGGGCAAAGGCGGGCAGCCTTAGGGTATTTTTAGGCAGAATGCTCCCAGATATTCCTTGTGTGCTATATATATAATAATTGAAATAACATTCTTTTGTGTTTTCGACCGGAACTAATAAATAGGCATACCTTTGTTAATTTATGTACATACGTACATACTACCTACCAACCCTATCTGATTAAACATTGACATTGCGTTACTTGGTGTTACATAAAAAAAAGGTTTGTGCATATAATTTACACCCGTGCGTAGATGAAGCGACGGGGCACTAGCACTAGTGGCATTATTCTGATGGTGATATTAGGTATAGAACTCATCGAGTCTTTTTCTGGGTGCTAATTATCCATTTGTTTTATTTGGAATCAAATGAAGTTACAATGCTACTACAGTAGTTACAATGCTATTTGTGTTCTTATTAGGTATTCTTACTTTGTTAATCAAGATTCCGGCAATATTTACAACAACTTACTTATATATCATATTGTGGAGATTTACTGGCACTCACTTGGGTTTTATTGGTTACGCGTACGACAATATTATTGTTATAATTGTTTGATTAATTAAAACAGCTTCGTAAAACTGTATCACATATTATATTAATACTTTATCAACTACGCAAACGGCAGGGTCAAGACACAAGTTTAACAGAAAAATAATTTGCCACAGATAAACGACACAATTTATGCCTTGTTTTTGTAAAGTTTAGTCTCGAGACAAGAAAAAGATTGATATTATGGAAAGATTTAAAACAATAATGATATTCATTAAACTGCTACGCTCTGCAATAAAACTTCTCAGTTACTGACTATGAGTAATTTTTATGACCACACTGGGAATTCTGTCTTAAAACATGATTTGCAATGTCATTCAACAAAAACAACTGATTGCTAATAAGTAAATGTACAAATACATTTTCAAGGTTCTCTATAAGTAGTCAGGTGCTCATGTAAACAACAGTAAGTACGTAGTGTAAGTATATACTTTACGCTTAACGTAACATATCACCGGAAATGGGACAGTCAAGTAATTTGAAACTTTAAAATAAAAACAATTTAATATATTACCCCCTGTTACAAAAACAAAGATGGCGCAACCGAACTACCGGTACGGTGGTGAGTTTACGCTTCGTTTGTCACGTGATATGCGCCGCCCAAGCCTCAGATAACACGCCCTTTAACCACCTAACTTAACGATTGGCCTTCATTACAACCACCGCCGCCGAAAATATTCGGTAAGCAGCCACATACACCGGATTGTCGATCATATACGGTTTAGGCTGTAAAGCGGCTCCCCCTAGCCGCAGTTGTTTCTATTAGGGGTTTTTGTGCATGAAGCTGACCAATTAGTCGTCGGATAGCATGTTCGGGTGGCAGCTATCGGCTAACATGGACGCGTGCGGTTCGCCGTAATAGCGCGTTGCCGGCTCGTAATGTGTTTTTGGCGTGCCGCGCCCCCACCACCCTATCTACCCACCAATATTTAGGACCTGTATCGTACCTTTTAAAACTTCGTCCATAACCCGAGATTGTTCGTTGCGTGCGCCCATTTCTATATTACGACGACGAATAATTAGCCTTATCAGATATCATTTTTACGAACACAATAATTTACTAGTAGCATGAAAAGCGAAGTTTGTGTTGGTAACGACCGGTTCTTTCTAATAATTTAATTTTTATTGGACTCTTACAGGGATAGTAATGTCAACCTGAGTCTAAAATAAAATCTAAACTTATGCGATTTTAAGTAGGTACCTATCAAAGTTCAAAAGTTTAAAATCGAGCTTGGTCGTCAAGTTGGCTCCTAACATTTCGACTAGATAAAAGAAATACGATATACTTTTCTCTGTGGGGTATCTCAAGTGCGTTTTTACACACACACAAAAAAACTGTCACCATGTATTAAGTGTGTCTTTTAAATTTCATAGATGGTGGATTACAATGTTGAGGGAGTCTGTGAAGCGTAAGAAAAAGGTGTACCTACTAACGTCTATTAACACACAAAATATGGCACCGTGTAATTGTATATGGGTGAGGGCGATGTCATTGGTAAATTTCAAACTGTAAGAGAAACATTATACTCGTTAGCTTGTATTTAAGCTACGTCATGTCACTGGGGCCGGTATGATCACTCAGACAAAAATTCTTTTGGTGTACGGTTACGATGTGTTTGCAGATACCTACCTAAAGATATGAGTTTTATGTTTCTTACGTTATTTGTCACTATCGTTAATTGTGCCCTGTAGGTAGGACATCCTTTTGACAATTAGCTAGTTTCTGTACCCGGCAGGTATGTTCACTCACAAAATCATTAGCTCAAAATTAATAAAGGATGCATCGGCAAGTACCCGTGCCGTAAGGCTGGGAGCCGAAGCCTGATTGCCACCATTATAACTACCTTGACGACACGGCGCAGCACACTCCGGATATAGCAACACTGTGACCTCGTCGCGCCTCTCATTACGAACTAAGGCCGTATTTTTGGTTATTCAGTTGAAGAATATCGTGTGGTTTTCATCAGAAAGAGTCTGGCGGACAGATCCCTCCTTCCGCCCCAGGGTGGAAGACAGAGAACACCAAACGTGAAAAAAAAAACTCTAAAAAACTTGACGAAATGATAGCGCAGAAAATCAATACTTACCTGGAAAATTTCAGGTGTAAAGGCGTAAGGCCTTTGGCCAGAAGTGTGAACCTGTATATCCATCAAATACATAATCCACCATTTCTGGTTAGGGATGATGCAAAAGTTGTTGACAAGGACTTATCATAGGGTTAATTATTTAACCAACTCCATTCCCAGATATAAAGCTGATTGTTTCAATTAAGGCTAGGTACTGAAAATTTGCCTCTAAACTATCACAGTGTTTGCACTCACTAATAACAAGCACAATTTCGCCCAATAATGTAAATTGATTTCATCGGTTAGGCGGACCACATCACCGGCAAATCAGGACGCTGGCTCCGCATTATCCCAACATCCATTAGCATTAGCAAATACACGCTCGTGATAACATACTTAATTAAATATTGATTACCTAAATTCTAAACACGTATGTGAATAAAAGAGTTTTGTTCCACAGCGAGTTACATCAGAGAACACCTATCTGCAATCCGAGCACTTACTAAAATAATCGCATAATCGCAAAACTGTCAAGCCGCCGAGTGTTTGCTAACAGTAAGGTACCTTTACGTAAACGGTCTAATTAAACACGACAGAAACATGTGCAATGAAATTTTAGATCAGCCGAGTACATTCGAGCTGCAGTCGCGCGACCGGCTAACATTGCTCTTTTATAGCGATGTCTAGGCGCCGTGCCTTCTTGATTTTACATTTATTTTTATAAAACGTTCTATTCTTTTTAACTGTCTTAAGTGTCCGTAATATTATATTAAAGCTGATATTGTGACGGACAGCAGTTTGTTCATCTATTTTATTATTAGACAATCTTTTAAGTTATAAGAATATCAGAAATTCATGTGTAACGTGTTACGTTGTCATCAGAATTAAGAATAACGGTACTTCGGTTAACAAATTTTTCTTTTTTATAATAATTATCATCATCATCATCAACACAATTCTTCCTGAAACATTGTTCCTCATGGTCCTCTAATTGGACGACACGGAGTTTGATCTTTGTACCTACACAAAACAGTTGATAAAACGAAATCTGTTTACTGGGAAAAACAGACGTTACCTATGGATGTACTCGCCGCGAGCATTGCTTTGCGAATTTGTTTTGCAAGCTATTTTGCGTGAGCTTTTTCATTTACGAAACGAACAGTCTGGTGTACACGTGTTCATAAAAACACAAAAGTGTTCGCGAATTAATGTTCGTTTCGTAACAAAACAAAAAAAAAAAAAGTTGTGCCTGTAAGTCTCAATCACACGAAGCGAGTTGGTTAGCGATTAACTCGCAGCGAATAAACTCACTTTAAAAAGTCGCAACGAGAAGTGTGTCAGTCACACCAAACAATTTTCAGATTTGCTCGCGGCGGCGCGCGGCGGCGCGATGAAATTGGCAGCGAGTAGTATTGTGTGACCGAAACTTTATACTACCATAGAACAAAATTAATTCAATCCTATACAAGCAAAAACAAAATGGTTCCATGGATGGCATCAATGTCAAAATATGATATTAGTGCAACAAAGTGAACGTTTTTTATCCCAAACAAACGTTTGTCGACCGTTGCGGCTCATTCTTTTACCTTTATTTCATTATTATGAGTCCCAATTCACGCCCGCTCCCGGTCCGACCGTTTTTACGTCGACCTGAGACTATACTTTTATTATCTATCACTGATTTAAGAGGTGTTACTGCATATTGTTAGAAAAAAGTACATGTTATCATTTTTATAATTCCGTAAAAAAGAATCTCGGGTTTCCCCGCAAAAGACTAGGGCTAGTATGAGAGAAAATGTAAATACGGTTCGTTAATGCAATAAACTATGAATTGGTACATAAAATTTAAATAACTGAATGAACCGCAGCACCATCGGATTACTTAAATAATAACGACAGACTGTACGAGCAATATTTTTGTGTTTATCTCATTTTTATGAGTTTAAGTAGGAAGCATGAGGTGGCGCGAGAGATAGGGATTTAATTGAAGGCGAGGCGTTGGTATGAGAAGGGTGGGTAACCCGCAACCGCCCGCCGGGGTGCTAGCACGCCGCGGGGATAGCAAAATAATAAAAAAATGAAGCTTGCAGACCGATCCCCGCGAGCTCGGATGCTGTGAAAGTGGCACGCCGTGGATAAATGAAGCTTTTTTGTTTGTAGAATACGCCTAAGCTTGGCGTCGTCGTCGCTCCACTTTCGTATTGTCACTCGAATTCTATGGATGTTAGTTCATTCATAGGCTTCTTCGCGGCAGTCATTAAGTTTATTTTATCAGTATACCTTGTTTTATACTCGAGTTATCACACAGTTCAAACAAATCTTTAATATTCACATTTTTAATTACCCTGTGCAAACAACAATTCATAAAATAGAAATCAAATAAATGATATTTTCTATCATATTTATAAACGAAGATCTCACTCAATGGGGATCGAGGAGGATTAAGTCAACAACGAACTTAACAATAGAGTGTGCTAGTTCATTGGCGAGGGCTAGTGAATAGTGAATAGTGACCATATCTGTTACACTAAAGGTTCAAAATCGATTCCTTGAATTGTACGACAAGGGACCCTGCCCGTCACTTCTGCGATTTAAGTGACAGTTTTATTTATTTCCCACTGCTCATCCCTATTTTCCACCCCACTCAGTCTCCAAAGGCAGCATATGGTACCGGCAGTGTTTGCACCACGCTCCCCATCTAAAAGTTATAAAAACCGGCCAAGTGCGTATCGGGCCACGCGCAGTGTAGGGTTCCGTAGTGGCACGTCACAATTGCTGGTCGACTATTACTCGTTAACTTGTAAAGCCTACTTAGCTGTGATAGTTTTCCTTTTCCTTAGTCGTTATATATGCTACTACCATGAATATGTTCACGTCTTCAAAAGCAACCGTTTAGTTGGCAGAGGGGGGGCACACTTGACTCTAACAAAAATTAGCAATTTAAAGCTTAATATTTAGCAAACGGATCCTTGGATGCAAAAATGATTTTCGCATTCCCTCAATATTTTAAACGACCTATCCAGCGACACCATACCACAGGATAGAAGATAAAAAAAATTGTTTGGCGTTTCACTTTGACTTAATGAATGAACCCTATAAATTAACAGCATGGCTTTTTTTCAAGTTATTCACTTCTCCAATTAAGTACTTGTTTTTAAAATAACCTGTTTTTACTTAGTTTTGCTATTTATATGTATACCGTTCTGTAATGTAAAGGGTTCAGCACAATATTTTTTTATAAAATGGAATCTTGACAGTTCGTTGTTACTTTAGCTTTAAATATTTAAGTAAACAAGCGACACGCGTTAAGAATTAACCTAAGTAACTTTTATACAGTTATTGCATCGCAATAAAGATAGTACAATTCAAATAATGGCGCATGGTCCACCAACAAATGCGTACGTAGCTGTGTCTGAGATAAGCTGCAGCTTAACGCTGGCACAGCAGTCGATGGCTTATCTCGATTTCAATTATTATGCTGGCGCTTTCATTGGTTCGGTGTGGCGATCACGGAGCGGCCGGGAGGGCGCACGATAGGGATTGGGGCGTTCTCGATTCACATTATCTGAAATCTCGCCCAAATCGGACTTTGGCCATTATACGCTTGATTATGTTCTAAAAATTTAGCACTGGCGTTTTTGCAACAGTTCCACAATTGAAGCAAAGCTATTTCCCATATTTAAGTTTAAGTATGAATTTAATCACCTCACAATTCAATAACAGTACCTAATTATCTGTGCTAGGTATGGAATGGACCTAAATGGCGCAAGAAGAAAAAATGCAACCAGGGAGACTACGAGCACCCTAAAAGCGTGGTTGAACGAGCACAAAAAGAATCCTTACCCAACCAAGGGCGAGAAGATAATGTTGGCAATCATCACGAAGATGACGCTGACGCAGGTGTCGACGTGGTTCGCGAACGCGCGCCGCCGCCTCAAGAAGGAGAACAAGATGACGTGGGAGCCGAGAAACAGGGTCGATGACGATGACAATAATAATGACGATGATGACCACAAAAGTAACGATGGAAAAGACGGACTAGGTACGTACCACTTTTATACAACACTTAAAGTAAAGTATGCTGCCATCTTCGAAGTAGGCCAATTTATATAACAAAGCGGGCTGCGTAGTGGTGTTTTTAGAAATTAGTAAGAACCTGTGCAGTTTAAAGAATTTCCAGTAGGTAGGACCAATTCTTATTTTAGCTAAAATTTATTTCTATTTTAGATGGAAAAGACTCGGGAACGGGCTCTAGCGAAGACGGAGATAGACCACAGCAAAGATTGGATATGCTTGGGCAAAGAACTGAATCAGAGTGGTCTGAATCTCGCGCTGACAGCGGTCCCGAATCACCTGAGCCTTATGAAAGGCCCATTCATCCAGCTTATCAGCATTTACCTTCCCGTGCTCCACCTGGCAGCACGCCAGCTTCAGCTAAGCCAAGAATATGGTCATTAGCGGACATGGCAAGCAAAGAAGGAGAGGCGCCGGCACCGCCTTCGCCAGCATCGGCGTTCTACCAGTCGGCGGCTGCAGCGGCGGCGGCGCGCCTCGCCCACCCCTACAGCCGACCTGAGCTGTACCGAGGCCTGTACCCGCCGACCCACCCCGCGGATGCTCTGCTCGAGTATTCTCGCTCGCTGGCGCTGGCAGCGCCCGCGCCCGCGCCACCCGCTCCCTCGCCGTCCTCGTCGTCCACCTCGTCGCTGGCCGAACCGCCTCCTCCACCGCGGGCCTGACCACAAGCCCCCCGCCCGCCGCTGGCGCATCGACAATAATTTCGATCTCCCCGATGAGTGCCGCGAGGGTGTACTCAGTCTGTAAATAGCGATAGACTAATATAAATATGTATACATACGTATAAATACGTGATAATAATTATTATGCACCGGTAGAGAAGCTTAGATTTGTGATAGTGGACACTTGCGAGCGGTGCGCCACCTGCCGCCGCCCGCGCCGTGAGGTTGACAACTCGCAATCGACGTCGACGCCCTGCCCGCGCCGACCGACCGACAATACTAGGTGCTATACACGTTGGACCTTGCGACATGTTGCTGTAGTTATTATTGGAGGTGGTTAAACGAAGTGATTTCATTCAAAAATAGGTATTAATATGTGTTAAGTTTCTTATACATAGATAAACAACACTGTTTAGATTATTATTTGTATGTAGTGTAAATTATTATTTCAAATATTCTACTTATATTTAGTGCCTAATTACGTCCAGTGTTTTCTATTGTTTGATAGTTTCTTAAAATATCTAACATTCGAATTTTAATATTTATTGATACGAGGTCAGTAGTATAACGAGTCGTTAATATAGGTTTTTATCTACAATATATCAATAATTTATATCAGATTTGGTGAGGATTTCGGAAAATCTGTATAGTTTTTTCTAGTCAGAAGACTATGATTGTCTGTGTTACACATAATTGAAATTACATAACTAACTAATTAAACAATTTAAGTTACTAATAATTTCCCAATAAGTAGGGCTGGCATAAACACGGGTAGCAACTCATATTCAAACTCTAATTGAATGTTGGATTATTTTAATATTTACTAGGCAAGAACAGAAAACTTTAAAAAACTATTGACTGTTGTTACAGTCCCCGAAATCAGAGAACCCATTATATTGTTCTAAGTAGGTATAGTCAAAAACTTTTGAACCATGTGGGACCAACGAAACGTGAACTGCGGAAGAGAGTCGCGCTTCCTGCGAAATTAAAATAATTAGAGTCCAAATAAAATTTACTCGCTGCTGTAGTAAGTACATAATTGTTGGAAATTTATTGTCACAATTAAAATATCTAGCATTGCTGTTAACTTTTGTTTGCGTACGGCGGAACGTTATAAAAGTTAAACAAACCGTGTTTGTGTTACATACATACGCATAATTAGGTACCTTATTTCCATTTCATTTTGTGCCAACTTTCCTATTATTACTTAAACTATCTTAATTAATTTGATTGCTACTTGTAATTTTATCATGCATTTACATTTGTGCTTTTAATTGTATTCATAGAACAACTAGTCACAGGTGAAATAGTACTTTCTAGAATACTATACTTATTGATGAAGCTAGATGTGTACTATACGTCCTAAGGCTAGTCGAAGAAGAAAAAAAATTTGGACTCTATTTCCTTCTGTCATAATTCGAAGCTATGGCGACGGTTTCGCTGCGAATCGAATTTTCACTGGTAATATGTAATATGGTTAGTAATTAACACTATATTGTTTTTTTTACATGGTATAGGTACTTTGACCTCTTCAAAAACAAATTTTCAACGTAGGTGGTTTAAAAATATTTATAAAAAGAAACACAAAGATCTGATGGCAAATTTTAATATAAATATTATTTTCAAACTATGAAAATCCTGAAAATGATGACGACATCATTGCTTGATAGACATTTAGTTCTTATGGCTCCTTCCTCGTTTCGACATTGCCAGCCCTACTTGAAATGGAAATTTGTCTCACCTGTAGCATTTACACCACATTCGTCTTCGTAGCAATTTGTCATAACTTAATAAAAATGGCCTTGTATAATTGTAAACGTTAAAAAAATGTAAATTCACATCGTCGATTTGTTTCAAAACATTGTATAATATTTTTTTTCAATATTGTAGAGACTGAAAGTCCAAAATTGAGTCTATAGTGTTGTACATACGTCACTGTTGTAAGTATATATTATAATAATAACGTGAGTATTTAAGAGAGGTAAATGCAATAATTTTTCTGTATTAGAAGTCCTTTTGATGTAAATAAAAACATGGATGGAAGACGTGAATTTTCAATGTAGTTATGTAAACAACGAAAATATGTATATTCAACTATTATACGATATACGAATATCTTAATGACAATGTATATTTTTCATTAAACAACAAGTACCTAACGTTTCTGAATTCACATTTACTGTAATATTATTGTAGTGTCAGTGTCATTCAAAAAGCTGTAGAATCAGAATCTATTGTAATGTAAATGGGTTTAGTTTAATCAAAATAAGTGTTGATAAAATTATTACATGTTGTCTAATTTTGTTAGCTTCAAACGTCTTATAACCGTTTTCCCAGAAAGGTGTGTGAATAGATGCAATAAAATTTAATACAGAAATATTTGTTGGTTGTTTTAATCATTTCATTTCCATAGCTACCTACCTAAATCACATTGGAACATTTCTAAAAATTTTGTTAATGAAAATAAATCATAGACTCACTAATTAACAGGTAGGTACACTAAATACTAATTAAGTAGACTAAGAAGCTCTTATTCGATTCTAAAGTGAAGCTATAACGCCGCCAACTGCAATAGTTTTTAAAATTATAATAGGTTATTATCTGTTAATTTATGATAGACTCAGTTTGGTCAAGCTTGTTTCAACGTGCTTGTTGCGATATCGCAGAGAGCCGCTTTAACCGGTCTCCAGGTAAAACCAACATTTACTTTTAACGTTCGATTGTTCTTTGAACTGACCTACTGACATTTAAATTCTCACACATACAATGTTAGTAATGTTAGCATGAATGTAGAAAAATTTTAACAGAATTAGGCCTCACGGTTGGTATAACTCTTATTAAGCAGACTGTCTGTGTGGCGTACAATATACAGGGTTCAAAATATTTGTATGACGCAAAAATCAATACAAAATTTCAGTTTACTGTCCAATTAAGTTTTTGTAGGTAGTCATTTCACCAATTAATAAAAATTGTTTAACTTATTCGGGAAGAGACAGGGAACCATCAGTCATCCAGGGAATTTGAAGAAACCTGGCACTTAAGGCTCTTATGTATCGCCTTATTGACTTATTATTGTACAATGTGTTATTAACAGAATACAATTTTATTATTTATTAAAGTTCATCACATGTTTGGCTGTTCATAGCGCAGTTTAAAGTACTGATCATGCCACTCTGTCTTTTCAAAGGATCCGTCTTTCTAGTCTACTAGACTACTTGCCATGTGCCTACTTTCTAGTAGACACATGGCTGGACTGCGTTTTGTTCGCTTTTTATACCACATATATGTAAGAGTGTTTTTTTTTTGCTTTAACTTTTTACTGATTGGGTAAGTGAGGACCTTCGGCCAGTTTTTTCTGTTTAAATATCTCCGTGAAAACTTATGAAAAGTGAACTGTCATTCCACCTGCAAATCTGAATTGACTCGCTTCACGAAGTTGTGTTATTTCTAGAAATAATTATAGAATACCTGTCATTAATTTAATTTTTCACACACAGTAGTGTCTCTGCTACTTTTTACCACTGAAAAATGAACGGATGCTGTGGGATAGGATATTGAAGCGATGCCGAAGGAAAATTCTAGTTATGGACAAACACGTCTAAAATATTGAAGGAGAAACTAACATTAGGTTAAGACACACGTTCCTATGTCCAGACGCCAGCGCATCAAGCTACAACAATCTGTCAAATTTCTTTAATAGATTTTCAAATTAATCACTAAAGTATTAGGTTCAAGGTTGATTGAGAAGATTAGACAGTTTCGGGTAGCTTGATGCGCTAACGTCTGTAGTCTGTACCTACTTTGACTGAGGTGGGGTTAGAAGGTATTATATTTAAAGAACGAGAAATAATTATTCATCCGCTTCTGTATCTTTAAACAGTATAAAACGCTTGCTGCTTCTGTCTGTTCCTCCACTTATTTCGTCGTCTAGATACCACGCACTGAGTACCTACTGATACAGTTTTCATTAATAAAAGGTTTAAGTACCTACCAATATAGTTTGCACCCGTGCAAAACCGAGGCGGGTCGCTAGTAGGTATTATCTAAGAATATCTAAAGCTCACTCATGCCTAATTTCTTAGGTTTTTAAACTAACCCTCCACAGAATAGATTAAATTCATTTAACCGGAGTTATTCGTTATAGAAAGACTGAGAAACTGTATGAAATATGGATCCAAAATCTGGTTATCCCTGGAAAAAATCTTTAGAAACTGGACACAAGATATAATGACCATAAGCACTAAGCAGGCTTGATAACTGAATCTGTTATAAAAATATTGCAGGAGGTCATAAACGTTATACAGATGTTTTCTCTCTTGAATAGTTACCTATATAAGTTTATTGGTGTAAAGAAAATTATTTAGAATATTTTTTTTCGAATACGTATGTTTTTTTTTTACAAAATCAACCGTTTCGATTCTTGGCTAGGAATACTCATTTTTCAAAAATCGTATTTACCCATCCACGCACTTTAAAAATTCACCCTGTATACTAAGTATAATTTTATATTTATTGGCGGTCCCCCAACGTGATCATGCTTGAGCCATAATATTCGTAACTGTACCTATTAAAGAGAAGGAATCAATACATACTACATGTATTATTGTTACTTTTTAGAGTTTTTATTTTTTATGTCGGGGGTTTAAAATTTTTATTTTATGCTTTTTGCTCTACAGAAATCCAATCTTCACTCACCTAAACAGCACAATATCGTTTACCAAAATTTCATATTGATTGAACGAGTGAAAGTAGCTTAGCATCTCTCACCAATGTATCACATTTTTCTCTTTTGTGCTTCATAACCAGACCTTGTTCACCATAACTTTAATTCCTTATCATTGAGACCATTTAAATGAGCCCAAGCACGAAACGTCCTCTGTTAATAAGTGAGGAGTTTAGTATCCTGCTGATTCCAAGTCATGCAGCATCAGGTCAAAGTTACTGAACTAGCCATAATCTGTTCATTGAATCAATTCCAGTGAGCCCAAACACGATACCTCTGCTGAAAGCCTGTAATTGATTGAGGAGTTGAATATTCTGCAGACCATATGGTTATGCTGCAGCATCGGGTTAAGCTCACTATGTTCTTGACATTCCAAAACCTATAAAAGTTGCTCACATCCCTTCATCAACTAGAAAAAAGTCAATAATATAATCTTCAAACGGCTGAACTGATTTTCCTGAATCATAGCTAAGAACACTCTCGATTAAATTACCTTTCAAACAAAATCATACTTAATTAATATCGGTCCAGCCGGGAGCTACGATGCTACAGACAGACACACAAATATACAAATACACACTTCAAACTTATAACACACCCCTCTTTTTGGTCGGGATTAACAAAATATAAGAGGTAACTAGCTATTAAGAGCTAAAACATCACTCTTTGGTACATTGCAAAAGAGCGGAAAATAATCTTATTTTGATCAGATATTGTGCCATACAAACAAAGTAAGTAACGAGTATCATGTAAATATTTGTGAACTATGTATCAAAGTAACGAGAGCCGCTGCTGATATTCTAGTCTACGATATCTCATTATGATGACTACCCTTGACCAGTAGTAAATCTACTTAAAGTGTAACGATAAATCAATCAACGATTACCGGGACACTCGTACGTATAGTAACAGTATAGCTCATCGCGCCATCCGCCCAATTAGACATCAAAGCATTTCAGCGGTAAACACTTTATTATGAAAGTACACAAATTTTCATGAACGTAATTGGGCCGAAGTCTAACAAAATACGCATAAATCATCGATGCGGAGTGCCTTTGATGTGACCGTGTCCGGACTGACGTCACACCGCCGTCTGATATGTCGTACATTCATTATTTGCTCACGTATACTAGATGAAAGGCGACCACAATATAAATAAACAAATCATGGAACAGACTATGGCGACGTTGAAAGAACTTCATGACGGAATTATTATGGAATTCATGAGAAATACATGCACTCGAATTGTGTTAATAACTTTCAATTAATTTGTTAACGATTCACTTATCATAAATTGTTATTGTGTTTACAGTAAGGCGTGAAAAGTTACTGAAACAAAAATGTGCAGGCAGGGCTCGCGGCATCAGTGCTGACTGCTGACGTCATGGATCTTAAGTGCGCTGTAAACACTTCGCCAATCGTTAAATTAGTAGATAAGCATACAATGTTTAGGTTACGGTATTCCGTAACCTATACATGCATCTATTAATTTATCCTCGATTATGTACCTACCTAACTATTGTTAGGTATATATTCGAGGCAACAAATCGTGGTGTTCAAATGCAGGTCCACTTACCTATCGCAAGAAAAAGCAATCTACCTCGCCTTTCATCAGTATATGCGGGTCATACACTTTAAAGTAATTTAATCAAACAGGCTGGTTCAAACTGTTTGATCAAATAGAAATATAACATTTCGTATTTCTTCATGCCATTTGACGATACATTTTTGATAAAATTTTCGCACAAACATTCATGGCAATTTGATAAGACTGTTTGACCCAGCCTGTTTGATTAAATAACTAGACCTGTATGGCCCGCACTGGATGCAGCTGAGTACCAGTAACTCGGAGCGACACTAACACAACACCCCTCGACGACCCCTCTGCAAGACTGGTGTAAAATCTTCTGACAAGAATGTATACTTAATTATGATATTTTGAACTAGCTTGGTCTTTGCTGAGACAAAACAAAGTTACTGAGAAAAAAAAACCCAATTAAATTCGAATCTAGAGAAGAAACCGTCAAGTGGAGGATGTGAATGAAAATTCCATTCAATGAGGACCACGAAATGACAGCACTTGAGCATCGTCCTTCCCTGCTTCATATATCTAATGAAATAGAGTTAAGTTTTATGCAAAAAACTTTAAATAAATCCAGTAAGGCAAGGAGTTGGTCAAAAAGTTTGAAAGAGATCCAGTAAAGCAAGTTAAAACAAATCCAATAAGGCGAATATAAAAGAAAACTTAATAATGTACCTATCCTTCAAGTCGTCTGCTCAATAGGATATATTTATCGAAACATGACCGTTTACCGAACTATATAGCAAGAAGGCTTCAACATACATACATGTCATTTGATGTCGCGGTGGCGACCTACGGGAAGCGGTTTATTCTATAAAATTGATCTAAGATTTCGACATAAATTCAAAATAATTTATAGAATTAATATCTTTATCAGTCAGGACAGTGACATCCTCCTATTGTCTTGGTTTAGCGTGTTTTTATTAATATAATAGGTTCTTGGTTTGCGGCTGACCTGTAAGCGATGAGGTGGTCAACGTTGGAGCAGGTTTGGATGTAACAGTAACTTATTCACTCTTGACAAAAAGACGCATTAGCTATCAGGAAACACACACTCCGGCAGTGAATTGCACTGGTTCCTGTACCTACTCACATGGTTTGCTGTCTACTATGGAGCCCTGCGGGTAAAGTTAGCCAGACCCTTTCCTAATGCCTTCCAGATGATGAGAGAAATGAAGAGTACTTCCCTTTGCTTCTTGATGATCTTAGTCTAGATGTGAATGGCATCATAACTTCAAAATTACTATCTAAAAATATTCGATATTTTTTTGTATTGATTGAAACGAATAAAAAACGAGCTTTCTTAAAATACTAGAGTGTGTGAGGTTCCGTATGCCGTATAAATTCTACACTGACTGCTACGCTACAACTCTGACCAGAGGGCCAAAGGTCAGGGTTGTAGCCACACTGACTACCATCCGCTCTCAGCAGTCAGAAATGACGAACATAAAGAAACAATATGATTTACATTTACTTTCTTTCTTTAACTATCTTTCTAAAGGGTTCCAAACATATGCATGGACATGGTGTACCTCCAGTTAATGTGCCACATGGATTTTATTTTAATAATTCAAATCTCTAGTAGACTGTTCAATTGAACCGTTGTTTAATTTGAGCTGACTGTTTTTCATCAGATTAGATTTCCAAGCGAATTTACTAAAGACTCGGTCATATCTTTTGTCAGATAACGATTCCTCAGATATAACGATGCAGCATCCGTAAAATGGCCATGCGTGAATACGCTGGCTAATAATAATATATTTGTTAATAAGACAGTGTTGTAGTACATACCTAACTGAATTGCAGACTTAAATAAAATGAACCGCTTATTCATACTAATACTATAAAGGCGAAATTAACTCCCTATCTGTCTGTTACGTTTTCATGCCCTAACCGCAAAACAAATATTGATGATGTTCGTTTTAGAGATAGATTATTCCCTGGAAAACAGTATAGTATAACAAAATATGCCGCGACGACGTTCTCTTGGGATGATTTCTGACTTAAAGCGGGCCTCTGTCAGAAGCTAGTACAAAATAATAAGAAATGCCTCTACATTCCCAAGGCCAATCAACATCTTTATGTAGTGACTCATAGTGAATTAAGTAGATATTTAAGTTCATAATTCAATTACAAACTCTCACGCGGCAATCACGCGTCATTGTCACCTCAAGATGCTCGCTTTGTTGAACCTTTACCAGACTATATCGCCGTCATTCGGTCCGTATAATAAAGCTATCGAAACGATTCATTATGTTAAAAGCAAATTCTAACGTCGCATCGCACTAAGTGACTTGAGGATTTCATTCAAACTCGTGAGAGCGATATATGCTGACCGACACGAACGTAAGGAAAAAAAGACTTATTTTGACAAAGGCGCTCAGACCAACGTGTTGTGTAAATAGTTCAACATGTTTCTATAACAAAGAAATCTTAATAGCCGATGACGGGCAAAAGTTAACATAACAATCTACGGGTTGATTGCTCATAATTTTATGTGCACACTTGGACGTAGGTGCTTGGTAATAAAGCCCACTTCCTCGTGATTTAACTTTAACGTTTACCAAGGCTCTCGAAAATTTGTAAGTTATGTTTCTGTTTATAGGATTAGCATAAAACATGGTTATCTATTGCATACCTGGTTACTAAAGCGTTGTTCGAACGTCGCGATACAGTCTCATTGTACAAGGTTTATTTCAATGAAATAAGGACTTTAGTAACATATGTTTACAGCTGTTTTTCAGCATCAAGCTCAAGGGGAATCCTTGAGGCAGGAATTCCGATTTCGTTGCGGCGACTGCTATGCCATCTAAAATATTGGACATCTCCATCTTGGTTGGTGTTTTGCTCTTTCTGTGGTCACAAACAATGAGTCGGGATCGTCAAGGGAATGTATGCATACTTTAAAATACGTTAAAACCTTTCTCCCACGTGGATATGCACAATTTCATGCAAGTAAGTCGACTGAGCTTGAATAACACTGCATATTTGTACAAAATGTTCTTGCGACTTAATTATTATTGCCATGAGTACAGTAGTAGTGATAAACACCTGGAATCGGGTAGATACTCGAGAAAAAATTAAAAATACAATATATTCATCACAGATTTTGATCCTATTTTTTACATACATTTAAACCGACTAAACGTAAGTTTTAAGCCTGACAATTTAAGGTTATTGTCAACATGGTCTCCGTCTTCTCTATAATATAAAAACAATAGATAAATAAATTAGGGACAAGCCTTCATTTTAACATTCAGTATAAAACCGTATTTTGCTTATATCTGAATCGTGATCTGTTAAGGTTGGCAAAACATGATTCGACTTAATATGAAATATGCATAATTTAAATTACTTTTGGTAGTTACCATCGTATGCTCGGATGTTAATAAACATTATTATAACAATTAAATTTTCATGTTAGGTACTTTAGTTTCCTGTCTGTGATTGATTTTTCAACCGATTTAAAAGAGGAGTTTCTCAATTCAATTGTTTTTTTTCAAGTTCGTTTCCTCATAACTCCGTCACTTATGAACCGACTTAAAAAATATTTGGAGGAAATAGAAAATTTATCATCCAAGTAGACGAAACGTGCTTTACTTTTCTGTGTCTTTCCAGTGGTTTTGTTAAGTTCGGTGTACCACTAAAAAGTAAAGTGATAAATAAAAAACCTTTTTACATAAATATACAAACGACGTCCAAATAAAAAAAAATTGGGTGGTTTTGGTTGTTTTTTCGTATTTTAACACCGACTTCCAAAATTAAAGTTATTTTATACTTTGTAGTGTTTTTTTTATTTGGTAGTGTTGTAGGATAACAATGGTAAACATACCAATTAAATTAAAAGGCATTGTAGTGTATTAATATCTTTCTATCCTGTACATGTAATAATCTTTGTAGCGATTTATAACTAATACTGTCTCCAACCCTAAAGGTGAACTAAGCTCCCACCCAATTCTACGGGGCATCTGAATGATGGCTTGTATTATTTTTTGTAAGCATGCCATGTCATCGGAACGATTGTGGTCGGTTCCCTATGATTTATCGATGTCCATATTACAAATACGACACAACATTATGCGATTCTTTATTTCTTCTTTAAGCCATATTAGTATTCCGCCAACAATCCTCTCCAGCGTTGGTTTTGTCATACCGACTAAATGTTATTTTGTTGGAATTACAAATAAACAATTGTTGGTTTTTTTAATAGGTTTTATTAACAATATAAATTAATGCGGGACTTCAATCAGCGCTGACCAACTCGTTTGGCATATTTAGAGCGCTCATGAATTAAAACCACTAGATTATGTTTTCTTCCATTTCAAATACAACTTAATTTGTACGCAATAATTAAAACAATTAGGAGTTTGTCCGCATGATACCAGTGCCTTTTGTATGCTTATTGATGTATTTTTTGCAGCGCGATGATGCGGTGAAACAGCAGATCTGGAACCGGAGCGGTGTAAATATTAAAGACAATCGATCGGAGTGGAGTTGGGGAATCCTCAGAAGTGCTCATGATAAATCTGTTTCAGCACGCATGGCAATTAATTGACTGGTGACACTCCATCGCATTGCTGCGGAGTCTTTATGTGGTCAAGCGGTAATTTGCTGCAGCCCCGCGATTGTGACCAACTGTTACTTCACTGTTATAGGTACTAGTCAAGCGACCGCGGCGTAATGATTTATGGGCTACATACATACCTACTTTAATATATGAATTAACGACTTTGGGTATCTTCCGAAAGGTTTCTTTTTTCAAATAGATAGTTTTACAGCTACATCGTAGAGCAAGTAAAACAATGTTAGGTAAACTCAGCTCACATAAAACTTCACAAAACCACCCACTGTGAAACAGGTCTCCATCTCGAGATTATCACACTAACGTTATCTCCCTCGTATAACTGAATTCAAATTATTATAATTATCTAGGCAGTTACCTAATTATACACAAACGAATGTGTTTTAAGATTCGCCAGGCACCCATACTTAGTATAAGAATAGTTGTTTTCTTAATGAGCTAATGCAGGTAGTAAAGAGTTTTATGTCTTTCTTTATAGTTTGCTTGAATTAACTAAGCACTGTAACACATTATTAAAATTTTTACTTCGTTAGTTACATTTTGTGCGCTACGAATTTCACGCGTAAATATATGTTAATATATGTATACCACGATAAACATATACAACAAAAATAAAATCTCGTAATTATGCTAAATCTTTAAACGGGTCCGCGTACAATCAGGGCGTGAAGTTCAAATTTTCATTAAGCTGCGCACTTTGCGTTATTTGAAAGTGACCCTAAATCCCGCGTCCTCTGTGCAGATAATTCTTAATTTGCATATTAACGAGAAACTTTGCATCGGCAATACCGAAAAATTCCAGAGGTCGAGTGTGAACGGACAGGTGGTGCGGCGCACTAATGCCAGAATATTTCTCAAATCCTCCAGCGTTGTCGTCGGCGCCGACGGTATGTTGTTGCCCTTGATAGCTTTCTCGTTTCAGGGGATTTATTTTAAAGGATTCTCGAGAACCGTAGCCCGCGATTTAAATTTTTGATGGCGGTTGCCTTGACTACTAAAAATGACTACCTTCCTAGATAATGAGTTTTACCTAAGCTTCAAACTTTACGGCAGTGTGAATATTGTGATACTACATTTAACAAAACTTAATGTATAGAAAATTAAGCTGATCTGTCCAATGTGAGACTTGAATACCTTCTTACCCTTAAGTATTTAAAATAATATGATGAGCGGTGAGTGCTTAGAGCGTGTGGATGGTAATTACGTGAACAAACAGGGACACCAAATGATAACTACCACACGATATTAGAAACGGCTCATTAGGTCTTTAAGCTGAAATGACAGCTCTATAAATAGCAGACAGGCGTCTTCGAAGAGTATATTATTATTTTATTTATTTTTGAATTGTCGGGGCTAAAAGAGAGAGTATTTGTAGTGGAAAGGTGGTGCGATGACAAAACATCTGTTCCGTGTGTGGGAGCCTTCGGCAGCTATTCCGACTAAATCGTTTACCGCGTCCGCGACACCCCGTAAACGAGCTTAATGCGATCGTCGATGACAAATATAATCTTTGCTCTAAAGCGTTGACTTGACACTGTTGTTATTCCGAGAAACGGAAAGATTTATTTTTACTCAAAGAGCTAAATATTCAGGTGAAAGATATCTGTGAGGGCGTTGTTTGGCCGACTCGTTAAATCTGTCGACGGACTCGCCTCTTCTGTGTAATCGCGCCAATGATACCGAAAAATCTGCCCGGATTTCATTGCTTTGATATTCAGGCTCAAAGAAGGAATAACATTTTATTAATATCTCTTCTAGCTAGCAAGCGTCGGAATTGTTGTTGTGATCACGCCGACAAACATGGCTGAAGCTGACTAAATTTATTGATACGTAATTATCATCTTTCAGAGCATTATTCTTGGGAGTTGTGTAGGTATAGCTCGCAGTTAGACTAGTACCCTAACGGTAGGGGGCAACCGTGAAGCTAGCTGTATTTCATACACGTTAACAGCTGCTGTAAAGCAATTAATACGACGACGTTCACTCATTTAGTTGTACACATAAAGAAATCTCTATTTTTATTATAACGATCTTGCTTACATTACTTCCTTATTATCACGTTTTAGACATTATATTTAATATACAGCGCTAATTATGAACGAGTTCTTTATTACACAAAGTGAAGGCCCATTCACAAAATATCTTAGAGGAGGTTAATAGCCATTGTTATTTTTTAGGTTCATTTAGGGTTCTGCAAGTTAAGTAGACGTATATTTATAAAGAAATTAACTACCTGCCTTCTACGAGTTGGAAATAGGTAGGTAACTACACAAAAATTTGGATAATTGTATTTTGGTTATTATTGTTCTTCTTTTATTGATCCCATGTTCAGATCAACGATTACCGCTTCAGGAAAAATGTTATTTAAAAGTTCTGAGTAACACGTTCTTCTTGACCAAGTCACTTTCAATTAAAATCAATTTTACTTTCCAATGAACGTGTCTTTAAATGTTCAAAATAAATAAAATAGTAAACCCTATTCAAACTTGTTTCAAACAATTTTCTGATATAGGGAACCTTCACGTCAATGACTTACATATTACTTGACCAGTGCTCACTAATTTAATTAGCATAAATTGCTATGCTGGATAAACGAATTTAGACGTGTATTTTTTTGTCTCAGTTAAATGACGTGTGAACAGCGTCTTGTTAAATTTTATTTGCTATACAAAAGCGTGTCCCTGGGTCACTACCAATTTTCACTCCGGAAGTTAAAGTCAAAATGTCATTGTCCTCACACCCCCGATACAGTTAACGATTTCACGTGTCATGTGTCATTTTAACAGAACTTAGGCATCATTTGCAAACAACAGTTTTATGCAAAAACTAAGATAACTATCATTTTATGACATAGTAATGAAGGTTCTTACGAGATCTGCTACAGTGTTGCTGTTACTAAAGACAATGTTATCATCGAATTAATAAATTCATTAAAATAAGAACAGTTTGCAATTTATAAACATCTTTGTAGGTATACTTTCAAGCTGTTTAAAATAATGTCGAAAACAGTGCGCAATAAATAAAAAATCTACTAAAAGCGAATGATCCCATAGAACATGCCAACTCAGTATTAATGTTTTAATTAGGACTAGCTACATCGAATGCTTATGACGACAAGCTTAATGTATTCAATTCCGCCATAGCCTAAACAATACGAGCTTTATAAAAATGCGTATTAAAACATATCTTGGAACGAAACAAAGGTCGTTCACACCGGTTTGGTTCCTACAAAACGTGGTGTGGGACCGTGACCGTTTGCGTTCCCTCAACCATTTTTAAATTTTTCGTGTACCTACATACAAACAAAAGTATTCGGGCGATAATCACAACATTTTTGGAGCGGCCGACTTAATACGACTTTAAGATTTTAAAACATTCAATTAGCTTTCGTGCTTTGCCTTTTCAATAAGCAAACACGTTCTTCATAGTCCATCGAGTCATAATTTCCCAACCACACGGCGGCAACATTAACCGCCTAACGGCTTCTTACCGTAAAAAATGTCTCCGTAAGTAGGTAGTTAAGAATCCGCTGTACCATTTATTTACAAGAGTGAATCAGTCTTAGAAAAACTAGCATTCAAAATTATTAATGGTTTGTTTGAATGGTGCGTCACGCGGTTCATTGTTGGCGCGCACTCCGTCCGGATGCGCTCGCTGACACTAATTATTCCCATAGTGCTTGAATGATAGATTGCCCTGGACAAATCACTTCTAGCCTCACTCCCAAACAGTAATAAAAAAGTCGTGTGATTAGTTTTTTAAGTCGGAGCCCACCGATTGTCAAAGAACGTGGGCTGACTTGTACCGTTTGTCTAAAAAGGTAATATGTTACTGTAAAAAATCGAAATGTCCGCGATGGTATCTCACGTAGACTTCTGTCAGATTGGTAAGTTTAATCCCGTTCAAAATTATTCACGTCAACCAGAACTACCTACTTAAAATGTTTTTATTTTAAATGCCGTAACCAATCTCTTGTTTATCGTTTCCCTACAATGGTAAATCTGACTGCCTATCTGTAAGTAATATGTTTAAAATATATTCCCATGCGGTAAATAGAGCACAGTTGGCGCACCGCTTAGCGGTAACAGGTGAACTTCTAATTAAGAATTCGCAATCTTGAATGGCGGCTAATTATGTATCCCGCATGTGTAAACATCTGACTATGTCTAAATTAGGTGTCATTTAAGCAAACTTTATTTAAATGTTATAGATTTTGCGGCGTGTCTAGCAATGACTCTTGAAATACTTACCAACATTTTCAGAAACCAATTCATCTGATTGCTCGATACCGGTACCTACCTACGTGAATTGGTACAGGTATTAATTTTACAAGTGCATTTTCAGAAAACGGTGGCATTATACCGGTACCCAAATTTGTACCTACCGAATACCTAAACCTTGTAACATTTTTTTCGTGAATCAGTTAAAGTGACAGGTATTACTTCTACCAATTTTTTTTCAGGTATAACATTTCCTACAGAAATTGGAACCGAATACCGAAACCTTGTCACCAATTTTTAGAAAACAGTTTAAGTGACACTTGCTTGATGCCTGTACGTTAATTATTGGTATCGTGATTGTCATATGTATAGATTTTTAAAATTTCAATATTACTAGACCGGTATTTCAGAAAACGGGTGTATTTACTGAAATTGGTACCGGTATTTAAAATATGGGCAAAAACTTATTTATACCGGTATTAAGTCCCTGATACATTAGTGTGAGTGAAAAATAAAGTACAATTAAAACAAGTATTGAGTTTGCGCTACCAATACCTATTGGCTACCGGTACTTTTGGGGTACATTACAAGTTGAGTCAGGGTTCTGATATTCAAGCACCTAAATGGGAACAGGTGTTGCCCGTTGCAGTAAAAAATACAGAATTTCATTTAAGGACATCATTATTCTAGCTGAAAGACGATGGTCGACCTTGAGTGCGTCACTTTTTTTTGACAATCCCGACGCACTGTTCCAAAACACTGAAACTCCGGAAATGAAGGGCCAAGAAGCTCATAGACTTCCGGAGAAACAACTCAACGGTCTCGAATTCAGCAACGAAGTTCATCATCTTTATCGAAATCAGACATAAACTGCGGTGCAGTAAAAAGTGTGAGCAGCCTCTTTGATTTACAACTTCAGTGTTTCTTTCTTCTTTACTCAATTTTGGACCCATCCTATCTCACAGGACCGTTTATCAAACTAAGTGAAATAATCGTCAACAACGTCGAATGAAGAGGTTACCGATGTGGATGAGAGTAGGTATTATATGGGTATTTAACATGGCTCTTGTTTTGTCCATAGTCATTTTCAGTCCTACTCTTTCTAAATTTCCACTGTGATCATGGAACGCTTAACTGAGGCCTCCAGTGGCTTCAGTCCCGGTCCTTGAAAACATCTTTCAGGGCACCGGTGAACAGTTCTAGAAAGAAAACGGCTCGCTGCAGTAGGACATACATTATTGAGGTCTGGTCATTCTGATAAAGTGGCATGTACTGATGGAGTCTGCAGTAAAGCCCAGGTTTCGATCGAATCGAAGGCTTTGCCGTAGTCCACAAACGCAGTCAGGTGTGTCTTCTATATAACTTGCTGCATCTTATGTATGTGGTCAACGGTGCTAAAGCATTTTCGAAAACCTGCTTGTGCGGGAAGCTAGAAAAATTTACAAAATCTCAAGATGGTCGTGATTACTTTTAGGAATAAATTCAAGGCTCAGAACTATGACTATTTCTATGAAGCGTAAAGCTCAAGACCGCTCGCGATGAAAGAGTACTGTGGACGCCCTCTGCCCCAACTAGGGGTCGTACGACTTTAAGTTGAAGTAAGTCAACATTTTTGAGTCCAGCATTTTTGCCCTGTTTAAAGAATAGTACTACTATACCTTTTCCCACTTAGCGGCGTTTTCCCATCGAGAATAACGGTATTCACCATCCCCCGTTCCGTATATTTAATAAACATACCTCGTATATTCAATAAACATACCTCAATCAATTGGTGACTATTCTTACACATCATCAGATCAGCTGGCATCTCGTATCCATTCTTGTCAAACAAAACTTTGGATGACTCTATCACTTTAACCGGTAAATTGATAAAATTTTCACAAATGCGGTAAAGGTAATATTTTTGTAATCTTGCGCAACCAATTTAATTATAGAAGTTGGTTGTATAAATAATTAATAGAACTTATTTTAACTATCAGAAATAGTGTTATCATAATGTTTAATAATTAATATAACGATTATAAAAAATGTTTTTTAAGGTTTTCAGTGCTGCCCTATATTTCATTTAATTAATCAGTAAAAAAAGACTTTTAAGGCTTACGGCATCCCTTATGATTTTTTAAGTACAGCTTTACAGATTTATAATTGGGGGGTTGTTCCTATCGAGTTTTTTGGTTTTAGTTTTTTTACCAATACGAGCAGATTTATGGCTTGTATGATTCGAATCCTTATTTATTTAATATTTTGAATATTATATTATGGTAACTACCGAAACTACTGTAGGTATTTTATTTATAATAAAGAAAATTAAACTGGCAACTCTCGTTGGCAACACAAGTTGTTTTTTATTCATTCAAGGGAATTTAAATGAAAAAATAACCGTTTTTTTATCTCATTTATGAATCATAACAAACTCTCCAGAAACATAAGGTACAAAAGTGAATCAAAATAGAAGAAAATTATACGGCTCGGACAGATGACATATGTCACCAATGAAATTTAGCAATGGAAAATTACGACAAATGAAAATTGTATGCAACAATGCTAACAAGAGCAGCTTTGAGTCGCGCACGCCCACCATTTTCGGGCCCGTCGCTAAGCTCCGTCTCGCCGCCACCGGACAACGGATCACCAGTGTCACCAGCGGCTGCAATCGCGTTGAGCTCCAGGGACGAGTATTTGTCCCCGCCGGGTCACCGCTACCGGTGGTTGTGTGCAGCGCATCCGATGGACGCAGTCCATGAACGGAAACGTCATGCGCGCATACGAGGGGGAGCTAACCTCACTGCGTACCGTGTCAGAATGTTGTCTCTGTTTCAGGACCTGGAACCTACTGTGAAAGTCTCGGCCCAACGATTATCGGATCAGGTGCGGATCATCCAACGTAATCACAGGTTGGACGATGCAGCACTTATAGGCTGCGCTCAGAGGTACTGAACAACATTATCATCTCGACCCCGACACAGACCGCGGTACAGGCCCAATACCGTTAGTGAGGAGTAGATGATGGAGTTGT